>OX421503.1:18478887-19914720 GCA_949126835.1 Anisus vortex
CTTTTTCTATTAAAAACTTACATGGAAGGTCATATATATCCACAATACTTAGATCTTTGGGCGAGTTAAACTGTAGTTTCACTTCAAAATTCAGCGGCTGTTCACGTCCGAAATAACACGACGATTCTTTCAATTCGGTAATACTGTCGGTAAGCCCTTCTTTGCTATAGTAGATGTCATTAGCGTCCGGTGCTTCTGTAACGGCTGCCGGTGCAACATTTCGACCTGTAGCAAAATTTAAATGTATGCATTTCATTCCTCCTAGAAAAAAACTAAAATAAATTTTAAAAGTTTTTAAAAAAAGGTTTGCGGTCTTGAGTAGATAGTTAACCCTACAAAAGATTATTGTATAAGCCGTCTTAGAATTTTAAAATGATGTTATTATTTTATTACTGAGCTTATACATAATTTATTTTAATGATGCAATCGTCTTATCAACTGCGACGCTAGAGACAATTTAAACCTGCTCTCTCATTCCATCCCCCCCCCCCCCCCCCAAGAAAAAAATCTTCAAAAACTTAACAATTCTACAATATTAATAATTCTTTTAAATTGAGATGCACCAATGAAATGAAGATGAGGAAAAATACAGAAATCTTTCTTGGCTATAGTAGAAAAGGGATATTTCATATAGTATTTTGGCGGTTTCAATCAATAATCAAGATGGCATCAAAACGATAACAGTATGGCTGTATGTTGGTGATGTATCGTAGGAAATGTAGCGTCTAAGACGGCGTTACCTATTGCACTCAATATGACGTTCGAGATAACGACCTTGATTGCGGTCAAGATAAAGTTCGAGATGACAACCTTGATTGCGGTCAAGATGAAGCTCGAGATGACGACCTTAATTGCGGTCATGATAAAGTTCGAGATGACAACCTTGATTGCGGTCAAAATGAAGTTCGATCTGACGACCTTGATTGCGGTCAAGATGAAGTTCGAGATGACGACCTTGATTACGGTCAAGATGAAGTTCGAGCTGACGACCTTGATTGCGGTCAAGATGAAGTTCGAGATGACGACCTTGATTGCGGTCAAGATGAAGTTAAATCTGACGACCTTGATTGCTGTCAAGATGAAGTTCGAGATGACGACCTTGATTACGGTCAAGATGAAGTTCGAGCTGACGACCTTGATTGCGGTCAAGATGAAGTTTGAGATGACGACCTTGATTGCGGTCAAGATGAAGTTCGAGATGACGACCTTAATAGCGGTCACGATGAAGTTCGAGCTGACGACCTTGATTGCGCTCAAGATAAAGTTCTAGATGACAACCTTGATTGCGGTCAAGATGAAGTTCGAGCTGACGACCTTGATAGCGGACAAGATGAAGTTCGAGATGACGACCTTGATTGCGGTCAAGATGACGTTCAAGAAGACGACCTTAAAGTGGCTCAATATAAAGTTCGAGATGACGACCTTGATAGCGGTCAAGATGAAGTTCTAGATGACAACCTTGATTGCGGTCAAGATGAAGTTCGAGCTGACGACCTTGATTGCGGACAAGATGAAGTTCGAGATGACGACCTTGATTGCGGACAAGATGAAGTTCGAGCTGACGACCTTGATTGCGGACAAGATGAAGTTCGAGATGACGACCTTGATTGCGGTCAAGATGACGTTCAAGAAGACGACCTTAAAGTGGCTCAATATAAAGTTCGAGATGACGACCTTGATAGCGCTCAAGATGACGTTCATGATGGCGACCTTGATAGTAGTCAAGATGAAGTTCAAGATGACTACCTTGATAGCGGTCAAGATGATGGTTGATATGTCGACGACCTTGATAGCGGTCAAGATGAAGTTGAAGATGACGACCTTGATAGCGCTTAAGATGAAAATCGAGATGACGACCTTGATAGCGCTCAAGATGAAGTTTGAGATGACGACATTGATAGCGCTCAAGATGAAGTTTGAGATGACGACATTGATAGCGGTCAAGATGAAGTTTGAGATGACGACCTTGAAAGCGCTCAGAAAAACGTTTGAGATGACGACCTTGATAGCGCTCAAGATGAAGTTTAAGATGACGACCTTTATAGCGCTTAAGCTGAAGTTTGAGATGACGACATTGATAGCGCTAAAGATTAAGTTTGAGATGACGACATTGATAGCGGTCAAGATGAAGTTTGAGATGACGACCTTGAAAGCGCTCAGAAAAACGTTTGAGATGACGACCTTTAAAGCGCTTAAGCTGAAGTTTGAGATGACGACATTGATAGCGCTAAAGATGAAGTTTGAGATGACGACATTAATAGCGCTGAAGATTAAGTTTGAGATGACGACCTTGATAGCGGTCAAGATGAAGTTTAAGATGACGACCTTGAAAGCGCTCAAGATGAAGTTAGAGATTACGACCTTGATATCGGTCAAGATGAAGTTCAAGATGACGACCTTGAAAGCGCTCAAGATGAAACTCAAGATGTCGATATTGATAGCTGTCAAGATGAAGTTCAAGATGACGACCTTGAATGCGCTCAAAATGAAGTTCGATATGATGACGTTGATAGCGGTCAAGATGAAGTTCAAGATGACGACCTTCAAAGCGCTCAAGATGAAGTTCGAGATGACGACGCTGAAATCGCTCAAGATGGAGTTGGAGATGACGACCTTGATAGCGCTTAAGATGAAGTTCGAGATGACGACCTTGATAGCGGTCAAGATGAAGTTTGAGATGACGACCTTGATAGCGCTTAAGATGAAGTTTGAGATGACGACATTGATAGCGCTGAAGATGAAGTTTTAAATGACGACCTTGATAGCGGTCAAGATGAAGTTCAAGATGACGACCTTGGAAGCGCTCAAGATGAAATTCGAGATGACGACCTTGATAGCGGTCAAGCTGAAGTTCAAGATGACGACCTTGAAAGTGCTCAAGATGAAGTTCAAGATGTCGACCTTGAAAGCGCTCAAAATGAAGTTCGATATGACGATCTATATAGCGTTCAAGATGAATTTGGAGATGACGACCTTGATAGCGCTCAAGATGAAGTTCGAGATAACGACCTTGATAGCGGTCAAAATGAAGTTCAAGATGACGACATTGAAAGCGCTCAAGATGAAGTTCAAGATGTCGACCTTGATAGCGCTTAAGATGAAGTTCGAGATGACGACCTTGATAGCGGTCAAGATGAAGTTTGAGATGACGACCTTGATAGCGCTTAAGATGAAGTTTGAGATGACGACATTGATAGCGCTGAAGATGAAGTTTTAAATGACGACCTTGATAGCGGTCAAGATGAAGTTCAAGATGACGACCTTGGAAGCGCTCAAGATGAAATTCGAGATGACGACCTTGATAGCGGTCAAGCTGAAGTTCAAGATGACGACCTTGAAAGTGCTCAAGATGAAGTTCAAGATGTCGACCTTGAAAGCGCTCAAAATGAAGTTCGATATGACGATCTATATAGCGTTCAAGATGAATTTGGAGATGACGACCTTGATAGCGCTCAAGATGAAGTTCGAGATAACGACCTTGATAGCGGTCAAAATGAAGTTCAAGATGACGACATTGAAAGCGCTCAAGATGAAGTTCAAGATGTCGACCTTGATAGCGGTCAAGATGAAGTTCAAGATGACGACCTTGAAAGCGCTTGAAATGAAGTTCGATATGAAGATGTTGATAGCGGTCAAGATGAAGTTCAAGATGACGACTTTGAAAGTGGTCAAGACGAAGTTCGAGATGACGACGTTGGTAGCGGTCAAAATGAAGTTCAAGATGACGACATTGAAAGCGCTCAAGATGGAGTTGGAGATGACGACCTTGTTCAAGATAAGTTCAAGGTGACAACCTTGATAGCAATCAAGATCAAGTTCAAGATGACGACCTTGAAAGCGCTCAAGATGAAGTTCGATATGACGTTCTAGATAGCGCTCAAGATGACGTTCAAGATGACGACCTTGATAGTGGTCAAGATAAAGTTCAAGATGACTACCTTGATAGCGGTCAAGATGAAGTTCGAGATGACGACCTTGATAGCGGTCATGATGACGTTCGAGATGACGACCTTGATAGCGGTCATGATGACGTTCGAGATGACAACCTTGATAGCGGTCAAGATCAAGTTCAAGATAACTACCTTGATAGCGGTCAAGATGACGTTTGATATGATGACCTTGATAGCGGTTAAGATGAAGTTCGAGATGACGACCTTGATAGTAGTTAAGATGAAGTTCGAGATGACTACCTTGATAGCGGTCAAGATTACGTTTGATATGACGACCTTGATGGTGTTCAAGATGACTGTTGAGATATTGGCTATTGTAACAACCCTTATGACAGTCAATTTAATGTTTAGTTATTCTATGTCACATTTGAATTATACGACGGAGTTTGACAATCGCTTAAAAGCCTGATTCTTGTTGTTTGTTTTTTTTACTTTACACTTCAAATTTAATTATATCTAGTTCTGTTTTATATCTTGTAGAGAGCAGTTCGCTATTTGCTAAGTGTAGATATTTTATAGATCTCCAGGTTTTCTTGCCTATCTTTTTGTAAATATCTTTTCTGATTACATTGATCTTGAGAATACAATAAACATACAATTGTTCATATAACAACTGCAAATAATGTATCAATCATTTTTGAACGAAAGTAGTTAAACGAACCATTTTTAATATTAATAATAATAATCGCATCGGAATAATGTTGTCAAGAGAGCCCTTGCAAGCAGAAATAGAGGCGTCTTATAAAAATGTCACTATTTTGAATCATGTCACAACAATATATATATATATATATATACATATATATATTATATTTAGATCTTGAAAGGAGTATGCATGTGTTTGTTCAAACCACATACTCTTTCCAGTACTGGAAAGAATGACATGAAATTTGCCATAAATATTCTTTGTGTTACTGCGGTGATCAGTTTTATATTTAAAAATATGACCGCGTCGTTCATTTCTTTAAAAAGAAGAATAAAAATAAAACATTGCTTTCATGTTGAAATTCCCGGTACCAACTTTATATAATTTGTTTTCACAAAATTAGGGACAATTTCATGGTGTCGAGATTATTACTTTTTTGACGTCATCAATCTTTGCGCATGAACTTTGTGAATGAAGGGAAAAATGAAAAATGTCAGACATGTTTAAATTGACGACGTATCGTATACGACTTATATTAATTTTGTAGCGGTCGATGTTTAGATTGCCTCAATCAACCTGATATATATATATATATATAATTTATTGTGGGAATGAAGGAGACTCAAAATATTTAGCTTCTAAATGAACAAAAAATACAAAGGGCGTTATCACCGCTTAAGACTATTAAGCTTATTATAACTGCATGTGTAGTTACAATGAATTTAAAAATTAATTTTAGGCGGATCGGAGAGCTTGGCATATCTATATATATATATACTAGTATATTTTTACACAATATTAAAATCGCTTACCGTTAGTGACTTTAATATGGCAGATTGGGATTTTTCTCATGTTCGTAAGTGTTAAACCCGTTGCTTTCACCGGACAGTCACAATGGTATTCAACAACATTTAATTCAGGTAAAATAAAATGACCATCACATGTCATACAAGTGTCTCGTGTCTTAAAGTTGAAACTTAAACTTTCAAATGGTCCTAGAAAAACAGACAATAAGTAACACAGATATAATACATCACAGTCATAATTGTGTTCAGATTAAAAAAAAAAAAATTACATCTTTTATAAAATGAGTCAGCTAATCATTCAATTTGGAAAAAAAAAACACCTAGAGAAAGCAATATCATACATAGCGTCAATTAAAACAGCGATATAGAACAATTGTGATGCTATCGTATATATTAAAGCAGAACAACATTTAAACTGAATGAATATACATTAAAAAAAATATATGCTGAAATATTTGTAAGTTTTTTATTTTATTGTCACATTGATGTAAAGTAAAAATGTCAAACTTATTCAAGCGACTTACTATAGTCCTTAACTCGTAATCTCAAATAGCGTACTCTTGTGTACGTGAATGTTATTTCCACAGAAAACCTTACACACGTCTCGTAGCTGTCATCCGCGAGCTCAGGATAAGTAGACTTTGTGTAATTGAATATGTTGACTATAAAACAGAAGTTGATCGAATTTATTGATAAAGTAAATATCTTCAATATGAGCGTAATACGGTTTTTAAGAAAGAAAAATATAATGTGTAAATAGCCTTGTAGATCTTAAGTCACTTTTCATTATACTCAAATGCATATTATAGCTTACTGTACTGGCAAGCAAATCCAAAGAACCCTTTCTTGCAATTGAATTGTGGCTTACAAGTACCATAAGATAAGCATTGATCTTTATCACAATTGCACACAAATGTTTTATTCGGTCCAATAAAGAGTTGTGCATCAGAAAAAATCTCAAAAGCTGTAGATATAAGATATTCAAATTTCAAATTTAAATACGTGTAATGTTGTAGCTTAAAATAAAATGGTTAAAGAATATATTTTTCTTATGTATGACAGTTACACATTGTTATGTTATCTTTCGCAGAGTAAAGTCATTTGATCGCTATTTCGGTCAATTTATAATTATACAATTTATTTATAATTAAAATGTTATAGCTCTATCTAGGTATATGGGCGAACTCCCGACTAGACTTCACGAAATATAACCTTTGATTCTTGAAATACATTCATCTAACGTATATAGAATAAAAGAAGAAATTCGGTTTCTTATAAAATGATAAAAAAATAGTCAGTTTATTATAAAGCACCAAAATATATACACAGTAAAGGAGACAAACGAAAGTATAGAGTACTACAGTAAATAGCAGTATAATATGGGCAACAAAACTAATACCACAAGAATTGCGATAATGTTGACTTTACAACAGGACATGTACCATTTGAATGGAATCATTTTCTTTATCACATTGACGAACCACGAGCGTGAAAAATACAATAAAAAACACACCAATTGTACGACAAGACCAAACTATCGACTGAATTAATATAGGGGTAGGGAGGAGAGAATAGTTTAGGGGCCAGCTGGCGATGTTGCCTTAGGGCGTATTACTAATAGAAAAGTAGGACTGGAGATAATGTTTACCCATAATAACTTTGATCGTAGCAGTACACTACAGGTATCTGAACAATTCTACAGAACAAACAGGATTGCTCTAAAATAAATAATGTTATTTCGTTTAAAAAAGAGAACTAACCAGTTGCACACATGTGTGGCATCCTGGCGTTTAATAAAAATTTAGGACTTTATGTTTTTTTTTAAAGCCTTAAAGTAAACAAGTCTGACAAGAAATTGATCCTAAAAATGCATATCTATAATTAATTAGGTTTTCTGGAATGATCTTTTAATGTTGTTGTTGATGTTGTTACAATCCTCAAACCAATCTGTATAATTAAGTAATTACTGGGTGTTGGTAACATTCCTACATCACAATAATATATTCAGCTATGTCAAGTGTGGTTATCTTTTGACGTCGAGAGTATTTGTAAAGCTGGATATCTCGGTGTGCCCGTCATGGTATCAATTTTGTTTTTCGTAGTAGTGTTCTGATTGTTTGTTTCTTTCATCACGCAATATGAGTTTAGCAAGTTGCATTACAACTACACTGCATTTTGGTCAGCAATAATCCTAGTTGCTTTCTACTTATATCTTGATATTCTTTTTCTATTAGCCAGTCTGCAGAGCAGACTCTCTTGCGGTCAATGTCAGAAACACTGGCATTGTTATTCTGGGTTTTCCTTTGTGGCTTTTTTTTAAGGCCCGCAGTTCAAGAGCGTTTTCGGTTCTGCGCCCAGCACCTGTGAGTGGTACTCCGGGATCGGGCTGCATTGAGTCAAGGCTGAGTTGTGCTGAGGTGAGGCTGGCCTATGGTCCCTTCTCCGCCATTCACACAGCTCACCAGAAAGTTATGACACTCCATTGTGCCATTTCGTTTTTTTAGATTCTGGGAATACTCTGTGGAATTGTCACATACTGGATCCAGGTCTCTTCACGACTTTACACCCACCAATCTCCATGCTACCAACACCAGAGCCCCCCAGCAGGAGCCGCGCAAAACATCTTTCAAGAGTAGTACAACCTTACAACCTGGACCTCTGCCGAACAGCACCACAAAGGGGAGGGGGTACACGTTTTACGTGTCCGGCTTATACCCAATGCCTAACCCACTATTAGTCGCCTTTTACGAAAAGAGCGGGATTTAGCAGTATGGTTATACTTTAATCATTATGCAATTTTCAAAGAATATTACATTTTTAAGTTTTTAATTTTTAAGTTATCGAAGAGAAAAGTATTTGTGTGTGTATGGTTTCTTGTCTATTTACACCGCCTAATAGCTGGTCCATTGTCCTGTACACAGTCTTAAAGAATTACCAGTCTATATAAGATGACCCGCTTTGCTAAGCGCGCAAAGTAAACCCTATGAAATTGTATTTTACCGCCTCAAAAATATGTCTGCCGCGATATTCGCATTTTTAAAAGGGTAGTTTCCACTAATGTCTCTTATCTGATTGTATCCCTCTAGTAGTTAAGTAAAACTATGAAATATCCTAGATTAATAATTTATTTTATGTTAAGAATTATAAGTATATATTATTATATTTAGTTTATTTTAATAAAATGACTGTAGATTTACCACATGAAATCTTGTTATTGAGTCTCCCAACCACTATTAAGTTTAAGGATCAGTCTAAGTAGATATGCTAAAGATATTGAATTGATACTGTTTGTTTCTAGAAAATAATTATATAATATGTAATTTCTTAAGCAAACGGGGTCTTCAATCTATTGTCAATGTAAACAATAGTAGATTTGACCTTTGGTTGTCAAGCGTTGCTATGGAAAGTATTATGAATTAAACAAATTAAGTAAACAATTAAGTAGTTTTACACACTTAAAATACAATTTACATTGAACCAGACAAAATTTATTTGTATTTGTGTGGAAGCGAAGCTATTTTTAGCAGATAATTGTAGGTAATTAATGTCTAAATTACACTCACATTGCCTACAAAATGCAATAGCTCTGAGGCCTACTAAGTCTAATGTTGGTTATGAATAACACATTTTACTCTTTAGAAAAATACTATATTTTATTATATCTGCAATTTAAATATAATTCTACAAAGGCATATGGTTAATAATTTCATCGGAAGGGCTAAGTTATTTTATAAACAGTTATTAAACGATGGTTCGTAATGCGTAGGTCTAAAAATAATAATCCTAAAAAGATCTAGAATTAACTGTCACTTTTAAATGTTATTGCATATCCCCGATTCTTTATACGTGAATTTCTATGCATTGCCTAGGATAATGTAGAGTTACTTCTACAGAAATGACAACATGTCGAGCATCTTCTGGCGATCACAAAAACAAAAACCAATATACAACCATTGAAGCTATTAAATATACTTTACAATAACTATTTTCATTCTTAAATGTCACTAATCAATTGTTTTCAAATGATAATTGTGTTGCTACCTAAATCTATTATAAGCAACAAATTCTACAATAAAAATATCATCTAAAAATACATAATATCTATGTTTTTTCTGATAATGAACGTAAAAACGTGTTTATATATTTTATCTTCTTTAAAAAACGAGAACAATGTATAAGCGATTAATCAGAGCAAAGCGAAATGAACAATATGTTATACAAATATTCTATAGTCTATATGTAATTCTATTTTAATAAAATAATAATTACTTACGTGTACTAAACCAAATCCAAACGTAGAAATACATTAGTTTTTTGAAGATCTTCTTTGACATGTTCTAAGAAAAAAAAAAAGACATGTATATTAAATATCAATGCGTATTTTAACAATTAACTCAATGTTCATTGTAAGTGATTGTTAGACTTTGTAAAAGTAATTTTAACTAGTTTAATATGTATCTATAATACATAGTCTTTTGTTAGCCTCTTATTTCTAAAGATGACCACATTTCCATAAAACTTTGTGGATTCTTCGTGGGTCTATAAGAACTCTATGTTCTCTAAATATGTTTATGCAAAAATCACACTTAAATGATGTTTCTTAAGAATTTTGAGGTGCTATACACTGCGCCATGTGTGTTTGACATTTTTGTCGGTCTTTTACCATGCCCTGGACTTTCTGTTTCTTCTAAGTGAGTTCCAGCCGCAATAGAATTTTGTGTTATGGTTCGGTCTGTTCTGGTAATGTTTCGCACGTGTCCGAGTCGACATTCCATTTGATTCAGGTTTGACAAAAGACCTATTTTTTCTGGCCACCATATACATACTGGCTAAAAGAAACTTTTTTTGGGCAACCTATATTCTGGTATTCTTTCTAGGTGACCGGCCCATGGGGTCTGATATATGAGCAGTTTGGGTGGACATTTCTGTAAAGACAGCTCTAAGTAGCACGTAGCACTCTCTGTCTGGAAACTCATGTTGCCATAATTATGTTTTTTAGTCATTGTTTTGCTTGCATATTATGCAATGTCCATTTTTCGCTCAATTACAACAATATTGGCAGTATAATTACATTATATATGTTTAGTTAGGTGTCTGAACGGTGTACTTTTCTATTCTGTCAATGCAATTTAATTAATGATATACGACCTTGATCATTTGGTCCTTTACTACGATGATTACTGTTCAATTGTCAGTGTCGCTGATTCATGGTGCGGTCATTAGAAAACAGTCGGTTTAGAGCTAAGGATTATTTACCCTTGTTATTGCATGCATTCGGTTATATGGATTGTAATTTTTCTTGAGATTAGTCGAGGCTCTATCAAATCGCAAATATCATGTTTGTCGATTTTAGATTGAAAACATCCACAATGGTTTTCTGGTAAGAGGCTATCTACCAGGTGGAGGATAATGTGATTGAAGAGAACGCTGTAAGGATTTTGCCATGCATGCACGTTAATGATATGCTTTGAAAACTTTAAATATGTGCATTTTGTTAGATAAGTACAATGTTTCTTTTTTTCATTTAAGTCGGTCATCCACGAGTTCCATATCGCATTTAGAGGTTATTTAATTTGATTGATAAGGCTGTAACGACTGCTTTGATTCTCGTGATTTCTTTTTGATGCTTTTTTCAACTTCTGCTTTTACTTTTGAATTTGTGATATATTTGGGTTATAGTTCAGTTCGATATGAGATAGTCATGTATTATTTAAACCATTGTTAGTAACTTGACATTATATGACCTCGTTGAAGTGTTTCACCCATTGAAATAGAGTATGCTCATTTTCAGTGCCTTGTAAGCGAACGTTGCTTAGAGCTGATATATTCAAAATATGTTTTGCTAAAGCTGTGGCGACCAGTGATAATCTTCTTAGGTCTTTCTGTCTTCGCATTGTCTGAAAGGTTCTGGAAATCCCTTGTGTAAAAGTACCGAAGCCTAATATATCCTTTTAGTTTAGAGTTTAGACCGTTAAAGTAGGATCCTCGCCAGCTGCGGAAGCATGGTCAAGGAAAATAAAACACATACTTTGCATAACACTATTAGCAGCCAGCATGTATATAATTAATTATTTGTAAAACGAGCTGCTTAGATACCTTTCTTTCATGCTGTTGCACATTTGAGTCAATGCGAGACAACTATGAATAACAGTCCACTATTTTTAGTTTTACCCCCTTTTATTACTGTTATGTACTCTGTGACACATTATTGAACATAGATTTGTGGACAGTCAGTTCCATAATGTTACTTTTTTGCTACTCATTAGGCATTTAAAGTATGCTAGTACCACGCTGATTTAACGCGGCTCGTTCGTCCATTTCTTCGGTCATAGAAAGAGAGCACTTGAGCACTACACCGTTTGTGACAACAGCTTCTATCATACCCTCGATTGCGCCGACGTCAATTTCCGTTTGCATCAGGATATTTCATTGCTCCAAAAATATTTTGAGACGTAACCTGAGCTTTATTTCGTGTTTAGTTATGCAGGTATTTAACCTCTCGTTCTAGGCAATTTTTGTTCAATAGCAATATTTTAGTGAAAATGTATAGCCTCGTTGTGTCATTTGTGTGCCAGGTCCAGAATGTTCATGCAAGGAATGCAGTTGTGTTCGCGTGAACTAAAGCTGAATTATTTGTATCATTCCCTGTTTTTTTTTATTTAACTGTCACCCACAATATCTGGGGAATTTTCCCCAATCTGCAGTCCAGGGTGGCGCTCGTCCCCAATCTGCAGTCCAGGGAGGCGCTCGTCCCCAATCTGCAGTCCAGGGAGGCGCTCGTCCCCAATCTGCAGTCCAGGGAGGCGCTCGTCCCCAATCTGCAGTCCAGGGAGGCGCTCGTCCCCAATCTGCAGTCCAGGGAGGCGCTCGTCCCCAATCTGCAGTCCAGGGAGGCGCTCGTCCCCAATCTGCAGTCCAGGGAGGCGCTCGTCCCCAATCTGCAGTCCAGAGAGGCGCTCGATGGGAGAACTACCATTTCCCCACTTGGTGAAAATAATGTAATTTCGCATATTTTCTTTTCTTTTATTCAAATAAATATTTAAAAACTACCTTTAATATAATAGTATTTCTTACAAATATTATTGTTAAACGAACATAATGAATTTAAAGAAAATAGTAAATAAACAACTGTATTAACCATATCATTTACTTGATTCTTCTAAAGGTACTTTATCTCCAAAGGCAATGGATTAGACCGACTTAGTAACGATATTAGGTATATCTCTTTTATATATTTATTATATTGGCCTATATTAACACCAACATTTGTGGTTTTTGTATGTATCCTGTTGCTTAGACATTAATATCAAAAGATGGCTTGGTAGCACACTACAATCTTTTTATATATATGAAACTAATTGTCAAACTGTTCAATAAAAAAAAAAAGTTACTTTACTCTCATAATAATAATAATGGTCATTTCTTAAAGCGCTTCTATTCATGCTATTAATTTTTTTTAAAATTATTATTAAAAGAAGAGGTTAGCATGATCAGTGCTTTCTTGCTGTGAATTGCAGGGCCAGATGTATTAGCCAAAGAGAAATGTCTTTAATTTATTTTTAAAAAAAACTCTTTTGTCTCGGATTCTCTCAATGTCTGAGGTAAACTGTTCCATAAAGAAGGCGCCACAGATTCATATGAGCGCACTCCCAGGTACTTCTTTTTGACTGACTGTGATGAAGATCGCAGTTTTCTTGCATAGGTCATGCTTTGATAAAAGCTCTTTCAAGATAAGAATGATCAATCCCGTTTATGTGTCATGGTATTAATGTCATCATTCTATGGACTTAAGTAAATGGATAATGTAAATTGCAAGCCCACATTTCTTAAAAAGACATTAGTCATTAGTCTACTAAATTGTTAATTTCAAGCCCACATTTCTTAAAAAGACATTAGTCATTAGTCTACTAAATTGTTTTACTTACCGTGACAGTATAATGGGGACTATGCAGAAGTATTTTCCGGTCACGTGATGAGGATTAGATAGATTGATAAACATGAAAGTGCTCATTCATTTTACTGTAGCTGGATGCTCACATTTTGACTTAAAATCAAGACGCAGTGAAGTTAAAATAATATGTTTTCATCTATTTTCGCTGATAGATACAGGCTTCTTAAATGCATGTCAAAAGACGACGCCAATATTTTGTTGCAAAACAACCTAATATTATGTTCCTAAAACATCGAATAAAATGACTTCCGTGTTTTAAACTTTCACTGCCTTCAATGGTTAACCACGGTAAGTCCATACAATATACAACGGCATAGAGTTTTTTGCTTAAGTCTTCAAACTTGTTTTATCTATGATTATATAGGCCTAATACTCAATTCATTAATTATAAATATCGTTTCATATTTTTAGTAACTCGTAGCTTAGCAGAGCTAAAGCCTAAAGCGGCCTAGCCAAAATATTATAATAACTACTTAAACTTTAAACCTAGCCTAATAATTTAATAAACTAATAAAATAAGTAAATAAACCGACTAACAAGAAGAATATGGTAATATGAAATATATAGTTAATTTTAAGATGATAATAATAAAGAATATTGTTGCATGTAGGCCTATCATTCTATGCCTGCATATAATAATAATAATATTTGTATAGCGCTGCCAACAAACATAATGTAAGCTCAGAGTGCGTTTAACATACAACTAAGAATACGGATATTACCCTAGCCCAGGTGACAGAGCTAAATTGATGATTAAAAAAAGACAAAACAAATAAATGTAGCATTAACCGACCCAACCCATAAATAAGACGGTAAGTTTCTAAAGCATGTTAAATGTTATCTAAGGTAAATATTGAAATAATGAGTTTTTAAGTTCTGTTTGAAAGTAACAGTAGAGCTTGTTCGCCTCAGTTGAATGGGAAGTTAATTCCACACCTTCGGACCGGATACTGAGAAGGCTCTAAGGCCAACGGTATATAGGCTATTATAATTATAATAGCCTACTCACTACTCTACAGTCTACTAGTCCTATGCTTTTTAATTTTAATACATAGGCCTATATTAAAATTATATTCTCTATGATAGGCTATTTAAATATTTCAAATCATTTTTATAATAGTTAAGACTACTAAATATAGTCCAGTAGGCATATAATATCTTAAGTTAATAAGCTCTATTAGAGTAGCCATAAATAATTAGCCTAATTATAATAGTCTAATTCCAATTTTTTTTTTCTGTAATTTAGTATAATACTTTATAACAATTTAACACTTCTAAGAAGTGATTTACACCATGACCTAAGTCATTAATTTAATTAGTATTAGCCTCATTGTCCCTAAAACCGGATAAGCATATAAATAAGTATGTATGTAGGCCTAGACCTACTCTTTTACTTGTAAATTAATAACTGAGCAGTATTTTTGCATTTAATGTGTAATTTATTATTAGTAATATTAGCTTGCATTAATTGGGTAGGCCTATAATATAGGATGGATGAGGGGGGGGATTGGGTTGAAGCTACAATATAATCTGATAGTCTAGGCCTACAACCCCTACAATATAATCTGATAGTCTAGGCCTATGTTGTCTGTGGATCATCTTAAATAGAAATACGACTGATTATAGTGAATGGTAGTGAATCTATTTATAACTATAAAAGCTATTTATTTATAAATAATTATAACTTCTCTGTATATCTTTAATTTTAACACATTGGTACAAGGTACAGTCATCATTATTGTTTACTTATTTCAGATAGTCATCAACTGGAGCAGCTCCAATTGTATTCTCTCACATATACCACTTAATACCCATATACCAGCAGGCCTACAGAAAAAGACATCTTATGAATTTTGGTAATTTTTTAAATTTTAAATATATAATTTAGAAGCTTATTTTAATTAGGCCTATTATAAATTATAATGATTACCGATACAGTGTTGTGTTATCTGAATTGTATTTAGTTGAAATTATTACTATAATAGTATTATATAAAATTATTCTCATACAGTAGCTCAAAGTAAGGATATTTTTATATTTTTTAGCACACTTAAATTGTACTGTATTAATATGTTGGGAACTGTGTACTGGTAGTAAATAGTAGTGGGTATAAGAGTAACTGAAAAGTTATGATATAAATAAAAACAAGTTAAAAAAAATATCTTATTATTATTATTTTCATTTGTTGATTGAATGTGTCAACTACTGGAATTGAATGTTATTGTGGATCATCAGATGCAAAGTGATGTCAGCAGCAAGTCATGGCAAAAAGAATTGTATCAGTAATTGACACTGCTAAATGAGATTAAAATAAGTCAACTTATTGTTCACAATATCACATTGGAGTTTTCAATACTGTTACGTCCACAATCCCCTTGTGGCCAGAGCTGTGTAGATCTTGCTGATAATTCTCGTTAGTCCTAGGGGAGACTTTAATTATTAGTATTTATGTTTCAGTATTACACGAACTCTTCTTATAGTCCTGTGCACAAATTCAGTATTTGTATTCCAACATTTCTTTTCTTGTAAATTATGGTAGTAGATAAATCTTATAGTAATGTATACAACACAATAGGAAAGTAACTTGACAAAGAAGCTTCAGTGTAACTGTTGTTGATAGTTTATTTCAGGTGGTATGTTCAATATATACAATATATCTATTATGTACAGTTAGAATAAAATAGTGCAAACACAAACGTTCTCAAAGGAACATATTTTGAAACTCTCTGTCTTTCAGACAAAACAAATCATTAAATACTATCCGAGTGGTGCAAGGGATAGACCCATTACCAGTAGGGGTGAAAATCATGGTATCATTACAAAACTCATAACAAAAACGATAGGAACTTCCCCTATTAAATAATGAGTCGTTCCCAGACTCTGAGAATTTAAGATCAACACAGAATCCCAACATTACCTAGAACCTTTTATTTTCCTACTAAACGTCCTAATATGGTGTGTAGTAAGAAAAGAGAGAGAGAGAGGAATAAACATTGCGTGTTCCAATTCTTGGAAAAACAATATACATGACAATACGCTTACTGTCTGTTAAAGGAGAATTTCTGTTTTGATTGGTTAAAGGACATGACGTTAAATATTTTGAAAATAGGAAAACTATCTGACATCATCCATGAATGTTTTAATTTATTGCAAAAAAAAATAATAATAAAAAAAATATATATTATTAGCATTATTTTTATAATTTATAGTATTTTATTTTATATTAATATTAAACCATGTTGAATATCATGCCAGAATATGAAGGCCTATGGTAAAAATAATTGAAAATGCATTAGTATTGGTAATTTGTAAATATTATATAAAAATGAAAAACAAGTCTACCAAATAATAATATTTATTATTTAACATTTCATGTTTGTGTTTATTGTAGTGTAGATTGTCAGAGTAGGCACCAGGTAATATTTATTTCATGTAGAATTGTTTAATTCTTAGCATTAGCAAAAAGGGTGCCCTTATTTTGGTGGACATAAGTTTTGGTGCATGCTGTGCCCTGAATGTTTTGGTGCAGACATGGGGCCAGGTGGCAGACAGCACGTTCTGCTCGCATTCCAAAGGTTCTGAGTTAGAGTTTTTGTGAAGGCTAGAATTTATTATCTGGTCTGAAGGATGTCCCTGAGTCTATCCAGCTCTGATGGGTACCAGTAGATGACTTTACTGTGGGTATATTAAAGTTGCCTGGGAATTGTGTTGGCCACACATTCCCAAGTATGCTGTGGCCACCAAAAGTGATGACAGCTGCTTCACAGGCTCCATAGATCAATTCGATCAGATGGGATACTTTAATTTGTTGTAGACTGATATCATGCATGAATGTGGTCTATGGGTGCCTTCCAGTGCATCCATAAGTCCTAATATGGGCTTGCAACAAGTTGACTTCATTCCTCATTCACATTCTGCTTCAACTTCATTGACCTAATATCAAAGGAGAAAAGAAATTAACATTTCATCAAATATATATTGTCAGGCAATTTTTTTTACTTCAATACCAGTACAAATAAACGTTAAAATATTTTATGTTAATTTTTAATACCCTGTAACACAGAAATGCATGTCCTTTAGTTTACTTAGGTATTGAGAGAATGAAATTAGGCCTACATTTCAATCATTAAACTGTTTATTCTATTAGATATGCTACAGACTACTAGCTCAACAAGCATCAATATTTACATTGGTAGACCTATATTTAATACTTTTACTTTATCTGCCCCAGTCCTGCATGTTTTAATTTACTTATAATGATCGAGTTGTAAGATTAATCAAAACAGTATTGCAAATTGCATCATATATAGTATGGTCATAGTATAGTAATAGCCAACTACTTAGGCCTACTACACTATAATTATATAAAAGCTCAAGCATGCAAATTGACAAATATTAGCTTATTAGCCCTTTATCTAATCTCAATGACAATTACTGAATCAGTTAGGCCAAGGTCTAAAATGGCCTCAATTAATATAGGCCTATATATTATATTATGTCTAATATGTAGGCTATATTATGTGAAACAGGGTAGGCTAACCCTGATCCTAATTATAAATCATCATACATCATAGGTCATAGGCCTAGTTGATAGTAGTTAGTAGCCTAAATGATAAATGAATTTTAATAAAATAATTCAAATAATTTTAAAATAGAAGTATCACTTAGGCCTATTATTAATTATTATATTAAAATAATATCAGTTAAAAGAAGAGAACAGCCAGCCAACATATTACTAATGGAATGGCTAGGCCAGTTTACTAATATTAATACTGATATTAGGCTAGCCCATTCTAAGCCTATGCCCTAAATGGCGATTATTATTATTAGGCCTATCAGTCCTATGAGTATGACTCTATGACTATGAGTACTATGACTACACTATGAGTTCTATGAGCCTATATAGGACATAAACATAGTCATAGGCTACGGCTATGACATGATATTTGACGTTGCTTAAAAATAAGACAAGGGAAAAGTGGAAGACAATAAAAAAAAAGAACACCTACCTTTCGTGATTCGTCAATTATACTGCTCACATTATATGCAGACCATTTCTTGATTGCTACTTCCAATCATTCATGAATAGTAAGCAAAACTGTCGTAAACCAGAAAATCTCTCATAACACTCATAACTCATAACATGCATGTAAACATGTCTCGACTAGTCTAGTTAATAAGTAGTTTAAAATTAATGTCTATCAGCAAGTACGCTTTAAACAAAGCCTGGTCCTTATTTATTACTTGTACATGAGTCACTATCACAAGCCTGTGTGGTGATTTAGACACCACAATAATCTAGAATGTCTTAAAATGATATTTTTACGAATCATTTCTCTCTAATCCAAGATGTGTAAAACGCCATGTTTTTTCTTAGTCTAAGCCGCATCACGTGACCAAACATCTATCTCTAAGGACTTGTGCATAGTCCCCATTATTATAATAGAAATTATTAAAATTATTTTTATGTTTTATATATGTGTGCTGTTTTCATATAAATATGAACATAAAATGCAAATGTCCACATCAATCCTGAACAACAAACACCATCGGAAATAAACATAATAGTGTTGTGTATCAGTTTTATTCAAATCATTATTTTTTGTCTAGACAGCAAACGTCTGTCTGAATCTCTAGTAACATCCGGTAGTAATAAGGCCGCACGGAAACGCACTATTTTACACATGTGCAATTTTTTTTTCTTTTACTGTCCAGATGTTTTTATGAATCTTTTAAAAAGTGTTTACAAGTTATAGACTCATGAAAGATCTTGGTACCAAAGACATATGTACTTGTAGAACTATTACTACTACTACTACTACTACTATTACTAATACGTATATATATATATATATATATATATATATATATATATATATATATATATATATAATTAAATTATCTTCTATTATCTATATATATATAGGCCTATATCTCTCTCTCCTTTACTATATATATATATGTATATAGTAAGGAAGAGATATATTAGCGAGAAAGAGGGGGACAGAGGGAGGGGAGATAAACAGCTGGATAGTAAGACTGAGTTTTATTTGGGTTTATTCACATAAAATGGTCCCTACAAAACCATCCAAGTTAAACCTTGTCTGATGACGTACCTTAGATAAGTCTGCATCTTAGAGAAGGGCAAGGTATGATGAGTTATCTCTCTATGTCGGCTTTCTTATCAAATACCCAGAAATACACAGAAGTATCCGACCTGAATGAAAATATTTCCTGTAAAATGATGTTGTTGTTTTTTTCAATTGCAAAACAGTAACTATAACACTATTATTATTTCAATAAACATAATATAAAAAACTCAGTATTACTGTATCTGATGCATAAAAAAAAATATAATTACACTAAGGCTCACTGAACATTAAAAAAAGCACTAGAAAAGCTTAATGCAATAACTAAACACAATTCATTAATTATATTTTCTTTGTTATTGTTTTTTTCCGCCCCTTATTGAAAACCAAATTTTGTTTGTTTCCTTTTTAAGACCGTAAATTGAAGGGAACAAACTCAACAAACTCCATGAACTGTGTATTTCTTTGTTGCCTCCCTTTGATACTTTCCAGTTAGAAATTGGTGCGTGCAACTGTTGTCTTCGTGTAGACGTATTATAAATACAATCTTGTCACTGGATAATTTAAGAAACGGGAACATAGAGTGACAATGATTATATTAAATGCTGAAAAGGGACATTATATCCTCATTGTACGAATCGCTTAATGTAAAGACGAGTTGAAACGCTGACCATTGAAGAGTTATTACAATAGGTAAGGAGACGTCTTAGGATTGAAATAGAAACGGGTGAGAGACTGTATCAATGTTTATTGTTGCAAGCATTGCTATATAAACTGATAGTATCCGAACATACTTGTATAACTCTCAGCTTTTACAAATAGAACTTAAACAGAAAGCTAGCTAGGAGACAGCAAAATAAGAAATTGTATTATAGATAGATCAAGAATTTTGAGCATTTTTACGGTTGAGTTTTCTTGTTAATTTTTTCTCCAAATTGTTCTTTTAAATTCTTTTCATCAGTACTTTAAAGGTAGGATGATCATTTTTTGTATTAATTAATTTAATGAACATGTTAGTATGACCATAGACAATAAATGTCCTTGGGTTTACGACACCTTACAATCTAAAATATATTACCCACGTCAATAAACAAATAATGATATTAATGTTTGACAAAAGAAATGTTAGCCTTCTCTCTCCAAACCTCTACCTTCTCCCTCCAAACCTCCACCTTCTCCATCCAAACCTCTACCTTCTCCCTCCAAACTTCTACCTTCTCCATCCAAAATTCTACCTTCTCCATCCAAACCTCTACCTTCTCCCTCCAAACCTCTACCTTCTCCCTCCAAACCTCTACCTTCTCCATCCAAAATTCTACCTTCTCCACCCAAACCTCTACCTTCTCCATCCAAACCTCTACCTTCTCCATCCAAACTTCTACCTTCTCCATCCAAACCTCTACCTTCTCCATCCAAACCTCTACCTTCTCCCTCCAAACTTCTACCTTCTCCATCCAAACGTCTACCTTCTCCCTCCAAACCTCTACCTTCTCCATCCAAACCTCTACCTTCTCCCTCCAAACTTCTACCTTCTCCATCCAAACTTCTACCTTCTCCATCCAATGATTATCGATGATTTAGGAAGATATATTCTAAAAAAAAGGCTAAATAGCTCGAAAGTTAAAATATTTATATTGTTTTTTCAATTTTTCATTTATATGTGCATTTAAAAGCATCGTGTGCATTGGTTTTATAGATCCTTATTTTCAAAAGTGCCATTTATTGGCTGTTATATTTCCTTGATTACTGTCGTCGCTATTAAATGTTGACACTTTAAAAAAAAATCCGTAAGTTCATTTGTTCATGTGCCCAATTAAGACACAAATGGCATCTGATCTACCCAAAATTATTTCTGATAAATTATTCCAACAAATCCAAAAGCATTATTCATATTATAGACGCACAGCGGCGGTCATGTAGAACAGCATGAATGTCTCTAGGACTGGCTAATATATTATGGGGGCGTGCTAAAACCCAAATCAGCATAGGCAATAGACCCAGTACGTTTCCGAGATCTTTACAAAACAGTTTAGTTTGTAGACCAATGTCGGTAAACAGGTTTTGTAAAAAAGTCGTACTGAACACAACCCGAAATCAAAGTACTAACAATAAGAGATGGTGTTTAATAATAATAATAATAATGCTATTATACCGCATATCCCGTTGGGACAGTTCTATGAGCTGTCAACATTCACAGCGTACAGACAAGTAAAAGACGATAATGTATACGTTAAAAATAAAATAGGTGCGTCTGAAGGTGTCGAAGCTAGGTTTTGTCTTCTGCAGTCCTGTATTATTTTCACAGATACCACTTTTATTGTCACTACTTATTTATTTGTTATATATTATCAATCAAAGCTTTCTTATATAGAGAAAAGGTTATAATTTGAGTTATCTAAACTTAACTGTCAGTTGTTTTCCCCTTTGCACTAGCGTGTAGCTTATAAACTTTAGATAATGGACTTATTGCCTAAAGTAGGATGCAATAGACTGATTCTCTAGCACTATTTTATACTATCATAATAAGAGCTTAGTTCAGATAACGCTATAGCCTAGAGGTACATATAAGACTCAGTGAGTCAGTGAATTGAACAGTAACATTTTTGTTTGCTTGCCAAATGAATAGTTTTATTGACTTATGTTGACATATCGGTCAAAATAAAAGGTACGAAGTTCACATTGTTAACATTTAGAACTCTAATGGCGCAATTTCAAAAACTGAATCTTATACATTCCTGAAGAAAATAATCGTTTATAACGAAAACTCAAAGTCTATTAAAAGCACAACTGACATTTTCTAACTTTATGCACTAGTACTTCTATTGAACAAAGGAGAGGTAGGTAATTAGTACCCCCTGAGGGAAAAAAATTACAATAATAAAATAACAGTAGAAAAAGATTTATTTTTACGTTAAAACAATTATTGGTGACAAAAAACTGAAAAATACATGCTTTGAACGTTTTATTATGAAAACAAAGAGCACAATTAATGCACTCACCAGCGTCCAATTCGCACCACTAGGGAAGGTAATAAGTACCAAAAGGAATGAAGAAAAAAAAAGTTTGTAAGGTTGACATTTATAAGTTAAAGTCTCTCTCTATATATCATTTGTATTTAATAATGAATTCACAAGTACAATTATACAGTGACCCACTTTGTGAGACTGATTCAGAGAATGCAAGATGTACCCATGCTCTACAGATTAAACATTGTATCAATAGAATCATGTTTCCCCGAGCGGTTCTCATCTTACGTAAACCAGTACCCGGTACCATCGCAGACCTTAAAAATCGATGTTTAACCAGACCTACCCAAATTATTGGCCTTATACTAGTCCGAAATTTAAGGCCAATATTGTCTTAATGTAATGTGTTGTAGGGTCTTGTGTAATGTGTAATTTTTGTAGGGTCTTGTGTCCGTACGAAACAAAATGGATTTAGCTTTTAATAGCCATCAAGTCAGCTGCGCTGAAAAGTTAAGAAACAAAATATAAAAGAAATATTTTCGCCAAATGAAGTTTTTACACATTTTTGAAATTATATTTTATTTATTTTGTTTGTTTGTTTGTTTTTTTAACGTTCATTAACAATTTAGAAGTGTAGATAAGATCACAAATATTGGCTTTTAACCCAATACTGAATGAAAGTTTTATCCACAATCAAGCTGGATCTATTTATCACTTCAATGAGCCGTATTGCTGCTGAGAGTTAACACCCTTGCACCCTTGATTATACAAGTCAATCTTATATACCGTAATTACTTGTAAAGATTGCTGCTGAGAGCAGGCCCCACGAGAGGGGGGTACAGCCGGTACGCCGTACCGGGGCCCATGAGAGTTTAAGGGGGCCCATGAAGCCCATGAATATAAAACTTTTTTTATTAAATTATCAATTACGTAAGTATTTTTTAATTGTTGGTATTAAGCTAAGAGGAGATGCCCAAAAACCTTCTACAATCTCACGTGGCACTAGGGGCCCTTAATTTTGATATTCTTTAAATGTGTAGGCCTACTTGAACATTTTGTTAAATATGTCACGAAAGCTTTAGTTGTAATATAGGGCCTAATTATTTACGATAGCAGTTAGGATTTCTTTTTTTATTATTTTTCTCCAGAGACACTTACAAATATAGACCTATGTGCCTTACAGGCTTACAATTCTCCCTGTTAACTTAGTATCCTAGACATACATACTCTATATCGCTACATACTAGTACGGCAGTCAAAGCTAGTTAGTCGATCCATTTACACGTTAACGATCTCCTGTGCGGTAGCCAAGAGGGGAGGTTGAAGGTATCATAATTTTAGACAAATTAATGTAAATACACATTATTCACATTATTCAGTTTCAGCCTCAAGAGGTGGAAAATACTGCCACAGCTTCATGGCATTTCTAGCCCAATATGGCCAGATCGAGTTGAAATTGTAAAACAATTTGTAGCTCATCTACCAGATTAAGTTGGCTTTGGAAGACCTGTTAAAGCTGAATCTGAAAACCAGAAACGAAATCCACGGAGCTATATGTTATGTTGGTTCTTTCACTTGCATCATAATGTCAGTCGAGTGTGACAGTGTACTAGTCCCTATTGACTTCTGCAACAAAGTCTCTCAAGTTTGTGATGCGACTATAGATTTGGAAGTTGCAAACATAGAGAGCTTATAAGCTTAATATGCACAACTAGGGGCTTGTGGAAGCAATGTGGAATGAAGCTAAACTTGTTGCAGCGACCTACAGATAAAAGTACAATTGTTTAGGAACGGTAATACAAATGCCAGAAAAGAACAAGATTTCAAGATGAGGATACACCTGATAAAAATGTGAATGAGATGAATGAATCAGAAGAATGCCATGAGGAAGCCCACTTTCGAAAACACATATTTAATGTTGTATTGGATATTGTTATTGGAGGGCTTACAGTTCGGTTCAATTCAGTCAAGATTTTTCTGACAAATTCAGCTTTCTTTGGAACTTCCAAAAGATGTCAGAAGAAGACTTGATGTTTAAAGCTGCTTAGTTAGCAGAAAAGTATTATAATGATATAAGTTGTGAAGACTTTCTTCAGGAAATAATTCACCTAACATTGTTTCA
This sequence comes from Anisus vortex, assembly GCA_949126835.1. Lineage (NCBI taxonomy): Eukaryota > Metazoa > Mollusca > Gastropoda > Planorbidae > Anisus > Anisus vortex. The sequence continues at coordinate 18,503,418 of OX421503.1, forward strand.
CGAATTTTGGTAAAGAACAGTTGGGTGAACAGTTGGGTGCATTGGAACTGTTAAATGCTTTGGCAAATTCCAAGTTAGAAAATATTTTCCTAACATAAGTGTCAGTTTGAGGTTGTCCCTTAAAGCACCAGCCACAGTATAATGAACAGAGAGAAGCTTCAGTAAACTTAAGCTAATCAAAAATAACCTTAGGTCCAGCATGAGTCAGGATATCTGAACAGCTTGACTAGGCTCAGAATTGAATCTGTCATTGCAAGAAAAATAAACTTTCATACTGTAATTCGTAGTTTTGCCAAGAAAAAGGCAGCCCTGTTTTAATAAAACTAGTATTTTTCTTCTCTGTTTTTTTTTTATCATTCATGTAGGTCTATTGATGTATTTTCTGTTGACTATATCTTTTCACGAAACAGTAAGGATTCAAAAGATGAATGATTTGGGTATATTTGTAAATAATTAATGATTCGACAGACATGCATAAAATGCGATTAAGATATATATTGATGTACTTTTTTGTTATAGTTATAGTACCGTATTCAAAAGTTGTGAAGTTGTTAATCGTTTATACTTTATATAAATTCAATTTAAAACGCATTAAACTTGAAGTCTTTTTAATTAACTTGATATAATATTGTTATTTATTTCACCTGTCATAGACATGTCCCCAATTATTAAATCAAGTAGCTGTTACAACTACAAGTAGCTTATATTAACATATGTCTCATATTCTCAATTTACTCTCTCAATTTTCACATTCAAATTAATCCATATTAAAATGAATTATGACAAATTAATTGACAATTTAATTGTCCAACTTTAAAACCTCCAAACTTCTCTAGTTCTTTTCAACCAAATTACTCATCAATCATCAGCGAGAGTAACTTTTCGCATTTTACTCATCTGTGTAATATTTGCAAGATCAATTCTGATTAATACTGAAGCGGAATAACAATTAAATCTACAATAATTTAAACTATGTACTTGATTAATGTATCTTTGTAATAGACCTGTAAGGCTGTGATTGAAATGATTACACTCTAATGGTAAATGGTAACACTTATGACAGTTTCACAAAATGATCCACACACAGACCTTTTAAAAAGAGTCCTGATTTTTCAAACGCATGCAATACAAATATAATAATATCATCTAGATCGGACTAGTGTGAACTAGTGCTAGAAAAAAAAGTTTGTTTGGGGGGGGGGGAGGGGGCCCAGAAAGGATCTCGTACCGGCACCTTTTTTTTCTCTCGAGGGCCCTGGCTGAGAGTTAACACCCTTGCCCCTTATACAAGTCAATCTTATATACCGTAATTGTAAAATGGGCAAGGGTGTTAATTCTCAGCAGCAATACGGCCAATTTAATCAATTTCGATAGTTTAACAAAGTGTCAATAAAAATATTGTTTTTTCAGTTTCTTTGTTTGGTTTACATATTTAGAAAAAAATTGTCGACTTGATTAAGTTAACAATGATTGGTGTAAAGTTTGTCCATCCCTCCATTAAGGTAAACGGCATTGTCACAGTTAAAAGCGTTGATTGAATTCGAGTTAATATAATATTTTTGAGGCATAACATTTTAACCCGTAGTATGTCTTTTGGTGCATGCTATTTATCACATTATTAGATGAAATATTATAATGCTTATCATACATTTTAAATTACTATATTTTTGTTCAAGTTGTAAAGAATGTCCTTATGAGCTAACAATAATTTAGATATATATCTAATTTCAGGACTAAAGGAAACATTATAGAATGTTTATTTCTCGTCACCTGATGATATTTATAGCCATCGCCTTTTGCATTCTCTCGTCCATGCCTTTTCACCCTGCCGACGCCACGTCTACCCACGCGATAACTGGGCTGTCATGGGAACGCAGAAATGAAGCCGACGACTCATTTGGTGAGCAGCAACTGAGACATCGTAGGTCTGTGTTTCCTATTTTTGACACATTCTCCAAGCGGCAGGCAGTACTCAACGATCTGCAGGCCACCGCTGATAGATTGTACGAAATAAGACAACAGCAAGAGTACAAAAAGTTCGTGGCAGCACTCAAAGACGCAGGAAAGCGATGAGTTGTCAGACTTTAACTCCTGGGCTCGTACGTTCAATTTCCGGTGAAGAATTTTTTATAAACAACATTTTCCTGAATTGTTTGATAAGAAATATTAGTTTTAATTGATAATAAAAAAAAATATTATTTAAGCACATTGTTAGCATCTAGACCTACAATTTTTTGCCATCATAGATGAATTAAAACTAAATGGATATTTTATTTCTCAAACGGATTTCATAATTACATTTCAACGAAAATAAAATATTTGTGAATATTAAAAAAAATACTATGAAAAGTTTAATTGGAGACATTTTTATTCCAGCAAAAAAATACGTTAGACCGTTAGAATTAGTAAGTTGAATAAAACAAAAATTACATAACGAATTTGTCATGTATTCTTTGTATGTGTTGAAATTATATGAGTTTATATTATAGGCTATTGTCAACGTAATCAATAGCTAATTGTAAGGACGAGAGAGTGGGATGCGGGTTTAGTGTTAACGATTATGCATGCATAATATACCTTAAATATTATTGTATTCCAACAGTTCAAGTCATTTATGTTTATTTGCTGCGTTCTTGGTTGTTCTTTGAGTAAGGAAAAAAGTAGCGGATTACGTTTTATTTCAGATGCTAAAGAAGTTGTCAGTCGTGAATAATCACTAATTTGAATGTAGAAATGTTTCAATTTACTTAAAAGGATGTTTTCGGATGTGAACCAAAAGTACATACATTCATTTGACCCCTGACCTATTGACGTAAAGTTTAATTTAGTGTAGCCTACTTGAAAACAAACACATTTTTATTTAACTTAACGCGCATAACATGTCGACTATAATTACATGCTCGATTTTTTATGTAAAAAACAGATTTCTCATAACTAATCTTGTAGCTACTGTATCTTTCTATAAGTCCGGAACTCTAGCAGTATGGAACTCCATACTTAAAACAAGCTAAACACATTAGTCTATTTAAAATGTATTGCAAGAAATAAACAGGAAGTTCATGAATGCAGTGAACATAAAATATCAGACCTTATCACTCATCTATATAAAGAATGGATTGCGCCTTCTTAATAAATTGGTTTGAGCAAAGTGAAGAAATGCACTGATCTATAGAAGAAAGGAAAAACTAAAAATGTCCACTGCACTTACCGATATAAACAAAATTGTGTCTAAAACTTACTTTGCCACTGATCTATAAATAGATCGGAACGGGATCTATGTTGCTGCCATTTAACACATTATGCAAATGGGTGTTGCTGTCAAGCTTCTGACTTTTTATTATTACTATAAAACTAACAATAATACGATCAAAAGAAAACAAATACCAAACAATAAAAAAAGTTAATAATAAAAAAAGTAGATAGCAATATATCGCAGTACGGAAAAACCCGCTCCCTAACACACATTAAATTTGAAAGCATTTCAAAGGGACATCATTTGAAAACTGCGCCCATTGTATAACCTTAACATACGGTGATTAGTATTAGGTCTAAGTTTATTTGAAAAATAAATTAACGAATTAAGCAATATTGTTTTAAAAAAAATATTTTGGAGGACGTTTCCAATTTATACAGTTAACTTTAAAACCTGATTAGTCAAACGGCTTAGGTGAATATAGAGGAGAAACAAACATCTAAATAAATAAACAAAATCACGGTAATTATATATATTGATTAGCGACAGTATAAACAAAATGGCGGAAATTTCCTCAAGAATGTTACTTCCGAGCCTAATCCATTCTTTTTAGAGATCAGTGGGCCTCATAAAAACGTGTTAATATGCACACAACATAATGCGGCGCTATAAAATAAACGATCAATGCAAGGCTGTTGTTTTAAAAATGACAAAAACTATATGATTAATAACTGTATTTAAAAGAAAAGTATTAAATTAAAGACGGATTCGTAATGTACTAAACACATGGTGTCATTTCTATGTGTGAATATTGCAAACTTTGTTACATCTGCATTCAATAATCAGTAAGTTGTGTTTCTATAACAGTTTTAATGTATTATAAAATAAAATATAACACTGAATTAAAAGGAACGGGACAGATGCACAGTAGTATAGTAACACATCATGTGTTGCTATGAGGTACATTACAAACCACAGATGTATTATGGATGCCAGTATTATAACTATATCATATGTCTAATGCAATTGAAATAGCATACACAGTTATATTATTAAATATTATTACACATTATGCAAACTAAATGGTATAATGATTCATTTACAGTATAGCACACAGTGTTAAAATTGTGTAAATACATAATAGCAACCAAAGCTAAAATTGTGTAATTATTATATAGCACTTATAGCTAATATTCTGTAATTACAATATAGTCAATGGAGCACATAGTTAATTAAATATTGTGTACTTATAATACAGCACAAAATGGTAAATGTTTTTAGTTACAGTAAAAGTCTATTGCTAAAATTGTGTAATTACAGTATAGGAACTATTGCTAAAATTGTGTAATTACAGTATAGGAACTATTGCTAAAATTGTGTAATTACAGTATAGGAACTATTGCTAAAATTGTGTAATTACAGTATAGGAACTATTGCTAAAATTGTGTAATTACAGTATAGGAACTATTGCTAAAATTGTGTAATTACAGTATAGGAACTATTGCTAAAATTAATTAAAGGTATGTGAAATAAATAACCCTAATTCTAAAATATAAATGATCATAGTCATAACATACTAATCGACTCAATTATGATGATTAAATAATGGTATTGAATGGAAATTACATTAATTCAATATATCCGAAACATTGGCTTCTCGCCAAACACCGGTCACCAACTGTCCATTACACACTACTGATTTCTACAAGTTACCGCCTTTTGCTACTCCGTCACAAAACACGTGATTTCTTGTTTTATTTTAGAGCTTAAGCAACGCAATAGTAATTGTCTGGAAACTGTAGTGTGACACATTTACGAACCATTAAAACAAGTAACTTAACGTCATTTAAAACGGTATTGAAAATGCAAGACTGGACTGGTAGAATGTGAGGTTATTGGTTTCTTTAATGCCAAGTTTGATAACAATAGGATTAAAAGAAACGAGTTGTCTTAGAATGCAATCAGGGAAGTACTCATACTACTCCTCTGCTCCAATCGCTACACTGGCTACCCATTAACCACCGGATCTCCTACAAGCTGGCTTCTCTTTGTTACAAGTGCCTGAATGACTCTGTACCAGACTATTTCGCTCCTGTCTCGAGCTCTACACTCAATCCCGTCCACTCCGCTCCACTGATCCACTTACTATTCAGATCCCTCGTGTGAAACTGGTGTCCGCTGGCGAACGAGCAATTACATAACTTGGCACGTCCGCCTGGAATGCCCTCCCTCTACAGCTTCGACAGAGCCCTAGCTTTGACACCTTCAGGAGCCGGCTGAAGACACACCTATTCAAGTAGCAGTTTATTATTTTTCATGTATACATTTGTGTCTTTTATTCGTTGTCTGTACTCTGTGACTGTTGACAGCGCATAGAACTGTTCCCAACGGGATATGTGCTATATAAGTCTTATAATTATTATTATTAAGTATTATTTTAATCGAAATAATCGACTGGGTTACTGAACATTATAATATTTTCTTTCATTCTAAAACAGTTTGCCGAAATTTGAGAAAGCTTACGTAATAGGATGGTTTCCACAAGGTTGGACACTTATCATTTTTACAGGGCCTTCTTAATGTCCTAATTAATGTGAAAAGGATATAGAAAGTATCCACGAATCAACTTATTTTTTAAATAAAAAGCAAATAATAATATACACATTCAAATTTAATTTTAATATGATTTTACGTTGTGCGTATATTAAATACTATAAATAATGCTAAAATAAAACAATATAATATGTATACGAAATCAGCAATATGTTTTTAATGTGCACTAACAATCAATAATTTTCAATTTTAGTGTTTGAAATTATTATTTATCTTAAGCTTACCAAACTACGACGAGTACATTTCATATGCGAGAAAAAAAAGCTATTTGTATCAAAATAAAATTTTAGTGATAAAAATAACTAGCATGCAACGCAAAATCATCATTTCACAAATGTGTAAAATAGTGCGCGTGCAGTTTGTTTCTGGAGGAAGTTTCTATAGTTTTAGACCGACAATTGCTGTCTACGACAAGAAAACACTGATTTTTATAAAACTGATAATGGACATGCCCCTTATCTGTTTTTCTATTTACCGACGTTCTTTGTAATCCAGGATAGATGTTGACTTTTACGTTTTACGTTCTAATATGAAAGAGGTATATATATATATATATAAACATAAATACAATTAATTTTTACACAGTCACAGTAAGTAAAGTAATTAAGAAATATAATACCGCATATCTTCACATTATCTTGGAAAATCATACCTTCATTTGATATCCTACATGCCCCTTACTCTAGGATCTTTGGGACATGACATGAAACGTATACTTTGACATTCCTCTCGATACCTTAATACCAAGAGAGTAAAGCAACTTTGGGTTGTCAAAACAGTTAGATATTAGATTGGAAATATAAATTAATAATAAAGTATATATTATATAAATGCCCCATTTTTTTCTATTAACTAACTATGCAACATATAATTGTTGCTTTTCCTTTACAATTGGCCCTTTTTATTATGTCTTGTAGATAAACGTGGATTTTACTTGAAGCCTATGCCAAGTCGATAATATGGTCATCCTTACTGTATACTTACTGTTTTTATTTAATGAATATTTCACATCTATCATGAGGCTTTTGAAAGGAAGATTGTGCCATAAAAAAATATTTAAAATGTACCACTTCACAAGTGATTATATGTTGGCCAATAAAAGCAATTTAAAGATGTTCTTATGTTTACTCTAAAAGAAGAGATACCCGGAAAGACACATGAGAAACATTAGCAGCAGACTAAACATAAATAATAAATGCTAAAGATGCTCGAACACACTTATCAGACGTCAAGATAAAGACCAGTTATTTGTAAAAACCGCCAAATAAACAAATAATAATAATATTAATAATAGTGCTGGTATAGAGCATATCCCGTTGATGACAGTTCTATGCGCTGATGACAGTTCTATGCGCTGATGACAGTTCTATGCGCTGATGACAGTTCTATGCGCTGATGACAGTTCTATGCGCTGATGACAGTTCTATGCGCTGATGACAGTTCTATGCGCTGATGACAGTTCTATGCGCTGATGACAGTTATATGCGCTGATGACAGTTCTATGCGCTGATGACAGTTCTATGCGCTGATGACAGTTCTATGCGCTGATGACAGTTCTATGCGCTGATGACAGTTCTATGCGCTGATGACAGTTCTATGCGCTGATGACAGTTACAGAATACAGACAACGAACAACAGACGATAATGTATATATGTTCATGTGAATACTGCTTTTGGAATAGGTGAGTCTTCAGTCGGCTTCTAAAGGTGGCAAAGCTATGGCTTTTGCGAAACTGTAGTGGGAGGTGATTACAGACGGACATGACACGCTGCACTCTACTTCAAAATAATAGCTTCATCGTTTTAGTGTTCCAAAAGTTCCCATAGCCAGGGTGGGTGTAAGTGGCGAATAAGCTCCCACTGTCTATAAAAAGCTTCCATTAGGCATGCGTCTCAAACAACCTCCGGCAACTAAGAGCGGCTTAGTCACTAGGCCTGGTGGAACTGAGGAAGGGACGAAAGCGGAAAATTGGCGCATCAAAATCAGTAGCTTCAGGCCGGTGGCAACCGTCTTCCTTGGACGACATTACATCTAAATACTTATGATGACTCCATCAGATGATAGTATTGCACATCCTTGCAATCATCTTGACAACTACGTCAGGCAATATTATGCTCGCCTCGGGAAACAAAAGAACAATTATATGACGAACTTAATGACAACATCAAATCAAATCCAAATTATGAGCACATCTTCTTATAATATATGTAAGCAAGGAGATCTGCAACTCTCCTCGGATCATAAGCTATGTATCACATACATATATTACATGTATTTAATAAAACGCCTCTCCATAATATTTCCTGGGGACATCATAAATCCAGACTCTGACATCAGCTAGACATGACCATTACAATAAAATCTGCTGTGAACAACATCCTCCTAACATGCATCCAACACAGTGCTGACTGCGACACAGACCACAAAGTGAGGTTCAAACCTAAAGCTATTCACCACACCAAGCAAAAAAACCGCCCACGCATTAAAATACCTGAGGAGCTTCAGAAAACAATATATGAAAAATGCATTTAAGAAAAACACTGTCAAAACATTGGAGTAGATGTGGCAATTCATTCGTGACACCACATACACCTCATCACTGCTATTATTGGTGAAACAGAAAAAAAAGAAGAACGAAAGTAACCTTCCTGTCATATAATCTATCATCAAGACGAAGAGACCAGCTATGATAAAATACAAGAAAGATCCTGCACAGAAAAACCTTGCACATTTTAAAAGTGCAAGAAAAGAAGCCCAACTGACTGCCAGACAATGCGCAAACAAATTTGTGTAAGGCATATGCACAGTAATGCACAAATATCCAGTTATGCGTTGACCGCGGTAACATCTTTCAAAATAGCTTTCGGACATTTCAGTAATGTTGCACCCTTAAAAGAAATAGACGGCTGTATTATAAAAGAAAGAGAAGTGCACACGTTGCGGTGGCCCTAACACTAGCAGAGCATTTATGCAACATAACATATTGTCACTACAAACTGCTCTTTCTAATATACCCAATTCTAGCCGAATATCAAAGGGCATCAGATTATCGAACCATAGACCGGCCTCTTCCACGCTATACAGATGTATGCAAGAGGGAGGGACCTCAGGGAAATGGGCATAAACGAGGATTCATGAAAGAGGGTTGCATCTGACCGTTTACAATGAGATAACCTTCCTAGAAACCAAAAAAAGTACCAGGGCTCATATTGATAGTAGGAATAAGAGGAAGGCAAAATCATACTCCCCTCGGCCGCCATCAATGTTCAAATGCGAGGGATGCTCCAGGGACAGCCACTCAAGGATCGCGCTGTTAGGACAGCAAGCGCTGCCCCCCAATAAAATCATATAGGCACATCCATTGTCTTGCGAGAAAAGTAGAAGCCATAATAATAATTGCATACGGATATTTAGGGCGCATGGAGGTCTTGATGGCATTCAAAGATTTATAGATAGACGTGGAAATAATGGACAAAAAAACAAAATTTTAGTTTAATATTTAATTAACGAAGGCTAGTATTATATAGTCTAAAGTCTAAAACAATGAGCAGCAAGTTGACTGTTAACATTATTTAAAATCTAGAAAACACAATCACGTTTACAATAAAAATATTTTTTCTCTCAGAATATGTCTAATGAGAAGCTAATATATTTCTACGTATTGATTTGGATTTTTATATGTAAGTAACAATTTTATTTTATTAGATTTATTTATATTTGTATTATATATTATTATATATTTGCATAAAGCAATGCCCATTTTGTTTCTGAATTATCGCAAATGCAATGTTCTTTTTATTTCAATAATATTACAGAGGCCAACAAGATTTTACATTAAATGACACACACACGTCGTTGTCTTTTTATATAATATATTTTAATCGTAAAAATAGTTTTTTATAAGAAGTTCATATGACAAGACAATTTTCAATTTTTTAACAATTAGCTAGTAACATTTATATAGGAAAAAAATTAGTATACCTAATATGACTTTTTTTTTGTTTTTTTTTCCTCATAGCTAGAAGATGATGAACCTATTCTCATTTTGTTATGGGCTTCATAATCTTGCCCAATAAAAAAATACATATATTTAATATTATTTTCTGACACCTATTACTTAAGACATTTTAGTTGTAACTGCGTTCAGTTATGTGTTTTGTATTGCATTTTATCCGACAAATCATTGCTTTCTGTTTAGGCTTTAAAGTTAGCCAAAACAGATAGCAATTATCATAAAATTGTCTAGTTATAAAACTAACCACAAACTTATTCTTAATTTCATCCAAATTAATTTTTAAAAGGCGGATTTTACTGGGTTGTTTATAAATTAGGATTGGAGATCTTGACATATGCTTCTAATAATGGAAAAAAAAGTTTATTAATAACCTGATTATGTTATAAGATAATTACAAATGAAATAAAATGTATTAAAGAGCAATGATGTGACAATTCAAAAGATCATTGTAAGTATTTTGTTACTTAATAGATCAATCCTGTGTCATATCCCCAAAACTTTAATTGTGTTATCGCCCTTTTATTTTCCTTGGTTGGTGCCAATGGATAACTTTGTGTTTTTTTCACCTTTGTGTGTTCACTTACTTTTTAGACTCATCTCGATGTTTTAAGTAATGAACCTGTTCAATGTAAAGAGTTTTATTTTATTTTTTTCTTCGTGTTGATTTGGTCAATGTTAATAGCTACAGATAAAACCCCGAATACATAAATCAACCTCTTCTCCATTGGACACGCGAGTAACAACTTAACAGCGAACTTGAATTTACAAACATTTGAATAAGCCATATAGTAGGTAGACGATATGCCGAAAAATTAAACCAGTTTTATAAAATTATAGATAGAAACATCCAAGATACCGACTTAGAAAACACACATTCTAGAAAACCAGCACCAAAAACACCGTCAGTCTCAATGGTATTGAGAACAATTGAAATTATTGTTCAATAAAGACAGAACATTATAGTAAAACTTTTACAAAACGACCTAGATGAACTACCAAAATAAAATCTAATCTCACCCAGAAAAATGCCGACTGATAAGAGTATCCAAGAAAAAAAAAACAAATTGTTAAAAATTACTTAATTCATGGGAAAGACCTAACTCAAACTAACAATGCAAAGTAATTAAGAGTAATAATAAGTGATACCTAATTTATGTTAGAATAATCATATTGATAAAGTAATTAAAAAATGAAACAAAACATAAGTATTCATAAAAAGAAACTTTTACAAATGTAATAAGAATATAAAAATAAAATTATATCTCACATTAGTTAGGCATGTACTAGAATATGCAGCATCTGTATGGAACCCATCAACTAAAAAAAACATTAAAACGTAAGAACAAATTCAGAAAAGTGCTGCAATGTTCATTACTAGCAAATATTCACAACTGACAAGAGTAACACCAATAGTCGACTCACTAAACCTAGAAACACTAGAAGACAAAAGGGCAAATATTAAAGTAGTAATGATACGTAAGGCAATAAACTTTAATGTAGAAAAACAACCCAATAACAACATGCTGCAATGCTCAGATAAATATAATGATATTAATTATCCCTTACGCGAGAAATAATGCTTATAAGTACTCATTTTTCCCGAGAGGCATACGGGCAAAGTATGGTTTGCCAGAACGAAACAGAAAAACCAGGAACTTATTAACATCATTAAAAAAACGTAATAAAGATATAAGACTAGACGCAATAATCTTCTTTATAGAAGGAGCGTCTTTAATATATAAGATAATACGATTTTGAAAACTGGATTGATGATACTGTCTATAATATAATATACTAGACACCAAAAACAAAAAAAAAACAAAAAAAACAAGCATGCTACTGACTCTATAAAATAGAGACCTTACAAACCTTGTACCATATGGGCAAATAATTACAAAGGACACTAGTTAATTAAAATACATATTTCGCTCTTTTTAAGAAATAAACACCGAGAAAACTTTGTTGATACCAAAACTAGATCACCAAATTAAATCTGGCTCTACAAATACTATACGTTACAAAACAACATATTTGACGACAGCTAAATAAAATATTGTTATCTTACAATATTATCAGCACCAAGTTTTAACTTAAAAAATGGGCCTTGACTATCACAACAACGATAACAAGATATATGTTACTTTTTTAAAACTCAATACTATGGTTTTGACCATTTAAGTCAGATGTGTTTACGTTCAAACTTTTTTGGAAGGCAAATGATATCCCAAGTTATTTTTAGATACAATAATTCTCGTCATGTATCAATGCTTAGAATATAACGAAATAACATTCGTTTTTAAGTAACAAAAGCAAAACTATTTGAATTTGATTATTTTTTATCTACAGCTTTTGTCATTTATTCTGATGCACAAATCTTTGTTGGGCCGAATATAAATGTGTTGTGCAACTGCAATAAAGATCAATGCTTCTCTAATGGTACATGTAAGGACAATTTTAATTGCAAAAAAGGGTACTTTGGATATGCTTGCCAATACAGTAAGTTAAAATATGTAATTTAGTATGGTGTATAGTGACTTGGAAATAATTTGAAATTTTTTAAAACTGTATTATGCTCGTATTGAAGATTTTTACTTTATGTATAATATATTCTTTCAACTTATCTTTTATAGAAAACTTATTCGATTACGCAAATTATATGCTTCCTGAGCTCGCTGATGACAGCTACGATACGTGTTACACTGCAAGGCAGGGCATAGCAATAAACATCAGTTACACAAAAGTACGATATTTGAGATTACACGTTAAGGACTATAGTAAGTGTCACGTGGCGGGGGGTGATTAGACAACTTAATCACCACGTAAACTTTATAAGTTGGGATTATATTTGCACCTGAGCCCGATGTGTGTCGTGCCTTCTGTATGATTAAGTAAAAGTGACTGAATTACGTCACGCTGTGTGGCAGGCAGGCTCGTATGTGTATTCTTTCCTTCTTATAAGAGTGTTCTGTATAAATAGATAAGAGATGAATTATTATCTTTCTATTCTTGTTGGCTGCGTTTTGTCTTAAGGGATGAGCCGGAGTACTGTGTTAGAGATTAACGTATTGATTATCAAATTTATATTTATGTACGTAGAATTCCATGGCTCGTCTGAGGTAATTATGCAGAGGTTTGGCTATACTAGACACATATAGACTTCACAACATCGATTATAGTCACTAGAGAACACGAGCGAAAACATTATATTCTGAAGTTTTTTCACATTAAAACTGATTATACCGTTGAATATATAGCATACATAATATCCTAGGTACATTGTCCAAGAATATAAACAGCAAAGATAAGGATTTAGATACAGACTTAGGGTCGGAGCCTTCACAAAGGCCTCAGAGGGGCCCAGACGGGACCCACTCCGATTCACGACCACCTAGCTAGACTGTTCCGAAAACTCCACACCTTAAATCTATAACTAAAAGTAAAATCATTAATTAATAGTAATAGTCACGTGGTATAAAATGGGAGGATAGGGGGAAATGTACACGTTTTCTTAGTCTGATTGACAGGATTAGGGAAAGCATGGGGAGAGGGGTGGGGGATGGTGGGTGCGAGTGGCGGTGAGGGGGGAGGGGCGAAGAGGCGCTCAGCCAACCAAGGTAATTCTTTTCTTCCGGCGGCGCCTTTGTTTAAGCAACAAAGGGGGTTTTGTCCAGAGAACAAGCCCTTAGAGGTCTATTTTCATATACATGTTATAAGTGAGGAGAGACGGGGGGTAGGGGTGCGAAAGTCAGAGACGGTGGGCTCGGGAATGACCTTGACCTGTTTCTCGAACGTCCGTGGTACCGGGGGGGGGCGAGACGTAACCATGTTACACAATTTAGAATGGTGGGCATGATGTAGACTTAGTAGCAATGACAATATACATGAATGGAAACTAAAGTCAATATAAGTACTATACTTATGGGCATGCCGAACATATTATTACAGACCCCCTGTAGTATTAAATTTAAATTAAGTGGTCTCGTTAAAGAGGTTGTAATAAATAACAAACAATATTAATTATTTGTAGCTAACTTAATTAATAAAAATTAAAATAATTTATTTAATAAAACAACCCTTCAGACAATACCAATTTTAAAACAATTTATTTACTAAGTCAAATTAATATCAAAAGAAAAATAGAAAAGAAAAATCAACTCACGAATATCCTTACAACAGAATAAAACAACAATGTAATAATGCGTACAGGTACATAAAAGATACAGTACAGCTCTGCCACTGATGCGCTTACAATATGCTTAAACCAAGACTCAAGAATACTACATCGATGTAAAAACGTCCCTTCTATCACGCGAATCTCCTATATTTATACTATACATGTTAGAGATTTCTGGAATAAAAGTAGGCTAAGAATAACTCACAAAAATTGTCAACATCTCTTTCTAACATGTTCCAGAGGGTGAAAGAATGCTCTAGGTACACTCTAGTAAACAACAATTATGGACGCAACAGTAGCAGAGTTCAACTAGAGGTCAGGACTAAGGCCCTGGCAGTGGTGCAGTTAGTTACATAGGAGGGAAACAAGATATAATCTAAACACATAACACCTCCCTCCTAAAAATAAAAAGTTTACATTTAGTAAGAAATGTAAATCTTTTTACAGCTTAATTAAAAATGTATACGATACACTAAATATACTGTAGTAGTACATTAAACAGGATGTTATTGGATGTACAATAATAAACATAATAATAATAATTTTTTTTTCTAACAGCGGGATAATGTGTCAGCAATAACATTATCAATGTTTTTGATATGTTGAATATTTAGATTATATTCCTGTAAAAATAAACTCCATCATAACAATCGTTGATTTTTACAACTCATTTTGTGTAAAAATGTTAAAGGATTATGGTCTGTGAAAACCAGTACAGGTATATTTGAGCCCTTAACATAGAATTCAAATTGTTGAAGGGATAGGATAAGTCCTAAACATTCTTTTTCTACAGTAGAGTAATTTCTTTGATGAGTATTAAACTTCTTAGAAAAGAAACATATTGGATGGTCTATATGAAGATTGTCTTCCTGAAAAAGAACAGCACCTATCCCAATGTCACTGGCATCTACTGCTAATTTAAATTGTTTTTGAAAATTAGGAGCCAATAGAATGGGAGATTGAGATAAGACAACTTTAAGTTGTTCAAAGGCCTTTTGACAAGAATCTGTCCATATAAATTTAACCTTCTTTTTCAACAGATTTGTTAAAGGATTGGCAATTATGGAAAAGTTTTGGCAAAACTTTCTATAATAACCAGCCATTCCCAAAAATCTTCTGAGTTGTTTTCTATCAGTGGGAGTAGGGAGTGCTTTAATAGCTTCAACTTTAGCAGTGACAGGTTTTATATGACCCTGTCCCACAACATAACCCAAGTATTCTACATGAGCATGATAAAATTCACTCTTATTCAAATTAACAGTTAAATTGGCTTTTGACAATTTTTCAAAAAGAGATCTTAACTGCTTAACATGATGTAAAAAATATTTGCTGTAAATAATTACATCATCAATGTAGGCATTGCAATTCTCCTGGTCAGCAATGAGGTTATTAATCATTCTTTGAAAAGTAGCAGGGACATTTTTCATCCCAAAGGGATAACCTTATATTGATACAACCCATCTGGTGTAATAAATGCTGATATTTCTTTGGCACGGTCTGATAGAGGTACCTGCCAATATCCTGATAATAAATCAATCTTGGTAATGTAGGTGGCATCACCAATACGATCAATAAGATCATCAATTCTAGGAATTGGGAAGGAATCAGATTTTGTAAAAGTATTTACTTTCCTATAATCTGTACAGAATCTAAATGTTTTGTCTGGTTTAGGGATCAAAACACAAGGTGAGCTCCAATTGCTTGAGCTTGGTTCAATAATGTCATTATCAAGCATATACTTTATTTCAGATCTAAGAACTTCTAACTTTTAAGGATTAACTCTATATGGGTGTTGCTTGACCGGAGTTGCATCACCAACATCAACATCATGTACAATTAAATTAGTCTTATTTGGCACATCAGGAAATATATTACAAAAATCCTTAATTACATTTTCAATTACAATCTTCTCTTTCAGTGGCAGATGTGACAGCTTTTGATCCAAATTTTTAAGTATAAAAGAAATTGGCAATTTGTACTGACCAAATTTCTCCTTTACAATATCAGGAGGAACAACAGGGGTTACATTTAAATTACACTGTACCTGGTCAGATACATTCTTGCTAACTGTTTCTGAATTTCTACTGACATACTTCTTTAACATATTTACATGGCAAAGTTGCCTTTTCTTTCTCCTGTCTGGAGTTTTAATAATATAATTTAAATCATTGACTTTTGATTCTATCTCATATGGACCAAAGTATCTAGCTTGTAATGGTTGACCAGGTAAAGGTAAAAATACCAAAACCTTGTCCCCTGGGGCAAACAATCTAAATATGGCCTTTTTATCATACCAGTTTTTCATTTTAGACTGGCTTTCCTTTAAATTTGTTTTGGCTAAATTACAGGCATCATAAAGTCTACTTTTTATTTTTAAGACATAGTCTAAAAGTCCCTCAGTGGGTGTCGGAGACATCCACATTTCTTTGAGATATGTTAAAGGACCGCGAACCGTATGGCCAAACACCAATTCAAACGGACTGAAGCCTAAAGACTCCTGGACGGCTTCACGGGCTGCAAACAGTAGCATGTGTATTCCTTCATCCCAGTCCTTCTCATGTTCATGGCAATAGGTTCTTATCATGTTCTTCAGGGTCTGGTGGAAGCGTTCAATGGCTCCCTGCCACTTAGGATGATATGCACTTGACATGCAGTGTTTAATGCCCAATTGGTCCATTACTTGTTTGAAAAGAGTGGCTTTGAAATTAGATCCTTGATCCGACTGTATGGACTTAAATAGACCAAATAGAGTGAATAATTTTGTGAGTGCCCTGACAACGTTAGGAGCTTTAATGTTTCTCAAAGGAACTGCCTCCGGAAATCTTGTCGAAGCACACATAATGGTTAGTAGGTATTGATGACCTGCTTTAGTTTTTGGAAGAGGTCCAACGCAGTCAATGATGACTCGACTGAAAGGTTCTTCGAATGCTGGAATCGGCTTGAGAGGAGCTACAGGAATCGTTTGATTTGGCTTGCCAACCATTTGACAAGGGTGACACGATCTGCAGTATTCAATGACGTGCTTCTTTAATCCAGGCCAAAAGAAGTGACTTGTTATCTTCTGATACGTCTTGTTGACGCCTAGATGACCCGACAACGGAGAATCGTGTGCCATATTCAGAATGTCAGCACGATATTTCTCAGGCACAACAATTTGATGGACAACTCTCCAGTCTTCATCTGCAGATGCGTCTGGTGGTCGAAACTTTCTAAGAAGTACATCATCTTTGACGTAGTAACATATAGGTACTTCTTCAGCTTCTTGTGGTGACAAAGCGTTTTCTCGGAGTTTGTCTAACTCAGGATCCCTTTTCTGTTCCTCGATCAACTGTTCTCGAGTTGATACCGGCTTTTCTGAGATTGATATCGGATCTTCGTCGAGTTTGGAGAAGAATGTGGTCTCAAGGTCCACTTCAATGTTTGATTTATTTTTGGAAGTACTCCTTTCTTTGGAGATTTGTGAACTCATGGCTCTAGTTACCACACATGCTGGATATAATTCTGGATCATTTTCTTCTTCAGGTGCAGATAGTTGAGGTTCATGAGTGACAATGGGTTCGGCGATAACCTTCCCACCAGCTAAGTCATTGCCTAGCAACAACGAGATGCCTTCCAATGGTAATGTTGGTCGGACACCTACAACCACAGGTCCAGAAACAAGATCTGACTTGAGATCAATGAGATGGAGAGGTACATCTAGGCAACCCAGTTCTACGCCTCTTAAGAGTATGCTTTTCCCCGTTGCAGTTGCGTTTGATAAGAAAAGAATGCCTTCAAGCAGTAGCGATTGCGAGGCACCTGTGTCTCTCAAAATTGTTACAGGTCGCAGACTGGTATGATCACCTGGTAGTGATATAAATCCTTCCGAAATGAAAGGCTTGAACTCCTCTAAAACATCAGGGGTGACTGATGTAGACATCTGGACTTTGTTAGAAATCTCGATGGAGTCTTGAGAACATCTTGGTGATGTAGTTGACAAACTTGTGTTGTAGTCTTGTGAACATCTGGGTGTTGTAGTTGATAAACTCGCTTCGGAGTCATGAGAACATCTTGATGATGTAGTTGATAAACTATCTTTGTAGTCGTGAGAACATCTTGATGATGTAGTAGAACACTTTGATGTGTATTGAGGACATCTTGACGATGTAGTGGAACACTTTGACGTGTATTGAGGACATCTTGACGATGTAGTGGAACACTCAGATGAGTGTGGAGAACATCTTGACGATGTAGTAGAACACTTTGTTGTATATTTCATTTTATAGCATTCTTCCACTTTATGTCCTTCTTTCTTGCAGTATGAGCATGAGACTTTTGGTTGTGTCACCTTCTTTTCATGAGTGTTTTTCATTGAAGTGCTGTTTGTTTCTTCGGGCAGTTTCGGCTGCTTCGGCCTAACATCGGCTGTGGACTTTACGAACTGATGGGAGATGACGAAGTCGTCGGCCAACACTGCTGCCTTGTACACATCATCTTCGCCACGGTCTGCCATATGTGTTCGGACGTCCAGCCGGACACAATTCTTAAACTCCTCCATCAGAATCAAGTTCTTGAGCTTTGCATAGTCAGTACCAATCTCTTTAGATGTCAGCCAGCGATCTAGCCTTCTCTGCTTTTCTCGTAAGAACTCAACATAGGTCTGGCCATCCAGTTTACGTAGTTCACGGAACTGTTTTCGATAAGCCTCAGGGACAAGTTCAAAAGATTTCAAAATTAGTTGCTTAGCAAATTGGTAGTCCCTTTGTTGTTCCCCAGTGAGTGAGCAGAACACCTCTGCAGCCCTACCAGTCAGAACAGTTTGTAACAGCGAGGACCACAGCGTTTCAGGAATAGCAAAATTTTTGGCAACAAGTTCAAATTGAACAAAATAATTATCCACATTTCCCACAAAACGTGGAATAAGTTTTAAGTATTTAGCTGGGTCCACATTCTGATTGGTGGTAGGAGGATCTGTTTTAGAGCTTATTTCTAATTTCTTTAATTCTATTTCTTTCTCACATCTCATCCGTTCTATTTCTTTTTGT
This sequence comes from Anisus vortex, assembly GCA_949126835.1. Lineage (NCBI taxonomy): Eukaryota > Metazoa > Mollusca > Gastropoda > Planorbidae > Anisus > Anisus vortex. The sequence goes on from OX421503.1 coordinate 18,522,438, forward strand.
GCTAAGTGTGTTTCTTTTTGTGCTTGTTTTTGTGCTTCAATTTCCAACTGCTTAATTTTTAGCTGTATTTCTAAATCTACAACATTGGGTGTGTTTTCGTTTCCTTCTCTGCTAATTGTGGATAACGCCTCTTCTGGCAAAAATTCTTCGTTGACAAAATGTAGGACTATACTATCTCTAATAACTTGTTTTACAGCACTAGATTTGATTTTGAGTCCTAAAAGTTTAGAAATAGCGAACATATCCTTTCTGCTGCATTGGTCGAGTTCTTGCAAAGATGGATTAGTAATGAAAGCCTGATAATCCATGTTAATGTATAACCTTAATTTAAACAATCAACTAAGAGAGAAATGTTTTTGGTCAGCACTTACAATGTATAAAACTAGGTATCGTCTAAAGAAAAGTAAAAGAAAATTTTAAAATTTCTTTTCTATGAATAAATATTATATAATATTTATATCCGTAGGAAGAGCCCCCGATTTTATTACAGACCTCCTGTAGTATTAAATCTCTAATAACTTGTTTTACAGCACTAGATTTGATTTTGAGTCCTAAAAGTTTAGAAATAGCGAACATATCCTTTCTGCTGCATTGGTCGAGTTCTTGCAAAGATGGATTAGTAATGAAAGCCTGATAATCCATGTTAATGTATAACCTTAATTTAAACAATCAACTAAGAGAGAAATGTTTTTGGTCAGCACTTACAATGTATAAAACTAGGTATCGTCTAAAGAAAAGTAAAAGAAAATTTTAAAATTTCTTTTCTATGAATAAATATTATATAATATTTATATCCGTAGGAAGAGCCCCCGATTTTATTACAGACCTCCTGTAGTATTAAATTTAAATTAAGTGGTCTCGTTAAAGAGGTTGTAATAAATAACAAACAATATAAATTATTTGTAGCTAACTTAATTAATAAAAATTAAAATAATTTATTTAATAAAACAACCCTTCAGACGATACCAATTTTAAAACAATTTATTTACTAAGTCAAATTAATATCAAAAGAAAAATAGAAAAGAAAAATCAACTCACGAATATCCTTACAACAGAATAAAACAACAATGTAATAATGCGTACAGCTACATAAAAGATACAGTACAGCTCTGCCACTGATGCGCTTACAATATGCTTAAACCAAGACTCAAGAATACTACATCGATGTAAAAACTTCCCTTCTATCACGCGAATCTCCTATATTTATACTATACATGTTAGAGATTTCTGGAATAAAATTAGGCTAAGAATAACTCACAAAAATTGTCAACATCTCTTTCTAACATGTTCCAGAGGGTGAAAGAATGCTCTAGGTACACTCTAGTAAACAACAATTATGGACGCAACAGTAGCAGAGTTCAACTAGAGGTCAGGACTAAGGCCCTGGCAGTGGTGCAGTTAGTTACATAGGAGGGAAACAAGATATAATCTAAACACATAACAATATACATATATGTAGATAAAATTCAATGCAAGCAAAATACTTTAATGTTAAATATAGGAGATAAAAAGGAAAGACACATTCTTACACCGATCAGACATGCACGATTGTGGCACTTAATGTCAGTGGTTTGTACGTACAGATGATATGATTATAGTATCTTATAAGAGCGGATTACATCTAAGACCTTTATTAGTTGCGTGTGACGTTAATCTTCTCCCAAAACGCCACAGTAAGTTGATTGAATAAGTTTGAGATTTTATTTTACATCTATGTGTTAATTAAAAAATATTTACTAATAAATCAAACAATATTTATTCTGCTAATCTGTTTAGTTATTGAGTTAAAATACTTTCTTCTGATTAAATATAAAGATAAACATATTATTATTTTTTATATTGCATTTATGTTCACGTCTACTATAATAATATTTTCGTAGTATTTTCATATAAAATAATCAATCAACTCATGATGATAAACTATAATCTTTTAAAGATGTGAACACAATAGTGACTTTAACTTATTGCAATTTTGATGAATTTGAAAAAAATATTTTCTAGGAAAATATGAAGATTTAACAATTACCTTCAGAACACTAGACACTTGTTTGACGTGTGATGGTCGTCTTATTTTACCTAAAATAAATGTTGTTGAATACCACTGTGACTGTCCGGTGACAGCAACAGGTCTTACCATTATAAACGTCGCCCGAATCCCAATCTGTCATATTGAAGTCAGTAACGGTAAGCAATTTATAAGTTTATAATTATGTAAAATGTTACAAAGCATATTTTTTGTTGCAAATCATGGTTAGTCAACTGAAGAAATAATAATAAAGTTATTGACAAATTCACCAAATTTTTAAACAAATATTTTTCTGATAATTTTTTATAAATGAACGTTTTTTAAGAGCTAAAGCTAAATATTAATTTCAAAATGATTGTGTTTTTATTTATTTCGATGATAATCCTTTCTTACAAGTAGCATTGTCGCCTTCTATTCTATTCAATTTAAGGTTACTGCAAGTATCTTGTTTTACTACTAGCAGCATCACTTTATATTTTGATTTTGGCAGCAGCGATTTCACGCCATATCACCTCAATTAGGATATGACAACTAATAGCAAACTTATTTTGTTCACGAAATCTGATTCTTCAACATGTTTATTTGAATACTGTCCTCCACTTGCATTTTTTATGTTTACCGCAGGGCTAAGCATAAATGTATTTCTTGAGTTATTTCTCATTGACTTATTTTTATGATGTCCTTTAATTTTTTTTTTTTTCGGGTTTCGATTCTTTTCCCAGCAGACTCTAAGCTTCCACCGGTGTCATTTCAGGATTTTACAATTATTTATTATCTATGTCGTGATAGTTTAGATCATAGGTTCTCAACCTTTTTCGGCTCACCGCCCCCTTTTACATTTTTTTTCCGCTCACCGCCCCCCCCCAACTTAATTTTAGCGGAAACATTTGTTAATTAAAGGGAGATAATTAACCCTTTTCATTTGAGGTAATATTTCAATTTGTTTTTCTTTTATAAAAAACTGAATAGCTTGCATTTATAACTTTGAAATGATATGATAGAACTGTAAAAATTATTTGAAAATTGTATAAATATTATATGACTAAAGAATTTATATGAATATTTTCAAGTATTTTAATAACTACCCAGTTTGTATAATTACTACGTATCTATACCGCTCAGCTATTGTGGTTACCTCTTTACAAAAGATTCAAGCGCATTAAAGGACAACTCGGTAAAACAGATCAAAAGAGTAATATTAGCCGATGTTAAGGCGTCAGTCCGGTGAACCAACCATAAAGACGAGACGGCCGCATAACATATTTGCCAAATACTAACCCCTACTTCATCGATAAGTCATTGCGATTCTTTTTTGTTCAATAATATGTATGCCTACTGTTAGGGGTATCATATATTTAGTAGCACTTGCGTTTACATCATATTTCATCCAAAAACTAATCGATTCAAATAGATGAGTTGTTGAAACTATAGCAGGTACGTATGTACCGCCCACTTGCCCTTCATCGCCCCCCAATCGCCCCCGGGAATGTTAACGCCCCCCTAAAGCCCCCGTTGAGAACCTATGGTTTAGAAGATGTCTAAGTATAAATGATATTAACAGTTGTATATATTTATTAATTCTGCCGAGCCTTCCCCAGCTATTGGTGGGGAACTACAATTATACGCTGACATAATCTAGACATTTTGTTTTTACTAATTATATTGTCATGTTAGCAGCGGGTCGAACAATAATTGATTTTGCGGCCGACTGACAACAAAAAAGCGACTCACTAATAGTGCCAGCGGAAGCAGTATTGCGACAAACAAACAAGATTGTGTCTAAAGCGGCCCAAATGGCGTACATTATGCCTATGAAGAGAGCGTATCGTCTATAATGCTTGCCAATCATCATCATCGCCTGCTAGTAGAACCCCTCTCCGGGAATAGGTCGCCTTACGAGGGCTGTCGGACCATCACAGTAAGGAGCGAGTCTTTCCAATTGTCTCCATGAGTGACATGTTCTCTTGACGTCAGCATTCAGGTCCTTGCGCCAGCAATTAAGCAGTCGACATGTCTTCCACTTCCATTGGGGATTGCATGATAATGAATGCCTCTGGAGTTTCAGATCTCCCATCGTGCGCCTCCCTATAGGGCAGATAGGATAATGCCCACCAGATATGATAGGTACCTGGGAAATTAAGTGACCAGGGCGGACCCAATCCAGAACACGCTGATTTGCAGAAAGTAGACGGAACAAGAAATGCTAGGGAACGCTAGCCAAAATTAAGGGCAACTTTCCGAAGCCTTGTGAAGGACATTCCCTGGGTAGTATACATTCCTTGTTGAGGGATGCATGAAACACAATAGTGCAAGCCATATTATAGACGCTATTATACGGACGACCATTATCTCCACAAGGAAAAAAAGAAAAACCCACCTTACCTAAAACTAAACACTTACATTTGACACGATTATCGAATTTTGTATTTTGACTCACCGCCATATTGGCTGTTATCAAGGCCGTCATAACGAACACAACCACCTCAGACGCCTTCTTGGAAGCGATCATGGTTGTCATCTTGAAAAGTATGAAAAACGCAATATTTAACGACGCCATCTTGGACTTTACTTTTCCCCGTTTATCAGGCTCTTTTATTCCGGTCGCTATCTTGGAGAGACGCCATCCAGTTACCGACTGGTTGCCGTTTTGATTATCAATCGACACGCCATTAAACCGTCAAAAATAACATACGAATTTATACTATTGCCATGATAAAAAAAAAAGTGTTCTGTATTTTGTTCTTATCTCCTTTTCATCAGTACATCTCAAGAGCTCTTTGCCTTCGGATTAGTCCCATTATTCTATTGATTATTACTTAGTAGAATTGTTGTATTCATTTGAAAATCATGTTTTGGAATGAGAGAGCAAATTTAATCCCATTATTATATAAATTATTACTTAGTAGAATTGTTGTATTTATTTAAAAACTTGTTTTGAAATGAGAGAGCAAATTTACATTTTCAGATGAAATTCTAATTTAGCTCAGAAACAATAATAACTTGTTTTACTTTTTTAGAATGCTAATATATAACGGCTTATATAAATGCATAATTTAGGGTTAACTTCCTGCCTTTGACCGCAAATATATTTTTCGTTTTTCTTTCTAAATGAAAACAAATATAAATAGATACATTTTATGTAACTACAGGCCGAAATTTGGCGCTGAAAGTTGACGTGGATGCCCCGGATGTTGGTCATAGCTTTTATAGTGTAGAAGGGCTGACCGACAGCGTTACAGAATTGAGAATGGCATCGTGTTATTTAGGACGTGAGCAGCAAACGACTTTTGAAGTATTACTACATTTAAAATTGCCAATAACTCTAAGTATTGTGGAGATATATGACATTCCGTGTAAGTCTTTAATAAAGAAAAAAATGTATTAAACAATTAAGTTATACAAATTAGTCTTAGAATATTTTTTGGTTTTTGTTAATTCAATTTCTGCCGGGTAGACGTAGCCAATTGTCAACAAGTAAGCTTATGCGGAAAAAAATAATTGAGGAAATGAATTATTACATGATAACATGTCTATAATTGTCCTAAAACACACAATTACCAATAATAAAAAAAAAACGAGAAAGTGATACTCAATGCCCTAAACGAATAGTCTTTGTCATTCAAATGTCTACAGAAAAAAGTATTTCTAAAATATAGGTTTTATATATTAGAATAAAAGCACATATCATTATATTCGGCTAGAGGGTTCTCATACTAAACAATTTTATTAAAACCAATGCTTCGTCATCACTTCTCTCTGTGGCACTAACATTTGTCATGTCTCTTATGACCGTCAATACAACGTTAAATTTTAATGTTTAGTTAATTGGTAAAAACAAATTATTGAGTCGATAGTCACAATTTTTAAACATTTTTTTTCTACTACTAAGAAGAATTATGCCCACTAAATTTAAAATGGTGTTAGGAGAAATGTTATTAATCAAAGTGTAATTAATTAATCAATTAATCAAGGTGTAATTAATTAATCAATTAATCAAGGTGTAATTAAATAATCAATTAATCAAGGTGTAATAATTAATCATGAATCAAGGTGTAATAATTAATCAATTAATCAAGGTGTAATAATTAATCAATTAATCAAGGTGTAATAATTAATCAATTAATCAAGGTGTAATAATTAATCAATTAATCAAGGTGTAATAATTAATCAATTAATCAAGGTGTAATAATTAATCAATTAATCAAGGTGTAATAATTAATCAATTAATCAAGGTGTAATAATTAATCAATTAATCAATGTGTAATAATTAATCAATTAATCAATGTGTAATAATTAATCAATTAATCAATGTGTAATAATTAATCAATTAATCAATGTGTAATAATTAATCAATTAATCAAGGTGTAATAATTAATCAATTAATCAAGGTGTAATAATTAATCAATTAATCAAGGTGTAATAATTAATCAATTAATCAAGGTGTAATAATTAATCAATTAATCAAGGTGTAATAATTAATCAATTAATCAAGGTGTAATAATTAATCAATTAATCAAGGTGTAATAATTAATCAATTAATCAAGGTGTAATAATTAATCAATTAATCAAGGTGTAATAATTAATCAATTAATCAAGGTGTAATAATTAATCAATTAATCAAGGTGTAATAATTAATCAATTAATCAAGGTGTAATAATTAATCAATTAATCAAGGTGTAATAATTAATCAATTAATCAAGGTGTAATAATTAATCAATTAATCAAGGTGTAATAATTAATCAATTAATCAAGGTGTAATAATTAATCAATTAATCAAGGTGTAATAATTAATCAATTAATCAAGGTGTAATAATTAATCAATTAATCAAGGTGTAATAATTAATCAATTAATCAAGGTGTAATAATTAATCAATTAATCAAGGTGTAATAATTAATCAATTAATCAAGGTGTAATAATTAATCAATTAATCAAGGTGTAATAATTAATCAATTAATCAATTAATCAAGGTGTAATAATTAATCAATTAATCAAGGTGTAATAATTAATCAATTAATCAAGGTGTAATAATTAATCAATTAATCAAGGTGTAACAATTAATCAATTAATCAAGGTGTAATAATTAATCAATTAATCAAGGTGTAATAATTAATCAATTAATCAATTAATCAAGGTGTAATAATTAATCAATTAATCAAGGTGTAATAATTAATCAATTAATCAAGGTGTAATAATTAATCAATTAATCAAGGTGTAATAATTAATCAATTAATCAATTAATCAAGGTGTAATAATTAATCAATTAATCAAGGTGTAATAATTAATTAATTAATCAAGGTGTAATAATTAATCAATTAATCAAGGTGTAATAATTAATCAATTAATCAAGGTGTAATAATTAATCAATTAATCAATTAATCAAGGTGTAATAATTAATCAATTAATCAAGGTGTAATAATTAATCAATTAATCAAGGTGTAATAATTAATCAATTAATCAAGGTGTAACAATTAATCAATTAATCAAGTTGTAATAATTAATCAATTAATCAAGGTGTAATAATTAATCAATTAATCAATTAATCAAGGTGTAATAATTAATCAATTAATCAAGGTGTAATAATTAATCAATTAATCAAGGTGTAATAATTAATCAATTAATCAAGGTGTAATAATTAATCAATTAATCAATTAATCAAGGTGTAATAATTAATCAATTAATCAAGGTGTAATAATTAATCAATTAATCAAGGTGTAATAATTAATCAATTAATCAAGGTGTAACAATTAATCAATTAATCAAGGTGTAATAATTAATCAATTAATCAAGGTGTAATAATTAATCAATTAATCAATTAATCAAGGTGTAATAATTAATCAATTAATCAAGGTGTAATAATTAATCAATTAATCAAGGTGTAATAATTAATCAATTAATCAATTAATCAAGGTGTAATAATTATAATAATTATAGTTCCACTGTGTTCGATCGGCAGAGCGTTTGACTGGCGATCCACAGGTTCGAATCCTGTAATAGGCTATTTTCTTTTCCCCGGGACTTGATGGTGTGTCTGAGTCTAACCAGCTCTGACAAGTTTGGGTAAAGTAAAGGTGGCTGGGCATTGTACTGGCCACACATCCCATAGTAAGCCGTTGCCACAAAAACTTGTGAACGCTGCTTCACCGTCCCTATGATAATTTTTGGCCCAAAGGGTACAGTAATTTACAGTTCAACTACAAAATAAATAGTCAACACATACAATAAATATGTATGTTCTAAAAATTGGATGCAATTTGTTTGATCTGAAATAATGTATTATTATTGTTTTATATGCACATTATTTTTAAAATGGTGGTGCACACGCTTGCTCTGTATTATATAACGACGTTTTCATACATTTATCCTGCAGTAAAACATAGAAAGCATAAATCAATTTTAATTAATACAAAAATATAAAGTGTAAGACTTAATTTAACGATTAGTATCATTTAATATGTTTAACTTTATTTGGGACATGGTCTTAATTTTCCTCTTTAACAATGAAAAGGTATAATTAAATTACGACCGACGTTCTTAGCTTAGTTTGAATTAGTATCTTGAGGTAGTGGCAAAATTAGATTTGTGTAGATTTATTAATACTCAAATATGTTTCTTTATTATATCGGTTTTCGAACTCAAAGATACATTTTTACCATTTAATTTATCAACGACTTTATAAAGTGGTATATTGCATGGACTTAACTATCAAACCGAAATGTCAAATTTACGTTTAAAAATCGTAAAAAAAAATTAACAAACTCTTATACTTTTTAACTTTGCTTTAGAAAAAAAGCTAATTTATGTATTTTACTACTTCCCCCTACAACTGAAGAATTACGACCTTTAGGTTTCAATTATAGTTTTTATATTTAAATGTTTGCCTTAAACGTTAAAAAAATTGTATACGCAAATAAATTGAGATAATGGAAAAACAAAACAACAAAACAAGGCGTATGGAGAATAACAAAACTGCATTTTGTGGTAAAATAAGTAAAGGGTTGTATTTACCTGTGATTAACTGTGATGAAAACTTGGAGTCACAGGCAGATGTAAAAGATGCCCATCTTACCAAACAACAAACTCGATCCATGAGTCTAGCACGTTTATGTGGCCTTATTATGCTAGAAAATTTTGTGGCCAGACCAATACATAGTCGTGCTTACTTTACCCCAACCAAAAAGGCAGGTACCCATCATAGCTGGGTAAACTAAGAGATGCCGTTCAGATCTAGAAAATATGTCTAGCTTTTGCCAGAATTTGAACCCAAGATATTTGGTATGTCAGCCGAACGCGCCCATCATCGATGAATATAGACGAATTGATTTTTTTTTATTCTGGACCATGGGAAATATTTATCGATCCAGTTACCGACAACACGTCTACAAAAGTCGTCCAATACCAATTGAACAATAAGCCAATGAGAAAAGGGAGAGAAAATTAAGACGAACACATAAGAAATGAAAAATAATAACAAGGGCTCAGTGATTATCGTGACCTGGGTTGTTCGGATACAATCAATAAAAAACAAAGAAGATATCAAACTTCAAACAATGCCAATGATTATAAATGCCAAATATGCCAATGGTTAAATGTTAAATGATGACATGAACTGGCTATGTGCTGAGGATTACTGTTAGCGTAATCCCGAAAGTGACCTCTTGTTGGATACCTAAGGCGATATTAGACATTTGAGCGTTTTATATAGCAACCTGCAAGGGAAACTTAAATGTTCCTCATGGTTGATAGGATTTACGCTGGGATTGTTGCATCAGACATATATAATGTTTGCCTCCAAGTGCATCGTGTGTCATGAAAATGACTAACTTAATAACACTACCCATAATAATATGAAACAAAACAACAATTACATGTACAAGAACTTATGTTGACGAAAAATCGTTTTCTTATTTATTTTTATTCTAATCAGTAGAATATAAGACGTTTGGGTTTTATAAACATTATTTTGTCTATATTTGAGTAAAGGTTGTGATGTAGAATGCATTAGTTAAAATCGGATTAGCCTAGTTTAATCAATTGATCAATTGTCACGCAATTGACTATATTTACATTCATGAGACAATATTTCTCATCCCGTCGGGTAAGAGGACGGGACGACTAGGAGGGTTGAATCCACACTCTTCTCGTTCCAATTATTGACCTGTGTGTGCCACCACCCCAGCTGTCGACGCTCTGTTGCGTGACGTCGAGTTTCCGGATGGATAATCTACATTTGTTTGCAATCGTGGCTCACGCAGCAATTTCCAGCTTGGTCCCGAGTGCAGAGATTAAAGGCTTTAGGGATAAGTTTATGTGCAATGCTTGTGAATATATGACATTCGTTCGTCTTCATGAGACTATGGCGTAATATCGTTTATCTCTGCTCCTCGCCTTTCTCCTGGATCGCTTTTGTTGGCTCCTTTCTGTAAGGTTGACTGCTGCGACTTGCGTGCCATCGAAACATTTGACCGCCAGGAGGTGCGTTCGACAGCAATGCCATCCCACAATTGATGATTAATATGCGCCTTATTTTGCAGACGACTTTAAATCGCGGCAAAAACGGCCTCTATTTCATGATCCAACGCCAGCTCTCCATACAGCAGAGCTCTTGGGATACGTTCGGGGTCCATTGTGTGGACATACTTATCCACTCAGGGTTGAGTTCATATTTAGCATATTACTTCTCCTGAGGACCTTTATATTAGTGACTATATTCGGCCATTTGATTTTGGAGAATCTTACGCAAGCATCGCAGGCGAAATCAACTGAGCTGATTTTTTTAATTATCGTAAGTAGCCCAGATCGCGCTTACACAAAGGAATGTGCTGAGCACGCAGGCCTGGTAAACATATATTTCAGTCTTGTCAGTAAATTCGGCAGTGTCCCACACTCTGTGGTTTTACATTGCCATTAAAGATACAGACTAACTAATTCTAATTTGTATTTATTTTTTGATGGGTATTGTGCTTGAGATGTTTCTTCCGAGGTTGGTGTAATCCTCGATCACATCCGAGGTGTTTCTTCAATGGAGATCGCTAAAAGGCACTTTGTTTCTTTCATCATAGCATTGGTCTTTTTAAGACCCATTATATATTAGAAAATATATATTTATATTCATTTATAATATATTATATCATTTACTGATTGCTATAAACTAAGCAATGTTATTGCAATATGTATTGGTGTATGCATTGTAACTGTATATAACGCGTGTAGTTATTAAAATGTGTATTATTATGATAATTATAAAACATTTGTATGATTGTTATGTTTGTTTAATGTTGATTTGTTTGAATGTTTCGGATGTAATTATTGTTTTTGTGTTCAATCACAGTAGGCCTATTATATAAAAACAAATAGCAACATAAATTTTGAATGGCTCTGTTTGCAATAACTTTTAAAAACATAAACTTTATTACAAGTCTTGAAACACATAAATACAGATGCCCAATGATTTATAAACATGCTTAGAAATTAAATATAGACAAAAACACTTTAAAATATTTATTTTTTGAATATAGAATTCTATAAAAAAAGGAAATAATGCGTTCTTTAAAATGATATTGATAATAAATTTAAATTAATATGTGCTGATAGTTTTTTTAAAAATATTTATTCTATGTTCAGTGGAGTATACATCAGTAGGAACCGTCACAGTTGAAATATCTGCTTTAGGAATAAAAGGAATCGCAGCGTCTGCAGTCATTGAAGCGAACAATCTTCCAGTAAAACGTCTTGTTCTGGCCAAAGACATCAACAAAGTAAGATTTGTATCGTTGAAGATGATGAGGAAATTCGGCGCTTGTGAAATTAAGTTGATTGGAGGTAAATGTTGCTACGAAACATTGTTTAGTTCAGCTGTCGTTTTATAGCTATATTTCTGGCTACTGTTAGATTTTCATAAATGAAAATAATTTTTTTTAAAGATAAATCAATTTGATTATTGTGCTATACCAGCATTGGATAGACATGGTATATTAGCTCTAGTGGCTTGTGTTAACTAACTGAGCCTACTCATTATATACACTTAGGTCTAGTGATTTTACAATAATAATCTCTGGAATGGATTAAAAGCATTGCTAGAATTGTTGCTTTTTTAAATAAATAGTGACATTGACGATGAAATGCGTATCTTATGTTGATTCTTTATATTCACCTAATACATTTATTTATATAAGTTACAGCTATTATAAATACTAGCAAGTTTATTTTATTATTCATAGTTCTTTAAATGTTACTATTATATGACAACGTCTAGGGTTGTTCATACGAATTCGAAATCAAAAAATGAACGTGTTTTAATGAACGTGTTTTAATGAACGTGTTTTAATGAACGTGTTTTAATGAACGTGTTTTAATGAACGTGTTTTAATGAACGTGTTTTAATGAACGTGTTTTAATGAACGTATTTTAATGAACGTGTTTTAATGAACGTGTTTTAATGAACGTGTTTTAATGAACGTGTTTTAATGAACGTGTTTTAATGAACGTGTTTTAATGAACGTGTTTTAATGAACGTGTTTTAATGAACGTGTTTAATGAACGTGTTTTAATGAACGTGTTTTAATGAATGTGTTTTAATGAACGTATTTGAATGAAAACGGTCAATATTAAACATAATATATAATTACAAAAAAAGCAAACAAGTAAATGGGTGTAGATGAATCGATACTCGTTGTAAATACGATGAAAACACAACTGATTTCGACAACAGTTTTCAACACAATCTCCTCCTAACACTCACGAAAACCAGACTAGCATATCATAACTTTCCAACAATTGGGGTACGAGTTAGGACAAGGCACAATGTGGCCCATTGACCTGAGTTGAAGTAGAAACAACTCCTATGGACCGGTCATCATAATTCAAATTTTTGTTTTACGTAACGCACACTTATTTCTTTGTTATGTCTTATAGCATAATTTATCTATCAATGCATGATTGTTACATTTTATTTTATAATGTATTTTGTTTGTTTTATATTTCAAAAATATACAAATCATAGACTGGACAACATCGTTAATGTAAAAGTCAGCCTACGTTTTTGTGCTTAGATTTTTTTTGTGTACAACAATAAATTCGAAAACAATCTATTACAATCATTAATACCCGTAATTGGTTGTTTAGAAAATATTTTTTTTAGATAAATGAGATAGTACATTGGTAATTACTCGATATAAGACTATAGATAGAGACTATCGTACAACAACCTTAACTAGAACAATATAATATATCTGAGTTTCTACCATTGAATTCATCATTGCAACTTTTTTAAAAAATACCTTACAACGAAATATATGAAATAGCTAACTATTTAGTATTTTAAATTTTAATTATTGTCATGAAACCAAAATTATTCTAAAAAATTAATCTAAAAAAATAAAGTTCAACTTTTAGAAAATGTGTATTGTTTATGTTTACATTTGTCATGATCACGGTAGCAATAGTGGGCCTATTTTATTTCAGTTTTTTATGTTTGCAATCAGTTGAAAACATTTCTTGTCAGCTTATTCGTGCATTATATTATTTAAATGAAGTTATACATGATTATTTATATATGTCATACAATAGGCTACATAATAAATCTCACAACAACAAAAATACATTGACATATTATAGGGAACAAAGTGCACCATGTACTTTTCATTCAGTGGTTTTATAAATTTTATATTTAATTTAGGCATATTTGTTTTACAAAACCATTGAAATATAATTGCGATGATCAGAGCCCACACAAGGCTATGTGGCCGTGGCAGGGCAAAAGTTTCAGCGACATCCCATTTGCATACTGTAACTGCCTTGTTTAGTGCTATATTAAGACTGCCGCCCTTAGAAGTGTCGCCCCCGGGCATATGCCTCCTCTACCCCCCCCCAGCCTATGTGAGGGCACTGGTGGTGACTAGGGGTAAAGAATTAAAGACAATAGTGTGTTGTCTGGAAGTAGGTAGCAATGAAGGTTACATGAAGGTTATATTTTGATATGATAAAGTAACGTAACATATTCTCGTCAGACCTATATTGATATATTCATATGATTGTTATGATAGAAGCGTGATAAAAGGTGTGTCTTCGTGAGTAAATCCCATACGATGCATGAATGTAGAAAACATTCTTATACTTATACTCTAATAACCTTATACTCCAAATGCAGTGTCATTGGTACATTGACCTAATGCATTATTCTTGATCTCTTTAAAATATTGCATGAGCCCATTTTATTTTTAAGTATAACTGTCCCTTCATGTCATAGTAACTAATGCTTAGATTAATAATATTTTTCTTGAGTCTCTCTCTATACGATATATAGTTAATTAAAAAAAAGAATCTAACATACTAATATACAAGTCTATATTTCAGTTTTCGTGCAACAACTTACTTAAGATTTCAAGAATGCTATTTATCTCACTAGATTGCCCACCAGATAAATACGGCTTGTCTTGTAGTTTCAATTGTCCTGATGAATGTAAATGGTGCACTATAGAAGGTTTTTGTATAACCAACCCCAAAACGAACAGTAAGTGAAAACAAAATACGACCGCCTCTTGGAATCATTTTGCCTTTTTTCTTAGAAAAATAAAATAAAATTGTACTGCATGTTGTTTACATAAGAATTGTTTAACTATATAATTCGGCCTAATTTTGTGTTAATTTTCTTTTTATTTGTCCTCATTGTTAGTTAGTTTTATTAAATTTGGCCTTTTTTTTTTCAGTTTTTTTTGTGTTGGTTTTTTTTTTTTTGCTGGTTTTCTAAAAAAATCCGAAAACGGACATGACAAGACATGACAAGACATGACAAGATATGACAAGACATGACAAGACATGACAAGATATGACAAGATAGAGTCTAGTAATTTAAGTTAAAATACATGAAAAAAACAACAACATCAGAAATTTAAAATTACTTTTGGATCGCAAACAGATTGATTAGTCACTGGATATAACAGATTGACTAGTCACTGGATATAACAGATTGACTAGTCACTGGATTTAACAGATTGACTAGTCACTGGATATAACATATTGACTAGTCACTGGATATAACAGATTGACTAGTCACTGGATATAACAGATTGACTAGTCACTGGATATAACAGATTGACTAGTCACTGGATATAACAGATTGACTAGTCACTGGATATAACAGATTGACTAGTCACTGGATATAACAGATTGACTAGTCACTGGATATAACAGATTGACTAGTCACTGGATATAACAGATTTACTAGTCACTGGATATAACAGATTGACTAGTCACTGGATATAACAGATTGACTAGTCACTGGATATAAGAGATTGACTAGTCACTGGATATAACAGATTGACTAGTCACTGGATATAACAGATTGACTAGTCACTGGATATAACAGATTGACTAGTCACTGGATATAACAGATTGACTAGTCACTGGATATAACAGATTGACTAGTCACTGGATATAACAGATTGACTAGTCACTGGATATAACAGATTGACTAGTCACTGGATATAACAGATTGACTAGTCACTGGATATAACAGATTGACTAGTCACTGGATATAACAGTATAGCAGGGATTTTTATATTAAAACAAATAGAGTATTCCTTACTTGGCTTGTAAATAACTAAACCTAATTAGCTCTGAAATACCGATACATTCTTGGCTTGTAAATAACTAAACTTAATTAGCTCTGAAATACCGATACATTCTTGGCTTGTAAATAACTAAACCTAATTAGCTCTGAAATACCGATACATTCTTGGCTTGTAAATAACTAAACCTAATTACTTCTGAAATACCGATACATTCTTGGCTTGTAAATAACTAAACCTAATTAGCTCTGAAATACCGATACATTCTTGGCTTGTAAATAACTAAACCTAATTAGCTCTGAAATACCGATACATTCTTGGCTTGTAAATAACTAAACCTAATTAGCTCTGAAATACCGATACATTCTTGGCTTGTAAATAACTAAACCTAATTAGCTATGAAATACCGATACATTCTTGGCTTGTAAATAAATAAACCTAATTAGCTATGAAACACCGATACATTCTTGGCTTGTAAATAACTAAACCTAATTAGCTCTGAAATACCGAAACATTCTTGGCTTGTAAATAACTAAACCTAATTAGCTCTGAAATACCGATACATTTCTCGTATAAATAAAAATGTTGTTGGTTAAAAAAAAAAACAGTGTTTTCTAGAAATTGAGTCTGTTCTGAAAACGAAAAAGCTGGAACATAAAAAAATGTGGGGGGGGGGGGACTTGATCAATCTTTTGTAGACTTTTACAAAATATTACTATGACCATTTATTTTGTTAAGAATTTAATAACTTTTTTGAGATTGGATCGGCTATTGCATCTGTTGTCTTTAGGTCAATTAATGTGTTATTTATTCATGTACTTGAGAGGAAAAAATGAAGTTGGCATTATTAAATTAACTACATGTTTCTTTCATCATTTGACTTTGTTTCTGTTCGTACTTTATCTTGAAAAATATGTATTTCTTGTATCCGTGATGTGTATGCTTTTTTAGAACTGACCAGCATCAGTAGATGAATATATTGACTCTACCCCTTAGTAAGAAAAAGACCCAATCTTATTTATTTCTCAGTTCCTCACAATTCATATGAATATCCATGCACAATGATATCTGTATATATATATATTCACTCAATAGCATTGCAATTTATATAATCGAATTTACAGAATAGATTCACAGAGATCTCTCATATTATGTCCATTACAAAATCTTCACATAAAAATACAGCCCTTTTTCACAAGAGCTCGTTGCACACACTACTCTACCAATGTCAAGTCTCGTAACCTCTCCTTCCGATCTTTTCTAACCTAACACGTGAATTAACAACAATTCACTCAACTGCGAAATTATTATAGTCTCCGTCTGTTTTTGCTATCCAAGGTCAAGGTCTACTCTTCCTTTCATTGGTTATCTCTCTTTGACCATAGACTATTTATTATGTTCTATTTCAATCACTGACACTGATATTTAAGTATTTCTTGTAATCATACATGCATTGAAGATTGATATTTAGACTATTTTGCATAAACCTTTAAACAAAATTAGCCTCTCAGTACTCTACAATTTAATGTATTTATTTTTTTCTACAGAGTGTGATGGTAATTGCCTTGACGACAGTTGTGATGTAAAAGGATCTTGTCACTTCGGCTGTAAACCAGGATATTATGGTGTCGACTGCAATTCTAGTAAGTCTCATTTTGTTTACGCAATTAAGTATTAACAACTTGTTTCGATATTACATAAAAGTGTTCACAATATCCTATAATATCCAGTCTGAGTCTCCTCGAATCATTAATAATCATCCCTTTTTTAATTGAAAATTTTAAATTGCAATTTTTTTTAAAGATAATTTTTTTATATGTTTTGCAAGATTTTTTAAATTATTAAATACCTATGGCATGTTTCAATATTGTTATGACTTCATTTGGTTTAAACCTCTGATCTACTACAAATTATAATATAGGAAATTTAAAAAAAAAAAATTTGAGATTAATTTAAAGTTTAATATAACAAATACATGTTTAAACATTCGAACCTGATGGTCACTTCAAGGAAAAATAAAATTTTACAGATCAATGCGGCGAAGGCCTATTCCTTATCTTATTCATAATACTATGGAGACCCCGATAGAACCGAGGAAAGAGTCCACAAATCTTCATTTCCCTGCCTTATTACATGTTTTTTTTACATTAGTAATCTAAACAGCTAACCTCGATAATTTTTGGAAAGAAAAAAAGGTTATGAATATAAAATTACATATGGCATTAAAAATTAACAATTACATTTTAAATGAACTCTATAATATTAAGGTATAATAATTTAAGTTTGAAATCAATTAATATCAAACCCAGATAAAATCAAACAACTAATATAATGCAAGTAAATTTTAAGATAATTATATATAGATATATAGCCATTTCTATCTATAAAAAAAGCAACTAATATTGCTTGCTGAACTCTTGTCGTTCAATATTAATTGATCAATTTGAAACCAATGGAAAAAAAAAACACACACTATTTTTGTACAACAGGTAGAATTAAATTATTATCGAACTGGATTAAACATCGATATTAAATTGGAGATTTTTTTTTTTAAACAGCTTGTAGTGGAAATTGTGCAGGAGATCAAAGCTGTTACCAGGAAAATGGAACTTGTAAACACGGCTGCCGCCCAGGCTTCAATGGAGACACCTGCTCGTACTGTAAGTACATTATTACATGCGTTACAAAATGTTACTTTGTCTTTTACTTGTATAAACAGTGTAGATGATAATATAGATGTATTTATACAGTAGACTGTGTGTGCGTTATCCGACTACCATCGAGTAGTTTAAAGACACGTGACTTTATTGTTTTATATTATATTTTCCCGATATCGCTTTCGGAAGGCGCCTTCCCTAGCTGAGTGGTTAGCGTAATCGACTGCCATGCGGTGACCTTGGTTTGATTCCGTACTGACAGTTTTTTTTTCACTTTAAAAAAAAATTCGATTACTTTTTTTTTTTAAAGATCGTAAATTATTCTAGGATTTAAAGCTTTCCTAAATGGTTTTAATAAGTAAAATTTATTAATTATACTTAAGACGGTTCTTCAATTCTTATCCAGAGATATATATATATATATATCTTTGTTAAATAAAAATAGATGCTTTTATAAAAAAATATAATTACAAAATTTATTATAAATTAGATCCACACTCTTAAACATTTTCAGTAAAATAAGTAATAATTATATTTGAAATAATAATAGCTTTCTGTTAGTTGTATTATATCAAATGTGTATCTGTATAACCATATTAGGCCGGTCAATTTAGCTTTTTCTTAATTACTTTTAACCCAATTAAAATGTTTATTAAACAATAATTTGCTAAATGCTTTCAGTAAATACCCGGTAATAATTATATATATATATATATATTGTTACATCAACAATCCCCTTGTGGCCAGAGCTGTGTAGTTCGTGTTGATAATTCTCGTTAGTCCTAGGGGATAATTTAGTTATTATTATTTATGTTTCAGTATTACACGAATTCTTCTTATGGTCCTGGGCACAAACTCAGGATTTGTGTTCTAACAGTTCCTTTTCTTGACGTCAGAGTAGTAGATAAATATTATAGTATTGTAAACAACACAATAGAATAATAACTTGACGAGGAAGCTTCAGTGTAAATGTTTTTGATAATTTAATTCAGGTGATATGATCCAATATATACAATATAAATATTATGTACAGTTAGAATAAAATAGTGCAAACACAAGCGTCCTCAAAACAAATTATCTCGAAACTCACTGCCTTTCAGACAAACAAATCATTAAATACTATTCAAGTGTTGCAAGGGACAGACCTATTTCTAGGAGGGGTGAAAATAATGGTATCATTACAAAACTCATAATAAAAATGATATCTACTCCCCTATTCAGAAATAATAAGCCATTCCTAGATACTCCGCGAATTTGAGGTCAACACAGAATCAAAACATTACCTAGAATCTTTTGCCTTCGTACTAAAAGTCAATCAATCGGAAAGACTAAGCCCCGCCCACAAAATCGTGTGTAGGGAGAAAAAAGAGAGGGGAGGGGAATAAACATTGTCTGTTCCAATACTTGGAAAACAATATACATGACAGTAACCATATTTATAATGTATAACTATAATAGAAATTTCGTTAATATAACTGTTTTATAAAAATACATTTCCAGAGCTAAACAATTAGCCAATCTTTAAAGAAACATATATACACGTAACTATAATGAGCTTTAAAGAGCTCTGGGATACTATTACTGGAAAACAAAAATTGTATTCCTTACTGGACATGGGTGATACATACTAGTTCAGACTTTAAAAAAAAAGCGAGTAATGGTTTCTGGTCTAGTCATTTTGTGAAACTGCATTACTTTGTTTATTTTATCGTACCTATGAAACTATTTGAAAATTATACTGTTTTTATGCCAACATATTAGTTGAATAAATATCCAATTTAAACAGATTGCAGTCGAAATTGTGGTAAAGATAAAAAATGTTACACAAATGGAACTTGTATACACGGCTGCAGCGAAGGATATTTTGGAGATAACTGTTTAAACGGTAAGCACAAACAGTTTTTAAATTACTTGCGTAACATAATGCACATTTTATTGTAGTGGTTTGCATCTTTCAGTATTGTGTTATTTAGTCATTACCTAATGTTCACCTATGTATACGTGTACGCCATAACTTCCCTTAATGGAAGCTAAAATAGTGAACTCATATATAAGCTTGTATTACTTTCTTCATTTTAATAACTTTCAAATACTTGCATAACATTTAATATTGTCTTACTGCACAATTTCCCATACTATGGTATAATACAACATTAAGCTATGTTCATATGTAAAAAAAAATACGATTCTTTCAATAAATATTTTCTTAAAAACAAGAAACCCCTGTATTCTTTATGGAAACATACAATCGCTATGTAAAAAAAAGTAGTATATTTTTGAATGTTGAAATTTACAACAAATTATAAAATGAAATAAATAAACTTGTTTATTTCTGTTATAATTAATAATTAGTTATGCACACGTTCAATACCAAAATTAATACAATGTAAGCCACTAGGCATGGCTAAAGTATCGGCATGGTCAAATACAAATATATCTAATAATATTAAACGAGAAAAAATTGGGGGTATATTTGTTTGTGGGTTTGTAGTTTGTGTGTTTGTGTCAGCGTTTTCGAAAACGGGCCCAACGATTTTTGCGAAAACTGTCCTATTGATGTATTCTGGTGAGAAAATGCGTTTTTGATCAATCTCATTTCTTTTGAACCCCTGCTTGACCCTCAATTTTTGGAAAAACCACTGACCATTTCTAAAAATAGCTTTTAAATTGGGCTAAAAGAAAACAAAAAGCATGTCATTGAATTCCCCATATAGCGCGATCGCGTTCAATACAACTCTTTTGACGTCATAATGAAGACGACTTTAATTTATTCTCAGCGCTTCGGTAATTCCCGTTTTAAAGCAATTAAATCGTTACCAATTTCGCCGCGCAATGAAATAAAATCAGCATGACATTGTATCATCAATAAAAAAAAAATAGTAAGATATGTTTTAACTTTGTATTTGTATTTCTTTTAAACTGAAATTGAACTTTCATAAACATCTTTTAACTGCATGCACTATACACCACGTGTTTACGATTTGTAGCGATGCATTCTTCTACACAGATATTATTATTTGTATTCACGAATACACTAGATAGTTTATGTTTCTTAGATGGATACGACATCAAAGCTATTATCAATATCTTTTTTCTATCGTTTAAATGTGTATTTAATTTATGTTCAAAACTAATTTCTTTTTGCACTGGTTGATTGTAGTGTAAATAAATAGATTAAAAAATGCCAGACTAGACTCGGACCACGGATGAGCCTAGGACGCAATAATCTTCTTTATAGAAGGAGCGTCTATAATGTATAAAATAAGATAAGATGGGGTAAGATTAGTTTGATGGTTTATATTATGATTGAAAGAGTCCAAATTGATTTAGCCCTTACCGATACATCAAACAATTAGGGTACTATTAAAGTTGTGAAATACATTAAATATGATGTTAAGTAATTTATACAGTCTTTAAAGTTATAACATTTACAACTTCAGGAAAATGCTTGGCAGACGAAAAAATAATAATTATATTTTAAACTTGATAAAGAGAAAGGCATGGACACAATCCTATGTAGCGCCTCAGGGCAAAAATTTCAGCAACGCACACTTGCATACTGTAACTGCTTCATTTAATACTATATTTAGGTAATATCTGCAGCCCCCCCCCCACTAGAAGTGTAGCCCCGAGCATATGCCCCCTCTGCTTCACCCCCTTCCCTATGTGAGGCCACTGCCTATGATAGTGCAGAAGCAGACACTATTTCAAAAAATATTTCTTGCATGATTTCGGATATGAATGATTCAGTGGATACAAATATAAAACCAAACAGAGCAGCCTAGCTAAGGTGCATTAACAACAATTAAAGAATAAACAAATGTGTAGATTACTGCAACTAGAAAATGGAACTATAAATGAGGCAGAAACGAGATTGGATTATCAAAGAAATCGTCGGACAAAACAATTAGATAAACAAACTGCAAACGAACGAGAAAGACAATTGGAAGAAAAAAGAAAGCGGAGGAAAAAACCACTAGATAAGGAACTTAAATTAATGTTTCGCATTGGCTTCGTTTAACGTAGATGACGTAGATAACGATCGGACAATCAATAGTCACGGAATCTACAGCTTCCTAGCAGCAGGACAAGTCTACCACAATTCTACGCTGGTCCAGCGGTTAGTTCACCGGCCTGTCAACCAAAAACAAACGGACAGGTCGCGGGTTCTAGCCCTTCCACCGACAGATCCCTGTCGCCCTGCAGGAGTTTTGGGCCTAGTGGACGTAATAATCTTCTATCTAGAAAGAACGTCTGTAAACTTATAAGTTAAGTTAAGAGTTAAGTTACGATGAATATGGCAGTAAATCCAACACAAAATGTTAAGGGTGAATTTAAAAGTCCACAATACGGACACATGTACTTCTTAGATTCAGATGACGCCGTCACCGAGCAACTGAAACATCCACTCAATCATGAAATCAGTCAATCTCTAATTAATTCATTGGAACAAATCATTAGATCAAGCAACTCTCTTGCACACACTTTTATGATGATGAGAGAAGTGGAAGAAAAGGTCAACCGTCATGCTACTGAAGAAGGACATGCTCGACCGTATGTGCGGTTTATTTTCACATCGCCAGAAAGATCCGTATAAAAAATAATAATGCACCTTTATCCGGCGAAGTATGTACTGTCGTGACATTAAATTCAGATCAAAGCAATCCAGATAACGAAATGGTGGTTCATAAGCGTGTCCAAAAAAAATTTACTTTGAAGAATTTAGACAGCCGCGTAGAGCCTTTTACGTACCCGCTGTTTTTTTTTCTAAAGGGAGATTAGGCTTCTCTGTTGCCTTATGCGAGCCAACAGCACCTTACACGCTTTAAAATGGCCCAGTATCGTATTGCTTTTCCACCCCATCTTACCAAAAACCTACATTCTCAAGCTGACTGTGTGTGGTTCCTGATATGCGAGAAATTAAATTCAATGCCCTGCATTTTGGAGGCCGGCTTTTTCACCAGTATCTCGTGGATACGTACGTTCAATTGGAAAGCGATCGTACTAAGTAGATCAAGAACAATCAAACGAAGATATATTCTGACACCCGTTTTCTTCAAGATCTGGTAGAAAAAAATAATGCTGATATTGGTGAAAGTATTATTCTACCCTCTTCGATTCCAGGCTTGAATAGAGACTACGGTGAACACTTTGAAGATGCTGTGGCTATTGTTCGCTGTAATGCTCTGCAATTTTGATTAGTCATAAAGAATCTCATTGACGATGGAGTTGTTCTACTAATAATATAACAGCTTGTCAATGGGCATTAATTAAATTATATCACCAAGTAATTGTTCTTTTGAAAGCCCTTAAAGCAGATTACAATAGATATTGTAATAAAAAAGAAAAGCGATGACTACAAAATACATTTGTAGGCCCATACCTGATTAAATATACTCCCTGTAAGTAGTAAATTATATGCATGTATCTTATTGTTTACACTTTCTCTATTGTTTTAAAGATCTTTGATGTTAAATATATGTATCAAATATTCTAACAATATTATCAATTTCACTATGCCCTATAAAGACCGATCTCAGATCGGTCACCCCGATAGTAATATATTAACCATCAACATTTCTTAATAGAGTAAGTTAATATTTGAATCTAATGCAAAAAAAATATATATAACTAGAACCTTTTATAATTCCAGTATCATAGGTTTTCGATAAATAAAAAAAGTTATGTGAGATAAAGTTATGACCTTATTGATATTAAATTACACCACGCATTGCTATAATAAAAAATAAAATATTCCTTGTTTTAATAGCTTATCCCTGATAATTCATCAGTTTCAGAATAGTGTTAACATTTGTTTTGTTGTTTTATATACCGACGATTGTATTAACATTATTGTGTCCGTATTTTCGTACAAAAATAAAAATATAGATACAGGATTATTTTTATAAAATGCTATTTTTTGAACAGAGTGCAGTGATAATTGTGCAGAAGATAAAAGCTGTAACATAGATGGGACATGTATATACGGTTGCAGAGAAGGCTTCTACAAACATAACTGCAACTTCAGTAAGCATAGATTGTTTGCATACATTTATATCAGATTACTTCAATAGGCCCAATTGTGTGAATTTTTATTAAATGTGCTTTTCTCTCTTTTCTTATTCTATGTGCATAGCAAATGGTCAGAATCTTCGTAAAGCTATAAAAGTGCTTTTTTACAGATTTATATAAAACGTATTATTATATTACGTTGTCATAATTTAAATTTCAGCAGCTGATCCTATAAGAAGGCTAGTTGGAATCTTTTTTTGATATACCATGATGCTTCTGCTTGTTTACTTCGCTTCAGCGCCTTTGCCATTTCTTTATTTCGTTGACTCTGTGGCATAAACAATTTAGGAACTTCTAATGCATAAGAAGACTGCATAATATACATTCAATAATATGTACATATTTTTTGTTTACTTGTCGCTCTATTTTCTGAATAGCATTTAGTTAATATTGGGAGTTCTGAATAGCATTTAGTTAATATTGGGAGTTCTGAATAGCATTTAGTTAATATTGGGAGTTCTAAATAGCATTTAGTTAATATTGGGAGTTCTGAATAGCATTAAGTTAATATTGGGAGTTCTAAATAGCATTTAGTTAATATTGGGAGTTCTGAATAGCATTTAGTTAATATTGGGAGTTCTAAATAGCATTTAGTTAATATTGGGAGTTCTGAATAGCATTTAGTTAATATTGGGAGTTCTGAATAGCATTTAGTTAATATTGGGAGTTCTGAATAGCATTTAGTTAATATTGGGAGTTCTGAATAGCATTTAGTTAATTTTGGGAGTTCTGAATAGCATTTAGTTAATATTGGGAGTTCTGAATAGCATTTAGTTAATATTAGGAGTTCTGAATAGCATTTAGTTAATATTGGGAGTTCTGAATAGCATTTAGTTAATATTGGGAGTTCTGAATAGCATTTAGTTAATATTGGGAGTTCTGAATAGCATTTAGTTAATATTGGGAGTTCTGAATAGCATTTAGTTAATATTGGGAGTTCTGAATAGCATTTAGTTAATATTGGGAGTTCTGAATAGCATTTAGTTAATATTGGGAGTTCTGAATAGCATTTAGTTAATATTGGGAGTTCTGAATAGCATTTAGTTAATATTGGGAGTTCTGAATAGCATTTAGTTAATATTGGGAGTGCTAAATAGCATTTAGTTAATATTGGGAGTTCTGAATAGCATTTAGTTAATATTGGGAGTTCTGAATAGCATTTAGTTAATATTGGGAGTTCTGAATAGCATTTAGTTAATATTGGGAGTTCTGAATAGCATTTAGTTAATATTGGAAGTTCTGAATAGCATTTAGTTAATTTTGGGAGTTCTGAATAGCATTTAGTTAATATTGGGAGTTCTGAATAGCATATAGTTAATATTGGGAGTTCTGAATAGCATTTAGTTAATATTGGGAGTTCTGAATAGCATTTAGTTAATATTGGGAGTTCTGAATAGCATTTAGTTAATATTGGGAGTTCTGAATAGCATTTAGTTAATATTGGGTGTTCTGAATAGCATTTAGTTAATATTGGGAGTTCTGAATAGCATTTAGTTAATATTGGGAGTTCTGAATAGCATTTAGTTAATATTGGGAGTTCTGAATAGCATTTAGTTAATATTAAGAGTTCTGAATAGCATTTAGTTAATATTGGGAGTTCTGAATAGCATTTAGTTAATATTGGGAGTTCTGAATAGCATTTAGTTAATATTGGGAGTTCTGAATAGCATTTAGTTAATATTGGGAGTTCTGAATAGCATTTAGTTAATATTGGGAGTTCTGAATAGCATTTAGTTAATATTGGGAGTTCTGAATAGCATTTAGTTAATATTGGGACTTCTGAATAGCATTTAGTTAATATTGGGAGTTCTGAATAGCATTTAGTTAATATTGGGAGTTCTGAATAGCATTTAGTTAATATTGGGAGTTCTGAATAGCATTTAGTTAATATTGGGAGTTCTGAATAGCATTTAGTTAATATTGGGAGTTCTGAATAGCATTTAGTTAATATTGGGAGTTCTGAATAGCATTTAGTTAATATTGGGAGTTCTGAATAGCATTTAGTTAATATTGGGAGTTCTAAATAGCATTTAGTTAATATTGGCAGTTCTGAATAGCATTTAGTTAATATTGGGAGTTCTGAATAGCATTTAGTTAATATTGGGAGTTCTGAATAGCATTTAGTTAATATTGGGAGTTCTGAATAGCATTTAGTTAATATTGGGAGTTCTGAATAGCATTTAGTTAATATTGGGAGTTCTGAATAGCATTTAGTTAATATTGGGAGTTCTGAATAGCATTTAGTTAATATTGGGAGTTCTGAGTAGCATTTAGTTAATATTGGGAGTTCTGAATAGCATTTAGTTAATATTGGGAGTTCTGAATAGCATTTAGTTAATATTGGGAGTTCTGAATAGCATTTAGTTAATATTGGGAGTTCTGAATAGCATTTAGTTAATATTGGGAGTTCTGA
Source organism: Anisus vortex (assembly GCA_949126835.1). Taxonomy (NCBI): domain Eukaryota; kingdom Metazoa; phylum Mollusca; class Gastropoda; family Planorbidae; genus Anisus; species Anisus vortex. Next base: position 18,549,172 of record OX421503.1, read on the forward strand.
ATAGCATTTAGTTATTATTGGGAGTTCTAAATAGCATTTAGTTAATATTGGGAGTTTTAAATAGCATTTAGTTAATATTGGGAGTTCTGAATAGCATTTAGTTAATATTGGGAGTTCTGAATAGCATTTAGTTAATATTGGGAGTTCTGAATAGCATTTAGTTAATATTGGGAGTTCTGAATAGCATTTAGTTAATATTGGGAGTTCTGAATAGCATTTAGTTAATATTGGGAGTTCTGAATAGCATTTAGTTAATATTGGGAGTTCTGAATAGCATTTAGTTAATATTGGGAGTTCTGAATAGCATTTAGTTAATATTGAGAGTTCTGAATAGCATTTAGTTAATATTGGGAGTTCTGAATAGCATTTAGTTAATATTGGGAGTTCTGAATAGCATTTAGTTAATATTGGGAGTTCTGAATAGCATTTAGTTAATATTGGGAGTTCTGAATAGCATTTAGTTAATATTGGGAGTTCTGAATAGCATTTAGTTAATATTGGGAGTTCTGAATAGCATTTAGTTAATATTGGGAGTTCTGAATAGCATTTAGTTAATATTGGGAGTTCTGAATAGCATTTAGTTAATATTGGGAGTTCTGAATAGCATTTAGTTAATATTGGGAGTTCTGAATAGCATTTAGTTAATATTGGGAGTTCTGAATAGCATTTAGTTAATATTGGGAGTTCTGAATAGCATTTAGTTAATATTGGGAGTTCTGAATAGCATTTAGTTAATATTGGGAGTTCTGAATAGCATTTAGTTAATATTGGGAGTTCTGAATAGCATTTAGTTAATATTGGGAGTTCTGAATAGCATTTAGTTAATATTGGGAATTCTGAATAGCATTTAGTTATCATTGGGAGTTCTGAATAGCATTTAGTTAATATTGGGAGTGCTAAATAGCATTTAGTTAATATTGGGAGTTCTGAATAGCATTTAGTTAATATTGGGAGTTCTGAATAGCATTTAGTTAATATTGGGAGTTCTGAATAGCATTTAGTTAATATTGGGAGTTCTGAATAGCATTTAGTTAATATTGGGAGTTCTGAATAGCATTTAGTTAATTTTGGGAGTTCTGAATAGCATTTAGTTAATATTGGGAGTTCTGAATAGCATATAGTTAATATTGGGAGTTCTGAATAGCATTTAGTTAATATTGGGAGTTCTGAATAGCATTTAGTTAATATTGGGAGTTCTGAATAGCATTTAGTTAATATTGGGAGTTCTGAATAGCATTTAGTTAATATTGGGAGTTCTGAATAGCATTTAGTTAATATTGGGAGTTCTGAATAGCATTTAGTTAATATTGGGAGTTCTGAATAGCATTTAGTTAATATTGGGAGTTCTGAATAGCATTTAGTTAATATTGGGAGTTCTGAAAAGCATTTAGTTAATATTGGGAGTTCTGAATAGCATTTAGTTAATATTGGGAGTTCTGAATAGCATTTAGTTAATATTGGGAGTTCTGAATAGCATTTAGTTAATATTGGGAGTTCTGAATAGCATTTAGTTAATATTGGGAGTTCTGAATAGCATTTAGTTAATATTGGGAGTTCTGAATAGCATTTAGTTAATATTGGGAGTTCTGAATAGCATTTAGTTAATATTGGGAGTTCTGAATAGCATTTAGTTAATATTGGGAGTTCTGAATAGCATTTAGTTAATATTGGGAGTTCTGAATAGCATTTAGTTAATATTGGGAGTTCTGAATAGCATTTAGTTAATATTGGGAGTTCTGAATAGCATTTAGTTAATATTGGGAGTTCTGAATAGCATTTAGTTAATATTGGGAGTTCTGAATAGCATTTAGTTAAGATTGGGAGTTCTGAATAGCATTTAGTTATTATTGGGAGTTCTGAATAGCATTTAGTTAATATTGGGAGTTCTGAATAGCATTTAGTTAATATTGGGAGTTCTGAATAGCATTTAGTTAATATTGGGAGTTCTGAATAGCATTTAGTTAATATTGGGAGTTCTGAATAGCATTTAGTTAATATTGGGAGTTCTGAATAGCATTTAGTTAATATTGGGAGTTCTGAATAGCATTTAGTTAATATTGGGAGTTCTGAATAGCATTTAGTTAGTATTGGGAGTTCTGAATAGCATTTAGTTAATATTGGGAGTTCTGAATAGCATTTAGTTAATATTGGGAGTTCTGAATAGCATTTAGTTAATATTGGGAGTTCTGAATAGCATTTAGTTAATATTGGGAGTTCTGAATAGCATTTAGTTAATATTGGGAGTTTTGAATAGCATTTAGTTAATATTGGGAGATATTGATTTGATTAATTTTAGCCCTTTTAAAGCTTTGTCGATTAATCCGATTTTCGATGCAATTTGAACTTAACTGTCAAAATATCTTATTCTGACGTTTTGACAAAAAAAAACTAACACATTTTTACTATTTAGATATCTAAAATACTAAGACAAAAAAGAGAGAAAAAAGTTAGCACTAAAAGTCGCATTTAAAACGAAGACAAAGTGGAAATACATATTTTATATTTCAATTCATGCATTCAAGAAATCCGTAGACTATAACACATTTTGGTTGTATAAACATTCTTGTTTCTATATTTGCGTAAATGTCGTGATGTAAAATGCTTTAGTGCTAATCGGATTGTCCTGGTTTGAACAAAAATAGCACACGCATAAATCAATTTACAACCATGAGACACTATTACTCATCCCATCGGGTAAGGTGACGGATGATTAGGAAGGTTGAACCCCCCACCCCTCTCTTTCCTAAATGGATCATCGACCCCAACTGTCGACGCGCTGTGACGTTTAGTTTTCAGATAGGTTATTTCCATTTGTTCTAATCGTAAATCGATTAGCGATTACTGGCTTGTCCTGGGTCAAATTTAGGGACCATTCTCCGCGCACTTAGGTCATTTGTTAAACTAAAGTGTTCTGATAGACAACACCTTGGATTGCGTCCAGTATGTGTGCTGGTAACTGACAATTCTTATTGTCCACGCATGTTAAAAGGTGGACAATGCTTGACGAAATCAGTTTTGGTTAAGGAGGTGAAACTTTGATTAATGCTTTTATTATTATTCGCCCATACTATATGTCATGCATGTTTTCTAGGTTATTGTCTTAAAGTATGTTTTACATTCTTATTGTATGATATCTCTCTTACTTTACAGAATGCGATGCCAGATGTGTTGGAAACGGATTGTGTGATTTAAATGGAACTTGTACTTACGGATGTAAGGCAACATTTTTTAAAATAATTTTAATCTTGTTAGCGCTCTCGAAATAACGTCCACAAATTAATGTTATTTTCTTAATAGAATTCTAAAAATATTTAGATTTATTGACTATAATTTAAAATTCAAAAGTACAATAAAAGTAAAGCTCATTTATATTTATATCGGTCAAAGTGGCCGAGCGGCAGCGCGTTCGACTAGCGATCCGAAGGTGTTCGGTTCGAATCCTTGTGGATGCTAGCATTCTCTCCCAGGACTTGATGGTGTCCCTGAGTTTACCCATCTCAGGTGATTACCTAATATTAGTTGGGGTAAAGAAAAGCCGGTTGGGCATCGTGCTGGCGTCACATCCCCTAGTATGCAGTGGCCACAGCAACAGGTGACCAGACGTATGATCAAATTGGTCCGAAGGGTACTTTACTTATAAATATTACCTTAAAGCATATTTCTTAACGTGAAAAATAGTGTCTAGGCCTACTTTTTAAGTTAAGTAACCATTTCTTTACCCCATAAATAAGCATTCCTCTTTATTTTAAATCATTGTTATCATACAGTTAGTCATCAACTTTAGTTTACGACTAGCATTGGGGTATTTTATTAAAATGTTTGAACATTGTATTTGTTATAAACCGCTTAAACCAACTAAATTCTTCAAACAGGTTACTCCATAGTTGCTTGGTCTAATGGTCTCCCTATATTAGGCCTAGTCATTGTCTGAAATAAAAAAAAAATAATAATGAGTAGTTTACATTTTAAAACCAACTATGTCCACATACTAATTTCAATCTTGTATTCCTCGGCTTGGATGCGCTTTCATTGGGTTTAACGGCATTGTTACAATACAAATTAAGTCTTGCACCCACAGCTATAATCTTCCTCACAGACTTCCAATGACGCGGTACAACCAATGGCGATTAAAACCATCAACAATCCTAAAAGTAATCATCTTATTAGAACATATAATAGACATATTGGCATGTTTAGCAAAAGAAAAATTGACAAAAGGCCAAAAATGGAGCAAACATGGAAAAAAATGAAATAATAGTCATCTCTAAAACATCAACTGCCATGCTAGAAAATAGCTTAAAAAGAATTGGTACAGGGAACAACTGGAAGAAAGAATTGGTACAGGGAACAACTGGAAGAAAGAATTGGTACAGGGAACAACTGGAAGAAAGAATTGGTACAGGGAATAACTGGAAGAAAGAATTGGTACAGGGAACAACTGGAAGAAAGAATTGGTACAGGGAACAACTGGAAGAAAGAATTGGTACATGGAATAACTGGAAGAACAAATATACCCAGACATGAGCAAGCCCAACAAGCAAAACAACATAAAGTTCCTCTCCCGCAAAGAACACTGCACCGTATTAGAGTTTAAAACATATAACAATCAACTCACATCTAAATAGATTCTACCTTACACACTCACCCAACATCAGACTCTGATACTTACCAAGTGAAAGTGTAGACTACTTCCTACTTGAATGCCCCAAGCTAACTTATCTCAAGCACTCAGTTCCCCCCTTCCCTTCAAACTATTATTACCAACACTATATACAGAAATACAGAACAATTAAACAAAATGAAATGTAAATAGTTATAATTGTCTGGCAATGACTGCACGAGAGCAAACTGCTCTGTAAACCGTGCACTAGAAGAAAAGAAAGACTCAAGTAAGTTCAAAAAGTACCATGCAATATTAAACTCAGATAATGGTCCTGGCTAGACTATGGTGTTCCTGCGAAAAACGTACATTTTTTAATAGTGGATAAACAACAGTTAATATTATGGTGTTTTTAAACACAAATTCTGTTATTTCAGTCTGTATTTTGTAAAGTAAATATTGAATTCCTTACATAATTAAAGCTACATGTTATATTGTTTATGTCATGGCTCGATTTTAAAAAAGATTGCAGTGAAAATTGTGGAGAAGATAAAAGTTGTGACCTAAACAATACTTGTAACTTTGGCTGCAGCCCAGGCTACTATGGAAATAACTGCTCATCTAGTAAGCATCATGTGTTTGAGTAACATACTGTAAACATACTGTAAATTTTGCGTTTACTTATGTAAACACTAGAGATTTTAAATACACATTGGCATCTTTTAATACAGGACAATATAAAAACACATAATATGTGTATTAATAGCAAGAGATATACATAAACTGTTAGAATTTCTATTAGATAAGGTATGATTTAAAAATAATTATTCATGGAATGTCTGGATCTTTCTTAGCTCTAATGTATGCTTCCGTTTTGAGAAGAAAGAAAAAAAAGAAAATATTACTTTCTTAGCTCATGTGGTCCATATTTAATACATTTCATACGAGTGGAAACAATGTTGATAATCTAGTCCTTTTAAGTAAGTTGGATCTTATAAAGAAAATGTTCCCGCCTTTTAGTAAATGTGTAAAGGTTGATCACAACGAATTTTAGAATTTCAATGCTCGATTTTAAACAGGTTGTCTTTATTTTCTTACAAACGTAAGATGTTGGATAATTTACAACTAAAGTTCAATATTAGATTCTTAATGATTTTAAACAGAGTGCAGTCGAAATTGTGCAGAAGATAAAAGTTGTGACTTAAATGGAACTTGTAATCACGGCTGCAACGCAGGCTATTTTGGAGATAACTGCACATTCGGTACGAATTAACGCTAATGTTATTCAACATTCTAATTTTGCTTACTTATTTTTATCCCTAAGTATTTTAATACATTTGTTCTTTAAGAAATAGCTTCACCGGCCCTATAAATCCATTTGGTTCGACCGGATACTTTACTTACTACTCTAAAAGATAAGAAAATAATGTTTGTGCTTTATGTTTATCTGAGCTTTATATTATGTCGTTATTTTGTTGTATTTCTATATTAGAGTTTAATACTTTACTCTTCTTTTCTCTTGTGTTTTTAGATTTAGAAGTTAATATTGTCAGTTGTAAATATTCGAACTTTACAGCTCTTTTCTAACTTTGTCTTCTTTATTTAATTGTTCCTCCACAGAAGATGAATATTCTATTGTAGGTCTTACTAATTTGAGATAAAATTTTGGTTTATGTCCTTATTGTATTTGTAAAAACTACTTTTCATAAAGCCTCATTTTCGATGGCACCAGTATGATTCCGATTTTCGTAAATCGTCTAGGTATTTGTGTAAAATTTAACTATCATTTTTTAGCTATTATTGTTCTGTAAATTATACAACCCTCTGGTTTAACTCCCGAGTTTAGAGTAATGGGTGCTGATTTAAGGTGTTTAATCTTTAAAGTTTGTACTCTACATATTAGAAAGTCTTGAATCCGCTGATTCAAGTGGTATAATTCTGTGTGTGTGTCTAAACTTGTACATGTAAACTTTCTTAAATGCTTTAAAAAAATGTATTTTTGCAATTGTTTTTATTTTTTTATTTTTACCTCATCGTTTGGACAAGTCATTTTATCTATTCATTGTGTTTCACACTATGTTGTACTTGTTCATCTGGGCCAGTAGTGGGACGTTAGCAGAATATGGTTTTAAATATGAGCTACTGCACTTACTTCCATTTTATATATGCATAATAAAATCTTTACGTTATTTTTTCTTTCTTTTAGCCTATAGCAAAAGACAGCACAATTCACAATAACTTTAAACTTTCAGTGATATTTTAAATTAAAACCTAATTATGTGCGTTCATATAAATTGCGTTATTTGATTAATATATTTTTTCTCCTTTTGTAGTCAAAACAACAATAAACACTCAGAAAGTTTGTGTTATATTTTTTATTTTATAATCCTAATTATGTTCCCTTATAGTAAATAAACTAGGGGAGACAAAGCTGAAACTCTTTCAGAGGTAAACATTCAACTGCTAAGAACTGATTTCTTCAAACAATAGCTTTTTTAATAAAATATTTTCTTTAAGTTTTATTATGTTTTCACAGCGTGCAGTCGCTATTGCGGTAAAACTGGAAACTGTAATCATAAAGGAGAATGCATTGACGGATGTGAGAAAGGCTATTATGGAAGTAGCTGTGAATTACGTAAGGACATTTTCTTTTAAATATTAGCATAGTTTATAGAGAGCATTTCATTTTAGTTTTAGTTATACGCTTTGATAATTGAGCTCTGAATACACAGGAATCATTACAAGGCCTATATCATAATATTTATATTCATCCCATTAAGAACATATATTATTAAAATGTTTCTATTCAGTATTATCTTAGTGTACCAAACACGAATAAGACCATTCCTATTGTATTACCTATTTATTTTTAAAATATGGTTCATATTATGATTTCCGATGTGTCAAGTAAATCTTCCAAGTTCAAAAGCAAACTCTCATAAATAAGCCTAAATAGATGAAATATTGGTATCACATTGAACAATACAAATATAATTGCATTATCTAGAAGAAAATGTATTATGTGTTGTACTGCAATGTTACTACCAAACGGCTGCTAAAGATAATGGTAAAGTCAGCAGCAGCAGTTGATCATTGAAAATTGTGTGCGTTTTTTTAACATAAATATTTATATATATATATATATACATATATATATAATGTTTTTATTTCTTTTAACAAGTATTCTTAACTTTTTCAATAAACTTTCTCTATCTTCCTGATCTGATTTTGAACATATAAAAACTGACATTTGTCTGTTAATTGTTGAAAATATTGGAAAAAAACTGTTCGTTATAAAAAGAATTCATTTCCACAGCATGCAGTCCATATTGCTCAGGAGACAGACATTGCAATGAAAATGGAACATGTAATTCTGGATGTACGTTAGGGCATTTCGGTAACGACTGCAATCAGAGTAAGCTTACAATATATCATATCTATATTCTTTGTTACATGAGGTATGAAAGATTACATTTATTTGATTTGTGGTAAACAAAAAAAATACTGTGTATGACTACTCCAGTGTTATACGGACATTAAATAAATTCTATAAAATATACTTATCGCGTATCAAGTGCGAAAGCACCCAATATCAAGTTCTGCTTTTGTATCTTAGACAAACTAGCCAGTGTTAGGCGGTTATAAAAAGCCCATAGGGAGAGTGTCACAACCCAGAGTACTCACGCTCGTATTATATGCGCGGTAATTCGTGCACGCAGCTTGCAATACAATTTACCGTCATAACAATACTTTAAAAAACAGTTTTACGAATTAAAGAAATATCGTTTCGAGGACGATTTCTATTAAAAACATATTTAGTTCATGTGCCGATCGGTCAAACGAGTCTATAGAAAATAATATATAAATAAACAAACTCACGTAATTAAATAATATATATATATAAAAAAAATATATATGTGTTAAAACCGAAAAGTAAACCGAAAGGGCCATAAAAAAAAAGATTTAAAATACGACAATAAGATAATTTTGTATAATATTAACTAGTTTATGGATAGTCTTTCTTATATCTTATAAGTTTACAGACGTTCCTTCTAGATAAAAGATTAGCACGTCCACTAGGCCCAAAACTCCTGCAGGGTAACAGGGATCGGCCGGTGGCAGGGATTGAACCCGCGACGTGTCAGTTGGTTTTTGGTTGACAGTCCGATGAACTAATCGCTGGACCATAGAACATGTAATATACAGTTTCTATATGCATGTTTTTTATATATAATTTTATTCAAATTATTAATAAGCAGTGCAATAGATGCAGCACTAAGGATTTGAACGTTAAATTAAATATTAGTCTGATGACCAAAAGTAAATATCAGTCTAGTTTTAAACCAAAAGCCAACTTTCGGCTCCGGCCGAAACCGACACACCGCCGAAAGTCAATGTGCCTTCTTTCGGCACTGAAAATAAATTTCATTCGGCCTCTAATGCTATAGTCAAAGCCATTAAATGTTGTAATTAAGTAGCAAGAATACCTTTACTTTAAATATGCCTATTGTTCTTTGTAATTTACAAACTTTAATTTATTACTTATCTTATACAATTAAAACTTAGGTTATTACGGAGTCTAATAAAAGCTAGAGCTATAAATAATTCAGTGATTCATAACTTTAATACATTTAGTCTGATATTTTTTTTTAATAGTGAGGAAACTAAAAATAGTCGATTGTTATTCATAGTTCTTTTACTTTGACTTACATTTGCAACATCATGAATTAAAGGGTTAAAGGCAAGCTAAATTAAATTTTGGGAAATATATATTATATTACTTGTTATCATCAGCAGTATACATTATGTTATGGACTGTCTCTATGATGACTATTATTACGACTCGTTAAATCGGATTCAATGAATATAGTTGTATCTTTATCAGAAGTCTCTAGATTCTGCTAATCTGTAGCCCAAGCTAGGGGTTCCTTGACTGACAGGTCTATGCAGTAATGTAGTTATATTCGTGATAATTATCTTCAACACCTTTCTCAACAATGATAGATCAAACAACTCCAGTTGTTGAATAAACAATTTTATTTAAATTGTAGACTCAATATAAACGATCAATAAATGCATCAACTGATGGCAACATAAGAATTTCATTAAATGGCATATAATATACAAGTATTGTTACGTCCACAATCCCCTTGTGGCCAGAGCTGTGTAGATCTTGCTGATATATCTCGTTAGTCCTAGGGGAGACTTTAATTATTAGTATTTATGTTTCAGTATTACACGAACTCTTCTTATAGTCCTGGGCACAAATTCAGTATTTGTATTCCAACATTTCCTTTCTTGTACATTAGGGTAGTAAATAAATCTTGTAGTAATGTATACAACATAATAGAATAGTAACTTGACAAGGAAGCTTCAGTGTAACTGTTGTTGATAGTTTATTTCAGGTGGTATGTTCAATATATACAATATATATATTATGTACAGTTAGAATAAAATAGTGCAAACACAAACGTTCTCAAAGGAACATATTTTGAAACTCTCTGTCTTTCAGACAAAACAAATCATTAAATACTATCCGAGTGGTGCAAGGGATAGACCCATTACCAGTAGGGGTGAAAATCATGGTATCATTACAAAACTCATAACAAAAACGATAGGAACTTCCCCTATTAAATAATGAGTCGTTCCCAGACTCTGAGAATTTGAGATCAACACAGAATCCCAACATTACCTAGAACCTTTTATTTTCCTACTAAACGTCCTAATATGGTGTGTAGTAAGAAAAGAGAGAGAGAGAGGAATAAACATTGCGTGTTCCAATTCTTGGAAAAACAATATACATGACAGTATCAATATAGCGACTTCACTCTACAAACTTTCAAACTAAACTAACTTTAAGGAGGTGGGGACTTTACATAGAAAACTATCATCGAAGATTCTACAGGGTCTTAATACGCATTTTAACCTCTTTCTCTATAGAATACTGCGATCCAGAATTATCCTCCAATTTCCACGGGGTTGGACGAATTATTTTATTTAAACTGCCCTCAGGGCATAAAGGTCAAACCTTGGACTCTAATACGCACTTGTTAAGCGGTCAATGCATTATTACGTCATTTATCTATGACCGATATTCGTAGCACAGCCTATTTGTATACTTTGTATCGGTATATATTGTTATAACCCCTTTCATGCGGTTGTCAGAGCTTGTACGTGATGGTTCGTCAGTCATCTAGGGTTGACTCAAGGGTAGTTATTGTTTTTTTTCATCCGTACACTGATATCTTGCCCAGCGATCAAACTCAATCGTTGCCATCTGACATTTCCTTCCATAATAATCCAAACTTAAATTAGTATTTGAAGATAGCAAGTAGCCTATTCCAGCTCGTAGTGATACTATATTTGCTTTCCAAACATTCAAGACATACAGTCAAGATGCAGTTGGTATCATTAACAAATACAGTTTCATTGAATAAATATGTTTAATCCAATTGAAGAACAATAGTGTGAACATTATATTAAATAGTTGTGATATATATATAAAGTTCATATATAAGCATGTATATACAAGCCAAAAGAGATAGGACTACACGAACGTCATTAGACAATTGCAGCGCGCCCATGATTTGGGGTTATATAGTGGTTGCAGTGACGTAGAATCTATGTTATTCCCACTGGGTCCTTAACAATGTTTAAATTATGATTTCTTAATATGATACCCCCCCTGTAGACATTTAATAGTACAGTCCTATATATGTCCATATTCTTCCAAGTACGAGTAAAATTGTATCGCCCTAAACAGTAATGTCAAATTCTGGCGCAGCCGCAATGAAAAAAAAAGGGAAGGACTAAGTCTTAAGCCCCACCCACAAATTAGCGCTGGGAGAAAAATAACATTTGAATGTGTTTTAATACTATTAATATATAGCCAGGCCCCACGAGAGGGGGGTACAGCCGGTACGCCGTACCGGGACCCATGAGAGTTTAGGGGGCCCATGAAGCCCATGAATTAAAATTAAATTGGCAATTACGCAAGTATTTTTTTAATTGTTGCTATTAAGCTAAGAGGAGATGTCCAAAAACCTCATACAATTTCACGTGGCGCTGGGGGCCCTTAATTTTGATATTCTTTGAATGTGTACTTGAGCATTTTGTTAAATTTGCAATGAAGCCTGTAGTTGTAATATAGGGCCTAATTATTTTCGATAGCATTTAGGATCTCTTTTTTATTATTTTTCTCCAGAGACACTTACAAATATAGACCTATGAGCCTTACAGGCTTACAGTTCTCCCTGTTAGCTTAGTAGCCTAGGCCTACATACTCTATATCGCTGCATACTAGTACGGCAGTCAAAGCTACTTAGTCGATCCTTTTACATTTTAATGATCTCCTATGCGGTAGCCAAGAGGGGCGGTTGAAGGTATCATAATTGTAGACAAAGGTAAGATAAGATAAGAATGGGCACTTCTTATAGCGCTTCCAGAGGGTCCGTCCACCTTTCAGAGTGCCCGCAGAACGATCCGTGAGTGGGAGACAAGACAATGGTGGAAGAACTGGGACGAATCTGACAAGGGTCGAGGCGTGTGGCAGCAACTAAAACGGCCAAATCGAGCTGATCCGTGGTGGAAGCTCCGCAGGAGAGAACAAGCTACGATAGCCCAGTTCCGTACAGGGCACTGCCCTATTGGCGCCTATTTCGGACGATTCAGGCCCAATTTCGATTCGCGGTGCCGACATTGCTTTGAAGCAGAAGAGATGGTCGAGCATTTGCTTTTAGACTGCCCTGCCTTGCAGGAGGAAAGAGTAGATGGGAATGGTCAACAGTTTGCACCATCCCTTTATGGTAGCCTGGATGTGCTACGTAGTACAAGTGTGTTTGTCCTCCGAATCCTAAGAGATTAGTCTCGATTCGATCACTCCGGTGAAGTGAGGTTTAAAGTCTATAGCGCTTCTATCTTTTAAATGAGCATGCTCAGTGCGCTCTTGGTGTGACTTGCAATGGCAGATGTATTAGCCACAGAGAAATGTCTTTAATTTCTTTTTGTGTTCATCCAAACTGGGAGTTTTGAGGAGTGACTGTTGAAGTGCGCAGTTCCCTAGATGGCTCATGCCTTGATATAAGCTCTCGAAGATAGGAAGGAGCGATGCCCTTTATGCATCCGTACGTAATGGACATAATTTTGTCCTCTATTCGCTTCATCACCGGCAGCCAGTGGAGATCCCTTAGTTTTGGGGAGATATGATCTTGCCTCCTCAACCTCCGAAACAATGCGCGCCGCGGCGTTCTGCACGCTCTTTAATCTCTGCAGCTGATTCTGGGGCAAACCCCACAGGCAACTATTGCAGTAATCCAACCTTGACTGAATAAGAGAGACTGCTAAGGTATTGGCCGTCCTCCTATTGAGTTGAGGTCGCAGCTGACCTCAGGCGCGTTGATGAGACGAACATGCCTTAACCACAGCACTGATATAATGTCAATACACATTATTCACTTGCAGCCTCCAGAGGTGGAAAATACTGTTAAAGCTGCATGGCATTTCTAGCACCATATGGTAAGATCGAATTGAAAGTGTAAAACCATTTGTAGCTCATCTACCAGGGGTTAAGTTGGCTTTGGAAGACCTGTTAAACTGAATCTTACTCCGAAAACCAGAAACGAAATCCATGAAATCTATATGTTATGTCGGTTCTTTCACTTGCATCATACTGTCAGTCGTGTGGCACAGTATACTAGTCCCTAATGACTAGTCAGTTCGTGGATGTTCCTTACAGCAGATAGGAGCTTCAGTAAACTTCAGCTCATCAAAAATTACCTTAGGTCCACCATGAGTCAGGATCGCCTAAACAACTTGATAGGCTCGGTATTGAGTCTGGCATTGCAAGTTAAATAAACTTTGACCCTGTAATTCGTAGTTTTGCCAAGAAAAAAACACACAATTTAAGGCAGCCCTGTTTTAATAAAACTAGTTTTTTTTCTTCTCTGTTTTTTTTTTTTTATAATTCATGTAGGCCTATTGATGTATTTTCTGTTGACTATTTCTTTTCACAAAACAGTAAGTATTCAAAAGATGAATGATTTGGGTATATTTGTAAATAATAAATGATTCGACAGACAGGCAAAAAATGCGATTAAGATGTATATTTATGTACTTTTTTGTTATAGTATTGTATTGAAATGTTGTGAAGTTGTTAATCGTTTATACTTTATATAAATACACGTTAAAACGCATTGAACTTGAAGTCTTTTTAATTGACTTGAAATAATATTGCTATTTATTTATTACAGAGTTTTACCTGTCATAGATATGTCCAAATTTATTAAATCAAGTAGCTATGACAACTACAAGTAGCTTACCTTACATGTGTCTCATATTCTCAATTTACTCTCTCAATTTTTACATTCAAATTAATCCTTATTAAAATGAATTATGACAAGTTAATTGACAATTTAATTGTCGAACTTTAAAACCGCCAATACTTCTCTAGTTCTTTTCAACCAAATTACTCACATCAATCATCAGTTAGAGTCACTTTTTCCATTTTACATACCTATCTTTGTAATATTTGCAAGATCAATTCTGATCAATACTGAAGCGGAGGAACAATTAGATATACAACAATTTAAACAATGCACTTGATAAATGTATTTTTGTGATAGGCCTGTAAGGCTGTGATTGAAATGACTACACTCTAATGATAAATGGTTAATTTTTATGACAGTATCACAAAATGATTCCTGGTTTTTCAAACGAATGTAATACAAATAAATCATATGACTAGTGTTAGAAAAAAAGTGTGTAGGGGAGGGGAGGGGGCCAGAAAAGATCTCGTACCGGCACCTTTTTTTTCTCTCGAGGGCCCTGTATATAGCAATATTATGATTATTAGTTTTATTAATAACTACTTTTTAAATAGGATGCAGTTCTGGCTGTTCATACCATGGTAGTTGTAATTCTTCTGGAGATTGTTTACATGGCTGTAAGACAGGATATTATCGCTCCGATTGTTCTAAAGGTATGCTTTTTTAATTATATATATATAATATATATATATATATATTATTAAAGAACTATGTTTATGCTTACATATTTTACAAACAAAATAACAGATAATGGCCTTTGTTAATACTAGAAGTTTAATAATTACTTAACAATTTATAACATATTTTAGCATTTTAATAGCGGCCTATAAGAAACGGTATTTATAAAATGCTTAAACAAATCTAGCTTAGATTAATAATGTACGTATCTACCATGTGTGTTTAAAAATGACTTGCCACATCGCCTTCATATTTGTAGAATATGCTAAAATTATGAAATAGTGACACAGTTGTATTCTAAAGACTAGTCATTAGAAAACACAACAACAAATACTTATCTGACTACACGCCCGAAATACTAAAAGAAGCAGTAAACAACATCATTAGAGAACAATACCCCCAAAATGCATGGACCATAGTCTATACTGACGGGTCAACTGGAAAAGATTTGAAAAATGGAGGAGCCGGCATTTTCATAGAGTGGCCAAATGGAGAACTCCTAGAAAAAGCCACTGTCACAGGTAGCCTCTCAGATACACTAGAGCAGAAAGAAAAGCAATTGAGCTTGCTGCAAATATACTAACAAGCCACACTCAATCCCCCAACAGCCGGATTGTCATCTTCACTGACGCAAAAACAGTACTCCAGTCTCTAAAAAACCCAAATGCCCCGATCAACCAGTCACTGAGTACAGAACTTTTAAAACTTAGCAAAATAACTAAAGAAATGGTTCTCCAATGGATCCCTGGGCATATACAAAATGAAGGAAATGACACTGCCGACACCTTAGCTAAAGCTGGAGGCAGACAAAACCAGACAGACCCATCTCTACACCCCAAAGAAATAAAGCCAATAATCAAAAGGAATGAATCCGAAAGATGGTCTGAGCTGCAACAAAACAACCCAAAGATTGATGCTTACTACAAACTCTCCCGCCAATTTGAAAACATCATCTTCAGACTAAGGACTGGTCACAACAGGCTAAAGCAACATATGTTCCGCTAACTACGAATTGGAGCAAGCGAAATGTGCCCCTGCGAAACAGCTCCCGAAAATGCGGAGCATGTCCTTCAGACCTGCCCTCTGTATCTTTCTACCCGGTCAGCCATTTGGCCCCTGGGGGCTACCTTCAACGACAAACTGTTCGGTGGACTAGAGCAACTGACAGCCACGGCGCAGTTCATTACAACTATCGGACTTGTTGTCTGATTCCTCCCAATCATAACATTTGAGAAC
Source organism: Anisus vortex (assembly GCA_949126835.1). NCBI lineage: Eukaryota > Metazoa > Mollusca > Gastropoda > Planorbidae > Anisus > Anisus vortex. Next base: position 18,565,009 of record OX421503.1, read on the forward strand.
GAAGAAGAAGAAGAAGAAGAATACTTATCAGATAAAAACAAAACGCTAATGAGCTTTTTTAACAGTATTTACTTCTTTTAAGCTATGTTTAGATAGTAAATTTTAGATTTTAGAGAGCCGTACATAGTTGTTTAACACAAAGAAGACCCTATACTAAAATAGTTTGATAAAAACTGGTTTTGAAAGCATAAAATCAAGTTTTTATTGCATAACATCATTTTTAAATTGCGAAATAATATCTTTTTAATTTTTGAATAATTATAAGTGTTTTTCAAATATGTTCATTTTCAACCAATTTTTACATAAATCATATTTTAATTACGGGTAATGTTGATAAAATTCATACAAAAACCAAACTCACTTGTTAGACACAAACATGATTGATTAAATTAGAAAAAGTAACACATGCTGAATTTTTATATTAAATAGCATATAATATATTTGAACTTTATGAAACTATTACTGAATTATTTTAATTCCTTTTCTCCTTTTATTTTCAAACAGTTTGTAGTAAGTGCAATGGCGATTGTGACATTGAAGGGAACTGTATCCATGGCTGCAGCTTAACACATTTTGGAATGGCCTGCTCACACCGTATGTATTACAACATATTAATTACACAATGAAAATAATAACAATTTCAAAATAAATTTACTTCAATATAGTTTTAAAAATAATTATAAACTAATTTCTTGTTCCTTGAAAAAGTTCAATTATTTTTATATCAAGTATTATTCTATAATTTTTTAGTTATTTTTATAATGTTTGAAATTAAATATCGACACTAACAATTAATTGTGCTATTTATTTATTTTTTTACTGATTAAAAAGTTTTTAACAGCAACACAATGAAAAGTGACTAGAAGTAGAACAATGAAATAATAAGTACATTTTGTAGAATAAATACAAGAACAAAACAAAACAAAATTATATTTGTCCAACCATTTGGCGTCTGTAATTACAAGAATTAACAGAAAAATGAAAATATTGCATCAACACGAAAAGAAATGCGTAGAGGCATTTCGTTGTGTGTAAAAAAAATAGAGTGTTATATTTCTGAAATAGAAATAGAGTGTTATATTTCTGAAATAGAAATAGAGTGTTATATTTCTGAAATAGAAATAGAGTGTTATATTTCTGAAATAGAAATAGAGTGTTATATTTCTGAAATAGAAATAGAGTGTTATATTTCTGAAATAGAAATAGAGTGTTATATTTCTGAAATAGAAATAGAGTGTTATATTTCTGAAATAGAAATAGAGTGTTATATTTCTTAAATAATATGTTGTACAATTTTAAAATGATAATTGAGTTTAATGTGACCGCTGCTTCAAACTACTGTCAATGTGTTTCGTTGTACAATGTAATGTATTTTGTCAGCTTGCAGTCCATATTGTGCCAATGATGGAACCTGTGATGACGACGGTAAATGCACTTATGGTTGTATACCAGGATACTTTGGACCCAAATGTTTCCACTGTATGTATACTATATTATATTATTGCATACACATGTTCTGTTGGGTCAAAACCCTATCCTAATGATGAGATATGGTTAACTTATTATAACTAATATTATATAATTGTTGTTATAAATAATGTTACATGGTATGATTTATTAGAACACAACCAGTTACAATTGATATAGATGCGACTAAATTTTTTGATACCACTTTAAATAGCCACTGTAATTGTATTGCTTTTTAATCTGACAATTATTTCAGTGGGTCTTTCCAGCTTTTATAGTGATAACGAAACATGGTCATGTCATTGTCATGGAGGAAAATGCACAGACCGATTCGATAATTGTGCTGAATTTGCTAAATGTATCACTGGTTGGTTTGGATTACATTGTATTTTTAGTAAGTGCTTATGTTAAAGCTGTTTAAACAATAGCAGTCATTTAGTTTGCTTTGAATTATAAATTACTGGATAACTCAATAATCATATCATATGTGATTAGATCAATATATGAATTTGTATTGTTTACTTTAACTGAAAAAAATATTTTACTATAGCACTACTTTAATGCATGCTTTCTCTTAACAATAATAAGTTGTTTTTGCATTTGACATTCTTTATATATTATTTACATTATGATCTTTAATTAGTCTTAACAAAATAAAATAATAAATATGTATGTATAAGATGTAACAGAAAAAATTACATGACACATTTAGCAATTTATGTGTTAACATTTAGTGAAAAAAACACTTGTTAATGAATTGATTTTTAAATACACACATTTTAAAACTCACTCCAGACGTGCCGTAAGATCGCATTTTGCAGGTCAAACACCCTTATATATTTATTATTTCTAAATCTAATTCAAGTATTGTTATTTCTAATGTGTATAGTTTTTATTTTTTGGTTTGTTTGTTCTTTGAATGTATATATTTAATATTTGTGTACAAAAATGTATGGAATCTGAGTTTCTTTTTTTATTTCGGATTATTATTTTCTGAGATATTAGACTTTAGAGCATAGGTTTTCAACGAGGTTCGTCTCGAATAAAGGAACAAAGGGGAGTGGTTGCCCCTTGACAAGGTCCGTGTTAACACAAAACTAAGACAGGGGATTGTCCCGCCATCGGGGTGGAGGGGGGAGGGGTGGGAAGCGGGGAGAACTTCTGTCTGCCTAACAAATTGCCTACACAGGCCATATCATGAATGTATAAGTACTAAACTATGACGCTATAATACATGTCACATCATGACAAATGATAGCTATTGATTTAAGCATTATACACATGTAATTGTATTCAAACTATTTTTCAGAAGACGTCGGTATAGTTGCCACAATGACCCATAGATTTCTAAATGACAATGACAATGAGACTTGCTACAATCCCCCGAAAAATACAGTCAGTGCTAAGTGGACAACTGCTATACGGTTTACTTGGATGTGGCTGACTTTTCATGAAAAATGTGGGTATTGACATAATGATATTAAAGTTTATTGCACAACTGTATAATTGTTATTTTACTCTTAACTTTTACTTACTATTTGGCTTTAAATATTAGCCTTTCAAATTTTTGTTTTTTACTTTGCAATTTAATTTGTTGTGTTTCTCATATACCCTTGCATTATTTAAAATAAAATAAAAATATAGTTGTCAACTTTGAATAGGCATGGGCATTTAAAGTACAATAAATAGTACTTTTGACGGCGATATATCACTAACTAAAATTGTTAAAGTCTTTCATATAAAGAATTTGTTTCATCGACCGCACTGCAATGTTATTCAAAAGGTTAATGCCTGAGTTTGATCAATATGTTGTAAGCTACCAATAACTTTGCCATACAATTTGAAAATTTGTATATGAAAAATTATTAAAGCTCACCTTTATCATGGAAAACGTTCCATTTGCAAATTCTAAGTTTAGGTCTATAACAAATGGAAATACAGCTAAATCTGCTACTCAGAGAATATAATAGTAAATGTGCTTTTGATATAACAATACAATGAGAAATAGAGCGTTCAAAAACTTACTAAACACGCTGCATGATATAATTAATGAATAAAATGTCGCGCACCAAAATGTTTGGCTCTTATGTATACTTCTTTGTTGTTTCTTTTATTAAACTATTGCCGTTATTTGTTAGACAATGCATTAATGACAATGTAAAAAAAAAGAAAAGTATGTTTTGTAGCTTAGCTTCTTTTCTTATCTTATATATTACGAACACATCCTTTTTTTTTAAAAAGATTATTGCTGTCTACGCTTCTCCGTGGTCCGAGTCTAGTCTTAAATCATTATTCATGTTTTAAAATGATGTTAAGTTACTGGTTTTCCTGGTTTAATAAGGAAACCCATTCCACGCTCGAATGCTACTCAGTAAGAAAGATTACTTATATGCATTTGTTTTCGCATTAAGGGATAATGAATGTGTCTTTGTCCTTATGTTTAGCTGAACATTGCAACATGTTATTATTGGTTTGTATTTCTAAATTAGAGTTTAATGCCTTATTTATTATTTGCTACTTTACTTTTTCCCCTTCTGTCCTCTAGTGTTTCTAGGTTTAGTAATTTGACTATTAGCGTTACTCTTGTCAGTTGTGAATGTTAATTGTATCGAACCTGGTAGCTCTTTACTGAATTTTATAATGTTTTTTTTAGTTGAGGAGCCCCATACACATGATGCTTATCATAGTATAGGCCTAACTAATGTGAGATATCATTTTAGTTATATATTCTTATTACATTTGTAAATGCGCCTTTTTATAAATCCTAATGTTTTGTTTGATTTTTTAATTACTTCATCAATATGAGGGTTCCAAGATAACATCATTTATTATTACTCATAAGTACTTTACATGGTTAGTTTGATTTAGTTATTTACCGTTAATGAGGTAGTTTGTTATTATTTGTCTATTTCTATAACCCTTATTAGTTTTCATTATTCTGGATGTAAAGAGAATACTCCAATTAAATTCACATTTTGCAGAATGAAAAAAAAAAGTTTTTGTACAGCAGAGAAATAAATCCGTTGTACTTTCTGAACACCAATATGCTCATATGTTTAAACAAGAGAGAAATAAATCCGTTGTACCATCCCTATACTTTCTGAATACCTATCTGCTCATATGTTTGAACAACAGAGAAATAAATCAGTAGTACTGCCATCTCTGTACTTTTTGAACACTGCTATGCTAATCTTTTTCAAAGAATCCAGTTAATTATTTTTTTATCTTCAGTACTGTCAAATATGTTTTTGTTTTTTTTTTAATCCTAAAATAAGACATAGATTTACTTTTATCTAAACATTTTATTAAAAGTTGAAGGATGAAAAGAGCAAATTAAATACATTCATTGTGTTGTAAAAATGTGTGAAATAAACTGGTAATCTTTTTTTTTCTTTACATACATTCAAACATGTATTAAAACATTTCACATTTTCTTTTATTTTTTTTTACATCCACAGCAAACATCAGTCATTTATCATTTTTTGTGGTAAGAGAAAATGGAACAACGTACTACGTAAAAAGCAGCCAATTTTCAATAACATATGTAACAGCAACCATTGTTAAGATACACTACTTTGGTGCAATCAGAGTGTCAACTTTAGTCGTATACTGGAGTGGAAATTGCTCTTTATGCTCCCTGTCTGTAAATGGAGGTTGGCACCAATTTCGATTATTGTTTAGTTTTTTCTCTGCCTAATGAAACATATCAAACATATTTTAAATATAAGCAGTAATATGATGATAAGCAAATTGCTATTACTTATTTCTTTCAAATGCGAATGCAGTTAAGCATGGTGAACATTGTCAATTATTTCATTAAAATTTGTATTAATAATTGTAAGCCAATATCATGATTCGCTAATGTCGCGATAGGAATACTATAATCAGCCCAGAGATGGACTTCTTAAGACAAATCTAGCAGCATAAAGTGTAGATTGATCAAAAGGACCTCTGCTTTGAAAGTGATCCAAAAATAGTATCATATCTTTCACAACACCTACTTGTGGGCCCAGTGCAATCTTACCTGTCAATCGAAATATGTATAGTCCATACAAAGGTAAACACATCTAAAAAAAAATAAAAAAAAATGGCGGAAGTGTTTTTATTGAAGTAGCTAGTGAATATATATGTAAAGATGTCGAATTGAATAACTGAATTATGTTACTTCCTTTTTCTTTTGTAAATTTTAGATCAGAACGTTGCCCTTGGATTTATGAGTCTATCCGATATAAAACTGTACCGACCCCTAAAACAGATGATTATACCAATTACTGATGGAGACATCGGTGGAAACAACTGTGTTGACTTCAATAGTAGTTCATACAAAGATTTGGTCTATTATTTTAATCCTGCTGTTTGGGTATCAACGATAAACATATATCCAGGTAGAGTGACAATAGAGACAATTAAATTAATGCATGATTACATATACATTTTTATATTACTACAAGAGTTAATGCCGTAGTTATATTAAATTATGATAGTTATAATGTAAACATACACATTTGCTATACTATAAATAGAAAGGTCTTCACGACGAAATATGAAGTTAAAACGTGTTGTTATTATTAGTATTGTTTAAAAGCATTAGCACTCCGATGATTATGACCTTCGCTGACACTCACCATCGAATAAGGAAAGTACACAATCGCTGTAAATTTACAAAATTACTTTTTAAAATATACGTTGACTAGGGATTTACCATTTTACACTTTACAGTAAAACATAAAATAAGATTAATTATTAAGAGTAAAAATGAATGAAATGACGGTGAGTGATTCAACAAGTTCACCAAGATGGCAACCAGTTTTAGTGTTTGGCGAAATTAATAAAAACGATTCAAAACTATAATCTGCGCCTCTTTCATTATACTATATTTATTTTGTTAATGTGCAATGATAATACTTTTTGATTTTTGATACTACTGCATTTTATCTTATATAAATTTCAGACATACAAAAAGAAGTCAACGGTCAGCTGGAATTCGTATTCAATTCCAAATTAATAACGTATACTAAGAAAATAAACGGTTCTGTAATTGGAAAGAGAGTATCAACGTTTGTCACCGGCTTCCGTACACACATAGAAAGCATTGAGATTAAAGTTCTGAAAGGAGATGTACATGTTTGTGAAATAGAGATATTTGGAGGTTGCTAAAAATATAATATTTTATCTTTACATTTTTATGTTACATCATGTTTCTAATATATTATTGAGTTAAAAGTAAAATCTGGCGCGAATTCAGATTTAAAATAAAAATATTAAAAAAATTAAAACTATGATTGAATAGTGATAATTACAAAAAAATAAAAATAAAAATTACCTGTTGTTGTCTGTTTACTAAAATCTTGACCGACTAAAATATGGATGGGCCAAATGTGTGTAGCATATAAACAATGCATGTATGATAACGAAGCATTGTGCCCAGATTATCATTCCTAATATCTCCAGTTTGAGTCGAGAAATTTCGTTTGCTTCTATGAGTCCACACACGGCTGAATTAAATAGGTCATTGTAATGTCCACACTATACCCTTGTAAACGTTAAGATATATTCATTAATTAATCCTGTCACCCATGCTCTATTATTATTATTGTTTTCTTCGGGTGTAAATAATCTCGAAACTATATGCGCTTGTCTGTTTTTGCGTATGACGTCGTTTTGAGAGGGAAGTTCGAACACGTTTCTTGTATTGATAGGTTTTCTTCCATGTCTTCGTTCAGAGATAAAGCTGGTTGTATCTATCTATCTGAGTTATTATTGCTTTCAAAGTTTTATTCTTATTAAATTGAATTTATTCAAATCAAGGAATCGTGTTCTAATTTAACAAATTTAATGGACTCAACGAGATATTCCTTTTGATGGAAGTTACAATCCAAACAAATATAAATTTAATAAGTGTTAAACTATTAAAATATAAATATAAAAATAGATACCGGTAGTTTTAAAATAATAATTACAAATATTATTTTCATTAAATAAAATTATTAAGAAAAACGATATTGTATTTTTAGCTGACAGGCAATTAATTTGGACAATTCAGACTTTTGATGGGATAACATATATATGGTGTAGTCCTCATTGGGTTTAATAGTTCGCTTCTTTGAGATCTGAAGTAGCTGTGGTGTAATGGATGCACATTTTCCTTATGTTTTCGACCACTCATACACATGCACCTTGCTTTAAACTACATTCAAAGAGCTCATACTTGCGTATGTGTTGAATGTGTTGTATGTGTTTTAAAAGATGCATTGCGATGTTTGTTCACAATAGTATTATTACTCTAACAGCAAAAGACAACAACGTTTTTCAATGATGTTCTTGATGCGCCATTACTAATACATCATTACTAATACATCATTACTAATACATCATTACTAATACATCATTACTAATACATCATTACTAATACATCATTACTAATACATCATTACTAATACATCATTACTAATACATCATTACTAATACATCATAGAAAATAAAAACTATTTAATCTCTCTATTACATGCATTTTTTTTTTCCAAAATCAAAACCATTTAGGGCAAAATTTAAAATGATATTATAAGCATTAAAATTATTAAAGTTAAGTATCCAGCCGTACCAAATTGATCCAGGTGGCCGGTGGAGCAGTATTCACCTGTATATGTGGCCACGGCGTGATAGAAAAGTGTTCTGAAAGAAATCAATTAATTATTATTTTCACCAGGATTCGAACTTACGGTACGCCAGCCACTTTGATCAATACATAATGATCATAGGGATAGGGAAGCAGCGTTAAACAGTTTTTGCGGTCAAGACATATAATGGGATGTGTGGCCAGCACAATGTTCAGCCGCCTTTAATTTAATATATAGATAGAGAGATAGTGGCATCCCCTTAATTTAGCATCGCTTATTAATGAAATTTTTTGTAGTATCTTGTATCTGGCATTTTGTGTTTCCTTTTGTTTTAGAGTGCATTCCACCACGCTATGGGTTTGGCTGTAAAGATATTTGCTCGATCACCTGCTCAGGAGAAAAATGCGATTACCGAGGGCAATGCCTGAAATGTATTATTGGAAGAACAGGGCCATATTGTATGGAATATATAACTGCTGGTATGACAAATGCCACAACCCAATCATACTCTTGTCGGTCCAAATTGTGTGGTATGAGCAGGGCAAACAAACTAAATCATTTACTATATTTTTACATTTACGTGTTTCTTGTATTATTGATGAATATGTCTTTTTTATGATTAAATTTATGTTTAAATTTTTTTAAATACAATTAATGCTTTGGTTTTGATGAAATGTTACACGTTTTTAATACATTGCCTGATATTAATGAATGAGTTTACTAATCGTAATGCTTATGGAATTATTCGAAAGGTGGTTGCAATTTAGATCACTATTTTCCTTAAACTTGTGGCACAACATATAAATATGGAGTCAGCAACCAAATGTAGGTGTTTTGGAAGATTATATTGTTTAGAAATAGATTATTCCATCTGTTATTGATGGTAAGGTCCGACACCTGTCTAGAATTATTATTTTTATTTCGCATACCAACACATTTTGAATTGCCCTATCACATTTAGCTGTCAGTTTTATGTATACTAGGGGTGAAAAAAAAATGTTTGATATCTTTTTTTTTGCCAAAGCAACCATAAAAATGGCCGACAAACAGTTTTATAAAATTCTTATAACTTTTTTTACAATGAAGTTAATTCAATTCTGTTTACTACTATTGCTTTGAATTTACATTATATATCTTTCTATGCAAGATTATGCTGATAGCTTTATTATTTAAAAAAAATGAATTTTCTACTAAAAATGCATATAAAATTCAAAAATAAAAAAAGGTTATCAACAAATCTTCAAAATCATGTATTGAATTATAGAAAACATAGTGATAAAGAAAACTGCCAAGTTTTAACCTTATGGGATAATTAGTTACAGAGGAGTAGGAAAATAACCGAAGACAAATGAGAAAAAAATACAAAATTGAGAAAAACCGGAAAAAGAAAGTAAACTGAGCTCTGAAATGAACTAAACATGCATGTTTGAATGTGTTATATTAGGAATTTGAAGTTCAAATATTGTGTAACAACTGTATTTTATTATTAAAGCAAGGGTTAATCTGTCTCAATAGGTAAAAATCACAAATACGCTAAAAATATTTTTTTTACGCATAATTAGACAGGTGTCTATCCTTAAAAGTAATTTAGGTATATTCATTTTTTTTAAATTTGTGTGGTATGCTTTGAGATAACCTGTGACATTTGAATTTTATTATAAATGTTTTATTATATGTTCCAATAAAAATGTTGGATAATAATATCAAAGGTCATGTGCTATGAATATCAATTTGTATTGTTACGATTTGTTAAATCAGATTGAAATAATTGACATAAAACACTATTCCCAGAATTTGCAAATTTCTCTAAAAAAAAAAAATAGAGAGAGATGCTCGCCCTATACGGAATCGCCTTCAGAAGACAACAGAAATCAGATGTGTACATAAAAGGGAATGAACTAGTTTTAGCATCTCCCAAAACTTCGCGGTGGAAAAAACAATTTGTAAGGTGTGAATCGGTACTATGTGACATTACTATTACACACGTATGCGATATATTTTGTTCACGTTATGCTCTAAAAAGAGATTTAATTAAAGCAATTGATAAATGGTTATGAAAAGAATGTCCTTATTAAACTTACTTATTTAGCCCTAGCTACACAATGCAATTAAAATTATCAAATATCTGCACTATTTGGTCTTACAAATATCAATTAAACGAGTACACAATTGACGCTCAACGTAAATAATAAAAACATATTTATATTGTTACTCGCGTGCCCAAATGTATTGTTACTGTAGTTGGGTTCTAGCTGTCAGCATTTAGAAAGTGAACACTAGAACTATTAATAAACGAACACTTTACTAGCAGAGAAAAACATGTATAAAAATGCAAACAAAATCATATTAAACAAATAAATGGACGTCCGCCCTAAACGAGAAGTGACTAGAGTTATAAGGTCGCACAAAAAACATAGAGAAAAGCCTATGGGCTCTTGAGCCCAGGGCGTAACGCTTTATGGAAAAGCTCAGGGGGGGGGGGGGGCACTCCTAAGCTCTGTCCGGGCTCCTCCAGCATGCCGTGTAATAGGGAAGGTTTCCATTGCCCAGCGATTGTTCACTGCGGTTCCCCTAGGATCATTATTGTGGTGGCTCACCCGTATACCTGCAATGTCACCCGGTAACACCAATCCTATACTATAGGTACAAACATCCAGGCGCCTGGTGGTTTTCGTGAAGGGATTGCTATGTCCATTGCTTCCCTCCCACCGAGACCTGGTGACCTCTCGACAGCGCAATGGGTCTCGGACCCGCAGCAGGAGCTGTCTCCCATGCGTTCGCCCGCGTGTGTAATCTTAATGGTATTTGATCGGCGGTTTTCACAGTTTGCCAGCCTTGAGGTCCATGGGTACAGAAGTGAGAAGTGACTAAAAGATTTAATTAGTTAACACAGGTGACACACACACACACACACACACAAGGCCGATCACTGGCCCCAACCATTGAGACCAGAGGTCACACTATAAAAATAAGGTGGGTAAATAGGGCATAGTAGTGACTTCCTCGTAGCAGTATTAATATTTATAACGTGTTATACAAGGAAATAGAAACAAAACAATATATGTTTATCTAGCTTTTTGTAAGTTCACATAAAGCATTAAGTTAATTTTCGAATACTGCTAAAGACTAACATACATTTATGAGTAGTTTATCTGAAAATTTGCACACAAAGGAACATACAAAATAAATGTCGTTATTATTTTTGGAGTAAACTTTAAGCAATTTCACAGTTAAAAATTTAAAATTTTCAAATCCTGCTAATAGAGTAATTGCTATTTCTACGTGACATCTATACGATGAATTATTAAAATTCAAGGGAAATGGAATTTTAGCTTTTATAAAGAAGTAAACGGAGTGTACACTTTAGATTTCAGAAGATCGGTCAAAGTAGTAAAACATATATTTGCCAACTTCTCAATAAACTTAGTTTTGAACGTTTTTTTTCTCTTTTTGTTATCTGATATGGTACCGTTGTACAGTTCTGATATAATAGTCATGACACAACTTATCTTATCTTATCGTATACATTACAGATGTTCCTTCTAAAGAGAAGATTATTTCGTCCTACGCTCACCCGTGGTCCGAGTCGGGTCTTGCATTTTCATTAATGTTTTAAATGATGTTAAGTTATTGGTTTTCCTGGTTTGTTCAGGCAACCCATTCCATCCCACTCGGGAAGAAAGAGTACTTATATGCATTTGTTCTCGCATTGACAAGTCTTAACGATTATGCATGCATAAAAAGTCAAAAAGAAGAACATTCCCGGTCTTATTCGATCATTTTCTTTCGAAACATGCCTGTGTGCTACGTTACAGGTTGTACGAAAATATGTATAGAAGTAAATTTTATTTCATTTCCAAAAAATGGCACCAAAAGAATACTATGGATTGTGAATGTCAGAAGAAGAATCCCCTATTTATAATCCCAAACTAATTGCTTGATGCAAAATAATTTTCTTGTTGTTGTTTTTTTATAAATCTCCGCATTGTGTTTTTTTAATTACCAAGGACACAACTCTTGACTAAATTATTTTATTAGCAAATGCTACATTTAGCCTAACATGACTAACACTTTGAGTATTAATTATCGCCTACTCACTTTAGATGTTAAAAACGGATTCTTTATAACTAATCTTGTAGCCGTTGTATATTTCTAAAATACAAGAACTGGCTGTCGATGTTGAAATCAATTGTCAACCAGCACCAAAAGCATGGTTTTTGTTTACCGAAATGGCGGTAAATTTCACAGGAAGTTCACGATCACACCAGTTCAAAAGTTCACACCTAATTAACACTTGTCAATAGGGTATAAGGAAAGTGTTTTTGTGTTTATGTTTATCTGAGCTTTGGATTCAAAGTCTTCGAAGTGTTCAAATTGCGATGTATTTCCTTTGAAAGTAATCAACAGCCCTTGCAAATACAATCGTTAGATAACGATTTCTCAAAAGCATAATGGTTACATTATCATGTTTGATGTCTCCTTTAGTGTAAGACATTATTACCATTGATGTCATATTTTATCATAATTAGTTTGATATAATACATTATTAGAACTGTGAGACCGAGCGTTGGGATGACGTACAGGTGGTTCTGAGCATGAATCATGATAAAACCTAGGCTTTGTTCTACCCAGCTGTACATGTTTTATTTAGGGAAATGTAAATGGGGCTTTGTGCTCTTGATACAATCTCCTAGTATGACGTGGCCATAGAAACTTGTAAACACTGTTTTACGGTCCAGTGTGGATCAAATGGTTCCAACGAGTATACCTTACAATCAATTGTGTGATGACAAGATAACCATAGGCTTAGTGACCGGGAAATGGGAGAGGTGGTGTGTGGCAAGAAAAATATATAGGTTTAAATGTGCCCATAAACAATAACATTTATTTATAAGCTAATGTATTGTTTACAGAAATGTTATGTTTCCTTTAATCGATTAAATGTTTTAATATATGTATTATTCATTTTAAAAAACTTTTTTTCAACATCAATTTGTGTTCCATGTTGAAAGAGATGGGGTAATGATATAAAGTTAATAATTATAAACTAGAATATAATCGGAAAATGTATATGTTTATGGAGAAAAAGAATTAGCTATATAAAAATCTACATAATATAGACCTAGTTTTAAGTTTGTTAAATTGTTATAGAAAAACATAAAAGAGATTTAAAAGGTATAGAGTCTAGCTTTAGAGCTATTACTAAAAAGACATTAAAAATGTCCAAATAGTATGTTTTGTTTTAATCTTGCATAATGGTGCATGTTTGCTTGTGTGTGTGTGTGTGTGTGAGTGAGGTAGACATACAGTAGAAAGGGATATGATTTATAATCTTAGCCCACACACGTTTAGGTAGAGACATACCGGTATTTGAATTACTCTTAAAACCTAATCATTATGTTATTTAAAAATCGTTGCTAATTACTACACCGGAAGTCTAGAGGCCTAAGTGCGATCGGAAATCCCGAAATTCTTCATCTTCTTCTCCTTCTTCATATTACTGTGGAGACCCCGCTAGAACCGAGGAAAGAGTCCACAATTTAACTAAACATAAAATACAAATAAACATCACAAACAACAATACTATTAGAGATGACAGAGTGTCACTTTAGGTTTTTAGACCAGCCCCTCAGTGACGATTTGAAAGCCGGTACAGTCGGGGCAGTGAATAGGCCTGATCCATGGAATTCCACAGCCTAATGGCTGACGGAAAAAAAAAATATTTGTAGACGTCGGTGCCTGCATGTGGGACATGCAGCTTGAGCTGATGGCCTCAAGTTGGATTCGACCTGGATGCGTGGACTTTTCCACGTGGCGGTTCACGATCTTTTAAATAGTGGTGACTTTGTTTATCGCTCTGCGGTGTTGTAGGGGCTCCAGCTCGAGTTTGGCCACCAAAGCAGAGGCGCTTATTTTAATGCTATAGTCCTATAAGATACGACGTGCCGCTCGACGTTGGGTCATCTCCAGCTTAGATATCAGGTGTTGTTGATGGGGATCCCATACCGTCGATGCGTAGGCCTATTCCAGGATGGGACGAGTTAAACTTTTATAACAATGCGTCTGGATCCTCGTGGAGCATCCCTTGAGGTTCCTATGGACGAATGAGCAGGCTTTATTTGCTTTGGCAGCAATACATTGGACAGGTGTGCCCCATTGGAGGTTTTATGTGAAGTTCACTCCAAGGTACTTGGCCTCTGATACCCTCTCAAGAGTGAGACCATGCAAGGTATAGCTGGTGGGGATCCTAGTCCTCTTTATTGAAATAGAGAGGAGGTTGCACATATCAACGTTGAACTGAGGGGCGGTACGGGGTTAAAAAGAAAACGTCCCAGAGTTTTTGTAAAGAAAAAAGATAGTAGTTTTTGGAAGGTTTATATCCAAGTGTTGACTTGGAACTGTTTACTTTAATTTTTTTTTTTTTACTTTGCTGATGTTTAACAATATGTTTTTGTTGTTGTTCCAGAAACAAAGAAGTTAGAGTTTGACTGTTATGAGTGAAAGGGTAACAAAGTTTGAGATGAAGTAAGATAGTTGTAGTTTGGGATGAAATTATGCATGAGATATTACATTATGATTATGTTATTATTATGTATTTGTTTAGTATTGATATTGTTGTTAGTTATAGTTTATAGTAAGGATAGATTATAGTTAGTTAGTTTACTATAAGTATTATAAAAAAAATTTATGTGATAAAATTTTTCAAATGTGGGTGGATGGTGTCACTGTTATAGATATTATAGAAAGTACGCATGTTGTTAGATAAGGAATAAGAAGAATGGTGTGCATGTTATTATTTTGTACGAGATTGCACGATGGTATGAAAGGGAAGTACGCATGTTGTAGGAATGATATAGCAACGCTGGATCCTAGATACACTTCAGTTGAGATTTGATCTGTACTTGAACAAGACGTGTATGAGATCAGTCTTCGTCCAAGTTTATCAGTCAAGAACAGAAAGTATTGTTGTAATGAACCAGTGTATACTAGTGTTGCAGCGACTAAGTAATTAAAGAATTGAGTATTGAATTGAGGAGCCTTCGTGTATATGAGTTTTTTGAATTAACTGTGTGTCTTAGTCCTATGACAAACGCCATTTGCCATTTCGATTTTCAGGTCTGCAACTTATTCGAGTCTTCAAATAGCCGAGATATTAAAGAAAGCGGGCCAACTTATTATAGTATTTGATCTTACTAGCCTAAATTTATTTGGCGTGGTCCTGTAAACGCTTTAAGATAAATTATCTTTCCTAACAGTAAAAATGAAATGATGATAATTAAACAAAAGAATTAATTAAATAGTTTAGATTATTGCTATTTAAAGGCCCTGAAAATAGTAATTATGTTTCTTCTTCGTTCTCAATATTGTCAATGAAGGGCTGCAAACAACAAAGTCTATGGTAAACTACACAGAGATCATATGCAGCCAGAACATATTGCGAGCTGTTTTATTAAGAGGGCAGGTTTGGAGCCCATGTTCTGTGTTCTCATGTGACATTTTACATTGGCTATCTAGCACCAATGCCTACCTGTCTGGAAACATGGTGTATAAGTCTGTTGTGTCCGGTCCTGAATATGAAATTAATGTTTTGGCTTGCTGAGAAAACTTATAGTAGTTTTTATTTTAGTCGTCTTCTGGATGGTATTTGATTGCTGAATAATCGACCGCGGACCGACTTGTTTCCTGTCTTTGAGGCTGTGGTCAAATATACATGCTAATTTTTTATAAGACTACGAAAAAATATCTAGAGCTATTGAAGTTCTTTGCTACTTTTAAAATATTAAACTGAGTTCTATTCAAATCGTGTTCTAGTTCAACAAATTAAGTGACTAACGAGCCAGTCATTGTATTGACGATTACAATACTCACACGCGATCACGCGATACATATTGAAATATAGGATACAAAATTATTGCTGACAATTTATATTATGTAAAAAAAGTAAACACATGAGCTGTACATATATTTATCTTGAATGGCGTCTATTCAAAAGAACATGGAGATGTGTTTGGCCGTGTGAAACGTGTTTATCTAAACGGTTTTGTTCACATTATGTGTATCCAACATTTTAATTTTGCAGACCTTATTGAATGATCCGAGGTATTGATTATTTACTAATTATTTTAACAGGGAAGCAGCAATTTAACAAGCGCATTGTAACTGATATCTTGACAAATCTAAATATTCTGTAGGTGCTTAGATCTAAACCTTATGTGACATAATGGATATGGTCGTGACACTCGACGATTACGCCAACACTTTAACTTTTTTTACGACAAATTTTAGGCGCATATAGACTCTAAATAGAAATGTATATAACAACAGTTTTTCTAAATACATAAATTTTTTAGCAAAACAAATCTTAAAGTATTTCCTATTGTTTCTAAATTATTTATTCATAAAAATAGTTTGATTTTCATTAACACGGCAAGCATGTACACATAAAAATATAGAAATGGGTTGTATCGAATCCGTTTTTGTGCGCCGCTTCTACCACACATACTTGATCCACATGACTGGGTTGTACCATTTCTCAGAGGAGTGACCACGCTGTTCTGTGCGTATTCCATACAATGTGGCCCTGTTCTTCCATAAATACAACTCACGCACTGGCCTCGGTAATCGCATCTTTCTCCTGAGCACGTCACGGAGCAAACTTCTTTACAAGCAAACCCATAGCGTGGTGGGACGCAATCTAAGACGACAGAAACAAATACAAAAGTAACGTATTATATATATATTAAAAAGGTCACTAATAATCAATGTTACATAGTACTGTATTCATTTTTTTCGACGTCACTTCTTTAATTTCTAAACTTTTTTTTCGTAATTAAAGAACAGTTCATGTAATAGTTGGTTTTAAATATATTTCTTTTTATATCGTATTTGTCATGAAGCAAGGAGAGGAGCATATTAATAACACAATCGGTGTCAATGTTATTACAGTAATATCACTATATTAAAGAAACAAAAAACAACTAGAGACCGCATACAAATGAAAACCTATCTCACAACACCTAAACAAATATCAGCTTTGTTCAAAGCAAGGCGCCTATCTATAATTGGTAAAATAATGAATACAAATACACAGCTACAGCTCAACCTCTACATCACAGCTCGAATAAACTTATGACTACTCACAGTCATAACTAAAACATAAAGATATAGGACTTGTCTTTCGTATTTCTCATATTTATAAATTAAAAATTGTTTATTTTTATTTTATATTAATTAGCCTTCAAATATGCTTTCCATCAAGCCTATGCTATTAATGATTGTGCAGGCTCTTAATACTTTTCATCACTGTATTAACACACACCAATGATACGGTGTTTAAGACTAAGCCAGGCCTAATGTATTAAAATGTATCTAATTTGTCAAGTATTGTTTTAATTTTATTATACAAAATGTAAAAATTATCATATTGTTTTATTGCGTTTAGAAATCCGTAAACTAGCTGAGATACTAATAATACTACATAATGTTTTAACTAGTTTATATTCCGCGCACATATATATATATATAATTATATATATATATATATAATATATATTTATATATATTGTTACATCCACAATCCCCTTGTGGCCAGAGCTGTGTAGATCTTGTTGATAATTCTCGTTAGTCCTAGGGCAGACTTTAGTTATTATTATTTATGTTTCAGTATTACACGAACTCTTCTTATAGTCCTGGGCACAAACTCAGGAGTTGTGTTCTAACAGTTCCTGTCCTTGACGTTAGAGTAGTAGATAAATATTATAGTATTGTAGACAACACAATAGAATAGTAACTTGACGAGGAAGCTTCAGTGTAAATGTTGATAGTTTAATTCAGGTGATATGTTTAATTCTGGAAAAAATTGGCTGTCCTCCACACTTACTCGCCATCATCAGACAGTTCCATGATAACATGCAGGGCACAGTGCACTTCAACGGAGCCACCTCTGAAGCCTTCCCAGTCAGTAGCGGTGTAAAGCAAGGCTGTGTACTCGCACCAACACTGTTCGCAATATTCTTCTCTATACTGCTCCGATACGCCTTCAAGGATAGTAGTGATGGAATCTGGTTACACACCAGAGCTGATGGAGGACTTTTCAACACTGCCCGTCTCCGAGCTAAAACCAAAACGAAAGAGGTCCTAATTCGCGAGCTACTTTTTGCTGACGATGCGGCCCTGATATCACACACAGAAACAGGCCTACAACAGCTTGTGTCAAGCTTCGCCAACGCCTGCAAAGAATTCGGCCTGCAGGTGAGCATAAAGAAGACAAATATCATGGCCCAAGACACATGCTCCGTTCCTATCATTACTATAGAAAACGAAAACCTGGAAGTTGTGGACTGTTTCACCTACTTGGGGTCCAAGATTTCCAGCTCATTGTCCATAGAGGATGAACTAAATAGCAGAATCGGCAAGGCAGCTGCCACAATGGCTATACTTGGTAAACGGGTTTGGGAAAACACCAGGCTGACAGAAAGGACCAAACTATGTGTCTACCAGGCCTGCGTCATCAGCACGCTGCTTTATGGTAGCGAATCATGGACAACCTATGCGTCCCATGAGCGCAAGCTAAATAGCTTCCACCTGAGGTGTCTGCGTCGCGTCCTTGGCATTAAATGGCAGGACAAAGTCCCTAACAGTGAGGTACTGACGCGCGCCAGCGCCCAAAGCATGTTCGCAGTCCTCAGTGAAAGGCGCCTAAGATGGCTAGGACATGTAAGAAGAATGAGTCCAGGCAGAATCCCAAAGGACCTCCTATATGGAGAATTGGCATCTGGGAAGAGAAAGACAGGTCGCCCACGCCTCCGCTATAAAGATGTCTGTATGAGAGACATGAGAGCAGCCAGAATAAGTACAAGTGACTGGGAGGAGAAGGCAGAGGATCGGTCCACCTGGCGCACTGCTGTCAGGAAAGGGGTTAAAACGGCAGAGGAAAATAGAATGGAGGAGAGCATAAATAAAAGGGCTAAAAGAAAAGCGGAAAAAATAGGACCCACAGAACACGTGTGCAAAGGCTGTAAAAAAGACTGTCATTCAAGGATAGGCCTGCTCAGCCACACGAGGAAGTGCAACCTCGAATCACGGTGATGCACCATCGTCTCGCGAGACGGAAGGATGCCATTGAATGTTTAATATATACAATATATCTATTATGTACAGTTAGAAAAAAATGGTGCAAACACAAGCGTCCTCAAAGGAACATATTTTGAAACTCTCTGTCTTTACGACAAACAAATCATTAAATACTATTTAAGTGGTGCAAGGGACAGACCCATTACTTGTAGGGGTGAAAATCATGGTATCATTACAAAACTCATAACAAAAACGATAGGAACTTCCCTATGCAGAAAATAAGCCGTTCCCAGACACTCAGGGAATTTGGGGTCAACACCGAATACCACGTTTACCAAGAATCTCTCGTCTTCTTACTAAACGTCAGTCGATTGGAAAGACTAAGCCCCGCCCACAAAATCGTGTGTAGTGAGAAAAGAGAGAGGGGGGGGGGAGAATAAACATTGCGTGTTCCAATTCTTGGAATAACAATATAATTGACAATATATATATATATAATTATAATTATAAAATTATATATATTGTTACGAATATCGGTCATAAATGAATGACGTAGTAAGGCATTGACCTCTTAACAAGTGCGTATCAGAGTCCAAGGCGACCAAGGTTTGACCTTTATGCCCTGAGGGCAGTTTAAATAAAATAATTCGTTCAAATCCCGTGGAAATTGGAGGATAATTCTGGATCGTAGTAATTATAGAGAAAGAGGTTAAAATGCGTATTAAGACCCTGTAGAATCTTCGATGATAGTTTTCTTTGTAAAGTCCCGACCTCCTTAAAGTTAGTTCAGTTCAGAAGTTTGTCGAGTGAAGTCGCTATATTCATTTGTATATAATATGCCATTTATTTTGAAATACTTATGTTGCCATCAGTTGATGAAGTTTATTGATCGTTTATATTGAGTCTACAATTTAAATAAAATTGTTTATTCAAAAACTGGAGTTGTTTGATCTATGATTGTTGAGAAAGGTGTTGAAGATAATTATCACGAATATAACTACATTGCTGCATAGACCTGTCAGTCAAAGAACCCCTAGCTTGGGCTACAGATTAGCAGAATCTAGAGACTTCTAATAAAGATACAACTATATTCATTGAATCCGATTTAACGAGTCGTAATAATAGTCATCATAAAGAGGTCCATAACAGTTTGGGGTCTTCGTCCGATATAGTTGTATAGTGAAGCATATATTCAAGTTGTGTTGTGTTGTGTGTTGGAGCAGTGACCTACTGAGCAAGCCTTAGAACGCTGAAATTATTCTTCCGATTGGAAAAACGTAAGTTGGAAAAATTTACATTTTTAAAATCTCTTAACTAAAGAATGGAATTTATTGAAAATCCAGAAGAAGAAGTTTTGAAAACTTTATCCATAAAGAAGTTAAAAGAGATCGCTGAGATCTTAAAGATAGAAGTTACTGAAACTACACCATCGAGGACTGTGTTGACACAGCAGATAAAAGATGTGTTGATTGCGAGTGGAAAGTTGAAAGTAGAATCAAGCGCGGAGGGATATCAAGTTGAAGGTCAGACTATGTCCGAACAGTTCCGATTTCAACTAGAAATGAAACGGATGGAAATGGAGATGGAACAAAGACGTCTAGAAAGTCAGGAAAGAGATAAGAAAAGTCAAAGAGAAATAGAAAGTCAGGAAAGAGATAAGAAAAGTCAAAGAGAAAGTCAGGAAAGAATAGAGCTAGCAAAGATAGGAGCTACTAAAAAAGAATCTCATAGTGATGTAGAGATGGCCAGATGGAAAAAGCTAGTCCCTACCTACATTGATAAAGAAAGTGAAATAGCTAATTTCTTCCAGACCTTTGAAATTTCTTGCAGAGATTTTAAGTTCCCAGAAGATAAATGGGGAATATTAGTCAGAACAGCTTTTACTCAGGGAAGGGCAAGAGATTGTGTTCTATTGTTAAAAGAGGAGAATTTAAATGATTATGAAATCATTAAAGATACTGTACTTAAAGCCTATAACCAAATACCGGAAAGTTATCGGAAAAGGTTCCGTCAGTACACAATGTCCCCTTACCAAACACACTTAAACTTCCTTAGAGCAGAAGAAAAGTTAATGGATCAGTGGATAAAATCCAGAAATATCTCCACATTAAAAGAAATGAAAGATATCATTCTGTTAGAGGATTTTATTAACAAAGTGAGGCCGGATATAAGAATGTATTTATCCGAGCGTGATATCACTGACCCACATAAGGCTGCTGATTTAGCTGAACAGTACACATTGTGTCATAGGACAGCTGATGGAAAGAATGTTAATAGGGCACAACGGCAAGCAGAAAACACACAACAACAACATCGTGAAAAAGAGCATTTTGTGAAACAAAATGATGTTAATAAAAAACCTGTCTACAAAAACGTCCAATGTACTTTTTGTAAAAGAACAGGACATAGCATCGAAGACTGTTGGAGTATACGAAGCGACAAAAGACCTAACAAAGTGGTAATGTGCACTAGCCATAAACCAATACAGAATGTACAAGAAAGCGAAAATACAAACGAACTGAATTCGAAGAAAGATTATTCTAAACCAGAAACACTGAGGGTGGATTTGCCTGAGAGCAAAAGTCAGAAGGTAGAGAAATCTACAACTGAAGATAATGAGGATAAATATCCTGATTATAAATACAGAATGGCTACTATTGGATTAATTGTCCAAGTCCACAGAGACGAAAAAGTAGACCAAAGTATTTTTGACTCGGAAAAGAGTCTGAAGTCATCGAAAGATGAAACAACACCCGAAAGTCATGGTCAAGGGAAGAATAAAATTGACACAGAGACCCTGTGCAGTTTTCAACCGTTCATTAGTGAAGGTTGTGTGGCCTTACAAAAGGAAGGACCACTGAAGTCCGTAAAAATATTACGAGACACAGGAGCATCATTAACACTGCTGCTTAAAGATGTATTACCATTGAATGATAATACATTGTCAGGACAGACTGTCCTATTGAGAGGTTTTGAATGGAAAGAAGAAATACCTCTACATAGGATATACCTATCATCTGGCTTGGTGACAGGATATGTGACAGTTGGAGTAATATCAAAACTTCCTGTTGAGGGCATATCCGTTATCCTAGCAAATGATTTGGCGAAAGGGAGGGTGAGACCTGAACTGATTGTAAAGGAAAATCCAGACCCTAGTCCTATTGTGGAGACAGGAAAAGAAAAAGAACTTTATCCTGTAGGTGATGTCATAAAAGGTATGACACCACAGAAAAAGAAAGAAGAAATTATCTCACAAGAAAAGAAAAAGAAAGAAGAAATTCTCCCACGAGAGAAGAAAGAGGAAGAAGAAGTGGAACGTGATACTACTATTTTCTCCATGAGTGAAGATTGTCCGAAAGGAAATGAACAATCAAAGAAGTCATCACAAAATGAATTGACTGCTGAACAGAAAGTAGACCCAGAGTTGCTACAGTTGCATGAGAAAGCTGTCGACGAGAAAGAAAATCCTACTACTGATGTCTATGAACAGATAGACCACAGCATAAACAAACAACAATGCAAACCTGCAGTTGCCGGTACAGATGAAGATTGGAGGAGCATCACTGAAGAAACGAGTGCGGAGAGCTGGACCGAAACTATCAAAAGCTATGGGTTACCACAATCCATACCGTCAGATCGAAGGACCAACTTCGCCTCGGAACTCTTCAATCCAGTCCTAAAGAACTTATGCCTGGAGCATGAGGTGACAACTGAATCCTATCCGGAAAGTCGAGGAGCCTATGGACCAATCTTTGGACCCACTGTCCGAGGACCACTCAAACTACTTCCAGAGGAATGGCAGACCGAATTGGATCTCCTTGGGCTGAGCAAGTACCTAGATAAGTACATATATTTTTTGTCTGACATAACTGTGTTTGTTAGAAAAAAATTGTACACTGCTCACATGCAGATGCCATTGTTGTGTGATGAAAGAAAGGCAAATATATTATATCATTTGAAAATGATAAAGCCTTACCTTCTGAAAACAATTGGAATAAGCTTGATGTTGTTAACATTGTTACTCTTATTTGTAAAATTTATGCCTGGAGTACAGGATGAATTGAATGACAAATTCACTGATAGTTAGTTACCAAACTTACTATTTTAAAACTAAATCCCTTACTTGTGAAGAAAAAGGAATGAGTAAAAGTATTGTTAGAGTAAATATCATTATAGTGTGATATTTCTAACCAAACTTGTTAGGTTGAGCATTTAACATAATTGCTATAAGAGAAAAAGATCAGTTTTATCCGCAGAATTGGTTTCTAAATCAGAGGACATTATAAATGTGGACTGATTATAAGATGTGGTTGAGAATCTCTGGAAATGATAATTGAAACATTTGGCAGAGAGGATAATCTGATTGATAAAGATGTAAATGGTTTTAAGAAAAGAGAATTTTCTATCACTAAAGTATTGAGAAATGTTTTATGATTGTACTATGGATTTATATTATCATGTACTGTTGTTGAAATATTGCACTGAGTCAGGATGCAAATTTCTTCTATGTGAATTTATTCATTTGTTCTATTATCATTGAATGTATGATAATGAAGGGTAAAAATAGTTGCAGCAAGGCAGAACTATGACTAAAAAGAATTCCAAGAACTGTATTATATATGATTTTTCACTTTTAGGATACTGTTACATGAAAAGCAGACCAGAAGTGAAACTAATGTAAAATAAAACTTATCCTTGTTTTGTAAATTTAGGATATGTGCCACTGACTTGACACTGTAAACCAGAATGTTTGAGAATGTCATGGTTGAGAATTTCATGGTTAAGAATTTATAATGTTGACATACCAATGTTCAACTAATGTATGATTAATTAAGGATTTCATGTCAAGATTGTAAAACTAATCTATATTTTTTCTGTATTAGTTAAAATAGATTGAATGAATTGTATTGACAAGCAAAAGACTGGGTAGACCTGAACACTGTGGAAGTAACAGGAACCTAGAACCTATGAATAAAACCTTTATGGAAAATGGAAAAGAGCAATGTACACCACTGAAAAGATTGGAAATGGAATGTTTTACCACAACAGTCAAACCAGCAGTTGTTTTGTACATAAATTGTTACATTGATTTCGCTCTGAAAAAAAAAATTAATAGTAGCCTATGCTTAACTCTTTTCTACTTCAGTAATATTGTAATTGAAATGTCTTTAATGTAATTAAAAGAAAATAAGTACTTACTATTTAGTACTAAGATTGTATGAAGATAATATAATCTGCTTTGATTGATAGTTAATTAAGTAAATTAACCAAATTTGTTTCAAGTAAATCCATGTCTGCATGAAAGATAGAATGTTTCAATGTGAACTCTTTTAAAAAGAAAATAATGACGTCAAAAGGTCATGGTAAAATGAGAAATTGAATTATTTTTAATGAAATTGTCTATAAACTATTTTAATTCGTGAACAGACTATGTTTAATGTTCTTAAAATAACATAAATGAATTTGACTTTGAGAAGATAATGGTTGTTAAATAATGCTCATTTAGTTACGATAACTATTTAATCGCGTAGCAATATTTTTTTGACCTAGGCTGTGATGAGGTAAATTTGCATAGCGATGTCAACATTGTTAAAATCAATTGAGAATGAGAGAGAGAGAGAGAGAGAGAGAGAGAGAGAGAGAGAGAGAAAGGCGGAATTGACCTCAATTTCTGTGTCGCGTCACAGACAGTTGTCTAATGTTGTCCAGCCTACAAACATGAAAAAAAAAATACTGTCGAGAAAATGATCGTGTTGTTGTGTAATTAGGTCAAGCCTAGTAGTATTTTTTTCATCAAGAGCGTTTGTTTTTTTCTGCTTATGAAAAAATAAGTCGTGTCTGAATAGACATTAAGTGATTTTTTCTTTTGTTGTTTGATTACAAATGTAAAAGATATTAGTTTATAATTAAATAGACGAGAGAGGTTTTTATTAACGTGGAATGTTCAATGTAATAGAAATTATTAACTTGTATTATATTATATCTATTAAGAATGATTATGTATTTTTCTTGTATACAAGATTTAGATAAACAATTTAATTGTCCATTGTTTTGAATTAAAAATTGAATGATTGAATGACTGTAGTTAAGCCATTTGATAAGATGAACTTATATTGCATATATTATAGGTTATTATTATCAGTTCGATTGAATTATTGGGATAGCCAATTAAACTGTTTTGTTTTCCCCGGAATATTTTCTTTTATAATTATTCCTTAAAATTAACATTTTTAGTAGTTAAAATGTAAAAGAAATAATTATAAAAACTTTAGAAGGAGGGGGATGTTACGAATATCGGTCATAAATGAATGACGTAGTAAGGCATTGACCTCTTAACAAGTGCGTATCAGAGTCCAAGGCGACCAAGGTTTGACCTTTATGCCCTGAGGGCAGTTTAAATAAAATAATTCGTTCAAATCCCGTGGAAATTGGAGGATAATTCTGGATCGTAGTAATTATAGAGAAAGAGGTTAAAATGCGTATTAAGACCCTGTAGAATCTTCGATGATAGTTTTCTTTGTAAAGTCCCGACCTCCTTAAAGTTAGTTCAGTTCAGAAGTTTGTCGAGTGAAGTCGCTATATTCATTTGTATATAATATGCCATTTATTTTGAAATACTTATGTTGCCATCAGTTGATGAAGTTTATTGATCGTTTATATTGAGTCTACAATTTAAATAAAATTGTTTATTCAACAACTGGAGTTGTTTGATCTATGATTGTTGAGAAAGGTGTTGAAGATAATTATCACGAATATAACTACATTGCTGCATAGACCTGTCAGTCAAAGAACCCCTAGCTTGGGCTACAGATTAGCAGAATCTAGAGACTTCTAATAAAGATACAACTATATTCATTGAATCCGATTTAACGAGTCGTAATAATAGTCATCATAAAGAGGTCCATAACAATATATAATTATACTTATAAAGTTATATATGTATATATATATATATATATATATATATATATATATATATATATATATATATATATATATATATATATATATATATATCATCATAGTCTCGGAAACTATTAGATTTGTACTCTTGTGATTTCGCCTGCTTTGCAGCATTAGCTGTGTCTATAGAGACATATTCTTGTTAGACATACTCTGTCGCATCTCTGACACTTGAAATCGGAACCGTTGGAGTTGATCAGGAGCAGCCTGTGTTCTGTACTTTTCTATGCTGCTCTTTGAGCAATCCGTGGTAAAGCAAATTCTGCTCCCTGTAGCATTTGTACATGTGTGTAGGCTCTACACTGTAAGGTACTTCTCCAAATACTTATGTTCTGAGCCAGGTTCTCCCAGTTTCTGACCTCTGCATCTACAGCATATAGACCTTTTCATTTTATTAATTATTCCAAAAAAGAGGTCAATGTCTACGCATGCGCAGTCGCTAGGGGGCAGAAGTTGTCAATAAAAAACCTTCTTCGCCTTTGTTATTTTACTTGGGGCCTAGTGGTTTTTAGGCGTAATTATATTAGCTTTTCATTTTACAAAAAAACTTATTCATAAAAACTTTATACCCAGAAGCTAGAGAGCGAACTGTACTTTTCTTTTACCTTTTGAACCAGTTTTTAACCCAAAAAACCTTTATTATACATTCTAGGCCTAATGCGTCTATGGTTACCATGTCACCATGTTAATACAGATTGGATTCAAGCGATCAGTAAATCGTCTTTAAACATACAAATAAAATTTAACATAGTTATATATTTATAAAGCTTTGTTTGTGTTGAAGTGTCAACGCGTAGGCTATATTGTATTAAGTTATTATTTGTAGCAATAGAAATCGTAACTTTTAATTATTTTAATTTTTTTTATCGTTCGATTTCGATGTCACAAAAGAACCTTGAAAAGCCAAAGTTAAGCTCATCACAGTTTTATTCTGAAAAGGCCTAGGTCTATGTCCCATAGGCCTATGCTATTGTTTGACTTGTTCTGGGGTTTTATCGTTAAAATATTGTATGTAGAAGTAGTTAAGCGGGATTATAACATAATAGTAGGCCTAGACCTAGCTATAGACTATATAGGCTATATATTATAGGCCCTAATAGGCTAAGCTAAAGTAGCCTAAAGGTCTATATAAATTATAAATATAGGCTTATGGCTTATAGGCTTATAGGATAGGCCTATAATAGCTATTATTTAATATAATATAGCGTAATATAGCATATCGAATCGGCCTATCATATATAATATAGTTTACTATAATAGGCCTAATTATTAGCCTGCCTATAGGACTATAGGCCTAGACCTATTACTATTAGCCTATTAGCCTATTATAGTAGTGTTACGTCCACAATCCCCTTGTGGCCAGAGCTGTGTAGATCTTGCTGATAATTCTCGTTAGTCCTAGGGGAGACTTTAATTATTAGTATTTATGTTTCAGTATTACACGAACTCTTCTTATAGTCCTGGGCACAAATTCAGTATTTGTATTCCAACATTTCCTTTCTTGTACATTATAGTAGTAGCTAAATCTTATAGTAATGTGTACAACACAATAGGATAGTAACTTGACAAGGAAGCTTCAGTGTAACTGTTGTTGATAGTTTATTTCAGGTGGTATGTTCAATATATACAATATATCTATTATGTACAGTTAGAATAAAATAGTGCAAACACAAACGTTCTCAAAGGAACATATTTTGAAACTCTCCGTCTTTCAGACAAAACAAATCATTAAATACTCTCCGAGTGGTGCAATGGATAGACCCATTACCAGTAGGGGTGAAAAACGATAGGAACTTCCCCTATTAAATAATGAGTCGTTCCCAGACTCTGAGAATTTGAGATCAACACAGAATCCCAACATTACCTAGAACCTTTTATTTTCCTACTAAACGTCCTAATATGGTGTGTAGTAAGAAAAGAGAGAGAGAGAGAGAGGAATAAACATTGCGTGTTCCAATTCTTGGAAAAACAATATACATGACACGCCCCCACCCAATGAAAGAAATAATGTACCATAATTACCCAAGTAATACTCAACATGGTACATTTTTCGTACTTAACACTATCGTTTTAACAACCATCAATCAATGGAAGATTATAAGACAATTTAAGCAAACATGGCTCACTGGCACAACTAAATTATAAAAAGTGTCACTACCCAATGGTAATTGTGATTATAACGTGATGGACAAATATTTCCCCGTTAATATTAATATTAACTAATGTCTCAACAAGTACAAATAATTCAAAAATATTCTAGTCATTCTTATTTTAACTATGTACAGTTGTGTGGATTTCCACCAAAAATTTGCAAAAAGTCTTAATCAATTTAAACAAATATAACATTGCTCAAACTCTGTCAATTTTCAACAGTTTACTTCTAATATACAAACCAGAAGATAAGTAATACATAACTCGAATCAAACTATAGGTTACTTCCCCTTTAAATTACAGTGTCAACTTGACATTAACAGGGTTCATACCTAAGATGATGACACTTCCCCTTTTCTCAAGTATGAGGAGAAAATATGCTCTAGTTACGATTACTACAGTAATCCAAATATTAAAATGTAATCCACTATTATGCGTTTTTGGCAAATTTAAAAGTTTAATATAAAAGATTGTTCAGGGTTGAATGAGTGCCCACCTTTAGGTACCTTTGTTTCCCTCCATTCCCGGATATATGGAATATATAACAACCTATATACAACATAGTGAATATCCACCAATTGATATTACATCTCTTTCTAAGATAAAAATTGTACATATTATTATTTAGTTCCATTCATTAACTAAAATAAAACAAGATAATAAATCAACTAGCTCAAAGTTTTCCCACTTAATTGCATGTGATGACAATTACTTTTAT
Source organism: Anisus vortex (assembly GCA_949126835.1). NCBI lineage: Eukaryota > Metazoa > Mollusca > Gastropoda > Planorbidae > Anisus > Anisus vortex. The sequence continues at coordinate 18,593,998 of OX421503.1, forward strand.
CCATCCATATCAAGTAAATACGTGCATATTATATATTTATTGCATCATGCATCAACATTTAAATGGAATTTCTTTTCCATAATCAAATGAATTTAAAATATATCAGAACATCAATATTATACATGATTATAAGAATTATTAATACTTTCAAAAGACTTGACTTCTGTATGATACAAGTATTCTATAGGAATTCCATAATCAAAATTCAAACGAATGATAGGTTATCATGACACATTCTTAATGAATAAGTGAGATGATCTGAAAAAGAAGTATAGGGTTATTCAGTCAATCATGTAGCACCCGAGATAGAGTATCAGCTATGACCTTGTCTCTATCTTGTCGATGATACGGGGAATGGGATACCAGTCGGTCTTTGTCAAATTACTTAATTTCCCAAAGTCTCTATAAAACTGCAGTGTGTGGTCGGCTTTTGGTACCATCACACAGGGTGTAGACCATTTGCTATCACATTTTTCTCCTATGTCATCTTCTAACATATACTTTACATCTAATTTAATATGCTCAGGTCTGATGGGGTCAAATGGATGCTGTTTAATAGACCTGGCACTATTGGTTAACACTACATCGTGCTCTATGAAATGTGTCCTACTGGGAACATTTGTAAACATTGACTTATTTTCATGTACCAGCTCAAAAATCTTCTCCTTATCTTCTACCGGAGGATGTTCTAGCCTTGTATCTAAACTCTTAAGGGCATCTGTATTATTAAGTTTATTTTCTGCAAACTTATATTCTATCCTAGATAAATCCGTCGGGACTCTAGCTAATGAAATCATGGGGACCTCCCGTGGTTTACTCTTTTCCCTAGAAACATAGGGCTTAAGTAAATTAATATGGCATACCCTCTGTTTTTGTCTCCGGTCAGGAGTCTTTATCAAATAATTGACCTCGCCAAGCTTTGACTCTATCTCATAGGGTCCACTAAACTTTGCACTTAAAGGCTGATTTTGCAAAGGTAGAAACACAAGAACTTTGTCACCTGGTGCAAAAGTTCTAGCTGTAGCTTTACGGTCATAGTTCTGTCTCATACGCTCCTGCATCTGTGGAAAATGAATCTTCACATGGTTAAAAGCATGATAAAGCCTATTTTTAAATTTATCTACATATGACAAAAGTCCAATCGGTTCACTGTCTGTTAGCCAAGTTTCATGTAGAAGTTTCAACGGACCTCTGACTGAGTGTCCATACACAAGTTCGAATGGGCTAAACCCCAGGGATTCCTGAGTGGCCTCCCTTGCAGCGAACATTACATAAGGCACACCCTTATCCCAGTCTTTCTCGTTTTCATAACAGTACTTTTTAAGCATCGATTTTAATGTCTGATGAAACCTTTCCAGAGCTCCCTGGCTCTCAGGATGATAGGCACTTGATAGCCTATGGCTTATCCCTAATTGTTCCATGACTTGTTTGAAAATGTTCGAAGTAAAGTTAGTCCCCTGGTCGGACTGTACTGTCTTCGGTAGGCCATAACGTGTGAAGAAATTTGTCAGGGCGTCTACCACCTTCACTGTTGTTATGTTCCGCAACGGAATGGCTTCCGGGAAGCGAGTGGATGAACACATGACTGTGAGCAGGTATTGAAAACCGGCTTTTGTTTTCGGCAACGGGCCCACGCAATCAATGAGTATATGACTGAATGGTTCGTCGAACGCTGGTATCGGCTGGAGTGGAGCAACAGGAATTCGTTGGTTAGGACGTCCTACCATTTGGCATACGTGGCAAGTCTTGCAGTATTGTTCGACATCTCTTCTCAGTCCTGGCCAGTAGAAGTAAGGGAGGATACGGTGGTGCGTTTTTCGGACTCCCATGTGACCAGCGAAAGGAAGATCATGCGCCATACGCAGTATATCTTGGCGATAGCACTAAGCTATTACAATCTGGTGAATACTGTCCCACTCGTTTGTACCTGAGTTGAGCGGTTTCGACTTTCTCATCAACACTTCATCTTTCATGTAGAAACATTCCGCCATTGCATCTGCAGTCTTTTCATCAACAGCTTTCATTCTGAGTTGCATTATTACTTCGTCATTCAATTGTTCTTTCACCAATTTCTGCTTTGGTGACAAAATGTTATCGTTCTCTGTTGCATCACCAGTTGTTAGTTCAGCAAAGAACGTAGCACTTAAATCGATGTCAGGTGTTTCTGTTATCACTGTTTCATTCACATGTGTGTCTTCAGAACAGACAAACACATCTTTCGTTGCACTACACGGCGTAGCAGGAGTCTTTACCGACTTCTTTTTCTGCATTGCTCTTGTCAGTGCACATGTTGGGCGTTCATTGGCAGGACGTAGGTTTTTGTCCTCCGCCATCTTTGTCTCCAACACTTTAACCATGGGCTTGACAGTGACTCTGCCGCCCATAATGTCATTTCCTAATATCATGGAAACGCCTTTGACGGGTAGTGCGCGCCACACTCCCACTACGATGTTACCTGTAAAAATATCCGACTTGAGTTTTATTCTGTGCAGTGGAGCTTCCACAGCCTCCATACTAGCACCTCTCAGCACAACAGACTCACCGGTACTGGTGGCATCCATTAACGGCACACTGCCCTCCAGGATAACGCTGACAGCAGAACCCGTGTCACGTAATATCTGTATTTTCTTCTTGCTGAGTACATCGACTTCTGTCGACACTGTCCCCTCGTAGACAAAGGGTCGAAAATCGGATAGGTCGTCCTCTTCCGGGACTTCAGGAACCATCTGTTCCTCACGGCCTTCTGAAAGCATAATAGATTGAGTACAGCTATTCTCTTTTACCTTAGATAGACTGTTCTCAAAAACCATCGACTCCACAACTATGGGCGATGCCGGCCGCATTTCTTTTGAGTTTCTTGACCCTGTGTTGCACACTTCTTCTGTCTGCTTGCTATCTTTCTGCACTCTGGCACAGTGTAGAATAGCACCTTGCTTCTTGGTAAGGATCCAACAATCTTTCTTCATGTGGCCCGCTTTCTTGCAATTGAAACATACCACCTTTGCTTTATTTACATCTGTCTGCTTCCTGAAATGAACTAAGTTACTATTATTATTTACACCACTGTTCTTATTATTGTTTTCACTTGTCTCTTTTGGTTTACTAGCCTCCTTGGGCTCTGGTTTGTGCACTTTGGGTTTGTCAGCATAATATGGCTTTATGCTGGCGTGAATTATGGCATAGTTATCTGCCAATCTAGCAGCTTCATGCACATCTTCAACCCCTCGGTCTGAGATGTGGGTTTTAATATCCACTCGAATACAATCATTGAATTCCTCAAACAATATTAGGTTCTTGAGTTTATCAAACTCACTTACATTCTGTGACCTTAGCCACTGTTCTAACATTTTCTCCTTTTGTCTCAAAAAGTCTATATGAGTTTGATCATATGCCTTCTTTCTGTCTCTAAATAGCTTTCTATATTTTTCTGGTGTCAGGGAATAACTTTTTAGCACCCTATCTTTGATCACTTCATAGTTATTTATTTCCTCGGGTGTTAAACTCAACACTACGTCCAATGCTTTTCCTTTGTTGAGAGTTGACCTTAACAATAAAGCCATCTTATCATCAGGGAACTGATAATCTACAGCTATCCTCTCAAAAAGCAAAAAGAAATCCTGAACAGCTTCTTCTCTGAATATAGGCAAGTGTTGCTTCATTGCGCTAATATCCATACCATTGCTGTCCCTACGATGGTCAGGTCTGTTCATGCGTGCCATCTCTATCCTTTCTCTGCTTTCAATACTAATTCTTTCATTTTCTATCCTAATTCTTTCCAATTCCATTCTCTTCATAGCTAATTGGAATTTTAGGTTTTCACTCAACCCTTCATCTTCATCATTGTTTGATGATCTAGATGACATATTTCTTACCTCGTCTCCGTGGGCAATTACCTCGCCCCCACTGGGAGCTACATAACCTTCATTGATATCGTTCTGTCCCACTTCAACTACATTAACAGTGTTCATGGCATTCTGCCCGTTCAAACATGTCATAATTTCTTTGGTCAAACGATTACGATTAGGTCTTGCCTGTCCTGCCTCAATCCCAAAGGACTCAGCTAATTCTTTTAGTTCAGCAAATGACATGACATTAAGTTCCTCACTTGATATATTCGAAGCCATAGTATAGCGTTCGAAATATTTGTGATAGTAGAGTGGTATATATTGTATAATAAAATATAACGTTCCAACTTACGATTTGTCCAGAAATTTGCACAATATAATATTAAACACTTCGTGGAATCTTCACACTTCCCAAGGAATAAATGTGCAAACCAGTTCTCTCCTCTTTTAAAAAAAAAGAATAGTTTCACAGTCCTAGAAAACGAAACACAAATATGCCGCTCTAAGTACTACTAATGTCACAAAATATTTCTAGGTCAGGAAAAATATAACTCAAATTTTCCAGACGAGATCAACAAATTTTTTTCCAATCCTAGATCAGGAAAAGTAGAACTCAAATATATCGAACGAGACCACTAAATTTTGTTAATCCTAGGTCAGGAAAAGTAGAACTCAAATATACCGGGCGAGACCACCAAATTTTGTTAATCCTAGGTCAGGAAAAGTAGAACTCAAATATACCGGGCGAGACCACCAAATTTTGTTACGTCCACAATCCCCTTGTGGCCAGAGCTGTGTAGATCTTGCTGATAATTCTCGTTAGTCCTAGGGGAGACTTTAATTATTAGTATTTATGTTTCAGTATTACACGAACTCTTCTTATAGTCCTGGGCACAAATTCAGTATTTGTATTCCAACATTTCCTTTCTTGTACATTATAGTAGTAGCTAAATCTTATAGTAATGTGTACAACACAATAGGATAGTAACTTGACAAGGAAGCTTCAGTGTAACTGTTGTTGATAGTTTATTTCAGGTGGTATGTTCAATATATACAATATATCTATTATGTACAGTTAGAATAAAATAGTGCAAACACAAACGTTCTCAAAGGAACATATTTTGAAACTCTCCGTCTTTCAGACAAAACAAATCATTAAATACTCTCCGAGTGGTGCAAGGGATAGACCCATTACCAGTAAGGGTGAAAATCATGGTATCATTACAAAACTCATAACAAAAACGATAGGAACTTCCCCTATTAAATAATGAGTCGTTCCCAGACTCTGAGAATTTGAGATCAACACAGAATCCCAACATTACCTAGAACCTTTTATTTTCCTACTAAACGTCCTAATATGATGTGTGTAGTAAGAAAAGAGAGAGAGAGAGAGAGAGGAATAAACATTGCGTGTTCCAATTCTTGGAAAAACAATATACATGACAGTAGCCTAAAGGTTATAAGCTTAAACAGTTTAAACTATATATTAAACAATTGAAAATATTTACTATTTACTATAATATAGAAAAGTGTTGATTAACCGATTGCGATTGCATGAAATAATTAAGCGAATATGAAGGTAGTCTATGCTATATATTTGATATTTGCAAACTGGTGCGTGTTTTCTGCATGAATTTTTAGTTATAGGCCTGTTATTGAATAATATTTCATGCATAGGACTAATGAAATGACAATATGAATACGCCTTATACTTATATATATCTATAGGTATAGGCCCTATCATATTCAATATGGAAAACATAGGCCTTAAGCCTACGCCGACATACGGTCATAGGCCCGACTATACGACATAGGCCTATATATATTATTATATTAGCCTCTTCCTACGAACAATATATATATATATTTAAAATTTTACATAATATTTGCTATGGCTATGGCTATTACTATATGGTTTTTATATTCGTGAAGATGCATCGGCTCTTGCCTCTGTCTCATTCAACAAAAAATATATCTACAATTATATTTGCCTTTTTATTAATCAAAACGAGCGATCTAGGTCTAGCGCTAAGTTAAGCAATAGCTTGAATAACCGGCAGTAATATAAGCATTATAGGCTTAATTATTATTTTTTCGATACAAAACTAGTTCTAAACGTAATTATTTTTTACATTGAAGAAACTCAACTAAAAGTAATGACACAGTGATCACGATAGAATCGACTATAATATTGAAGTCCAAAGCATAGAGTCTAGGTCTAAAAAAAATTTCTTAAAAATGAAAAAGAAGCTCTAAACGTTATTTTTTAACAATTCCCTTCCTAGGTTCTTAGTTTAAGGTCTCCATGTGTTTTTATGGTTTAAAGTTCAAAAACAACTATAATAAAATTAAAAAACCCCAACACCTTTAGTTAAATACTATATGGAAAGAAGAAACAAAAATCATTGTGCCCACAAAAGAAATACACACAGCTATTTTTGTATTAATGGACAGCGTATTGTCTCATACTCGTTTAGTTAGCCTGGATAAAGTTGCGGATGTCTTTCAAATTATCTTGCTGATTTCTTTGTCCAGTGAGATATTGCTGGTAATCAAAATATCATAATATATATATATAATAAGGCTTATATAGCTCATATCCCGTTGGGAACAGTTCTATGCGCTGTAAACCCACTGCTGTCTGTTGGCGCAAATACTTTACTGGCCCAAAACTCCTGCAGGGCGTCAGGTATCCGTCGGTGGCAGGGATAGAACCCGCGACGTGTCAGTTGGTTTTTGGTTGACAGTCTGTTGAACTAACTGCTAGACCAAAGGGCTTCACAATAATACTATATTGTAATATTAATACAATTGAATATACTGTCATACATAAAATATAAAGATACTAAATACCTCCAAATATCTCTATTTCACAAACGTGTACATCTCCTTCGGCAACTTTAATTTCAACTCTTTCTAATCTTGTACGGGAGGTTAGTGAAAACGTTGATACATTATTCCCCACAATAGTACCGCTGAATCTCCTAACAACAGTGTGGGAGTTGAATACAAATTCTAGTTTACCGTTGACATTTCTTCTCATGTCTGAAATTTAAAACAGGTGAAAAAACTTAGATATTAAAAATAAGCAATGCATTAAGCATTACATTGACACATTAATTATATTGTGGTACAAAAGACAACAATTATATAATATCCAAACCTTTATATAAACTTCACCCAATTTTTGTCTCTGCCTGTCTGGCTTCTCAGCGACCAACCCTACAATCGGAAATTTAATTAAACCACTTCCCCTCATAACATCAATTGGAAATAGGGCGGTTGTACGTTAAGCTCGTTGTATGCCATTCAATACAAACTTTAGGTGCACACGTATGCTATTTAATCAGTTTTCAAATTTTTTATATATTTTGACTTTAAGGGGCGCAATGTTAAATCCCTATTGTAAGTTCATCCACCCAAGACTTAAAACTAAGAAAGCATGTTAAAGAAAGAATTGATAGATCTATATATAATATATATAAAGTAGCTTGTGTGTGTGTCTAACCAATCAAAATTGGTTTATTTAAATGCAATCGACCTCATTGTCTCATATCTTACTTTTGTGATCCTTTGTGACATGTTGTTTCCCCAGCATATTGGTGACATCTTCGACTGACATGTTGGCGATCTGGGTTCGATTCCCAACTAATACCTTTTTGCTATTTCTTTTTTTGATTGCCATTATTATAACTTTTTTTTAAATAGATTACGAAGTCGGACTTAAAACGTTCTTAAAAAAAAGTTTTCAGTAAGTAAATTCTAATAATTATATTTTAGTCCGAATTTCTTATTCAATAAAAAGCAATGATAGTCTCACTGGATTACAGTTTTTCTTTTAAATTACTTTCTTAAAAGTTTTTAGTAACAATAATAATTATTATTTTAAAGTTATTATAGCTTTTGCTCATTGCAGTTCAAAAACATTTTTATCTGTAGCTTTAGAACTACCTAATTATGTGTTTTCCCCCCAAGTATCGCCGGACAATATAGCTTTTGGTTTTATAAAAAAAAAACTTCCCTTTTTTTTTAACCCGATGATACTATATATTTTGAATTACTTTCCAAAATGTTTTCAGTAAATAATTATATTTTGTAAATTAAAACTTCTAGTCCAGGGGTCGGCAACCTTTTATTAGCGGCGTGCCAAGTAGAATTTCTCACTCGGCGTGCCAACAGCCAAATAGTCAACCTCTGCCATATTTAATATTTTTAAACAATAATTATTAAATGTATGTAGCATGATTTAAGGGAAACCATACCACAAATTTACATCAATTACGTAATATAATGCTCGTATACATACGCTTAAGCTGTTGTTGTTTTTGAAAGTTAAAACATATAATTTTGATCTTAAATTATTTTGTGTGCTGATTTAGAGAATGTAAAAAAAACAACATTTGAATGAAATTTGTCTGTATTAAAAAAATACATGACACGCAGAAGCTAATAAAAAACACATTTTTTCGGGGGTCCTCCGCGTGCCATTGAAAAGGGCTCCACGTGCCAAGTCTGAAACGCGTTCCGTAGGTTGCCGACCCCTGTTCTATTCTATTTATATTGTTTTTTATTTTAGTTTATCTGTGGCCTACATAGGTCTATTTAATTTTTCCCGGGCAACGCCGGGGAATGTAGCTTGTAATTAATATAAAATTTACTTCTTTCCATGGGTGTGAATTAAGTACACGCTTCTACAATTACTTCACAATTATTGATGTTAGTAAAACATTATTGTAACTTCATCATTTTTAGGTTCTGATTGCAAGATCAGCTGAACTTTTTTAAACTAAAAGGTTAGAAAGCTTATAAAACACAGAAAGCTGCCAATAGTTAATATAAACGGAAATAAGCACCAGCACCTACTTAATTAAACACAACTAAGTGTCAAATAGCTAATTTAAATAATAAATAAACATAAATTATATTCGAGTTACACGCTGGACATATCTAATTTTCTCAACTAGTAAGTCAAATTGTGTCATATATTTTGGTGAATTTCTTATTTGTCTGTTTACATCATTTATAGTTGATTTCAACTAAACATAACATAACACTTTTCTGTTGCAGTAAACCAGTAGAATTTGATTAAATGTTTACAATTTAATGGAAACATGCATATCCATAACATTTACAAAGCAGGATTTATTTTAACATACAAGTAAACTTGATTGGCTTGTTTAGAAAACATACACGTTTTTTTTTTTTTTTTAAGTGTACACATACACAATATTTTCCGCTAATAAACTAAGAAAAAAAAGTTTCTATTTAACGTGTAACCAATTATTTAGATTGTTGTTATTATTGTCAGTAAACCTGTAGTTCTATACCTGGATATATGTTGATCCTTGTTACCCAAACAGCAGGATTCAGATAATATACCAAATCTTTGTATGAACTGCTTTTAAAGTCAACACAGTTGTTTCCACCGATGTCTCCATCAGTAATTGGTAAACTCAGCTGTTGTGTGCGTCGGTGCAGTGGGGTATGACTTAGCGTCCTAAATCCAAGGGCAACGTTATGATCTATAATTTCCGGAAAAAAGGTGTATATCATACATATTATAAACAATTCTATAACTTTACATATTTAATAACAATACAACTGTCTTGTTATAACTTTACAAACGCTTTAATTAAATAGATACGCTTCAGCATGGGGTATCTCAACTAAATATCATTTGTTAATTGTATGAGTAATGAACATTCTACTTTACACTGTTGTATTTTTAATATAAAAACCTTCGTACATAGGCTACCTAAAACTCGTGGATTGCAAAATGTAAAAAAATAATGAGTGAAATCGAGCTAAAAGTATTATCATAACTGGTACATATTTATTAATAAAACCTCATTAAACAAATTAGCCCTTTAAAAATTCTTCTACACAATTCAATTTTTCTTTCTCGGCCGTTAGTGCCTGTTTAGTTTTAATTACCCACAATTTTCGAATATTTATTTATATTAGCTAATAAACCAAGTATAATTAACAGCTAACAATCAATAGAAAGGTGAAATTAATCGCAAATCCAAGAGGGACTGTGACAAATATAGGCCAAGGTATTTATAGATTTTTTTTACTGGCTTGTTTGGTTTTTATTTAATTGTTATATTTACATTTCAAGTTTGTTAAAATCCTTTTTTATTTTATTATTTTCATTTCTATTCTTTAAACAAATTACTTGTCTCAAGTGTATTTCAGATGACTAGCTTCAATAAGTGTCAATATTTGATCTTTCTATGGGCAAATAAGTTCAAATTAATTAGGGTAATTAGGTCTTTAATTCCGTTGTAAATAAAACCTGCAAGATTCGTTGTTAGAAAACGATTACTGCGCGGATTAAAATATATACACAAGATTAGCAAATTAGAATTGCAACTTAAAATCAGTATTGAATGAGGATTGTATTTTCCACAATACTACTATAAAGGCAATCGCGTTTCCAAATTAATATATACTGAAAATAAAAAAAAAATTATTATTGTTTAGATTTTTTATTTTTCTGGATTCGAAGTTTTAAATATACATTTGTGTTAGCAGAAAAATAAGGGGAAAATATCATTCAAAATGTGTACAGACCTCCATTTACAGACAGGGAGCATAAAGAACCATTTCCAGTCCAATGTACCACTAAAGTTGACAGTCGGACTACAACCAAAAATTGTACTTGAAAAATGTTTGTTGTAATTTTTTTTACTATAAATTCATTTCTCAGTACAGTGTTAGTCTTATTTTCATTTTCTGCTAAAAGAAAAAAATGACTGATGTTCGCTGTGGACGTAGAACAAATTTAAAAAAAATGAATGAACTGTTTTAACTCTTTAAGACCAAAATTTTTTCTTATATCCTCCGGATTTTATTTTTTTCTGCTAACATTATTGTTTATCCATGCATCTGTAGAACCTTGATAGTTTGTTTTCTATTTTTGTAAACCCTTACATGTAATGAGTTGTAATGAGTTTTGTAATGATACCATTATTTTCACACCTCCTAGTAATAGGTCTGTTTCCCGCTCATCTCTGCGAGTATTTAAGGCTAGGGTCCTGTTAAAGCAGCCAGTTTTTGTACATAGTTTTTGTGCATAGCTTTTGCAGTGTTTTCTGTAGATAGTTTCTTTTGTGTCTGTTTATTATTGCTGTAAATACTACGTTTATTGTATATAATTGCAAATATCAGAATTATCACCTGAATTAAATCAACAACATTTACACTGAAGCTTCCTCGTCAAGTTACTATTTTTGTTTCATTGTTTATAATATTATAATATATATATATATTTATTTACAATTACAACGTCAAGGAAAGGAACTGTTATAACACAAATCCTAAGTTAGTGCCTAGGACAATAAGGAGAGTTCGTGTAATACTAAAATATAAATAATCATGACCAAACTATACCCTAGGACTAACGAGAATTATCAACAACATTTACACGGCTCTGACCACAAAGGGGAATGTGGTTGTAACAATATATATATATATATATATATATATATATATATATATATATATATATATATATATATTATTTAATTAAGGTTAGAACAAAACATTAAAGAACTAATTAAAGAAATGACTTACGTATAAAGCTAGTAAAAATGCTAAAAAAAAAGGCCAAATATCCCTTTTTAAATTGATAGTAAATTTAATTCCGTAGTATGTATATACACTTACAGTTATTACTAAAAGTCAGCCAGACCCAAGTAAACCGTATTTGTGTTTCCCAGTTTGCAACGACTGTATTTTTCGGTGGACAGACGCATGTCTCATTGTTATTGTCATTTAGAAATGGATGACTCATCTTGGCAAATATACCCAGGTCTTCTGAAAATAAAAGGTTCAACATAAAAGTGTGGTTATAACATCGTGTATTAGGCTTGATAACTGTGTTTTTTTTTCGAAGCACGCAATACAAATGGAAATGTTTAACTAAATTAATTTTTAAGCTTGCCTACTCACTAATCATTTCTCAATCATCAATTTCGTCACAGTCAGTTGATCGATAAGCTGATCGCCCAAATGTACAATTATAATATACCCTTTGTCCATTTCAAAAGAAAATATTAATAATCAACAAAAATAAACCATATCAATTTATAATCATTTTAAAGGTAAGTAATTGTTCTCTAGTGTTGTAACATAATTACAAAAATGTGTTTGTTAAATTTGATAAATAAGAATGTTTATTTTTCTGATTATTTGTTTGTCGTTTTTTTGATGTCTTTAAAAAAAGTTAAGTATTTTAACAAAAACTGAAGAAGTATAAAAAGATGAAATATCTAAATATTTATATCACAAAAAGGATGTTTCGATTTCCTACACAATGATACCACATACAAACAGTCATTGTTTTGAAATATAATTAAAAAAAATAGAAAATAAAATAAAGGGACAATGTTTAGGCAACATTTGTGAAAAACATAAAGGCTTATAAGAGTTGTCCTATAAACTCTTCTTGTAAACTTCTGTATACACTTATACATTTATCTTATTTATATTTTTAAGGTAACAGTAATACCTTGCTTTGAACAATATGTACACAATGTTATATAATTAATAATAAAGTATTTTGTAAGAAAAAAATAATAATATTTCTGTTTCGTTTATTTCGTGTTGGCACAGTTGCTGACACACTTAAGATTTGCAGTTGCATGATTCTGCTGTGCCTGCTGAAGTTTATCGTATGTCGGCTAACCTCAGCCTTGCTATTGCTCCAAACTTAAGATGAATGAAGATAAGATGAATGAAGATAAGATGAATGAAGATAAGATGAATGAAGATAATATGACGGTAATTCTAATAGGACGTCAAAGTAAAATTGAGGGTTTGGATTCACTGGTGGTCTTGAACTCTGCTAATCTAGATACTGTTACTGATGATAAGTTCGCCAAACAACATTATTTTCAAAATAGTGCCGCCCGACTGGTCATGTGTAAGTCAAGGCAAGATTCTGTGACCTTTCTCCTGTGTCACAAGTGCCTTTATAGCAATGAGATTCCACCCTATCTTTAGGAACTAATTAAGCCATGTGTTCCACAAAGAACACTTCGTCCATCCGACTTATCGCTTCTGGAGATGCCCCCTTCTCTAACGACAGTTCGTCTTAAAGCCTTGTCAATGTCCGGTCCGAAGGTACGGAATATACTTACCATTCAACTCAGTTAAACAAACTATCTTGTTACTTTTAAAATGAACTTAAAAACACATTATTTCAATATTTAACTTAGATAATAAAATTTAACCCATACTGTCTTACTTATATGTTAGGTTGGTTAATGATTTAATTAATTTTTTTTGTCCAATGTTTATACAGTTTATATCATCAATCTTAGTTGTATTTTAATTGCGTTCTGAGATTACTGACAGCGCTACACAAATATTATCATTAGACTTAACGAATCGTAAACAATAATTGAATTACATTTTTCTAAATATTTTCCTAAACTTAGATGTGAATTGATTCAATTTAAAAATAACTATTAAATTAATAATTCAACGTATAATTCAATACCAACAATATTAAGGCCAGTATTAGAAGATCTTTAAAATACCAACTCACTAAAATCACAATGAAATCCGAACCAGCCAGTGATGCAATCATCAATTTCAGAACATTTGTCAGAATATTCTTTGCATTTTCTTCCACGGCAATGGCAGTTCCATGTTTCATCAACACTGTTATTGCTCGAGAGACCCACTGGTTTAAATGTCATAATAAAATATAATTAATTTATATTGAAAATTACAATGTGTTTTGAAATAATTCAACATAAAGTAATTACTTCTATAGCAATAGTGACTTGTTTTCTTCTAATAAATCATACCATGCCCATGCAAATATCACAACATAATGTTAAACTCTATATCATCATTGGGATAGCGCCCTGACCAATTAAAAACAAATATATGTGATGTAATATTCTATAATTTACATACATTTTAAGCATTGCGGTCCAAAGTATCCTGGTATACAACCATATGTACAAATTCCGTCCACGCCACAGCTTCCATCATCGGCACAATATGGGCTGCAATCTATAAATTATATCACACAACTAAACTAAATGACATTACTTTAGAACAGTGTTGTCACTAAAGTTTAGCATCATTTCGTTAATGTGGGAATTTTAGAAACAGCTTCAAAGAAGTGTCTTTTTACAATTGAAAAAAAAATATTTCAGAAAAAGCTAGATCTTAAAAATAAAAAAAAATAATAAAAGCAACCAATAATTGACATGATAAAATGTCTTCATATTTAGAATGATACTCTTTTACTTTAGAAATTTCAAATTGCCATTTAACGCCATGACGATATATTTCTCTTTTGGTGTTTTGTCCTGATTTTTGATAGTCATTATTTCTCTTGGTGTACGTAATACAAAAATAATAATTAAGTTATTGGTAACCTTCTTACATTATTCATTGCGCTAATGTTATAAACATTATTATTCATAAATAGCGGAACCATTAATGTCAATGTTAATGACTAAAATTAATCGAAATATATAAACATGATCTAAGCATGGTATATGGTAAATAATTCATTTTTTTTTTTAAGTTACTTAGATTAATTCCCTTTTCTAGAATTTTCTATTGTTATTTAAAAAGCTCAGTATATACTTAACGGCTAGCCACATTGCGCTGAGAAACTGGGGTCAGGAATAGAATAGCAGACATAGCCCAATGACCTGTATACCTTGTTGTAGTAGGACATACTGGACTAATTAGGTTGTATATTGTACCATTGAAGATGGACAAACATTTATTTTTATACTGACATTATTGTGTGATATTTCATAAATTGGTTTATATTTTATTTGTTATGTATATTGATACTGTGAATCGTGGATGTAAGGAAAAAAAAAATAATACAACTGTAGAATCGTCCAACTTTTTATATACTTTGCATTAGGAAATGTAATGAGAAATAATACGTTAAGAACCAAAGAGAAACTAACAATAGCAACAACAGTGAATAATTTAATTGTAATAATAATTTAAAACATTTGAATAATTAAATATATTAAAACATGTTATAATGTAACAATTATATTTATGGAACCTTGAGAAAAAAGTATAAATTTATTTGTAATCAATGCAATACTTGAGTAAAAAATATATTTAAATATATATAAATATAATGTTTATTAGTTGCATGTAACTAAAATTCTAATGCAGTAATACATACGGGTTAAGCATTTTGGTCCGATATATCTTTTATGGCAGCCATTGAAACAATTTCCGTCAGAGTCACAACTGTTTTTGCACCGACTACAAACTAGTTGAACATTTATGGAGACGGACAAAAAAAAGAAACGAATCGCCCAGTATTAGATATATGAATTAAGTAGTTTAGAAAAATAAAATTACATGAAATGCAATTTGCATTATTTTACATCGACATTCATGTATGTCTGAAAATAATTATATAAAAGAAAAATCAATACATGACTTTTATAAGTAGCGTCATAATCAGAAGCGAAACTTCGTAAAATAAAGTGAAAATATGTTTGCAAACTACGTTTAAATATAATTGCATGTAGAACAGGCTTTAACATTTTATTTACTCTATATTTGCAATAAAAACAAATACATGCGTATACCTAACAATTGCTCTTTAAACAATTTTTTCTCTTAAAAAGTTGATTTTAATTTGTCTCATTTGTGTCAAAGTATTTGTTTGTAAATCTAAACAGCCCATAAGGATTTGTAAATTTATTATTTATACATGGTCGGCACATAATTTCAATTTTTCTTCTAAAATACTATTTACGCATTGCCAGTTGCCAGTTGCCTTAACAACAATATATCAAAATATATATGTTAAAAACTAAATAGTTATTTTAGTTTCATTTGTTTAAATATTTTGTATTTTTTTTTTTTTATTTTGATAGGACACGATTACTATGGTGACCATTGCACGGATGAATTCTAACATATATAGGTCAGTGTCTATTATAGAAACATTATTTGGGCGAAATGCATTGTTATTACAAATGATAGTAAAATTTTAAAAAAATACGAATTTTATTGTACATGTCCCTCAATTATGGTTTAAATAAAATATATTATACATTATATGACTTTTTTCACCTAACACTATATAGTTGCAATGTTCTTCAAACGAAAATCAAAGTCTAATAGACTTTAATTAATTGACGTACCATGTAGACAGGACTTTTAAAAAACAAACAGATGCTGTTACATTCTAGAAAATACATTTTAAAGAATAAATTCCATCGAATAAGTTTGTCCTTAAGTTTTAAAAGGTTTTGAAGTGTTTGTTGGTGAAAAAATCTCTTTGCTCCAATAATTGAAATCCGACCAATAATTTAGGGATAGGTTTGGAACAAAGTTTGGAACAAAGTGTCAAATAGTTTGGTGCTACTGTAAGTAGAAATGTGACCAGTAGTTTTTACATTAATTGACCATTTCTCAATTACTGTTAAATAAAAGTGGAATATATAGTGGAAATGGGGAATGAAAGAGCATGCAGCAAGGTGATATAGTTGCTTACATTCAATCTTTTTTAAATAAACTTATCAGAAAGAGCGCTGCAAAACTATTGTAATAACTTCATTTTTCTTTTCATTGTACACTTTTAACACGAATTTTACATTTTAATATTTTATTCCTTGTATATTATACTTTTAATATGTAGTGTCTTAATTATTTAAATTCATGCAATTATGTGACCATTTAGCCTAAGTGTAATACAATACAAGGAAAAAAAATACTAATTACATTCAGAACAGTTAATTCCATAATATCCTTGCCTACAGCCGTGAAGACAAACTCCAGAGGAATTACAGCTACCATCGTTTGCACAGCTGGGACTGCAACCTAGTTAAAACAAAATATGGTGTAATTTAAACTAATAACTCTATTACTAAATATTCCTTAAAAAATGTGTTTGCCTACAATTTACATTGGGTTACATTTTTGAGATTTACAAATAAAAATAATGGTTAACAAATTTCATAAAACTTGTAGAATCTAGTAATATTCCACAAATCTGGACCATGTAGCAAAGGCAATGCTTAATGTGATAAGTGATAACACAAATAGTCATTCTTTTTACATGAAGACCATCCTTATTATCCCTATTGCACACATTTTTTTTTCAAACATCCCAATGCGCAGTACAAGGTAAACTAAACAACGTAATAGATGGCTATATTTTATTCAAAACAAAGTGTCGCTAATGCCGTACCATACTTTATTTATATTTCTATATTTATCGTTCTAATATATATGGCATCCTTCCATCCTCTGCCCGTCGCCTTTCTCTTAGCTCGCTTTTCTTCACTCATTTCTGTGAGGGTGGCTTCTGCGGCTTGAGTGCCCTCGCGCACCATGGACGGCCAGTTGGTACGTTCCTAAGTTAAGCGCTCCCATATTTAGTGATCAATGTGTGCCAGAGAGAAGTCTTTTTTTACAGACGTCTTTAAAACGTAGGCAAGGGCGACCACTTTTTCTTGCTTCAGCTGCTAGCTCTCCATGCAGTAGCGCTCTTGGGTCCATCCTGTAGACATGTCATATCCATCACAGTCGTATCTCACTCAGAATTAAGTTCATGCTCTGGATATTGCTTCTTCTGGGCACCTTTACATTTTTTACACTTTCTTGACATTTGATGTGGAGGATCCTACGCTAACATCGCAGGTGAAAGCTATTGAGCTGCATCATTTGCTTAGCTTATGTAGCCAAGGTCACATTTCCATAGAGGAGTGTGCTATGCATCACTCATAACATGTGTGTAACTAATACCTTCTTCAAATGCAAAGACTATCCATAAAGTATCATGGCTCCAAACACTGGCACCAGCTTGATCTCAATATCGCCAGGAGCTCAGACATGTACTCCAAACACGTAGCTACCACAGTGCTGACTGAGATACAGTCGCAAGCAAAAAAAACTAGTCCCAGGAATCAACACCACTCTATAATCAAGGGGAAAACACGCATAAACACATGCCGTATTAATATCTCAGAGATCAGGTAGCAGCTCAATAGCAAGATTGGGTCAGCTCACACGGATCATCCCTAAAAAGACGTCTCCAAGGCCTAGGATGCGGGAAAAGATATGCCAAAACATATTGATGCACCATGGTTTCACCTTCGCGAACTCATTTACAACATCTCGAGTGCCGTCCTAGGGAAGAAGGAAAGGAAAGTGCAGACTGGTTTGAAGCTCAATGGAAAAAAATGGTACCCGTGACGGATTCAAAGAGAAAAGTTCTAACGGCCTACAAAGGTGCCCAGGACCTGATACTTTGAAAAAAAATACAAATCCAGGAACACAGCCCGGATATCCACACGTTTTTGCGCCAACACATACTTGGTTCATCTGTGCAGAAGTATTCAATCTGCTGCTGATCAGGGAGAGTACGAAAAAAAGTACGAAGGCACAAAAAAGCCAATGAACCCCACATATCAAAGTCAGCTCTACTCAAGTCGAAAACAGACGCAACGCTGAACTGAGAATTACCTGGAACTCTATGCAACACAGAACGTTGTCTCTGACTATGCCCTAAGTAGAGTTCCAGCTTTACCAGTACTGAATCAACTTGATGCCCTGCCCTCAATAGAGTAGCTCAGCAAGGCCATTTATCGTCTTAGTAGTGGATAGACTAAAGGCTGTAATATATTTTGATATATTTGAATGAATATGATTGAATTGAAATGTTACGAATGTCAGTCATAGAGGAATGACATACTAGAGCATTGACGTCTTAACAAGTGCGTATTAGAGTCCAAGGTTTGACCTTTATGCTCTGAGGGCAGTTTAAATAAAATAATTCGTTCAACCCCGTGGAACTTGAAGGATATACTCTGGATCGCAGTATCTTATAGAGCAGTGAAATTGAAATGCGCATTAGGACCCTGTAGAATCTTCGATAATAGTTTTCTTTGTAAAGTCCCTACCTCCTTAGAGTTAGTTCAGTTTGAAAGTTTGTAGAGAGAAGTCGCTATATTGATACTTGTATATTATATGAAATTTTATGAAACTCTTATGTTCGCCATCTGTTGATGCATCTACTTATAGTTTATCTTGAGTCTACAATTTAAATAAAATTGTTTATTCAACAACTGGAGTTGTTTGATCTATCATTGTTGAGAAAGGTGTTGAAGATAATTATACCGAATATAACTACATTACTGCATAGACCTGTCAGTCAAGGAACCCCTAGCTTGGACTACAGATTAGCAGAATCTAGAGACTTCTAATAAAGATTGAACTATTCATTGAATCCGATTTAACGAGTCGTAATAATAGTCATCATACTAATAGTCCATAACAGAATATATACATTTATGTGTGCATACTTAGCCGGCAGTCATGCCCAAGAAACCCTGGCACACAACCAGAATTACATCTTCCATTTTCATTACAGTGTTTATCTCCAAAACAATATGGACTGCACTCTGTAGAAAATAAAATGTTATATAACATTATAGTTTGACTTTTAAACGTAAAGTTGTAAATTTTCAAAACAAAATTAAAGGTTGAATGAGAAAAACGTTATTATATCGCATATTAAGCTAGGAAAAATACGTAAAATTCAAAATATATAAAATATACTTTGCTAATTATACCCTGATATATTTCATCTATTTACTAAAGATTATAAAATTTACATTGTATCTCTTAATAATTAAAGCTCTGTTTTAAATGTTTTAAATTTGATTTAAGCGCTTTGGTTATAGTTTCTTTTTTAACATTAAATATATGTATAAAATGTATTAAAAAACATTTTAATAAATTAGAAAAAACAGTGTACTCCAGATAATAGAAACGTGAAGGTATTTAGCAATACGATGACAAATTATTTTATTATTTATAATTTATTTAGAACGATTTAAAAGTTGCACTGGATAGATTTAGATGGTGAAACAGTAATTTATCTAAATGAAATATATTTTAAAATGAGAGACTTTAAAAAAATATATATGATTACATTCGTTTTCAGCACATCAATATACGTCAGAAAATGTGATGATTATATCAGCAATGATTCTATAGATGAACAGTGTAATAAAATTTATATTCTCAATATAAATTGTATTATATATTTAAGTTTACGCTATTAAAGGATGATTATCGAATCATCTGTAGTAAACCAATATACACAAAAACCTACGTAAATCACAGCTGCTCCCATAATATCCTTTCTCACACCCATAGGTGCATTCTCCTTCTTGATTACACTCTCCAGTACGACCACAATAACGACTGCATGCTGTGAAAACGAAATTCATTTTAAGAAACCTTAATAAACGGTTTGCTTTGCATAAATTCCCACCGTTCACTTTTATTGGTCCTTCGAACGGTATTCATAATTGCTACCTTAGTAATAAAAATAAATGCACACTTGTCCTGTATGCGCTATTATTAGTTTTATTTTGTACTAGCTGATATGTGCCCGATTTTTCGAATGGGCTTTTTTTAGAATATGCTTGACACATTATAGTTTTTCTGTTTTGTTTTTGCAACATACATAAAGTAGTTTTTTTTTTTTTAAAGTTAGTTCCGGCAATTAAAACATTGCCCGGCAATTTAAACATAGCCTGGTAATATAAACGTTGCCCGGTAATATAAATATTGCCCGGTAATATAAACGTTGCCCGGCAATTTTAAAATCGCCCGGTAATATAAACATTGCCCGGCAATTTAAACATTGCCCGGTAATCGAAACATTGCCCGGTAATTTAAACATCGCCTGGTAATATAAACATTGTCCGTTAATATAAACATTGCCCGGTAATATAAACATTGCACAGTAATTTAAACATTGCCCGGTAATATAAACATTGCCCGGTAATTTAAACAATGGCCGTTACCAAGGGTATAAGCCGAAAGGTGCCTATACACTTTGCCCAGTAATATATACATTGATCGGTAATATGAACATTGCCCGGTAATAAAAGCATTGCTCGGTAATATAAACATTGTCCGGCAATTTACACATCGCTCGGTAATATAAACATTGCCCGGTAATATAAATATTGCCCACTAATGTAAACATTGCCCGGCAATTTAAACATCGACCAGTAATATAAACATTGCCCGTTAATATAAACATTGCCCGGTAATATAAACGTTGCCCGGCAATGTTAACTTCGCCCGGTAATATATACATTGATTGGTAATATAAACATTGCCCGGTATTATAAACATTGCCCGGTAATATAAACATTGCCCGGTAATATAAACATTGCCCGGTAATATAGACATTGCCCGGTAATTTTGTTCCCTTGTAAAACGCATAAATACGCAACGCTTAAATATAGAGTGTAACCAGGACCACTGCGTTTAAATAAGCTTAGTAAGGCGTCGGTATTGCTTCCCGAAACAGAAAAAAAAATGCTAAATCTATTAGCTTTGTCCTTTGTTTGTAAAGTTTTAAATTATTAATTAGCTTTAAGTCATGTATTCACAGAGTAAAGTATTAAAGTAGTGATAGATTAATAAATCAACTACAGTATTGGTAGTGTAAAGAATTTATGTTGTTTAAGGCACGTTGGCAATTTAAACATGAAGAAAATTTGTTCCCGTCATTGAGATAAAATCCATGCACATAGTTTGATGACGTCAAATTAAACATGAATGAAAAATGTCACTTCATTGCTAAAAAATCCATGCACAAACTTTGATGACGTCATCCTGAAAATAATCTCAGCGCATCCTATTTTTTCTAACTTAGTGACGAAAAACTATAAAAAAGTTGTGCTGGCAAAGTCAATGTAAATCAAAAGTTGTGTTTTTTTTAGCGTTTTTTGACAAAACTGACCACTGCGGTCATTTAAAATTTCTTAAAAACTTGACAGAGTTCACCGCCGTAACGCAAAGAATATTTGTAGCAAATTTAACGTTTTTATGTCCAGTATTTAAAAAGATTATGCGGTATGTACATACCCAGCCACATACATACATACATACATAATCCTTTTGAGATTTATATATATACTAGCTGATATGTCCCCGATTCTTCGAACGGGCTTTTTTTTTAGAATATGCTTGACACATTATAGTTTTTTGGTTTTGTTTTTGAAATATACATAAAGTAGTATGTTGTTTTTTTTAAAAGTTAGTTCTGGCAATTTAAACATAGCCCGGCAATTTAAACATTGCCTGGTAATATAAACATTGCCCGGCAATATAAACATTGCCCGGTAATAGAAACATTGCCCGGTAATATAAACATTACCCGGTAATATAAACATTGCCAAGTAATATAAACATTGCCCGGTAATATAAACATTGCCCGGTAATATAAACATTGCCCGGTAATATAAACATTGCCCGGCAATATAAACATTGCCCGGTAATATAAACATTGCCCGGTAATATAAACATTGCACGGTAATATAAACATTGCCCGGTAATATAAACATTGCCCGGTAATTTAAACATAGCCCGGCAATTTAAGCATTGTCCGGCAATTTAAACATCGCCTGGTTATATAAACGTTGCCCGGTAATTTAAACATAGCCCGGCAATTTAAGCGTTGCCCGGCAATTTAAATATCGCCCGGTAATATAAAGATTGCCCGGTAATATAAAATTGCCCGGTAATATAAACATTGCCCGGTAATTTAAACATTGCCCGATAATATAAACATTGTTCGGTAATTTAAGCAATGGCCGTTACCAAGGTTATAAGCCTATAGGTGCCCAGTTCTCGGAACTGGATAAAATAATTTTCAAATACACTGTAGCTACCCATGGAGTTATAAACAATAGTCTTAAGCGGGGATAAAGTATTTTCCGGTAACTTAACCCAATTAAATATTGCATTCTGCAAATTGCGACGCAAATTAAAACAAAATTTAGTTCCCTTCCTTAACGCATAAATACGCAAGTGTGTGACCAGGACCACTGCGTTTAAATAAGCTTAGTAAGGCGTCGGTATTAATTCCCGAAACAGAAACAAAATTGCTAAATCTATTTGCTTCGTCCTTTGTCTGTAAAGTTTTAAATTATTAATTAGCTTTAAATCATGTATTCACAGTGTAAAGTATTAAAGTAGTGATAGATTAAGAAAATCAACTACAGTATTGGTAGTGTAAATTTATGTTGTTTACGGCAAGTAGGCAATTTAAACATGAAGAAAATTTGTTCCCGTCATTGAGATAAAATCCATGCACATAGTTTGATGACGTCAATTTAAACATGAATGAAAAGTGTCTCTTCATTGCTAAAAAATCCATGCGCAAACTTTGATGACGTCATTAAAATAATCTCAGCGCATCGTTTTTTTTTCTAGCTTTGTGACGAAAAACTATAAAAAATTGGAACGGCAATTTTAACATGAACCCAAAATATGTCGTTTTATTCGCGTTTTTTTACCCAACTATTTACTGCGGTCATTTTAATTTTTTTTAAACCTTGACAGTGTTCACCGCCGTAACGCAAAGAATATTTGTAGCAAATTTAACTTTTTTATGTCCAGTATTTAAAAAGATTATGCGGTATGTACATACCCACATATATACATACATACATACATACATATTCCTTTTGAGATTTATATATATACAAGCCGGAATGTGCCCGGTCCTCCGAACCGGCTAAAAGTTATGTTTACATAACTACTCAGGCAGTTATAATGAGATTGCCCGCATGACCTACGACACGAATTTAAACGTGAGGTAATTTTTTATTTGCCCGCTACAACATGAATTACCCGTTAAAATCATTACTCATCACCCATTGTAACAATTACAAAATTTCCCGCTATAAATTACGACGCAAATTAAAACATGAATATACTTTGTTCTATTCATTGATAAAGAACATTCGACAGTACTTTTTTTTTTTTAATGATTGTTTGATATATTTTTTTACGACAAACATTAAGTCGCAGACCTATGTTGTGTTGTTTTCGTTTATTTGCTATTTATTTATTTATTGTTGCTTTGGAAGCAAACTTAGAATTAAATTTTCTATTCAACATGTAAAACATTAACAAATGAAACCCATTAGAAATAATGTTTATAAAACGTATACGACACGAATTAAAACTTTAAAAAGTTAGTTCCGGCAATTTGAACATTGCCTGGCAAATTAAACATTTCCCGGTAATATAAACATTGCCCGGTAATTTAAACATTGCCCGGTAATTAAAAAATTGCCCGGTATTATAAACATTTCCCGGTAATTTAAACATTGCCAGGTATTATAAACATTGCCCGGTAATATAAACATTGCCCGGTAATTTAAACATTGCCCGGTAATTTAAGCATTGCCCGGTAATTTAAACATTGCCCGGTATTATAAACATTGCCCGGTATTTTAAACATTGCCCGGTAATTTAAACAATGGCCGTTACCAAGGCGATAAGCCTAAAGGTGCCCAGTTCTCGGAACTGGATAAAATAACCCATGGAGTTATAAGCAATAGTCTTAAGCGGGGATAAAGTATTTTCCGGTAACTTAAACCATTTAAATATTACATTCTACAAATTACGACGCAAATTTAAACAAAATTTTGTTCCCTTCTTATACGCATAAATACGCAAAATTTGATGACGCCATATAATTATAAGCTTAAATATAGAGTGTAACCAGGACCACAGCGTTTAAATAAGCTTAATAAGGCGTCGGTATTACTTCCCGAAACAAAAAAAAAATGCTAAATCTATTTGCTTTGTCCTATGTTTGTAAAGTTTTAAATTATTAATTAGCTTTAAGTCATGTATTCACAGTGTAAAGTATTAAAGTAGTGATAGATTAAGAAAATCAACTACAGTATTGGTAGTGTAAAGAATTTATGTTGTTTACGGCACGTAGACAATTTAAACATGAAGAAACTTTGTTCCCGTCATTGAGTTGAGATAATAAAATCCATGCACATAGTTTGATGACGTCAATTTAAACATGAATGAAAAATGTCCTTTCATCGCTATAAAATCCATGCGCAAAGATTGATGACGTCGTAAAAATAATCTCAGCGCATCCTTTTTTTTCTAACTTTGTGACGAAAAACTATAAAAAGTTGTACTGGCAAAGACAATGTGAATCAAAAGTTGTGTTTTTTTCGCGTTTTTTGACCAAACTGACCACTGCGGTCATTTTAATTTTTTTAAAACCTTGACAGTTTTCACCGCCGTAACGCAAAGAATATGTGTAGCTAATTTCATGATTTTATGTCCAGTATTTAAAAAGATTATGCGGTATGTACATACCCAGCCAGCCAGCCAGCCACATACATACATATTCCTTTTGAGATTTATATATATACAAGCCGGTATGTGCCCGGTCCTCCGAACCGGCTAAATGTTATGTTTACATACACTCTAACTTCAGGCAGTTATAATGAGATTGCCCGCATGACCTACGACACGAATTTAAACGTGAGGTATTTTTTTATTTGCCCGCTACAACATGAATTACCCGTTAAAATCATTACTCATCACCCATTGTAACAATTACAAAATTGCCCGCTATAAATTACGACGCAAATTAAAACATGAATATATTTTGTTCTATTCATTGATAAAGAACATTCGACAGTACTTTTTTTTTGTTTAATGATTGTTTGATATATTTTTTTACGACAAACATTAAGTCGCAGACCTATGTTGTGTTGTTTTCGTTTATTTGCTATTTATTTATTTATTGTTGCTTTGGACGCAAACTTAGAATTAAATTTTCCATTCAACATGTAAAACAATAACAAACGAAACCCATTAGAAATAATGTTTATAAAACGTATACGACAAGAATTAAAACTTTAAAAAGTTAGTTCCGGCAATTTGAACATTGCCCGGTAATTTAAACATTGCCCTGTATTATAAACATTTCCCGGTAATTTAAACATTGCCAGGTATTATAAACATTGCCCGGTAATATAAACATTGCCCGGTAATTTAAACATTGCCCGGTAATTTAAACATTGCCCGGTAATTTAAACATTGCCCGGTATTATAAACATTGCCCGGTAATTTAAACATTGCCCGGTAATATAAACAATGGCCGTTACCAAGGCGATAAGCCTAAAGGTGCCCAGTTCTCGGAACTGGATAACATAACCCATGGAGTTATAAACAATAGTCTTAAGCGGGGATAAAGTATTTTCCGGTAACTTAAACCATTTAAATATTGCATTCTACAAATTACGACGCAAATTAAAACAAAATTTTGTCGCCTTCTTAAACGCATAAATACGCAAAAATTGATGACGCCATATAATTATAAGCTTAAATATAGAGTGTAACCAGGACCACTGCGTTTAAATAAGCTTAATAAGGCGTCGGTATTACTTCCCGAAACAAAAAAAATACTATATCTATTTGCTTTGTCCTATGTTTGTAAAGTTTTAAATTATTAATGAGCTTTAAGTCATGTATTCACAGTGTGCAGCATTAAAGTAGTGATAGATTAAGAAAATCAACTACAGTATTGGTAGTGTAAAGAATTTATGTTGTTTACGGCACGTAGGCAATTTAAACATCAAAAAAATTTGTTCCCGTCATTGAGTTGAGATAAAAATCCATGCACATAGTTTGATGACGTCAATTTAAACATGAATGAAAAATGTCTCTTCATTGCCAAAAAATACATGCGCAAACTTTGATGACGTCATAAAAATAATCTCAGCGCATCCTTTTTTTTCTAACTTTGTGACGAAAAACTATAAAAAGTTGTACTGGCAAAGACAATGTGAATCAAAAGTTGTGTTTTTTTCGCGTTTTTTTATCAAACTGACCACTGCGGTCATTTTAATTTTTTTTAAAACCTTGACAGTGTTCACCGCCGTAACGCAAAGAATATTTGTAGCAAATTTTACGTTTTTATGTCCAGTATTTAAAAAGATTATGCGGTATGTACATACCCAGCCAGCCAGCCACATACATACATACATATTCCTTTTGAGATTTATATATGACTAACCGGTATGTGCCCGGTCCTCCGAACCGGCTAAAAGTTATCTTTACATACACTCTAACTACTCAGGCAGTTATAATGAGATTGCCCGCATGACCTACGACACGAATTTAAACGTGAGGTAATTTTTTATTTGCCCGCTACAACATGAATTACTCGTTAAAATCATTACTCATCACCCATTATAACAATTACAAAATTGCCCGCTATAAATTACGACGCAAATTAAAACATGAATATATTTTGTTCTATTCATTGATAAAGAACATTCGACAGTACTTTTATTTTTTTTTATGATTGTTTAATATATTTTTTTACGACAAACATTAAGTCGCAGACCTATGTTGTGTTGTTTTTGTTTATTTGCTATTTATTTATTTATTGTTGCTTTAGAAGCAACCTTAGAATTAAATTTTCTATCAACATGTAAAAAAAATAACAAATGAAACCCATATGAAATAATGTTTATAAAACGTATACGACAAGAATTAAAACTTTAAAAAGTTAGTTCCGGCAATTTGAACATTGCCCGGTAATTTAAACATTTCCCGGTAATTTAAACATTGCCAGGTATTATAAACATTGCCCGGTAATATAAACATTGCCCGGTAATTTAAACATTGCCCGGTAATTTAAACATTGCCCGGTAATTTAAACATTGCCCGGTATTATAAACATTGCCCGGTAATTTAAACATTGCCCGGTAATATAAACAATGGCCGTTACCAAGGCGATAAGCCTAAAGGTGCCCAGTTCTCGGAACTGGATAAAATAACCCATGGAGTTATAAACAATAGTCTTAAGCGGGAATAAAGTATTTTCCGGTAACTTAAACCATTTAAATATTGCATTCTACAAATTACGACGCAAATTAAAACTAAATTTTGTCGCCTTCTTAAACGCATAAATACGCAAAAATTGATGACGCCATATAATTATAAGCTTAAATATAGAGTGTAACCAGGACCACTGCGTTTAAATAAGCTTAATAAGGCGTCGGTATTACTTCCCGAAACAAAAAAAATACTATATCTATTTGCTTTGTCCTATGTTTGTAAAGTTTTAAATTATTAATGAGCTTTAAGTCATGTATTCACAGTGTGCAGCATTAAAGTAGTGATAGATTAAGAAAATCAACTACAGTATTGGTAGTGTAAAGAATTTATGTTGTTTACGGCACGTAGGCAATTTAAACATCAAGAAAATTTGTTCCCGTCATTGAGTTGAGATAAAAATCCATGCACATAGTTTGATGACGTCAATTTAAACATGAATGAAAAATGTCTCTTCATTGCCAAAAAATCCATGCGCAAACTTTGATGACGTCATAAAAATAATCTCAGCGCATCCTTTTTTTTCTAACTTTGTGACCAAAAACTATAAAAAGTTGTACTGGCAAAGACAATGTGAATCAAAAGTTGTGTTTTTTTCGCGTTTTTTTATCAAACTGACCCCTGCGGTCATTTTAATTTTTTTTTAAAACCTTGACAGTGTTCACCGCCGTAACGCAAAGAATATTTGTAGCAAATTTTACGTTTTTATGTCCAGTATTTAAAAAGATTATGCGGTATGTACATACCCAGCCAGCCAGCCACATACATACATACATATTCCTTTTGAGATTTATATATGACTAGCCGGTATGTGCCCGGTCCTCCGAACCGGCTAAAAGTTATCTTTACATACACTCTAACTACTCAGGCAGTTATAATGAGATTGCCCGCATGACCTACGACACGAATTTAAACGTGAGGTAATTTTTTATTTGCCCGCTACAACATGAATTACTCGTTAAAATCATTACTCATCACCCATTATAACAATTACAAAATTGCCCGCTATAAATTACGACGCAAATTAAAACATGAATATATTTTGTTCTATTCATTGATAAAGAACATTCGACAGTACTTTTATTTTTTTTTATGATTGTTTGATATATTTTTTTACGACAAACATTAAGTCGCAGACCTATGTTGTGTTGTTTTTGTTTATTTGCTATTTATTTATTTATTGTTGCTTTAGAAGCAACCTTAGAATTAAATTTTCTATCAACATGTAAAAAAAATAACAAATGAAACCCATATGAAATAATGTTTATAAAACGTATACGACACGAATTAAAACTTTAAAATGTTAGTTCCGGCAATTTGAACATTGCCCGGCAAATTAAACATTGCCCGGTAATATAAACATTGCCCGGTAATTTAAACATTGCCCGGTATTATAAACATTGCCCGGTAATTTAAACATTGCCCTGTAATTTAAACAATGGCCGTTACCAAGGCGATAAGCCTAAAGGTGCCCAGTTCTCGGAACTGGATAAAATAACCCATGGAGTTATAAGCAATAGTCTTAAGCGGGGATAAAGTATTTTCCGGTAACTTAAACCATTTAAATATTGCATTCTACAAATTACGACGCAAATTAAACATGAATGAAAAATGTCCCTTCATCGCTAAAATATCCATGCACAAACTTTGATGACGTCATAAAAATAATCTCAGCGCATCCTTTTTTTTTCTAACTTTGTGACGAAAAACTATAAAAAGTTGTACTGGCAAAGACAATGTGAATCAAAAGTTGTGTTTTTTTCGCGTTTTTTGACCAAACTGACCACTGCGGTCATTTTATTTTTTTTAAAACCTTGACAGTGTTCACCGCCGTAACGCAAAGAATATTTGTAGCAAATTTCACGTTTTTATGTCCAGTATTTAAAAAGATTATGCGGTATGTACATACCCAGCCACATATTCCTTTTGAGATTTATATATATACAAGCCGTTATGTGCCCGGTCCTCCGAACCGGCTAAAAGTTATGTTTACATACACTCTAACTACTCAGGCAGTTATAATGAGATTGCCCGCATGACCTACGACACGAATTTAAACGTGAGGTAATTTTTTATTTGCCCGCTACAACATGAATTACCCGTTAAAATCATTACTCATCACCCATTATAACAATTACAAAATAGCCCGCTATAAATTACGACGCAAATTAAAACATGAATATATTTTGTTCTATTCATTGATTAAGAACATTCGACACTACTTTTTTTTTTTTAATGATTGTTTGATATATTTTTTTTACGACAAACATTAAGTCGCAGACCTATGTTGTGTTGTTTTTGTTTTTTTGCTATTTATTTATTTATTGTTGCTTTGGAAGCAAACTTAGAATTAATTTTTCTATTCAACATGTAAAACAATAACAAATGAAACCCTTATGAAATAATGTTTATAAAACGTATACGACACGAATTAAAACTTTAAAAATTTAGTTCCGGCAATTTGAAAATTGCCCGGCAAATTAAACATTGCCCGGTAATTTAAACATTGCCTGGTAATTTAAACATTGCCCGGTATTATAAACATTGCCCGGTATTATAAACATTGCCCGGTATTATAAACATTGCCCGGTAATTTAAACATTGCCCGGTATTATAAACATTGCCCGGTATTATAAACATTGCCCGGTAATTTAAACATTGCCCGGTAATTTAAACATTGCCCGGTATTATAAACATTGCCCGGTATTATAAACATTGCCCGGTAATTTAAACATTGCCCGGTAATTTAAACATTGCCCGGTATTATAAACATTGCCCGGTATTATAAACATTGCCCGGTAATTTAAACATTGCCCGGTAATTTAAACATTGTCCGGTATTATAAACATTGCCCGGTAATTTAAACATTGCCCGGTAATTTAAACATTGCCTGGTATTATAAACATTGCCCGGTAATTTAAACATTGCCCGGTAATTAAAACAATGGCCGTTACCAAGGCGATAAGCCTAAAGGTGCCCAGTTCTCGGAACTGGATAAAATAACCCATGGAGTTATAAGCAATTGTCTTAAGCGGGGATAAAGTATTTTCCGGTAACTTAATTTTTTTACTTAAACCATTTAAATATTGCATTCTACAAATTACGACGCAAATTAAAACAAAATTTTGTTCCCTTCTTAAACGCATAAATACGCAAAATTTGATGACGCCATATAATTATAAGCTTAAATATAGAGTGTAACCAGGACCACTGCGTTTAAATAAGCTTAGTAATGTGTCGGTATTACTTCCGAAAACAGAAAAAAAATGCTAAATCTATTTGCTTTGTCCTATGTTTGTAAAGTTTTAAATTATTAATTAGCTTTAAGTCATGTATTCATAGTGTAAAGTATCAAAGTAGTGATAGATTAAGAAAATCAACTACAGTATTGGTAGTGTAAAGAATTTATGTTGTTTACGGCACGTAGACAATTTAAACATGAAAAAAAATTTGTTCCCGTCATTGAGTTGAGATAATAAAATCCATGCACATAGTTTGATGACGTCAATTTAAACATGAATGAAAAATGTCCCTTCATTGCTATAAAATCCATGCGCAAAGATTGATGACGTCATAAAAATAATCTCAGCGCATCCTTTTTTTTTCTAACTTTGTGACGAAAAACTATAAAAAGTTGTACTGGCAAAGACAATGTGAATCAAAAGTTGTGTTTTTTTCACGTTTTTTGACCAAACTGACCACTGCGGTCATTTTAATTTTTTTAAAACCTTGACAGTGTTCACCGCCGTAACGCAAAGAATATTTGTAGCAAATTTCACGTTTTTATGTCCAGTATTTAAAAAGATTATGCGGTACGTACATACCCACATATTCCTTTTGAGATTTATATATATATATGATATGACAAGCCGATATGTGCCCGATTCTTCGAACGGGCTTTTTTTTTAGAATATGCTTGACACATTATAGTTTTTTAGTTTTGTTTTTGCAACATACATAAAGTAGTATGTTTTTTTTTTTTTTGTGGTCAGTATTTTTTAAATTTATTTTTGTTTTGCACACTTTATTATACACCAATTCAATATACAACTAAAAAGGAAAAACAAATAACAATAATTTTTTTTATTTCTTGCTCAAAGTATGACCACTATGATCGAATTTTGTGAGTTTATTGGGTAATTAAACTCTTTCTGTAAAACAGAACTCACATGTTTTTTAAAAAGTACTGTTAATTCGAAAATGATTGTTTGATATATTTTTTTGCTACAACATTAGTCGTAGATCAATATTTATTTATTTTTGCTTTTTTTTTTTGTTTTTGTTGGTGTTATTTGCTATTTATTTATTGTTGCTTTGGAAGCAAACTTAAAATTAAATTTTAAATTCAACAGGAAAAACAATAACAACTGAAACCGATATGAATCATAGTTTATACAACGTATACGACATGAATTAAAACTTTAAAAAGTTGGTCCGGCAAATTCAAACGTTGCCCGGCAATATAAAAATTTCCCGCTACATAGTTTATAAGACGTATACGATACAAATTAAAACTTTAAAACGTTGAGCTCGACAATTTAAACATTGCCTGGCAATTGAAAAATTTCCCGCTACAAAGTTTATAAGACGTATACACAGAATAGGTATAGAACAGAATGCACAATCTCTATATACGCAGTCACTGAAAGTTACCATTTTCCGCAATGCAGCGGTCGATAGAGACGCTACTATAATAAAATGAGAAAGGATATCTACGTCTGCCATAAATATATACAATATATATAGGGCCTACATTATCTTTCATTATAGGCTTACTTTTATATAAATTTGACTTAATTACCCATTTTGTTTTCAACATTATAGGATTAGGCCAATATGATGTAAAAATATTTATTACCCGGTACTGATTTGAAAAAAAATGGCTTAGACGTAGCTCGGTACCGGTAACTAAATTGCAACGGCTACCGGTACATAAATATATACTTTTTAAACCAAAATAAACTTTTAAAATTATGAAGGGAAAAAGGCATATAATTCATAATGAGTTAATATGAGGTTGTTTATGCCGTTGTTTATCCTTTATGGAGTCAGGAAA
Organism: Anisus vortex; assembly: GCA_949126835.1. NCBI lineage: Eukaryota > Metazoa > Mollusca > Gastropoda > Planorbidae > Anisus > Anisus vortex. Next base: position 18,626,620 of record OX421503.1, read on the forward strand.
GCCATGCAGTTTGACATGTTTTTTTTTACGATAATCAGTCGTTTTCGCATCATTGTTGTAGTTTATTACACAACCGTTTATGCACATTTTGCCTGAACTATTAGCTTTGGGTGTTCAAACTTGTAGATTTGAAGAAAAGGACGTTGTAGGCTAAATAAGCATAAATATAGAGTGTAACCAGGACCACTGCGTTTAAATAGGCTTAGTATGGCGTCGGTATTACTGCCCAAAACAGAAATAAAATGCGATTGCGCATTCTGTTTTATACCTATTCTGTGGACACATACAACACGAATTAAAACGTGAAGGAATTTTGTATTTGCCAGATACAACGTAAGATACCCATTCAAACCATTAATCATTACCCATTATAACAATTTAAAAATATCCCGCTATAAATTACGACGCAAATTAAAACGTTAATATATTTTGTTCTATTCATTCATAAAGTACATTAGCAAAGGTTGAAGCAAAGTTAATTTTAAATGAATACGCAAAATTTGATGACGTCATAACGAAAAGCCGGCTAGCTATCTCTGCGCAAACTTTGATGACGTCATCCTGAAAAAAATCTCAACGCCATCCTTTTTTTTATTTTTTTAGCGCGATCGATCGAAAAACTATAAAAAGTTGGAACGGCAATTTTAACATGAACCCAAAATATGTCGTTTTATTCGCGTTTTTTGACCAAACTGACCACTGCGGTCATTTTAATTTTTTTAAAACCTTGACAGTGTTCACCGCCGTAACGCAAAGAATATTTGTAGCAAATTTCACGTTCTTATGTCCAGTATTTAAAAAGATTATGCGGTATGTACATACCCAGCCAGCCACATATTCCTTTTGAGATTTATATATATACAAGCCGTTATGTGCCCGGTCCTCCGAACCGGCTAAACGTTATGTTTACATACACTCTAACTACTCAGGCAGTTATAATGAGATTGCCCGCATGACCTACGACACGAATTTAAACGTGAGGTAATTTTTTATTTGCCCGCTACAACATGAATTACCCGTTAAAATCATTACTCATCACCCATTATAACAATTACAAAATGGCCCGCTATAAATTACGACGCAAATTAAAACATGAATATATTTTGTTCTATTCATTGATTAAGAACATTCGACAGTACTTTTATTTTTTTTTAATGATTGTTTGATATATTTTTTTTACGACAAACATTAAGTCGCAGACCTATGTTGTGTTGTTTTTGTTATTTACTATTTATTTATTTATTGTAGCTTTGGAAGCAAACTTATAATTAAATTTTCTATTTAACATGTAAAACAATAACAAATGAAACCCATAAGAAACAAAGAAGAAATATTTTTTTTGTTACATTGTGTTCAATGTAATCGCATAATGATCTTTACATACACTTTACATATCCATGGAGTTATAATGAGATTGCCCGCTACACAGTTAATATATAAGGCAATTAAAGGTAATTTTTTATTTGCCCGCTACAACATGAATTACCCGTTAAAATCATTACTCATCACCCATTATAACAATTACAAAATTGCCCGCTATAAATTACGACGCAAATTAAAACATGAATATATTTTGTTCTATTCATTGATAAAGAACTTTCGACAGTACGTTTTTTTTAAATGATTGTTTGATATATTTTTTTACGACAAACATTAAGTCGCAGACCTATGTTGTGTTGTTTTTGTTTATTTGCTGTTTATTTATTTATTGTTGCTTTGGAAGCAAACTTAGAATTATTTTTTCTATTCAACATGTAAAACAATAACAAATGAAACCAATAAGAAACAAAGAAGAAACTTTAAAAAAAAAAAATTGTGTTCAATTTAATCGCATAATGATATTTTACATACACTTTATCTACCCATGGAGTTATAATGAGATTGCCCGCTACACAGTTAATATATACGGCAATTAATAAAACCATGCCCGTTAAAAAGTTTATCGATGTATACGTCACAAATTTAAATGTGAATGACATTTTGTACGCCCGCTACAACCGAAACGAACTGAAACGTGAAATATTTCCCGCTAGAAACGAATTGAGTGAAATATTTCCCGCTAGAAAGATTTTAATGCGTATACGCCCGCTTCAAACGAATTGAAAAAGCTAAAAGTTATGTTTACATACACTCTTACTACTCAAGCAGTTATAATGAGATTGCACGCAACAACTACAAAGTTTATATTTCGTATACGACACGAATTAAAACGTGAATATATTTTGTTCTATTCATTCATAAAATACATTAGCAAACATTGAAGCAAAGTTAATTTTAAATGAATACGCAAAATTTGATGACGTCATTACGAAAAGCCGGCTATCTATCTCTGCGCAAACTTTGATGACGTCATCCTAAAAAAAATCTCAACGCCATCCTTTTTTTAATTTTTTTAGCGCGATCGATCGAAAAACTATAAAAAGTTGGAACGGCAAATTCAACATGAACCCAAAATATGTCGTTTTATTCGCGTTTTTTGACCAAACTGACCACTGCGGTCATTTTAATTTTTTTTAAACCTTGACAGTGTTCACCGCCGTAACGCAAAGAATATTTGTAGCAAATTTCACGTTTTTATGTCCAGTATTTAAAAAGATTATGCGGTATGTACATACCCAGCCAGCCAGCCAGCCAGCCAGCCAGCCAGCCACATATTCCTTTTGAGATTTATATATATATATGATATGATATGATATGACAAGCCGATATGTGCCCGATTCTTCGAACGGGCTTTTTTTTAGAATATGCTTGACACATTATAGTTTTTTAGTTTTGTTTTTGCAACATACATAAAGTAGCATGTTTTTTTTGTGGTCAGTATTTTTTAAATTTATTTTTGTTTTGCACACTTTATTATACACCAATTCAATATACAACTAAAAAGGAAAAACAAATAATAATATTTTTTTTTATTTCTTGCTAAAAGTATGACCACTATGATCGAATTTTGTGAGTTTATTGGGTAATTAAACTCTTTCTGTAAAACAGAACTCACATCTCTTTTAAAAAGTACTGTTAATTCGAAAATGATTGTTTGATATATTTTTTTGCTACAACATTAGTCGTAGATCAATATATTTTTTATTTTTTTTGTTTTTGTTGGTGTTATTTGCTATTTATTTATTGTTGCTTTGGAAGCAAACTTAGAATTAAATTATAAGTTCAACAGGAAAAACAATAACAACTGAAACCGATATGAATCATAGTTTATACAACGTATACGACATGAATTAAAACTTTAAAAAGTTGGTCCGGCAAATTTAAACATTGCCCGGCAATATAAAAATTTCCCGCTACATAGTTTATAAGACGTATACGATACAAATTAAAACTTTAAAACGTTGAGCTCGGCAATTTAAACATTGCCTGGCAATTGAAAAATTTCCCGCTACAAAGTTTATAAGACGTATACACAGAATAGGTATAGAACAGAATGCACAATCCCTATATACGCAGTCACTAAAATGTACCATTTTCCGCAATGCAGCGGTCGCTAGAGAGGCTACTATAGTAAAATGTGAAAGGATATCTACGTCTGCCATAAATATATACAATATATATAGGGCCTACATTATAGGCTTACTTTTATATAAATTTGACTTAATTACCCATTTTGTTTTGAACATTATATGATTAGGCCAATATGATGTAAAAATATTTATTACCCGGTACTGATTTGAAAAAAAAATGGCTTAGACGTAGCTCGGTACCGGTAACTAAATTGCTACGGCTACCGGTACATAAATATATATACTTGTTAAACCAAAATAAACTTTTAAAATTATGAAGGGAAATAGGCATATAATTCATAATGAGTTAATATGAGGTTGTTTATGCTGTTGTTTATCCTTTATGGAGTTGGAACGGCAAATTCAACATGAACCCAAAATATGTCGTTTTATTCGCATTTTTTGACCAAACTGATCACTGCGGTAATTTTTATTTTTTTAAAACCTTGACAGTGTTCACCGCCGTAACGCAAAGAATATTTGTAGCAAATTTCACCTTTTTATGTCCAGTATTTAAAAAGATTATGCGGTATGTACATACCCAGCCAGCCACATTTTCCTTTTGAGATTTATATATATACTAGCTGATGTGCCCGATTCTTCGAACGGGCTTGTATAGACTATGTTTGACACACTATAGTTTGTTTATTCTTGTTTTGTTGATTTTTTTTGCAACATTCATAAAATTGTTGTTATTTTGTTGTGGTCAGTATTTATTTTTGTATTGTTGTTTTGCAGAGATTAATATACACCCATTCAAAATACAACTAAAAAGGAAAAACAAATATTCAATTTTTTTAAATTCTTGGTCAAAGTATGCCCCCTTGCGATCTAATCGTGTTAAGTATATTGGGTAGTTAAACTTTGTTTCTGTCAAACAGAATTGACATGTCATTTCGACAGTACTTTTAATTTTTAAATTATTGTTTGCTATATTTTTTAAAGATAACATTAAGTCGTAGACCTATGTTATTGTTGTTTTGTTTGTTTGTTGTTTTTTTATTGTTGTTGTTATTTGCTATTTATTCATTTATTGTTGCTTTGGAAGGAACTTAGAATTACATTTTAAATTCAACATGAAAAACAATAACAAATGAAACCCATAAGAAACAAAGAAGAAACTTTTTTTTTTATGTTTGTTAAATTATGTCCAATGATCGCATAATGATATTTTATTGGAAAATAAAATTATTTCTGTCTTACGAATTTGACAATAATTTTTTAAAAATCAATACTTTGCAATAGGCCATATGCTCATTGTAACACATCTTTATATACAACATTCCTTGTTTTTGACATTGGTGCAAATATGAATAGTTGATTAGGAGAGCCAACTCTTGAGCAGGCAACATATAATTGCCCATGGGAGAAACATGGATATTCCAAATTAATTCCAGTGAACTTGATTGATTGACCCTGTGACTTGTTAATTGTAATGGAAAATGCCAACCTGACGGGAAACTGCAGACGCTTGAAAGAGAAGGGCATGTCTGTTGGAATAATTGGGATTCTTGGAATAAACACATCTTCTTCTTTTCCTTTCCCAGTCAACACTGTCGCTTCTATCACATTAGGGAATAAACTTTTGATGCATAAGCGTGTTCCATTACAAAGTATTGGCGGGTTTATGTTTCGGAGTAGAATTATGGGTGATCCAATTTTGAGTTGAAGTTTATGCGGTGGCATCCCGGGTGTGTCCAGAGAATTTAAAAATTCCGTAGGGTAGTTAACGGTTTCATTGACATCCGTGACGGAATCAAATGATGCGTATTCAGTACATGTTCCGGGTATCATGTCCTGAATCAGGCCATTCAACTCACTGACAGATGTGTTCTTAGAAGCAAGAATTGCTCGGTCACACAGCCATTCCTTGTTAAGGTAATTTTCCGAAAGGTTCGGATACACTTGGTGGATAAGATCTTGTAGGGATGTCACTCTTTTGCAGAAGTCATCAAGAAAGGTAATGTCCCCTGATTTCATCTGCGTGGGGTAAGTCCCTTCACCAATGTGTAAAAGATTTTCAGCAAAAATGAGCGCACCTGCTTCTTTTTGTTGCTGCACTCTCATATTTGTTCTTAATTTTATTGTTTTAACATTTCGCCAAAGAAAAGAAGATTTGAGGCAAGCATTGATTTCATCCGCTGGTGTTGACCTTGGTATGACAGGAAGAGTTTGACGAAAATCGCCAGCTAACACCACCAGAGCACCTCCCATGAGTTGACTATTGTCTCTTAAATCCTGCAATGTTAAGTCAAGAGCTTCAAGTGACTTTTTGTGCGCCATTGTACATTCATCCCATACAATTATTTTGCAGGTTTTTAGAACCTTTGCTTGGCCAGAGGCTTTGCTAATGTTGCATGTTGGATGTTGCTCATTGGCAATATTTAGAGGTAACCGTAGAGCCGAGTGCGCCGTTCTTCCTCCATCTAATAACGTCGAAGCAATTCCAGATGATGCTATTGCGATTGCCAAATCACGTTTCATTCTTATTTCTGCAAGGATTATGTTTATTAAGAAGGTTTTTCCTGTTCCCCCAGGAGCATCGAGAAAAAATATTCCTCCTTTTTCTTCATTGACATGATACATAATAACCTCATATGCTTCAGTTTGATCGCTGTTTAACAGAACTTTGTTGGATTCTACATATTTGTGTAGTTCTTCAATGTTATAGTTTTTTTCTCTTATCAGGTCTTTGTCTAGAATATCCCGCTCATTTCTTTTAGGAGGCTGTAATCCTAAGTCTGGTAGTGTTTTGTTGTTTATTGATAAACATTTATCCTCCAACAGAATTAGGGCCAAGTTGAAAATATCTGAAGAACAATTTGAACGAAGTGTTGAACTTGCTCTAATTGAGTTATCACGTGGTAAATCTTCGCTCATGGACTCTCTATACTTCTCCCACAGACCGTTTGGATTGGATGGGTTGCATATAGTAAGAATAATGCAAAAAAGATTTCTTATCTGCTCCGGAGAAGATCTTAAAACAGCCTCTGATAAAGTTAGGTCCCAATGTCTATCATCTTCAAGTAATCCACGCCTTTGGCAAGCTTCTCTGAAAGTCTGGCAAACTTCACCGTTTACAGTTTTTAGATATTCAAAAGAAGTAGGTCCTCGAACTGCATGAAGAAGATGTCTGAGAAAATAGCACTCTGCGTTGTTTGGGTTGACTGTATAGACACGACCCAATGCTTCACTTGCTACGGCATCTTCACCTGCAACTGGTACACCTTGTTTTCTTTTGCAAAACACCTTTTTGGACTTATTCCAAGTGTAAAAGCGAGGTACTTCTGGATATAGCAGTGTCCTGGCAAAAGCGTCACTTTGGCATAATTGAAAAAAAGCTGTCAGAGTTGTATTTGGTGGTCTTTCTGCAAGGGCTTGCGCGTTTTCACGTGTAAAGTAAACTCTCTGCCCGTTCTCTAAGTGAACATTGAGATGAACTACTGTCGGGTGGCGTTCGTGAATTGGGAAACTCATAATGCGCCAAACCGCTTCGTTGCTACTGATGTATCTCCCTATCATGTACCGAGACACTTCATCAAGAGCGTTGTCATCTGTCACTCCAAAGACAGCCATGTCACTTCCTTTGTTTACATATTTGCAGATGTATTTGATAGATTTCACAGAGCTACAGTACTCGACATTTATGTGTGCGAGAAACATTTTGGAAAGAATTGGAGAATAAGGAACAACCCACTTGTTGTCCACTTCGACTTCCGTGTTGCCTTTAATTTTAATTGTTGCCGTGAAACCACCGTCTTGTGGGGCGCGTCTTCTGTAAACTGGATAGCCATCTTCACCAGTCTGAGTATCTTTAATTAATTTCCTAGGATATTTTTTGCTGCATTTTCCGTCTTTCATACAGGGTGCGTTGGTATTGAGATGTCCGCATGGTCCATGAATCATATTTTTCTTCACTACTGCAAACAGATTAGGGTCCGTCTCTGGATCTGGAAACTCTGCAGATATGATTTGATCAATATTGACTGGGTGTAGTTTTTCCTTCAACCAAATTAAATTGTGGGAGTGTGGAAGTCCTCTTTTCTGCCATTCAATGGAGTACATCCAGCATCGGGTTTCTCCAAAAATATTATATTTAGTTAAAATATCAATGAGTTTGATCTGTTTTTGTCTAAACACTCTTGCTATTATGTCTTGACGATCACATGACGTCTGGCCAAATGAAAGTGATTCTTTGATTTCACCCCAGTCAGGATTGCACGTAAATGTGATAAATAGGTCTGGGCGTCCATAGGATCGAACATAAGACAGTGCATCTTGTGCATATTCCTGCATCTGTCTAGGGCTTCCGGTGAAAGTTGCTGGGAGAATCACAACTTTCCCAATATTTTGAATGTCCCCATCGTTCACCAAAGCATCCTTGAGGTGTATATAGTCTTCCACGCGCAGCTTTTTTTGATTTAGACGTATGTACAGGAGTCGCTCACTCTCAATTTTTGCATACATGTCCACAACGTATTGATGGTATAGTTGTCGACATTGTAAAATATGATTTGTGGATCCATTTCTGATCATCAACCTGTATGCATAAAAGTCTAATGCTGAAACTTTTTTAACAGTTGGTGCACCTGTTACAGGATCAACCTGCTTCAGGTTGAAGTGGTATCCATCCTCGCCTTCACAAAATATGAGCGGGTATTGAAGAGCATCGTACGATCGATGTGTTTCTGAAATGCGTTGTAGTGAATTACTTCGCCTCTGAATTATGATGTCACGTTGATTGAAATCGTGGTCTGACATAATGATGGCGACTTCATTTACTTGAGGAGCATTAAAGCGACGTTCGTGTTCACCGGGCTCTCTTTTGTCTGCACGGATAACAACCTTGTATTCATCATTGGGCATGTTTTCTAGTGAAGTTTTGAAAGTATTAATGAGATGGTTGTTTTCATGAAGCATCCTTTGTAAGCTTAAAACAATATTGCGTCTCACCCCGGGGATACAATCGCATCGATGATCTACTTCAATCTGCTCATTTCCCATAAAGTAGACTTGTAGAAATTGTGGGTTTTGATCAGGAAGCGGGAGAAGAGATCCGATCCGGTGGTATATCTGTCCTTGTACTTTAAAAGTTGTTGCAAAACCGTTAAGATCCACTATTGAGGTAGCACCAAAAGACGTCATCTGAAAACATGAATTGTATCTTCTCAGATTACGCAGGAAATGTTTTGACTCTGAAGTCGTCCCAGACATTAATAACTGCAGATCATTGGGCGGTGTATTCAGGGGAGTAAGTTTAACTTTTCCACTCCTGCAGCACATTCCTGGTGGTTCTGTTTTAAATTTCTTTGCTTGATAATATTTACATATGTAGATCATTCCTCCAATATCAACATAAGGGTGTTGAGCGTAATCATGTTGGGGGTCATATTGGAATCCAGCTAAATTCAAATGTGAACTTCGGGACACCCTTGCCGTGTTTGCACTTTCCCGCTTTTTTTCAAGACGTTTCTGTCGCTCCTCTAATGTCTTGGTATCTCTTGATGTGGTTGCTATTTCTCTCATTTTTTCAAGACGTTTCTGTCGCTCCTCTAATGTCTCGGTATCTCTTGATGTGGTTGCTATTTCTCTCATTTTTTCAAGACGTTTCTGTCGCTCCTCTAATGTCTCGGTATCTCTTGATGTGGTTGCTATTTCTCTCATTTTTTCAAGACGTTTCTGTCGCTCCTCTAATGTCTCGGTAGCCCTTGATGTGGTTTCTCCTTCCCGCTTTTTTTCAAGACGTTTTTGTCGCTCCTCCGAAGTCTCTGTAGCCCTTGATGTGGTTTCTCCTTCCCGCTTTTTTTCAAGACGTTTCTGTCGCTCCTCCGAAGTCTCTGTAGCCCTTGATGTGGTTTCTCCTTCCCGCTTTTTTTCAAGACGTTTCTGTCGCTCCTCCGAAGTCTCTGTAGCTCTTGATGTGGTTTCTCCTTCCCGCTTTTTTTCAAGACGTTTTTGTCGCTCCTCCGAAGTCTCTGTAGCTCTTGATGTGGTTTCTCCTTCCCGCTTTTTTTCAAGACGTTTTTGTCGCTCCTCCGAAGTCTCTGTAGCTCTTGATGTGGTTTCTCCTTCCCGCTTTTTTTCAAGACGTTTTTGTCGCTCCTCCGAAGTCTCTGTAGCACTTGATGTGTTTGCTTTTTCTCGCATTGTTTCAAGTCGTGTTCGACGCTCCTCTGATGTTTCTATGGCTCTTATTGTCCTGGCCCTTTCCCTTTGTCATGTCTAGCATCACTTTGTTCAACAGTTTCATTTTTTCGCAAACGTTTGGCTTTTATTGACTTTGGATTCTTTTGTCCAATTAGTTTTCTTTTCTTTGGAGGCATTTAAAGTATTGGCTTGGAAAGTTTATCAATATTTATATATTCAACAATAATGTAGATATCTTGTATTGACTTGGACAGTTTATCAATATTTATATATTCAACAATAATGTAGATGTCTTGTATTGACTTGGAAAGCTTATCAATATTTATATATTCAACAATAATGTAGATATCTTGTAATGACTTGGACAGTTTATCAATATATTTATATTCAACAATAATGTAGATGTCTTGTTCACAATATTGTTACTACCTTGCTTTGTAAATGATCACATAAATACTATTTTTAACAATAACAAATGTTGCCCTTCTTGTTATTTTGAAAGAGAAATGGGCTTACATCTATATACAATCATGTATCATATATCAATATCATACATATCATAAACAAATAAATGCAGCATACAATAAATAGTTACTATTTTTAACAATAACAAATGTTGCCCTTCTTGTTTGTTTTTAGTTTGAAAGAGAAATGGGCTTACATCTATATACGATCATGTAAGATATATCATCATCATACATATCATAAACACATAAACGCAGCATACAATAAATATGGGTATATAGACTATATGTACAACAGACAATAGTTAAAATATGCTTGATTAACTTCTTAACATTAGTATGAAAAATGACATTTAGGCCTATGTTTAGCGGTTAACCAAGACATGTGCTCCGTCTGCTTTCAATAAGCTTTCAATAAGCACGTCGCGGTGCGATGATTTAAAAATGCGCACCAAAAGCTACTCACGTATTTCCGGTAATATAAACATGAATGAATTTTTTCCCTTCAGTCAAAAAGTTAGAGCGCAAAGATTGATGACGTCATAAAAATAATCTCAGCGCATCCTTTTTTTTCTAACTTTGCGACGAAAAACTATAAAAAGTTGGAACGGCAAATTCAACATGAACCCAAAATATGTCGTTTTATTCGCGTTTTTTGACCAAACTGACCACTGCGGTCATTTAAATTTTTTTAAAACCTTGACAGTGTTCACCGCCGTAACGCAAAGAATATTTGTAGCAAATTTCACGTTTTTATGTCCAGTATTTAAAAAGATTATATGGTATGTACATACCCAGCCAGCCAGCCAGCCAGCCACATACATACATATTCCTTTTGAGATTTATATATATACAAGCCGTTATGTGCCCGATTCTTCGAACGGGCTTTTTTTAAGAATATGCTTGACAAATTATAGTTTTTTAGTTTTGTTTTTGCAACATACATAAAGTAGTATATTTTTTTTTTGTGGTCAGTATTTTTTTAATTTATTTTTGTTTTGCACACTTTATTATACACCAATTCAATATACAACTAAAAAGGAAAAACAAATAATATAATTTTTTTTTATTTCTTGCTCAAAGTATGACCACTATGATCGAATTTTGTGAGTTTATTGGGTAATTAAACTCTTTCTGTAAAACAGAACTCACATGTCTTTTAAAAAGTACTGTTAATTCGAAAATGATTGTTTGATATATTTTTTTGCTACAACATTAGTCGTAGATCAATATTATTTTTTTTTGTTTTTGTTGGTGTTATTTGCTATTTATTTATTGTTGCTTTGGAAGCAAACTTAGAATTAATTTTTAAATTCAACAGGAAAAACAATAACAACTGAAACCGATATGAATCATAGTTAATGATAGTTTATACAACGTATACGACATGAATTAAAACTTTAAAAAGTTGGTCCGGCAAATTTAAACATTGCCCGGCAATATAAAAATTTCCCGCTACATAGTTTATAAGACGTATACGATACAAATTAAAACTTTAAAACGTTGAGCTTGGCAATTTAAACATTGCCTGGCAATTGAAAAATTTCCCGCTACAAAGTTTATAAGACGTATACACAGAATAGGTATAGAACAGAATGCACAATCCCTATATACGCACTCACTAAAAGTTACCATTTTCCGCAATGCAGCGGTCGTTAGAGACGCTACTATAGTAAAATGAGAAATGATATCTACGTCTGCCATAAATATATACAATATATATAGGGCCTACATTATCTTTCATTATAGGCTTACTTTTATGTAAATTTGACTTAATTACCCATTTTGTTTTGAACATTATATTATGATTAGGCCAATATGATGTAAAAATATTTATTACCCGGTACTGATTTGAAAAAAAAATGGCTTAGACGTAGCTCGGTACCGGTAACTAAATTGCTGCGGCTACCGGTACATAAATATATATACTTTTTAAACCAAAATAAACTTTTAAAATTATGAAGGGAAATAGGCATATAATTCATAATGAGTTAATATGAGGTTGTTTATGCTGTTGTTTATCCTTTATGGAGTCAGGAAAGCCATGCAGTTTGACATGCTCTTTTTTACGATAGTTTTTTACACAACCGTTTATGCACATTTTCCTGAAATATTAGCTTTGGGTGTTCGAACTTGTAGATTTGAAGAAAAGGACGTTGTAGGCTAAATAAGCATAAATATAGAGTGTAACCAGGACCGCTGCGTTTAAATAAGCTTAGTACGGCGTCGGTATTACTGCTCAAAACAGAAATATAATGCGATTGCGCATTCTGTTTTATACCTATTCTGTGGACATATACAACACGAATAAAAACGTGAAGGAATTTTTTATTTGCCAGATACAACGTAAGATACCCATTAAAACCATTAATCATTACCCATTATAACAATTTAAAAATATCCCGCTATAAATTACGACGCAAATTAAAACGTGAATATATTTTGTTCTATTCATTCATAAAATACATTAGCAAACATTGAAGCAAAGTTAATTTTAAATGAATACGCAAAATTTGATGACGTCATAACGAAAAGCCGGCTAGCTATCTCTGCGCAAACTTTGATGACGTCATCTTAAAAAAAATCTCAACGCCATCCTTTTTTTAATTTTTTTAGCGCGATCGATCGAAAAACTATAAAAAGTTGGAACGGCAATTTGAACATGAACCCAAAATATGTCGTTTTATTCGCGTTTTTTGACCAAACTGACCACTGCGGTCATTTTAATTTTTTTAAAACCTTGACAGTGTTCACCGCCGTAACGCAAAGAATATTTGTAGCAAATTTCACGTTTTTATGTCCAGTATTTAAAAAGATTATGCGGTATGTACATACCCAGCCAGCCAGCCAGCCAGCCAGCCAGCCACATATTCCTTTTGAGATTTATATATATACAAGCCGTTATGTGCCCGGTCCTCCGAACCGGCTAAAAGTTATGTTTACATACACTCTAACTACTCAGGCAGTTATAATGAGATTGCCCGCATGACCTACGACACGAATTTAAACGTGAGGTAAATTTTTATTTGCCCGCTACAACATGAATTACCCGTTAAAATCATTACTCATCACCCATTATAACAATTACAAAATTGCCCGCTATAAATTACGACGCAAATTAAAACATGAATATATTTTGTTCTATTCATTGATTAAGAACATTCGACAGTACTTTTATTTTTTTTAATGATTGTTTGATATATTTTTTTTACGACAAACATTAAGTCGCAGACCTATGTTGGGTTGTTTTTGTTTATTTGCTATTTATTTATTTATTGTTGCTTTGGAAGCAAACTTAGAATTAAATTTTCTATTCAACATGTAAAACGATAACAAATGAAACCCATATGAAATAATGTTTATAAAACGTATACGACACGAATTAAAACTTTAAAAAGTTAGTTCCAGCAATTTGAACATTGCCCGGCAAATTAAACATTGCCCGGTAATATAAACATTGTCCGGTAATATAAACATTGCCCGGTAATTTAAACATTGCCCGGTAATTTAAACATTGCCCCGTAATTTAAACATTGCCCGGTAATTTAAACATTGCCCGGTAATTTAAACATTGCCCGGTAATTAAACATTGCCCGGTAATTTAAACATTGCCCGGTAATTTAAACATTGCCCGGTAATTTAAACATTGCCCGGTAATTTAAACATTGCCCGGTATTATAAACATTGCCCGGTAATTTAAACATTGCCCGGTAATTTAAACAATGGCCGTTACCAAGGCGATAAGCCTAAAGGTGCCCAGTTCTCGGAACTGTATAAAATAACCCATGGAGTTATAAGCAATAGTCTTTTCCGGTAACTTAAACCATTTAAATATTGCATTCTACAAATTACGACGCAAATTAAAACAAAATTTGGTTCCCTTCTTAAACGCATAAATACGCAAAATTTGATGACGCCATATAATTATAAGCTTAAATATAGAGTGTAACCAGGACCACTGCGTTTAAATAAGCTTAGTAATGCGTCGGTATTACTTCCCGAAACAGAAAAAAAATGCTAAATCTATTTGCTTTGTCCTATGTTTGTAAAGTTTTAAATTATTAATTAGCTTTAAGTCATGTATTCACAGTGTAAAGTATTAAAGTAGTGATAGATTAAGAAAATCTACTACAGTATTGGTAGTGTAAAGAATTTATGTTGTTTACGGCACGTAGGCAATTTAAACATGAAGAAAATTTGTTCCCTTCATTGAGATGAAAATCCATGCACATACTTTGATGACGTCAATTTAAACATGAATGAAAAATGTCCCTTCATCGCTAAAAAATCCATGCGCAAACTTTGATGACGTCATAAAAATAATCTCAGCGCATCCTTTTTTTTCTAACTTTGTGACGAAAAACTATAAAAAGTTGTACTGGCAAAGACAATGTGAATCAAAAGTTGTGTTTTTTTCGCGTTTTTTGACCAAACTGACCACTGCGGTCATTTTAATTTTTTTAAAACCTTGACAGTGTTCACCGCCGTAACGCAAAGAATATTTGTAGCAAATTTCACGTTTTTATGTCCAGTATTTAAAAAGATTATGCGGTATGTACATACCCAGCCAGCCAGCCAGCCAGCCAGCCAGCCAGCCACATATTCCTTTTGAGATTTATATTTAAAAAATATGATATGATATGATATGACAAGCCGTTATGTGCCCGATTCTTCGAACGGGCTTTTTTTAAGAATATGCTTGACAAATTATAGTTTTTTAGTTTTGTTTTTGCAACATACATAAAGTAGTATATTTTTTTTTTGTGGTCAGTATTTTTTAAATTTATTTTTGTTTTGCACACTTTATTATACACAAATTCAATATACAACTAAAAAGGAAAAACAAATAATAATTTTTTTTTATTTCTTGCTCAAAGTATGACCACTATGATCGAATTTTGTGAGTTTATTGGGTAATTAAACTCTTTCTGTAAAACAGAACTCACATGTCTTTTAAAAAGTACTGTTAATTCGAAAATGATTGTTTGATATATTTTTTTGCTACAACATTAGTCGTAGATCAATATTTTTTTTTTTTTTTTTTTTTTGTTTTTGTTGGTGTTATTTGCTATTTATTTATTGTTGCTTTGGAAGCAAACTTAGAATTAAATTTTAAATTCAACAGGAAAAACAATAACAACTGAAACCGATATGAATCATAGTTTATACAACGTATACGACATGAATTAAAACTTTAAAAAGTTGGTCCGGCAAATTTAAACATTGCCCGGCAATATAAAAATTTCCCGCTACATAGTTTATAAGACGTATACGATACAAATTAAAACTTTAAAACGTTGAGCTTGGCAATTTAAACATTGCCTGGCAATTGAAAAATTTCCCGCTACAAAGTTTATAAGACGTATACACAGAATAGGTATAGAACAGAATGCACAATCCCTATATACGCACTCACTAAAAGTTACCATTTTCCGCAATGCAGCGGTCGTTAGAGACGCTACTATAGTAAAATGAGAAATGATATCTACGTCTGCCATAAATATATACAATATATATAGGGCCTACATTATCTTTCATTATAGGCTTACTTTTATGTAAATTTGACTTAATTACCCATTTTGTTTTGAACATTATATTATGATTAGGCCAATATGATGTAAAAATATTTATTACCCGGTACTGATTTGAAAAAAAAATGGCTTAGACGTAGCTCGGTACCGGTAACTAAATTGCTGCGGCTACCGGTACATAAATATATATACTTTTTAAACCAAAATAAACTTTTAAAATTATGAAGGGAAATAGGCATATAATTCATAATGAGTTAATATGAGGTTGTTTATGCTGTTGTTTATCCTTTATGGAGTCAGGAAAGCCATGCAGTTTGACATGCTCTTTTTTACGATAATCAGTCGTTTTCGCATCATTGTTGTAGTTTATTACACAACCGTTTATGCACATTTTGCCTGAAATATTAGCTTTGGATGTTCGAACTTGTAGATTTGAAGAAAAGGACGTTGTAGGCTAAATAAGCATAAATATAGAGTGTAACCAGGACCGCTGCGTTTAAATAGGCTTAGTATGGCGTCGGTATTACTGCCCAAAACAGAAATAAAATGCGATTGCGCATTCTGTTTTATACCTATTCTGTGGACACATACAACACGAATAAAAACGTGATGGAATTTTGTATTTGCCAGATACAACGTAAGATACCCATTAAAACCATTAATCATTACCCATTATAACAATTTAAAAATATCCCGCTATAAATTACGACGCAAATTAAAACGTGAATATATTTTGTTCAATTCATTCATAAAGTACATTAGCAAAGGTTGAAGCAAAGTTAATTTTAAATTAATACGCAAAATTTGATGACGTCATAACGAAAAGCCGGCTAGCTATCTCGGCGCAAACTTTGATGACGTCATCCTGAAAAAAATCTCAACGCCATCCTTTTTTTTATTTTTTTAGCGCGATCGATCGAAAAACTATAAAAAGTTGGAACGGCAATTTTAACATGAACCCAAAATATGTCGTTTTTTTCGCGTTTTTTGACCAAACTGACCACTGCGGTCATTTTAATTTTTTTAAAACCTTGACAGTGTTCACCGCCGTAACGCAAAGAATATTTGTAGCAAATTTCACGTTTTTATGTCCAGTATTTAAAAAGATTATGCGGTATGTACATACCCAGCCAGCCAGCCAGCCACATATTCCTTTTGAGATTTATATATATACAAGCCGGTATGTGCCCGGTCCTCCGAACCGGCTAAAAGTTATGTTTACATACACTCTAACTACTCAAGCAGTTATAATGAGATTGCCCGCATGACCTACGACACGAAATTAAACGTGAGGTAATTTTTTATTAGCCCGCTACAACATAAATTACCCGTTAAAATCATTACTTATTACCCATTATAACAGTTAAAAAATTGCCCGATATAAATTACGACGCAAATTAAAACATGAATATATTTTGTTCTATTCATTGATAAAGAACATTCGACAGTACTTTTATTTAAAAAAAAATGATTGTTTGATATATTTTTTTACGACAAACATTAAGTCGCAGACCTATGTTGTGTTGTTTTTGTTATTTGCTATTTATTTTTTTATTGTTGCTTTGGAAGCAAACTTAGAATTAATTTTTCTATTCAACATGTAAAACAATAACAAATGAAACCAATAAGAAACAAAGAAGAAACTTAAAAAAAATAATAATTGTGTTCAATGTAATCGCATAATGATATCTTACATACACTTTATCTACCCATGGAGTTATAATGAGATTGCCCGCTACACAGTTAATATATACGGCAATTAATAAAACCCTGCCCGTTAAAAAGTTTATCGATGTATACGTCACAAATTTAAATGTGAATGACATTTTGTACGCCCGCTACAACCGAAACGAACTGAAACGTGAAATATTTCCCGCTAGAAACGAATTGAAACGTGAAATATTTCCCGCTAGAAAGATTTTAATGCGTATACGCCCGCTTCAAACGAATTGAAAAAGCTAAAAGTTATGTTTACATACACTCTTACTACTCAAGCAGTTATAATGAGATTGCACGCAACAACTACAAAGTTTATATTTCGTATACGACACGAATTAAAACGTGAATATATTTTGTTCTATTCATTCATATTATACATTAGCAAACATTGAAGCAAAGTTAATTTTAAATGAATACGCAAAATTTGATGACGTCATCCTAAAAAAAATCTCAACGCCATCCTTTTTTTAATTTTTTTAGCGCGATTGATCGAAAAACTATAAAAAGTTGGAACGGCAATTTTAACATGAACCCAAAATATGTCGTTTTATTCGCGTTTTTTGACCAAACTGACCACTGCGGTCATTTAATTTTTTTTAAAACCTTGACAGTGTTCACCGCCGTAACGCAAACAATATTTGTAGCAAATTTCACGTTTTTATGTCCAGTATTTAAAAAGATTATGCGGTATGTACATACCCAGCCAGCCAGCCAGCCAGCCAGCCACATACATATTCCTTTTGAGATTTATATATATATATGATATGATATGATATGATATGATATGATATGATATGATATGATATGATATGATATATGACTAGCTGATGTGCCCGATTCTTCGAACGGGCTTGTAGAGACTCTGTTTGACACACTATAGTTTTTTTATTCTTTTTTTGTTGATTTTTTTTGCAACATTCATAAAATTGTTTTTTTTTTGTTGTGGTCACTATTTATTATTGTATTGTTGTTTTGCAGAGATTAATATACACCCATTCAATATACAACTAAAAAGGAAAAACAAAAATTCAATTTTTTTAAATTCTTGGTCAAAGTATGCCCCCTTGCGATCTAATGATGTTAAGTTTATTAGGTAGTTAAACTTTGTTTCTGTAAAACAGAATTGACATGTCATTTCGAAAGTACTTTTAATTTTTTAATTATTGTTTGCTATATTTTTTAAAGATAACATTAAGTCGTAGACCTATGTTATTGTTGTTTTGTTTGTTTGTTGTTTTTTATTGTTGTTGTTATTTGCTATTTATTTATTTATTGTTGCTTTGGAAGGAACTTAGAATTACATTTTAAATTCAACATGAAAAACAATAACAAATGAAACCCATAAGAAACAAAGAAGAAACTTTTTTTTTATGTTTGTTAAATTATGTCCAATGATCGCATAATGATATTTTATTGGAAAATAAAATTATTTCTGTCTTACGAATTTGACAATACTTTTTAAAAAATCAATACTTTGCAATAGGCCATATGCTCATTGTAACATATCTTTATATACACCATTCCTTGTTTTTGACATTGGTGCAAATATGAATAGTTAATTAGGAGAGCCAACTCTTGAGCAGGCAACATATAATTGCCCATGGGAG
Source organism: Anisus vortex (assembly GCA_949126835.1). NCBI lineage: Eukaryota > Metazoa > Mollusca > Gastropoda > Planorbidae > Anisus > Anisus vortex. The sequence goes on from OX421503.1 coordinate 18,645,597, forward strand.
AAACATGGATATTCCAAATTAATTCCAGTGCACTTGATTGATTGACCTTGTGACTTGTTAATTGTAATGGAAAATGCCAACCTGGCAGGAAACTGCAGACGCTTGAAAGAGAAGGGCATGTCTGTTGCAATAATTGGGATTCTTGGAATAAACACATCTTCTCCTTTACCTTTCCCAGTCAACACTGTCGCTTTTATCACATTAGGGAATAAACTTTTGATGCATAAGCGTGTTCCATTACAAAGTATTGGCGGGTTTATGTTGCGGAGTAGAATTATTGGTGAGCCAATTTTTAGTTGAAGTTTATGCGGTGGCATCCCGGGTGTGTCCAGAGAATGTAAAAATTTCGTAGGGTAGTTCACGGTTTCATTGACATCCGTGACGGAATCAAATGATGCGTATTCAGTACATGTTCCGGGTATCATGTCCTGAATCAGGCCATTCAACTCACTGACAGATGTGTTCTTAGAAGCAAGAATTGCTCGGTCACACAGCCATTCCTTGTTAAGGTAATTTTCCGAAAGGTTCGGATATACTTGGTGGATAAGATCTTGTAGGGATGTCACTCTTTTGCAGAAGTCATCAAGAAAGGTAATGTCCCCTGATTTCATCTGCGTGGGGTAAGTCCCTTCACCAATGTGTAAAAGATTTTCAGCAAAAATGTGTGCACCTGCTTCTTTTTGTTGATGCACTCTCATATTTGTTCTTAATTTTATTGTTTTAACATTTCGCCAAAGAAAAGAAGATTTAAGGCAAGCATTGATTTCATCCGCTGGTTTTGACCTTGGTATGACAGGACGAGTTTGACGAAAATCGCCAGCTAACACCACCAGAGCACCTCCCATGAGTTGACTATTGTCTCTTAAATCCTGCAATGTTAAGTCCAGAGCTTCAAGTGACTTTTTGTGCGCCATTGTGCATTCATCCCAAACAATGATTTTGCAGGTTCTTAGAACCTTTCCTTGGCCAGAGGCTTTGCTAATGTTGCATGTTGGATGTTGCTCATTGGCAATATTTAAAGGTAACCTTAGATCCGAATGCGCCGTTCTTCCTCCATCTAATAACGTAGACGCAATTCCAGATGATGCTATGGCGATTGCCAAATCACGTTTCATTCTGATTTCAGCAAGGATAATGTTTATTAAGACTGTTTTTCCTGTTCCTCCAGGAGCATCGAGAAAAAATATTCCTCCTTTCTCTTCACTGACATGATTCATAATAACTTGATATGCTTCTGTTTGATCGCTGTTTAATAGAACTTTGTTGGATTCTACATATTTGCGTAGTTCTTCAATGTTATAGTTTTTTTTATCTTATCAGGTCTTTGTCTAGAATATCCCGCTCATTTCTTTTAGGAGGCTGTAATCCCAAGTCTGGTAGTGTTTTGTTGTTGATTGATAAACATTTATCCTCCAACAGAATTAGGGCCAAGTTGAAAATATCTGAAGAACAATTTGAACGTTGTGTTGAACTTAGTCTAAATGAGTTATCACGTGGTAAATCTTCGCTCATGGACACTCTATACTTTTCCCACAAACTGTTTGGATTTGATGGGTTGCATATAGTAGGAATAATGCAAAACAGATTTCTTATCTGCTCCGGAGAAGATCTTAAGACAGCCTCTGATAAAGTGTGGTCCCAATGTCTATCATCTTCAAGTAATCCACGCCTTTGGCAAGCTTCTCTGAAAGTCTGGCAAACTTCACCGTTCACAGTTTTTAGATATTCAAAAGAAGTAGGTCCTCGAACTGCATGAAGAAGATGTCTGAGAAAATAGCACTCTGCGTTGTTTGGGTTGACCGTATAGACACGACCCAATGCTTCACTTGCTAGGTTATCTTCACCTGCAACTGGTACACCTTGTTTTCTTTTGCAAAACACCTTTTTGGACTTATTCCAAGTATAAAAGCGAGGTACTTCTGAATATAGCAGTGTCCTGGCAAAAGCGTCACTTTGGCATAATTGAAAAAAAGCTGTCAGAGTTGTATTTGGTGGTCTTTCTGCAAGGGCTTGCGCGTTATCACGTGTGAAGTAAACTCTCTGCCCGTTCTCTAAGTGAACATTGAGATGAACTACTGTCGGGTGGCGTTCGTGAATTGGGAAACTCATAATGCGCCAAACCGCTTCGTTGCTACTGATGTATCTCCCTATCATGTACCGAGACACTTCATCAAGAGCGTTGTCATCTGTCACCCCAAAGACAGCCATGTCACTTCCTTTGTTTACATATTTGCAGATGTATTTGATAGATTTCACAGAGCTACAGTACTCGACATTTATGTGTGCGAGAAACATTTTGGAAAGAATTGGAGAATAAGGATTAACCCACTTGTTGTCCACTTCGACTTCCGTGTTGCCTTTAATTTTAATTTTTGCCGTGAAACCACCGTCTGGTGGGGCGCGTCTTCTGTAAACGGGATAGCCATCTTCACCAGTCTGTGTATCTTTAATTAATTTCCTAGGATATTTTTTGCTGCTTTTTCCATCTTTCATACAGGGGGCGTTGGTATTGATGTGTCCACATGGTCCATGAATCATATTTTTCTTCACTACTGCAAAAAGATTAGGATCTGTCTCTGGATCTGGAAACTCTGCAGATATAATTTTATCAATATTGACTGGGTGTAGTTTTTCCTTCAACCAAATTAAATTGTGGGAGTGTGGAAGTCCTCTTTTCTGCTATTCAATGGAGTACATCCAGCATCGGGTTTCTCCAAAAATATGATATTTAGTTAAAATATCAATAAGTTTGATCTGTTTTTGTCTAAGCACTCTTGCTATTTTGTCTTGACGATCACTTGACGTCTGGCCAAATGAAAGTGATTCTTTTATCTCAGTCCAGTCTGGGTTACACGTAAATGTGATAAATAGGTCGGGGCGTCCATATGACCGAACATAAGACAATGCATCTTGAGCATATTCCTGCATCTGACGTGGGCTTCCCGTGAAAGTTGCTGGGAGGATTACAATTTTCCCAATATTGTGAATGTCCCCATCGTTTGCCAAAGCATCCCTCAGATGTACGTAGTCTTCCACGCGCAACTTTTTTTGATTTAGTCGTATGTATAGGAGTCTTTCACTCTCAATTTTTGCATACATGTCCACAACGTATTGATGGCATAGTTGTCGACATTGTAAAATATGATTTTTTAATCCATTTCTGATCATCAACCTGTATGCATAAAAGTCTAATGCTGAAACCTTTTTAACAGTTGGTGCACCTGTTACAAGATCAACCAGCTTGAGGTGGAAGTGGTATCCATCCTTGCCTTCACAAAATATGAGCGGGTATTGTAGGGCATCGTACGATCGATGTGTTTCTGAAATGCGTTGTAGTGAATTACTTCGCCTCTGAATTATGATGTCACGTTGAGTGAAATCTTGGTCTGACATAATGATGGCAACTTCATTTACTTGAGGAGCATTAAAGCGACGTTCGTGCTCAACAGGTTCTCTTTTTTCTGCACGGATAACAACCTTGAATTCATCATTTGGCATGTTTTCTAGTGAAGTTTTGAAAGTATTAATGAGATGGTTGTTTTCATGGAGCATCCTTTGTAAGCTTAAAACAATATTGCGTCTCACTCTGGGGATAAAATCGCATCGATAATCTACTTCAATCTGCTCATTTCCCATAAAGTAGAATTGTAGAAATTGTGGGTTTTGATCAGGAAGCGGGAGAAGAGATCCAATCCGGTGGTACACCTGTCCTTGTACTTTAAATGTTGTTGCAAAACCGTTAAGATCCACTATTGAGGTAGCACCAAAAGACGTCATCTGAAAACATGAATTGTATCTTCTCAGATTACGCAGGAAATGTTTTGACTCTGAAGTCGTCCCAGACATTAATATCTGCAGATCATTGGGCGGTGTATTCAGGGGAGTAAGTTTAACTTTTCCACTCCTGCAGCACATTCCTGGTGGTTCTGTTTTAAATTTCTTTGCTTGACAATATTTACATATGTAGATCATTCCTCCAATATCAACATAAGGGTGTTTAGCGTAATCATGTTGGGGGTCATATTGGAATCCAGCTAAATTCAATTGTGAACTTTGTGACACCCTTGCTGTGTTTGCACTTTCCCGCTTTTTTTCAAAACGTTTCTGTCGCTCCTCTAAAGTCTCGGTATCTCTTGATGTGGTTGCTACTTCTCGCATTTTTTCAAGACGTTTCTGTCGCTCCTCCAAAGTCTCGGTAGCCCTTGATGTGGTTTCTCCTTCCCGCTTTTTTTCAAGACGTTTTTGTCGCTCCTCCGAAGTCTCTGTAGCTCTTGATGTGTTTGCTTTTTCTCGCATTGTTTCAAGTCGTGTTCGACGCTCCTCTGATGTTTCTATGGCTCTTATTGTCTTGGCCCTTTCCCTTTCTTTGGCATGTCTAGCATCACTTTGTTCAACAGTTTCATCTTCTCGCAAACGTTTGGCTTTTATTGACTTTGGATTATTTTGTCCAATTAGTTTTATTTTCTTTGGAGGCATTTAAAGTATTGGCTTGGAAAGTTTATTGATATTTTTATATTCAACAATAATGTAGATCTCTTGTATTGACTTGGAAAGTTTATCAATATTTATATATTCTACAATAATGTAGATCTCTAGTATTGGCTTGGACAGTTTATCAATATTTATATATTCAACAATAATGTAGATCTCTTGTATTGACTTGGACAGTTTATCAATATTTATATATTCAACAATAATGTAGATCTCTTGTATTGACTTGGAAAGTTTATCAATATTTATATATTCTACAATAATGTAGATTTCTTGTATTGACTTGGAAAGTTTATCAATATTTATATATTCAACAATAGTGTAGATCTCTTGTATTGACTTGGACAGTTTATCAATATTTTTTATATTCAACAATAGTGTAGATCTCTTGTATTGACTTGGACAGTTTATCAATATTTATATATTCAACAATAATGTAGATCCTTGTTCACAATATTGTTACTACCTTGCTTTGTAAATGATCACATAAATACTATTTTTAACAATAACAAATGTTGCCCTTCTTGTTATTTTGAAAGAGAAATGGGCTTACATCTATATACAATCATGTAAGATATATCATTATCATACATATCATAAACACATAAACGCAGCATACAATAAATATGGGTATATAGACTATATGTACAACAGACAATAGTTAAAATATGCTTGATTAACTTCTTAACATTAGTATCAAAAATGGCATTTAAGCCTATGTTTAACGGTTAACCAAAACATGTGCTCCCTCTGCTTTCAATAAGCTTTCAATAAGCACGTCGCGGTGCGATGATTTAAAAATGCGCACCAAAAGCTACTCACGTATTTCCGGTAATATAAACATGAATGAATTTTTTCCCTTCAGTCACAAAGTTAGAGCGCAAAGATTGATGACGTCATAAAAATAATCTCAGCGCATCCTTTTTTTTCTAACTTAGTAACGAAAAACTATACAAAGTTGTACTGGCAAAGTCAATGTGAATCAAAAGATGTGTTTTATTCGCGTTTTTTTTACCAAACTGACCACTGCGGTCATTAAATTTTTTTTTAAACCTTGACAAAGTTCACCGCCGTAACGCAAAGAATATTTGTAGCCAATTTCACGTTTTTATGTCCAGTTTTTAAAAAGATTATGCGGTACGTACATACCCAGCCACATACATATTCCTTTTGAGATTTATATATATATACTAGCTGATATGTGCCCGATTCTTCGAACGGGCTTTTTTAGAATATGCTTGACACATTATAGTTTTTTAGTTTTGTTTTTGCAACATACATAATTTATTTTTTTTAAAGTTAGTTCCGGCAAATTAAACATTGCCCGGCAATTTAAACATAGCCTGGTAATATAAACTTTGCCCGGAAATTTTAACATAGCCTGGTAATATAAACATTGCCCGGCAATTTTAACATCGCCTGGTAATATAAACATTAACCGGTAATATAAACATTGCCCAGTAATATAAACATTGCCCGGCAATTTTAACATCGCCCGGTAATATAAACATTGCCCGATAATATAAACATTGCCCGGCAATTAAAACATGGCTCGGTAATATAAACATTGCCCGGTAATATAAACATTGCCCGGTAATTTAAACATTGTCCGGTAATATAAACATTGCCCATTAATATAAACATTGCCCGGTAATATAAACATTGCCCGGTAATTTAAACAATGGCCGTTACCAAGGGTATAAGCCTAAAGGTGCCTATACACTTTGCCCGGTTATATATACATTTATCGGTAATATAAACATTGCCCGGTAGTATAAGCATTGCCCGGTAATATAAACATTGCCCGGCAATATAAACAATGCCCGGTAATATAAACAATGGCCGTTACCAAGGGTATAAGCCTAAAGGTTCCTAAACACTTTGCCCGGTTATATAAAACATTGATCGGTTATATAAACATTCCCCGGTATTATAAACATTGCCCGGTAATATAAACATTGCCCGGTAATATAAACATTGCCCGGTAATATAAACATTGCCCGGTAATTTTTGTTCCCTTGTAAAACGCATAAATACGCAACGCTTAAATATAGAGTGTAACCAGGACCACTGCGTTTAAATAAGCTTTATAAGGCGTCGGTATTACTTCCCGAAACATAAAAAAAATGCTAACTCTATTTGCTTTGTCCTATGTTTGTAAAGTTTTAAATTATTAATTAGCTTTAAGTCATGTATTCACAATGTGCAGCATTAAAGTGGTGATAGATTAAGAAAATCAACTACAGTATTGGTAGTGTAAAGAATTTATGTTGTTTACAGCACGTAGACAAATTTAAACATGAAGAAAATTTGTTCCCGTCATTGAGTTGAGATTAAATTCATGCTCATCGTTTGATAACGTCAATTTAAACATGAATGAAAAATGTCCCTTCATTGCTATAAAATCCATGCGCAAAGATTGATGACGTCATAAAAATAATCTCAGCGCATCCTTTTTTTTCTAACTTTGTGACGAAAAACTATAAAAAGTTGTACTGGCAAAGTCAATGTGAATCAAAAGTTGTGTGTTTTTTTCGCGTTTTTTTACCAAACTAACCACTGCGGTCATTTTAATTTTTTTTAAACCTTGACAGTGTTCACCGCCGTAACGCAAAGAATATTTGTAGCAAATGTCACGTTTTTATGTTCAGTATTTAAAAAGATTATGCGGTACGTACATACCCAGCCACATACATATTCCTTTTGAGATTTATATATCTAATATTATTAAACGAGAAAAATATGGGGGTATATTTGTGGGTTTGTTTGTGTGTTTGTGTCAGCGTTCTCGAAAACGGGCCCTACGATTTTCGCGAAAACTGTCCTATTGATGTATTCTGGTGAGAAAATGCGTTTTTTATCAATCTCATTTCTTTTGAACTTCTGCTTGACCCTCAATTTTTGGAAAAACCACTAACCATTTCTAAAAATAGCTTTTAAATTGGGCTAAAAGAAAAAAAAAGCATGTCATTGGATTCCCCATATAGCGCGATCGCGTTCAATACAACTATTATGACGTCATAGCCAAGTCGACTTTTATTTAGTATCTGCGTTTCGGTAATTCCCGTTTTAAAGCATTTAAATCGTTACCATTTTCGCCGCGCAATGAAATAAAATCAGCATGACATTGTATCATCAATAAAAAAAAAGTTAAGATATGTTTTAACTTTGTATTTTGCGCTCCAATTAGTTTTTAATATGCTTCTTTTAAACTGAAAGTGAACTTTCGTAAACATCTTTTAACTACATGCTCTTTACACCACCTGTTTACGATTTGTGGCGATGCATTCTTCTACACAGATATTATTATTTGTATACACTTAATAGTTTATGTTTCTGAGATGGGTAAGATTTAAAGCTATTATCAATATCTTTTTTCTATCGTTTAAATGTGTATTTAACTTATGTTCAAAACTAATTTCTTTGTGCACTGGTTGATTGAATTGAAAATAAATAGATAAAAAAATGCCAGACTACACTCGGACCACGGATGAGCCTAGGACGCAATAATCTTCTTTATAGACGGATCGTCTATACTGTATAAGATAAGATAAGATGGGATAAGATTAGTTTGATAGTTTATATTATGATTGAAAGAGTCCAAATTGATTTAGGGCCCTACCCTTACCGATACATCAAACAATTAGGGTACTATTAACGTTATGGAATATATTAAAACTTATATCGTTAACTGCATAGTTATGATGGTAAGTAATTTATACAGTCTTTAAAGTTATAACATTTACAACTTCAGGAAAATGCTTGGCAGACGAAAAAAAATAAATTATATTTTAAACTTGAAAAAGAGAAAGGCATGGACACAAGCCTATGTAGCGCCTCAGGGCAAAAGTTTCAGCGACGCACACTTGCGTACTGTAACAGCTTCATTTAATACTATATTTAGGTAATATCTGCCGCCAACCCCCCCCCCCCCTAGAAGTGTAGCCCCGAGCATATGCCCCCTCTGCTTTATATTTATTTAAATATCTTTGATGTTAAAGATATGTATCAAATATTCTAACAATATTATTAATTTCACCCTATAAAGACCGATCTCAGATCTGTCACCCCGATATTATATATGATATGATATGATATGATATATGATATGATTGGTATACAATCTCTAAACAATATGCTTGTTTGATTGTGGCGTATGACGTCGTCTTGAAAGGAAGTGCATGATATATCTTGATAATCTTGTATTGATAGTTTTGAGTTTTAAATGACTTCGTTGTGAACGGGAGCTGGTGATATTTGTACGTTACTGAGTTATTTTCTACTTTTAAAATATCTAACTGAGTTCTATTCAAATCGTGTTCTAGGTCTACAAATTTAGAGACTTAACTAGTCAGTCATTGTGTCTATTAAAGATAGAAGCGAGCGAAAAAAATATTTCAACATAATTCTGGTCGGTTTCAATCTTTTTTTTTTATTTTTCAATAGAGATAAAAACACACTGCATTTATACAATTATCGCTAAATAATTTAATACCATTGTGGTATTATGATGTCGATAGTTATAAAAAAAATTAAAGCATTTACTTTATAATATACACGGAACACACACAGTAATTTTAACTTAAAATACAATTATGTTGAGAAAATTTAATTTTACATGCATTAGTGTTAGATTTTTGTTGAACATTTAGCATCTATTGTTAATACTACCTCTCAACATGAACTTGGTTTTATTTACTTTCTTTTTACCTTAAATGTGTGTATAAACCCACTCGGCAGAAATATTTCTTTCTTTGTAGCCATTAGTTTGTTGATAATATTAATAGAATAAACCAGACGACTAGTTATTTTAATCTAATTTTCTTATGAAACTATACTAATAGCTTCATTTTTCTCTTAAAATTAAAATACTAATACTAGGAATATAAATGAATTACTATTGTATATGACAAATATTTTTAGTTATGTTTCAATCCGGCTCGTAAAAGACCACCATATACGTTCTGTTTATTAAGCAATTTTGATTATTAGCACTAGAATTTAATCCAGTACAACCATTAATATTTGTTTCTGAATTATAAATATATAAACTTAGTTTGCTTTTAAAATACATTGATTTGGAAGTTATCATAGGTATTTATCATAAAAATACTTACGTCTAATTAAATAATTGAGATTAATAATTTAATGTATCATGTTTTGAATATATTTCCATCTAATATATATAGTAAATGCTATGATCAAATCGATCTAGTATGTACATATAAACATAGATATGTTTTAATAATGGATATGAATAAAAAAAATATGATTGAGTTTGAATGAATATGATTGAATTGCTTATATACATTCTTTTATGCATACTTAGCCGGCAGTCATGCCCAAAAAACCCTGGCGCACACCCAAAATTACATGTTCCATTTTCATTACAGTGTTTATCTCCAAAACATTATGGACTGCAATATGTAGGAAGTAAAATTGTATAGAACAAATAATATTTTGACTTTTAAACGTTAACTTGTAAATTTTCAAAACAGGATTGACGGTTGGAAGAGAAAAACGATATTATATCGCAGTTCTTTGAGATTGGAAAAATACTTAAAATTCAAAATATATAAAATGTATTTTGCTAATTATATCCTATATATCGAATCCATTAATTTAAAATTATAAAAATTTTACTGCATAGCTTAATAATTAAAGCTCTGTTTTAAATTTGATTTTAGCGCTTTGGTTACGGTTTCTTTATTTTAACAGTAAATAGACGTATGAAATAAATTAAAATAAAATAAATTAAATTAAATTAAATTTAATGAAAATACTAGATGATACACGAGAAAATGTATTTCGCAAAGCGATGACATGTTTCATTATTTAATATATATTTAGGATGATTGAGCAGTTTCACTGGATAGATTTAGGTGATGAAACAGCAATTGATCTATATCAACTATATTTTTAAACGAAAGTTTAACAAATATATTTGACTACAATCGTTTTCATCAAATCAAAATACTTTAGAAAGTGCCATGTTTATGTAACTAATTATGCCATTATCGAACATGATAATAAATATATATTCTGAATGATTAAATATAAATTGTATAATATATTTAAGTTTTTGGAATAGAGTTAATATTAAAAACACTATAAACAAAATCCTACGTAAATCACAGCTTCTTCCATAATAGCCTTTCACACATCCAGAAGTACATTCTCCTTCTTGATTACACTCTCCAAAATTACCGCAATAACGACTGCATGCTGTGAAAACGAAATTCATTTTAAGGAACCCGTAAAAAAAATGGTTTGCTTTGCATAAATCCCCACAAGTCACTTTTATTGTTCCACCCAACAGTTTGCACCATTGTGAGTAATAAACAAGAACTCAACCACAATTCACACGAATGTTCATAATTAGGCTTCTAAAGGAAATTATTACATTAAAAAAAGTAAATTACCCGTTGGACCGAACTGATCCATAGGTCCGATGAACCAGCGTTCACCAGTTTCTGTGGCCACGGCATACTAGCTGATTATGTGGCCAGCACTATGCCCAGCCGCCTTTACTTTACCCTAACTAAGGTCAGGTACCCATCAGAGCTGGGTAGACTCAGGGACACCCTCCAGGACAGGGACAAAGCCTAGCCTGCACCAGGATTCGACAGTCGAACGCGCTGCCTCTCGGCCACCATGCCTTATAATAGAATTTTTTACCTAAAATCACAAGAAATATTGTTATGTATGCGTTATTATTATTATTTATTTTTTGTGTACTAGCAAATATGTTTTGCGCTTGATTTGGTTGTTGCGTATGATGTCATATTGACGAATTTTATTGACTGGATAGTTTGGAATTATCTTAATGTCTTAGTGAAGAGCGCAAGTCATCGTATATATCTTTCTGGGTTTGTTTTATACATTTAAAATATTAAACTGAGTTCTGCTCAACAAATTAAGAAATATAACGAGCCGGTCATTGTATTGACTATTACAATACATTCACTAGATTTATTAAAGATAGAAGCGTGCGAAAAAAATGTTAACATAATTCTGGTGGGTTTCAATCCTTATTTGTATTTTTTAATATACATATAAACACACTGCACTTATAAAAATTATCACTGTAAAAAGTAATATCATTGTGGTATTAATATATTGATAATTATAAAAAAAGAAAGTACTTACATCTTAATATACATGGACAAATCACATTACTTTTTATTTCAAATACTATTATGCTGAGTAAATTCAATTTTACATGCATTATTTTATGGATTATTGTTAATACAACCTCTCAACGTAAACTTGGTTTTATTAACTTTCTTTTTACCTTAAACATTTTACATAATATAATATAGACAATTGTGTGTGTAAGCCTACTTGGCAGAAGGATTTCTTGATTTGTAATCATTGTTTTATGGATAATATTGATGTAGTAAACCAAACATCTAGATATTTGTATCTTAGCATTTCATACAAATGTAATATAAGCTACAGTTTTCTCTTAGAATAAAGGTTTTTCAGGACAATTAATGAATTACTATTGTATGTGACCAATTTTCTTAGTTATGATTCAAACTGGTCTTTAAAAGCCCGCCATACACGTTCTGTTTAATAAGCAACTTAGTAGCACAAAAATAGAACCTAAGACAACCACTAAGATTAGCTTCTAAATTCTAAATATATAAACGTGCTTCTAAAATACATTTATTTGGACTTAATCATAGGTTTGTATTTAAAAATATATTTACTTCTAATTGCGTAATTGAGATTAATGATTTATTGTATCATGTTTTAAATATGATTTTTTAATTCAATCAAACCAGCATATCAAACCAGCATATTTCGCACGCAATGTGTTAACGTAAAAAACACTAAATTTTAGTTAAGTTTTATAAACAGTGTATGCTTACAGAAAGTGCAGTTATGCCCAAAGTATCCGAGCTCACAGCCAAAGTTGCACGTTCTATTTGAGCTACAGCTTTTATCTTCTCCACAATGTTTACTGCAATCTGTTTAAAATCGAGTCTTGTCATAAACAAATATCGAGATTTAATACTGTAACACAGAATGGTAGTACATTTGTTGCTACTTTAAAAGACCGAAATAATATATATACAACCCAATATTACAAAATATATGTCCAACTAGGATACTTTTCTTTTTGTACGAAATATGGCATGATATTAAAATTGAGATCGTCACAATACAAACTTTTTCTATTTATGTAAAATAAACTTGTGTATTTTTGTGTTGAATTATTGCAACCAAGTTGTTTAAATCGAAGAAGGCGCATTGGAAATGAATCAGGACAAAAAGATATACAATATTAACCTTTGTATTTATGTGTGGACCAAGTGGCTTTGAAACGAAATCATATTTTTGTTGTATTCTTTTTTCATATTGGACAAGGGGTAGACAAACTTAATGACAATTTAGACAAAGTAGCTAATGAATAAAAGTTAAAACATGTTGACATAGTTAAGAATTAGGGTTATAAATAGAAAGTACACTGAACTGTCAGCCTTTACTGTCCGTTAGAGTCCAATGAGAAGAAAACAATATTTATTAAATTGTACATTAAAATGTTAATTTCAACAACGTACAAAATGAGCTGATGGCTTGCTGTAAAGTCTGAAGTTTGACTTTCTGACCCCTTTTGGAAAAGCTTAATTTGAATGTACACCCGTTTAGGGTGACCAATAGAAATCATATATATATATATATATATATATATATATATATATATATATATAATATATATATATATATATATATATATATATATATATATATAATTCTATATATATATATATATATATATTGTTTAACTTGTTAGTTTGTTCGATGCGTTTGTAAGGCTAATTATTTGTTCACCTTAAACTTAATTCTTCTTTTTGTAAACTGTATTTCTAGTTAAAATATTTTATACTGTTTTCTACAACTACTTGTTCGCATTGATGAGACTAAAAACATTGACTGAAGGAAAGGCTATTTATTTTATATACTATTTATTCAACCACGCTGGAGACCATAGACACGGAATCAGCACAAGTCCAGATAAGGAGTGATAACTTCATACACAAACAAGTTGGCTTTAAACCATAAAAAAATTAATTAGAAGCGAAAATTTCAAAGTAGTTTTACCGAAAGACATTAGATTACACAAACCTAAGATTAGTTGGTCTATGATAACCCAATTACTTTTTTTTCGTAAAAATCACTTAGTTAATATGCCAAAGTTATACTGTAAATTGTTTTTTTCTATTTATGGTGAGCCAACTATTAATCGATTTTATGAAATAAGTATACGTTTTGTTACAAGACATGTTATGTATATATTATAATCTAATAATACCTCTTGCCTCTATCTCTATCAAGCAAAGAATCTATATATTTACATTTTTTTTTGTTTTAAAAAATACGATGTGACATAGCAATGCGACTACACACCTACCATATAGCTACAATAAGCCAGAGAAGACTTTTCTATTTTAAAGTAAAGATTATTTAGAAAGATTATATTCCATTTGTATGTCTATTGCTTGAGACTTTATTTCTTAAAGACGGACGTTTTTTTCTTCAAAAGAAATTGCCTTACATCCATATGTACAAGTTCCATTTGAGTCACATCCTCTGTCACCGGCACATCTGTCATTGCATTCTGTAAAAAAAAAAGTAATTTTAATTTATAACAATAATTACAAAATTATAAATTACAATAAACAAAATGTCTTAATCCAATGTAAATATATTTAGCAAAATTATGGATTTAAACATTAGTGTAAATTCAGTTATTACACAACTATTATCAAATGTATGGATTTGCATGGGAACACGCTTTGATGAATTTATGTTGCTTTATTTCAAAATGTACATTATTTATTATTATTTTCAAAACTAGGGAACACAGTAAAAAAAAATTAAACGACCAAAGATCATTATATACTGTAGTGATTTAAAAACAGTTTAGCAATCTTATATCAGAGGGTCTTGTTTATGACGTTTTTATAGAATGTGTCTCTCAGGGCCTATACGTCCATGCATAAATTATATCGATTATATTATATATAATCCATGATTGGTCATGAAGTTAAGTTAGTGGTTGTTAATTTACAAGTTAAATAGGTGGATGCATGTGTGAAGGTCAGTTGACCAAGAACGAGAGAAAGAGAGAAGTTATGTCAATCGTGAATTTTGACTGAGTGATGTTAAGAAGTTAACACGGGGGGAAGTAAAGAGACGTTTTGGTCAGTGTGGGAACGGACACTCCAAATTGAAATAGTCCAAGCTTTTTTGAGTCTAGGCATTTGGACTTAGTATTTTAAACAATGTGTTCTTTCAATAGTTTTTCAATGTGACATAACATAGATCTATTAATTGAATACGTATGTGCACCTATTCTATATAGAGTTATGTGGGGTGATAGTAGGAATTATTGTATGATATAATATATTGTTTATCTAAATTGTTTAAAGCAACAACGTCATATTAATATACTATTAAAGGCAGTTGAGAAAGTTTGTGTATGCCTCTGAGGAGAGACTGAATAAATGATAATCAAATAATATAAATACGTAACTATAACATTTCACAATATGGGTATTTTAATATCTTGTTCAGCAATTGAGGTATTTATTAGTGACGCCTTCGCAATTGTATCTTTTTATCATATACATTACAGCCGCTACTTCTATAACGAAGATTATTGCGTCCTACGCTCATCCATGGTCTGAGTCTAGTGTTGCATTTTTATTAATGTTTTAAATGATGTTTAGTTACTGGTTTTCCTGGTTTGATCAGGCAACCCATTTCATGTCCGAATGCCCCTGGGGAAGAAAAAGTACTTATGTGCCTTTGTTCTCGCATAAGGAATAAGGAAATTGTTTTTGGCTTCATGTTTATCTAAGCATTGCAACAGGTTATTTTTGGGTTGTATTTCTAAATTAGAGTTTAATGTTTTATGTAATATTACTACTTTACTATTTTCCCATTCTATCATCTAGTGTTTCTAGGTTTAGTGATGTAACTAATGGTCTTTCTCTTGTTGGTATATTCACCAGTTATGAGCCTTGCCGCTCTTTTATGACTTTTTTCTAAATATTTAATATTTTCTTTAATTGTTTAAGAGTTTTAAACAGACCTGAACTAACCCACATTGTACAAAATGCCAATAGGCGTCTTTATTTCCTAACGCTATATAAATTGGGGTGTTCATTTGTAAGCATGCATCATGGTGCCATTTATCACAGGTGTCACATTGAATGGCTCGTTGTTTTGTTGTGCATGACTTTCCGCAAATATTACAATCTAGGTTAGCTTTAAATTTTAGGATCCGCTAGTATGCCTACGTTAGTTCTGAGCAATTAGAAACTCTGGAATGTTGGAAAGGTAAAAAATGATATCCATCTTACATTAAATAATATTATGCCTATCTGTTAACTCTAGTAAAAACATTTTAACTTATTTGTTCTAGAATGTCATAAAATAATGACGAAAAATTATCAAAACATTTATGTGATGTGTTCACTAGTTTTCAACACTTCATAGTTAAGTAAATGACGGCCGCACTGGAAGAAGTAAATTTTAGAAAAAAAAATGAGTTATGACCTTCAGCTATCACAAGTAAATCAATAATTGAATCACAAACCACTTATATATTTAGGTTTTGAATAAACAATAACAGGGAAAAAAAGATTTAAGTCCATTTTGAATCACACGAATTTAATATCACGTGACTAAAAAATATCCAATAGCCTTGCAGTTACAGAGTGATTGATGACATTAATAATGGCATATTACCAAATTGTAAACTAGACGTGCTAAAGAAAAAGAAAGATATCAATAAAAAAAAAATGATGTTTTATAATTGAATCGTAAAATGATTTAATAAAAGGCTTTCAGCAGTAAAAAAAATAAGAACAATCTATAGGGCACTTCGGCCTTTTTTCGCCGCAACTAGCATATCTCTAGTACTAGCAAGTGCTCCTGAATTAATTAAACTAAATTAATTCCGCAATAAGTATGTGAACAAGACATGTAGCTTAACCGATATACATATTTAATGGAAATTTTAAAAACTACTTATCCTGTTCTTGTTTAGCTGTTATAAATAAAAAATTCAAAAATGGACTCAATACTCCTATAGTATTATGCGTTGCATTATTATACGTATGACTATTGTGACTCTATTTCTATTCAAACTATTGTGCGAGAATATAAAATCAAAACATATAGATCATACTTATACTAGAAATGGATATAATAGTGTTATTATATTGCAATATAAAATCAGCCTACAATTACGTCTACTAATATATTTAAAATATTTTTTTAAATGCGAAAAGACATTCTTCTACTGTGGCCGTCAAATGTTGGCTTACTAGATGTGCAGTCAGAACCATAGTACCGATGTAGACAACCAAACAGACAGACAAGGTTTTCATCACAAGTGCCATTGACACAATTAGGACTACACTCTGTAAAATGAAAAATGAAGTTGTTGTTTTTTTCATTATTTTTGATAGTGTCAAAAAACTGCAATTTCATAACTGTATAAGGTCAATTTTTAGATAAAAAATGCACTTTAAAAAAAAATGTGTAGACTGCTAATATCGCAATTTAAAAATTGTCATGCATATGACAGGGCATTTTTGATGATGTTTGGGTAATTTCCTCCTACAAAACATATACACGCCTTAAAAAACAACTTTAAAAACGTAAATATAGAATTCACCGTAAAGGGATAAAACGTTACATACACTATTTCATTCAAGTCCGAAATGTATTATAAAACAATAAATGCATAATTCAAATGATTACATCTCTAGACATCTAGTACTAGTATGCAGCATTTATGCGCCATATATCAAGTTTAATACGTCATTTATACTAAAATTGTACTGATCACTCGATTTCAAACAGTTCATTCGATATATATTAATTTTTTTAATCAAATGATATATCATACAATTAGTAATACAACGTCTGGTACAAGACATATACAAATATTCAAACTAAATTAGAATCTAATTTTTTAATGTTAAAAATAAAATTAAAGATCATTTAAGAAACAATTAAAAATAAAACAAAAAATATATATATATACTTTTATATGTACTTAGCACATTAGTTCTTACTAGCTGAAACTAGTCCACTATTGTGGGGTAAAATTTAAGTCTTTCATAACTCTGTCCATTTTAAATGACGTTTTCTTAACATGATACCACATAAAGGTACAACCCTATAAATGTCAATACTCTTCCAAGAAAACGAGTGAAATGTTATGGCCTTAAACGGTGAGGTCGAATTTTCCACACAGCCACAGTGAAAGAGGGGAAAGACTAACTCTTAAGCCCAACCACAAATTAGCGACACAATTTTGTTTGTTTTGGAAGAAAAATAAAACGTGAATGTGTTTTAATACTATTATATAACACACCCCAACCAGTAAAGAAAAATTGACTATACTTAACATATAAAACTTTGTGTACTCAAGTCTAATTTATAAATATGATTATGATGACATTTGTGTCTTCCTTACAATATTAAATCATCAACGATTAATGAATATATATTTTTTTTACTTACTCGATTTTATACATTGACCTTCCAGGGTGCACCATGCACATTTATCAGGACAACCAGATTGGCAAGCTACTCCTTTTTTTCCTCGCGGACAATCTATTGAAAGAAGCACCAGTTGAAGAAATCTTAACTTGTTGGTTGACGAACAATTAGTATTGTTTATATTGACATACTTTTTCACACATTATATCCTATCTAGATGGCTAAGTAACAATACAATATATTATTGCTTATTATATTAGTCAAATGAATAGCAATATAAAGAAAAAATATTTTTAAAATTTGATATTGAAGGTTGATTCCAATATTTGTCTTGTCACTCGTTTTGTGTATGTATCACTAATATATTATAATTTAGTTTAATATTTGTTTATGTTACCAATAATCCAGCTTCGTCCATGAATTAGGAAAAACTCAATGGGGAAAGGTGAATGGTTACACTACTAATTTCACACTGGCAGACAATGGTTTACAATAATCGATTACACGCTTCTTCATCAAATTCAAAACTTTGTAATGCCGGTTAGTTGTCAATTAGTTTTAAATGCCTTTCATATTTCAATCTGATAAAGTCATATTTATTGCTGTTTTTATGACTACATTTTAATGCAAACCAAACCTATAATTTGTATTTATTAAGAGTGATTATTATTATAATTATGTCGGGCTACATTTCAAATAAAATTAGTCAAAAATAGGCTAACTTTATCATAGCTATTTACACTTGGATAATAAATTAAATTATTCAACTCTATTACTGGCATCACTTCAGATCTGTTAGGATAATATTTGAAAAAACGACAACTATAGCAATAAAACCAAAACTAACTATATTTTACACTTGTTTGCAAAAACAAAAAAAATTAACACACACACATAGCTGTCATGTATTAATAACGCCCAGCTCTCTCTCTCAACGCGAGTTTTGTAGGAGGTACTAAAGCCTAGACTGTTCTAAGAATCCACTCTTGTACCTACCTGAAATTCTAGGAATGGAATGGAATAGTTTATTATTTCTCGTACAGGGGAATTTATGTTAAAACTATTATTTTTATTATGAGTTTTGTAATGATACTATTATTTTCACCCCTTCTATGAATAGGTATGTTCCTCGCTCTTCTCCGCGAGTATTTATTGATTCATGTTGTCTTCAAGGCAGTTAGTTTTCTAGGTACTTTCCTATGAGCTTGTTATGGACGCTTGTGTTGGCACTATTTTATTATTGCTTTCAATACTACATTTATTGTACATACTTTATCATCTGAATTAAATTATCAACAACATTTACACTGAAGCTTCCTCGTGAAGCTACTATTCTATTTTTGTTTCATTGTTTAACAATACGATAATATATTTATTTATAACTACAACGTCAAGGAACGGAACTGTTAGAACGCAAATCCTGAATCTGTGCTCAAAACAAAAAGGAGAGTTCATGTAATACTGAAATATAAATAATAATAACCAAAGTCTACCCTAGGACTAACGAGAATTATCAACAACATTTATACGGCTCTGACCACAAGAGGATTGTGGTCGTAACATAGCTAATGAAATTTGAAACTAATCTCCAGATTAATTAAAAAAATATACTCAACTTATTATTAATGAACATAAACAACTTGAATGGCAAAATTGTATTGCCTAAGCTATACGTAAATATATAAACTATAAACAAAAAAATTATAACTCCTGGTTATTAAAAATGTTACTATATGAATTTAACAACATTTTCAAGCCACCGGAACACTTTTTTGTTTTATAATTACGATAACAGTGTGCTGTTAAAGGTTATTTTTTCAAAGAATTATAGTGTTTAAAAATTGTTAATAATTTGTAACTCAAAATAAACTATCTCTTTTAAATTATATAATATTATTACTCGATTTCTTACTGTAAGTAGCATATTTATAACCCATAATTATATAAGAAGGGATGTACGTTAAACTTTCTACTATCTATCTATTTCGTTCAACATAATATTTAGTGTACACTATTTTTGTTTATAAATAAAATTACGGAGTGCAGGTTTAATTATATTCTGATATAAAAGACAGAGTGATGAGTACACATAAGTTAATTTAGTCTGCCTTTCGGTACTTCTTGGGTCTTCCTACCACAAGCATCAACTTGCTGGAGTCATTGTGCTAATTGTGAGAGTCAGTTTCTGTAAATTATCTTTACCCTACTAAGATTACCTTAGCCCAAGATAGAAATCTTGTCACAGAAAAAATTTACACTTTTGTAATGTTGTTTTTGTATGATGGATTCAAAGTGAGGCCTAAATATTACTTTTATTTATAATCATCATCATTGGCTCATTTATAATAATGATTCGGTAAATCTGTGTCTTTCTTATAAGTTTACAGACGTTTCTTCTAGATAGAAGATTATTACGCCCACTAGTGCCCGAAACTCCTGCAGGGCAACAGGGATCGCTCGGTGGCAGGAATAGAACGCGCGACGCGTCAGTTGGTTTTTGGTTGACATTCCGGTGAACTAATCGCTGGACCAGCCGGATTTAAATCATGCATCCGAAGCGAAACCTGATTTTGTATTGCAATTTAATTTTAAAAGCTGAGCAATAAAAAAAAAAGTATAAGACAGACGGAAGCTTCATTATATTAGCTGCATGAATTGTTTGTAAAAAAAAGAAAATTACTACGTATTAGCCTTTTAGCCGTAGCATAAAAAACATGTAAACAAAATAAAAATTAAACGTTAGTTAGATGTCATTTAAGTATGAATGTATCGTGTTTAGTTTTAAAACACGTCTATTAATAAATTTTCTTTCGGAATGTTCTTTTAGTCTTGTTAAAAATTCTACAATTACTACATTTATATATGTCGTCAGACAAACACTTTTTGCAATGCATTGTTTTATTCAACATCTAAATGTATTGATATATTATATGTAATTAATTTTATTTTTAGGATTTAAAATAACTAATAAAATGTCAAAAAAGACATAGTAACTAAATGTTCTTTAAGCGATATTTACCTCCAATCATTCCTACTTCACAAGTGCCAAAATTCGTGCTAAACGATATTATTTGTATAGAACCTATATTTGGGACCTCCTTTTCAGGTATAAATCTTTTTACACGAAGAAGGTCTTCTTCAATGACACCCGTCGCTGTTGCAGCGTTTGTTTTTGCGTCGCGAAGTTCAACTAAAATCTTTCCTACAGATTTATAATCCGCTGAGCGTGAAACAAATATAAACCAATATCAACATCATGCTATAAAAGCATACATATTTTTTAAACAAAGTTAAAATACCTTAAAAATACTTACAATGTATGATATAGTATTGTTAAAAAGATATGCATTCAACGGGAGATACCTATTGTAATACTAAGTCGACTAACTATCATGGCCTTATTAAGGATTGTGGAGGCGCTGTTCCCGAATTTATGTGAAGGCTTCCACATACCTCAGAAAAGGGCCGTTAATTCATGTTACATTGTGTAAAATCATAAATTTTATGTTGCACTTAGCTTGGATGGACTGGAGCGCTTAAAATGTTAGGGTTAGGGTTAGGGTACTAAATGAATTTTATTTTAAATTTTCAACAAAAGAATGGGGGTATCACTAAAATGTTTCTTTTTTGGATGTGTGGGGGCCCCTTTTGAGTAGGGGCCCCTGTTCCAATGGAACATGTGGAACATGCCTAAATACGCCACTGCTAACAATAGTACAAAGTTATGCCCCTAACTTAGGTAAAGAGGTACTGAATTCACATGTTTTTCTGTTAGTGTTTTTTTAGAGGTACTCAGTATGTAAGTATTCTTTTATTAAGCATGAAAGTGGTGAATTGAAAAAAAGGAATTGATCACATGATTTGAGAGGAGATTGAGTTAACTTCTGGATGTTAGAAAGAAAGGACATTTAATTTATCTGGTTGCGTTTCTCATAACTCATAATATTATAGTATCTTTCATTGGATTTATGTGTGATTGTTGTTAATGTGAAGTATATGAAGTTTATAAAGTATTATTGCTGCAACAGTCGTCTTATGAAGTGCATTATATTTATTTATGTGTTAAATGAAGTATTAAAATAAGAAATACTATGAAACGTCCAAGCGTTCAGAACTAAAGTTCCACTTTTTGATACTGTCCCACTTGTAAATAACTTCATTATCTAACAAAACATTCAATTTAAAGAAAAATCTAAAGCCGTTCTTTCCATTGTGGCCCAAAAACTAAATAATATCAGAAAATGAAAAAAAAAATATTTATAACATTAAAATATTGATTTTTAAAAACTTACGTGGAATATCAAAAAACTCCACAATACTTATGACTATCGGCGCTTCTAACAATATCATTATATTATATGACATCTGCTTTGCAGAATAACACGATCTTTGTTCAAAATATGTAATGCCATCGGTAATACCATATCTGTTATATGCGTCATCAAATGGTGTTGGTGCGATTATAACACTTTTCAATCCGAAATACCGTCCTGTAGTTAAATATGAAAAAAAAATAGTTTTAAGCAAAGAAAACAATGCAATATTTTTATAGTTTTTGCTGACCTGAGCAGATATTCGACATTAAATGTAATTTGTATAAGCTACGGTCCTTGGACTTATACAAATACCAATCATTTTATTACTGTATTTATGTTCCTTTTACACAATCATTTTATTACTAAATTTCTGTGACTTAAAAAAAAAATATTTATTACTAAATTTCTGAGCTTTCCAAACAATTATTTTTAAGGCTTAGTTAGAATTTACTCACACAATGAAGCCATCTAATAGACCGCGTCTTTCCTGTCGATTTAAACCTGAACTCTCATAAATCAAATGTTGTAATTACAATGAAAAATTTTGTATTTACAATGAAAAATGTTGTATTTACAATGAAAAAATGTGTATTTACAATGAACAATTTTGTATTTACAATAAAAAATGTAGTATTTACAATGAAAAATGATTTATTTACAATGTAAAATGTTGTATTTACAATGAAAAATGTAGTATTTACAATGAAAAATGTTGTATTTACAATGACAAATGTTGTATTTACAATGAAAAATGTTGTATTTACAATGAAAAATGTTGTATTTAACATGAAAAATGTTGTATTTACAATGGAAAATGTTGTATTTACAATGAAACATGTTGAATTTACAATGAAAAATATTGTATTTACAATGAAAAATGTTGTATTTACAATGAAAAATGTTGTATTTACAATGAAAAATGTTGTTTTTACAATGAAAAATGTTGTATTTACAATGAAAAATGTTGTATTTACAACGAAAAATGTTGTATTTATAATGAAAAATGTTGTATTTACTATGAAAAAATTTTGTATTTGCAATAAAAAAAAATTTGTATTTACAATGAAAACAAATTGTATTTACAATGAAAAAATGTTGTATTTACAATGAAAACATTTTGTATTTACAATGAAAAAATACCATCATAAAATTGATGAGGGTACAATGTATCATTTGAAAATATTTACAATAATTATATTCAATTTCACGTTTTGATAATTAGAAGCATCTGCAAAACCACAACAAACTACATCTCTGCTTGCCATGTATGATTTTTGTCGTAAAACAAACTAGATGGAGTTTCCTTAATAAACAAGCTTAAGAGAAAATTGATTGAGACTAGTAGAAATAACCTAAACACAAAACAATTCTATAAAATATACTAAATAACTTTAAAATGATAATCGATATAACTCTTACACACATAATATCTACGCCATAAATAAAAAAATATATATATATAACAGTAATAAACAGCCTCATAAAGAACATATATTTAACAGTTAATGGACAAATATATATATTTAACAGGGAAAACACAAATATATATTTAACAGTGAAAGGAAAAATATAGGCCTATATTTAACAGTGAACGGAAAAACATATTTTCATATATTGGTGGTTCCAAATGCTAGAAGACACATTACTTATTTCCTCTCTCTCTCTCCAACGCGAGTTTTGTTGGCGGTGCTGGGCCTGGACTTTTCTAAGAATCCACTCTTGTGCCGACCTCAAATTCTCAGAATGGCTAGGAATAGTCTATTATTTCTCGAACAAGGGAGTTCATGTTAAAATTATCATTTTTATTATGACTTATGTAATGATACTATTATTTTCACCCCTCCTAGTAATAAGTTTGTTCCCCGCTCTCCTCCGCTAGTATTTAAGGCTAGTCAGTCAGTCTTGTGTAGAGTTTTGCAGTGTTTTGCATAGTAGTTTGTGCAGAGTTTCGTACAAAGTGGATGCTTGTGTTGGCACTATTTTATTCCAACTTTTTATAATCTTCATATCGTATATATTTGCACATATCACCTGAATTAAATTATCAACACCATTTACACTGATGCTTCCTCGTCAAGTTACTATTTTTGTTTCATTGTTTACAATATTATAATATATATATTTATTTACAACTACAACGTGAAGGAAAGGAACTGTTAGAACGCAAATCCTGAGTTTGTGCTCAGGACAATAAAAAAGAGTTCGTGTAATTCTGAAATATAAGTAATAATAACCAAAGTCTACCTTAGGACAAACGAGGTTTATCAACAACATTTACACGGCTCTGACCACAAGGGGATTGTGGTCGTAACTATATGATATTGAGAATAAAAACAAACGACATGACAAATAAAAACAAATGAAACATATTCTTGGCTATGTTAATGAAATAATTTCAGACAAAGACCTGAGATGGAGTTTAATTGAAAAAAAAGTCATCCTGTGAAACCAAGTGAGAAGAACCAATCAAAGATGGTGAACAATTGACTAGCTAAGGAACACATGGTTTTACAATTATTCTGCTGTCACATATTGGTGGTTTCCAAGTATTG
This sequence comes from Anisus vortex, assembly GCA_949126835.1. Classification (NCBI taxonomy): domain Eukaryota; kingdom Metazoa; phylum Mollusca; class Gastropoda; family Planorbidae; genus Anisus; species Anisus vortex. Next base: position 18,670,489 of record OX421503.1, read on the forward strand.
GAACACACAATGCTTATTCCCCCCTCTATTTCTCCCTACACACGATTTTGTGGGCGGGGCTTATTTTTCCATTTCCTTGTCATTTAGAACGAAGGCGAAAGATTCTTGGTAATTTTGGTATTTTGTGTTGACCTCAAATTCTCGGAGTGGCTAGGAATGGTTTATTATTTCTGCATGGGGGAGTTCTTATCATTTTTATTATGAGTTTTGTAATGATACCATTATTTTCAACCCTCCTTGTAATAGGTCTGTCCTCCTAACCACTATAATAGTATTGAATGATTTGTTTGTCTAAAAGGCAAGGAGTTTCGAGATAATTTCTTTTGAGGACGCTTGTGTTTGCACTATTTTATTCTAACTGTACATAATCTTCATTATGTATATATGTATTACTGTTATGAAAACGAGAACGACTCGGATAAGGGTGTGCCTTATGTTCTTTTCGCTCCTTGGGGTTTAGCCCGTTCGAACTTGTGTATGGACACTCAGTCAGAGGTCCGTTGAAACTGCTACATGAAACTTGGCTAACGGACAGTGAACCGATTGGACTTTTGTCATATGTAGATAAATTTAAAAATAGGCTTTATTATGCTTTTAACCATGTAAAGACTCATTTTCCACAGATGCAGGAGCGTATGAGACATAATTATGACCGGAAAGCTACAACTAGAACTTTTGCACAAGGTGACAAAGTTATTGTGTTTCTGACTTTGTAGAATCAACCTTAAAGTGCAAAGTTAAGTGGCCCCTACGAGATAGAGTCAAAGCTTGGCTAGAACAATTATTTGATAAAGACTCCTGACCGAAGACGAAAGCAGAGGGTATGTCTTATTAATTTGCTTAAGCCCTATAATTCCAGTAGCCCCCATGATTTCATTAGCTGGAGTCCCGACGGACTTTTTTAAGATAGAGCACAAGTTTGCAGAGAGCAAAGTTAATAATACAGAAGCCCTTAAGAGCTTAGAAACAAAGCTAGGACATCTTCCGGTAGAAGATAAACAGAAGATTATGAAACTGATATATGAAAATAAGTCAATGTTTACAGATGTTTCCAGTAGGACACATCTAATAGAGCACGAAGTAGTATTAACCGAGGGTGCCAGGTCTATTAAGCAGCATTCATATAGAGTTGACCCCATCAGACCTGAGCATATTGAAGCAGATGTAAAGTACATGTTATAAAATGATATAGTGGAAGAATGTGATAGCGAATGGTCTTCACCCTATGTGTTGGTACCAAAAACCGACCACACACTGCGGTTTTATAGAGACTTTGGGAAATTAAGTAATTTTACAAAGACTGACTCGTATCCCAATCCCCGTATCATCGACAAGATAGGGACAATGTTATAGTTGAAACTCTATCTCGGGTACTACATCATTGACTGAATAACCCAATGCTTCTTTTTTTTTCAGATCATCTCACTTGTTCAATAAGAATTGTCATGATAACCTATCATGCGTTTGAATTTTGATTATGGAATACCTATAGAAAACTTGTATCAGACAAAAGTCATGTCTTTTGAAAGTATTAATCATTTTTATAATCATGCACTAGATGAAAGTATTATATTTTTATATTGATGTTCTGAGATATTTTAAATTCATTTTATTAGGGAAAATAAATTCCATTTAAATGCATTATGCAATAAATATATATTTGTATGCATTTACTTGATATGGATGGATGAAAATTATTGTCATTGCTTGCAATTAAGAGGGGAAACTTTGAGCTAATTGATTTGTTATCTTGTTTTATTTTAGTTAATGAATAAAACTAAGTAATAATATGAACAATTTTTATCTCAGAAAGATAGAATAGTGTCATGTATATTGTTTTTCCAAGAATTGGAACACGCAATGTTTATTCCTCTCTCTCTCTCTCTCTTTTCTTACTACACACCATATTAGGACGTTTAGTAGGAAAATAAAAGGTTCTAGGTAATGTTGGGATTCTGTGTTGATCTCAAATTCTCAGAGTCTGGGAACGACTCATTATTTAATAGGGGAAGTTCCTATCGTTTTTGTTATGAATTTTGTAATGATACCATGATTTTCACCCCTATTGGTAATGGGTCTATCTCTTGCACCACTCGGATAGTATTTAATGATTTGTTTTGTCTGAAAGACAGAGAGTTTTCAAAATATGTTCCTTTGAGAACGTTTGTGTTTGCACTTTTTTATTCTAACTGTACATAATAGATACATTGTATATATTGAACATACCACCTGAAATAAACTATCAACAACAGTTACACTGAAGCTTCCTTGTCAAGTTACTATTCTATTGTGTCGTACACATTACTATAAGATTTAGCTACTACTATAATGTACAAGAAAGGAAATGTTGGAATACAAATACTGAATTTGTGCCCAGGACTATAAGAAGAGTTCGTGTAATACTGAAACATAAATACTAATAATTAAAGTATCCCCTAGGACTAACGAGAATTATCAGCAAGATCTACACAGCTCTGGCCACAAGGGGATTGTGGACGTAACAATAGCAATTGGTATAAATTAATAGATAATATTGGAAATCTATTGTTAAATTGTTATATCTTGGTAATATAATAGGAAAAATTAGTGGATACTATCACTATGTTGTATATAAGTTGTTATGTATTCTATATATCTGGGAATGGTAAGAAATAAAGGTATTTAAAGGTGTGCACTTATCCAACCATGAACAATCTTTTATATTAAACTATTAAATTTGCCACAAACGCATAATGGTAGATTACATTTTAATATTTAGATTGCTGTAGTAATTGTAACTAGAGCGTATCTTTCCTCATATTTGAGAAAATGGGAAGTTATAATCACCTTAAGTATGAACCCTGACCTACCCTGTAATAGATATTAGTTAATGTCAAGTTGAAACTGTAATTTAAAGGGGAAGTAACCTATAGTTTGATTCGAGTGTTGAATGAATTATTTGTATTTTTTTTACAATATTGGAGGTAAACTGTTGAAAATTGCCAGAGTTTGAGTAATGTTATATTTATTTAAATAGATTAAAACTTTTTGAAAATTTTTGGTGGAAATCCACACAATTGTACATAGTTAAAGTAAGAATGGCTAGAATATTTTCGAATTTTTGTACTTGTTGAGACATTAGTTAATTTTAATGTTTTGTAATGATACCATTTTTTCACCCCTCCTAGTAATAGGTCTGTCTTCCGCACAACTTTAATAGTATTTAATGATTTTTTTGTCTAAAAAGCAATGTGTTTCGAGATAATTTCTTTTGAGGACGCTTGTGTTTGCACTATTTTATTCTAACTGTACATAATCTTTATATTGTATGTATGTATTTGAACATATAACCTGAATTAAATTATCAACAACATTTACACTGAAGCTTCCTCGTCAAGTTACTATTCTATTGTGTTGTTTACAATACTATACTATTTATCTTCTACTCTAACGTCAAGGAAAGGAACTGTTAGAACGCAAATCGTGAGTTTGTGCCCAGTACCATAAGGAGAGTTCGTGTAATACTGAAACATAAATAATAATAACTATAGTCTACCCTAGGACCAACGAGAATTATCAACGATATCTACACGGCGTTGGCCACAAGGGGATTGTTGACGTAACACTGGTAAACGCTCCCAGAAATAGCAACAAAGTTAATTGTTAAAACAATTTTTTAGCTCTTTTGGAACTCAATTTCATACTAAAAAACACATTTGTTAAATAAATATGTCATAATATGAGGTCGACATTACATTAAGAACATCATCTAGGCTGTTAAGATACTATTGTTAACAATATAAACTTAAAAATATTATATTTAACACATATGATACACTAACAATTTAATATTTATATAAGCTTACCGTTGCTGACTTCAATATGACATATATGAATTTGATCGATATTTTTCATTAATAAACCATCAGCTTTCACTGGACATTGACAGTGATATTCAATAACGTTTGGTTCAGCTAATATTATGAAAAGCCCATCGCATGACTTACAGGAATCGTTTGTATTGAAAGTCAATTCGATATTCTTATAGTTACCTAGAGAAAATAAATATAACAAATTAGAACAAAAAAATATTTATTTTAAACCACATTAGTTATCAAAGGTTTGATATATTTGAGATTTTTATTATAATTTGCACTAATGTTTTTTTTTATAGAAAACTAGAGCAACTATTACCTTTAAGTTAAACCAAGTGAACAGCTTTTTCTCGAAGGGACGAGATTTGTAAAAGTCTCATACGGAAGTGACGTGTTAGAAAGACAAAAAATAAACAATACACGACCCACAAAATCTATATTTAGCCATTTTGTTAAAAAATAAGACCGGGAAAAGATTCAAAACACGTGGAAATAGATTCAAAACACGTGAAAATATTCATTTTTCCTTGTCGGAATTCCTTCTCTGACGTCACTACCCTTTGTTGCCATATCAAATGGCTACGAGATTTGGATTTTTCCTACGCACATTTAAGTGCTAATATTGAACTAATTACTTGAAAGTTAGGTTTAATATTTTGTATAAATGATTTTATTAGCATTTGGGTACTGAATACACTATTTGCTATAAAAATAAACGTTTATCTCAATTTTGATAAAAAGCTGTTCACTTGGTCTTTAAAGAAATATTTTAAAATGTTGACATTTAGTGATGTATTGTTATAGGCCTACTCTTTATCCTATCCAAAAAAAATATAAATAAATAATGTATGGATAATTACATCGCTGACAAAACTGTAACATAATTGTTTAAAAAAAAAACGCAAATAAGTAAAGCTGGAAATGCACAAACTTTTTGGTAACTTACTAATGTTCGCAACACTTAATCTTAGAAATTGTACTCTTGTGTAAGTAAATTCTATGTTTATACTCGTCTCTCCAGTCACACACGTATCGTAGTGGTCGTCGGCGAGCTCAGGAATAGTAGACTTTGTGTTGTCGAATGTGTTGACTATAAAAGAGAACTTTAACGTAAATATATCTTAATAAAAACAACTAAATCGTTAGAAGAAAAAAAAAATTCTTACCAAACGGTATTAGTTAAAATGTAAAATATATGTTACAAGATACATTGCCCGGAGTTGCCCGGGTGGTAAATAAACAGGACTGTATAAGGTGAAGATACACATTTTATAAACTACAATTAAAAGAGAGCTATATATATAATATTTAAATTATTATTTTTCTGAAGACTTTTAGGAAAGTAATTTAAAATAAATATTGCAATCGTGAAAGAAAATAGGCAAGTATTTTTATTTAACAAAAATCTAAATTGCCCCTAGATTCACAATGTCTTTTGCTTTTAAAAGTTAGAAAAAACAAATTGTCGAAAAAAAGGTGCATGTCACTATATCATTAGATATTATAGAAATTACGCATGTGGTTAGATGAGGAATAAGAAAGGTGTGTATGTTATTATTATGTACGAGATTGCACTATGGTATAAAAGGGAAGTGCAGAGAGTTTGAATGATATAGCAACGCTGAATTCTAAATACATTCAGTTGGGATTCTGTCTGGACATGAACAAGACGTATATGAGATCAGTCTTCGTCCAGGTTGATAAATGTACAGACTACTAAATCAAGAATGTTTGTTGAGTAATAGCTGATTTATTAATAGTGGAGAACACGGACTCCACGAGATATTTTCGTGTGTCATATATCAAATTAAAGGTCTACTTGCCCTGATTACAAAACAGTTGGTTTCATTTAACGATTGCATTTCTGTATTTTTTAATTTAATTTTGAAATTTTGTGAATTGTGTGTGTTTTGGTGAAATTTTTTGTTGTAAATAAAAGTTTGTTACGTCCCCTTGTGTTTTTGTTAATATCCCATGATGCTATACTTATCCCATGATGCTATGCTGTGCACAAGGTCCTAAAAACAGTGAACCGCCATTTTGTGGCCCAAAAAATATTGTACGCTTTTTTTTTTAATTCTTTATTTGGCTATACCTTATGTTTAGTAGGTTCAGTAGAAATTAGTAATGGGTCAGTAGGGGTCAGTAGGGGTCAGTAGGGGTCAGTAGGGTCAATGGGGGTCAGTAGGTGTTAGGGATCGGGGTTAGGGATCAGGGTTAGATTTAGGGGTTAGTAGGGGTCAGTAGGAGTTAGGGATCAGGGTTAAGGTTAGGGGTCTCTAGAATTAGGGTTTAGGGATCAGTAGGGTCAGGGTTAGTTTCTAGGCTAAGAATGGATTTGTTGTATTTTTATTTTAGAAAAAATTTTTTTTTGCCTCTTTTGGGCCAACATGGCATATTGCACGTTACATCGCAAATGCGATATTGTATCTTATAATGCATCATGGCGACATGTCTCTAATGATGTAGACGATTTTTTGTTTTATTTCCTATTAAAAGGGTATAAAAGTGATCTTTTAATGCTTTTTTAGGTTTTTAAAAACATTTTTATATCGGTTCTAAAGAAATTTTACTGAAAATTTAAACTGCTGGAGCTATTTTAGGTTCGATTAAGAGTGATAGTATTAAAACTTTAATGACGTCACATTACTAAAAAAAAACAAAATGGCGGGTGTCGTTTTAATATTTCATATAAAATCTTCGTTTTTTTTTCGTAATTTTTTTTTTTCAAAAAATTAATTGTGAAATGTATCTTCCGTTGTTTATTAGACACTAAGGAATAGCTACACGCAAAAATTTTCTGTAAAATTTCTTTAGAACAATAGTTGTGCGTGGGCCCGTATTCTCCACTATTACCGCTGATTTAATTGTTACATTAGAACGGAACTTATGAATTTAAGAAATTCAAGTTGTACTACGCTGCCTTTGTTAAGTTTACAGTTCTGTGTGGTTTCGTCCTGTGACAGTATAGTCTAACTGGGGATTCGAACCCGGGTCGCCCGCACAGCAGTCCGCTACGTTAACCACTGAGCTAACGAAGACACTTGTCCGATGTGAAAAATTATTAGACAGTATATTAGGCATGGGCCTAAATAGGTCAGTGACACAAACTCACGTGATTTCATATTGCCAAATGGGGATCCGTATGCATACACACATTCTCTTTTATATATAGATAGAAATATTACTTACTGTACTGACAAGCATATCCAAAGTACCCTTTCTTGCAATTTAAACCTGGCCTACAACTACCGGTATTCGTGCAACGATCTGTCTGACAGTTACACCGGAAATGTTGACCTGAATTCCAAAAAAGTTGTGCAGAAGCCAAACGAACAAAATCTGTAGAAAAAAATATAATCTAATTATATTTCGAATGCGATTGATGCTTTAAATTTAAAAGTTTGTGATATAAAACATTTTCTTATAAATGATGGCAGCATATTAATGTATTTGTTACAGTCTTGGCAAAGTTTGGCTGCCCACCAAAACTGCTGAAGATAATACAGTCATTCCATGATGGAATGAAAGGCACAGTGCAGTATGACGTGTCAACTTCGGCCGCATTTGACATCTTCAGCAGAGTCAAACAAGGTTGTGTCCTTATCCCAACACTTTTTGGCATCCTTTTTGTCAGCCTGTTGCCTTTGTAACCTCAACCGAGGAGGTTTATCTAAACACCCGTTCTGATGGTAAACTATTCAACCTGGCCAGGCTTAAGTCTAAGAGGAAGATACGGGAGACCATGATTAGGGACATCCTTTTTGCAGATGACCCTGCCTTAGCCACACACACAGAGGCAGACTTGCAAAGCCTAATGTAGATATTGCCTTTCCCAGGATAATAAAATTATATTAATTGTTTGGTTGATTTGATAATTCTATTAAGACAATTGCATTTTGTTATATTAATTATTTAGTATCGGTTATTAAATATTATATCTATGTCAGTGCACTAAATAATATAGTAAAAATATCTTCTATAAAAAAGATTGAAGTTTTGGTTAGAAAGGTGAAGGTGATCGTCTGGAGGCTCAGTTTAGCCTAAGACCTAAGATGGAATGGCGTAATGTATATATATATATATATATATTTGCTCAAGTAAAATGAAGTTGAAATATTAAGACGTTATTATATTATAAATTTGGATCTGCATTCCTAAATCATCAAATAATATGTCTGTTCATATCTGCGTTTATATTATTCAATAAAGTTGAAGTAAATGGAACAAGTTTTGTTACTTCGTCATTACAAGCTTATGAACTGTGACTGTTATCAAACTCAAGTTGTGAGCTTGACTGGATAATAATAAATTAGAATAAAACTGAAGATAAATGTTTAGGTGCCCGTAGGCTACCACGCTACCATAATATTAATAATAAATTATAATAATTAATGAACACTAGCATAAAATGGTGGCAGCTGTGGGATTATTTATTTCAAGTGTTAAAAACAAATGGTCTAACAGTGTTACCAGAAAAAAATGAGACTATGTCAGTCAGAAATTGAATTTCTGGGACACAAGTTTAATAATCAAGGAATACAGACCACAAGTCATTTCAATGAAAAAATACTGCATATAAAAACCCCTGTATTGAATAATCATGTCAGAGCTTTACTTAAATTATTTAATTACTATAGCAAGTTTATAAAAGACTTTTCTAATCTAGTGAGACCACTCATTGAGTTAACTAAAAAACTACAGCCAAACAAAATAAAATGGAATTCAGATTGTGAAAATTCATTACAAACCTTAAAAAACTTTTTCACAACAACCTATTCTTACTACAATAAATGAAAATGAAAAGGTCATTTTAGCTACAGATGCCTCAATGGAAGGTCTAGATGGATGTCTCATGAAGGAATGTAAATATGATGATAACAAAACCATTTTAAAGCCAGCTCTTTATCTAAGCCGAGCTTTATCTAATGCTGAAAAACGGTACCCAATTATAGAATTGGAATGTTTAGGTTTGACATGGGCCGTTCGCAAACTACAAAGGTATTTGCTAGGCAGGAGATTCACAATATTAATAGACCACAAAACACTGTTGAAATTCAACATTAATAATATAAACAACAATCGCATCAACAAGTATGCGATGTTCCTTAGTGATTACAATTTTGACATAAAATATGTACGTGGCCAGGATAAGCATATTCCTGATGTTATTTCGCGTTTATCTACAGAAATACCAGACTAAACAATATACATTCATTTTTGTGAAAGCCAATATGAACATAATAAGCTACTTTGTATAAAGTTGTAAATAATAGTTTATATTTTCAGTACATATGTATAATATCATGACATCTTTGTTTTATTACTTTGTAAAAACTAACACTGGAATTTGAAGAATTGATTAGGATGATGATATATATGTTTTTTTTTAAAAAGGAATTGTATACATGTAAGTCTCAAAGTAATGAGCATAACACATTCTTGATTAATCAATGTTATGATCATGTAAGACACAGAAAAATGAGCATTGATATGTTTTAATAATGATATATAAGACTCCAAGAGAAAGTATTGTAACAATAATAATATTTTAAATATCAGTGAATATTTCATTAAAGTGTATTGTATACTCATATAAGTCTCTCCAAGTGAGCATTGCATATATAATAGTTGTACCTTGACATTGTCTACAAAGACATAACTCAGGAAGAATAAAAAACAATAAGTCTCAAAGGTGAGCAGGTGTAAAATAATTGAATATATAATATTTATCTAAGTAAAAGACGGAAGCAAGAATGATTACACTTAAGTCTCAAGGGTGAGCAGTGGCAAATTAATGGACCCTATGCTCTAGTCAAGAGAAGAGATGATGTGCTTTTCACATGCGCTATCTCCGACGCATACTCGGGATCTCCTGGCAGGACCATGTCAGGAACAATGAGGTGCTGCAGCAGGCTGGGATGCCAAGCATGCCTACTCTGATCCGCCAACGTCGGCTCAGATGGTTGGGAGATGTGTGTAGGATGGACCATGGCAGAATACCCCAAAACATCCTATACTCTGAACTAGCCAGAGAGGAAAGAGGACTGCAGGCCGGCCTCACCTCCGTTTTAGGTATGTCTGCAAGAGAGATATTTAAGCCCTAGCCATGGACATAAACAGCTAAGAGGAACTTGCCAAGGACTGGATGCAGGAGAAAGAAACCTGCAACGGCTCGCTGACGAGAAGCGCATTAGAAGGAAGAGAAGAGACAAATCCACGACCAATTCTGTTTTCTTGTGCCATACGTGCAACAGGAACTGTCACTCGCGTGTGGGCTTGTACAGCCACAGTAGAAGCTGCAAGGCCAGGAGCACAAATTCCCCCAAGGTCACACAAAATTCCGTCGTCTCACGAGACTAATGGAAGCCAAAAATTGTGTCTGTGCTTGCATCTAAATTTTGATCCACTATCAGTGAGAATCTTTCAAAAGAATCATCAGTCAGCAAGGAAATACAATAACTAACTCCTAAATGATAATTTTTCTTGTATGATAAATGGTATGATAGTATGCGCGAATGTCTATTGTGCTTGAGTACTAATGGTTCTTTAATATTGCTTTAGACATTCAAAAAGACAAAATTTATGTCACCAAGTCAAATTTCCATTTATTCGGCCCAATCTATATAATAATTACCCAAAGAAATGTATCTGTCATTCCGGAACGCTTAGCGATTTGGTTTTGAGAGTACAGACAGGTGACGGAATATCAAAGACTAATAATTTAAGAGGACCACTTGCACTATTTTTATAGCTCAATGAATCGTGTTTTTTGGTGCGCAGCAAAAAAAGCGTGATGCAAAAGACTTCTGCTTTATGCAACTTTAGAACTCAAGAGTGGTGTTTTCGGTGCGCATCAAATAACGCTTACTCTAAAAGACTTCCGCTGTATGCAACTTTCTATTTTATCTTAAATTAGAGTTCTAATCTTATATAGGTAACAGACGATCGTTCTATAAAGTATTATTCTGCAATTTCTACATGAGAAGTAATGAAACGAAGAAATTGAAAAACTAAAACATTTACTTTTACAAATACATTATTTAATAGTTTTAATTTGCATCTATTGATCGGCATTTTACGTCTAGAATATTCCTTTAAATTATCCGACAATAACTGACAACGGGGATAGGTATAGTTTATAGTTTTCCATTCATGAAATGAAAGCGAATTACTAAACGCTTGGTCTATAATTCCGTTTATGATCGTAAATCCCGAAACAGAAGTTTACGAGTCATCAAAAAGCAGAAATATTTAAAGCAAGCGGTCCATCTTATTACAGTTTTGGAAATATCTAAACAATATTAATATGCCCCGAGGGCCTATATGGAGAATTGTCATCTGGAAAGAGAAAAACAGGTCGCATACACCTCCGTTACAAAGATGTCTGCCAGAGGGACATGAGAGTTGATGAGAGCAGCCAGCATAAACGCAAATGACTGGAAGTGGTAAGTAGAGGATCGATCCACCTGGCTCACTGCTGTCAGGGAGGGGTAAAAATAGCAGAGGAAAGAAGGATGGAGGAGATCGTAGATAAAAGAGCTAGAAGGTGAAGAAAATGGAAAGCACAAAACACGTGTGTAAAAGCTGTGATAAAGACTCCCATTCCTGGATAGGCGTGCACAGCCACACGGGGAAATGCAACCTCAATCCACGGTGATGCACCATTGTCTCGCGAGACGGAAGGATGCCGAATGATAATGACTGGCCTCACGCGAGTAGTAGTAAAGTATCTCCGTTAGACCAATTTCTATCGATAGGGACCGTAAAGCTATGTTCAAAAGTTGCTGTGGCCACGGCATACTAGGAGATTGTATGACCAGCACAAAGCCCACAACGCCCAGTTTCCTTTACTTTTCCCTAACAAATGTCGGGTACCCATCAGAGCTCGGTAGGCTTAGAGACGCCCTTCAGAGCCGGGAACCAAACCCAATAATAATAACAGACATTTGATCATGTTGAAGTTTTCATCTATGGTCAACTTTTGTCTCGCATTTTAAGTCCCAAACATGTAGAAAATAACACTCAACAGACAACTAGGCCCTACACATGGAGACCAAGAAAATACACTTAATATTGTTTCATCTGAATTTATTACATTGAAAAAAGACAGTTAAATCAAACCATGTTTATGTTTTATTATGTCAGTAATTCGAAAAAAATGTAAAATCACCAATTAGAATCGTTATTTCTTAAATTTAAAACCATGACTTAGGACCAGTTTACTTACAGCTCCTGTTTCCCGACTTTTGAAAAAGGAAAATAATATATAAACACAATTCTAAAAATAATAAAAACACATAAAACAAAACTCTTTATCCCCGTGGTTTCCCACGGGCTATTTCTAGTAAAGTAATATTATTATATCTTATTTAGCTAGTGCCTTCAGAGTTATTTTTGCACAAATATGTTATGTTTAGCTAACTTCATTGGTACTGTGATTCTTTTATTTAGCAGATGACATGTGTGTATCTTTTTATATTATTTATATTTTAACAAAATATGTGCTTGACTTTAAAATTTAAGATTTGGCTAGGGTTAGATTTAGTTTTACTTGGTGCCATTTTTGTAACGTTATATTTTTTTTTATTTGGACATTCATATTTTCAGTGCCTGTTTCCTTAAGTGAAATAGTTCAATAAACGCTGTCTGTAATGTTTATTCTTATATCTATTTTTAATTATATTGTCCTATCCGTGCTTTTTTTTTCTATCATTTATATTGCATAGCCAACTCTATCTCTAATAATATTAAACGAGAAAAAATTGGGGGTATATTTGTTTGTGGTGTTTGTGGGTTTGTGTCGGCGTTCTCGAAAACGGGCCCAACGATTTTCGCGAAAATTGTCCTATTTATGTATTCTGGTGAGAAAATGCGTTTTAGATCAATCTCATTTCGTTTGAACCTCTGCTTGACCCTCAATTTTTGGAAAAACTACTGACCATTTCTAAAAATAGCCTTTAAATTGGGCTAAAAGAAAAAAAAAACAAGTTCATGGATTCCCCATCTAGCGCGATCACGTTCAATACAACTCTTTTGACGTCATAGTCGTGACGACTTTTATTTACTATCAGCGTTTCGTTAATTCCCGCTTTAAATCATTTAAATTGTTACCATTTTCCGATTCGCCGCGCAATTAAATATAATCAGCGTGAAAATGTGTCATCAATTTAAAAAAAGGAAAGATACAGTTTGATAGTTGATATGTTTGAAGAGTCCATTTGATTAGGCTCTTACCAATACATTAAACAATTATGGTACTATTAAAGCTGTGGAATACATTAAAATATATATCGTTAATTGCATAGTTGTGATGGTAAGTATTATATAGTTTTTAAAGTTATAACATTTACAACTTTATTAAAATGCCTGGCGGACGACAAAAATAATAGTATTTTAAACTAGAACAAGAGAAAGGCAGAAACTTATGATAGTGCAGAAGCAGACATTAATTTTAAAAGTATTTCTTGCATGTCTTTAGATATAAATAATTCAGTAGATACAAATATAAATCCAGACAGAGCAGCCAAACTCAGGTGCATGGGGATAATTTTAGAATTTATTAACAAAGAAATAGCAGAAACACGCGAACAACAATTCAAGAATAAACACATTTGTAGATTACAGCAACTAGAGAAGTAAGCTATAGATAAGACAGAAACGAGTTTGGATTATCAAAGAAAGTGTATGACAAAAGAACTAGAGGAGGAAACTGCAAAAGAACGAGAAAGACGATTGGAAGAAAATAGAAAGCGAAGGACAAAACAACTAGAGGAGGAAACTGCAGATGTAAGAGAAAAGACCATTAGACAATCTGAGACATAGCAAGGCAGAGCAATTAAAAAATTAAACACTAGATAAACGACAGAAAGCCATTCAAGGACTATCGATAGAGACCATTGATCATCGTGAACAACGCTTGAAAGAGCAACGTCGCCGTATTGTAAGGCAACAATTACTTATGAAACAAAATCTATTTCAATCTACATTTGCGCATCCAATTCAGACAATACTACACAAGTTTCGGACCTTTTAACATAGCATGTATTCACTGTCATGCTTTTCATTTTCCCGAAGAACGGGTGTCGAACAGAATCAACCGCGACTCTTATGGTGACTTCTGCTTATCTGGTCAAGTAAACATAGTGCCATCAGTCTTTACAAATGAGTTGGCCTGTCTCTTTTTTAAAACGTCATTTGCTCGAAGAAGAATTCCTCAAGAGTATGAGGAACTTAAATTAATGTTTCGCACTGGTTTCGCTAAAGGTATGACGATCAGACAATCAATAGTCACGGAGTCTACAGCTTCATAGCAGCAGGACAAGTCTACTATAAGATGGATATTGCAGTACATCCAAGACAAAATGTTAAGTGTGAATTTGAAAGTCCACAATACGTACATAATATGTACTTCTTAGATTCCGGTGACGCCGTCACCGAGAGACTTAAATATCCACTCAATCATGAAATCATGATTATTAATTTTATTTTAAAGAGTACATACTACTATTATAATGTATTTATGATCTTGACGTACATCAAACAATATACTTTGTATATGGTTTAATTTGTATTCACTTTATATTCACATATTGTTGAAGCCTGTCAGTACAATTGATATGTAAATATGCATCTTCTTATTTGTGGCTGCTTTATTTAAATTTGACTATCTTTTTAGTATAATTAATGTTTTTATAATTTGTCTAAACTTCACATTACAATGCATGTTTATTCGTGAACATTCCCATTGATACACTAACCTACACTATATGATATAGTCGTTCAATTTACTGGCTACATTGATGACCTTTATAAAGTCATTGATAGGAATGACATGCAATCTTGATAAGGAATCTCACTGGAGATGGATTTTTGTTCAATTAATAACAGCTTATCAACCAGCATTTATTAAATGATATCACTAAATAATAATTGTTCTTTTGAAAGCCTTTAAAGCAGATTAAAATATATTGTAGAAAAAGATATTGTAATGGAAAAGAAGACATGACTACAAAATACATTTGTAGGCCTACACCTGATTAAATATACCCCCCCCCAGTAAATAGTACATTATATACATGTATTCTATATTTGCAATTTCTATAATGTTTTTAAGATCTTTGATGTTAAAGAAATTAAATGCATCATATATCGTAACAATATTATTATTAGTACAATAATGCTTAACATTTCTATTATAAAATTCAGCCTATAAAGACCGACCTCAGATCGGTCACCCCGATATTGGTTTCTTGTTTCGACACATTAAGGATGTATTAATACAGCTTGCATATGGACTAAATTTGGCCTAGTATGTTTATGAATTTATCTGCACCGTTTATTGCTAAGGCTAGTTTGAGAAATTAGCTTGAACATAACATACAATATAATATATACAATTAAATAGTTTTTTTAAGCTGCCGATACAAATTTCAATAAAATACAATAAACAGTAAGTTATAAATCTAAAATACAATTTAAAAAATTGTTATTCCCTTAAAACATTTAAGAATGTATTTAAAATAAATATTATCAACAGGCTAGAAATGGGCAAGACATTTCATTTAACAAAAATATAATTGAATTGCGTTACCATAGGAAGAAATACACAGGACGATGGGCACACTTTTTTTTAAAATTACAGTGAAGAGAAGCAATAATACTTTTTAAAAAAATTATGTATTTAATGAAATAATTTAAGAAAGTAATTGAAATAAATATTGTGACTGAGTTTTTTGTAACAAAAAAAAGGACATTATACCTGTGGATGATAATAGAATACCCGTCTCACGCATTTATTACTACAACAAGTTAGGAAAGCTCTACATTTATTTACAATCTTTAAAACAAAAGCTAATATAATGGAAATATTAAAAAAAACAACTGTAGAAAAGATATTATAATAAAATCAAACACAGGTGGGCCTGCATGGTATTTAGATACTCTACACAAATAGCTAGAGATTACACGTGTTATAATAAAGATTGCAAAAGTAACCATTGGTAATCGAAAATCCACGCAGACGTTGGTCTTCTGTAAACATAATATATATATATATATATATATATATATATATTTGTGACGGTACGCACAATGTGGGGAAACCTATTACTTTTCTTGTATTTTAACGTTTGTTATTAATTTATTAGATTATTAATTTGTTAAAATTGAGTTATTTTAAAATTGCGCGCAAAAAGAATTAAAATATAAAATGTGAAACTGTTTTAAAAGTTTGGCGATCCATCACACTTGCAAAAGGTGCAGAGTCAGTTAAAAAAAAACTGTTGAAGAAATAAACTTTTTTCATCATAATTTGACATCTTCTGAAAGGCATTGTATTAGATTCCTCAGAATTTTTAGGGGGTTATGCTAAAGTTAACCATATAAATAAACACCATGTTCTTGAAGGCAGTGGGGAAAACTCATTTTTACATCAAACAAGTGACCTAGCACCTTTTGCAAGTGGACTACTCATATATATATATATATATATATATATATATATATATATATATATATTATGGTATATGTGTAGTTCTAATAGTTACTTACTTATAATAAACCAAATCAAATTGTAGAAGTGCATCTTCTTTTTGAAAATTTTGACATATTCTGCAGGTAAAAAATGATTTAGAGAGTGAACGTGTTTTCTAAAATTTAAAAGAAATGAGTTGACTATATATTTTCTGTTCCTTCGGTTAAAGTTTGTGTAAGGTTTGCCTTAGCTAGTTCATGCTTGTTCTAACGGCAGTTTTTCAAGTCAAGTTTGATGCAGAAACATAACTGTGATACATCACCACGAATAGAGTCGTCTCGTGCTCAATTAAAGTTATTTAGTGATCCGTGTAGTAATTTGAATGCTGAATTCAATAATGATAAAAAAGATACGGACTCCCTAAGACCGTACAATCCTATCAAGGCTCAAATTTTACATCAAAGTTGTTTCGCCAAGTTTTACAGCGGTTAGGCATCCGCCATGCTATGTCGAGTGCGTATCATCCACAAAGCCAAGAAGATAGAACGCTATCACCAAATTCTCAAGATCAGTCTTCGAACATACTGCTTTGAACATGAAGGAGATTGGGATCGTGGAATCCCCTTTGTACAGAGAGGTTGTCCAAGTATCCCGCAGAGTTAGTCCTTTTGAGCTGGAATTCGGTCATACAGTTCGAAGGACTCTTGAAATTGATAAAAGAAACCCTTGCCAAAAACCACATCCACTTATGTGGAGACCTTTAAGATAATTTCATCTTATTTTCTAATTTAGGAGTAGCAGGAAGAAATCGTTAATTTTGCCTATCCCATCTTTGACTATAGTTCCCTATGACCCTAATTTTAAATTGTAGTCCCCGAGTATTACATGTTGTTTAGCATTTTCAGCTTTTTATATCATCCATTTGTTAAGAGTACCAATGTTTTATCTTGTATGTGTTAGTCATAGCAATAAGTGGGGATGCTATTTTTTAATGTCCTAACGGACATGTAATTTCATCTGGAGATCATCCACGTAAAATCTAGCTACTTCTGTTTCGACCAGTACTGATCTTCGTATAGACGTTTTTAATTGGATTGACCTTGAAATGTGCACTAACTCCTAAAGCAAGAATTAAAAACCCTATCGTCTTAGACCCTAGATCCATGCCATGAAAGTAAACTGGTCAAATAAAGACATTGCTGTCTTGGCAATCTGAAGGGTTGATTGGTCAGGTTTATACTAAATATGGTATTGTTTAAAATGTTTAAAAGGTTTTAAAGGCAAAGTTATGCATGTAGGATGGTTAAAGTTAAACATTAGTTTGTTGAATTACTTACTGTACTGTGTAATAAATGCATTATTATACTTATTTGTTCATATATTCATACATTTTCGCTTAATTTACTCCACACTTGTTAGTACATAAAATGTGAATGTCCACATCAATCCTGAACAACAAAGCCCATACAAAATAAACAGAGTCGTGTACATTATTTATTAATTAATGCCTACTGTTACAGTCGACAATAAAATATCTTTCTAGAAACTCTGTTAACATCCGGTTGCAATAAACCGCACACGAATGCACTATTTAACACATTTTTGAAATGAATATTATAGCTCAGTGATTGTAACCAAATACTATAATAATACGGATCACTTTCTCTATTTTTAGAGCGTATACGCTTTTTCCCGGGCGCATAAACAAACGATGTTTTAAATAACTTGTACGCTCCTACGTTCGCCATTATTTTTACGTTGCATGCAACTTTCGATTTATATTTACAATTTTCAATGAAATAAAACGGAATCGGGAATGGAGTCATCAAATAGCAGAAATATAAAAACAAGTGGTCCATCTCATTATAGACATATGTTATAACATAGACTATAATAAGATAGACCACACTTGCTCAATTTTTAGAGCTTAAGAGTCGTGTTTTCAGTACCTACGCAGCTAATAGAGGAGTCAAAGAGACTTCCGCTGTATACAACTTTCGATTTTATTCTATGAATTCTTATTTTATACATTACGGACGTTAATTCTATAAAATAATTATTCTACAATAATATTTTTGACACTACAAATTTTAGAAATTAAAAACATTTACTTTAAATTGTTTTATTTACATGTTCTAAAAATAATTTACAGCCAAACATTGCAACTGGCACATACATATATGATGTGTGGAAATAAACGGCTGTGCGTGCACGTGGAACACGCAGATTGAGCTGATGACCTCGGGTAGAGCGGAACACTTGTTGGATGCGACCTGACTGTGTTGAAATGTTCACATGGCGGTTCATGATGTTGTACATAGTGGTGACTTTGTCTACCGCTCTGTGTTGATGTAAGTGATCAAGTTGGAGTTTGGTCACCAAAGCAAGGGCGCTTGTTTAAAGGTCATAGTTCTGTTGGATACGACGTGCCGCTCTACGCTGGGTCGTCCCCAACATGGATAGCATGTATTGTTAGTGGGGATGGGTTTTATGGCTTTGATTTAAATTTAAACAGGATGGGACTAACAGAAAACGGATTTCCAGCTATACCAGCGATTGCAGCGATAATTAAAAAAGGAATAGAATGACAGGGATAGTACGTTTTATTTGAATTATTTTTTAACTAAACAGTTAATAAACATAGAAGAAAAATTGTTATGCAGAAAATATTAATGCTAAAGTCGTTTTTCTAAGACAAGATACATAAATTAATATGTAAGTATTAAACATATACTTTTTGTTTTCTTTTTTCTTTTCCTTTTGACAACATTTGACAATCTGACCACTCATTCTGCTAATATTTCAAATGTAGGCCTACGATTAAATTATCTTTGTTTCCGAAAAGCCTTAAATTAGACATAACTATAACACAGTTACAATTTTCTTTTTTTATTATCACGTTTTTAATTTTTATTTGTTGATATAATATTTTATTTTGAAGTTTATACCATGTAGCCCTATTTTTATATATTCAATATAAATATAACAAAATATACATTTATTCTATCAAAACTACTTGTCTGTAGAAAACAATAGCATTTGTGTACATGTGTAAAACAGTGCGCTCCTGTGCAGTTTCTTACTACCGGATGTTACTAAACATTTAGACAGACGTTTGTGCTGTATATGAAAGGTAGACGTTTATTTTAATTCATCTGACAATGGACACGACTTGTCTTTGTTGATGTTATTTATTGTTCGGGTTAATGTCGCCCATTGCATGGTATGTGCTTATATGTTTGAAATAACCACAGATGTAAAAAGACATGCAATAATAGTTTTATTAATATCTTACCTAAAATATGAATCAAGCTGGAGTTTTTACTATTGCTGTGGATACCCCGTTAGGACCGAGGAAAGTGTCCACAATTTAACTACACATAAAATATATTTAAAAAAAACAACATCACAAACAATAATTGTAAACAGATGACAGAGTGTCATTTAAAGTTTTTACTCCAGACTTCAAAGACGATTTGAAAGCCGGCACGGTCGTGTCAGCGATGGAGGCCTGGTCCAAGGTGTTCCACAGCCCTATGGCTGACGGAAAAAAAATAGTTGTAGACGTCGTTGCGTGAGTGTGGGACATGCAGCTTAAGCTGATGACCTCGGGTTGAGTTGGATACCTGTTGGATTCGACCTGGCTGAGTGGACATTTCCAAGTGGCGGTTTACGATCTTGAAAATAGTGTTGACCTTGTTTATCGCTCTGCTGTGTTCTAGTGGCTCCATTTGGAGTTTGGCCACCAAAGCAGAGGGCGATTGTTTTAAGGCCGTTTTAAGGATCCCACAATGTGGATGCTTACTCTAGGATGGGACGAGCTAAACTTGTATAACAATGGGACTGGATCCCGGTGGAGCATCCCTTGAGGTTCCTATGGAGTATGTCTTTTCACAGAGAATAATGCCAACTTTTAAGAGTATCCGAAAAACAAAACAAATAATTAAAACTACTTCATTCATAGTTAAGTCCTAACCCAAACTAATAATGCAAAGATCCTGCTACGTAAAAGTAATAATAAATGATAAGTTATCTTGGAATCGACATTTTTATAAAGTAATAAAAATCTAACAAAACATTAGCCTTCATAAAAATGAATTTTTAAAAATGTAGTCGAAACGTTAAACTAAAATAATACCTTACATTTGTTAGACCTATACAAGAATATGCATAGTCTGAATGGAACCCATCTAAAGAAAACATTGAAAACAAAACATTATAAGAAATTCACAAAAAAAGCTGTAAGGTTCATTAGCCTTATTTAATTATGTGCATTGTTTAACTGTAAACTTTTCGGCAAATTTAGCGATGCACCTCTAAATTTATCTTGCAGAAGTTTGCATTTCTTGAGTCCGAGTTTGTATAGTTTCTTTATATCCTAACTCTTTGTAAATATCTTCAACAGCCATTCACTTATCAACTTACTATGACTTGCCTAGCATTAAAACAATTCACAATTTGCAGGAAAAAAATGGGGGGGGGGAGGCGGGGGGTTCAACTTACCGTTAAAATCGCTCCTATTGCCAAGTCCTACTCGCGTGCCAATGGCTGCCCAACCCCTAGTCTAAGCAATGCATTGTTTGCACTTTCCTTCTAAAGCGAAGGTGTCGTCGCATAGCAAAATAGCGTGACAATAGTAGCTCGTGTAAGATGTAAATATCGGGGTGACCGATCTGAGATCGGTCTTTATAGGGTGAAATTAATAATATTGTTAGAATATTTATTTGATACATATATTTAACATCAAAGATCTTTAAAACAATAGAGAAATTGTAAACAATAAGAAACGTGCATATAATTTAGGCTACTATTTACAGGGAGTATATTTAATCAGGTATGGGCCTACAAATGTATTTTGTAGTCATTTCTTTTCTTTTTCATTACAATATCTATTGTAATCTGCTTTAAGGGCTTTCAAAAGAACAATTACTTGGTGATATAATTTAATTAATGCCCATTGATAAGCTGTTATTAGTAGAACAACTCCATTCTCAGTGAGATTCTTTATGACTAATCAAAATTGCAGAGCATAACAGCGAACAATAGCCACAGCATCTTCAAAGTGTTCACCGTAGTCTCTATTCAAGCCTGGAAACGATGAGGGTAGAATAATACTTTCACCAATATCAGCATTATTCTTTTCTTCCAGATCTTGAAGAAAACGGGTGACTCCTATGTATTTGTCAGCATGTATCTTCTTTTGATTGTTCTTGATCTACTGAATACGATCGCGTTCCAATCGAACGTACGTATCCACGAGATACTGCTGAAAAAGCCGGCCTCCAAAATGCAGGGCATTGAATTTAATTTCTCGCATATCAGGAACCACACACAGTCAGCTTGAGAAAGTAGGTTTTTGGTAAGATGGGGTGGAAAAGCAATACGGTACTGGGCCATTTTTTAGGCTAAAGGACAAGTGTTCAAATGGCTGCTGGATCAGGATGATGATGATGAAGTTTTTGTACTAGTTGGCAGATAGATCATATTGTCATCCTTGATGTTTATTTATAATTTCACTTAAAATTATTACTTCACATCTCACATTAACTTTTATAAACAATAGTTTTTTTTTCAAAATATGATGTCTTTTTCTAAGTAAAGGCACACAACTTTAACTTTGAAGTATGTTCAAATCAAAAACAAAATTGAATTATTCTCTTCGTAACAATTAAAATATATTTACTTTAAGTAGCTTAAATATAAAACTAGTAGAAGCGACTTGTACACAATCTAACATAGAAAGTAATAAATCCAAAGTTGAAATATTTTTTGTTTAATCTTTTAAAATACATTTACTCCAATGTAATTGCTTTCTCCTTTTCTCAGAAAATGTCTAAGAATATCTTTGAAAAACAAATGCACGTGTACCTTTGGATTTTGTTTACTATAAGTAAGGAATTATTTTATTAAATTAGAAACGCACATAGACTATGCAATATTTGTTTAAGACGTATTGTCCCATTTGTATTGCTCTAATTTTAACGAACACAATTTTTTTCTTATAAAAACACATCTACATAATGTTGCATTGTTTTGCAGTAAATTACAAGCCAATCTCGATATGTCTATCTAGCTGGTATTTTAATTTAAAGAGGGTTGTTTGTGGGTACACTAAATTATGTTTTAGTTTGACTAGTTTGTGATATTGAAATAGGAAATTAGCTATTGTTAAATGATGTTTATAAAATCTATAGTCAATTAATGGTCAGTCCTTTTTTCTAGGGTATCTTTGAAATATTGGTAGTTTACTCTCTGTGGGATATAAAAATTGTGCAGACATGGTCAATATTGAAACAGTCATTGACATTTTGATACAGTTAATTGAAAGTAACATCAGTACTAACACTATAACCTGTATATCTTACATGTGCAGATGGTGTAAATGTTGTTGGTGTAGCAATATTAACAGGACCAAATGGAAAATTCGTGTGCAACTGTGTTAATAATCAATGCTTAAAAGACGGTACCTGTGACACTCATGTAGATTGCAAACTAGGATACTTTGGATATGCTTGCCAGTACAGTAAGTAATAACGTGTCTAGTTACTTAATAATTGCCATATAGTATTTACACTTAGCTTATACATCTTATGCTGTTCATTTCAGAAAATATTTACAATATTTAATGTTTTTTGTTTATCTCTATCTTATAGTCAACGTATTCGATTATAAAAGGTATACTATTCCTGAGCTTGCCGATGACAGCTACGATACCTGTGTGACTGGAAAGAAGATTATAACAATCTACTTTAAATACACAAGAGTACGATTTCTGAGATTGAGACTTCGGGACACAAGTAAGTAGCTAATTAATAAAGGATTCGCATTTGTCGCTTAATATCTATTTCGGATTGTTTTCTGAAAAAAAAAACAATTATTAAAAAAATATGCCAACATATAAATTTAACCATGTAATCAATCCCCTTATTTGGTTGGTGATTTACTAAAAATATAAAACACTAATAATCATCATTTCTATATTGTCATTTTTATTTACGGTTAATATATTTTTCACCCAAAAGTAAGCATGATAAAATACTATTATATTTGTGAATTTCGGACTTTACTGTGACTTATTAAATATTTATGAATTTTTTTTTCTGTATTTCCTTTAGGTGAATATTATAGTTTAAACATTACCTTCAGAGAAAATAGATTGTATAAAACATGTGCTGGGATTTTTATTTTATACAAATCAAAATTTCTTGAATATCACTGTCAAATTCAAGTGAAAGCTGAGGGTTTAATAATTAATAATATCAATAAAATTCCCATCTGTCATATTGAAGTGAGTAAAGGTAAGCAATATGTACATTAATAATGATATTGAATTATGTATTATAATATATACATTATTGAAACTAGTGATTTGTGTGCTGAGGTAATATTAATTCTTAACAACCTCTCATCATGGACAATCTATTTTTAAAAAAGATATAATAATAATGTTATTAAATAGAGCTTTTATCCATGCTCTTTTAGCATGCCCCATGCGCTGTAGAAAATTAATATGTCCACTAGGCTCAAAACTATTGCAGGGCGACAGGGTTCGGTAGATGGCAGGGATAAAACCTGCGACGTGTTGGTTGACAGTCCGTTGAATCTTGGGGGAGCTATCATCTCCTACTAATCGCGTCCCCAGGTGGCGGTTAGTTGAATTTCCTTTACATATAAGGGTTAGCCACGAATTTTCAATAAGCGGCCGTGGATCAACTGCTTTGCTGTCATGGAGGGTGAGGTGGGGTATCACGTGGTAATGATACTCTTTAAGACATGCCGCATCAATCCGAGGAAATGACTGCGAAAAGAGAATATAGAGAGCTTTAACTCTAAACCTGGACAGATGAGACTGTTGGTCTTAACCTTCACATCATCTGGGCAGTTCTCGGAGCCATGTCGGAGTATTACAGAAATATATATATATATATATATACATACATTTATATCAACAATGTAATCCAATGAAAAATAGAACCATCTGTTCGCATCGTGAGGGTAATATAAGTCTTGGCTGTAATTCAAAATGTGCAATGAATAATACAATACTTCTAATTCATCATCATCATAAAGTGCCATGCCAGTTGTCGTAGGAGATCGTATTTTTACTTCCTTTATTTTAAGTTGCAATTTCTGTCTGTCTGTCTGCAATCATGCGTCGTAGGAGCAAAACTTTGCTTCAATTTTTCGACAACTTCCCGTGGTCTGATCAAGCTGAAATTGGGACAGCAGATTTGGGGCGTCTAACAATACACCCTATAAAATTTTCAGTTAAAACGACTTAATAATACTACACTTATGACAATATTAAAAGGAAAGTATAAGAAATATTTTGATTTCGCGTTAAAAATGCCTGTGCAACTTTATATAGTTTTTCGGCGCAAAGCTAGAAAAAAAAATTATGCGCTAAGATTATTTTTAGAACAATTCATACTGAGTAAGGAGATATTTTTGAGATTTGCGACACAGATATGTTTCTGTACGTTTCATTTCCAGTAGTCAATCAATTATTTAATTACATGATGGTAAACTTAGTTTGCAAATAAAGGGAGTATAATGAAAACTTCGTTTTTATGGTTTTCTTGTTTTACTCCCTTTATTTTAAGTTGCATTGTCTGTAATGGTGCAAAAATTGGCTTCGATTTTTCGACCAATTCCCGTGGTCCGATCGAGCTGAAATTTGGACAGCAGATTTGTGGCGCCTAGCAATAAATCCTATCAAATTTTCAGTTGAAACAAACTTATAATACTACACTTATGACAATATTCATTTCTTAAAAGGAAAGTATAAGAAAAATTTTGATTTCGCGTAAAAAATGCCTGTGCAACTTTTTATACTTTTTTGGCACAAAGCTAGAAAAAAAAAATATGCGCTAAGATTATTTTTAGAACAATTCATACAGAGTAAGGAGATATTTTTGAGATTTGCGACACAGATATTTTTTTATTACATTAATGTAAACTTAGTTTGAAAATAAAGGGAGTATGATAAAAACTGTGTTTTTATGGTTTTCTTGTTAAAAGCATCTT
The DNA here is from genome assembly GCA_949126835.1 of Anisus vortex. NCBI lineage: Eukaryota > Metazoa > Mollusca > Gastropoda > Planorbidae > Anisus > Anisus vortex. The sequence continues at coordinate 18,695,845 of OX421503.1, forward strand.
TTCTTCTGGCCAACTCTAGAATTACTGTGGTTTTTGTAATGATATGCTATTCAGTTAAAACTGTCACTAACTTCATTCTATAACTTCCTCCTTATCTCTTTTCATCCAGCTTTCTAGTTATTAGGATGTTTTATAATTTGTCTTTTCTTATTATGTGGCCTACTAACGTTGATTTCCTCTTCATGATCTTTACAATGAATTCTTTATAAGCATTTCGCATTTTTAGCACCTCCACATTAAACGTTTTGTCCATGTAAATAGCTGTATTGGTCTATGAAGCCACATCTATGCACTTTCCAAATAAGCACATTGTTTGTTATTTTGTCATGTTTCACAGCCATATCATAAAATTGGTAATATGTAGCACTTTAGAACCTTTATTATTGTCTCTATCGCTACTAATTTGTTTGTTTCTATGTTTTTCATTTTCATTAAATCCAAAACTCCTTCTGATCAATGTTCAAAAATAAAACATATGCATATGCATGCTAAATGCAAATAATTTATGTTGATAAATAAAATACTTTATTTAGAAATCATTATTCTACTTCCAAAACTTTTGTCCTTTGTACTATATATGCTCCAAAATACTATATATATTGGATAAGAAATAAATATAAAAAAATAGGTGAAATATCAGCCCTTGTCTCCAAAATAATTTAAAAAATTTCAATGTATTATGCAAGTAAAAAAAAAATGCAATTTTATATTTAAATACAGGCCGAAATTTTGGAGTTAAGAGTTCAGTATTGACATCGATTCCTGAAAATGATAGCTTTAGCGCAGATGGGCTTAGCGACAGCCTTACATATTTTGGACATCAAACATGTTATTTGGCCAAGGAAATAACGACTGTAACAGTATTGTTAAGTGCACCAATGACTTTGAGCTCTGTGGAGATCTTTGATATTCCACGTAAGTCTTTGCAAAATACATAATTTAATATACTTTTATAATAAATTAATGTAACTTTTCAAAAAATTATGTTTTGATACTTTTTGTTATTTTTATTTTGTAGCTATTTTGTTCATAGCCGATTGGCAACAATTAAGTGCTTGTAGGTTAAAAATTAATTTGTAAATGTCCGTTGTTTAATATAAGCTTTATTGGTGATTATTTAATATAAATGTGATTGGTGATACTACATTTGGTAACGATTAGTAGGCCTAGTACAAACAAAAAAACACATTGTTTGAAATCTACAAATTTGTCTTTTTTTTCCAAGATAAGCGTATTTTAATCTTCTTTACAGAAAAACATTTCGGTATGATTTTTAGGTGAAGCTAAATAACATCTGAATAGAACAGATAATACTATAAGTAATCTCTTCTGTTAAACAAAAAATAAAAATAAATAAAAATAAAAAAATATGAAATTTATGTACAAAATAATAGGCCTATTATTTTTGTTTGTCACTTATTTAGGCTTTTGGTGTTGTTGGTTTTTATTGGTTGTTGTTCTTGTACTACTATTTTCTTGCCTTTACACTTTTTATTGAGCATTATCATCTCAATAATTACTTTTGATGTATTTATGTATATTAAGCTATGGCATTGAGAGTTATTGTGCACAAATGTATAAATATATATATAGATTTGTTTGACGTAATAAGACCAACACGTGTCATGGTAATCACTACATCTTTCTATTATACATATTATTTGAATTTTTTTTTATAAAATGGGGGCAATTCCATTTAGTATTTACTGCACCAAAACATTTAAAATTCCCCCAGGTACATTTACACATCGTTTATGATTTTTCATTGATATATAGAAGCTACTTAATATTGACCAGTGAATTTGAATGTTATTATTGTATATATGGTAAATGATTTATATATTATTTAAACGTTTATCGAGTGGCTAGACTTCATAGTAAATTAGACCAAAGAAGACAACAGAAGACATGGATATACATAAAAACAATTTTGTTAAGAAAAAATATATTTTAAGTGGCTGCTGAAGCAAGAGTTTACAAGAAATAGGTGATTGGAACCTTTGTAAAACTATAAATACAATTGCATAAAGTTTAGTTTAATATCCTTTATCACAATTGGAACTTATATAAAATAATTATTTACATATATATTGTAAGTTTACTGCACTCCCTCCTATTTGAACGTATATATTTCAATATATTCATTTATTGCTTAAATGTTTTTATTTGTTTTATGCTAAGCTGAATATAGCTCACTTGGGACGGTCACAATTCAAGTTTACACTAAAGAATCAGAAGAGGTAGGATCATTTGACATTGAAGAAGATGACGGTCGTCAAATCAAAAGTCTCATTACTGACGAAATATTTGAGGATATACAGCTTTTTGTTATTTCTTCAAATACAAAATTTGGCGCTTGTGAAATTATATTTAATGGAGGTAAGTGTTAGATTGGCAACAAAATATTTAATTTATATTTCGTTTTTTAACATCTGATTTTCTACCGCTCTTCTTATTAAATCTTGTTTCTATCTTAGTAATCATTTTTAAAAAGTCATTGTATTATTTAAATATATTTTGATCAGGAATAACTCATAAAACGGTAATAAGTCTTTGACTGATGCAAATAGATCAGCTACATGGATTTTTTTCGTACAAATCTAAAATTAACTTCCGGAATAATCAATGAATATTAGGATTTTAAAATTAAGTATGAAGATGGCAAACGTTATAGTTTACATGATATTTTTGTTTGTTTGTTTGTTTGTTTTATTACGCGTGAATTAGTTAAAATTGTACTACAGCTACATAATATCTAGTTGAAGTGGTTGGCATCTTTTAATAAGGGCAAAAACAGAGAGATTCAGAATATCCTTTGCTCAACTAACAATTGAGAATCATTCAAACGGATCGTCAATCAGGCATATAATACAATAGCTGACTCTGAATAAAACGTTTTCTTGTATACAGAATAATATGATAGCGTGCGTATATGTCTATTTTTAGAAATGTATATTTCTGTGCTTATATATAAATAATTATTTTATATTGTTTGAAAAAGACGGAATTTATGTAATCAAGTGAAATTTTCTTTGTGTTTTGGATCAATAAGGTAAACATATTTTATCTTATCTCGTGATTTTAATGTTGTTCTATAATAAAGACTTTTAATTTTATCTTGATATATTATTATGTGTTCGCTAACTAGATTGCCCGATGGGAACATACGGATTGGATTGTAGTGCAAAGTGCCCCAATGAATGCAAATGGTGTACGATAGAAGGTTCTTGTTTAGACAGTGGAATTGTTAGTGGTAAGCCTAATAAATAAATATTTATATATATATATATATATATATATATATACTTCTAAGTAGTTATATATATATATAATCTTAAAAGTAATCTCTTCTCAGGTTACACAAGGAAAAAGAACACCCATTATATTAAGTTTCTAGATAGCTGGCGAATCCTCGGAAGGCTTATTTATCCATTTCTCGTCAACCTTACCTAGACATATAACTCATGACAACAAATTGTATCGATTCTCCAGCCCCGTCATTCCAACATTTTGTCAAGAATACCAGCTTTGACTTTTAATTTTTCTTTACGTTTCAAGTTATAGCATTTAAAATATCTGTCAAGTGAAATTTTCCATAGTTAAAATAAATCAAAGAACTGGGGGAATTTACCATATTTGTAAATCTAAAAGCTGGCGCATATCCCACTATGTGTAAATCCTGTAGCTGGCGTATTTCTCAATATTTGTAAATCTTGAAACTGGCGTATATGTCAATATTTGTCAATCCTCTTGATGGAGTATTTCTCCATATGTGTGAATCCTTGAGCTGGTGAAATTCCCAATTTTTGTAAATCATGTTGTAGCTGGCGTATTACACACTGATTGTAAGTCATGTAGCTGGCGTATAACACACTGCTTGTATATCATGTAGCTGGCGTTTTACACACTGCTTCTAAATCATGTAGCTGAAGTATTTCCCCATATTTGTAAATTATATAGCTGGCGCATTTTCCCATATATGTAAGACCTATATCTAGCATATATCTCCATATTTTTAAATTATATAGGTAGCGTATTTCCTTTTATTTTTAAATGCGTTACATTATTCTTGGTAAAATGTATACAACATAATATTAAACATAACCATGTTTTTTTGTTTGTATTTTCTAAAAATAATACCCTTCGGACCAAACTGATTTACAATATGTTTATGAAAAGCGCAATAAAATATATATTTCTTATATTTACATATATAGAGTGCAGTGGTCATTGCAATGTTGACAGACGTTGCTACAGAAACGGAACGTGTCGTTTCGGATGTTTGGCTGGCTTTTATGATCATGACTGCAATTCTCGTAAGCGTAACGATTATGTTGAAATTATTTAATACTAAGAACTAATGAATATATTTTCAGAACAGTTTCAAATTCCGAATGCTACGGTACATTCTGTGATTCGATAGCAAACAATTCACTTATATTATGTTTTATATAAGTTTAAGTTATGCTATGTATACTTTTGGTTATAATAATTTGGCCTGTGTATAAGATGGAATAGGTGCATGTTGGGCTATGTGATTATTTATACTATCATCTGCTGAATATCATGGTTTTGGCTGTGTGGGGTCCCCTTTTAGTGTGGGGCCACCTGTTCCATGGAAAATGGGAAATGTGGAACAGGCCTTAATACGACTCTGGTCAATGTTCAGTGCACATTCTATTTATAACCCTTGTTACTAACTGTTGGAGTTTAAAATATATTTTTCTGTTTTAACGAGGCATATTTTTTTATTATAAGTACTAACACGATGTAAAATTAATAAATAAAGATGTGACGTATGATGATAAACTATGACGCGTGAGTTAGAATTGACGTTGTGAAGATATTACAGAAACGTTTGACGACCTTTGACTTAGGGAATGACTGGACGTGTTAGCATAGGCTTTAGATTATGCTTAGGAATGTTGAGTTTAATATTATATATACATTGCTGAATTATATTTCATGAATAAACAATTTGATACAATTTTATTATTACTTACTTCAAATCAGTATTTGATTCAATATACTCAATTTAAGTATGGCCTGCCTATATACGTCTATGCAACGACCACACCAAAAATGTTAATACGTTCAAACAACTTACTTCCTGGTTGTTATTTTTTTGTAATTTTAAAGAAGTAGTTTTTTTAAAAAATCATTAAAACACCACTTGTCTAGTATTGCATATTAAGCAAAGGTCGGAATCGATTAATTTTTTATCTTGCATTGGTTTTAATGGCCAGGCTTTGAGTTTAAGCACTTTTTTTTTAAATTATAAAATAAATCAAACGGTATCTAACATTAATAAAACACGTAGCAAGGAAATGATTTTTTGACTTTATTGAGCTCAAAAAGTACCATGACAATATTATAGAGAACAAAAGATAGTTGTACTTGCAAAAGTTTAAATTTCAAAATGAATTCCAAAAAGTTACTATCCTAGTCTAAGTAGAAATAATTTATCAAAATGTTTCAGCTTCAGATATTAAATTGTTTAATGGAATGGCTCGATATTTGGACAGATTGCAACGAGAAATGTGGGGGCGATACAAGCTGTCACTTCAATGGAACATGTGTATTTGGCTGTCAAATAGGCTACTTTCAACATGACTGCTCTTTCGGTAAGATTATTGAATGCGTAACATAATATGAACGAAATGTTTAATTTTAAATTGGTATAAACTCAATTTTTTATGCGTAGCAAAATATAAACTTAGATTGTATTTCTATATATAGACTACATATATAAATCATCGTTTGATTAGACAAATTCATAGAATCAATAACACATGTATTTCAACAAAGAGGGTTATTGGGTCCTGCGCACATCTTTGGGATGCGTATTTGTCTGCAATTTTATAGTGTTTTAAATTATTTTCAGTTACTAGTTTTCCTGGTTTGTTAATGTAATTCCTTACATGCCCAATCGGAAAAAAATACTTATATACATTTTTTCTCGCAGAAGATATATGGATTTTTTTCCACATTTTTTTCTGATCCTTGTAACATATTGTTTTTTATTGTATTTCTTAATTATAATTTAATGTCCTATGTATAGTCACTACGTTACTTTTCACCCTTCGGTACTCTAATGTTTTTAGGTTTAGTGATTCAACTACTTTGGTCTCTTAAACAAAAATAACTTACATTATTTGTATGTAAATGATTCGTTTGTAGTTATTTATAATATTTTGTATATTAGTTACCTATTACTGAAACAAATTTTCAATATTGTGCGTAATATCACTCTTTTTTTTAATTGCGGCGTCCTTAAGTTGAATAAGGAATACAAAACCCAAGGGTGGCAAATATACAGTTATAAAAGTATATCTGCTAATATAATTGTATTTGCTTTTTCTTAAATGATTTTGAGGTTATAATAGAACAGTTTTGAAGCATTAGAAAACTAGAGAACCATATTGAATCATGTATTTCTAGTATAAAAAAGATAATTTCATATTTAAATTAAATTAGAATTTGGTTGGCCAAATAAATCATTATCACCTCGTGTTTTTATTTTAATTTTCAATTAAATTCGCCAAATACTTAGTTGAATATTTGTTTTTATATTGTTAGAAAATGTATTTACATTATCGTTTAGTGATATTATTATCTCTTCATTCTACATTTTCCATGTTTCTTAAACATTTCTGTAGATGATGTTTTGGAGTAGATAAACATTTTGTTTTTAGTCTTTCTCTCACTTGTTAGTTGTTGTATTTGTTAATGTTTTTTCCTATTGTTAAATTCTTTGTTAATGTTTTTCTAAAACTGTTTTTATTGCTTACATCTAGATTACTATGTACTAAAACTGTTTTTATTGATTACATCTAGATTACTATGTACTAAAACTGTTTTTAATTGCTTACATCTAGATTACTATGTTCTAAAACTGTTGTTATTGATTACATCTAGATTACGATGTTCTAAAATAAATTTAAAAAAAATGTTTCTTTGATATTCTCCAGAGTGCAGCCCTAATTGTGGTGGAGAAGGCGACTGCCATAAAAATGGAGCATGTGCATCTGGGTGCTTACCTGGATTTCACGGGTCATTATGCCATTTACGTAAGCCAATAATAAAATGTGCAGTCAGTTATAGAAACATATTTAAAAAAAAACACACAAAGGAAAAAAAAACGAACTATATTACTTAAAAACAGTCTAGTATCTTCAGGTATTTAATAGCCTACATTTATTGTTTTTTTGATAAAATTTCACATATTAATTTTAAAATAATAATATAATGTCGATATTTCAGTCATAAGAAAACGTTTTGCGTTTTTATTCATGTTATTTGTTATGGAAATTAGTGTAGAACGTTGAAAACATTTAAAAAATGAAATGATTTTTTTTTGTTTGTTTAATATTAAAACATATAGTCTTGACTATAAACTAGTTTGCTAAAATCTAGTGCAAGTGAATATAAAATGTGCCGTTTAGACTAAAAGTATTGTCGTTTATTTTATATGAATAAATGAACATCTACAACAAAATACTCTGAAGCTTAAAACACTGTCAGGTACCCATCAGAGCTGGGTAGACTCAGGGACCCATCAGAGCTGGGTAGACTCAGGGACCCATCAGAGCTGGGTAGACTCAGGGACCCATCAGAGCTGGGTAGACTCAGGTACACCCTCAATGTCAGGTACCCATCAGAGCTGGGTAGACTCAGGTACACCCTCAATGTCAGGTACCTATCAGAGCTGGGTAGACTCAGGTACACCCTCAATGTCAGGTACCCATCAGAGCTGGGTAAACTCAGGTACCCATCAGAGCTGGGTAGACTCAGGTACACATCAGAGCTGGGTAGACTCAGGTACCCATCAGAGCTGGGTAGACTCAGGTACCCATCAGAGCTGGGTAGACTCAGGTACCCATCAGAGCTGGGTAGACTCAGGTACACATCAGAGCTGGGTAGACTCAGGTACACATCAGAGCTGGGTAGACTCAGGTACACATCAGAGCTGGGTAGACTCAGGTACCCATCAGAGCTGTGTAGACTCAGGTACCCATCAGAGCTGGGTAGACTCAGGTACACATCAGAGCTGGGTAGACTCAGGGACACCCTCAATGTCAGGTACCCATCAGAGCTGGGTAGACTCAGGGACACACTCAATGCCAGGTACCCATCAGAGCTGGGTAGACTCAGGGACACCCTCAATGTCAGGTACCCATCAGAGCTGGGTAGACTCAGGGACACCCTCAATGCCAGGTACCCATCAGAGCTGGGTAGACTCAGGGACACCCTCAATGTCAGGTACCCATCAGAGCTGGGTAGACTCAGGGACACCCTCAATGTCAGGTACCCATCAGAGCTGGGTAGACTCAGGGACACACTCAATGTCAGGTACCCATCAGAGCTGGGTAGACTCAGGGACACCCTCAATGTCAGGTACCCATCAGAGCTGGGTAGACTCAGGGACACCCTCAATGTCAGGTACCCATCAGAGCTGGGTAGACTCAGGGACACCCTCAATGTCAGGTACCCATCAGAGCTGGGTAGACTCAGGGACACCCTCAATGTCAGGTACCCATCAGAGCTGGGTAGACTCAGGGACACCCTCAATGTCAGGTACCCATCAGAGCTGGGTAGACTCAGGGACACCCTCAATGTCAGGTACCCATCAGAGCTGGGTAGACTCAGGGACACCCTCAATGCCAGGTACCCATCAGAGCTGGGTAGACTCAGGGACACCCTCAATGTCAGGTACCCATCAGAGCTGGGTAGACTCAGGGACACCCTCAATGTCAGGTACCCATCAGAGCTGGGTAGACTCAGGGACACCCTCAATGTCAGGTACCCATCAGAGCTGGGTAGACTCAGGGACACCCTCAATGTCAGGTACCCATCAGAGCTGGGTAGACTCAGGGACACCCTCAATGTCAGGTACCCATCAGAGCTGGGTAGACTCAGGGACACCCTCAATGTCAGGTACCCATCAGAGCTGGGTAGACTCAGGGACACCCTCAATGTCAGGTACCCATCAGAGCTGGGTAGACTCAGGGACACCCTCAATGTCAGGTACCCATCAGAGCTGGGTAGACTCAGGGACACCCTCAATGCCAGGTACCCATCAGAGCTGGGTAGACTCAGGGACACCCTCAATGTCAGGTACCCATCAGAGCTGGGTAGACTCAGGGACACCCTCAATGTCAGGTACCCATCAGAGCTGGGTAGACTCAGGGACACCCTCAATGTCAGGTACCCATCAGAGCTGGGTAGACTCAGGGACACCCTCAATGTCAGGTACCCATCAGAGCTGGGTAGACTCAGGGACACCCTCAAGACCCGGAACAAAAACCCGAATCCACCTGGATTCGAACCCAGGACCTTCGGATCGCCAGTGGAACGCGCTGCCGCTCGGCTACCGTGCCCCATTCTTGCAAAGGGTACTTCATATTAAGTCCAGCTGCCACTTATCATGCTTTCCCTCCTGTTGGTTGTTTTGAATACACTCACTAGATAACGCGTTTACCTCTATTTGATGTCTAACACAGGGTATAAGTATATTAAGAAAATAAATATATAAAAAAAAGTTTCATACATTTACGTTGGTTTAAGAAAATATCCGGCCTAACTTAAAACAAAAACGAATTTGGGATAGAATGGTTAAACTTTGATTATATGTGTGCAGCATGCAGTCCTTATTGTGGTGATACTGGAGACTGTACTCAAGAAGGAGAATGTCTCTACGGATGTGAACAAGGCTATTATGGAAGTAGCTGTGAATTACGTAAGATTATGTTGCTTTAAAATATTGGTATAATTCATATTGTGTATTTTGTATTAGGATTTAACTTTACTACACACTCTAGGATGTTCTAACTCGCTATTCTAAAGAAAAAATCAAGAAATTATTACACAATTCTATTTAGAGTATAACTATTAATCAATACAACCATTACGTACGGGTGTATACATTGCATTGTTCATTCCTAGCCTTAAAAACTGATATCAAAGCACGCGCCATAAAGAAAACTTCTCTCAAAAAGACAGTCATTCCTTATAATTCCCAGTTTGGCTAGACACGAAAAGAAGCACCTCGTACTGCGCTCATTTAATTCAGTGGCGCCTACTTTGTGGAACAGCTTGCCTCAGACATTAATAGAATATGAGACAAAAATAGTCTTTAAACAGGAGCTTAAAGACATTTCTGTTTGGCTAGTGCAATGTGTGCCTTAAATAACAAAATAACTGACTCTGGTAATTATTCAAAAAGAGTAATAATACTAGTAATAATATGATACAAGCTCTCTATAAATAGCCAGTATTTCTATTATTACAATTTTAATGTAGGCCTATATTAGACTGTTCAATTATTAAATCATTACTGATATCAAAATGATGTTTATTTTTTATGCTCAACACCAATATAGCCATGACTATTGTTTAGGTGCTCAAGATCTACAATGTACATTATATATCCAGTGCATATGTAACATCCTCCAAAAAAGAATGGAATGGTGCAATACATCGTTGCACTGTGTAATAAATCGCTCATAAACGAAACTTTTATCTTACTTATACTTCCACCCTTCTGCGCTGTTCGGAGCTTGGGCAATGTTCGTAGCCGCTGCTGTAAAGGCATTGATGTCGCCCCAGTTTTTATCGACAGTGCGGAGGTCATTGGTGATCGCTGTACGCCATGATGCATAATGTCGCCCTAGTACGCGTCGTTCGTTGAGCGGCCGCCATATAGTTGCCGTGCAGGGTAGCCAATGATATGCTGGCGGATTATGTGGCCGGCAAACTTAAAGCGACGTTCGGTGGCTTACGTCGATAGTGAGCGCGTTTTCATTTGGAACCCGGTCTCGATAAGAGATCTTAAGAATGCGTCTGGGGCATCTTTAGTGAAAGACGGAGAGTTTTCCGATCGCTTACCACTATCTTACTCTCGCGTAGTGGGCTGTTGGGACTACTATGGCATTGAAGACATGTATGATGAGATGAGATGAGAGCGAAACTGATGTTGAGTTCCACAGTGGGCTCAGCCTTTGGAAGACGGCGAAGGCTTTGCCAATGCGACACATTGTGCCTCGGGACTGTCATCCTCTGGAGTAAAATGGATTTTGAAATACATTGAAATACCAATGGGCTGCGAAATTTAGATAACCGAAAAAATCTAAAAACAATTTATATTAAAAATATCCCATTCTCATTTAACCGAAAATTGACAATACAATATTAATTAGAACAACATAACATTTATTCCAATGTGTTATCTACTGTTAAATTACGATTTCTTTAAATACATATTAATGATCTAAATACTTTTTTTTTCTTAACATTATTGCGAACAAAAATCAATTAAAATACATAACGTTAATTAAAAAATCGGTAAATTTTAATTTTATAATTACAAGTGTAAAGATTAAATTCATTTAGTTATATATATATATATATATATATATATATATATATATATATATATATATATATATATATATATATATATATATATATATATATATATATATATATATATATATATATTACAATTCAATTATTTTTTCTTAGTGCAAAGAAGTACAATATCACATTTCTACACACACGTCTTTCTACTCTTGCCATATTTCGTGCATTTTTAATTATTATTTTTTTTTACTGAATATAATGTTTTTGTTTTGTTTTACAGAGTGCAGTCCATATTGTTCAGGACATTGTACTATTGATGGATCATGCAATTATGAATGTGTATCAGGGCGATTCGGGAAAGACTGCCTGCTAAGTATGCATACATATATTGTTGTCAAAAACTTAACAACTGAATAAACATCAATCATATCATATATTACAAACATAACACACCCATGCACACAACAATAAATAAAAGTAAGTAGATAAATCCATATATTTGAGGACGCTTAATACATCAGATATTCGCTGTGAGACAGAAAACTAAGCTAGAAATGCCCACGCTAAGATGGCCTTTATGAAAAATAAAAACAATTACAAACAAATCAGAAGCGATAGAGACCAGAAAGAATGTACTAAAGTGTGACATAGATCCAATTTTATTTGTATGGCTGCTAAGCGTGGCTAATGAACACAAATAAATGCATATAATTTGGACATAGCAAAGATGTGACTTTTTACAAGAATGCAACGAGTGGCATTGACAGAGAAAACATCTAGTGTGGATGTGCTCAAGATTTCAAATGCTAATAAAGAATTAATTGTAAATATTATGAAGAGGAATCATCGTTAGTAGGCCACATAATAAGAAAATAAAAATGTGAAAACCACATAATAACAGGTAAGCTGGAGGGAAAGAGATGCAGATGAAGACAGTGAAAGAAGATAATATATGATCTAACGGAATGGCAAGGCATGGCAAAAACAATAAAAATTATAAAGTTTACCAGAAGTAAAGGTAGGTGGGAAGTTAGTATGACCTACGCCAACCGGCATGGCTCCTTATGATAACGATAAAGCTAAGCCTTATGCTAAAAAAGTATATTATGTAATTATACTATAGAGAGAATTTATCCGCCCAATTTAGTGAAAATGCTGGTTACTGCCAGTTATAGATTAAGAAATAGTAAACTGTTTTAGTATAAAATACACCCTTAAATACTCCTTTCAATATATTTTATTATATATTATCAACAACAATACCCAAAACATACATATATGTAAACATGTTATTGTTATCGATATATTAATTTACCTTAGTCCATATTGTAATTCTATAGATTGCAGTCACGGATGTGCAGACGATGGCGACTGTGATTCAACTGGAGCTTGTTTACATAGTTGTTGGCCAGGATTTTATGGCTTTAACTGTAATGAAAGTTAGTATTTTTTCCCCTTTTATCTCATTGCATATAATTCGGTAAAAAACTATATTGTTATGTATTTTAACAAACAAGACATAGGCTATTAACAGTTTGTTATGATATAAAAATAAAACATCTAAAATGTGTGTTAAATGTTACAAATTGAGAATAATGAGAATATCTACACTAGTTTATATTGCGCTTGCTTGCATAACTGTATCGAATGTCGATTGAATGTCAACACTTAGATTTATGCACTTTTTATCAAGGCCACTCAAGATATATATGTATATACAATTAAAAATCATTTTGGTCCAGTAATAACTGAATTAGCTTTTTCAGTCCCATTCCCCCTTAACTAACATTTATTCACCTATTTTGTATAGTAATTCGAATATGGTCAATATTATGTTCGTCAAAAAAGTGTGTTTATCCTAACTGCCGATCCATCTTACATGTGTCCCCCAACAAACTGTCGAGGTGCAATTTCGCGAGAGAAGATTACTTTGCGAACAAAAAAGTGTTAACCAATAAAAACCTAGTTCGGTCCTCACTATCAGATATTTAGCTTAGTTTAAGGTACCGTATTTACTCGTGTATAAGTCGCACCGGTGTATAAGTCGCACCCCTAGTTTAAGATTTTTTTCCTTATACGTTGTCATTGACCCGCGCATAAGTCGCACCCCGACTTCCCGGGTTACACTGCCTTTTAATATCTAAAAAATGCATACCTTTTAAACATAAAAGTTACTAAATATTCACCCTAATTTGGAAACGTTCCTTAAAAAATTGTTTTAATCGTGAAAAAGGCAAACATAATAAAATAAAGGCATATTCTAATAACTCTACATAACTCCAATCAACTATAGGGGTTATGTACGAAACTTTATGGCATAGTAGTGATGTTTTTCGAACTTTTCAAAAACAGTGTCGGGTGTATAAGTCGCACCCCTACCTTTTGTCGAAATTTTCTGTAAAAAAAGTGTGACTTATACGCGAGTATATACGGTAAGTGTTTAGGTATACTGTGAGGTATATCAAATATAATATATTTTATTGTAAATACATGTAAAATTTTGAAAAAAAAATATGTTTTTCACATATATATCATTTAACATATATTTGAAAATTGTATATACATATACACATAAAAACATATATATGTTAAATTGAATTTTTGCACTGATCACCATGGTAATTGTTGTTTATAAAAAAAATGATCTTATGAAATCTTTAAAGAAATTTCAGTAGAAAATTAATTACTGTTTAAAAGTTCCATCTATTGGTGAAAAGTTGACTGATAATATGAACTTGGTATTTTGAAGAAAAGTTGAAAATATAAAATGTTTATATTGTCATGTATTAATAGCGCCCATAGCTCTCTCTCAACGCAAGTTTTGTGGGAGGTACTAAGCCTAGACTATTCTAGGAATCCACTCTTGTGCCGACCTCAAATTCTTGGAATGGCTAGGAATAGTTTATTATTTCTCGTACAGGGGAGTGCATGCTAAAACTATCATCTTTATTATGAGTTTTGTAATGATACCATTATTTTCACCCTTTCTAGTAATAGGTCTGTTCCCCGCTCTTTTCCGCGTGTATTGAAGGCTAAGCGCCCGGCTAGGCAGTCAGTTTTTGCAGAGTTTTTGCAAAGTTTTTGCAGAGTGTTTAAGAGAGTTTGTTAGATATTTCTTTTGAGTCTGTTGGATGTACGCTTGTGTTGGCACTATTTTATTATTGCTGTAAATACCGTGTGCCCACATTTAAACCTGCGACAAATAAACATGCGACACTTAAACATAGACACTTAACCACACGACAGATAAACATACGGACACTTAATCACACGTCACTTAAACATACGGTCACTTAATCCCACGACAGATAAACATACGGACACTTAATCACACGACACTTAAACATAGACACTTAACAACACGACAGATAAACATACGGACACTTAATCACACGACACTTAAACATAGACACTTAACAACACGACAGATAAACATACGGACACTTAATCACACGTCACTTAAACAGATAAACACACGACAGATAAACATACGGACACTTAATCACACGTCAATTAAACATACGGACACTTAATCCCACGACAGATAAACATACGGACACTTAATCACACGACACTTAAACATACGGACAGTTAATGATAGTGACAGATAAACACACTTTTTCACTATACCATTAAAATAAATAGGAAAATAATAGAAATAGCTTTTAAATTAATTTGATAATGATGATGGCAATAATAAAAATACTATTTTTTTTATTAGGTTCGCCAAAATGAGTAAATATGAATACGTTTTTAAATGGTAATAACTAAAACATAAAGGACAATAAAGTATAAAAATGTATAATTGAGCACTATATATTGTTACGGCCCTCCTTATGATGACTATTATTACGACTCGTTAAATCGGATTCAATGAATATAGTTGTATCTTTATTAGAAGTCTCTAGATTCTGCTAATCTGTAGCCCAAGCTAGGGGTTCCTTGACTGACAGGTCTACGCAGCAATGTAGTTATATTCGTGATAATTATCTTCAATACCTTTCTCAACAATGATAGATCAAACAACTCCAGTTGTTGAATAAACAATTTTATTTAAATTGTAGACTCAATATAAACGATCAATAAACTTCATCAACTGATGGCAACATAAGTTTCAATACAATGGCATACAATATACAAATGAATATAGCGACTTCACTCGACAAACTTCCGAACTGAACTAACTTTAAGGAGGTCGGGACTTTACAAAGAAAACGATCATCGAAGATTCTACAGGGTCTTAATACGCATTTTAACCTCTTTCTCTATAATTACTACGATCCAGAATTATCCCCCAATTTCCACGGGATTTGAACGAATTATTTTATTTAAACTGCCCTCAGGGCATAAAGGTCAAACCTTGGTCGCTTTGGACTCTGATACGCACTTGTTAAGAGGTCAATGCCTTACTACGTCATTCATTTATGACCGATATTCGTAACATCCCCCCCTTCTAAAGTTTTATAATTATTTCCTTTACATTTTAACCATACGAAAAATGTTAATTTTAAGGAATAATTATAAAAGAAAATATTCCGGGGAAAACAATACCATTCAATTGGCTATCCCAATAATTCAATCGAACTGATAACAATAACATATAATATATGCAATATAAGTTCATCTTATCAAATGGCTTAACTACAGTCATTCAATCATTCAATTTTTAATTCAAAACAATGGACAATTAAATTGTTTATCTAAATCTTGTATACAAGAAAAATACATAATCATTCTTAATAGATATAATATAATACAAGTTAATAATTTCTATTACATTGAACATTCCACTGTAATAAAAACTCTCTCGTCCATTTAATTATAAACTAATATCTTTTACATTTGTAATCAAACAACAAAAGAAAAAATCACTTAATGTCTATGCAGACACGACTTATTTTTTTCATAAGGAGAAAAAAAAACCAACGTTCTGATAGAACACATGCTAGGCCTAACTCAATTACAAAACAAAAAAAAAATACTAGCCCTGACCTAATTTCACAACAACACGATCATTTTCTCGACATTATTTTTTTCCATGTTTGTAGGCTGGCTAACACATTACTTTTAACAATACTGTCTGTGTCAAAACCCAAAATTTCTAGGTCAGTATTCTTTTTTCTTTCTCTCCCTCTTCCTTGCGATCACTCTCTCATTCCCTATTGATTCTAACAATATTGACATCGCTATGCAAATTTTTACCTCATCACAGCCTAGGTCAAAAAAATATTGCTACGCGATTAAATAGTTATCGTATTAAATGAGCATTCTTTAACATCTATCATCTCAAAATCAAATTCATTTATTATTATTTTGAGAACATTAAACATAGTCTGTTCACGAATTAAAATAGTTTATAGCAAAAATCATTAAAAATATTTCAATTTCTCATTTTACCATGACCTTTTGACGTCATTATTTCCTTTTTAAAAGAGTTCACATTGAAACATTCTATCTTTCATGCAGACATGGATTTACTTGAAACAAATTTGGTTAATTTACTTAATTAACTATCAATCAAAGCAGATTATATTATCTTCATACAATCTTAGTACTAAATAGTAAGTACTTATTTTCTTTAGATTACATCAAAGACATTTCAAATACAATATTATTGAAGTAGAAAAGAGTTAAGCATAGGCTACTATTAAATATTTTTTTTCAGAGCGAAATCAATGTAACAATTTATGTACAAAACAACTGCTGGTTTGACTGTTGTGGTAAAACATTCCATTTCCAATCTTTTCAGTGGTGTACATTGCTCTTTTCCATTTTCCATAAAGGTTTTATTCCTTATTCATAGATTATAGGTTCTCCTGTTACTTTCACAGTGTTCAGGTCTACCCAATCTGTTGCTTGTCAATACAATTCATTCAATCTATTTTAACTAATACAGAAAAAATATAGATTAGTTTTACAATCTTGACATGAAATCCTTAATTAATAATACATTAGTTGAACATTGGTGTGTCAACATTATAAATTCTCAACCATGACATTCTCAACCATTCTGGTTTATGGGTCAAGTCAGTGGCACATATCCTAAATTTATACAAAACAAGGATAAGTTTTATTTTACATTAATTTCACTTCTGGTCTGATTTTCATGTAACAGTATCCTAAAAAGTGAAAAATCATATATAATACAGTTCTTGGAATTCTTTTTAGTCATAGCTCTGCCTTGCTGCAACTATTTTTACCCTACATTATCATACATTCAATGATAATATAATAAATGAATAAATTCACATAGAAGAAATTTGCATCTTGACTCAGTGCAATATTTCAACAACAGTACATGATAAAATAAATCCATAGTACAATCATAAACATTTCTCAATACTTTAGTGATAGAAAATTCTCTTTTCTTAAAATCATTTACATCTTTATCAATCAGATTATCCTCTCTGCCAAATGTTTCAATTATCATTTCCAGAGATTCTCAAACATATCTTATAATCAGTCCACATTTATAATGTCCTCTGATATAGAAACCAATTCTGCGGATACAACTGATCTTTTTCTCTTATAGCAATTATTTTAAATGCTCAACCTAACAAGTTTGTTTAGAAATATCACACTATAATGATATTTACTCTAACAATACTTTTACTCAGTCCTTTT
This sequence comes from Anisus vortex, assembly GCA_949126835.1. NCBI lineage: Eukaryota > Metazoa > Mollusca > Gastropoda > Planorbidae > Anisus > Anisus vortex. The sequence continues at coordinate 18,713,830 of OX421503.1, forward strand.
TCATCACAAGTAAGGGATTTAGTTTTAAAATAGTAAGTTTGGTAACTAACTATCAGTGAATTTGTCATTCAATTCATCCTGTACTCCAGGCATAAATTTTACAAATAAGAGTAACAATGTTAACAACATCAAGCTTATTCCAATTGTTTTCAGAAGGTAAGGCTTTATCATTTTCAAATGATATAATATTTTTGCCTTTCTTTCATCACACAACAATGGCATCTGCATGTGAGCAGTGTACAATTTTTTTCTAACAAATACAGTTATGTCAGACAAAAATTTTATGTACTTATCTAGGTACTTGATCAGCCCAAGGAGGTCCAATTCGGTCTGCCATTCCTCTTGAAGTAGTTTGAGTGGTCCTCGGACAGTGGGTCCAAAGATTTGTCCATAGGCTCCTCGACTTTCCGGATGGGATTCAGTTGTCACCTCATGCTCCAGGCATAAGTTCTTTAGGACTGGATTGAAGAGTTCCGGGGCGAAGTTGGTCCTTCGATCTGTCGGTATGGATTGTGGTAACCCATAGTTTTTGGTAGTTTCGGTCCAGCTCTCCGCACTCGTTTCTTCAGTGATGCTCCTCAAATCTTCATCTGTACCGGCAACTGCAGGTTTGCATTGTTGTTTGTTCATGCTGTGGTCTATATGTTCATAGACATCATTAGCAGTAGTTTCTTTCTCGTCGACAGCTTTCTCATGCAACGGTAGCAACTCTGGGTCTACTTTCTGCTCAGCAATCAATTCATTTTGCGATGACTTCTTTGATTGTTCATTTCCTTTCGGACAATCTTCAATCATGGAGAAAATAGTAGTATCAAGTTCCACTTCTTCTTCCTCTTTCTTCTCTCGTGGGAGAATTTCTTCTTTCTTTTCCTTTTCTTGTGAGATAATTTCTTCTTTCTTTTTCTGTGGTGTCATACCTTTTATGACATCACCTACAGGATAAAGTTCTTTTTCTTTTCCTGTCTCCACCATAGGACTAGGGTCTGGATTTTCCTTCACAATCAGTTCAGGTCTCACCCTCCCTTTCGCCAAATCATTTGCTAGGATAACAGATATGCCCTCAACAGGAAGTTTTGATATTACTCCAACTGTCACATATCCTGTCACCAAGTCAGATGCGAGGTATATCCTATGTAGAGGTATTTCTTCTTTCCATTCAAAACCTCTCAATAGGACAGTCTGTCCTGTCAATGTATTCACATTCAATGGTAATACATCTTTAAGCAGCAGTGTTAATGATGCTCCTGTGTCTCGTAATATGTTTACGGACTTCAGTGGTCCTTCCTTTTGTAAGGCCACACAACCTTCACTAATGAACGGTTGAAAACTGCACAGGGTCTCTGTGTCAATTTTATTCTTCCCTTGACCATGACTTACGGGTGTTGTTTCATCTTTCGATGACTTCAGACTCTTGTTCGAGTCAAAAATACTTTGGTCTACTTTCTCGTCTCTGTGGACTTGGACAATTAATCCAATAGTAGCCATTCTGTATTTATAATCAGGATATTTATCCTCATTATCTTCAGTTGTAGATTTCTCTACCTTCTGACTTTTGCTCTCAGGCAAATCCACCCTCAGTGTTTCTGGTTTAGAAGAATCTTTCTTCGAATTCAGTTCGTTTGTATTTTCGCTTTCTTGTACATTCTGTATTTGTGCATGTCTGACGCACATTACCACTTTATTAGGTCCTTTTTCTTTTCTTATACTCCAACAGTCTTCGATGCTATGTCCTGTTCTTTTACAAAAAGTACATCGGACGTTTTTGTTGACAGGTTTCTTATTCACATCATTTTGTTTCACAAAATGCTCTTTTTCACGATGTTTTTGTGTGTTTTCTGCTTGCCGTTGTGGCCTATTAACATTCTTTTCACCAGCTGTCCTATGACACAGTGCATACTGTTCAGCTAAATCAGCAGCCTTATGTGGGTCAGTGATATCACGCTCGGATAAATACATTCTTATATCCGGCCTCACTTTGTTAATAAAATCTTCTAACAGAATGATATCTTTCATTTCTTTTAATGTGGAGATATTTCTGGATTTTATCCACTGATCCATTAACTTTTCTTCTGCTCTAAGGAAGTCTAAGTGTGTTTGGTAAGGGGACATTGTGTACTGACGGAACCTTTTCCGATAACTTTCCGGTATTTGGTTATAGGCTTTAAGTACAGTGTCTTTAATGATTTCATAATCATTTAAATTCTCCTCTTTTAACAATAGAACACAATCTCTTGCCCTTCCCTGAGTAAAAGCTGTTCTGACTAATATTCCCCATTTATCTTCTGGGAATTTAAAATCTCTGCAAGAAATTTCAAAGGTCTGGAAGAAATTAGCTATTTCACTTTCTTTATCAATGTAGGTAGGGACTAGCTTTTTCCATCTGGCCATCTCTACATCACTATGAGATTCTTTTTTAGTAGCTCCTATCTTCGCTAGCTCTATTCTTTCCTGACTTTCTGTTTCTCTTTGACTTTTCTTATCTCTTTCCTGACTTTCTAGACGTCTTTGTTCCATCTCACGATCAAGACGTTTTTCTTCTATTTCCATTCGTTTCATTTCTAACTGAAATCTAAACTGTTCTGACATAGATTTCGACGTCTGACCTTCAACTTGATATCCCTCCGCGCTTGATTCTACTTTCAACTTGCCACTCGCAATCAACACATCTTTTATCTGCTGTGTCAACACAGTCCTCGATGGTGTAGTTTCAGTAACTTCTATCTTCAAGATCTCAGCGATCTCTTTTAACTTCTTTATTGATAAAGTTTTCAGAACTTCTTCTTCTGGATTTTCAATAAATTCCAGTCTTTAGTTAAGAGATTTATAAAGTGTAAATTTCCAACTTACGTTTTTCCAATCGGAAGAATAATTTCAGAGTTCTTAGGCTTGCTCAGTAGGTCACTGCTCCAACACACAACACAACTTGAATATATGCTTCACTATACAACTATATCGGACGAAGACCCCAAACTCTGTTACGGCCCTCCTTATGATGACTATTATTACGACTCGTTAAATCGGATTCAATGAATATAGTTGTATCTTTATTGGAAGTCTCTAGATTCTGCTAATCTGTAGCCCAAGCTAGGGGTTCCTTGACTGACAGGTCTATGCAGCAATGTAGTTATATTCGTGATAATTATCTTCAACACCTTTCTCAACAATGATAGATCAAACAACTCCAGTTGTTGAATAAACAATTTTATTTAAATTGTAGACTCAATATAAACGATCAATAAACTTCATCAACTGATGGCAACATAAGTTTCAATACAATGGCATACAATATACAAATGAATATAGCGACTTCACTCGACAAACTTCCGAACTGAACTAACTTTAAGGAGGTCGGGACTTTACAAAGAAAACGATCATCGAAGATTCTACAGGGTCTTAATACGCATTTTAACCTCTTTCTCTATAATTACTACGATCCAGAATTATCCCCCAATTTCCACGGGATTTGAACGAATTATTTTATTTAAACTGCCCTCAGGGCATAAAGGTCAAACCTTGGTCGCTTTGGACTCTGATACGCACTTGTTAAGAGGTCAATGCCTTACTACGTCATTCATTTATGACCGATATTCGTAACAATATGCATAAGACTATGGTATGACATGTGTGTTTTCTTTTTGAACTACCGTACGCAAAAAGGGCACTTTACACAAGTAGTAGAAGTTTTCTTGTCTAACTTCACCGAGCGTAACTCACATTTCCATTTAGAGTTGATAACACCATCCTTTCCGCTGAGCTTGTTTCTTGTGCATATCAAAGATTTTATTTCTAATGTCTTACTGAATGTTGTTTATACAGAACCTTTAAGTATGTAATCTTCGTTATATATGTGCTGGTAAAGGTCCTTTGTTATCTACATAGATACAGTGTTGATTTTGTTTAAAGGACCGTGTAGCACGTGCAGTTAACAGTTTTTGAGCTGCAAACTTTCTGCTATTTCTGCGAACAATGGCTCACCTTTCGTACCAATGAAGAATCTCTATTGCCCTGCTCATAGATAGTATGCAAGACTTCTACTGAGCAAAAAGTCAGGATAACAGACTGAACGCTTTTTTTTTGTTTAATTAATGTTGTATGTATACATAGATTTCTAGTTCAAAAACTTAAAAAAAAAACTATAAAATAATATAAATATTAAGGTTTAATTCATTATAAATAACGACTAATTGGAAGTGAGGAAAACCAAGGACGGGCGAAGGGCATAGGTGTCCCCACAGGCCTGTTAAAGCCAAGAGGTATTTTCCTTCCCGCTATCCTGTTTTTTTTACTATTGACATCATAATCTACATGATTGTCCTATTTATTTTAATGGTATAGTGAAAAAGTGTGTTTATATGTAACTATGATTAACTGTCCGTATGGTTAAGTGTCGTGTGATTAAGTGTCCATATGTTTATATGTCGTGGGATTAAGTGTCCGTACGTTTATCTGTCGTGTTGTTAAGTGTCTATGTTTAAGTGTCGCATGTTTATCTGTCGCATGTTTAAATGTCGTGTAACCGTTATTGCTACATTTATTGTACATACTTGCAAGTACCACCTGAACTAAATGATCAACAACATTTACACTGAAGTTTGTGCCCAGGACAATAAGGAGAGTTTGTGTAATTCTGAAATATAAATAATAATAACCAAAGTCTACCCTAGGACGAACTAGAATTATCAACAACATGTGCACGGCTCTGACCACAAAGGGATTGTGGTCGTAACAATATAGTATATAGAATTATTATAAGTAATGTACCTTTCGGACTAAAGTGATCCTAGGGCTGGTGAAGCAGCGTTCATCAGTTTCTGTGGCCACAGCATAAGAGCTGATGTGTAGCCAGCACAATGTCCAGCTGCCTTAACTTTACCCCAGCTAGTGTCAGATACCCACCCATCAGAGCTGTGTAGACTCAAGTCAGGCTTATTAAAAGAAAAGAAAATTATATGAAAAAACTGTATACTAACTATATAGTTACTCTCAATGCACAACCCGTTGTTTAAAGCGTAGTATACAAATCTTGATGGTTAGAAGGTTAGAATGTCAACACAATCATTTAACACAACGGATACCAAGACTGAATACTTTTTTCAGAGAAATATGTTTCTCAAAGTGATAATTTGGTTTGCATTTATTTCAATTTTAAATTGTAAATGTAAAATAGTTTTAGCGAATACTGTATATTTTTACACGTTTACTAATCCATTAGACTTTTTTTAAACACTAAATTATCAGGCATACAGATATAAGTCATACATTAACTAATCATTTGTTTCAACAAATATGAATACCGAAGTAAAGTAATGTACATATTTATTTAACTTTAAATTCGAAATGTTATATTTATACTTAATTAACGAAACTAGTTAGAAATCATTATTATTATTTTAATTTTCTAAATGTATTTTAAAAAGGTTGTAGTACCTGCAATATCAGTTGCGACATTGAAGGGAACTGTCTCTTTGGCTGCATACCAACTTATAGAGGAGAAAAATGCACAGACCGTATGTATTGCTGAAATAGAATTTTTAATTTATATCAAAATACATTGTATAATTCACTCGTATTGTACATACATACAACATTAATAAAAAATGAAACCTAAAACAATATGTATCTGTGTGTCATAAAGTTAAATTAATTGTTATATTGCTTACGTATTTATTAACTTTAATTAATTGAATATTTTATTAGTGAAAACATTTTTTTAATCAGCAAAATGAATGATGAAAAGAAGTAAACAATGTTGATTTTTGTTTATACCATACTCAAAGAGAATCAATGAAAATAGTAAATAAATCGAAATTAATACAAAACAAAATGCCATTTTTGTCTAACCTTTTAATGATTATGAATAACCATCGGATGCATTAATAAATCTAATAGTATCAAAGCGTTAAATGGCAATTCGAAAATCGTTAGTGAAAAACAATTAACACTAATTAGTGAGACATTTGCTTCATGTCTGGAAATTAGTAATTTTTATTTATAATTCCAAGCTCCAGTGATTTCTGAAATTGTTTGTAAACGCGTGAAATAACTAGATCTAGTCTTTTGCTAAGTTTAATAAAAAAGACACGTAGTCAATAGTGTAACTACACACCATTGTAACTTCTGACATTATTGTAACTTTACACATGTGTGTAATTGTTATTATTTTATCTTTGTAGGCGTTTTTTATATGTAACACGAAACTGTACAGAACAGTACACTAATCACAGTATGATTCTCAACACTGTATTCCAGCAAAAGTAACTTTATTAACTTACACAATACACATTTCATAAAACATTATACAATCGTTTGCAATGCCATTACTCTACCAAAAACATCGACTTTCCACATATCACACTGGACACTGAACTCTCCACATATCACACTGGACACTGAACTCTCCACATATCACACTGGACACTGAACTCTCCACATATCACACTGGACACTGAACTCCCCTTGTTACACACACGCTGCACATCCTGTCCTTTCACCACCTTTCTCTCCCCTTTACAGATCCCGTGCGCACAACGCTGGTCACGCACTACTGCCCTACATTTATCTGTGGTTACAAGCCCCTTCTCCTATATTATGTAGATTTTTATACTGTTACAAATAGACTACCTTTCAGTTTAGTTATGCAATGTAATGCAAACTATTTTAGATTGTAGTCCATATTGTGCCAATGATGGAAGCTGTGATTACGAAGGAATTTGTACTGACGGTTGTATACGAGGCTATTTTGGACCCAAATGTTTCCACTGTATGTATAATATATTTTACTAGAAATAGCCCGTGGGAAACCACGGGGATAAAGAGTTTTGTTTTATGTGTTTTTATTATTTTTAGAATTGTGTTTATATATTTATTTTGCTTTATCAAAAGTCGGGAAACAGGAGCTCTAAGTAAACTGGTCCTAAGTCATGGTTTTAAATTTAAGTAATAACGATTCTAATTGGTGATTTTACATTTGTATCGAATTACTGACATAATAAAACATAAACGTGGTTTGATTTAACTGTTTTTTTTTTCAATGTAATAAAATCAGATGAAACTTTTCCTTAAAAACAATATTAAGTGTATTTTATTGGTCTCCATGTGTAGGGCCTAGTTGTCTGTTGAGTGTTCTACATGTTTGGGACTTTTCGACCTTAAAATGCGACAAAAGTTGACCATAGATGAAAACTTCAACATGATCGAATGTCTGTTATTAAAATTTGTTAATTGCTATCGCAAATGCAGAATTATTGGAAATTGTTGACGTCATAGATAGTAGGGTAGTGTTTAGTGTTGAGGACAAAAGTTGATAAATTTGGATTAAAAAGCTTTTAGTTTTGTTGCATTCTGAGAAAATGTCTGAAGTGTCTAAATTGCGATATATATATCCTTTGCAATGAATTTAATAACCGTTGCAACTTTTGAAAATAGCTTTACGGTCCCTATCGATCAAATTGGTCTAACGGAGATACTTTACTACTACTCGCGGGAGGCCAGTCATTATCCTTCGGCATCCTTCCGTCTCGCGAGACGATGGTGCATCACCGTGGATTGAGGTTGCATTTCCCCGTGTGGCTTTGCAGGCCTATCCTTGAATGGCAGTCTTTATCACAGCTTTTACACACGTGTTTTGTGCTTTCCATTTTCTTCGCCTTTCTTCTAGCTCTTTTATCTACGATCTCCTCCATCCTTCTTTCCTCTGCTATTTTTACCCCTCCCTGACAGCAGTGCGCCAGGTGGATCGATCCTCTACTTTCCACTTCCAGTCATTTGCGTTTATGCTGGCTGCTCTCATCAACTCTCATGTCCCTCTGGCAGACATCTTTGTAACGGAGGTGTGGGCGACCTGTTTTTCTCTTTCCAGATGCCAATTCTCCATATAGGAGGTCCTTAGGGAGTCTACCTGGTCTCATTCTATTTACATGTCCTAGCCATCTTAGGCGTCTTTCACTAAGGACTGTGAACATGCTTGGGGCGCTGGTGCGCGTCAGTACCTCACTATTAGGAATTGTGTCCTGCCATTCATTAAAACCATAGGGAAATGGGTGTGTGTGTCGGGGGGGAGGGGGAGGGGAGCAAGAATAATATATAGGCTAAAATTTGTACATGAACAACAATAGTCTTTTTTATACCAAGTTATTATTGTTCTTAAACTGGTGTGTTTCCTTTTTAAATGTTTTAAATATCTGTACTATTCATCCAATAAACCTCACTTTTTTTTCAATATCAATTCTTGTTCCATGTTGGGAAAGTGGGGATTAGTGATTAGGGTATAATAAGTCGGTAATTCTAAAGACAGTTATAAAGTTATTATATTTCTCTTTCTAAATACTTTGTATTACAAAAGTAGAAAACCTAAATGTTTTAAGGTTTTAATTTCGGAACAAAAATTTTTAAGAATGGTCAAAGTTTATGAAGAAAAGATTGGGTGAAAGAAAAGTATTAGAAATTGACTATATAAAGACCAACATGTATTAATAATAGAGGCTTAGTTTTATGTTTGCTTAATTGATAGATAAAAGAATAAAAGAGATAATAAAGTATAGAGTTAGGGATGGAACTTTAGAGATTTTATTAATAGACGTTTTAAATTTTCTAAAAATTATGTTTTGTTCTAATCTTGCATATATGTTTGTATGTTTGTGTATTTAACAGAGACCTATTAAAATGCTAAGTTTGAACGTAATCTTCATTTTGCAAAGCAAGATTTACATACTCTTAAAACCTAATCGCTATGCAATTTAAAAACAAATTAAGCCGAAATAGCCAAATTTAGGGGCTTTATAAAAAAAAAAGTGTAGACATACACATGTAGACCCTCGGGGCATATTAATATTGTTTAGATATTTCCAAAACTGTAATAAGATGGACCGCTTGCTTTAAATATTTCTGCTATTTGATGACTCGTAAACTTCTGTTTCGGGATTTACGATCACAAACGGAATTATAGACCTATCGTTTATTAATTTTCTTTGATTTTATGAATGGAAATCTATAAACTATACTAATCCCAGTTGCCAGTTATTGTCGGAGAATTTAAAGGAATATTAGAGACGTAAAATGCCGATGAATAGATGCAAATTAAAACTATTAAATAATGTATTTGTAAAAGTAAATGTTTTAGTTTTTCAATTTCTTCGTTTCATTACCTCTCATGTAGAAATTGTAGAATAATACGATCGTCTGTTACTTATATAAGATTAGAACTCTAATTTAAGATAAAATAGAAAGTTGCATACAGTGGAAGTCTTTTAGAGTACGCGTTATTTGATGCGCACCGAAAACACCACTCTTGAGTTCTAAAGTTGCATAAAGCAGAAGTCTTTTGCATCACGCTTTTTTTTTTGCTGCGCACCAAAAAACACGATTCATTGAGTTATCCAAATAGTGCAAGCGGTCCTCTTAAATTATTAGTCTTTGATATTCCGTCATCTGTCTGTACTCTCAAATCTAAATCGCTAAGCGTTCCGCTACACAGATACATTTCTTTGGGTAATTATTATATAGATTAAAGCAAGAATAATTTATGTTACGCCAAAACTCTATAAAAATGGCCAAGTAGAGTTAATTAATAATAATGTTATTTATTCAAATGTATATGGTATGATTTTCTAGAAGGCATAAAAACATTTATTTTAATAGAAGCCAATAATAATTTATGTTGGATTTGTATTTATGTAAATAACTGTCAATTATGTGTATTGCATTATGACTTTAAAACCAGTGGGTTTATCAACCAATTACAATGAATCATGGACAAGCCATTGTTATGGAGAAACCTGTACAGGCAGATTCGAAAAATGCATTACTGGCTGGTTCGGATTTCATTGTGACTACAGTACGTTAGTATTTTAAAGCTCTTCTAAACAATAGTTATATTATTATTTGTATTGAAAAAAATAAAAGATTAATGGACCACTAAAAATTTATCAATTATGTTCACTACATAACTATTTCTATGAAAATATAATTAACTTTATCGTACTTTTTACTTTAACTTAAACAATAATTTAACAATACTCTTATTTAAATAGTTTATTTCTCTTTAAAATATATGTTATTAAATGTAGTTATGCCATATTGCACTTATTTTTAAACGAGTGTTTATACTTAGTAGTGAGAAAATGAAATGACAATGATAAATTAATATGTGCAGATAATAGTTTCAAACAAGAGATGAAATGACACATTTTGATGTTTATGAAATATTTGTAAAAAGAAACAAAAAAGATTGCTGATCATTTGTTTAATTGTAAACTACATTTTAGAAGCTGACTTTGCATGTCTTCAACCCCTATAGCAACAATATGCCATTTTTATCAAACACATCTTCTTATTTGTAATATGCCAATTACATTAGACGTTTGTTAACAATTAATCAAATAATGCTGCATTCAACGTAAAAACGTTCAGTTGTTATTAAGACCGAATACAGAGTATTATAATTACATCATATGATTAAAACTATTCTTTTTCAGAAGACTTGGGTATTTTTGCCAGAATGAGCCATGAATTTGTAAATGATAATGACAATGAGACTTGTTACGAAGACCCTGAAAATACTGTCATTGCTCAGTGGGATTCACCCATACAATTTACTTGGGCCTGGGTGACGTTTAATAATAACTGTGGGTGTTTATTATTTTAAAGTTACGCCACTTGTTTTCCTTTTTAGTTAGCTTTTGTTTAAGATTTTCTTTTTTTCTATTTTCTCTTTTGTAATGCTATACGTTTAGTATTTACTTTTAGTATTTACTTTTAGTATTTACTTTTAGTATTTACTTTTAGTATTTACTTTTAGTATTTACTTTTAGTATTTACTTTTAGTATTTACTTTTAGTATTTACTTTTAGTATTTACTTTTAGTATTTACTTTTAGTATTTACTTTCTGTATTTACTTTCAGTATTTACTTTCAGTATTTACTTTTAGTATTTACTTTTAGTATTTACTTTCAGTATTTACTTTTAGTATTTACTTTTAGTATTTACTTTTAATATTTACTTTTAGTATTTACTTTTAGTATTTACTTTTAATATTTACTTTTAGTATTTACTTTTAGTATTTACTTTTAGTATTTACTTTTAGTATTTACTTTTAGTATTTACTTTTAGTATTTAGTTTTAGTATTTACTTTTAGTATTTACTTTTATTATTTACTTTTAGTATTTACTTTTAGTATTTACTTTTAGTATTTACTTTTAGTATTTAGTTTTAGTATTTACTTTTAGTATTTAGTTTTAGTATTTACTTTAAGTATTTACTTTTAGTATTTACTTTTAGTATTTACTTTAAGTATTTACTTTTAGTAATTACTTTTAGTATTTACTTTTAGTATTTACTTTTAGTATTTACTTTTAGTATTTACTTTTAGTATTTACTTTTAGTATTTACTCTTAGTATTTAATCTTAGTATTTACTCTTAGTATTTACTCTTAGTATTTACTTTTAGTATTTACTTTTTGCGAATATTTTAGCTTTTTTATTGAGGCCCTTTATTTTATATTTGGTTAAGCTTTACTAAAACATTTAACATTTGTACTTCGTATTATTAAATTTAACAACACTTCTATTTCTTTGACGAAATAATTATGAATATAATTACCTTTATATAACCTTTACCTTTCACCGTTGACCTCCTGTAATGTTGTTGGAAAAGTATAGACTCTTAAGGAATAATTTAAACCACCCCTTTCCAATAATATCTTAAACTGACGAGACGGATCGCCTTATCAAGATCGGAAATTTATTGTAGCAAAAAAGTTTAGTTCTATTTGATAAATGAATTCAATATGGCATATTAATTTGAATATTTTTATAATAATTTTAGACGACCTTAACATCTATTTTTTAAATATATATTTAAATGTTCCCTGCTCAGAGCTCGCGCGCCGATTGTCCCTTCTTCCGAACTTCTTACACACTGTAACGTGGCGGGGTGATTAGATCACTTTATCACCACGTAAACTTTATCAGTTGGGATTAGATTTGCACCTGAGCCCGATGTGTGTCATGCCTTCTGTGTGATTAAGTAAAAGTGACTGAATTATGTCACGCTGTGTGGCAGGCAGGCTCGCATGTGTATACTTTCCTCCTTACAAAGGTGGTTTACATCTATAGACAAGAGATGCATTTATCTCTTTCTATCATTGTTGGCTGCGCATCGTCTTAAGCGATGAGCCGAAGTACTGTGCTAGAGATTAACGTATTGATGATCAAATTTATATTTATGTGTCAAATTCCACGGCTCGTCTGAAGTGTGTAACTTAAAAAATTAATAAAAAACTGGGGCGTGAATAGGGAAAACCCGATAAGATCTCGCGTTGAACATAGTAAATGAACGGTGTGAAAGCATTTCAAAGGGACATTATTCTCACAAGAACCTTTATGTACGGTAATTAGTAATATGCCTATTTCTTGGCTATTAAAAAGAAATTGACGAATTAAGCAATATTGTTTATATAAACAAACTCACGGTAATTATATAGGCATATATTGATTGATGATTAATCGCAAATAAGCGATCACTCACATTCGAAACCAGCATATTGAAATGCAGAACGAGAACCGATCAGTACTGATCCGGGTCAGATCCAGATCCTGACCTAAGTGAACTATAGAAACCAACAATATCGAAATGCAGAACGGGAACGGATCAGTACTGATCCGGGTCTTTTGGCAGTGATCGGCTTTCGGATCCGTTCCTTTGAAAGACCCAGATCAGTCGATCAGTTCTTTAGAGAACGACCCATCTCTAAAACCTTGATAACTCTCTCTCTCGTCTTAGTTCGTAATCCGAGGCAATCCATATATGTTTTAGTAATAAAAATCTATTCTGATCTGGGGGTTTCTAATTTCTAATGCAGTTACCATTGTATTTCGTGATATACCAAATTGTCATGGAAATTTTAAATTCTTTATTATTCAAATAACTTTAAGCAAGACTTAAAAATTACTTTTTAAAATATATTTTTTTTGCGTCCACAGCTAATATCAGCGACATTTCTTTGATCGTGGAAAATGCTAAAGGATCGTACAATGTACTAAGCAATGAATTTAGTGTAAAAACACTTACAGAAAATATTTTTGAGATACACTTTTATGGTTTCATCCGAGTGAAGACAATAGTCATACATTGGAGTGACCATGGCTCTTTATGCTCCCTGTCTGTAAATGGAGGTTTGCAAACATTTATTATTCATTTTTTTTTCTTATCCGCCTACACGAACATAAATTTAACAAATTTCTTTAAATTATCATTTATATAAAAAAAAAAAAGTTCTAGATGAAAGTGTCGAGTGGTTCTAAATCTTTTTTGGTTGCCTTGTAATTCTCTGGTAATGATTGACTTTGCAGTTCTTAATTGTTTGTTTTCACTTTTGTAATGTACGAAAAAAAAGGTATTTCAAAATTTTGTTTGGGTATATTGTCTAAGTGGTTTAATATTAGTATAATTGTGTCTAATATTTAATAGACTTTCTTTACTATATTAATAAGCCTTCCTATGATCATATTTATAATTTTGTTCTCGTAAATCTAATACAATATAATCATTATGCAAACACTGAAGTTATACACATAAAACGTTATAATTATCTGCACATTTTTTACTATATTATATTTGTCAGCCATACAACAAGGGCTCTCAAGCCCATCCCGGTGCCGCGAGAATTGTCTAACCGTGCCCAAGTATTTCTTGACGTCGACATTCATGTCACGGCGCCAGGTGTTACGAGGTGGACCTCTCTTTCTCTTCCCTCGGATGCTCCATGCTCTGAATATATGTCCCCATCAGCTCCATAATAAGGACTGACTGGTGATGCTAGAGGCCGGTGTTCTCAATATATGTCCCCATCAGCTCCATCTCGTTTGCATGATCTCCAGATATGCTGCCTGTTGACTTGTGCAACTCCAGAGCTTATCGTTGCTGACAGTGACCGGCCAGGTTATCTGCGAAATCCTTCTGAGACATGAGTTTATGAAATTCTGGATCTTCTTGGTGTTGGTGGCTGTGGTCCTCCACATTCTCGCAATTTTGGAGGAAAGCTACCCTGGCATTGAGAACACTTGCCCGTCGTTTTCACACTTCTTATTGACGATGCTGCGTAGATAGATGTATATCAATCTCTTTTAGCGCTTCACTATTCACTATTCTTTTACATTGTATAAAATATGCTGAAAGACGAAACATCTCTAATCAAGACACATTTATATGTGTTTGGATGAGTACAGCAATCTTATCTTAACTTATATCTCATCCACTTACACTCGAATTGTTAAGGCACCAAGTGCTGAAGCTCAAACACTTTTAGAAAACTCAAACGTTAGTAAAATTGTAACATGATAAATGTATAGCTTATTCAAATATATACATGTATCGAATATATTAAATTATGTAAATTGCTTTTGTTTTCCAACTTTTAGATCATAATGTTGCTCTTGGATTCAGAACTCTTTATCCTCGACCAATGTACCGACGGCTAAAAGAGCTAAGTATACCAATTACTGATGGCGACATAGATGGAAACAACTGTGTTGACTTCAAAAGCAGTCCATACAAAGATCTGATATATTTGTTTGATCCTGCTGTTTGGATATCAAGGATAAACATATATCCAGGTATAGCAAAATAACTCCCATGACATATTTTTTGACAGTGTATGGAAATATAACTAAATACATGGCTACAAGTAAATAATGCATTTTAATGTGTCAAAATTGAAATTTTTAAACAACCATTTCGTCTCAGTTTTATAAGACGAATTTCATGTTTATGGGTCAAATGTCGTTTAGAAAAACCAATTAAATTATATTTTAATTTTATGCTAAAGATAATTTACAGTGTGTTCTATTAATATTGACTTATAAATAAATGTTAGTACAGTACAATGACTCTTCATTGTGTACATTATAGTTTAGAAAGGAGAGGGTGAATGCTGGACTTTTTTGTAATTAATAAATATTGAACTGCATTTTTACTTTACATCGCAGGGTCTTGTTCCTAATTTAATCAACTCAGTTTTATCTTTTGTAGAGAGCGTTTCGTTAATTGTCAAGGGTTTTGTATTTTATGGAACTCAAGTTTTTCTCGCCCATCTTTTTGTACATATAATTTAAATACTTTTACATTGAGTCTACAATTCAAACAAAAAAAATATTATCCAACCAATGGATCTATTGAATGACTATTATTGTTGAACAAGATGAGCTGAAATAATAATCCTTAAAACAACTACTGTTAATTGAATCATATAAGAAACTGCAGAAACATGTTTTCCAGCGGAATCCCTAGCCCTGAAGCATGTAAGCAGAATGAATTAAAAACTTCAAATTTAAACAAAACAACTACTATATTTGAATCCAGATTTGACGAGTCAAAACAATAGAAACGATTGAGGAAAAAGCCCTGGATAGTTGTATATTAAAGCATATTCGCAAGCTTTTATGTCGTTTTGTGTGTTGACGATTGGCCTAGTAAACAAGTCAAATAAGGCTGAATGTAATCTTTTGATTGAAAACAATTAGCTATTTTAAAAACCACTAAGTAAAGGATAAAATGTATTTTTAAAAAATCCAGCAGAAGCGACATTGAAATATTTACAGATTAAGAAGTTTAATGACTTCAATGAGATTTTGAAAATATAATTTGCTGAGACTACACCCCCAAAGAATATGTTGAAACAACAGATAATATAATAATTGATTGCTACTGCGGATGAAGTCCAATAGTCTGAACAGTAACGATTTCAGCTAGAAAACGGATGAAGATGGAGCAAACAAAAGAGAAACGAGAGGCCTTTATAAAATAAAATGGAACAAAAATGTCTTAACCAAGAAATGGAACATAAACCTCGTGATCCAAATAATGAAATTGAAATAAGACGTATTTGGAAACAGAAAGTAATCGAATTAGCGAAAATCGGAGATGATGTAGAAATGTGGAGATTAAAAAATTACTCCCTATGTACTACGATCGACAAGAAGAAATTCCTAATTTTCTAACTCGCTTCACTGTGTGCTTTCTGCAACATCAACTTAAATTGCAATTTTTAGTACCGGTATTTCAAATATTTTTTTTTTTATTGAAATTTTTAGTATTTCAGAAATTTCTTTTAAACTTGCAGATTTTAGTATTTCTTAACAGTTTCACACATTTTGTTAGAATACAGAACATTTTGCGAAATTCGACATAAATACTATCACTCTAGAACCCAACATGAGCTTTCAGCAAAATGAAACCAAAATATATATTTAACCATATTAAAGACATCCAATTATGACATATAATTTGAAAAATAAAAGAACAATAAAATGAATACAAGAAAATCATGACAAACACTTGAACAACTAGGCCTTAGCAGATGATGGGCCGGAAACAATACGAGAAACAAGACATGCCTATGTGCCATGTTGTTGATTAATATGATCATGGAAATTGGTTCAATTAGTCATCCGAATATAGGGTAGGCAGCCAGCCTAGATACACATAAACGAAATTCATATACATGAATAAAACATTTTAAAATGTGCGTCTTTTACACTACACTGATTTTTAATTTATAAATGTATAACCATCACGCAATCATTATTTTTAATACTAATTTATTTTTCATCTTTTAAAAAAATACAGACATAAAAAAAGATGTCAACGGTACGGTACAAATAATATTCAATGGCAAGACGAATCCTAGAAGAATGAATGGTTCTGTCATTGGAAAGAAATTATCAACTTTTTCGTCCAGATTCCGTGCACAAATAGAAAGAGTTGAAATTAAAGTTCTTGAAGGAGATGTACATGTTTGTGAAGTAGAGATATTTGGAGGTATCTACACATATTTTTATTTATCTTTCCTTTTTTTTTATTCCACTACACATATATGTAAACAAATGTACACATATTTGCTAATGATGCAGCTCTTGCTTCAAATACAGAGCGATTGATCCAAAAACTGGTCAGTAAATACTAAGAGGAGTGCAAGGAATTCGGCTGAACAGAAAGCTTAAAATACCAATATTATGAGGCAAGGTATAGACTGCCTTCTAGCAATCTTCATTGAGGAAAACACTTTGGATGTTGTCGAAGACTTCACTTACCTTGTCAGAAACATCTGAATCTTTCTGTCCTGGAAAACAAAATACTCACTAAAATCGATAAGGCGGTATCAAAATGGCACGACTCAACCAAATAGTGAGAGTGTGGGAGAATGTCCAACTTACTGACAGGGAATATTCATACATTTCTCTCTATTAGGCGTGCGTGCTTAGCGCACTCCTATGTAGACGCGATACCTGGGCTAGATACGCTAAGCAAATAAAGCAACTGAATAGCTTTCACCTGCGATGCTTGCGTAGAATCCTTTAAATCAAACTGTAGGATAGAGTCACAAATGTGGATGTGCACTGGAGAAGTCATATGCCGAGTTTGAACTCAATCCTGAATGAGAGGCGCCTGCGATGGATAGTATATGTCCACAGAATGGGCTACTACGTATCCCAAGAACCCTGCTGTATGAATATCTAGTAACTGGTAAAAAGAAAAAGAGGCCGCCCTTGCCTAGGTTTTAAAAACATCTGCAAAAAAGACTTTCTACTGGCACACATTGATCTCTAAACGTGGGAGGGCCTTGCTGAGGAAAGCACCTCCTGGCAGTCAAAGGTGCGCGAGGGCACTCAAGTTCCATACGCCACTCTCACAAAAATGACAGAAGAGTCAAAAGAAATGCGAGGTGCAGACTAAAAGGAGACTCAGCGCTATAATCCCTTGAGGTCTAACGGTTGGCATATACATAATAATACTACATATATACCTTATTTTTTTATGGCAAGAAATACATTTATTTATCTAGAAAGATGCATTAAAGTAGTCATAAATAAATATTTGCCAATTTCAAAAGTAGAATTTAAATGGGATACATTTGTTCTGCAAGAAATATGAAATCCTACAGAAAACTTTACTGCTTCTTTTGCATTGTATAATATTATGATTTGAACTTCTGCAGCAGTATCACCAAAGACTGAAATTTCACATCGAATTGATATTTTTTTTACTCTTTTGAATATACATGAACTACAAGTTTTATCTGTTAGGTTTCTCTTAATGCAAGACTTAATTAATGTTTATCAATGTGACATTAAATTCAAAAGTATACGTTGATGAAAATAAGAATGATAAAAAATATAAATTTTGCACAATATACACATATTTATTTTATAGTTAATTTAGTACGCCCTTTTCCTCGTCATATTTATAAGAGACATACGTGTTCAAGAGGAAAATTATAACTATATAATTGTATATTCTCAAATGTTGGTTTATTATTTTCACACGCACAAACTAGTAATTATCTTGCAAATCATTAATAAGCACCTTGCTTTAAACAAATCTAGAAGAGCTGATACGTGAGTATGTGAGATGATTTGTTTATTTTGAGGTATATAAGTATAAGGTAATTCTTAACTATAGTGGCACCGTACAAAAGTGGATATCGAATTTTTAAATGCTTCTCTTCTTGTACCATAACGAAAACAGTATTAAAACAAATCTATTAAAACGTACTATCACATTTAACAATCTATTATTTCACAAATTAAAATATTAATAATAAAATATACACAAAAGTATACACACTAAAAATAATAACAATAATTAAGAAAGACATGACTATTTTATTGTATTTTCATGATGAAATTTATTTTATTTATTTTATTGTATAGAATCTGATGCTTTTGTATTACTGTCTTGTCAGATTGTGTTCCACCACGTTACGGGTTCGCTTGTAGTGAAATTTGCTCTCTAACATGTGCAGGAGAAAGATGCGATTACAGCGGCCAATGCTTGAGATGTACTTATGGAAGAACAGGGCCATATTGTATGGAATATACAGCAGAATACGCTCAAAAAAGAGACGCTCTCAAGATAGATGGTACAATCAAATCTAATGGTTGTCGATCCTCGATATGTAGTAGTATGAACGGTGCAAAAAAACTAAATCAATCACAACATTATTATGTTAACTTGTTGTTAATTTATTGCATGTTATTGATCAACCCATTTTTCTGACTAAATAAATTGGAATGAAGACATATTGTTTTAGAATTGGGTTTACTAAAAGATAAATTTTTTTTTTTAGAAATATAGATTCTCATCCTCGACATTTATTGCGATAGTGTAAAAAAACAAACAACAAATGACTAAAATCAATATCGGTAATGTATAAATGTATTAGCAATTCTTACATTTACTTTCATAAGGTAAACAAAGATATTGAAATATTCGTTATTGCATTATATAATGCTCATCGTTAAACAATATTCTTTGTATAAGCATAATCAAAAAAGAATCCGCATTAGGGCCATATTATTCAGTATAGACAGTAGGTACATTACTATGTTGCTACAAAATATTTAGGGCAAA
This sequence comes from Anisus vortex, assembly GCA_949126835.1. Taxonomy (NCBI): domain Eukaryota; kingdom Metazoa; phylum Mollusca; class Gastropoda; family Planorbidae; genus Anisus; species Anisus vortex. Next base: position 18,733,237 of record OX421503.1, read on the forward strand.
CCTTTTTTTAGTAGTTTAATTATCTAAGCCTGACATTATTTTCTGGCTCTGAGTATGAAAGGGGGAAGGGTTGTGCAATGATGGCAGTAAGTAAGCCATTTATGTAAACTAGAAGTCACAATTAATTCCCTTGCGTTCCATAGATGAGCTTTAAGGGAAAAAATATGGTGGGTCACTCGACCCCCGTGGGCCTCTGAGTGTTAAAGAGCCATTTATATGACGTACCTTAACCTAAAATGTATAACCCATTAAATTAAACTACTTGTTAATAAAGTTTATTATTTTAACATTGTATAATAAACTATTTAACTATGTTACAGTATTTGAACGGTGCTGCTCTTTACATTAGCAAAAAGGCTAATGCTCTCATCAAATATCATATTCTAATAAGTGTAAGGTGTTATAAGAAAAAAAAAATGAACTGTTGTCAATGTGAACACTCATTAACGCATTATTATCTTGCTATGTCCTAATAACTCTATCAGTGTTTTTTTTTATCAAGCCTTTGTACATAATTAGAAAATCATCTGTCAATGTCTCTTGAATGTGTTTTAGCGGTAGACAAAGATCTGCACTTGAAAAATAAATCATTATTGAATTTTAGTTTATAATGAAGCTATTCCTGTTTTTCTATCGTTTTAAAAAAACAAAACAAATTATAGGCCTATGTATGAAAATATTGTGTACTTGTAGCAACAACTCATACTTGAAACCTAATGAGTATTGTCCACTACCTCAACATGTAATCGGTTTCACAATGGCAACAGCTGATAAACAAACCACATTTATGACGTGAACCGCGATTAACGCTCTTATTGTTAATTTTTTAGTCTTTTAAACCTGGACTTATCGCCAGAATTGAATGTTGCTCATATTATCCTAAGTTAGGCCTATAATTTGAAAAAAGCGATAAACCAATTTTCTTTTTTTTTTTTTTGCATTTTACTTTGTCAAAACATTTTTGAAATGTTCACAGCTTGCATCGATATATATCTGTAATAAAGAATTATTATATTTAAAAAGATATTATGTTAACGTCTTATGTTTATTAAGCACTTATTACATTATTTCCAAACATATACAAATGATAATATTTACCGTAGGAAATAACGCAATTTGTTACGACTTGAATTATTGTTCACCTTACCTTTATTTCAATAATTATTTTAATACACTTGGTTGTCTCTGTATCTACGTTTTATTATTCATTTAGTTGTTGATGGGTTCAAATACCGTTTATTCAGATACACGAAAAGATACAACTTAACCAAGATAACACCTTTAACCCTAGAAATGGACAGGAGAGCCTAATATGTTAACGATAAACAAATATGTCTGAGGTGGAGAGAGAAAGGGCGGGGGTTCAGTTGCTAGGCAACCCCTTCCCATTATAAGAAATTGCAGATTTTTCGCAAACAAGAAATTCATTTTATATATTGAAATCGTTTTCACGTGTTATAATAATTCAAGAGACTTGATCAATGTTTGAAAGAAGAATTTAATTCTTGAACTTATAACTATTATACACCACTCCACTAGTCGCTACACTTAAAACAGACATCAAAGAAAATAAACAACAACACATATTGCTATGAAACGCTTAGATAGATTTTGATTTCGGAAGTACTAGAAACGGATTTGACTGAAGCTTTCCAAATTCATAGGTAAATGCACACTAGAAATTTGATGAAACTACGAGAAAACATAATTTTATTACGTCATTATAAAAAGTTATCTATCTATTAATATAAATCATAATATCTTCATCAAATTATACATGAACTTTTGTTGCATTTATTAACATATATCTATATGCTTTCAATTAGTAGATTAAGCTTCTCACATATTTCTCATCATATAATTTTGTCATTAAAATTTCGGAAATATTAAACTTCCTTTATAACTTCTGAGAAAATGGTGTGTTTGCAGATAAAACAAATATGAAGCTTACAAGTTAAATGGCTTCTGGCTTATTTCTAAGTGAACATCAGGCAAATATTTTTGTCTCTTACGTTTTCATGAACAAGAAACCATTTCTTTTGAAAAAAAAATGACTAAAATTGTAATGCCCAATTAGATGAATTCAAGAAATAAGCCGCAATTATATAGTATCCGTTTCACATTTAGTGAAGAAGACGAGAGGAAATAAGTTAGAGCTGCATGACTTACAAGCAGATAATGATCTAAAAGATAAATTCAAGTCGTTTAGTTTGCTAAATTTTTTAAATCATTATCTAAATTTTACAACTTAAATAATTGCACATAAAGCTGGGCGAAAAACTGAAATTCATTTAAAAAATACAAATATACACTATGCGAAGAACTCAAACTGCTCTCTCAATATTTAAAACCGAAGTAACTAAACTAATAAACTAACCCACAAAAACACAGTTGTTATTATGCTTCCTTTCTTTGTAAACTAATGTTATATTTAATTTATATTTTGATAGATTAAAATAAATATAAGTGATATCATACCTTATCAATTTCCACACTAAAATTTTGCGCATACAATTTTAAGCGCTCCAGTCCAACCAATCTAAGCGCAAGATACAATTTATAATTTTACAGAATGTAACATGAATTAACGGCACTTTTCTAATGTATGTGGAAAGCAGGAGTAAGGCCACAAAGGACCCCAAATAAATTTGGGAACAGAGCCCCCACAATCCTAAATACGGCCCTGTCTCAAGGTCAAGTTCATAACACAGGGCTTGGTGTCTACGACATGGTGTTCAACCAGAGTGGACCAAAGGGGAAACAGATGATAATTCGATTTTGATTCTATCTGCGATGGAAGGGATGGATAAATAGAATGACAGCGATATTGAGCTTTCAGAAAATTATTCAAAAGTAATAATGTACATCTTGAATTCGTTATTTAAAAAGCAAAAAAAAAACAACAACCATACATTTAGAAATTTAGCTTCATGTGTTAAACACATACTAATTATTTTTTTTTGTTGAAAGTTTTGTTTTCAGTTAAACACGATAATATTTTATTTTATATTCTATGAAAAACGCTCCAAATTAGCATAGTTTTCCAATGACTTATTTTTTTTTTAAATAGAGGTTAATACTGTTTTATTACAATGTTATTTTCAAACATATTTTCATTTTTACTTTTTGATATACTAACTTTATTTTAATGCTAATAGTGGGTTTTCCCAAAGGCTATACTATTTCTGCTATTTTTCATGAGTTTTAAATACAACTCAACCCACAGAATAAATATTAGTATGTGGTCTGTGACTCAAACTGCAAACATAAAAAAAAAAGACTGCACACAATACCATTTTGTCAAAGTGTTAAATGGTGCGCCTATCTGTGGTTTCATACTACCGGATGTTACTAGAATCTTAGACAAAACATTTGCTGTTTACACAAAGTAAAGATTGATTTTAAAAAGATTAAATCTAACTCTGATAACGAACTCAACTTCTATCTGTTTTTTTTAAATTTATTTATTTATAGTCCTAAAATGGTGTGACAATTTTCATTGTATGTTCTGACATGTGTGATATTACACACAGTTTATAAAGCGATCAACTAATAATTTTACAAAGGATATGATTGATATGATGTAAGTTTTTGTTTCTCTATCGTAGATCGATAAGATAAGAGACGATTGCTTTATTGATCCAAATAAATGGGAACTTGAAAAAAATGAACAATAAGTGGCATTATCAGGCTCTCTATGAATTAATAGTTGGGTTATTACATTCGATGTTGACGATAACACACCATGTATACTTGTATAGGCTACTTTATAAGTCGAGATCAGATTTGCAACTAAGCCTCATGTGCGTCGTGCATTTCGGAATGATTAAGTGAATGAACTGTAATATGTCACGATATGTTGCCGGCGGGCTCATGTGTGTATTATTTCCTTCTTATAAGAGTTTCATATATGAATAGATACAAGATGAATTCTTTCTATTTATTTCTTATGTTATTTGTTGATTTATTTTATTTATTTCATATGATTATTTATATTCTTTTTGTTTGGCTACATATTGTATTTAGGGATGAGCTGGAGTACTATGCTAGAGATTAAGGTATTTGATGATCAAATTTATTTTTTATGTGTATTGAGTTCCTCGGCTCGTAATAGATGATTTTGTAGTTGTTTTGACTATACTTGACATAAAAAGTACGCAATATCTATTATACATGCCACTATAAAACACGAACAAGAACACTATTCTAAAGTTTATTTACATGAAAGTTGCATTAACAGTTGCATATATATATATATATATATATATATATATATATATATATATATAATACACATTTCTAGATACATGATCAGACAGCAGGAATAGCGAAGATACTTAAGGAATGATATATTACGTATGCGGACTTATGGTCTCGGGGCCTGGAGTAAGGCCAGGATACGCCCAGAGAGGACACGCTCCGTTTCCCTCGACCTCCTAATCTAGACTTCCGTAAAAGCTAAGTTACAGTTTATTAGAACAACTCTAAAGATAGATTACAACTATAAAACATGAGTAATCAAGTGACGTAAAGCGGGAGGGGGAATGATACGATTGACATCAATCTCACGGATGCGATTGGTCAACATGTCTGCTCTTTTTTCAGCATTTGATTGACATGTGGGGGTAAGCAGGTAGTGGGAGAGTGGGGGTGAGTGGGGGCGGGGCAGGACTGGTGCTAGTGGACAACTAAAGCCTTGCGTTTCTGCTCCCTTTCTTCACGGTCGACTTATTACGTTACATCGGGTACTGATGGCGCGTTTCCCTGACCAGAGGTAAAAACAGGGTTTACGTTTGAATTTCCTCTGAACTGGCCAAAGAGGCCGTGGGAGTTGGGGGCGGTGACATTGGGCGCGGGGTTGTTTGTATAATAAACATGTGCGCGAAGCAAGTGTTGATCTTGGCTGTACTATCCACTAGTTTATTGTATATCCATGAGATAAATTGGGTGGGGTGGGGGTAGGCTACACACAAGCACGCGATATATTTAAAATGGTAAGAAAAAATGTAAGCGTTATAATGATAGCAATGTATGATTAAATGAACAATAATCATGTAATAGCAAACATATAAGCATAAAATAAATAATATCAGTGAATATGCAAAATACATACTATGTAAATATGTTTCAAAACAACTGCTAAATCAGAAGAGATAATTATAGAGAGATATGTGCATTCTCGCTACAATCATTTATTCAGAAGAGATTATGATAGAGAGATAAGTGCATTCTCGCTACAATCATTATTCATCAGGGGCTATCATTGTAAGCTTTGTACATGCAGCTGCTAAGAGTTCATTAATCTTATAAAAAATTATTATAATTTATGTGATAAACTTGTTAGGAACCCAGAATGTCACAGATAGTAATTAAGAATACAAATGTCCATCTTATATCTTTTTTTTTTTTTTACTTTTGGGACACAATTTAAACATTATCTTCATTTATTTTACTAGGTTTCCTTGAATATCATAAGATTGTTACCATAAGACTATGAGTTTAATGCTACTATTTTATCGTAAGTGTAAATCTCTTCGTAAACACAATTATTTTCTCATCATTGTGCATATTTTTTTTTCAATAGCAATACTAAATGCAATAGCCTGATTAAATTGTGTCCCTGTTTAACTGTCAACACTTCGGCAAGTTTAGTGATGCGCCTTTGAATTGATCTTGTAGACGCTTGTATTTTACAAATCTGAGAGTGTATGGTTTCTTTTTTTGGTATACTATTGCTGTTAATTTAGAATTTTAGTAAAAATGTTACTTACCATCTCACAATGCTCTTTAAAAAACTATGATTCTTTCAAAATTGAATGAATGGTTTAGTAAGAGTACAAAACGTTAACTTTATAATTAAATTCCACAGTATATACAAAACTGAATTTGTCGCACCGTTTTACATTATATATAGGCCTATTAACTTTAAGTAAAATAAACTATAAAGAAACGATTTGTAGAGTTTTATTCCATAAAAGACATTCAAACTAAAACTAAACGCTTTTTCCTCCCAGAAACTGTCAAGGGAAATATCTGAAAAGCTTATGTCAGTAATGCACTTCTACCTGTGGGTTTGGTTAAGTATAAGTAAGTAACGTTTAGGAACACACACAGAATATGAGATATCTTTTAAGACTAATAACTGTCCTTTTTTGTTTCGCACTAAAATAAAACAGGAAAACATTTTCGGCATTTTTACAATATTATGTGCAGATGTTACGCTGTTCTGCAGTAAATAAAGAACATTGATGTGTCTATTTAATTTAGATGATATTTAAATTTTAGAGATTGTTGTTTATAATAGAATTAGGGTTAAATAATGTACATTTAATTTAGGATTTACTAGTTTGTGATATTCAAAGAGGAAAATTGCTTTCGTTAAATGTCTTTATATAATCCTAGGTCATTTATAATAAGTAAAATTGGTTACTTATATAGCGCTTCAATCCATGCTATTTCAGCATGCTCAGTGCGCTCTGTAAACACACTGCTGCCTGCTGGCGCAAATATGTTTACAGGCCCAAAACTCCTGCAGGGCGACAGGGATCCGTCGGTGGCCGGGCTAGAACCCGCGACGTGTCAGTTGGTTTTTGGTTGACAGTCCGGTGAACTAACCGCTAGGCCAGCCGGCTTCACGTATTGGTTTTATAGAATCTTTGAAATATTGGTAGTAGGCCTATTGTATATTGGTAATGTTTATCTAGCATAAAATATTAATGTGCGACAGTCATAAATATAAAAAAAATTATTACCATTTTGAGCAATTAAATATATAATGACATTAGCTGTTCACAAACTTTATAGTGTACATCTTATATCATCAGATTGTGTAACTTTTGCCGATGCAGCTAAATATATAGGGCCCAATGGAAAATTTTTGTGCAACTGTGTTGACGATCAATGCTTAAATGATGGTACTTGTGACAGAGCTTTAAATTGCAAAAAAGGGTACTTTGGATACGCTTGCCAGTACAGTAAGATAAAACATGTTATTTATGTATTACCAATAAGTAAACACCTTTTATTTGTACGTATTTTGTTGTTAATTCAAACACAATAATATTTATATCTTCCTTAAACCTATATTTTCTATAGGTAACGTATTCAAGTATCAATCGTATAATATTCCTGAACTCGCTGATGACAGCTACTATACGTGTGTGTCCGGAAAGAAGAGTATAGCAATAAACTTTTATTACACAAGAGTACGATTTTTGAGATTGAGTATTGCTGACACAAGTAAGTAGCTAATACATTTTTGGCATTTTTGCTTTACATTTTTGTTTTATAAATACCAGGGATAAAAGACTTTTTTAAAATTAACTCATCACTGAAATTAACACTATAATCAATCATTTAATTTTATTTCTGATTTACTACAAATAGAAAACACTACACATCACCTTTAAAATTTTCTTTTTAATTCATTTTTTTTCTTCTGCAAATAATGAGCTGGATAAAAAATTGACGTATTTTATATTTCGGGACACTAATGTGAGAGTAACTTATAACAGCTTTGTGATTTTTGTTTTTAACATTTCCCTTTAGGTAAATATAAGAGTTTAACAATTACCTTCAGAGATAATATCTGGAATAAAACGTGTGATGGGTCTTTCCTATTATCCAAATCAAACTTTATTGAATATCACTGTCAAAGTCCTGTGAAAGCTGATGGTTTAATAATTGAAAATGTCAATGAAATTCCAATCTGCCATGTTGAAGTGAGTCGAGGTAAGAAATATTTACGATAATAATCAGATTGACTGATTTATTATAATATATACATTATTGAAATAAGTGTTTTGTGTGTCGATGTGATATTATTAATCTTCTTTGCAACCTTAAATACTGGCAAATTTATTTCAACAATATGTCTTGAAATACTAGTTGTAATTAAGGAGCTGTTTAGTTTTCTAGTGGTACTGACTGTGAACAAAATAAAGATGTTTCATAGATATTTGTTTGATATGTAAAATATCATTAGCACCGCTAATTGAGGTTTCGGCAGCAAAATTTCTACGTCATTTCTTCAAAGCTAGGACTAGTCAACTAATTCAAAATCTGTATTTGTTCTCCTCTCCATGTATATAAATTTATTTATTTTCACATTTGATTTCTATTCTAAAGCTAAGTTCAAAATCGTTGTTTGCTCAGTGGCCATCAATATAATATGTTTTTTTTTTTCATTTTTTTTTTTTATAATGTTGATATCCCCATTGTATTGTCGGCTACTTCTAGTGTTAAATATTAGTTTGAATTCACCAATTGTATCTTTGGACATTTAATTTTCAGATATAAATATTGCTATTTATAAGTGCAACGGGTCTATTTAACATTTTAAAAGACAAATACATGAAGAGCACACCGGTGGGCAAACACGTGGGGGGAAGGGGGAAGCCCCTGCTGTGCTTCCAAAACTGATTGTACCGTCGAGTGGCCCTGTGGCTCGGTGGGAATGCATGAATAAGCGCAACATTTCCGCCTCAAACCCGCCATAGTGCCTAGATGCCCATATCTACAGTATGGAATTTGATATACTGGGTGTTCGAAAGCTCCCTCTATGGGACATTGTTGGCCGTTGAAGTCCTTCAACAATACCATTAAATCTTTTCGTGCGGTTTACATTACTTCAGACACAAAGAGCCTCTTAAAAAGATGTCTATTATTCTTCCGTTGCACCTTCCGTGGGCGCATACAACTGGACCATGGCGGTTGCCGCCTCGTCTGAGACTGATCGCATTGCGGTTAACGGATTGACGCAGGCTTAGAAAACACGATGTCGATTCCCGAGTATGTTCTGTCGAGTGTCGAGAATAGATGAGGGTTTTGTTTTCGCCTGTGACTTACCAACTCTTTCAAGCTGATAGTTGTCGAATTCCTGATGCATTTGAGCCAACTCCCCTGTTTGGTATAATGTTCGTAAATTCCTGATTGCACACCGAGTGTTAAATAGGGCTGGCCTTGGGACAGTCAATGGATAAACTTTGCTCCAACGTCGTCATATTTGGGTATTCAACATCTTCACTATTACTACTTTATTACCTTTATTTAAATAAGTTATGAAAAGCAGCATTAACAACGAATGACGCTTTTAAGTAACTCATAAAAACAATAACTAAATTAGTGTTCTTTGTCTAAATGTAAGGAAAAACTAATATACATAGCTCACTTTTTTAAATAAAATATCTGCCTCGTACTCAAAATAATGTAAATGACTGCAATGTTTGTATTATTTTTGTAATTATATATATATATATATATATATATATACTTTATATTACTTTAACTACAGGCCGAAATTTTGCAGTAAAGAATAAAGCATTTTCAGTTTCACCTGAAAATGATAGCTTTAGCATAGATGGGCTAACCGACGGCATTACAGGTTTTGAACATGGATCATGCTACTTGGCAAATACCGCAGAAACGACTGTAACAGCAACGTTAAGTACACCAATGCTTTTGAGTATTCTGGAGATCTTTGACATTCCGCGTAAGTCGCTAATAAGAAAAAGAGTAATGTAATAACTCCGATATGCAACGTAATGTTATGTCTCTCTCTCTCTCTCTATATATATATATATATATATATGTATATATATATATATATATATATATATATATATATAGATAGATATATATATATACAGATATATTAACATATTGGCTCTTCCAAATAGTGGAACTCACATTACTTATTTCCTCTCTCTCTCTCCAACGCGAGTTTTGTGAGCGGTACTAAGCCTAGACTGTTCTAAGAATCCACACTCGTGCCGACCTCAAATTCTCGGAATGGCTAGGAATGGTATATTATTTCTCGTACAGGGGAGTTCATGTTAAAACTATCATTTTTATTATGAGTTTTGTAATGATTTCATTATTTTCACCCCTCATAGTAATAGGTTTGTTTCCCGCTCTTTTCCGCGAGTATTTAAGGCTAGGGTCCGGCTGAATCAGCCAGTAATTTTTACAGAGTTTTGTGCAGAGTGTTTTGCAGAGTTTTTCTGTAGATAGTTTCGTTTGTGTGTGTTGGATGGACGCTTGTGTTTGCACTATTCTATTATTGCTGTAAATACTACATTTATTGTATATAACTGCAAATATCAGAGTGATCACCTGAATTAAATCAATAACATTTACACTTAAGCTTCCTCGTCAAGTTACTATTTTTGTTTCATTGTTTACAATATTATAATATATATATTAATTTACAACTACAACGTCAAGGAAAGGAACTGTTAGAACGCAAATCCTGAGTTTGTGCCCAGGACAATAAGGAGAGTTTGTGTAATATTGAAATTTAAATAATAATAACCAAAGTCTACCCTACGACTAACGAGAATTATCCACAACATTTACACGACTCTGGCCACAAGGGGATTGTGGTCGTAACAATATATATATTACGCATTACAATTGTTTCTATAATTGATTTTGGCCGTGAAATCATGTCATTGCTCTACCCACGCGTAGCGCGGCGCGGCTTTTAAGAACGGGGTTTTTTTTTTTGCGTCGCAGTTGTGACGTTTCGGAAATACCCGTACAGCAACAGAGAGAAGTTTAATTTCTTGTTTAGACTACTGTTGCGCACTAATGATAGATATAATTTAAAGCAAGACCAAGTATACTTTATGTAATGCATGGGTGTGCAAACTATAGCCAGTGCTTGACACGCGGGCTGACATAAAATAGTATGCGGCCCTCAAGGCTTATTTAGATTATATAACGTCTTCAATGTATTTTAGAAAATTAAAACAAATTAAATATTTACGTATTAATTAATAGTGAGATAATAGTTTGCTGTTTAAATAATAACAGAATTAGATGAGGTTTCAGCAAACTATAGGCCTATATTTAACTTTCTTTTATCTAACATTGCTTGGAAAAAAAAACTTTAAAAAAAAAATTGTATAACTGTATATAGGCTAGTATACACTGTAATAGTATACACTACACTGTATATAGTATACACTGTAGTAGTATGCACTGCACTGTATATATTATACACGGTAGTAGTATACACTACGCTGTATATAGTATACACTGTAGTAGTATACACTAAATTGTATATATTATACATTATACACTGTAGTAGTACACACTACACTGTATTTAGTATACACATACACTGTATTAGTATACACTTTTTTTATAAAATAGGCCTACACATGTTTACGAATGTTTTATTAAATATATTTATGATGTGCTTATATAGGCCTAACAAAGTAACATATATTAGAATAGGTTAACATTGTGAATTCGAAATGTGGTAAACTAGAAAAGATGTATCAATTTATTCTTATTTTCCTTATAACAATAGTCAGAAGTGTAATATACAGTTAGTTTTATTGAGGGGGGGGGGGGGGTAATTAAACAAATCATCTAACGTATATTATAATCTTTTCATTTGCAACCTTTTAATTAATAACCTAATTTCACCTTTAATTATTCAGTATTTAACTGGCGTAATGCTCAAAATTAAAAAAAAGCAAAATGTTTATTATACCATTGTTTTAATTAATCGATATTATATTTTGCCGCCATAGTTTATTTTAAATAGTAACACACGTGGGGGATATTAGCTTAGATAAGGTTTACACCAAACTATATATTTTTACTTTTTTTGTCAAACAATGTTTGGAATAATACGTTGAAAACATTGAAAAAAAAAATACTTTTTTGTATAAGATATTTTTTAGAAGAGATTTACAAACTTTGATTTATATATGTGCCCAAGTAAGAAATATTAGACTATGTTAGGAAGTCAATATGAAATCTGGTAAACTAGTAAAAATTTATTACATTTATTCGTAGACCTTTTTTATTTATATCAAACATATTTGCCGCCCATAACTCATTGTTAGCTTGAATTGGGTGAGGGGGGGGGGGTTAAACTTTTTAACATAATTTTATAAGAGGGATCACTAGAAAGTTTGACAGTTGTTAAAGTAGGGGAAGGGGTAGAAGAACTAAAAATTGTAACGTAATTCACGATATTTTAAATTTAAACTTTTCATTTTTAGTCTTTTAAATACATAACACCCATCTACATAATTACCGTGAGTTTGTTTATATGTTTGTTTATATATATATGTTTGTCTTCTATAGGCTCCTAAGCCGTTTGACTAATCAAAACAAAAGTTAAACGTATAAATTAAAAACGTCTAACACAATTAATTTTTATTTTATGACTTATAATCATGAATGTGGTGATTTTATAAATCAAAAAAAGTTTATCTAGCTATACAAATACAAAAAACCTTACAAAACAAATGGCCATTTCCGTTCATTTACTATGTTGAACGCGAGATTTACTATGTTGAACGCGAAGGCCTTATCGGATTTTCCCAATTCTGCTGTTGTTTTTTTTAATGTGGCGAGACCTTTTTTCTAAAATTACGCACCGATATTTGGCTTGGAGAGTTTGAATGGTGTAGGCTACTTAAAAAAAAAACTAGCGTATGACGTAATGTCTATCAAATCATTTCTTTATTTTTTATGTGCCAGGGCTGCCGGACACAATATAAAAAAACTAAATACCGAAAGAAACATTCTCAATACTGTTTTATTGGAACAGTAAGTCAATAAGCAAGAACAAAAATTAAATACCGAAATAAAATCGTTATCACTATAGTTTTTATTGCTCTGAAATTTTATTTTATAATTTTGTTTTTATTATTTAACTTTTTTTATTGTTTTGTATTTGTGTGTTTTTTTCTTTTAGATAGTATATTATTGTTAATTTAATATTATTAATAACAAGTCAATTCAACACAACTGTTCGCTACATTTTAATATCGAATTAAAAAGTATATTAAAAAAAACGTATGAGTCTTTCGTCTCTTGTGTCCAGGGCGTAACGTTTAGGATTGAGCAATCTCTGTCCGGGATATAGCCACCACACGACACACCGAAGGCGTGGCGGGCCGTGTAACAGGAAAGGTTTCCGCAGCAAAGCGATCGTTCACTGCGGTTCCTCTAAGGATTTTTATTGTGATGGCTCGTCAGTAAACCTGCACTGTCACCCAGTAGCACAAATCCTATACTATCGGTACATGCATCCAGGCACCTGGTGTTTCTCGAGACGGGATGGCAGCGTCCATTGTTTCCTCCCCAACGAGACCAGTGGCCTCTCGGCAGTGTAATAGATTTCGGACCCGCTGCGGGGGCTGTCCACCATGCGTTCGCCCGCCGGTTTATTCTTAATTGGAATGTATAGGCGGTTTACACACTACGCCAGTCTTTTAGGCCAGAAATTTGACAGCAAAAATTGTTATGCATATGCCAGTGTCAGGGCGACTAGAAACAATTTAAAAGAACAAAAACTAAATACCGAAAAGAAACGTTCTCACTCCAGTTTTTATTGTAATATTGTCTTTTGTCTTACTCTGTCAACAAAACACATTGCAGTCATTCTTTTCTCCGTCATTTTGACGGGCATAACCACTAGTAATTACATAAATTACATATATTTCTGTTGGATTTATAACTGACAACTCTAGTTTACATGTTTTTTTAGGGTTTGAAATGAGATAAAGCTGTTTTATTTTCTATATATATATATATATATATATATATATATATATATATATATATATATATATATATATATATATACATATATTTTTTTTTTTGGGGGGGGGTTATTGGGCAAAATCTAGATATTAGACTGCACAAATAAAAATCTGCTTCGACTGTTAGAATTGAAAGCCTATGTTATTCATAGTAGAAAAAAAATAAAAAAGACAAATACAATTTATTGGTCTGGTAAAGACGTAATTTTTAAATGTATGCACTGTTGTTTAACATAGCATACACATGATGTTAAGGTACAAGCGCCTGCTCTTTATTACCGATCGAATGATCGGTCACCTGGTACTTTACTTTTATTTGAGGTAAGAGCAACCGAAGATGTCGCTGTATCAATTTTAAATCCATCTGTGTATATTTGTACATAATTTTGGTATTTTTGTATCACTTCTTGAAACATATTCACGCAAGAATCCTTTTTCTTTCTATGGTTTAATTCTAAGTTTATATGCGGGATTTCAAACAGCCATGGTGGAGTTTTTGGCATATAATATATTTTTATCAATCTAAATTCAATTTTAGTTTCGATTATTTCTATTTCAATTCTAAGTTCAAAAGTTGGTATACATTTATTTTGAGTTTTTAGTAAAGATGTTTTTTTTTTCTTGTGGGTGAAAAACACATAAATACGCTGGATTATTCGGTAAGGATTTCAGTTTAGTGCATATTGTAATGATAGCTTGAGTCTTCTATTTTGTAGTGGCGGTTCATTTGCTTCTATTTGTAAATTGTTACATGAAGTAGTTATAATTGCTCATATGCATAGACGTACGCATTGATTTTGTACAGGATCAAGCATTTTTAGATATGATGTTCTTGCTGATCCGTATACTAAACATCCGTAATCTATGATCGAATGTGTGATCTATAATATATTTTCAATAGACTTTTTTTCTCTACTCCCCAATCTGTATTTGCTAATGTTTTTAGTAGATTTGTGGTTTTTTGACACTTGGAGTTTAGATTCTTTTTTATGTAGCAGGAAATTTAATTTACAATCAAATGTTACTCCTAGAAAATATTGACGTTAGCAGCTACAGGAATCTGTTTTTATAAAGGTATAGTTCAGGGTCGGGTGTTATTTGTGTATCTGACAGAAACGCACAACATTTGTTTTTTAAGCAGAAAATTTAAATCCATTCTTTTTGGTTCATTCTTGTATTTTATTGATTTGAAATTGTAGATGATTCTTTATTTCTATCATACAGTTAGCTCTATAATAGATCACAAAGTCATTGACGTAAAGAGAACACTTTGTATTCTGTAATAAGCATTCAGTGATCTTGTTTATTTTTATATTTAATAGTGTAGGCGATAATACGCTTCCTTGAGGGACACCTTATTCTTGAATAAATGTATCTGATAAATTTTACTAGTCTCCAATTCTTACTTGGAATGTTCGGTTGCTTAGAAAATTTGATATAAATTTTGATAAGTTTCCTCTTAAACCGAAGGAATATATATCTTTCAAAATTCCATATTTCCATGTAGTGTCAAACGCCTTTTCTAAATGGAAAAAATCAGCCACCACATGTTTTTTTCTAACAAAAGCTTCTCTAATGAATGTTTCTAATCTAATGTTGTTGAATGATTTATTCTAAATCCTAAATCCACATTGAGTCTTTGCTTTTAAGTTATTACTTTCCAGAAAAAATATTAAGCGTTTATAAACTATTTTTTCCATAATTTTACAAAAACAATTTGTGAGGGCTATTGGTCTGTAATTTATTGGATCTGTGTGATCTTTTTTTCTCTTTAGGTATTGGAATGGTAATTGCTTTGCTCTATTCCTTAGGAATTGTTTTGTTTTGCCAAAGATCATTAAACAATTTTAATCGAGTTTTCAGTGTTAACGTTGCAGATGTCTTATAATCTTATTATGAATTGTATCTGGACCTGGTGCAGTATTTTTGGTTTCTTTAATACATTGCGTAAGCTCGTTTATTGATATTGGTGAGTTGTAATATTCAAATATATTTTTTTCAAAATTTATAGTTTCTTTTTCTATTTCTCTTTTTACTTTTTTAAAGGAGTCTGTATATTTTTCAGACGATGAATTTTTCGAAAAGGTCTTTCCAATTTTATTTGCAATATCTTGTGTAGTTTCTGCATTACGCCATCAGCCAGTTTAATTTGTTTATTTGAATTTTTTTGGTATTTCCTTTAGTTTTTCTTATTATTTTTCAAATATTATTTATGGGTGTGTTTGAATTTATTTTGTTTATATAATTTTGCCATGTAAGTCGTTTCTGTTCCCTGATTACCTGTCGAGTTTTCGCTCGTGCAATTTTAAAGGCTTTCAGGTTTTCTGGAGATGTATTGTCTTGAAAATTCTAAGCTGTTTGTTTTTAGTTTTTGTGTTTTCTTTACAAATGTTTGTAAACCATGGTTTATTCTTTGTTATTTTAGATGTTGTTTTCGGTATAGTTCGTTCACAGATTTGAAATAATGATTGTAAAAAGGTTGAATATTCTTCTTGAGCATTAGAATGTATATTTATTTTAGATAGTATTTTGTCGCGTTCCAATTTAAATGTATTACAACCCCATCTTTTAAAGTTCCATGTTGATGAGTTATGGGCTGGTATTTTGGAGTTTGTAGTAAGCAGGATAGGCTCTTGATCTGATCCATAGTTATTTCCCGAAACACTCCAAGTAAATTCCGTAAATAGAGTTAAATCTGCCATTGTTAAATCGAGATAAGATGGGGATAAATCTGTAGCACTATGAAAAGTCGGAGAACCATCATTAAAAATGCATACTTTTTCTTTCATCGAGTAATCTTTCATTTTCTTTTCCTCTTAGGTTTGTATTATGACTTCACCATATAGGGTTGTGGGCATTAAAGTCTCCCATAAGTATTATTGGAGGTGGCAGCTGTTTAATAAGATCATCTAATTGTGAATATTATGTTATTGTTTGATCTGGTGGGATGTAAATTGAACATATAGTTAAAGGTCTTCCTAATGTAAGCTTATAGCAACAGCTTGCGTGAAAGTTTTTGTATAAATGTGTCTATGTAGAATATTAGTTGCTATAAAAATTGAAGCACTTCCACATGCAATTTTTTTACAATGTATATGGTGATAAGCGGTATAACCACGCAATTCAAATGATTATGTATTTAGTTTTATTTTTTGTAAAGAAATTACTATAGGCTTTGTCTCGGTTATAATAATTGTAGTTTTGGAATATTATGTTTCAGTCCTCTGCAGTTCCATTGAAGCATATTCTTATATTCTGAATTCCTCTGCAATAATGTATAATTGTAATATTAATTTCTTTATAGTTTTTTCATAATTTTTTTATTTGGTTTCTGAAGGATTTTTATAAAACTGTTAGATTGTGATTGATGTGGAGACCACATAGTCTAGAGTTTACATTTCATTAGATTTTTAGTCCTTACGCTGATATATTTCTTTCATGTTGTTTTCAATATAATCCTTATTTGGTATGTTCTCCGGGATAACTTTCCCTGGGATCATTTCTTCTATATTTGATTGTGTTGATTGTTCTTTAGTGCATATTATTGAATTTATTTACCATTTTTAAATATTACATCTTGATCTTTATAGTTCAATTCTGGTAAAGTGGGTGTCTGTGTTTCAGCGTGTTTCATTTTCTTCATGTCTATTTTAAGAGCTCCAGCATAATTCTTTTCACTTATCAAGCATTTTTGTGCTAGAATTATTATTTTTTTTGCATCTTGATAAAGTATATTTTTTTGAGTTTTTAATTTTTGTATTTCTTTTTCTTCGACCCATCTTGGACATAGTTTTGAGAATGACAGATGTTCTTCGCAGGTTATACATTTTATTTCAGCACTGCATGTTTCCATGGTGTGTCCTTCATCACCGCAACGTGGACAGACAACGTTTCTTTTGCAGTGTGTTTTCAAATGACCAAATTTTTGACAGGTATAGCACCTCATAGGGTTTGGTATCTTTCTTCAATTTGAATGTTTAGGAATCCTGCTCTAATTTATTTTGGAGGACTCGGTTTGTTAAAAGTTAAAATTATTGTGTTATATGCAATTTCTTTTTTATCTCTTTTTATTTGTATTCTATAAGCTGAGATAACTCCTTGACTTTTTAGTTCTTCTGCTATTTTATCTTCCGTACAGCATTCCAATTCTTTTGATGTAATATTTACCTTTGAGCTGTTTAGGAAGGTATGAGCTTTTGTTTCTATGTCTATTCCTGCCATACTAGTTGTTCTTAGAAAATTTCTTGAGTGCGCTTTTTTTTCGCATTCCACCAGAATCTGTCCTGATCGTAATTTTTTTTACAGATTTGGGTGGTCCGGGCATCTCATTTATGGCCTTTTCTATCACAAAATATGATAGTTTATTAGTTGGTTTTTCTTTAGATGAAATTGTAATAAATCTTGGCTATATTTCTTTATTTTTGTTGGTGGTTAAATCTTCACCTCTTTTTATTTTTGTCTCTTTTTGTAAGTATTTGGGTTTGAATATACCCGCGGCTAGAGCCGCTTTCTAAATTTTAGTAGCTAGTTTTAGGTTGTTTAGTGATTAGTTGTATATATAAAACAAAAATATATAAATTAAAATCACAAATATACTTCCAAATATGTTTAAAACTTTAAATAAGTAAGTATTTTTCAAAATAAATCTCAAGGATGTAACTTTAAAGTCATAACATCACCGCCATCTTCAATTAATTAAGATTAAAATAGTTTTTTTTTAATCTTAGACTTATTGATAATCATCGTATGTTAAAGTTCTAGATGGCGTAATATTATAAATGTAAGGTACGCATCAGCAATTTGGCTATGACGTATTTATTTTTTTTTTCATTATGGTAGATGTTTGCTTTATTATATGAATTTTAAGTAATAGTACCGTTATGGTTTAATTATTTCATGGATTCACGTCACTATTGAGAACATACTTTAATTAGCTACTTTATACAATCAATTAAACAATAAAAAAGAACAAAAACTAAATACCGAAACTTTCTCACTGCAGTTTTTATTGTAATTTTTGTTTCTTCTCTCTTATCAAAACACATTGTAGTCATTCGTTTCTACGTCATTTTGACGGCAAAACCACTAGTATATTATATATAGATTAGTTATAGCTATACACACACACACACACACACACATACACACACATATGTATAAATACATATATATATATATATATATAATACATATTTATTTATTTATTTGTTTTATGCTCAGCGGACTATAAATCATTAGGGAAGCTCTTCATTCAAATATATAAGGGATTAACAGAAGCAGTTTCCTTTGACATTGAAGAAGAAAACGGACGTCAAGTGAAAAGTTTCATTATTAACGAGGAATTACAAGATATAAAATATTTTTTGATTTCGCCAAAGAAGAAGTTTGGCGCTTGTGAAATTAAATATATTGGAGGTAAATGTTAGAATAATTTCTAATAGAATATTTAATGCATTTGTCATTTTTAACATCCATTTCTTATCTCTCTTTCCCCTTTAAATTGTATTCAATCTTAAGAATAATAATAACAAATATTCTTAAATTATTTCAATATATTAGGATGTGGAATTACACAATAATTAGATATAAATATTTGTTTGACGCACGTATATTAGCTGATTACTTAGATATTTTCTTACAAAAAAACTGTAATTAAATTCATTTGAAAAATAAATCAATATTAGACTTTTAAAATTAGGTAGGCTACCACGATTGCATATGATCATTTTTTTGGTCCTCTTTTACAGTTTATCAGGCTTTTTTTAAAAAATGATATCGCTAATGAACTTGTTAAAACTGTATCGCCAAATTAAAAAGTTGTCAAACTGATGACCTTCTAAAACTGATTTTATGCGTTAATTGTGCAGATGTGCTATAAACAAAAAGACTTTAAAATACTGATTTGATATATTTCTTGCCTGAATATATATATATATATAGGATGACGAAACAATTTACAAGTCACAAACATATATCTCGTGATTTTAATCAGGTTCTGAAAACAAAACACTTCAAATGTCATTTTTTTATATTTGTTTTCTCACCAGATTGCCCGATGGGAACATACGGATTAAATTGTGGCGAAGAGTGCCCAGATGAATGCAAATGGTGCACGCTAGAAGGTTCTTGTTTAGACAATGAAACTCTTAGAGGTGAACAAAAAAAAAAAAAATAATAATAAAAAAACCAACATCTATTAATACGTGTATACTGATTTTTATCATACTTTATCTCACGCATTGGTAAATACGTATTGTTAGCATCTGACTTAAAACTGTACTTTTTTACTATTTACAAATTTATTAACGTAATTTCTTCATTTCTTTTTTTTTTTCTCTGTAGATAAGATAGACCAAAACTTTAGGAAAACCTATGCATAGACTTAACCGCATAACGAGATTGACCCAACTTTTTTTTTCTATTTTATTGTAATGTATGTATCATTGATATTAACTTCTTAAAACTGTGTATGCATGTTCTTTTGCTGCAGGAATAAATAGTCAAAAATATAATTGACCCACATCTGGTCAAGGTATCTGTAGAAGGCTTATTTCTTTGCCATAGACTTGGGGTCATAACTGTGCACAGGCAGGTCACAATTTGTTTCCTCTAGTAGATCCTTGCTTTCTTCGCGTTTTTCGTCGTACCAGTCTTGGTTCTTCCTGCTTGTGGTTCTAAGCGTCTCATAGGATGTCGATTATATCACCTGTTTGAAAGCAGCCCAGCTGAACTAAATATCATCCTCATGATTTAGTTTATCTGGTCTGTTAGGTTAGGCACACACAAGAGCTTGTTGATGACTGTCTTGCCTCAGTCAATAAGTGTTTTCTGACATAAAAGTATTGTGGACACTTGGGGACTAAACTATAAAGGACATTGCGAAGTCCAACAATGTCGCCTACCATGACCTTAGTCATGCACACATCATGCATGTCTTTCTTGAGGTCCATTACGTAGTCTATAATGTGCCTCTGTTTGGATCGAGGGAACATGCAGGTTGCTTTGTTGCGATTCGGCTGGCGGAACACAGAAATGGTAATTAGGACCCTATGGCCTGAGCCATCTGCATGTAGGTCTATTACTACGGCAGCCAGTGTATCTACACATACTGCATTGCATCATTCACATCGCTGCAAGGCTTGTGAAGATGGTGAGGTAATCATAAAAAAATGACAAATATTGATGAAGATGACTACTCCAGTCAACTTGACCAACGTTTAGAGAGATTATCTCAAAACTTACACTAATACATACATGTTGCCTTTTTACAGAGTCTAGTCTCATTTGCGTCAACGGAAGTTGTAATATCAACGGTTCCTGTCAAAGTTGTGGACACGAGTACAAGAGCACTAACAGTAAGTAATTTATTTACATATTTAAAAAATAAATTAGGCCCCTGTGTGAGTGCAAATGCCCATGTTTGAAGAAGAATATAACTTTTCTATTTTTAAAATATTCTTTTGATGTTTTTTCAACCGCATTGGAATTTCTTCTGCCATATATTTAAACAAGTTTCACAGATGCATAATGAATTTAATAGGCTGACGTTTCTATAGCTGACCTAGGAATCATAATCGTCCACAAACAATATTGCGTTCGCTGATAATTTGATTGCTTCAACTTTGTCTATAACTGGGAGAAAACTGTCCACACGGAACTTCTATTTTGGTGATAGCTTCTGCTTCTTTTGCCAGCCCATAGTCCAGAAGTAGCACACACGCATTGCAATCAAGATGTCTGGTTCGCTTGGATTGAACAAAGTTTTCAAAAGTCTTGAGACTGACAACTGTCATATTGAGGTCCATTTGTGGGTCTTAAAGGGGTTTACTTGTGACATTGAAACGTTATAAAAATATCACATCAAATACAAAATATATTATTATGCCCTCCTCCATAGATGACATATAAAGGCCATTAGTCTGTAAATGGATGATCGCTTTCTCGTTATCATTGTTGGACATCAGCTAGAAAGCGTATAGCCTGATGCAATTGCTCTGGTCACATCATAAGGGCGAGACCAGATTGTTTCTGACAGTTTCTTTGGTAGACACAATGGTACATCATTGAAATTCCTGTGTTAACATGTCATAACGGTGGGGAGATGCTGGAAATAAAATAAAAAATGTGTTGCAATAAGTAAAAAAAAAACACAGCTAATGAACTTAGCTCAGGGAGATTGCTGTGCATGGCACCAAGACTGCTAATAGGTTGGTGTTCAGAACCTAAGCACGAAGTCTAATGAATGTACCACTCATTGAAGAAGCGTTATATGACTGTCTTCGACAACCATCAATATAAATTATGTTCTCTTGCAGGAATTATTGACGTGCTTAGAACTTTTCTGCAGCCTTGTAACAACTTTTGAATGTAAATGGTTCAAACCGTTTAATATGGTGTCGACTTTTTTTTATGTAACGAAGAACGTATTATGTTAAATGTTCTATATTGATATAATCGAGTTGTGAACTAAGCGATATGGAATAGTAATTTGTTGCCTTTAGTCGTGCAGTTAGTTCATTAAAAAAATTCGTAACTATAATTGATGCAAAAATGACGCATACTACAACAATGACGCTTAATACAACAATGACGCATAATACAACAATGAGTCTTAATACAACAATGACGCATAATACAACTTATGACGCTTAATACACAAATGACGCGTAATACAACAATAACGCTTAATACAAAAATGACGCTTAATAAAACAATGACGCATAATACAACAATGACGCATAATACAACAATGACGCTTAATACAACAATTACGCATAATACAAAAATGACGCTTAATACAACAATGATGCATAATACAACAATGACGCATAGTACAACAATGACGCAAAATACTGCAATGACGCACAATACAACAATGACGCATAATGCAACAATGACGCTTAATACAACAATGACGCTTAATACAACAATGACGCTTAATACAACAATGACGCATAATACAACAATGACGCTAAATACAACAATGACGCACAGTACACAAATTCTTTAAGCCTCTCGTATATCTCACTGGTAATCAAACACGTATATTCAATGTCTTAAGTAGGAGATATAACCCGTGAATATTGATAGTTGGTTCATTTTGTTCCAGTTATCTCCCCTTGAATGTATATTCAAATATTACCTTATTTTGAACGAAAATGTTACTTAATATTGTAAAATATTATAACACATTATTATAGCTTCCAATCATTAACAACTGGTATTTCTGAATGTTCATGAAGTAGGTCTCCCTATTGTTAAACAAATGATTTCATAAAAATAACTCTAGATACACAGATAAATACAAAGGTGGATATTGATTCACTTTATTTCATGACTTGTTTCTATTGGGCATGTTTCAATTTTACCACTTTGTTTTAAAAGTGGAAGGATACTTACAATATTTGTATGTGCCTGTGTCCCTTATAGTTATGCATACTACTTTGTATATTAGTTATCTGATACTGAACACATAGTTTCAATATTTCGCGCATATTATGTTTTGGAGTAAGCTAGACTTTAGATTAAAATTTAATTTCTTTGTCCTTTTCTAGCAATTATCTCACATTTTTTTTTATCGCTTTTTTATTTTATTTTTTTTTTTTTTTTTTTTTTGGGGGGGGGGGAGGGGGGGAAATCTTTTGGAAGCATAAATATAATAATTTTAACTGTTTGCATCTACATGTCGACGTTCTAATACAATTTTTTAAAAAAATTTCTCCAGAGTGCAGCCTTATTTGTGGCGGTGATGGTGACTGTCATGAAAATGGAACATGTATATCTGGATGCTTACCTGGGTATTACGGGACCAATTGCACATTTAGTAAGACATGTAAAATGTAACATAAGTTATAGGAACAGATATAAACAAATAACTGTTATAAATCCAAAAGAGTCTTTTGTCAACGTTTTCTGTGAGAAAGTACAATAATATTATCTTTTATAAAGATTCATATATTTACTTTATAATAATAATACAATGTCAATATTTAAAACAAAAGATAACGTTTTGCATTATTGTTAACAAGTGGATGTTAAATGTAAAGGGAAAATTAATAATTATAATGCTTCAAAAATACATATACACTACAAAGTAATATGTTAAATTATCATGTCGCATTAGTATAATATTATTTACATAATATGCCTTTTTAGGGATAGTTTCATTTGAATTGTTATTATATGTATTTATATTTGCGTATGTTTACTGCATTTTTTGTCTTTGCTTTTAGCAAGGTAAACATTTCCACAATTCTTTTTAAAAATACAGTTGGGCGTCAATGTATTTATTTACAATTCCATTAATATATTCGTTTGTGTGCTTTTATTATGTGCATTTATATGCATTTTTGATTATCACTATTTCTTATATGCGGGTAGCGAATGTCAACATTTTATGAAGGACAACGAACAAATTTATACCAGTATTTATGCCCAAAATTTCCATTTTACGGGAACATATATATATTATAATACTATATTACATATAGGCCGTTATTAGTATATTTAAAAAAAACATTTTTTTTTTATGCATTTTGTATTACTACGTTAAGAATTTTTAATTAAAACAAATCCATTATTATTTATTTATCATTTATTTTTATTTTGATGTTAAACAATTGGTAGATCTAGATATAAAGAAAATTATTTAAAAAAGGTTTGATATATTTACATTTGGTCTTAAAAATACTCCAGCTTAAAACCTAAGCAAATAATTACGGACATATAGGGTTAACCGTGACTGTGTTCTTTGCAGTATGCAGTCGTTATTGTGGTAATACTGGAGCCTGCAATCAAGAAGGAGAATGTAACTTTGGATGTGAAAAAGGCTATTATGGAAGTAGCTGTGACTTGGGTAAGATTATCTTGTTTTAAAATGTCGGTCTAGTTCACATTGTGTATTTTGTATTAGTTTTTAACTTTACTACACACTCTAGAATGTTCTAACTTGCGATTGTAAAAAAAAATAAATGGAAATTACAATTTAAATTATATTTATTAATCAATAAATAATGTCTATTACGTCAATGTATAAATGACACTGTTTATTCCTATATTTAAAGACTGATATCAAAGCATGAGTCATGATGACATTCACACCTTATAATTGCCAGTGGACACAAAAAGTCGTTTTTTTTAGTACGATCAAATGAATCTGTGGCGCTTTCTATAAGAAATTGATTGCCTCAGACAATAATAGAATTCGATACAAAAAAAGAGTATTTTGAAAAGAGCTTACAGACCTTTCTCTTTGGCTAATGATTTTGAACCTTAAATTGCAATACAACTGGCACTTCAAATTACTCCATACCCTCTCTTATAGTTTGTACAGAAGCGATAGAAAATGTGTTTGTTATTACTATTATTATTTTATATTACACTGCTCGGTTATCAAATCATCACTCATATGGAAATGAAGTTTTCTAATTATCTTCGTTTGCTCTCAACGAATATAGTCAATACTATTTTGTTTAGCAAATATAGATTTACAGAGATAAGATTATGTTTTAATATGAAAAATCTATACATTTCATAAGCAACATCATCGCAAAAAAAGTAAACAAAATATGTAATATTATATCGTTGCATTGAGTAATAATCCTCTCATATATCCATACTTTTTATTATCTGGAGTAAAATGGACTGTATGATACTTTGCAATACTGCTACCAATCGGCTAAATTTACAGATTTGAAAAATCTAGAGCTAAATGTATGATGGAACTATCATATTAAAATATAACATGTAGAAACATCTATTGCAATGTGTTGTATAATGCTTCATTAAGATTTAATTAAAAAAAGAATGCGTCTGTAAATGATGTATAATCTATCAATATATAAAGCACTTAAATCAATTTAGATACATAACATTCATTCTAATGCAATAAAATTAAAATTTTAAAATTGCAAGTGTATAGAGTATAGATTAAATGTATTTGTATATTATAAAAACTCTCTCTCTCTTTCTCTCTCTCTCTCTCTCTCTCTCTATCTCTCTATATATGTATATATGTGTATGTATATGGTCCTCGATTATATTTATATATTTTGGGTAATTACTCTGTTGTCTATTTAAGTTCTTGTTGTTAATAATAATGAAAAAAAATCAAGTCACTTGAAGTATCATTATATGAAGAACTTAATTTTTAAATAACTTCACTGGTCATTGTACACAAATAAACAAGAAACGAGATCAACAACGTGACTGGTAACCAAACAGAAATCACAAAAACTACATTTGACCGCGCGAATATAATTATATAGGTTTTTGTGCAGTAGCAACAATGGTTTTACCAAACCCTTCTGAATAAAAAAAAAAAAATACTAGCATATAGGAGAATCTACAAGAAGGCATACTTATATTGACTTATTTTTCAATTAAAATAAACAAACTCTCTACATCAAAATATATTGTTAATAATAATAAACAATACTTCACTAATTAACACTACAATTTTAAAGACAATTATGTGTAAGGCTAGTGTCCGCTGGCCAACATGCATTCTCCTACGTGGGACCGTCCGCCTGGAATCCCCTCCAACCTTCCACTACAGCTTCCTCAGAGCCCTTGCTTTGACACCTTCAAATGCCGACTGAAGACTCACCTATTCCAGTAACTGCATTCGCGTATACATATATGCATGTTCGTCTGTTGTTAGTTGTCTGTACTCTCTACTTGTTGTCAGCGCATAGAACTGATATCAACGGGATATACTCTGTACAAGCAGTTTTATTATTATTATTATTAAACTCAACGATCTACAATATTATACACTTATTTTCTGCCCTGTATTGAAGATTTGCAAGCATATATTTACTAATAATAAGATTTTTTTTTCAGCGTGTAGTCCATATTGTTCAGGAGATAGACATTGTAATATTAATGGAACATGTAATTCTGGATGTACCGTAGGGCATTTCGGGAAATACTGCCAGCTAAGTATGCATACATGTATATAAGTCGTAACTTTACCAATTCAAATTTTTTTAAATCCTTAATTTCCTTTATTAAAAACATATGATATATATATATATATATATATATATATATATATATATATATATATATGATATATATATATATATATATATATATATATATATATATATATGTATATCTCTCTTTCTCTCTCTATTGTTACGTCCACAATCCCCTTGTGGCCAGAGCTGTGTAGATCTTGCTGATAATTCTCGTTAGTCCTAGGGGAGACTTTAATTATTAGTATTTATGTTTCAGTATTACACGAACTCTTCTTATAGTCCTGGGCACAAATTCAGTATTTGTATTCCAACATTTCCTCTCTTGTAAATTATGGTGGTAGATAAATCTTATAGTAATGTATACAACACAATAGGATAGTAACTTGACAAAGAAGCTTCAGTGTAACTGTTTATTTCAGGTGGTATGTTCAGTATATACAATATATCTATTATGTACAGTTAGAATAAAATAGTGCAAACACAAACGTTCTCAAAAGAACATATTTTGAAACTCTCTGTCTTTCAGACAAAACAAATCATTAAATACTATCCGAGTGGTGCAAGGGACAGACCCACTACCAGTAGGGGTGAAAATCATGGTAACATTACAAAACTCATAACAAAACGATAGGAACTTCCCCTATTAAATAATGAGTCGTTCCCAGACTCTGAGAATTTAAGATCAACACAGAATCCCAGCATTACCTAGAACCTTTCGCTTTCCTACTAAACGTCCTAATATCGCGTGTAGTAAGAAAAGAGAGAGAGAGGAGAATAAACATTGCGTGTTCCAATTCTTGGAAAAACAATATACATGACACGCCCCCACCCAATGAAAGAAATAATGTACCATAATTACCCAAGTAATACTCAACATGGTACATTTTTCGTACTTAACACTATCGTATTAACAACCAACAATCAATGGAAGATTATAAGACAATTTAAGCAAACATGGCTCACAGCACAACTAAATTATAAAAAGTGTCACTACCCAATGGTAATTGTGATTATAACGTGATGGACAAATATTTCCCCGTTAGTATTAATATTAACTAATGTCTCAACAAGTACAAATAATTCAAAAAAATATTCTAGTCATTCTTATTTTAACTATGTACAGTTGTGTGGATTTCCACCAAAATTTTGCAAAAAGTTTTAATCTATTAAACAAATATAACATTGCTCAAACTCTTGTCAATTTCCAACAGTTTACTTCTAATATACAAACCAAAAGATAAGTAATACGTAACTCGAATCAAACTATAGGTTACTTCCCCTTTAAATTACAGTGTCAACTTGACATTAACAGGGTTCATACCTAAGATGATGATACTTCCCCTTTTCTCAAATACGAGGAGAAAATACACTCTAGTTACGATTACTACAGTAATCTAAATATTAAAATGTAATCCACTATTATGCGTTTTTGGCAAATTTAAAAGTTTAATATAAAAGATTGTTCAGGGTTGAATGAGTGCACACCTTTAGGTACCTTTGTTTCCCTCCATTCCCGGATATATGGAATATATAACAACCTATATACAACATAGTGAATATCCACTAGTTTTTTCCCATTCTATTGCCATGATATAACAATTTAGCAATAGTTTTCCAATATTATCTATTAATTTATACCAATTGATATTACATCTCTTTCTAAGATAAAAATTGTACATATTATTATTTAGTTCCATTCATTAACTAAAATAAAACAAGATAATAAATCAACTAGCTCAAAGTTTTCCCACTCAATTGCATGTGATGACAATTACTTTTATCCATCCATACGTGCATATTATATATTTATTGCATCATGCATCAACATTTAAATGGAATTTCTTTTCCATAATCAAATGAATTTAAAATATATCAGAACATCAATATTATACATGATTATAAGAATTATTAATACTTTCAAAAGACTTGACTTCTGTATGATACAAGTATTCTATAGGTATTCCATAATCAAAATTCAAACGAATGATAGGTTATCATGACACATTCTTAATGAATAAATGAGATGATCTGAAAAAGAAGTATGGGTTATTCAGTCAATCATGTAGCACCCGAGATAGATTATCAGCTATGACCTTGTCTCTATCTTGTCGATGATACGGGAAATGGGATACCAGTCGGTCTTTGTCAAATCACTTAATTTCCCAAGGTCTCTATAAAACTGCAGTGTGTGGTCGGCTTTTGGTACCATCACACAGGGTGTAGACCATTTGCTATCACATTTTTCTCCTATGTCATCTTTTAACATATACTTTACATCTAATTTAATATGCTCAGGTCTGATGGGGTCAAATGGATGCTGTTTAATAGACCTGGCACTATTGGTTAACACTACATCGTGCTCTATGACATGTGTCCTACTGGGAACATTTGTAAACATTGACTTATTTTCATGCACCAGCTCAATAATCTTCTCCTTATCTTCTACCGGAAGATGTTCTAGCCTTGTATCTAAACTCTTAAGGGCATCTGTATTATTAAGTTTACTTTCTGCAAACTTATATTCTATCCTAGATAAATCCGTCGGGACCCTAGCTAATGAAATCATGGGGACCTCCCGTGGTTTACTCTTTTCCCTGGAAACATAGGGCTTAAGCAAATTAATATGGCATACCCTCTGCTTTTGTCTCCGGTCAGGAGTCTTTATCAAATAATTGACCTCGCCAAGCTTTGACTCTATCTCATAGGGTCCACTAAACTTTGCACTTAAAGGCTGATTTTGCAAAGGTAGAAACACAAGAACTTTGTCACCTGGTGCAAAAGTTCTAGCTGTAGCTTTACGGTCATAGTTCTGTCTCATACGCCCCTGCATCTGTGGAAAATGAATCTTCACATGGTTAAAAGCATGATAAAGCCTATTTTTAAATTTATCTACATATGACAAAAGTCCAATCGGTTCACTGTCCGTTAGCCAAGTTTCATGTAGAAGTTTCAACGGACCTCTGACTGAGTGTCCATACATAAGTTCGAATGGGCTAAACCCCAGGGATTCCTGAGTGGCCTCCCTTGCAGCGAACAGTACATAAGGCACACCCTTATCCCAGTCTTTCTCGTTTTCATAACAGTACTTTTTAAGCATCGATTTTAATGTCTGATGAAACCTTTCCAGAGCTCCCTGGCTCTCAGGATGATAGGCACTTGATAGCCTATGGCTTATCCCTAATTGTTCCATGACTTGTTTGAAAATGTTCGAAGTAAAGTTAGTCCCCTGGTCGGACTGTACTGTCTTCGGTAGGCCATAACGTGTGAAGAAATTTGTCAGGGCGTCTACCACCTTCACTGTTGTTATGTTCCGCAACGGAATGGCTTCCGGGAAGCGAGTGGATGAACACATGACTGTGAGCAGGTATTGAAAACCGGCTTTTGTTTTCGGCAACGGGCCCACGCAATCAATGAGTATATGACTGAATGGTTCGTCGAACGCTGGTATCGGCTGGAGTGGAGCGACAGGAATTCGTTGGTTAGGACGTCCTACCATTTGGCATACGTGGCAAGTCTTGCAGTATTGTTCGACATCTCTTCTCAGTCCTGGCCAGTAGAAGTAAGGGAGGATACGGTGGTGCGTTTTCCGGACTCCCATGTGACCAGCGAAAGGAAGATCATGCGCCATACGCAGTATATCTTGACGATAGCACTTAGGTATTACAATCTGGTGAATACTGTCCCACTCGTTTGTACCTGAGTTGAGCGGTTTCGACTTTCTCATCAATACTTCATCTTTCATGTAGAAACATTCCGCCATTGCATCTGCAGTCTTTTCGTCAACAGCTTTCATTCTGAGTTGCATTATTACTTCGTCATTCAATTGTTCTCTCACCAATTTCTGCTTTGGTGACAAAATGTTATCGTTCTCTGTTGCATCACCAGTTGTTAGTTCAGCAAAGAACGTAGCACTTAAATCGATGTCAGGTGTTTCTGTTATCACTGTTTCATTCGCATGTGTGTCTTCAGAACAGACAAACACATCTTTCGTTGCACTACACGGCGTAGCAGGAGTCTTTACCGACTTCTTTTTCTGCATTGCTCTTGTCAGTGCACATGTTGGGCGTTCATTGGCAGGACGTAGTTTTTTGTCCTCCGCCATCTTTGTCTCCAACACTTTAACCATGGGCTCGACAGTGACTCTGCCGCCCATAATGTCATTTCCTAATATCATGGAAACGCCTTTGACGGGTAGTGCGCGCCACACTCCCACTACGATGTTACCTGTAAAAATATCCGACTCGAGTTTTATTCTGTGCAGTGGAGCTTCCACAGCCTCCATACTAGCACCTCTCAGCACAACAGACTCACCGGTACTGGTGGCATCTGTTAACGGCACACTGCCCTCCAGGATCACGCTGACAGCAGAACCCGTGTCACGTAATATCTGTATTTTCTTCTTGCTGAGTACATCGACTTCTGTCGACACTGTCCCCTCGTAGACAAAGGGTCGAAAATCGGATAGGTCGTCCTCTTCCGGGACTTCAGGAACCATCTGTTCCTCACGGCCTTCTGAAAGCATAATAGATTGAGTACAGCTATTCTCTTTTACCTTAGATAGACTGTTCTCAAAAACCATCGACTCCACAACTATGGGCGATGCCGGCCGCATTTCTTTTGAGTTTCTTGACCCTGTGTTGCACACTTCTTCTGTCTGCTTGCTATCTTTCTGCACTCTGGCACAGTGTAGAATAGCACCTTGCTTCTTGGTAAGGATCCAACAATCTTTCTTCATGTGGCCCTCTTTCTTGCAATTGAAACATACCACCTTTGCTTTATTTACATCTGTCTGCTTCCTGAAATGAACTAAGTTACTATTATTATTTACACCACTGTTCTTATTATTGTTTTCACTTGTCTCTTTTGGTTTACTAGCCTCCTTGGGCTCTGGTTTGTGCACTTTGGGTTTGTCAGCATAATATGGCTTTATGCTGGCGTGAATTATGGCATAGTTATCTGCCAATCTAGCAGCTTCATGCACATCTTCAACCCCTCGGTCTGAGATGTGAGTTTTAATATCCACTCGAATACAATCATTGAATTCCTCAAACAATATTAGGTTCTTGAGTTTATCAAACTCACTTACATTCTGTGACCTTAGCCACTGTTCTAACATTTTCTCCTTTTGTCTCAAAAAGTCTACATGAGTTTGATCATATGCCTTCTTTCTGTCTCTAAATAGCTTTCTATATTTTTCTGGTGTCAGGGAATAACTTTTTAGCACCCTATCTTTGATTACTTCATAGTCATTTATTTCCTCGGGTGTTAAACTCAACACTACGTCCAATGCTTTTCCTTTGTTGAGAGTTGACCTTAACAATAAAGCCATCTTATCATCAGGGAACTGATAATCTACAGCTATCCTCTCAAAAAGCAAAAAGAAATCTTGAACATCTTCTTCTCTGAATATAGGCAAGTGTTGCTTCATTGCGCTAATATCCATACCATTGCTGTCCCTACGATGGTCAGGTCTATTCATGCGTGCCATCTCTATCCTTTCTCTGCTTTCAGTTTCTATCCTAATTCTTTCATTTTCCCTTTCAGTTTCTATCCTAATACTTTCATTTTCTATCCTAAATCTTTCCAATTCCATTCTCTTCATAGCTAATTGGAATTTTAGGTTTTCACTCAACCCTTCATCTTCATCATTGTTTGATGATCTAGATGACATATTTCTTACCTCGTCTCCGTGGGCAATTACCTCGCCCCCACTGGGAGCTACATAACCTTCATTGATATCGTTCTGTCCCACTTCAACTACACTACCAGTGTTCATGGCATTCTGCCCGTTCAAACATGTCATAATTTCTTTGGTCAAACGATTACGATTAGGTCTTGCCTGTCCTGCCTCAATCCCAAAGGACTCAGCTAATTCTTTTAGTTCAGCAAATGACATGGCATTAAGTTCCTCACTTGATATATTCGAAGCCATAGTATAGCGTTCGAGATATTTGTTATAGTAGAGTAGTATATCTTGTATAATAAAATATAAAGTTCCAACTTACGATTTGTCCAGAAATTTGCACAATATAATATTAAACACTTCGTGGAATCTTCACACTTCCCAAGGAATAAAAACGCAAACCAGTTCTCTCCTCTTTTTAAAAAGAATAGTTTCACAGTCCTGAAAACGAAACACAAATATGCCGCTCTCAGTACTACTAATGTCACAAAATATTTATAGGTCAGGAAAAATATAACTCAAATTTTCCAGACGACATCAACAAATTTTTTCCAATCCTAGATCAGGAAAAGTAGAACTCAAATCTACCGAACGAGACTACCAAATCTTGTCAATCCTAGGTCAGGAAAAGTAGAACTCAAATATACCGGGCGAGACCACCAAATTTTGTTACGTCCACAATCCCCTTGTGGCCAGAGCTGTGTAGATCTTGCTGATAATTCTCGTTAGTCCTAGGGGAGACTTTAATTATTAGTATTTATGTTTCAGTATTACACGAACTCTTCTTATAGTCCTGGGCACAAATTCAGTATTTGTATTCCAACATTTCCTCTCTTGTAAATTATGGTGGTAGATAAATCTTATAGTAATGTATACAACACAATAGGATAGTAACTTGACAAAGAAGCTTCAGTGTAACTGTTTATTTCAGGTGGTATGTTCAGTATATACAATATATCTATTATGTACAGTTAGAATAAAATAGTGCAAACACAAACGTTCTCAAAAGAACATATTTTGAAACTCTCTGTCTTTCAGACAAAACAAATCATTAAATACTATCCGAGTGGTGCAAGGGACAGACCCACTACCAGTAGGGGTGAAAATCATGGTAACATTACAAAACTCATAACAAAACGATAGGAACTTCCCCTATTAAATAATGAGTCGTTCCCAGACTCTGAGAATTTAAGATCAACACAGAATCCCAGCATTACCTAGAACCTTTCGCTTTCCTACTAAACGTCCTAATATCGCGTGTAGTAAGAAAAGAGAGAGAGAGGAGAATAAACATTGCGTGTTCCAATTCTTGGAAAAACAATATACATGACACTATATATATATATTTATATACAGCCCCAATCTTCTCAGTAGTATATTTTCTAAGTAGATCTGCTGTGAATATATCGAAACTATGTGAGTCTTTATGTAGCTCTATCTCTAGAGTTCTAGTCTAGTTGTTTACTTCATCTGTGTGTTGCCTTTATGTGTCCTGAGAAAATGTAAGCAATTTTTTCATTAAATTTCACAATTCTTGTAGATGTTTAATAGTCTCAATATTCCTAAGAAACTCACAACTGTTGGTAATGAATTAATATTATATGAACTCTATGATGCGAATAGGCAATGAATACTTTTTAATTACAATATTTACTAAAACAAAACAAAAAAATGAAACATTCTAGATTGAGAAACAGAGGAGAAAACGGAAAACTCACGCAATCTTGGTTCTAAGCCGTTATCACTAATCAAATAGAAGAGGATTCAATTTTTTTTCCCCCTGTCTTTCAATTTTTAAAGGTGCATACAATTCCCCCATTTGAGAGATTAAAACATGTGTATGTGTTCGTGTAATTTTTACTATATAAAACGTAGCCGAACTTCACATTATAACAGTATGGTCTAAAAATCCCTTGTTAATGGATAAACCCGAACGTTGTTTTCAAATATAGAGGTTTCTTCCGACTTTCTCCGTCTACTATAAAGTATTTATTTGATAAAATATATTCTATGTAAGTATAAATATGAGAGAATAAATCAGTTTCAATTAGTAGAAAATGCTACTTACTAGACAATTATTGATTTTTAAATTGAGAAAAATATTTTAGTATAAATAGAACTTTTAAATATATTATAATACATGTTATAAACAACAATACACAAAAATAAATGAATATTAATATATATATATATATATATATATATATATATATATATATATATATATATATATATATATATATATATATATATATATATATATAATTTATACGCATTTTATTAGTACATGAGACTTTAGTCTTAGTCCATATTATAATTACATAGGTTGCAGTCATGGATGTGCATACGATGGCAGCTGTAATTCAACTGGAGATTGTTTACATGGTTGTTCTCCAGGATATTATGGCACTAATTGTACTGAACGTATGCATATTTGATTGTTAAAAGGAAAAAAGTGTGTTTTTTTTAAATTAATAGAAAGGAGAAAAAAGACTAATACATTTTAGAGAAAATTATGTTTCAAAAGCAATTATTAAGCCTACACATGTATTTATTTCAATTCAAAAATATATAAATAAAATAGTTTTAGCCTAAGCTGTATATTTTTTCCATGTTTACAAATCTATAAGACTTTTTTAAAATACTAAATTATGAGGCATACCGATACTACTCATGTATAAACTAATTTTCTTTAATACGAATACCAAAGTACAATACATCATTTAAATATTTATTTTATTTTATTTCAGATTAAAATTATAAGTATTTATACTTGAGAAAACTATTTAGAAATACTGACTTATTATTTTAATTTTCTAAATGTATTTTCAAATAGTCTGTCGTACTTGCAATATCAGTTGTGACATTGAAGGGAATTGTTCTTATGGCTGCTTACCACCTTATAGAGGAGATAAATGCACAGACCGTATGTATTGCTGAAATATAATTTTATATTTAAATTGAATACAACTTATAGATCAAACATATAGTACATACATAATAAATAAAAACACAACCAAAAAAAATATTTATCGGTATTTTGTAAAGTAAAATTAATTGTTAAATTACATGTCTGTTTGTTGTCTTTAAGTATTTAAAGATTTAAAATATATACAATATTGACAAAAGTGAAAAATAGTAGGTTAGAAGTAAACATTGTTGAATACACAAATTATATAAACAATGAAAATATTAAATAAATTAAAATTGGTACAAAACAATATTACGCCATTATTTTTCAACATTGCAATGAAAATAAAAATATGTACACACATTCATAAATAAAATAACGACAAGTTGAATGCCAATTTTAAATATAATTGGAGAAAATAATTTACACAAATTAGTGTGACATTGGTCCCATGTCTGGAAATTAGTATTTTTATTCGAGTTCCAGCGAATTCAGAAATTATTTTTTTTATAGAAGTGAAAAGACTAGATGTTTTTTTTTTTTAAGTCATTGATATTTTGAATAAAGTTAAACAAATGTTTATTAAGAGCATTATTTAAAAGACTGCCATTTGGTTTAGTTCTGCAATGTAATGCATATTTGTTTTAGATTGTAGTCCATATTGTGCCAATGATGGAAGCTGTGATGACGAAGGAATTTGTACTGATGGTTGTATACCAGGCTACTTTGGACCCAAATGTTTCCACTGTATGTATACTATAGGGTAATTAAGGACGAATACTTTATGTTATGCCAAGACACTACCAAAATAATAAAGCAGAATTTATTAATATGCTATTATAATCACATGTAAATGATATAATGGATTAAAGTAAATGACCTAATATTTGTATAGAAGGAAATAATTAGTGTTGATTTTCGTAGCAAGGTTAACAACGTTATATTATGTGTATTTCATTATGGCTTTTACACCAGTGGGTCTATCAAACCATTACAGCGATGATGAAACATGGACATGTCATTGTTATGGAGATAAATGTACAGACCGATTTAAAATGTGTTCTCAATTTGATAAATGCATTACTGGCTGGTTTGGATTTCATTGTGACTATAGTACGTTATTTTTTTTAAGCACATCTATTAATAGTTATTATAGTGTTTGTATTAAATTAAAAAGATGAATGGACAACTCAAAATTCCTTAATTAATATCACCACATGTCTATATATAATTCACTTTATATGGTATTGCTTATATGAACTAAAACAGTAATTTAACAACGGGCCTATTTATACGTTAATATATTTTCCTCTTCAAAATGCATGCTATTAAATGTGTGTGTTAGTACATATTTTTTTTTATATCGATTATTAAAAGCGTTCTGCGTGATATAAGCTTTCTAACATTTTATTTCATAAAATGATAAATTATAGTTTAGCTGATCTTGGCTAGAAAATCAAAACTTGAAAAGGATAAAATAACAATAGTGTTTTACTTACATCAATATTTTATTATTCCAATACAAACAAATAGATAAATATGTATAACTTTAGGATGAAAGAATTGTAGTGTTTACTTACATCAATATTTTATTAAACAATACAAACAAATATATAGATAGCCTATGTATAACTTGAGGATGAAAGCATTGTAGTGTTTACTTACATCAATATTTTATTAAACCAATACAAACAATTATATAGATATGTATAACTTGAGGATGAAAGCATTGTAGTGTTTACTTAATTCACATCCAACGAAATAATTTAATTTTATATTTACTATCACTCAATGCATTCTAAACATGCTTCCGTTTTCTTAGACACTTGCAGACGACCTAACATTTCAATTTTTTATTCGCAAAAGATTGAGTCACTGACATAAATAGTTATTAATTGGTAACAACTTCTTATGAATAAACACGTTCACGAATACAAGCTTTCAATAGAAATACTAATTTCTTTAATTAACGAATCTGAATATTATTCTAAGTGAAGTAACAATATCTACAGTAAGAATGTCATATTATACTTATTTTTTAATAGTGTATTTTTTACTTACTCTTGAGGAAAAAATTAAAAATTATAAATTAATACATCTCAATATAATATTACAATAATAATTCATTGAACACATTTTGATGTTTATGAATAATGTGCGAAAAAAGACAAGATTGCAAATCATTTGTATTTGGATAAACATACATTTTAAAGTATAACATTGCATGTCGCTTCAAGATATTTCAACAGTATATCAATTTGATTAAAACGTCTTTCAATTTGTTTTATGTCCAATCAGAAAAACTTATTTTAAGATCGTATCTTTACATTACTATTAGACGTTTGTAAACTACTCATCTAATAATGCTGCATTCTAATTTTTTTTTTTTTTATAATGGTTATTAACTTAAGCATAATACAAACTTGTATAACAACACAATTATATCGAAACTATTTTTCAGAAGACACGGGTATTGTTGCCAGAATGAGCCATCGATTTCTCAATGACAATGACAATGAGACTTGCTACGATCCCCCCAAAAATACAGTCAGTGCTGAGTGGGAAACACCCATACTGTTTACTTGGGTCTGGCTGGAGTTTCGCAATAACTGTGGGTATATAATCCGTTCTTAGAAGGCCTACACTTCGTGTTACTTTAACCCATTGAAGCACATGTGAGATTTACAATAATTAGAACATACTCTTACTTCTAATCATTCATACAGTACACGTAAATGTAAAATCATTCTGGTTTGCTTGTTGATTAAAGGACGTGTCTCAATAATATATGTTGTGACCTCTTTTAGCCCTCAATCCTAGCACGGGCGTGCAAAACTAAGATATTGACTAAACAATGTTAGTACTCTGATATCTTCGTTTTAGTGTAGGTGATCGGATGTGTGTCTGCTTTTAAACATTGATTACTAACTATCCCTGGACTTTGTTCGTAACCCGAGAAAAAAAACTACAATGTCTTTTTTTTAAAATCTGAATCTGTTGTAATCCGTAGCGTTCGTAACTCAAGATACTAGTGTATTTCTTTCGTAAACGATTTTTCAAGGACATTGAAATTATTTCTTCTTTAAATATTGAGCTTGACTTAAAACACATTCATTTATCTTTGTTTTGCATCCACAGCTAATATCAGTCATTTATCAATGATTTTGGAAAATGTAAGAGGAACGTACTATCTACTAAGCAATGAATTTAGAGTAGATAAACTTACAGAAAACATTTTTGAGATTCACTACTTTGGTGTTATCCGACTGTCAAAGTTAGTTATATACTGGACTGGAAATGGTTCTTTATGCACCCTGTCTGTAAATGGAGGTTAGCACACATTTCTATTTCAATTTGTTGCTTCTTATCAGCCTACACGAATTTAAATTATAAACATATATACTAAATGATCTCTTGGAATTTCCAAATCATTAATAACGGTTGTGGTTGTAACCAAAACTTCTTAAACTTTAACCACCATCGATTTCACCTCATTGGTCCTTAAAAATGCAAACCCAATCCAACCAAATATACTACTGCTAATCTCTCGATAATAATAATTCTTTCCCAACCAGCTTTATTTTTGTACTTCAATAGAATTACATAAATATATAAATCTACATATCTAAACTAGGTATCTTTCCGTTAAAAGACCACATGTATGCCCAATGTAAATTGTATCGTGCAATAAGCGATGAATGATGCTAATCAGTCACTTTACACTAGCAGCATGTTCAACCCATATAAATGTAAACTATTATTTTTTACAAATATTTTATGATACTTAAAATCAAATTGATTTCAATGTATGATTATAAAATAATATATGTAAAGAACTGATTTTCTGCAGTGATTTATTTGTAAAAAGATTCTTTCTAAATCTTATATTTTGCGATCCATCAATTTAGGGTATAGACAATACTTTTTGTGTTAAAAAAATCAAGCAGTTAAACCAACTTTCTTACGTTTATTACCCCGATCTAACAAGAGCTCTCCAGCCATCCTAATATTGAATGATTATTTCCATCTGTCACCAAAAGTGGCATGATCTCTTGACGCATGCATCCATGTCACGGCGCTGGCAGCTACGGGTTCGGCCTCTCATTATATTCTCTAACGGTGGTCATGAAATGGACAGTCTAGTGATGTTAGAAGCCCTTTTTCAGAGTTTGTGCTCCATTCATGTCCAATTTTTTTGGCATGATCTCGGCATGATCGCCAGATAGGCTGCCTGTCGACCAATAAAACTCCAGAGCTCATTGTTACTGATCATGTCCGACAAGTGTATATGCAAAATCCTCATAAGACATTAGTTTCTGAAAGTCTGCATCTTCTTGGTGTTGGTAGACTTGGTACTTCACATTTCAGCATCATAGAGTAAAACACATTTCACTCTTCTAAATGACGATGCTGCCTAAATAGATAAATTCGTCCATACCTTCTTGCGCTTCTCCATTCAGTGTGATAGGTGATGTGTTGTTTTTGTTGATGTTTGTGAACATAAAAGCCAAGGCGAGTGGAGTTAGCTTTCTCACTGCTGATCTTTTGTTTTGCACCTCCTGCTCAACATATGAGAATAGCACAAGGTCTAACTAGTCTACATTGCAAGGTCTAGATAGTCCAGCTGTGAAAAAAGCCTGCACTAATTGTCATTACGCTTCTCTGATGTGGATGTCTTTATGACCCAGTCTATGGCTAATAGAAACAAAAAATGGAGACAGTAAACTCCATTGTTTCACTCATATCCGTACTTTGAAAGCCTCTTTCAGTTGGCTCATATGGAAACTTTGCATTAAAGTTCTTCATCATAATTATTTATTATATTTTAGAGATCCCAAAGTGTCTTAAGAAACTACAAAGGAACTTACTGTATACGCTGTGAAAAACATTCTCGTATGGAATAAAATAAACGTGTGATCTTTTACGCGAGCTATAGATGGTAAGGTGATACCTCTGTAGTTAAAGCAGGAGCCTAAGTTTAATATATATATATATTTTTTTTTTTTTTGGGGGGGGGGCAGTTTAATACGTAATACCTCTACCCGTTATATTGGGTCTTCTTAATCTTTTCAAATATTTTGGAAGAGGGGGAGTAAGATATATGTTTTAGTCTAAAAATTGGCTTTTAGCTACTCTGCTGGAAATATCGTCTGGCCCAGCTGCTTTGCCGATTTTAGCTTTTTGATGAATTTGCATATATCTCCATTTGAATGCACATTGCAGTCGACAGGTTCCTGTTCGCTGGATGGATATCGGGTGGATCTGGTGTGGTTTGTCTGTTAAGTAGTTCTTCAAAGCATCCCACCCATCTTCGCTTATGTCCTTCTTTGTCAATCATATGTTAACTTGTGTTTGTCTTTCACTGATTTGCCAATTTTACTAATCTTCCGGATAAAGTCTTGGTAATGGTAAATATCTTTCATATTTCCATTTCCGGCTGCTTCCTTAGCTTCTGCATCTTCAATATGCTTAAATGTTCTCTTTATTAACTTGTTTGCCTATATGTTTTGTTCCTTGACTGCACGTGTCCGACTATTCTTTAATACCGATTTCTTCTCTCTAGTCACTTCTATTTTCTTCTGGAAGTCTTTTGAGATCCATTTCTTGTGGTTGCGTTTCTGTGGGCCCAAGACTTCCTGGAAATATGTCTTTATTGTTGCTTCCAATGTCCTCGACTTATTGTATTATTTTTTTTTTGTTTTATCTTTTTTTTTCCATCAGTTCTTGCAGGACTTGGAATTTGTTTGCAAGTTTCAGCTTAAACTTCTAACGATTGATCGGATCTCTGAATAGTATTGTGTTGAACTTCGTTTCTAGTTGTAGCTCTCCTGCCCAATTCCTTCTTAGTCTAAGCTTGACTCCTGCCATAAAAAGGTGGCGGTCGTAAGCAGCTTCTGCTCCTCTTCCTATATGTGTATCTTGCAGTGACCTCCTGAACTTGTTGGTGACGAACACATATAAATAAATATACAATATGAAAATATATTTTTTTCCTCCTTCACTTACACATTAATTGTTACTAAGGTACCTCGTGCTGAAGCCCAGACATTTTGTATAAGACTCAACATTTTGTTGAAGTGTAAAATAATACATTTATAGTTAATTAAATATATACATGTATCGAATATGTTGAAATATGTAAATTGCATTTCTTTTTAAATTTTTAGATCATAATATCGCCCTTGGATTTGCGACACTTTTTCCCCAACCAACAAACCGACGCCTGAAACAGCTCAGCGTACCAATTACTGATGGCGACATAGACGGAAACAATTGTGTTGACTTCAATAGCAGTTCATACAAAGATTTGGTATATCTGTTTGACCCTGCTGTTTGGATATCAAAGATAAACATATATCCAGGTATAGTAAAAACAAACACCCAAGACACATCAAGTGACAATAAAAGGAAATATAACTTATTAATTCGCTACACATAAAATGCAACTTTTAACGTGGCAAGAACGACATTTTTGGACAACCATTCAGTTTTGTTAGGACAATGTCATGTTTTATTTTCGCTTGCTAAACAATCCAATTAAATTATATCTTGGATTTACGTTTTGAAAGATAATTTATAGAGTATGTTATTTATAAGCGTATACGGTTGTACACACATGATCATTTTCTAAATTATTAATAAATAGAAGAAAAGGTTGTATTAGTTAAATTAAAACTAGCTTCGAATATGAGACAAATAAACTAAAACTCCTGTAAGTTTTTAGATAAATTTCAATTATATTATTCATCTAGAAAAAAAAATTTAAAAAAAAAGTCAAATTTAATTTTTTTTCATATTTAGCAATATAACCTTCGTTTACTTTAACTTAATTAGATGTTGTTTTTAACAAAATCCCCTACCCCAAATTATAGTATTTAACCTATAAAATAAGCATCATTAGTTAAAATTAAAACTCCTATAAGTTTGTAGATACATTTCAATTATATTGTTATACTTACAAAAAATCTAAATTAACGTACATTTAAAAGAGTTTAAAAATATGTTACCTTGAAGTATAACAAAAACAAAACTAATGTTTATATAAATTATTTTATAATTTGTTGTGATGTTATGTTGCTTAAAAATTAAATAAAGGCGCTCGAACAGAGCTTAACGCATATTAGTCATGTGGTTGATTGATATGACGATGGGAAGTGCTACAATTACTCTTCCAAATATAAGGTCGGTCGTTAAGTTGGAAGATAACCTGAGATAAAAATTTGCGAGGCTCATATGAATGAATTAAATATAAGATATGAGTCTTTTAAACTTACATATACTTAATGTATTAATGTATAACCATAATGCAAAAATGATTTTAATAGTAATGCCTTTTCATTTTTTACATAAATACAGACATAAAAAAAGATGTCAACGGTACAGTACAAATAATATTCAATGGCAAGACGAATCCTAGAAGAATAAATGGTTCTGTCTTTGGAAAGAGTTTAGCAACTTTTTCGCCCAGATTCCGTGCACAAATCGAACGCGTTGAGATTGAAGTTGTTGAAGGAGATGTACATGTTTGTGAAATAGAGATATTTGGAGGTATCTATCTATAAATCTTTATCGATATTTCTATTTATTTATTCCACTAGATACGACATTTATAGTGAATAAGTCTGTATAAGCTAAGTACAGGTAAACATTACAATGAAAAGAAAGCTATCAATCAAACAATTTAAAAAACACATTTATTATTTACTGAAAACATTCAAGAAAGATATTTAAAATAAATATTGCAATAGTCAAGTATTTTTATTAAAAAAATAGCTAATTTATCGTCGCTGCACGTTGAAAAAATACGTAGACCTAAAGTTACATATTATACAAATTATATAAACTACCATGCACAGAAAAATAAAATAATTTTAAAAAAATATATACATATTGTATAATTATTAGTTATTTACTGAAAACATTTAAGAACGTAATTGAAAATAAAATTATAATTGCTGTACTAATACTAGTGCTGTTACCCGTCATGTTGCATAAAATAATATATGCAATTTTAGAAGCACAGCACGGAGAACGTTTTTATAAGGGTAATCTTTGCAATGGAGAAAATATACCAGGACAGCTGGGATGCAGCTAAGATGGGTGACTTTATCTGGTGTTTGACACGCGATGACGACTAACATCATAAAAAAACACGTTCTACTGTTCACTTTTAGTGTTTTTTGACATTGTGAGAGACTATTACATTACAACACAATGTAAAATTATGTAATATATGAACGTAACCTTATGTAACATGACGTTTTGTAACATAACATACCATTTTTTAACTAGTAAATGTTATATATTGACTAAAATTGTATCTGATGCAATTTGATTAATATAATTTACAAGCTACATTTCCCGGCGTTGCCCGGGTGAAAAAAAAAACAGGACTGTATAAGATGCAGATAAAAAAATTTAATTTACAATTAAAAGAAAGCTATAATTCTAATATTTAAATTATTATTTTTTACTGAAGACTTTTAGGATAGTAATTTAAAATAAATATTGTAATCGGGTAAAAAAAATAGGCAAGTATTTTTATTTTTAAAAAATCTAAATTGCCCCAAAGTTTTTAAAAGTTAGAAAAAAAAATTTTACAAAAAAAAAAAAAGGTAAAGTCTAACTGGAAAATCGAACCCGTGTCACCCGCATAACGGGCCGCTACGTTAACCACTGAGCTACGGAAAAAAAACATATCCGCTGTGAAAAATTATTAGACAGTATATAGGCCTAGGCCTAAATAGGTCAGTGACACAAATTCGCGTGTTTTCAAATCGACCAATGGGGATCCGTGGGGACACAAACACGAGCTTTTTATATCTATAGATAAGTTTAATATGTTTTTTGTTTTGTTCTATGATTAAACGGTTGATGCAATAAAAAAAAGCAATGTCATATTCAGACACAAACACAACATACTCAATTTAATTAAGAGAAATCAAAACACTTTTGATAAACAGAAAAAAATATTTTTTGTAACATTGTGTTATATTTTATTCATCACATTTTTTTTGTTGCATACAATCTGATTTTTTTTTTTTTTTTTTTTTTTTTTTTTTTTTTTTTGGTCTTTTTTTACTGTCATCAGAATGCGTTCCACCACGCTACGGGTTTGGTTGCAGAGATATTTGC
The DNA here is from genome assembly GCA_949126835.1 of Anisus vortex. Classification (NCBI taxonomy): domain Eukaryota; kingdom Metazoa; phylum Mollusca; class Gastropoda; family Planorbidae; genus Anisus; species Anisus vortex. The sequence continues at coordinate 18,777,520 of OX421503.1, forward strand.
TCTTTCACATGTGCAGAAGAAAGGTGTGATTACAGCGGCGAATGCTTGAGATGTACATATGGAAGAACAGGGCCACATTGTATGGAATATACAGCAGAATACGCTAAAATAATAGACTCGTTCAAGATAAATGGTACAACCCAATCTAATCGTTGTCGATCATCGATGTGTAGTATTAACGGTGTTAAAAAAACCCACATCATTCACTACGTTTGGATGTTACCTTTTATACATGTATTGTATGTTACTGGTCAAAATAATTTTTTTTAACTAGACACGTTTAATCTAACAACTGTTGTATTAAGATTAGGTTTGATGAAACATTTACGTTTTTAAAGATACCGACTTACATTTACGGCTATAATGTATAAACCAAAGTGATTGAAATCTTTGACATTATTTTTATTAATATATTATTTTATTTTATTGACATTAATATAATGGTTATCACTTTTTTTTCTTTTTATTAGAGTAGCATAATCAGAGTGAATCCTTGCTAATGTCATATTATCCGTAATAAAAATTTGGTATATTACCTGGTTCCTACACGCTTTTTAGGGCACAAAAAAATTAAGAAGTATAAGTATTTAAAGCATAATTTATATGACGTGCTTTAACTAAAAGTTTATCACGCATTAAATGAAGTTAGGCCTAGATATGAATAAAGTTTATTATTTTAAAAGTGTAAGATAAACTATTTAGCTATGTTACGATACGTAAACGGTAAAGCTCATTGCATTAGCAATAAGTCTAATGATTTATTCAAATATTTTATTCTAAAAAGTGGATGATGTAATACGGAAAAAATAGATTTTTACATTGTGAACACACATGAGCGCATTAATATCTTGGTATGTCTAAATAACTCTATCAAAGTTGTGTTTTTTTAAGCTTTTGTACATTATTAGAATAACATATGTCAATGTCTCTTGAAAGTGTTCTACCACCAAGACAAAGATCTGCACTTGAGAAATTATTACATGCATTTTAGTTTGAAATAAAGCTGTTCTCATTTTTCTATCTTAGTAATCATTAAAAACATTATGTGTATGACCGCATACAAATGTTGGGTACTTGTCGCAAGCAAGCACACTTCAAACCGAATTATCCACGACTTCAGCATGCACTCTGTGACGCAATGAAAACAGCTGATGAACAAGTCACATTTAAGCTGTGGACTGCGCTTAAAAAACCCATATCGCTAATGTATTAATCTTTTAAAGCCTGGATTGTTCGCAAGAATTAAATGTTGCTAGCATGATCATACTTTGTTTCTTGTAGCATTACTTATTGTAATCAGCAGAGTGGTGTACATGTGTTTAGCATCATGATATTGTATCGTTATAATTTAAATAAACTGATATATCACTTCTCTATTTTTTTTTTTTGCTTTTCAATTAGTCAAAACATTACCGAAAAAATTACAGAGAGATTGCATCGTTGTAGATCTGTAATAAAGAATTATTATAATATAATATAATATAACAGATCAATATTATTGAAATACACATCACGTTAACGTCGTATGTTTACTAATCACTTATTACATTATTTACAAACAATGAAGGTGTTCATATTTAACATAAGAAGAAATCACAGCATTTTACGACTTTAATTATTGTTCAGCTTCACCTTTGTGTCAATAATTAATAAATTCAATACACTTGGTTGTTCGTGTATATACGTTTTGTTATAGATATAGATGTTGCTGATTGCATATAACGTTCATTCAGATATACTTAAAATATAGAGCTTAACCAAGATAACGAAACACGTATTACTAGAAACAGACAGGAGAGCCTAAAAAACGAATTAACGATAAGCAAACATGTCCGAGGTGGAGAGAGAAAGGAGAGGAGATTTTTCTTTACTTGCTTGGCGCCCTTTATCATTACATGAAAGTGTAGATATTTCCCAAACACATAATTTATATTTATATATATATATATATATATATATATATATATATATATATATATATATTGTAAGGTTTTCAAGTGTCCTCTGTTCTCTGTGTATATTCTAGTTCACAATAATAATTTTAATAACTCAAGTCACTTGATGAATGTTTCAAAAATTATTTATTCCTGAACTAATGTACAATATAAACCACTCCATTAGTCGCTATACTTTAGAAAAAAAAAACAAACAACAACAACAATGCAGAACACGCTAATACACTCATATACATTTTGGCTAGAAAAATGATCTACCCGAAGCTTTTCACTTTTAAAGTAAATGTGTACTAGAAAGCGAAATATAATTAATTGTATTACGCCGTTATAAAAAGCTATCTATCTATTAAAATTGATCATAATATCTACATCAAAATTAAATGTCAATGAACAACTTTACAGCAACTATTGCTGTATTTATACACATACACCACTTTGCATTAAATTATTAGATTAAACTAAACTTCTCTTTAATTTCACATCAAGGCAGTTTGACATTAAAACTACGGAAAAAACATTAAACTAAATTTTTAAACTTCTGAGAAATGGTGTGTTTGCAGATAAAAGTTATAAAGTTCAATTTTTCTGGTCTATTTTTAAGTTTACATCAGGCAAGCAATGGTAAATTAGTTTTTGTCATTTTCCTTTACATCAACACGAAACCATTTCTTTTGAAAAATGACTAAAAGGTACAAAGTCCAATTAGATGAATCAACTGAAATAAGGTTTCAAAAACGAAGAGCCTCAATTAAATATTCTCAGTTTCACTTTTAGTGAAGAAAATAATGCATCCCCAGAGGACATAAGTTGGATCTGTATGACTTACATGCAGATCATTACCTAAAAGAGAAATTCAAATCGTATGGTTTGCTGGCTTACTGTGAATCTTTATCTAAATAGCCATTTTCCAACAATTTTGCAGCAAAATTAAATCATTGTTCAGATCAACATTTGCGAACTACATCGTTTAGGACGTGTCTTTACATAAGTAGATTCACTATCATATAATAGCTGTGGTCCAAAGAGATAAATATAAATCGCAGACTGTGGAAAATTATTACTAAGCTTAGGTTTGGAGTGCAGGTGGCTTTCCTTAAACACGATAACTCTAAATTTTATATTTTATGAAAAAAAACGCTCTAAATGAGCTTGTTTTTCTAATGCCTTAAAAAAAGGTTTTTAAAAAAGGTTAAACCTTTTTAATTGAGTTGCGTTTTTTAAATTACCTCTTTTCCATTACAATTTTTTTGAAAAAACTAATGTTTTTTTAAGGCTTATGGTACATTCGCTGAAGTGGGAAAGTCGGAAACTCGGAGGTTCCGAGTAGGAATAAGTAAAAATAGTGATCCGTATTCTGACACTGTGCATTTTAAAACTGTTGGTTTTATCGATGCGTCATTAGCAACCTTGAAATTATTTATTTTTTTAACATTTGTTAAAATTATAAATAAAGAAAAATATTATGTACTATTGCTCTTTTAATTAAAAAATATCATTTTAAATAAAATTATGTTTAAAAATAAAGTAAAAAATATGTTTGCATTTTAAGCACTGATCTATCTATTATTGTGAAATATAAGTTCTTCGGCTTATTAATATAACGTTTAAGATAAAATCACTTATCTATATGAGTTGAAAAGCCGTAACTAAGTGGACGTCCATTAATTACGACAACCAAGTAGGGGGGAGGGGCAAGACCATCGTAAATACAGGCCAAAGTGCTACTTTTGTACGTCACGCGCTGGAGGCCTTAGGCTTGCGAAGCGTAGTGACCGTGGTGTGTAAACACTCGCCTCAGGCGCCTTAAGGCATTTGTGTGTTGTATCAGCGCTGTAGTGTCTTAGTGTCTACTATGTAATAGTATCTACTACAGTTAATTTTAGGTCTATTCATGAATGTTGACCGGTACTTTAATTTACCATAAAATAATGCCTTACATACCGCTATAAGTTAGGCCTACTGCTTTTTTTAAAGCAGTTTTTTAAAACTACGATGCTATTCTATATGGCATATATTGCTATTATAGGCTTACTTACAATCTGTTTTCTCTCAAGTTATTTTATAGTTTCAAAATAATTATAAGGTCTAGATCAATCTGAAGGTTATTTAATTTGAACTTACAGACAACAAGAAAACAATCAGATTACAGAACAAGTAAAAAAAAAAAAAACACTACGTTTGTGTTCAACCTTTTTTTTATTCTTTTTATTTTTTTTGTTGTGCAAACAATGTTTACTGTAGAAATAAAGTGTACCGTAATACTATATGTGCATTTAATGTGTACATTTATCACAATATTAATATCTAAGGTTAAAAAGAACCTGTTGTACTTTTAGTTAGTTGAGTGTAGCTGGTGTACTATGCTGGATGTACAATGTAATCAGATGGTAGGCTACTACTACTATACTACACTTTCTTTAATCCATAGTTAGTTTAGTGTAGACGATGTAGTATACAGGATGTACTTGTAATGAATTCAGATGGTACTACTACACGGTCTTTAATCCATAGTTAGTTTAGTGTAGATGGTGTATACATGATGTAGGCCTACAATGAATTCAGATGGTACTACTACACTGTCTTTAATCCATAGTTAGTTTAGTGTAGATGATGTATACATGATGTAGGCCTACAATGAATTCAGATGGTACTACTACACAGTCTTTAATCCATAGTTAGTTTAGTGTAGATGATGTAGTATTCTGGATGTACAATGAATTCAGATGGTATTACTACACTGTCTTTAATCCATAGTTAGTTTAGTGTAGATGATGTATACATGATGTAGGCCTACAATGAATTCAGATGGTATTACTACACTGTCTTTAATCCATAGTTAGTTTAGTGTAGATGATGTAGTATTCTTGATGTACAATGAATTCAGATGGTATTACTACACTGTCTTTAATCCATAGTTAGTTTAGTGTAGATGATGTAGTATTCTGGATGTACAATGAATTCAGATGGTATTACTACACTGTCTTTAATCCATAGTTAGTTTTTAGTGTAGATGATGTAGTATACTGGATGTACAATGAATTCAGATGGTACTACTACACTGTCTTTAATCCAAAGTTAGTTTAGTGTAGATGGTGTAGTAACACTGTAGTATACTGGACGTACAACTATTTATATTTAGATGGCATAGTAGAGGCTCTGGAGCAAAATTCTTATCTGGATGGCAAACCTGAAATGAAAAAAGGAAAAAAATGTTTTAATGTCAATAAAACCTTTTTTTTTAAAGACGAGTATCAATACTTTGTAGCCTAATCATAATACTAAACGTACGGTATGTATTATTATATTATCTAGGTAGCCTATAAAATAGTAGTCTATAGTTATATTATAGTAGGATACTGGTAAAATAAATCAGAATTGGTGGTCTTTAGAAAAAGGCTATTGAAGGCTTAACCTTAAGCTCAGTAAAGAATACATTCATTTATCATTTACTGTACTGTGTACTTTATTTTAAAGCATACTCCTACTTTGGGTTCCCTACTATCTAACTCAAATGCAATTTTATTTTAAACAGGAATCAAACAAATACAATTGATAAAGTTTTGACTTACCCTAGAATATTCTGTACGTGTAGGCCTACACATTTTCCTAGGTCCTAGGGATTGCACGAAAGTTTACCTTCTTCTTAGGCTTTGACTTAGCGACTTAGCCATCTTTGTTTTAAGCTTTCTTCTTTCTGAACACATGTGCCTTCAAGTTCAAGTCTTTATTGTAATTACCTTTACAACGAGGCACACAACATTTCTGTACCATGGTGTAGTCTTGTAATATGAAGTAAATGTACTAATCCAATTATTGAATACTAGACCTTTATATTTCCCAAACTTAAAATGAATGGTTAACAGCACACACGGTCAACGCGTCTAAGACTAAGGCATCGCCTACACATCTTCACATACAGGTAGACCGATAGTACAGCAGGCAAAAGCCCATTAGTCGTGACGTCACAATCTTGACGGGTATCAGAGTACAGGCCTGTACTTACGGTGGTCTTGGGAGGGGTCTGAAAAAGTTTAACAATTGTCGACATAGGGGAGAGGGGAGGTCAAGAAAATTTGACATCAACAATGTTACTTTTTATTACCGAAAAAATGATACAAATTTATTACACATTTCTACACGTAGCTGTGCCACGACGAAGCCTACATAGGACATAGCAAACATGTAAAAACATGGTTTTACGTTAATACAAAAAATATATCAATTATGGATTTGACATGTCCTTTTTGTGTTCATCTTGTTAGTTGGTAGATCTGTGTATTGACAGTGCAGTAGTTACTTATAAACTACACAAGAAATAACTTAGGGTTCCCAAAAATAAATTTTACGATTGAGTAATTGTCATTTGGACATATATAGCCTACTTAAATATACAAAGTTTATCAAAATTATGGCACACTAAAGTAAGATACACAATCTTGGAGGATTTAAGAACTGCAGGGTACTTCAGTTTATCTGTAGATTCTTGTTTCACAAGATGATGGGCTCCCTATTGAACGTTTTCTAACTTTCCTAGATATGGGTAGCCACACAGGGGAAAATATGGCTAATATTGTGCACAACCACCATAAAATGAGTGCAAAATATAATTACTTGCTGGATGAATTTCACAAGACTAGTCAATCGCTGCCAGACTCCCAAATTAGTCTATATGTAGCCTTGTAGGGAATTGTAGGCCTATGCTTCACTTTCGCATTTTGTTAAAGATTCCCGGGATATGTTCGATCATTTTGAAGAAAAATCAAAGGAAAAATTGCCTGTAGAAGAAGGCATATCAATGATGATGAAAAGGTCTATTGAACAATTAACATTGTAGGCTACCAGAAGCTCATTTAGTGAAACATAAAATTGGAAAAGATGAAATATTTCTAAGAAAAAAACAATAGTAAACAGAAAGAACAGAACTATTGTTAAAATCTTCGGATTTGAAAAAAAATGTGGGAGGTGCGAGTTGGGGGGGGGGAAGGATGGTAGGAACCATAGGTAAAAATCTACTAAAAATTGTAAAACGTAACTAATGGACATCCCCAAAGTAACGGTAACTTTTATATATTTTATGTTAATTTTCAACGTCGTCAAGGAAGATGTAATGGGCTTTATTCACAAGTCCTTAGCGATAGCATTTTGGTCACGTGATGTACAGACTACAAACAAATAATGGCGTCTTTCGCCTCTATTTTATCTGTATCAATGCTTATTAAAAACATTGAATTTAGAGACATTATATAACGGCACAGATGTCTTAAACACTGCACATGGGTGTGATTATAACATATCCACATGAAAATGGTTTTTAAAAGCCAAACATTGTTTAATCATGGAGAGATTTAGGCCTATTGGGTGAGTGACTTTCGAAGCGACAGTCGACACTATCGACATCGAAGTATACTATACTATAGGCATACAGTCTACAGAGTTAGCCTACAGAGAACGACTTGTAATGGTATAATTACCATATGTATGAATAGTGGAAGCAACATTAAAGAAAATGTCTGTCATGTGAACAGCATAGGCCTACTCGACAATTCAGGAAAAGTAGGTAGGCCTATTACTTTTACTTTTAATTGTTAATTGTCTTCCTCATTTTTATTAGGCCTACGTTCCATTTAAATTGTACAAGAAGAGAAAGTTGACAGTTTAGTTTAGTTAACGTAAAGACTTTATTAAAGTGTAAAGTAAAGTAAATTGTAGCCTAGGCATTGATGAAATTAAACTGATTTAAGGCCGACCTATGAGGACTTATTTTATTTGATGAAATTATTTAGCCTAATCATCATATTTGAGTCATTTAGTAGGCCTATTGCCTATGGCGGCTATGGTATGTCCGGTATGATGATTTAGGCTAGACTTTCAGATTATTTTTTTTTTTTGTAGTCACATTTCGTGACATATTGTAGACCTAGCTTTAATTTTAATTTAATTGTCATTGATAGGAGAGTATATCCCCCATATACTATAGCCCTATCCTATACCTATAGTCTTTAGAGGCATGTGATAAGATATAGGCCTAATCAAACCTATTAATAATTAGTCAATATTCATTGGCATGCTGCAGCTGGTATATTAGGCTATAGTTATAGATTAGGCCATCAATAGGCTATATATATAGATATATCAGCACCACTGCTTTGAATAGTCTTATTATCTTAGAACAGTTTTTTAAACTACATAAAATTAAAACTATTAAAAATACAAATGTAAAGCTTGATGCCAGTAGCCTTACATACTATAGGCCTATTGTTATTGTTGTTCGTCCGTCGTGTTCGACAATGACCATTTTTTTGTAGTCCGATGGATGACTAATGATTTGCGCATGTTAGTTTGTTTAAAGTGAAGAAGAGTTGCACAGCGTTGACCTCACTCTCTTGTCCGGGCCCACCAGTTGCCAGTGGCAAGAACAAGTCTAGATGACCGGCGATGGGCTCAGATGCAGTGGATGACCAAGATGTGCTACGTGCCTCACCTTGCTCTACGCGCTCCACAGTGCCTTGCTGTAGTATTTTAGGATTAGCCTATATTGTATGATGAAGCCAATACACATTTTGGTGTGACGGCTATATAGTCCTATATATTAATATGAAATAAAACTAAAACTAAATGACTTTTTGTATTATGTAGATATAGGCATAGACTGTGTAATATATATTTTTTACTTGATTAATATTTTTTCATGTAAAAGAATATTCCTCCCTTCAACTTCAACATTTGATATATGTTTCAATTGAGATAAAAATGCTACAAGTAAATCCTATATACATATATTAATATTGATTTATATAAATATAGGACATAATAGGGCCTACCAGTATATAAATCCAACATTTGTTTATATCAGGTTAAATCGTATTATAATTGTTACAAAGTGTCAGCTATACCTATTTGTTAATGCATTAGATATATTAGTTAAGCAATAATAGTATTAATATATAAGGATAATATAAGAAAATTTTATTATCTGCAAATTTAATGGATGTCTTGTTTTCAATTGACATTATAATTATTGAATAGGGGCATGGGGCCATGCAGCTGCACGTTCGGCTGGTGTACCAAAGTTCCTGGGTTCGAATCCTGGTTAAGTCTATAATTTTTCCCATGTTGGGGTGTCCATGAGTCTACCCAGCTCTAATGGGTACCTGACATTAGTTGGGTAAATTAAAGGCAGCTGTACATAGTGCTGTCCAAACAATCCTCTAGTATGCCGTGGCCACAGAAACTGGTGAATGCTGCCTCACCTGACCTATGGACCAATATGGGTCCGACAGGCACTTTACTTTAGGCCTATTGAATTTAGAAGAAAAATGTAAATGACGTGTTACATTTTGTTTCCCAACAGGTTATTGAAGCAGAATGTTGATGCAGGGTGCACGAAGACAGCTTGTTGCAAGTACAATTTTGGAAGTTTAGCTGCAATATAATCCTAGAGGAAAAAGAATTGTATATGTTGCACCCTAAGACCACACTCCTCTATACATAATATCAGTCTACATCTAAATAAAATTCTATCTTTATTTACATCACATATTTTGTTGTAATTTATGTTTTATTGAGAATTATTTATATATATAATTATATTTCAACTTTCAAAAAATTAAAAAAGAAACTTAAAATATTTTTTTTTTTTTTTTTAATTTAATACAATAAAAAAATCTGAGTATAATGTCAGCACTTTTTCTTCCTTGAAAAATATATTATTGACTATCCTTTGCTGGATATAATTGAAACACAGTCTTCTTTAACAGCACATGGTTAAATTTTCTGTAAGCAGTGTCATAAACTGATGCAAGAACTTTTTCTCATGTCTGGCAGCTAACATCATTTTGTATTTGATGATCCACATGGACATTTGTTTCAAAGATTGACACATTCAGTCTAAATAGAAAAAAAATAATTTATAAGCCAACATATTACATTTACAGCACAAATGTTCCCTTTCCAAATTTTACTACAATACATAGTTTTCAAGATAATACTTAAAAAAATAAAATATTTATAAAACATATAATCATACCCAAACTTTTAACTTATGTATGTTAATTTGTCTTATACTTATAGTTATAGTAATGCAATGGAACTAAATATAATTTAGTTAGTTATTTCATTTTATTAGTGTAATTAATTATTTTATGTCCAATAAACATATGCACAATCAACAAAATTTAACACTAAAAGAAAAAGAAATGGCCCAAATTCATAATATGTCTATTTAATTATGCTTATTCGGTCAATGGTAGGCCTATGTGATGAAAATGACTATAAAATGATCCACTTTTTAGCTGACCACTACCGGTACATAAAATATAAATTAAAAATAATAAGAAGCCTTCTACTTCACTATGTGGAAGAAGATAAATAGTACTGGAAAAAGGGGGGGGGGGATTGGGGTAGGCCCTACTTATTTAAAACTATAAAGGCATTAAGTTTTGTTGAATCATGTAAGTTTGAAGCAAAATTAAAAATTAATATACATAATAATATATATTATATATTCACTAAAATCAGTCCTATTTCTTTGGATGATGATTCCAAATAAATCAATCAGTCCCTCATCAATATTACCATTTAAATTGATTGAAATTTCTTCTGCACTGCCCTTTCATCTAACAATACCCGGTAACAATAATCAATTCAAGTTTAACACACAAAAGTATAAAGAACACAGTAATTGCAAAAATACTGCTCAGTTCTTAATTTACTTATTAATTAAGTGGCCACATTGTTCTTTTGTTACCGTACCATTTTAACTTTAACAACAAGAGTAATAGATGCAAAATGGATTAATTCTGTACATAGGCCTATATAACTCTTAATATTTATATCCGATTGATATAGGTTATTAAACATATATGGGAGTTAATTATTATAATATGAATTATAATGAGGCCTATAGGTCCATGCATGCAGCACCAGGATGTGTCTAATGTTCATCCAAGGCAGAGCAATAGCCCCAGCTCTAGTCTAGGCTAAGCCTAATAATACTACAGACTATAGTCATAGTAACACAGGTCATATCATATTGTATAGCCTAATCAATATGGAATTTATACATAGGACATAGGCCTACATATGACATATATATATGATAGGCCCATAGTTAGCCTATAACTCGATCTATATATTATATAGGCCTAGTATATAGTGTAGGCTTAAATGTAGTAGACCTAATGACTAATGATTGCCTTTGCCGGCCTTAGCCTACCTAGCCGTTCAGCCTAAAGACTAAGCAGAAGCTCGTGCCTAAGCCTAATTTAAATAATTTTATATAGCCTAGCCTATTATAGGCCTACATATATTATATAGCCTTGTAGGCCTAATATATAAATAGTTTAATTGGCTTTTCATTATCCTAGCAGATAGCAAATATCGCATTGGATTGCATTTTATAATAAAAATAGCCTATTCATTATCATTATTATAGATAGCTAGGCCTACGGGTTATTAAAGTATAAAGTTAATTGGCAATTAATGAGTTGACAACACAGTTGTAGGGTATTATCTAATCACACATACAAATTGAAATATGCATAACTGCATAAGAGAATGATTTTTAAATTTTATGAGATCATTTTATCATTGACTTAAGCTAAGAAGATCTAGGCCAATGGCAAGTACACTTACCGTCGCTTAGGCCTAGCAGTGAAAGGTTTAAATTTGACAAGGAAATCTCCGTCTTCGTTTACGAAGTGTTTGGAACATAATATACTCTGTTATTATGTCTTCTTTTGGCATGCCATGCATTTAAGACGTTTGTATCTATCAGCGGATATCGATGAAAACATAGTTTATTTTTCTTTAGTGAAGATTTAACGTCGGAATCCTATCACACTAAGACAACTTCTTATAATTTCTTCTTTATCATTATGTAAACAAACACTTCCTGATCAGTACATCACGTGACCCGGAAATACTTGTGAATAATGCCCATTAATTCACATTATACATATTATATAGATAAGTGACAAAATATTATGCAAAAATGCACCAAGTTCACAAATGGGAAAACTTCCTACTCGGAATTTCCGAGTTTCCGACTTTCCCACTTCAGCGAATGTACCATTATAGTAGGTTTTCTGAGTTTGCAATCCAACTCAAATATTGACTTAATATTTTTTATAATAAAACGACATGACTTTAGTAGGCCTACACAATATCAATTTTGTCAAAGTGTGAAATGGTGCGCTCATCTGTGGTGTCTTACTACCGGATGTTACTAGAATCTTAGACAGACATTTGCTGTTTACGAAAAGTAAACATTGATTGAAATAAATCAGCAACGAACACCACTTTTATATGTTTATTCAATATATAGTCTTAGACTGGTGCGGCAGTATATGTTATATTTGTGAAATAACCAACAGTTTATAAAGAGATCAACTAATAATTTTCGAAAATTATGTTATACAGTAAGTTTTTGTTTGTTATATCCATAAATAATAAGGTACATTAAACACTCTGTAAGTTATTAATTATATTTACGAATGCATATCTCATACCAGGGGTGGGCAACCATTTGATAATAGTGTGATAAAGTAGGAGTTGTATTCATCAGTGTGCCAAAATACAAAAAGTCATTCCCCCTAGCACTTAATATCTTGTTGAATATATTTGCTTGCCATTGAAATTCAAATGGCGTGCCAATTCTGACGACCCCTGTCTTCATACATACATCAATTTTTCAAAATGTTCTTTAGTATTTTTGGACTTTTGGGACATAACTTGAATAATATCTTGTTACAATCTTCTAGGTTTTCTTGTATATCATAGTATTGTTACACTTAAGATCATGAGATTAATGCTACTTTATTGATCGTCAGTATAATTCGGAACTTTCACTTGTTATATTATGAATAAACTGCGTGGTAGAGCCATACTTTGCTAGTAACTATTAAGCCACAGGGTGGCAACATTGGAAAATCGAATGCATAAGAGTAATATGCTCTAACATCTGTTGAATACTAAGGCACTTTGCCTTATAACTATGCAGGAGTCAATACGAAACTGTCAAATATCAATGATATTAAGATAACTACGACTTTTACACAGTAAAATACGCGTATATAGGCATACATTTTTGAAAAAAAATGATTGTTACACAAATAAAATGCAGGGAAAAAATTAATCTTGAATAGTTTAACTACGACTTTTGAATATTTAAACTAGGCGGTACATAATGTATAATAGTATACATTTAATAGCTGTTGTTGTTGTTGTTGTTTTTTTGTTATTCACTGTGTAATAATTAAATTTGTAAACAAGACTGCTTACAAATACAGTAGTCTACGAATGCAGTCAGAACGTGATTTTCTTTGGTTGTGTCACGCACAATCAACATTTAACATATCACTCCATAATACGATTATTTTCTCATTATGGTGCTAACATAGCTAGTCATTTACCTCAACATTTTCTGCTATAGCAGCAATAAATACAATAGCCCAAATAAATTGTGCCCCTGTTTAACTTAAAACTCTGCGGTAAATTTAGTGATGCGCCTCTAAACTGATCTTGTAGAAGCTTGTATTTTATTAATCTGAGAGTGTATAGTTTCTTTATTTCGTTAATTTGTGTAGAAATTTTCAGTAGCCATTTACTTAGTGACGTTCGTCTTCTAGACAAGCATAAAAATAATATTTTGTTTTGAAGATAATTAAAAGGAGAGGAATGTTGTTAGCGTGGGCTATTGGAGTATAGCCAGTGTGTCGTAGAATTAGGAAATAAATGTGTACGATTCGGTACTAAGTCAAGGATAGCATAGCATAAACGTATGTCGTGAGAAATTCTGCTCTTTTAAGATATGGTATCTGTAGTTGACGCCATTCGGATGATATGGGCATTTTCGCTGTTAATTTAATATTCTAGTAAAATTGATACTTAAAATATCAATACTTTTTTTTTCTAAAAACTATAGTTCTATTAAAAGTGAATGAATTGTTTAGTAAGAGTACAGAACATAACATAATAATTAAATTCCACATTGCATGCAAAACTAAATCGATCTTATAACATTCTATTTAATTACTTTAAAATAAACTATAAAAAGCGACTTGTAGCTTTTATTCCAGAAAAGACATTCACTCTAAAACTGAACCCAAGAAAATAACAAGTGGAATCGCTAAAAAAAAGCTAATGTACTTCTACATTTGCATTTGGTTCAGTATATGTAAGTAACTATTATAACTACACATAGACTACGATGTAATTATTTAATTAAGACCTATTGTCTTTAGTTTCCACTATTTTAAGATGAATTTTTTTTGTCATATTTTAAACACATGTACAGATGCTACTATGTTTCCCAATATAAAACGATTATTGATGTGTCTTAACAGCTATTGTTAATTATTTTATATACATATGTCACTGTCACTTTTGTTAGCAATCTTGTCATGACCAATGTGACATAATTAGAGACGTTGTATTACTAACGTGCCGACTTTCATTCTCTCCTTAAGGGTAGGGACGGCAGTGAAATTGATCTAAATGCCAGAAAATTCAATATTTAAGTTTTTGCCTAAGTTGTATACTTTAACTATTCCTGGATCTAAAACATACAGTTCGGAAATTTTAGTAACATTATTTAAATGTATAAATTGCATTTGTAATAGGTATACATCAGAAGTTTATTTTATTTTTTTAAAACATAGTTACACTACAGTAATATAAAAATTGAGTTTAATTATTTATTAATATACATCAAATTAAAGGTTAACATCTTGTCTTTGTGGGGGAAAAATCTTACAACAAACAATTAAGAAATAGATGAGAAAATTGCATTTTTCATTTTTACTCCCAAATTATTTTTTTCCCTAAAATTGTCAGTTTTTCCGGTTTTTCTCAAAATACTACTTTTTTTTCTTCTTTTCGTATTTACTTCCTTATTTATGAACAAATCTTTATGAAATTTTTTACATACATTTATTACATGTTCATAATCATAGTTACAGGTTGAAATTTTGATATGAGTTATGGTTTTCCTTAAATTAAATTTTAATTGTAAAAAATTGCAATTAAATTATTTTTTTTCATATGTCCTACTAAAAAATTCATATAAATTTTATTTATCAATTTAACCAATTTTCATTCACAAATTTTATAAAGATATAGCTTATAAATATTTCTGCCGAATCGCAATACATTATCTTGATAAATAATCAAGTTAATACATTTTGTATTGCGTGGTAAATCGTTAATTAAAAAATCCAAAATGGCCGCCATTCCCATCAGAACCATCAGAATTTTTTTTTTTTAGGTATGCTTACTCGGACCTGCTTATACTATTTATATACCAAAAATGGTCATGATGCGTGCACAAATAAAAAAAAGAGCTCTCTACTGGCTCCCCTACCCTTAAGACAGATGAATAACTCCAACAAGTCTCCTTTCCACAAGCAATTTAATAATATTAACAATACATACAGTGTTCATATATCAGGATATACCTTCAGCACATTTCCTTTCTCCTTCTCTCAACATCAACTGCTATTTCAACACTATCTCTCAGCTCTCCACAACGATCTTACACATCACATCAAAACAATTCCCTCTTGATCGCTCGATACACATCTCTTCTGGTCACCGTGCTGACCTCCCCTCTGTTTGTTTGTGTTGCCAACTTCCCTTATTTATTTTAGTGACAACATAAAAGTAGGTTATTTATGGGCATTACTTTTTCTATGGAATCTTTATAATATTGCTAGTTTATTGTATGTGTGACATAAAATATTAATGTTTTGGCATTCATAAATATATAAACAAATTTTGACAATGTGTGTCATTAAATATATTATGACAATAGCAGTGCACACACTATATAGTGTACATCTTATATCATCAGATTGTGTAACTTTTGCTGATGCAACAAAATATATAGGTCCAAACGTAACTTTTTTGTGCAACTGTGTTGACGATCAATGCTTAAGTGATGGTACTTGTGAGACAGATGTAGATTGCAAAAAAGGGTACTTTGGATACGCTTGCCAGTACAGTAAGTTTAAACATGTAAAGTTACTTATGTATTACCATTTATAATTTAATTTATTTATAAGTCTTTTGTTGTTTATCTAAAAAAAAAATGTTCCTTGAACCTCCCTTTTGGTTAGGTAACGTATTTGATTATCAATCGTATAATATTCCTGAACTTGCTGATGACAGTTATGATACATGTGTGACTGGAAAGAAAAGTATAGCAATACACTTCAATTACACAAGAGTACGGTTTTTGAGATTGAGACTTGCGGACACAAGTAAGTAGCTAATTAAGGTTTCGCATTTGTCGCTTTACATCTTTATGTATTGTTTTCTGGAAAAAAAAAATATTAAAATTATCTCAACAATTAAATTTAACGTATAATCATTTATTGAACTGTTTTTTCTGGTTTACTAAAAAATATTAAAAACTAATTATCATCTTTTCTATTTTGTTTTTTCTACAAGTGTTGAGCAGGACAAACTATCGCATTTCAAATTTTGGGACACCAATGTGACTGTAACTTGTTGCTTATTTATGATTATTTTTTTTTTCAATTTCTTTCAGGTAAATATAAACGTTTAATAATTAACTTCAAAGAGAATACATTGAATAAAACATGTGCTGGGTCTTTTCAATTATCTGAATCAAAATTTATTGAATATCACTGTCAAAATATTGTGGAAGCTGATGGTTTAATAATTGATAATGTCAATGAAATTGAAATCTGTCACATTGAAGTGAGTAAAGGTAAGCAATATTACGATAATAAATGTATTAATTCTGTAGTAGGAGAAAGTAATACATGTGGCTACGGGAATCGTAACATAAGTTACTACGAATTTCTTTATCCGTCTTGCCATTGGATGTGGATGTTCCTTCCTACATTATCATATCAGATAAAAGCCATTCAGCTGCTATGTTTGTTTAGAGCGGGTAGTCCAGGACAAGCTTCCAAAGCGAAGTGTGCTGAGCACTTAGGCCTGTAAAACAACGGATTTTGACCTATCAGTTAGTTGGGCTTAATTTCAAATTTTTTTTAAATTCCTCATTGCCAATATGATTGTTGCCTTTGCAATTATAAAAAAATAAATAATCTAAAAATAAAATAAATACCCTATGTGATCCAAAGTAATCATAGGGCTGGTCTGATGTTTTACAGTTGATCGTTGTTTTGTTTTTAAATTTTATTACTAATGAATTTGTTAAAAACGTTTCGCCAAGTCAAAAAAAAAAAGTCAAAATGATGTTCTTTTAAAACCGCGTTTATGCGTAATTGTACAGATGTGCTAATGAAAAAAAAAGACTTCAAAATACTGAGAAGCTATGCTTTTATTTAGATATATTTAATAATTTAATATAGTACATAATCAATGTCAATAATAAGTATTTTACATTAATTTGTAATAGACTAATCTGACGAAATAGAAATATTGAAGGTCGAAACAATTTATAAGTCACTAACAAATATCTCGTGACTTTAATGAGGTACTCGAAAGAACACTTTATATTTCATCTATAGATTATAATAGATATTTGTTTTCTTACTAGATTGCCCTGTGGGAACGTACGGATTGAATTGTAGCCAACATTGCCCCAATAAGTGCAAATGGTGCACGCTCGAAGGTTATTGTTTAGACAATGGAACTGTTAGTGGTAAGCAATACAAAAAAAAAAAAAAAAATCTAAATATTTAATGTTTTACAAAATTTCGTCTAAGGTAAAAGAAGAAAACAAGAAATCCTGACGTGAGGGCAACCTGTGTTCGATTCCCCACTGACATATATATTTTATTTTGTTCTAATTTTCTAAAAATGTCCATTCATTTAATTTTGTTTCAATATTCTAAAGAATTTCACGTTTCAAAGTATAGTACTTATATTTTAGACATACGGGAGACGGATGCTAGATTCTTATCCAGAGATAGTCCAAACTTTTTTTTAACTAAAACACATGCCATTTTTAACCCGATTAAAAAGTATTAGCTTTTTATTCATTTCCTAAAAGTTTTCAGTGAAGAAAATAAAAAAAAAAAATAAAACAGCTTTCCGTACATTGTAGTATTTTTGTATATATTTTTTTTAATTTTTTTTTCTAAAATAAATAGTTATAGACCTGGAAATTATACTCTGGGCACATTGGCTTGTCTATACATACAATACCTAACGTAATTTACAATATGTGTAGGTCTAATATCCGGCGTATTTCCCCTTTATTGTAAATCTCATGGCTGGCGCATTTCACTATATTTCTAATAATATTGCTGGCGTGATTCATTATATTTATAAATCATATTGCTGATGATTTTTCAATCCTATAACTGATTTATCTCCACATATTTGTAAATCATAAAACTTGGTAACTTTCTCTATTTGTAAATGTGTACGATTCAATATCTTTGTGTTTGTAAGTTTCTCGCATGCGACCAAACCTTAACACTCGTTTCCTTTCATCATACGGAATTTAAACTTGTCGCGTAAGCGTTAAGTAGTTTTTAAATTGCCGCCCCACTAACCTAACATCTCATAGAAGGTGTCGTACTGATTTGTATCATACATTTTAGCCCGCATTGCCTGAATACCTGTTGGTCACATCAGACAATTCTTTTTTCTGACTGATCTTTGAACTTCTTTTTTTTTCTTTAGCTAGCTTAGAGCAAACTTTAAGGAACACTGGTGCATAGACCAAAATGAATATGAGAGATTGACCCAACAGTTTTGGTTTCTATTTTTAATTGAATTTAATTTGCATCATTAATATTAACTTCTTAAAACTGCGTATGCATTTTTTTTTTGCGACAAGACCACATCGTCGGAAATATAATTGACCCACATCTGTTCAAGATATCGAGAGAAGGTTTCTTTCTTTGACATAGCCTTTTAGCCCTATATGGTATACATTTATTTTAAAATTGTTAAAAAATGTTTCCTTCTATATTTACATCCTATATGGGATATAAATCAATGTAATATTGTTAGTTTTTATAAAAAGTTTCAAAATAATGCTTTTGTAGCTATGTTGCCAAATGGCAACACTGTGCAATCGAGGATATATTTTTCTAATGTTGCCAAAAGGCAACAAACCTCTAGAACAAACTAAATCAGAAACAAATGCTTGACACAATATAAAATCAATACAAACAAATGCTTGACACAATATAGAACCAATACAAACAGATGCTTGACATAATATATAAACAATACAAACAGACGATTGACACAATATATAAAAAAATACTTGACATTAAATATAAACATTACAAATGCTTGACACAATATATAAACAATACAAACAAATGCTTGACACAATATATAAACAACACAAACAAATGCTTGACACAATATATAAACAATACAAACAAACGCTTTGACACAATATATATATAAAAACAATACCTGGTACAAATAAATGCTTGACAAAATATATAAACAATACAAACAAATGCTTGACACAATATATACAAGATTTTAGAACTTTCATAACTAAATTTTATTTTTTATAAAAAATATATATAGTATATATATGAAAGGCCTACAGGTAAATGGACATTTCATGGCTGATGAAATTGTATGTCTGAAAAAACATCCAGAAGGGGTTGAACTTTGTAAAGTTTTTTTCCATTATAATTATATCCTTCATTAGTCGAGGGAGAAAAAAAGAAACTGTTTATTTTATTCGTACCGTTTCTTGCTCATTGTGTCAGCCACCTGCACAATTCTCGTATTGTGACTCCTTATAGTCGTGCCCGAGGCAGGCGATCTTCACTCATATAGAAATCAAGTTGAAGGAATTGCTCTAGCTCGTCGAGCAAAATGTTTACATGTTTATTGATGTCAATATGCAAACTGTACCGGTTTGACTCAAAGACAATTTTAGGTGTTAGATATTTCCCTGAAGTATTCTGTTGGCTCACACAATAGCCCTGGTTCTTTCTCTGCACCAACAAAATCTGCTACATTAGACAATCAATCAGAACGACTTGTTCTTTCTTTCCAAATAAATGGCCTTGAGTTCTTTGCCAAAGTTAGGCCACTAGCCGAAGGACCTCCTTGATCTGAAATTAAAAAAGTAAATTCATAAAAGATATAAAAATGCTATCCAAAATTATATATAGGCTACCGGTACTTGAATTTAGGTATAAGAAGAAAATGTAAAATTCTTCTATATCTGTGGAAAAACAAAATCTCATCTGTGATCTGAAATATGTAAGTCAGTCCAGTTACATGTAAAAGAAAAATAAATGAATAAAAAAATATTAGTATAGTACACTTCAGAGCAAATTGATCATAGGGTCGGTAAAAAAGCATTCACCAGTTTCTGTGTCCACAGCATAGTGTGTGATTTTGTGGCCAGCACAATGCAAAGCCGCCTTTACTTTACCCCTTTACTAAAGTCAGATACCCATCAGAACTGGGTAGACACAGGAACAAGCTCTAGACCAGGGAAAAAATTGTAGTCTGCACCAGATTTTGAACCCAGTACCTTTGGTGGCTAGTCGAACGCGCTGTCGCTTGGCGGTGCCCCCCCCCCCCCCATGAATTTAGTGTACCCCGGTATATAAATGAATTAGATAGAGAAGTCTAAATCATACCATCATTATTTATCTGAGCTGTCTGAGCTTTACAAAATATTATCCTCTTGAAATTCTTCTTTGTCAGAAGAAAGTTCACAGTCCTCTGAATCTTTGGGCAGTTCTCTAAAATAGATTTTTTTCTTAGACTTGTCGTAGAACATAGCATCCAATTTTGAATGAAATAGGCTCCCTAAAATATAAAGAGAAAAAAATGCAGTTATTATAACATTTCATGTGCTTAGCTTCAGTGTTTATAGAATGAGTCTTTTTGTTAGATTTACGAGAACAAAATTATAGATAAGATGATAGGGCTTAGGCGCCTTATATTATTAGCCATTAGCCTAATAATAATAATTAGGTTATTCTTCTATTAGTAAGTAGCCTATTCTAAATTCTAGTATTAGGCCTAGGCTTAGTGAAGTGTTATAAGTCCTTTAATTTATTATTTTAATGTGTATAATTAAATTTATTACCCCTCCAAACAATATAATAACAATACAATAGCTTTAAAAAGTACAACTAGACCTATGTCGACTATGTCAAGTCGACTCAAGTTGAGAAGTTCCGAAAAAAATATCCCATATTGCGCGATGTGGTCTTTTGGCAACACACCATTTAAAGTCTATATTTTAAAATAATATGTGTAAAAGTTGTATATTATAATGTATAATTACATTAAAAAGCATAATGAAAATGATAATATTTTTTTTTGCATGCACATTTTATTCAAATAAGTTTAAAAAATATGTTTGAAATCTCACCTTTTGTTATGCTAAGAAACAGGCACCTAGGCTTCATATTCGGGCACATAATAGAGTTGTTTCAAAAGCGTACGCATGAAGTAATGACGTCAAGTGCAAGAAAAGATGATAAATTAAAGGGAAAACACTATAAAATTAATAGTGTATCAAAACGATAGCAGTTATCTGTTCATTACTAATGTGCGTTTTTCGTCTAGTAGAGCTTTGTTTTCTTCGCTGTTTTAGTCAAACCAGTCGTGTTGCTTCCTGGTTGTGGTTCCAACAGTCTCACATGATGGTGGGTATATCAGCAATTTGAAAGCAGCTCAGCTGGACTCCATATCGTTATCATATTTTGAATGGTCTAGTTTGCACCCACAAGAGCTTGTTGAATACTGTCTTGCTTCCGTCCAGAACTGTTCAGCCCCTTTGGACATTAAAGTCTCATGGAAACATGGGGGAAGGTGCGAAGGACGGGGGGGGGGTAACTATAATGGAAATTGCGGAGACCAACAATTAGGTGGTCCGTCCAACAGGCAGCGACGCACATAAAATTTCTTAAGCGGGCAGCGTGTCTGTATTTCTTTCGGTCTTTAAAGTAGTCTAGCGTGTGTCTCTGCTTAGATCGAGTGATCATCGATGTTGCTTTTGATCTAGTTAGGCTGGCTGAACATGGTAATTGTAAATAGGACCCAATGGTTGGAGCAACTCTGTGTACGTCTGTAACTACACTGCCATACTGCATCAATCATTCCCATCGCCGCAAGGCTTTGTGTAGATCATATGATGATCAAAATGGCATATATTTCGCACTTGAATCCAAATCAGGCGCAATTATTCTACATCAAAATGTGTGACAAATCTATATTTGTTTCCGAAATTGACGGTATCTCTGAGTCAACGCTGCTAGACCGGCCTTACGATCAATTCGGTTCGAATGGTACTTTATTTTCATTACCTTTTCAAAAGCACAATGGATATATGGGCAAGTGAGCGATCACTAATGAACCGATAAGAAAACGATTATAGAGATATTTTCTAAACGTACAATAAAATATAAATTTTAATGTTGTCGTTTTACAGAGATTTGCGTCAATGGCAGTTGTAATATCAACGGTACCTGTCAACCATGTGGACAAAAGTACAGGCGCGCTGCTAGTAAGTCGTTTATTTATATATTTTGAAAACATATGAAACTCTTATGAGAGGACAAAGTCCCATGCGACTAAAAATAATATAACTCTCTTTGTTTTGTTTTCTTTTTCTTTTTTTAAGTATTATTGACCCCATTGGTTGAATTCCCTCTAGCCGAAACCAGGCTGACCAGACTGACCAGGCTGACCATGCTGACCAGGCTGACCAAACTTGCTTTTTTATAGATCACCTTTTCTAGCCACGTCATCAGACTATCTAGGTAACCAATGATGTCCTGAAAATGTCCGCTTAGCCGCTCAGTGGGCAATTGAAATCCATTGCTGCTTCGCGTCTGCGTAAGACGACACTATGGCCTGAGCCACAAGTTTGAAGGTCTGCCACTGGAGCTTCTATTGTATCCACAAGTTTGAAGGTCTGCCACTGGAGCTTCTATTGTATCCACAAGTTTGAAGGTCTGCCACTGGAGCTTCTATTGTATCCACAAGTTTGAAGGTCTGCCACTGGAGCTTCTATTGTATCCACAAGTTTGAAGGTCTGCCACTGGAGCTTCTATTGTATCCACAAGTTTGAAGGTCTGCCACTGGAGCTTCTATTGTATCCACAAGTTTGAAGGTCTGCCACTGGAGCTTCTATTGTATCCACAAGTTTGAAGGTCTGCCACTGGAGCTTCTATTGTATCCACAAGTTTGAAGGTCTGCCACTGGAGCTTCTATTGTATCCACAAGTTTGAAGGTCTGCCACTGGAGCTTCTATTGTATCCACAAGTTTGAAGGTCTGCCACTGGAGCTTCTATTGTATCCACAAGTTTGAAGGTCTGCCACTGGAGCTTCTATTGTATCCACAAGTTTGAAGGTCTGCCACTGGAGCTTCTATTGTATCCACAAGTTTGAAGGTCTGCCACTGGAGCTTCTATTGTATCCACAAGTTTGAAGGTCTGCCACTGGAGCTTCTATTGTATCCACAAGTTAGAAGGTCTGCCACTGGAGCTTCTATTGTATCCACACATGCCGCGTCACATCATTGCCGTCTCCGCAATGCATCGTGATGACGACTACTGTAATGCTTTGCTGACGGGGATACCTGACCATCAGGTCGCCGAATTACAGTGTAATTCAAAACAGTGCCGCCCGCCTGGTCATGCGTAAGTCAAGGCGTGATTATGTGACTGTTCTCCTGCGTCGGCTCCGTTGGCTCCCTGAGAAAACCAGAATTAAATATAAAGTGGCGCTACTTTGCCATCAGCGCCATTATAACAATGAGATGCTGTCCTATTTCAAGGAAGTAATTATGATCCGCAATGAGTGCCAGGGATACCACTTATTCACATCACAAGCAATTATGAGTGCCAGGTATACCATTTATTCACACCACACGCCTTTCTCAGTGCCAGGATACCCCTTACCCACTTCATCGAAAAGATTTATCATTATTCACATGTTAAGTCTTTGTGAGGGCCAGATATGGCCGTTATTTACTCCACGAGTGCTGGGATACTCTTTGTTTACGCCATAAGGTTCTTGGATCTAAAAGGTTTGTCTCACGCTTACAATATATATTCATATTACATTTTTTACATATTTGTGATGTTACATTTTAATAAATATATATACGCAAAAAAATATGTAATTTTCATATATAAATCTGCATGAATTAAGGGACCAGTCTCCTTGCCTAATACAAAACATGGTTACATGTTATACACACATCTAGTAGCCCAGTTCATGTATTCAATATAGTTCCAATATTTTTGTTGCTTGGTTTTAAAAGTGCTTTAATCTTACAATACGATTGTAAAACATAATTAATCATATTTAAATATATAGAGTGCAGCGGTCATTGTTCTCCTGTCGGACGTTGTCATGATAACGGAACTTGTCATATTGGATGTGAAGTTGGTTATTACGGTCATGACTGCAATTCAAGTAGGCTTAATCATATTAATTATGTTGAAATTACTTAGATAGTACTAAGTAATTAAAAATATATTTTCAGAACAATTTCAAAAACTGATTGATACGGTATTTTCTGTTATTTTATAGCAAACAATTCACTTACTCTTACGTTTTAACTATAAATAAGTTGGTCTATGTATAGGTTTTGCTATGTATAATTTAGGCTATTTATAATTTAGGTGTTTGGGGTGTCCATGGAATGGGATAGTACTTCTGGTTGGGGTAGCAGTCGTACTACTTCGGGGAAGCTCACCAACCTTTGGTCACTATCTGGCACCAATCACTCACCTGTTGCTGTAGTGAGCGCCGGGGCTACCCCTTATTCAAAACATACCTCTTGTTTGGTGACATGAAAGCCACTTATCCACTTAACAAAAAAGGTCTACCATTATTCACACGACAAGTTTTTTGTGAGGGCCAGAGATATCCGTTGTTTACGTCACGAGCCCCATGTGAGTGCTGGGATAATCTTTGTTTAAGCCATAAGACTGATGGATAGGACAGTTTTTCTCACGTTAAAACATAAAATAATTTTACCTTTTCTCATATGTGTGTTATTCACTCATCTATAAAAGAATGGATTGCGCCTTCTTAATAAATTGGTTTGAATAAAGTTAAGACAGGGAAATCTAATCAGTTCCACCGCACTTATCGATATAGACAAAAGTGTGTCTAAAACTTACTGCGCCAGTTATTTATGAATAGATCGGAACGGATTCCATGTTGCTTCCATTTTACACAATATGCATATGAATTGTTCCTGTCAAAATTCTGCTTTTGTATTAATAATATAAAACTAACCATAATACTATCGGTAGGAAACAAATACCAAACAATAAAAAAAGTTAATAATAAAAAAAGTAGACAGCAATATTTCGCAGTACGGGAAAACACGGTCCTGAAGCACACTCCATTTGATAGCATTTCAAAGGGACATCATTTGGAAATGGCGCTCGTTTTATAATCTTAACATACGGTGATTAGTAATAGGTCTAAGTTTATTTGACAAAATAAATTAAACAAATTAAGCAATATTGTTGATTTAATAAACAATTATTTCAAAGGACGTATCCAATTTATACATTTAACTTTTAACCCGATTAATCAAACGGCATATGAGACTATAGAGCAGAAACAAACATCTAAATAAATAAACAAACTCACGGTAATTATATATACTGATCAGTTACAGTATAAACAAAATGGTGGGAAATTTCTTCAATGATGTTACTTCCGAGCCTAATCCATTCTTTTTATAGATCAGTGGTGTTATTACATTGTAATAACTACATATCTACGCTAATAATCTTTACGCCAAAATTTAACATTCATAAATAAATATACATGAAGTAGGTGACAATTCCAATTGCCTAATACACACTATTTTAACAGGTTATACAAACATATTTATTATAGTAGCACAGTTTATGTAATCAATTTATTTCTATTGTTTGTCTTTCTTGGTTTTAAAAGTACTTTAATCTTACAATACGTTTGTAAAACATAATTATTCATATTAAAATACATAGAGTGCAGCGATCATTGTGCGTATGACAGACATTGCAATCAAACCAACGGAAAATGTAATTTGGGTTGTCAAATAGGCTATTACGGTCACGACTGCAATTCAAGTAAGCTTAATCATATTACTAATGTTAAATTTACTTAGACTTAGTACTAAGAAATATATTTTCAGAACATTTTTAAAAACTTATTAATACGTAATTATATATATAATATATATATATATATACCCCAATTTCTCACCACAAAGTAAAGTTAGTAACAGGAAAACCACGTATCCCCTTAACAAAAAGAGCTACCATTATGCACACGAAAAAGTCTTTGTGAAGGCAAGAGATGCTCTTTATTCACGCAACGAGCCCATGTGAATGGCAGAGACAATGTGGCAGAGATACTCTTTCTTTACGCCATAAGCCTTCGGATCGGAAAGTTTTTCTCACGTTAACAATAGAAATTCATGTTACATTTTTATATAGTTGTGGTGTTACATTTTAATAAATATATCATCAAAAATAAATCTGCATGAATTAAGCGACCAGTAGACTTGCCTAGTACAAAACATTGTAACATGTTATACACATATATAGTAGCGCAGTTTATGTATTCAATTTAGTTATAATGTTATTAATGTTTGGTTTTAAAAGTGCTTTAATCTGACAATACGTTTGTAAAACATAACATATTAAAAAATATAGAGTGCAGTGGTCATTGTTCTCCTGCCGGACTTTGCCATGAAAACGGAACTTGTCATATTGGATGTGATGTTGGCTATTACGGTCACGACTGCAATTCAAGAAGGCTTAATCATATTAATTATGTTGAAATTACTTAGATTGTACAAAGTACTTATAAATATATTCTCAGAACAATTTCAAAAACTGATTAATACGGTATTTTATGTTTTTTTTTTATCGCAAACAATTCACTTACTCTTACGTTTTAACTATAGATAAGTTGGTCTATGTATAGGTTTGGCTATGTAAAATTTAGGCTATTGTTACGTCCACAATCCCCTTGTGGCCAGAGCTGTGTAGATCTTGCTGATAATTCTCGTTAGTCCTAGGGGAGACTTTAATTATTAGTATTTATGTTTCAGTATTACACGAACTCTTCTTATAGTCCTGGGCACAAATTCAGTATTTGTATTCCAACATTTCCTCTCTTGTAAATTATGGTAGTAGATAAATCTTATAGTAATGTATACAACACAATAGGATAGTAACTTGACAAAGAAGCTTCAGTGTAACTGTTGTTGATAGTTTATTTCAGGTGGTATGTTCAATATATACAATATATCTATTATGTACAGTTAGAATAAAATAGTGCAAACACAAACGTTCAAAGGAACATCTTTTGAAACTCTCCGTCTTTCAGACAAAACAAATCATTAAATACTATCCGAGTGGTGCAAGGGATAGACCCATTACCAGTAGGGGTGAAAATCATGGTATCATTACAAAACTCATAACAAAAACGATAGGAACTTCCCCTATTAAATAATGAGTCGTTCCCAGACTCTGAGAATTTGAGATCAACACAGAATCCCAGCATTACCTAGAACCTTTCGTTTTCCTACTAAACGTCCTAATATCGCGTGTAGTAAGAAAAGAGAGAGAGAGGAGAATAAACATTGCGTGTTCCAATTCTTGGAAAAACAATATACATGACACGCCCCCACCCAATGAAAGAAATAATGTACCATAATTACCCAAGTAATACTCAACATGGTACATTTTTCGTACTTAACACTATCGTTTTAATAACCAACAATCAATGGAAGATTATTAGACAATTTAAGCAAACATGGCTCACTGGCACAACTAAATTATAAAAAGTGTCACTACCCAATGGTAATTGTGATTATAACGTGATGGACAAATATTTCACCGTTAGTATTAATATTAACTAATGTCTCAACAAGTACAAATAATTCAAAAATATTCTAGTCATTCTTATTTTAACTATGTACAGTTGTGTGGATTTCCACCAAAAATTTGCAAAAAGTCTTAATCTATTTAAACAAATATAACATTGCTCAAACTCTTGTCAATTTCCAACAGTTTACTTCTAATATACAAATGAAAAGATAAGTAATACATAACTCGAATCAAACTATAGGTTACTTCCCCTTTAAATTACAGTGTCAACTTGACATTAACAGGGTTCATACCTAAGATGATGATACTTCCCCTTTTCTCAAATACGAGGAGAAAATACACTCTAGTTACGATTACTACAGTAATCTAAATATTAAAATGTAATCCACTATTATGCGTTTTTGGCAAATTTAAAAGTTTAATATAAAAGATTGTTCAGGGTTGAATGAGTGCACACCTTTAGGTACCTTTGTTTCCCTCCATTCCCGGATATATGGAATATATAACAACCTATACAACATAGTGAATATCCACTAGTTTTTCCCATTCTATTACCATGATATAACAATTTAGCAATAGATTTCCAATATTATCTATTAATTTATACCAATTAAGATTACATCTCTTTCTAAGATAAAAATTGTACATATTATTATTTAGTTCCATTCATTAACTAAAATAAAACAAGATAATAAATCAACTATCTCAAAGTTTTCCCACTTAATTGCATGTGATGACAATTACTTTTATCCATCCATATCAAGTAAATACGTGCATATTATATATTTATTGCATCATGCATCAACATTTAAATGGAATTTCTTTTCCATAATCAAATGAATTTAAAATATATCAGAACATCAATATTATACATGATTATAAGAATTATTAATACTTTCAAAAGACTTGACTTCTGTATGATACAAGTATTCTATAGGTATTCCATAATCAAAATTCAAACGAATGATAGGTTATCATGACACATTCTTAATGAATAAGTGAGATGATCTGAAAAAGAAGTATGGGTTATTTAGTCAATCATGTAGCACCCGAGATAGAGTATCAGCTATGACCTTGTCTCTATCTTGTCGATGATACGGGGAATGGGATACCAGTCGGTCTTTGTCAAATTACTTAATTTCCCAGGGTCTCTATAAAACTGCAGTGTGTGGTCGGCTTTTGGTACCATCACACAGGGTGTAGACCATTTGCTATCACATTTTTCTCCTATGTCATCTTCTAACATATACTTTACATCTAATTTAATATGCTCAGGTCTGATGGGGTCAAATGGATGCTGTTTAATAGACCTGGCACTATCGGTTAACACTACATCGTGCTCTATGACATGTGTCCTACTGGGAACATTTGTAAACATTGACTTATTTTCATGCACCAGCTCAATAATCTTCTCCTTATCTTCTACCGGAGGATGTTCTAGCCTTATATCTAAACTCTTAAGGGCATCTGTATTATTAAGTTTACTTTCTGCTAACTTATATTCTATCCTAGATAAATCCGTCGGGACTCTAGCTAACGAAATCATGGGGACCTCCCGTGGTTTACTCTTTTCCCTGGAAACATAGGGCTTAAGTAAATTAATATGGCATACCCTCTGCTTTTGTCTCCGGTCAGGAGTCTTTATCAAATAATTGACCTCGCCAAGCTTTGACTCTATCTCATAGGGTCCACTAAACTTTGCACTTAAAGGCTGATTTTGCAAAGGTAGAAACACAAGAACTTTGTCACCTGGTGCAAAAGTTCTAGCTGTAGCTTTACGGTCATAGTTCTGTCTCATACGCTCCTGCATCTGTGGAAAATGAATCTTCACATGGTTAAAAGCATGATAAAGCCTATTTTTAAATTTATCTACATATGACAAAAGTCCAATCGGTTCACTGTCCGTTAGCCAAGTTTCATGTAGAAGTTTCAACGGACCTCTGACTGAGTGTCCATACACAAGTTCGAATGGGCTAAACCCCAGGGATTCCTGAGTGGCCTCCCTTGCAGCGAACAGTACATAAGGCACACCCTTATCCCAGTCTTTCTCGTTTTCATAACAGTACTTTTTAAGCATCGATTTTAATGTCTGATGAAACCTTTCCAGAGCTCCCTGGCTCTCAGGATGATAGGCACTTGATAGCCTATGGCTTATCCCTAATTGTTCCATGACTTGTTTGAAAATGTTCGAAGTAAAGTTAGTCCCCTGGTCGGACTGTAATGTCTTCGGTAGGCCATAACGTGTGAAGAAATTTGTCAGGGCGTCTACCACCTTCACTGTTGTTATGTTCCGCAACGGAATGGCTTCCGGGAAGCGAGTGGATGAACACATGACTGTGAGCAGGTATTGAAAACCGGCTTTTGTTTTCGGCAACGGGCCCACGCAATCAATGAGTATATGACTGAATGGTTCGTCGAACGCTGGTATCGGCTGGAGTGGAGCGACAGGAATTCGTTGGTTAGGACGTCCTACCATTTGGCATACGTGGCAAGTCTTGCAGTATTGTTCGACATCTCTTCTCAGTCCTGGCCAGTAGAAGTAAGGGAGGATACGGTGGTGCGTTTTTCGGACTCCCATGTGACCAGCGAAAGGAAGATCATGCGCCATACGCAGTATATCTTGACGATAGCACTTAGGTATTACAATCTGGTGAATACTGTCCCACTCGTTTGTACCTGAGTTGAGCGGTTTCGACTTTCTCATCAACACTTCATCTTTCATGTAGAAACATTCCGCCATTGCATCTGCAGTCTTTTCATCAACAGCTTTCATTCTGAGTTGCATTATTACTTCGTCATTCAATTGTTCTTTCACCAATTTCTGCTTTGGTGACAAAATGTTATCGTTCTCGGTTGCATCACCAGTTGTTAGTTCAGCAAAGAACGTAGCACTTAAATCGATGTCAGGTGTTTCTGTTATCACTGTTTCATTCGCATGTGTGTCTTCAGAACAGACAAACACATCTTTCGTTGCACTACACGGCGTAGCAGGAGTCTTTACCGACTTATTTTTATGCATTGCTCTTGTCAGTGCACATGTTGGGCGTTCATTGGCAGGACGTAGGTTTTTGTCCTCCGCCATCTTTGTCTCCAACACTTTAACCATGGGCTCGACAGTGACTCTGCCGCCCATAATGTCATTTCCTAATATCATGGAAACGCCTTTGACGGGTAGTGCGCGCCACACTCCCACTACGATGTTACCTGTAAAAATATCCGACTCGAGTTTTATTCTGTGCAGTGAAGCTTCCACAGCCTCCATACTAGCACCTCTCAGCACAACAGACTCACCGGTACTGGTGGCATCCGTTAACGGCACACTGCCCTCCAGGATCACGCTGACAGCAGAACCCGTGTCACGTAATATCTGTATTTTCTTCTTGCTGAGTACATCGACTTCTGTCGACACTGTCCCCTCGTAGACAAAGGGTCGAAAATCGGATAGGTCGTCCTCTTCCGGGACTTCAGGAACCATATGTTCCTCACGGCCTTCTGAAAGCATAATAGATTGAGTACAGCTATTCTCTTTTACCTTAGATAGACTGTTCTCAAAAACCATCGACTCCACAACTATGGGCGATGCCGGCCGCATTTCTTTTGAGTTTCTTGACCCTGTGTTGCACACTTCTTCTGTCTGCTTGCTATCTTTCTGCACTCTGGCACAGTGTAGAATAGCACCTTGCTTCTTGGTAAGGATCCAACAATCTTTCTTCATGTGGCCCTCTTTCTTGCAATTGAAACATACCACCTTTGCTTTATTTACATCTGTCTGCTTCCTGAAATGAACTAAGTTACTATTATTATTTACACCACTGTTCTTATTATTGTTTTCACTTGTCTCTTTTGGTTTACTAGCCTCCTTGGACTCTGGTTTGTGCACTTTGGGTTTGTCAGCATAATATGGCTTTATGCTGGCGTGAATTATGGCATAGTTATCTGCCAATCTAGCAGCTTCATGCACATCTTCAACCCCTCGGTCTGAGATGTGAGTTTTAATATCCACTCGAATACAATCATTGAATTCCTCAAACAATATTAGGTTCTTGAGTTTATCAAACTCACTTACATTCTGTGACCTTAGCCACTGTTCTAACATTTTCTCCTTTTGTTTCAAAAAGTCTACATGAGTTTGATCATATGCCTTCTTTCTGTCTCTAAATAGCTTTCTATATTTTTCTGGTGTCAGGGAATAACTTTTTAGCACCCTATCTTTGATTACTTCATAGTCATTTATTTCCTCGGGTGTTAAACTCAACACTACGTCCAATGCTTTTCCTTTGTTGAGAGTTGACCTTAACAATAAAGCCATCTTATCATCAGGGAACTGATAATCTACAGCTATCCTCTCAAAAAGCAAAAAGAAATCTTGAACATCTTCTTCTCTGAATATAGGCAAGTGTTGCTTCATTGCGCTAATATCCATACCATTGCTGTCCCTACGATGGTCAGGTCTGTTCATGCGTGCCATCTCTATCCTTTCTCTGCTTTCAATCCTAATTCTTTCATTTTCCCTTTCAGTTTCTATCCTAATTCTTTCATTTTCCCTTTCAGTTTCTATCCTAATTCTTTCATTTTCTCTTTCAGTTTCTATCCTCATTCTTTCCAATTCCATTCTCTTCATAGCTAATTGGAATTTTAGGTTTTCACTCAACCCTTCATCTTCATCATTGTTTGATGATCTAGATGACATATTTCTTACCTCGTCTCCGTGGGCAATTACCTCGCCCCCACTGGGAGCTACATAACCTTCATTGATATCGTTCTGTCCCACTTCAACTACACTACCAGTGTTCATGGCATTCTGCCCGTTCAAACATGTCATAATTTCTTTGGTCAAACGATTACGATTAGGTCTTGCCTGTCCTGCCTCAATCCCAAAGGACTCAGCTAATTCTTTTAGTTCAGCAAATGACATGGCATTAAGTTCCTCACTTGATATATTCGAAGCCATAGTATAGCGTTCGAAATATTTGTTATAGTAGAGTAGTATATATTGTATAATAAAATATAAAGTTCCAACTTACGATTTGTCCAGAAATTTGCACAATATAATATTAAACACTTCGTGGAATCTTCACACTTCCCAAGGAATAAAAACGCAAACCAGTTCTCTCCTCTTTTTAAAAAGAATAGTTTCACAGTCCTGAAAACGAAACACAAATATGCCGCTCTCAGTACTACTAATGTCACAAAATATTTATAGGTCAGGAAAAAATATAACTCAAATTTTCCAGACAAGATCAACAAATTTTTTCCAATCCTAGATCAAGAAAAGTAGAACTCAAATCTACCGAACGAGACTACCAAATCTTGTCAATCCTAGGTCAGGAAAAGTAGAACTCAAATATCCCGGACGAGCCCCCAAATTTTGTTACGTCCACAATCCCCTTGTGGCCAGAGCTGTGTAGATCTTGCTGATAATTCTCGTTAGTCCTAGGGGAGACTTTAATTATTAGTATTTATGTTTCAGTATTACACGAACTCTTCTTATAGTCCTGGGCACAAATTCAGTATTTGTATTCCAACATTTCCTCTCTTGTAAATTATGGTAGTAGATAAATCTTATAGTAATGTATACAACACAATAGGATAGTAACTTGACAAAGAAGCTTCAGTGTAACTGTTGTTGATAGTTTATTTCAGGTGGTATGTTCAATATATACAATATATCTATTATGTACAGTTAGAATAAAATAGTGCAAACACAAACGTTCAAAGGAACATCTTTTGAAACTCTCCGTCTTTCAGACAAAACAAATCATTAAATACTATCCGAGTGGTGCAAGGGATAGACCCATTACCAGTAGGGGTGAAAATCATGGTATCATTACAAAACTCATAACAAAAACGATAGGAACTTCCCCTATTAAATAATGAGTCGTTCCCAGACTCTGAGAATTTGAGATCAACACAGAATCCCAGCATTACCTAGAACCTTTCGTTTTCCTACTAAACGTCCTAATATCGCGTGTAGTAAGAAAAGAGAGAGAGAGGAGAATAAACATTGCGTGTTCCAATTCTTGGAAAAACAATATACATGACACTATTTATAATTTAGGTGTTTGGGATGTCCATGGAAGGGGGTAGTATTTCTGTTTGGGGTTGCAGTCGTACTCTTTCGGTAAGCTCATCATACTTGGACCAAGCACACACCTAATGCAGTAGTGAGGGCCGGGGCTATTCCTTATTCACACCACACGCATTTGTTAGTGACAGGAAAACAACTTATCCACTTCACGAAAAGGGCTACCATTTTCACACAACAAGTCTTTGTGAGGGCCAGAGATACCCGTTATTTACGCCACGAGCCCATGTGAGTGTAGGGATAATCTTTGTTTACGCCCTAAGGCTTATGGGTAGAAAAGGTTTTATTACTTTTTTCATATGTATGTTATTACATGTAATAAATACATATCTAAGCATATAATTTCTACGCCAAAATTTAACATTCATACATCAATATACATGAAGTAGGGGGAAATACCAAATGCTAATACAAATCATTGTAACATGTTATACACACAAATAGAAGCGCAGTTTATGTATTTAATTTAGTTCTATTGTTTTTGTTGCTTGCTTTTAAAAGTAGTTTAATCTTTCAATTCGTTTGTAAAATATAATTATTAATATTAAAATATATAGAATGCAGCGATCATTGTGCTCTTGACAGACTTTGTAATCAAATCAACGGAACTTGTCATTGGGGATGTCAAGATGGCTATTACGGTCACGACTGCATTTCAAGTAGGCCTAATCATATTAATAATGTTAAAATTACTTAGTACTAAGTGTTTATAAATATATTTTCATAACAATTTAAAAACTTATTGATACGGTAGGTTCTGTTATTTTAAAGCAAATAAGAACGCTCAGTGGACCTCTTGGATTAGCGCCATATATTAACTCAAAGGGTGAGAAACCTTTACTATCATGAGTTGTTTCTCTATATGCAAAGATAATTGATGGTATCGTTAAATCCCAATTTGTGTATCTTCATTACTAACTTTAGTGAACATTTCTTTAAGAGTTTTGTTGAATCTCTCACACATCCCATTACATTGAGGATGGTAAGGGGTTTCACATTTCTGCTTTATGAAAATGTTTCCATAAATACTTTAGTCAATGTTGATGTAAAATGAGTTCCTCTATCAGATATGATTTTTTTTCAAATCCAATTTCTAGTAAACAAAATAAATATAATGCTTGCACTATATCTGCAGATTCACTTTTCTTACCTATTGTCTCATTGTCTCTTAAGATAGAAGGTCGGTTTGAACCAACTTTGGCAAACCATATCTGGTGAATAACTCTATCTGATGATCAGCTATCTTCTCGACTGTGATTCGATCGAAGCGGTAAGGCATCAGGATATCTTGTTGCGGATTGTCAGCAGATATTGATGACCCAATTTTGTCTTTGGCAAATGTCCCACACAATCGATTAATGACCGGAATCGGATGTAATGGTGCAACAATAGCAGACATGTATGGCAGGACTTGCCTGTAGAAATAGCGAAGTATTATTGGATACGTTTTGTTGACTCCAATATTACCAGAAAAATACGAATCGTGGGCTACCTGAAGGATATCAGAACGATAGATTAGCGGCACGACAAATTGAATTACCGCTCTCCTGTAGTTAGCATCAGTATTCACTTCTGGCGGTCTCCAAAGCCTCATCAGCACATCATTCTTGAAAAAGTAGTAGACTCCCGAGGTTCTCTCCTCTTCATCTTTTACGGCGATTTCACGTAACGCTGTAACTTTGACATCTTCCTTCTGTTGATGTATCAGCTTTTCGCGTGTTGACAAAGTTTAAGTAGAGGTCTCTTCATGCTCCTTTTGAAATAAACTTGGGAAGAACTTGCCTCCCAAATCTACTTCTAATTCATTCTTTTCTGCGATGACTGTTTGTTCACGAGTCGCTTACTGACGCATGCCTCTAGTAACAGCACAAACAGGATTCAGCTCATTGTCCTCTGCTACTGTCTCATTTACAATAGCTATATCTGTCACAATTGGATCTGGTTTCACCCGACCACCTGCTAAATCAGTGTCAATTAGCAAGGCAATCTCATCAAATGGTAGTATCGGCTTTACTCCTACCACAATTTCTGCAGTAACCAATTCGGACTTCAACTTCACACGATGTAGCAGTATTTGGCGGCTTCCCATCACGACAACCTGCAACAAAACGCTGCTTCCCGTATATGTCATTGACGACAAAGAGTAGTACGGATAAGGATGCACCTTTATCTCTCAGTATATTAATACAATTTTTGACGTTGCCCACCTCATCAGGTAATGCAACTGTAAATTCTTAAATGAACGGCAAAAAAAGTCCATACGTCTCGAATCATGTGAATTCTCTTGAATGTCTTCACATCTTCCATAGGAGTCTTCTGCAAGCACGATTAGATGTTTACCATCAACACCGACTGTCGACAAACTCTCTCCAGAGTACACAGAACGATTGTTCCTACTAAGCCAACCTCTCTCCAACAAGTTTTCCATCCTTCGAGACAATGTTATTGGAGATTTCCTGTTATTTAACATGCTTTCAGTCAAGGAAACTTCCTGACCAGAACAACAATACGACGAATTTTCTTTTTCCATCGTATCCAATGTTCTAGTCTGCTACTCGTGTGAATTTATTCTAAGTGTATCTTTAACCTCTGAGTTTTTTTCGCCTTGACTAATGCTGTAACAATATGTCACAACTGGCTTATCAACAAAGGTCTCTATGTTCTTAACATCTCTTCTCTTTCTATGTTTTCACTCTCCGAGGAGTTTTTTCCCATTCAACAGGTGTTCGTGCTTTCCAATTTCCTGTTGTATTCGTTTGCTTATCTGATCCTTGGAGATATGGTCTTTATAACAGATACCGAGCAGGGTCCTGAAGCATCTCATTTCCATGGCGTTTATCTTATTTTCCAGCTCCGCTATTAGTGTCTATGACTCGCAAGCATATAAGAAAATGGAGAGGACCAATGAGCGCATCAGCCTGATGTTGGTGCTGAGAGCTAAGTTCTTGTCTTTCCATATTGTCTTGAGCCTCTTTAGTGATGCTGTTGTCTGGGCAATCCTGGACATTACTTCTGGTTTCGAGCCCTCTTCGGATACAATAGCTCCTAGGTACTTGAAGCTGCTAAGTGTTTCCAAACTCTGCCCACCAATCTTGATCTGCGTGGTGATGCCGCTGGTGTTACTAGTCATTAATTTAGTTTTTTCGGCACTGATTCGCATGCCATAGGATGCGGAAGTTTTGTCCAGTAATTCCACTAGATTTGCTAATTCTTCCTCACTCCCGGCGAGTCCATCTATATTAACTGCGAATCGAAGGTTGGTTATCCTTCAGCCATTTATGCTGATTGTCCCTTCATGATCCTCTAGTGCATTTGACATGATTCTCTCTGGAAAGATGTTGAACAGTGTTGGCGAATTCAAGCATCCTTGTCGTACTTCAACGGTAGTCCAGTGTTGTTGCTGAAGAAGACTGCACTGGTGGCCCTGTCATAGAGGCTACGTATCAGCATTGTCAGGTTGTCATTAATGTTGTAATGTTTTATGGTGGCCCATATGGCTGCGTGCCAGACCCTGTCGAATGCTTTTTTAAAATCAACAAATACATAGTACAAGTGTAGTTGATGTTGTACGTGCCTCTCACATAGTATTTGCAGGTTAAGATCTGCTCTGTGGTACTACGTCCCTGTCTGAAGCCTGCCTGCTCTTCCGCAATTATTCTTTCAGCATAAGGCCTGAGTCGGCTTAAAATTATTTTGAGCATTACCTTGCTTGGGTGGCTTATTAGGCTAAGAGTGCGGTAGTTCTGGCATTGCTGAAGGTTACCTTTCTTGGGGAGGGCGATGATGAGCGACTGGGTCCATGGTTTAGGCCAGTCTCCAGTTATCCATATTTTATTGCAAATGTTCAATAAGACATTTACCATGGAGGCTTATCAACTTCCTGCTTTCACCGTTAAAGCTGGATTGGCGTCGCCATCTGATTTCCTTGCGCTTTTCTAGCCAACTCAATTCTCTCCCGACCTTCGATCTATTTCTTCCGAATTTATATCCTCTCCCAACTTTTAATCTCTAATTGTTTTAGTTGCACCTTGTGTTCCAGCCTCGCTAATTGCAATCGAAAATTATCATATGATATATCCACCTCTACAATTTCTGCCTCTAACAGGCTATCCATTATTAATGGCTTACATTTTCAAAATACGCTTACAGTCTTTAAGAAAAATACGAACTTCCTCTTACAAACCAAGCTGATGTTATTCAACACATTTTCACACGATTCTTCATATAACGATCATTGTTATGATCGTTATACTCGCACGATCTTCTTCATTTGCTCCAAAGCCAGCCAGCTTTCCTTTAGCCAGGTGTGTTACATTCAAGAGCATGTCTAGTGATGTTTTCCACTGGCTTTCTTGGATTCAGTTCAAGAGCTTGTCAAGCCAATCCAGTTTTTTTTTAGTCGACCTAGCTGTTGGTTAATTGGGTGTTGTTCCGTCTATTTGTATGTTATGAACTACAAAATATTTATTTTTCTTATATTTAAATAGTTATACAAAAATGGTTCATTTTTAAATATTTAGTCTATGTGCACTTTTCATAAAAAATTAAAAAAAAACACTTAACATTAATGAAATGTCGATTGTTCTATATTTATATAGAGTTCAGTGATAATTGTGCACCATGAAAAGAATGCAACAAAAGTGGAACTTGTGTATTTGGCTGTACACATAAATTGTATAGTCATAATATAATTGCACTTTGTGTAACCACTTATTTAACTTTTGTCCACTACTGACCATCAGGATAAAAAAAAGTTATTACATAATATGTTAAAACATTGAAAAAGGCATAATAATTTCTATTAATAATTGTTGTATTTCTTCACAAAACACATTTGTGATAAATATTTACGCTTATGGTATGTACATAAACATTATTGAAAATGTTGACTAAGAATTTATATAATAAGAAGAGATATAACCTTTACCCTTTCTTTTCAGCTTGCCCTAAACATTGTGCAAGAGAAGGAAGCTGTTTTAGATATGAAGGAAGTTGTATCCATGGCTGCCAAATCGGAAAGAACTGCACTGTTGACAAAGCTATATACATATATTTTCAATTTAGTGTTTTCTAACTCACTTTATAAAGAAAAAAATATATATATATGTATATATATATATATATATAGAGAGAGAGAGAGAGAGAGAGAAGAGAGAGAGAGAGAGAGACATAGTAAGAGAGAGCGCGCGAGAGAGATAAATATACATATAATTTGATTTTGGGTAAGCCCTGTGGAATCGTCACATTCTGCATCCAGGCCCCTTCACGACATTACACACCGTCTCTGTGCCAGTAACACCAGAGCCCCCCAGCAGGCGGAGCAGGAAAAAATTATGTCCAGGGTAGTGCAATCGGGACCTCTGTCGAACAGCAACACAAAGAGGATATGAGTCTTACGTGCCGGGGTTATACCTAATGCACAACCCACTATTAGTCGAATTTTACGACATGCAAGTGGGCTTAAGCAGTAGGGTTTCACCTGGTCATTTCCAGGACCCCGATACTCACACGGGTATCCATATCCTTCCCCATCCCACCTTGGGAAGAGGGCCCCAAAAAGACTAAACCTCGATAAGCTAAACTGTATCAGCACAAAATAGTCTCCATTGCAAAACATCCAAAACCTGTCTCTCTGGACAAACAAAATGTGAATACATTATATATATATATATATATATATATATATATATTTATATATATATATTTAAGAATAATATATATATATATAAATACATATATATATGCTCTCACTTCAGAAAGGTAGTATACAGCGCAACTTCGCAAATCTGTATGAATGTTTATATTATATATATACAGTATACATATGTCAGTATACATTAAACTATACAAAAAAAAGATTCGTAGATACAAAGAGACATATATTCATAAGGGAAATATAAAAACAAAATGCATACATAGATCCATCATAAAAATACCATTTCTGGTAATCCTTTCTATAGACTGTAGTAGCCACTGTGGAGAAGATGGCAGTTGTTACCCTAATAAAACCTGTAAATATGGATGCAAACGTGGCTTTTTTAATCATGATTGCACTTCAAGTAAGCTACATTTTTATATAATATAGTCAATTATTTTTTATAGTCGTGATTGCATTTTAAGTATTTAATATATTTTATTTATAATTAGCACTTGCATAGTAGCTTAAAGACCGATCTCACAAAAATAAAATGGCAAAACTTAATTAATGCAGCCACGTATGAATGAATGTATTTATGTATGTTCGTGGCAGCCAATAGACAAGCGGAAAGTTAATTAACCAACTTTCCGTAATCCTATCAAGCTAAAACTAGCCATATGCCTGTTAAGGCTGTCACAACACATTATTTCAACTTTGCAACCATAATCTACATCACAAACGATGTCTACAGTATAAAAGATCTTTGAAAATCGATTAAAAAAAATATAACCTGTTTTCGAACATTGATTATTTCAGTTTGAATATTAATATATATGTATTGTCATGTATATTGTTTTCCAAGAATTGGAACACGCAATGTTTATTCTTCCCTCACTACACACGATTTTGTGGGCTGGGGCTTAGTCTTTCCGATCGCTTGACGTTTAGTAAGAAGACAAGAGATTCTAGGTAATGTTGGGATTCTGTGTTGATCTCAAATTCTCAGTGTCTGGGAACGACTTATTATTTAATAGGGAAGTTTGTATCGTTTGTGTTATGCGTTTTGTAATGATACCATGTTTTCCACCCCTACTAGTAATGGGTCTGTCCCTAGCACCACTTGGATAGTATTTAATGATTTGTTTTGTCTGAAAGACAGGGAGGTTTCAAAATATGTTCCTTTGAGGACGCTTGTGTTTGCACTATTTTATTCTAACTGTAAATAATACATATATTGTATATGTTGAACATATCACCTGAATTAGACTATCAACAACATTTACACTGAAGCTGCCTCGTCAAGTTACTATTCTATTGTGTTGTCTATAATACTATAATATTTATCTACTACTATAACGTCAATGAAAGGAACTGTTAGAACACAAATACTGAGTTTGTGCCCAGGACTATAAGAAGAGTTCGTGTAATATTGAAACATAAATAATAGTAACTAAAGTCTCCCCTATGACTAACGAGAACTATCAACAAGATCTACACAGCTCAGGACACAAAGGGGATTGTGGATGTAACAGTATGAATACACAATTATTTGTTAATTTAGTTGTTCCTTACTTGTCTACAATATCATTAATTTGATGGATACCAAATAAAATCAAGCCTAAAATAATTACCTGCACAAGATGATTGATTTGTATGAACTTTTTAGTGATATTATTACATGATAATAGTGGACAACTAAATGTTTTAAAAATAGATTCAAATCTCTAAGTTGTAGCATAAATGCATTAGAAAGTACTGTTAACTTGATGTTAAAAAAAATTACGAAAGCGAAAGTATGCAAATTAAACAGCCCCATAAAACAATGTTTTCTTTAATTAATGCTTTATTATTTTTTGTTAATTACGCATAGTTGTTAGCCTCACGAACATGTCGCCAGGTGCCACACCTAAATGAAGAAAGAAACTAAAGTGTATATAATATTAAATCTCATAAGTAGTCTTATAAAATAAACATCCATACATAGAATATATTATTCTTTATGATAACCAAGTTATTATTTTATAAAGAGAGAAACACGTAAAATCTAAGTTAGCTCTATATATTATATGTTATATATCCATATTGTGTTCTGCATGGGCCTTTCGAATATTTCGCATTCGTTTCCGTAAAAATAGCTTTTAAAAATTAAATATTTTATGATAATGATAATAATTTTAATTTTAGATATTTTTTATTGTTTCTATGCGTTAAATAACATTTTTAAAATGCTAAAAATAAAATAGCATAATAAAAATTACAACAAGGATATATGTTGTTTGTTTTTCTGTTTAAGTCTATGTGCTAAATTTTAGCTCCATATGATGTTGAAAGTTAAACAATTAGATATATATAGGTACGCTTGCATACATTTATAAAAACGACAACATAGTATAGGGGATTAAGAAAGCAGTAAGCTTTTGAAATAAGTTGATACACTAGCAATTTCTCCCGATTGATCAAGCGACCAACATAATTAGATATTTTTGTAATCATAGCTATTTATAATACTCTGTGCAAAATCTAATTTTAAAAACCAACTATTAGATAAGCTTTTTGAGAAACAAATATGTTTAGACCTGTGTATAATCTTAACCAGTGAGGTATATTTTAAATATTTTCCCAACTGTACAATTTCATC
The DNA here is from genome assembly GCA_949126835.1 of Anisus vortex. Lineage (NCBI taxonomy): Eukaryota > Metazoa > Mollusca > Gastropoda > Planorbidae > Anisus > Anisus vortex. Next base: position 18,819,638 of record OX421503.1, read on the forward strand.
AGATCTAAAACAATGCATCGTACCTGCTGAACAGTATTAGCTATATATTTTGTACAGTGTTCTTGCATGAAAGACATATATTGATTAACAACGTTGCACGCCCAAATAGTATTAGTTCTAAAAAAAAAAGTTGTGATGTTTATGATTTTTTTCTTTGTCAATATTTTTTACATTTGAATATGTTAAAGATACATGTTTGAGTGACCTTAACGGTTTCATAAAATGATTCTTATTAAACAGAATGCAAAGGTGTTTGTGTAGGAGACGATGAATGCGACTCAAACGGAACATGTGAATTTGGATGTACGGCAGGCTTGATATTGTAAAAAAAATATTTAAGGAAGTAATTTCTTTAGAACAAAAATTACACACAAGAATTACATTCTCTAATGATATGTTTTTGTTTATAAAAGTAGGGAATATTTTCTCCGATAAAAGCAACGATAATCGATATCCACATAGAGCATATATTTCGAAAGGTTATGGTGAATAGGATATTAAAAATTTTATTAAACATAAAAAACAACAACTATAAACTAGACCAGATATATCATCTAAAACAAAAAGGTCAACTATCTTTACAATTCTTGGAACTCTTAAAGTATGTAAATAAACAAAGAGAAACAACAAACAAATTCTTCTATCCTATAGGACTATGCTATGATAAGTAGCACATGTGATGAACATTGAACATTCGTCATCTAGAGCACATCTTTTTTTGCCCTTAATTTCCCCGCCCCCTCCTCTTCTACCTCCAAATTGAGATTGCTATTATATCAAAACATTTAAAAAGCACAATAGTACGGTTAAATATGTAGTCATTATTACCTGGAGTTTTTTTTATTGATTTTGTATTTTTTTTTTTCATTACAAAACGGTTTAAGTTTGAGAGCAAAGATCGTGCAAAGTACAGATTTTTTAAATAACTAGGTATTACATTTATTAAAAATGTATTTTCTTTGTATTAATACAACTGATGCAACATAAATAAATAAATAATATGAACGAAATATTTATTGCTTTATTGAAAAAAATTGAAAGTTATAAGCCGGTTATCATATTTATGTCATTATACTTTTACAGATTGCGATGAAAAATGTGGAGACGACGGAAGCTGTGATTTAAATGGAACTTGCCGTTTTGGGTGCGAGAGAGGCTATTACGGACAAAATTGCTCTCAAAGTAAGTGTCTATATTTTCAGTTAAATAAGTTGAAATTTTATTTTACCTATAGGTAACAGTTAGTTGTAAAATACGTTGTTGTTTATATTGCTAAATCTATGTTTAAAGTCATCAAAAACTTGCCTGACAATTTCTCTTCGAGAGAATGCAAGCTGAGATTAATCTTTAATGGCTCGGAATTTCACTGTATGATGCAGCTGTTATCTGTCACAATAAGAATCATATAAAAACACTTTGCATTAGAGTCTAAAAAATCCATTTGGATTGTTCGATGTTTACATATAATGTAGAGATTATTTTGCAAGTGAACAAATATGCAACAAAGGTGGAAGTTGTGTATTTGAATGTAAGACATTCTTTTATTGTCATGGTTGCAGTTCGTGAAAAAAAGTGTATTACTATTTTGCCAAACTATACATCTGGATAAAGAAAGTTAATTAATTATTAGGATATTTTATAATATTGAAAAAAAATAAATTCATTTAATAATCGTTGTTTTTTGTTTTTTTACAAAAGTTATTTGAGATAAATATTTAAGCTTAAATTGTATAAGACAACATGTTGAATGACAACGTTAACAAGAATTAAGACAATAGGTAGAGTGATAGCTTTGAGACATTAAAATCATACTCTTTATTTTCAGCTTGCAGTCGACATTGTAAAGTTGATGGAAGCTGTAATATAAGTGGAGTTTGTAACTTTGGCTGCTTCCGCGGAAAGCACTGCTCTGTTTACAAAGTTATATACATATATTTTTTACGCTATTGTCTTCTAGCTCACTTTATTTAGGAATATATATATATAATGTACATTAAAATACACATAGTAAGAACAGTAGATAAAAATAAACATAGATTCATACGGGAAATATAAAAACAAAATACATAAATAGATCCATCATCAAAATACCTTTTCTGGTAATTCTTAATATAGACTGTAGTGGTAACTGTGGAGGAGATGGCAGCTGTTACCCAAACGGAACTTGTAAATTCGGATGCAAACGTGGCTTTTTCAGTCATAATTGCACTTTAGGTAAGTATAGTTATTATATAACAGTTTTTTAATGTAGTAATTGTAACTATCACAATAGGTTTTCCTTTTTTTTTCAATGATACTAGTGCCCTCGGAAGTATTTTATCTGTAATGAAACATGTATTTTGTTATTTGTTTTAGTTTTGTAATAATCACTTGCATAGTACCACAAAGACCGATAAATTACAAAAATAACACGACCAAACGTAATTAATACAGCTGCATATGTCTATATGTATGCATGAATGAATGTATTTATGTATGTTTGTGGCAGTCAAACAGACAATCGGACGGTTAATTATCCAACTTTCCGTATCATATCAAGCTGAAACTAGCCATTTGCATGTTAACGCTGTGATAACACGTTATATCAACTTTACAGCCATGTGTCACATCTCAAACGATGTTTTACAGTATTAGAGATCATCTATTGTTCTTTTTATTTATTTTTAAATATAAGCTTTCCCAAAAATTTGGTATTTCAGTTTAAATGTTGATTGGATTAATTTGATAAACAAATGTATATTCAGCCTAAAGTTGTTTGTGTCATTACTTTAGAGTTTTACATAATTAAAGAACATAAATCAATAACTTTTGGCTAATAACTTTCTAGATGTGTTATATATATCTTGCTTATGTCACACATTGTTGGCATTTGTTTTAGTTCATTGAACCCTCAGAGGCCGAAATTATTATATGTCTCTGGGTAGGAGCCCTATACACTATGGGCAGAAATAAGTTAATTTAAAAAATAAATTAGAAAGAACAATTAATGTCCTTCTAACCTATATATGCAATTATTTGTTGTTGTTTTTATAATTGTTCTTTGGTCGTTTCTCTTGAGTTAATGCTACAAAAGTCCCATGTGAGGGTAGCAGGATCCTGGAAATGACCAGGTGAAAGAATAACTCCACTGCTAAGTCTCACTTGGATGTCGTAACAGGCGACTAATAGTGGATTGTGCATTGTGTATAACCCGGGCACTTAATACTTGTACCGCCCTTTTCTGGTGCTGTTCGACAATGGTACATATTGCACTACCCTGGATAGAGGTTTTGCGCGGCTCCTGTTGGGGGAGGGGGGGGGGCTCTGGTGTTGGTAGCTTGGAGATGGGTGGGCGTAAAGTCGTAAAGGGGCCTGGATCCAGGATGAGACAATTCCACAGAGTAGTCCCAGAATCTAAGAAAATTATAAATGGCACAACTAAGTGTTTTAACCATTTGGAGAGCTCTGTTGATGGCGGAGATAGGACCATAGGCCAACCCTACCTCAGCACAACTCAGCCCTGACTCAATGCAGCCTGATCCCGGAATACCAATCACAGGTGCTTGGCGCAGAACCAAAAACTCTCTTGAACTGCAGGGTTTGAAAAAATCCACCAAGGAAAACCCAGATTAACAATGAAATTGTGTCTGACATTGACTGCAAGAGAGCAAACTGCTCTGCTGACTGCTTAACAGAAAAAGAAGAAGAAGAATGCTAAAAAGCATACATGTAAAGGGACACCAAATGAAAGCATGAGTGAAATTTTCACCTGGACAAGATTACTGGTTTCCATGAACGTATTGACAAAATCATTATCATCATTGGCTATGTTTTAACTCCATCTGAGAAAATGAAAAATGTAAAAGTATCACTATAGGTTAATAAAGCTATCTACAATCATGTTTTTCAGACTTGTTTTTACTTTTTATAGTAAACAAAAAACAAATTAAAGTGTTATTTTTTGTTTTTTTTATATTTTTAAAGTAAATTTAAGTTATTTATTATATAATAAAAATGGATTTTTTCAAAAATATATAGTTTCAAATCGATTAGTTTTTGTGAAAATTTGTTGAAAAAACAACATTTGCAAACGTATTAAGTTAAACATTTCGTACTTTTGTACTTTTCTTGAATAAATCGTGTATTATTTTGCTTTAAAGATATGTGTTATCCTCCTCAATATATTGCCTGTTGTCACACTTGAATGAAGAAACAAATGTGTGCATAATATTTTAAAAGCACACCACTAGGATTATAATATATATATACACACATAGAAAACAGTTTTAATGACATCAATATTATTTTATAATTAGAGAAACAGGTGAAACAATCAAAGTTAGCCCTACACATTAGGTGGTATATATCCATCATTTGCATTCAGAAGATTTCGCCTTCGATCCCATACAAAATTGCCTTTAATAATCAAATTTAATATTTTAATAATTCTAATTTTAAAATAGGGGTAGATATTTCGATTTATTAGATGTTAATTTAAAGTGCTAAAAACTAAATATTTACCTCAATCTGAAATCTATTTAAAAAAAACATACACTTGCAAGATAAGCCATTATAGAAACTAATATGTTTAGATTGGTGTCTAACCTTAACCAGGGAAGTTTAGTTTACATATTTTCCGAATTCCTGCAATCAGCTCTACAACAATCCATCTTACGTCTAAAACATACCTATATATTTTGTATCTGTTGACTAAAGTTTGTACAGCGATCTTGATTGGCAACAACTAATTGGATAACAACGTCGCAATCCCAAATTCTCTATAATCCAAAATTTAATCATTTCTGTATGAAGAGGAGACGAATATTTCTTTGTGATGTTTAAAATAGTATTATATTTTAAGGATAAATGTTTAATTGATCTTAACCGTTTCTTGACATCACTATTTTTGAACAGAATGCGATGGTGTTTGTGCAGGAGACGATGATTGCGACGAAGACGGAATTTGTACATCTGGATGTACGGCAGGCTTTTTCTTTTAATACTAAGTTACGAAGTAAATGTTATAGAACAAAATTGACAAATATAATAACTACGTTATATGATGATATGTTTTTCTTCATAGACTTAACCAGTTTTCTCCAATAAAAGAAAATATATTCGATGTCCACATCGAGCATATTATAAGACAGGTTATGGTGAAAAGGGTATTCAAAATGTTATTAAACATAATAAACAAAATCATAATACTAGACCAAAGTATTCATCTTAAACAAACTGTCATTTATCTTTTACATTTTTTTAAATATGTATGTAAACAAAAAAAAACTACAAATTTCGCTACCCTACGGTTCTATGCCTAATGATAAGTAGCTAATGTAATAAGCATTGAAGAAAATACAGGTGTGTAATAATAGTATTGAAACACACTCAGCCATTATTTTCTTCCTGAAACAAACAATATTAGGTCGCTAATTTTTGGATGGGGCCCAAGAGTTAGTTCTCTCCGCCCCCCCCCCACCCTGTTCAGAATCATGCACTGTTAGAGCAATAATTTGACACCTCACCATTTAAGGCGATCAAACTTCAATCGATTCTTGGAAGACTATGCAAATTTATAGGATATACAAGGGGCTTTATGTTAAGAAAGCATCCGTTATAATAGACAGGATAGGGAAAACATAAGTTTCATCCCCGTAAGTGGTTCCGCTCCCACCGTTCCGAATAAGTTATAAGCCTTTGCCAGCGCACACGCCCAGAGAGCAGGGAAGAACTAGAGTTTACCAGATCTCGCTCGTGTATTCTCATCTTATTATGCTTGTATTTGTTATTAATATTGTTTGATTCTTTCTAATAGGTTTGGATTCACACTACTTGTATACAATTGTATTAAAGACATGTATTTATTAACCAAGTACTTCGCATTGACTAAGTCTTGTCTTGCATATTCGATCTCTATACAATACCACCAAGAACTAGAATAATAATTATCATTTTCAAGTACTCATTTAAAATTGAATTAATGTTGGAAATAACTGTCAGAGGTCAGTAATTGAGTTTGAACCCTTTGCTAGGAGCAGTGTACGTATGACACAAAATTACCAACTACGAGTGCATTAAGTGCAGGCTTCGATAACCACGGGGTTGTGGTTGTAACACAGGAATGGTATAGGGTAGACTCTTTCACTATCTATAGCACATATTCTTTGTCCTCAATCTCATCCTTCCCCCGCCCCCGATGTCCTAAGTAAGGTTGAAATTACATCAAGACATTGTGGGATCTAACGATGCGCATTCCATGACTGGCACTGTTACTTTTTGCAGTTGATTTCATGATAGTGTGGGTAAATATGTTGCCCTTATACTTATAATCTTGTATTTATAAATGATTTGTTTTTCTATTCTTTTTAAGAACATTGACATGATAGTTTAAAATAAAGAGGGATGTACTTAATAATAATAATATTGTTGAGAGCAAAGATCGTGCAATATACAGATGTTTGACATACCAGGGTGATACATTAATAATTTTTTTTTAGAAAATTTAGAATTTTTTTTTTTAACACCACAGATGCGAGCATATATAAATAAATTAAATGAACGTAATATTTCGATTGCGCTTTTTATATAATGCTTTATTGAAATATTCGGAAATGTAAAACTCGGTTATCATATTTTTGTCATTACACTTTTACAGATTGCAATGAAAAATGTGGAGACGACGGAAGCTGTGATTTAAATGGAACTTGCCGTTTTCCCTGTGAGAGAGGCTATTTCGGACAAAATTGCTCTCAAAGTAAGTGCCTAGATTTTCAGTTAATTACAAATGCATTTTTATTTTACTTATAGATAACATTAATAGTTGTAAAATACACAGTTGCTTATATTACTAAATACATTATTATAAAGTCATCAACAACTTACCAAACAACTTCTCTTTGTGAGAATGCGAGCTTAGATTTATCTTTTAGGGCACCGACAAGGAATTCTACTGTATGACGCAACTGTAAAACGTCACAATATTGGTTCGACATAATTGGTTGGTTTGTTGGTTGGCATTGTCCACTCTAAGATCCTGCAATGGCAGAACACGTGATCGTTCGTTTCTTATTTCTCCAAAAACTGACCAGACTGAATTGTAATCATTTTTGTTAATTTGAAGATACAAGTGATTGAAAGAAAAATAAAAGCGTATCTGTCAGATTCGACTCAAAAATAACAAAACGTATTTATATTCACGGTAAATATGTATTTACATCACTTGTCTTTTAAGATAAAATAAAGGATAAGATTGCTTCAATGCTCTAAACATATTTATTTTTTACTTTATTACAAATGTTCTATCTTCTGCTTATTTATAAAATACAAAATAATTATTTGTTCTCAAGCACACAAATATACTTATAAAAATACACATGCACGCACTCTATTATACAATTTATTTTACAAAGAAAAATATCATCACGAGTCAACTATTGTATTTCTGGCTATCTGACGATTCTCTGGAAATAATTTCACTGACTGGTACAATTCCTAAATCTCTGCGTTCTTGCCCTCATTAAAAGAAGGCCGCAACTTCGACTAGATCTTATGGAGCTGTCATGTTGTATGCGCACATGGTCCAGAAGAAATTTACCTATAGTAGATAGGCACATTGAGTTGAACAAATATTCAAGAAACACTGTGTGTGTCTGTTTTGTACGAGAGCCTTTGTTTGATTAGAGAGTCTATAAGCTTTTTTTTCAATGTATTGGCTTTACCAAACTAGCAGCTGATGCTGAAGATAATAAAGCCAGAGGTAATCGCCGTATACAAATGGTTCACGATGGTATTACCGATATTGTTTGCGCAGTGAAAATAGGGAAATTCAAGTATAAAGCGATGTTTAAGTACCGTTATCGCAAGGATCGATGTTTTTGTTGCGATTTAATACCGGTCTAAATTTGGTTTATTTTCCTCACCTGACAATTTGTAATATACATGTAATGAAAAATACTTTATCATTGCATCCAAAAAATGGCCGCTAAAACACATTTCTAAAAATGCTCTGCATTGTTAAATGACCTTTTGACATGCGAAATAAAAAGAAATATATTAAAGAAGTGTCCAGATAATGTATGTGTTTAACAAAGCATTCAACTGCAAAATTTCAATATCACAATATTAATGAAAAATACAATAATAAGTCAGAAAATAAAATACTGTTCTTACACGAACCAGGCATGTATCTTTGAATGCTAAATCTAATCCATCAGTCGCAAGTGTAGTTTTTTTTTTTTTTTTTTTTTTTTTTTTTTTTTTTTTTTTTTTTTTTTTTTTTTAATGACTAATCTGTCTCAAGAAAGTCTACTCCTTCAAATATATGGAATCCATAATATTTGATGTAGGATCCGAAACGGAACTTCTTGCAAGAAAAGCTCAGACAACTGCTAAACTTTGCAAGCTAAAATCATCTGGCGAAGCAAGAAAATCTCACTTTACTAGAGGATTCCACTGATGCGTTCCCCTGCGATGACAGTTTTTATTTACGGAGGTGTAACATGGACACTTACAGCAGATCTCTAGAAACGAATCAGAGCCCTGGTAATGAGCTGCCTACTTAAAATGTGTAAACAGATCCTACAAAGATCGAGTTACAAATGAGGCTGTCCGTGAGCAAATAACGAACGTCATCGGCCCTCACGAGGATCTACTCGTGAAAATCCAGAAAACTCAGATGGGCATGTGGCAAGATCCAAGGGCCTGGCGAAAACCATCCTGCAGGACACAGTGCAGAGTGGAAGAAAGAGAGGCAGGCAGAACAGAAGATGGAATGATGACATCAAGGAGTGAACCGGCTTGTCTCTTGCAGACTCCCAGAAGGCGGAGTAGGGCCGAGATGAATGGCAGAAAATCATCCAACTGTCAAAAATGGTGCCCCAACGATCCTCACTTGTGTTATGGTTTAGGTGAAGGTGAAGGTGAAGAATATGTCTACAACGTTGTTTTAAACGTTTGCTATCTAGGTTTAGTGACTTTATTAAACGTATTTTAAGATAGGCACTTATAGGTCTATAAGTATGCGTAAAACGAATAATGTATTATATTTGAGACTTTTACATATTTAGACAGTTTAGCCATTATTCCACTCACTAACTAACTTAGTTACTCACGTTAGGAGCATCAAAAGACGTATATAACACATTCTAACATGCATGCCTTTTTCATTTCAGAACAACATTTTATTTTACTTGATAGTTCGTTACGAACTTTTTTTCTATTTAAATGTGCCAATAAGTATTTTTGCATGCTGTTTTAGTAGAATGTGAATTGAACAAGATGACAATAATTATTTTTTACACCAAGTATATATAAAACACACGTATCAATCCGATAGGGTAATTTTTAATTGGCATGTAAGCCAAATTAAAATTGTTCTTTTAGACAGGTGCCCAAACTTATATTATAAAATCAAGATAAATGTTTTCATATGGCGTGTTGTTTTTTTTTAAAACAGATTGCAGTGAAAAATGTGGATTGGATAAAAGCTGTAGAAATAACGGAACCTGCATATATGGCTGCCAGCCTGGATTTTTAGGACACTACTGCTCTTTAAGTAAGTATATACTATGTTTAAATAATCCAACTTAATTTTGTTTTCATCTTTACAAGAAATGATGCTGTTAAATGTATAATAGTTGTAGTTTGCCACATCCACAATTATGTATTGCTATTTTTTTTAAAGATTTAAAGTAAATAAAAAAAATTCGATAAAGTGTGACTGACTTAGTGACGCTCATTTAGCAATACGTAAAATTTACAGAATTTAACAAAGTATCAGGAACTAAAGGCGTTATTTTGTATAAACATCATTGCGCACTTACTTAAATGAGGTTTATAATAATAATACACAGACAGAATTACCATCTCTTGCGGATATTTTAATTTCTAGGTGCCTGTCTATGATTGATAAAATCCTCCAAGATCATGCACACCCGCTTCATGATAGTTACATAATATCTAGTCGAAGTGGTCGGCTTCTTTCTATAAGGGCAAGAACAGAGAGATTTAAGAACTCTTTTGTTCCACTGTTAGTGAGACTCTTTCAAAAGAATCATCTTTCAGCCAGGAAATACGATGGCTCAATAGCTGACTCCTAAATAATAGGCCTACTTTTTTCTTGTATGATAGTGTGCGTGAATGTCTATTGTGTTTGAGTACAAATGGTTCTTTAATATTGTTTTAGGTATGCTGAAAGACGGAATTTATGTAATCAAGTCAATTTCCCATTCATTTGGATCAATAAAGCAATCTTATCTTATCTTATCTTATCTTATTGCACTGCTATATTGTTATTTGTATTTTTGTATCATTGCGATTAAAAAAAATGAAAAAATTACAAAGCCCAGTGACAGGTTCATTAATTTAATCAATTTTACCCAAAAGCAGGGATATTTCTTGAGTTATAATAAAAACCATATTACTTGCTTTATGAACATATGTTTGCTCTTAGACTTAGACTTAGACTTACGCTTTCTTTTCTACACAGACTCAATAACCCAAGTAAAGATAAATATATTCACCCAATAAAAATATAGCCTTAATAATACAATATTAAGGCATATTCTTACCCTTAAGGCGAGGAGTGACAGTAAATTTTAGTTGTATGTTATAAAATATACCTTTTTTTGTTTATGCAAAATTTGATTACATTATCTATTCCTTAATCTACAAAATTTAGTTTTGGAAACCAAGTAACATTATTGCAATGTATAAATTGGATTTGACATAGGCATACGTTAGAAAAGTATTAAACAGTTTTTGTTTCTTTTAAATATTTACACTACAGTAACATAAAAAAGGCGTTTTATTATATATAATTATGCATAAATAATATATTAACTTTTTGCTGTTGTGTGGAATACATTTCTCAACTAACCAATAAAAATCAGCTGCGAAATAAGTTAATTTGTGGATGATCGCGATGTGAAAAAAAAATCATACATATCCATACAACATAATCGATCTATGAAATGTCTACAAAACAAAATGCAATTTTCTAGTCATTTTATTGCGAAGATCGAAATTTGTATTTGCGGTTCCGACTTAATTATTTAATCGATTGATTTAAAATATTCAAGTTGGATATTAGATATACATGCCTTTTTTTTCTAAATATAGATTGCAGTCGAAATTGTGCAAAAGATAAAAGCTGTACAATAGACGGAGCCTGCAGCTATGGCTGCACTGATGGGTACTATGGGCACAACTGCACATTAAGTAAGCACATATAGTTGGCATGTATCCCTAGCGTAATACACAAAGAATGACAAATACTATCAATTTGTATTTCTTTGTACAAGAAAGATGTCGGTGTTATGGTGTGTCCAAGCCATATTAATAGGCCCCATAATACTCTTATTATATCTTGAAGTTATTTGTTAGACTCGTTTGACGAAGTAGGTCGTTAAACATTCATGTATCATTTTAGTTTGAAAAAAAACAAAACAAATGGTACCAGAAAGATTCAGCAAATATTTGCGTTATTTTTATTGACTTTACCAATCGCAACAAGTCGGAACGTGTGCTATTTTGGCTCATTTATTGTAAAGTTGAAAACTGTAACTGAACTTTTATTTTGTTTTTATTATTTAGACATTTAAAAGATGAAAGTGTTTATGTTAGATTACTTATCACACAAATCTTTAAAAACCAATTGCAGTATACATTTTCAGAAAATAAAGGGTTGTAGTCAAAATGAAACTGTCATCGAGGTTTCTTTAGAATTAACTGTTATTCCAGTCGTTATGTGCCGGAGCACATACGCGTCACGATCTCCTGGGGGTGGTGGAGGTTTATAATCATATTTTTTTTATTAGGATACTGTTAGAAACTATTTATAAGAGAGTTGGCTTAATTTAATGTAAGTAATTAAACATTTCTGTTTGAACTGAAGAAAGACAAATTCAAATTAAACTTGAATCCACATATAATAGAAGTATAGACACAATGATATTGTTATAACACGACCTTATGTGACGACCTATGACCTATCATGGTTCTATAAAACTACTGGGTCGTCCATACGAACCTAAGTACAATAACTTCACGAGCATGTTGCGGACCCTTGGGTACTTGCTAGATGTATATCAAACTTGAATCTCCATGCATGTTGCGGAGTACTTGCTAGATGTATATCAAACTTGAATCTCCATGCATGTTGCGGAGTACTTGCTAGATGTATATCAAACTTGAATCTCCATGCATGTTGCGGAGTACTTGCTAGATGTATATCAAACTTGAATCTCCATGCATGTTGCGGAGTACTTGCTAGATGTATATCAAACTTGAATCTCCATGCATGTTGCGGAGTACTTGCTAGATGTATATCAAACTTGAATCTCCATGCATGTTGCGGAGTACTTGCTAGATGTATATCAAACTTGAATCTCCATGCATGTTGCGGAGTACTTGCTAGATGTATATCAAACTTGAATCTCCATGCATGTTGCGGAGTACTTGCTAGATGTATATCAAACTTGAATCTCCATGCATGTTGCGGAGTACTTGCTAGATGTATATCAAACTTGAATCTCCATGCATGTTGCGGAGTACTTGCTAGATGTATATCAAACTTGAATCTCCATGCATGTTGCGGAGTACTTGCTAGATGTATATCAAACTTGAATCTCCATGCATGTTGCGGAGTACTTGCTAGATGTATATCAAACTTGAATCTCCATGCATGTTGCGGAGTACTTGCTAGATGTATATCAAACTTGAATCTCCATGCATGTTGCGGAGTACTTGCTAGATGTATATCAAACTTGAATCTCCATGCATGTTGCGGAGTACTTGCTAGATGTATATCAAACTTGAATCTCCATGCATGTTGCGGAGTACTTGCTAGATGTATATCAAACTTGAATCTCCATGCATGTTGCGGAGTACTTGAGTACTTGCTAGATGTATATCAAACTTGAATCTCCATGCATGTTGCGGACCCTTGAGTACTTGCTAGATGTATATCAAACTTGAATCTCCATGCATGTTGCGGACCTTTGAGTACTTGCTAGATGTATATCAAACTTGAATCTCCATGCATGTTGCGGAGTACTTGCTAGATGTATATCAAACTTGAATCTCCATGCATGTTGCGGACCGTTGAGTACTTGCTAGATGTATATCAAACTTGAATCTCCATGCATGTTGCGGAGTACTTGCTAGATGTATATCAAACTTGAATCTCCATGCATGTTGCGGAGTACTTGCTAGATATATATCAAACTTGAATCTCCATGCATGTTGCGGAGTACTTGAGTACTTGCTAGATGTATATCAAACTTGAATCTCCATGCATGTTGCGGACCCTTGAGTACTTGCTAGATGTATATCAAACTTGAATCTCCATGCATGTTGCGGACCGTTGAGTACTTGCTAGATGTATATCAAACTTGAATCTCCATGCATGTTGCGGAGTACTTGCTAGATGTATATCAAACTTGAATCTCCATGCATGTTGCGGAGTACTTGCTAGATGTATATCAAACTTGAATCTCCATGCATGTTGCGGAGTACTTGAGTACTTGCTAGATGTATATCAAACTTGAATCTCCATGCATGTTGCGGAGTACTTGCTAGATGTATATCAAACTTGAATCTCCATGCATGTTGCGGAGTACTTGCTAGATGTATATCAAACTTGAATCTCCATGCATGTTGCGGAGTACTTGCTAGATGTATATCAAACTTGAATCTCCATGCATGTTGCGGAGTACTTGAGTACTTGCTAGATGTATATCAAACTTGAATCTCCATGCATGTTGCGGACCCTTGAGTACTTGCTAGATGTATATCAAACTTGAATCTCCATGCATGTTGCGGACCCTTGAGTACTTGCTAGATGTATATCAAACTTGAATCTCCATGCATGTTGCGGACCCTTGAGTACTTGCTAGATGTATATCAAACTTGAATCTCCATGCATGTTGCGGACCCTTGAGTACTTGCTAGATGTATATCAAACTTGAATCTCCATGCATGTTGCGGACCCTTGAGTACTTGCTAGATGTATATCAAACTTGAATCTCCATGCATGTTGCGGACCCTTGAGTACTTGCTAGATGTATATCAAACTTGAATTTCCATGGATGTTGTGACAACGATATCACGCCATAGCTCTCCCACATTTGTTTTAAAAAAACTTAGTCTTAAGCATACATTATTTCTCATACTTAGCATTTTTATATTTAATCATTGTATTCATCTAAATTGTAAATCTTACATTACAAGAGGTCATCGAAAAGATTACTACGTTCTAATCACTCTTTGCTTCTAGGGACCCCGTTTCTCCTTGACGACCCATTTTCTTGAGAGCTCTCTAATATCTGGCCCAAACGTATGAAATCTGCAACCTGTCCAACTCAGACAGACACGTTATAGAAATTCCTTCACGTTTAAATTCGTGTCGTATACGAAATATAAAATGTGTAGTTGTTGCGGGCAATCTGCTTGAGTAGTTAGAGTGAATGTAAACATATCTTTTAGCCGGTTCGGAGGACGGGCACATACCTGCTAGTAGAAATATAAATATTACGATACTGAGGATAAAACATTGCCATATTTTATTTTGAATGAAAGCATATATCTTAATTAACAAACATTTTTGTAGTATCTGCTGTGTTACGACCACAATCCACTTGTGGTCAGAGCCGTGTAGATGTTGTTGATAATTATCGTTAGTCCTAGGGTAGACTTTGGTTAATATTATTCATTATTTCAGTATTACACGTACTCTTTATCGTCCTTGGAACAAACTCGTTGTATTTGTAAATGATTATATAATTTGGTATTGTAAACAATAATGTAGATTAGTAACTTGACAAGCATGCTTCAGTGTAAATGATTCAATCAAAAATATATTTTAATTCAGTTGATAACTCCAATATTTGCAAGAATGTACAATAAATGTAGTATTTTCAGCAATATTAACACAAAGCCAACACAAGCGTAAATCCAACAGACTCAAAAGAATATATCTCGAAACTGACTGCCTAGCTGTTCGCCCAACGCCTTAAATACTCGCGGAGAAGAGCGGGGAACAGACCTATTAAGAACGGGGTAAAAATAATGGTATCATTTACGAAACTCATAATAAAAACTTTAATCTTAGCATGGACTCCCCTGTACGTAAAATAATAAACTATTCCTAGCTATTCCGAGAATTTGAGGTCGGTATAAGAGTGGATTCCTAGAATAGTCTAAGCTTGTACCTCCCACAAAACTTGCGTTGAGAGAGAGCTATGGGCGCTATTAATATGTGACAGCTGTGTGAGAGACTATGACTAGATAGATAAAACATCTTGTTTACGCATCACTTAATTAACAGCTTCTTGTGTAGTCTCGGATTTTGAATTACTACCCAATACACACACATTTAAATAAATATATTATACAATTTCAAAAATGTAATATTCTAATATAATACATATTTTATGTGTGCTGTTTTTTAAATGTGTTTTAGCGTCGCAGATTTTATTCCACTAGCATTTTTTTATAATAATGTAGACTTTTTAATTAATAATTAGTTAATTATTACTTATTGTTGTGTATTTATTTATTTCTATGTATTGTTACATGAATTGAACGTGTGTTTAATGTATCTAAGTTTACTTATATTTAGACCTAAGTATGTTCCTTTTTTATACTAGCAGTATATGTTAACTTAATGATCAATGGTTTCCCTTTTTTTGTGCAGAATGCAGTCGTAATTGTGGTAATACTGGAGCATGTCTTCAAAAGGGAGAATGTAAATTTGGATGTGATAAAGGCTTTTATGGAACTTTCTGTGATTTACGTAAGATTATTTCTCGTCTTAAATATCAAACTATTTTACAGTGTCAATTTTGATAAAAGTTTCATTATGACTATAAAATAATATTTAACAATTTACACACAAAAAAATCCAAATTTTATGGATATATATTAGCTTAACCAAGTGAACATATTTTTAATTACATTCATAAGGGTCCTAATCACTGATCTATAAAAAGAATGTATTAGGCACGGAAGTAGCATTCTTGAATACAATATAAATAGGCTTTCACGTGTTGGTATATATTACAGACTGCAGTCCAAACTGTTTTGGAGATAAACACTGTGATTTAAATGGGACTTGTAATTACGGCTGTTTTGCAGGGTATTATGGACAAAATTGCTCATTCGGTAAGCGTGTATTTAAATTACGTTTAAAGTTCAACAATGTAAATGATATCATCTATCAATTAATTATAGAATAATTTCACTACAATATTGGTACCTTGTTACTATCATCACGTTTGACTAGATATTTATTAGTCAATAAAGACAGCTTCACGTTATTTTGTATTATATTACTATTGTTAAAAATGTATGTGTTTGCTGAATTTGATTAATTATTAGTATTTTCCAACAAAAACGTTATATTTTATTTACCTGTTCATAGTAATATTTGTATAGCGCTGCCAACACACATAATGTAAGCTCAGAGCGCATTTAAACATAGAACTAAGAACACGTAGATCTATATAATCTCTAAGCTAAGAAATAAAAAAGTAAATATTAAAACTTTACGTTGACAGGTGCCAACAATATTTGGATTATGTATATAAATACTGGACTATGACTACCTACCTTGCTATATGCCATTACTTAGCTATATATATATATATTCGTGGCGAAACTTAAACGCAAATTGGTAGTAATAGACTATAAGATTATTGTGAGATTTATAATATATAATGTGTTTCTACCCTTAATATAATCTTACAAAGTAACGAATGTTTACTTTATCATGTAAGAATTAGGAATATTTAAGCACCGTGTTTTGTATCTTGCACTAACTTCCTTTTCTTCTTTTAATAGCATGCGATCCCAATTGTGCAGAAAATGGCGCCTGTAATTCCACTAAAGCGTGCATACACGGATGTCGGTCAGGGTTCTATGGACTTGACTGCACTAATTGTATGTTACCGCATTATTATGGATTAAATGTATATATAGTGAGCACCAAATACTATGTTGACCTATGTACTGTACATATAGTGAGCACCTTATACTATGTTGACCTATGTTCTGTACATATAGTGAGCACCAAATACTATGTTGACCTATGTTCTGTACATATAATGAGCACCTAATACTATGTTGACCTATGTTCTGTACATATAGTGAGCACCTAATACTATGTTGACCTATGTTCTGTACATATAGTGAGCACCAAATACTATGTTGACCTATGTTCTGTACATATAATGAGCACCTAATACTATGTTGACCTATGTTCTGTACATATAGTGAGCACCAAATACTATGTTGACCTATGTTCTGTACATATAATGAGCACCAAATACTATGTTGGCCTATGTTCTGTACATATAGTGAGCACCTAATACTATGTTGACCTATGTTCTTTACATATAGTGAGCACATAATACTATGTTGACCTATGTTATGTACATATAGTGAGCACCTAATGCTATGTTGACCTATGCTCTTTAGATATAGTGAGCACCTAATACTATGTTGACCTATGCTCTTTACATATAGTGAGCAAATAATACTATGTTGACCTATGTTCTTTACATATAGTGAGCACATAATACTATGTTGACCTATGTTCTGTACATATAGTGAGCATCTAATGCTATGTTGACCTATGTTCTTTACATATAGTGAGCACCTAGTGCTATGTTGACCTATGTTCTGTTAAGAATGTACACTCTGATAATGTTTTGATCTGTGGGACACCAAAGGAAGCAAAGCTTTTAATTTTTGCTTTACATTATAAACCTTAGTATATTTTTTAAATTATTAAAAATAACGCCCCATTAGAGGTTCAGAAGCACCAATTTAAAATTTGCTTTATATTTCTCTCTATATTCATTTTTGCCATAATATTGTTTTACATGAACAAATAAAACAAAAAGACATTTGACAAGTTAACAAGGTGATGATTATTAAGACTTTTTACTCAAAAAAAGCTTTTTTATAAAAGAATATAAGGAAAACTCAACAAAACATTATCTAGGTAGATGTGTTTCATTAGTAAAATTGTGTCATTGTGTTTAGAAAGACTTGTAAAACAAGAGACATACTCGATATAGTAAATAAATTAAAAAAAATAATAACGGTGCTTATATAGCGCATAACCCGTATGTGACAGTTCTATGCGCAGACGACAGTTACAGAATACAGACAGACAACGAAATATGTAGTAATACGCTAATTCTACTGACGAAATAGGTGAGTCTTCAGCCGGCTCCTGAAGGTGTCATAGCTAGGGCTCTGGCGAAGCTGTAGTATAGTAAGCCTATAAGTTGGCAAAGATTCAACTAGTGTTAAATGATTAAATGCTATAAGAGCAACACGAATATGGCCAGGACTTGGGCATCTTGAATCTAGCACATATAACATGTTATGTGTTTGTATGTTAGCCTTGGGCGTGTTGGCTGTTGGTGGGATATACACAAAAGGATTCAGTTTGATTGGTATTAGCAAACAGTACTGCTTAATTAAAGTAGGGCACACAATGATGTCAAATATACAAAGATATACCTTACTTTCTTAGCAATAAGTACGTTTGAATGGAAATATTTGTACTTAAAAAA
Organism: Anisus vortex; assembly: GCA_949126835.1. NCBI lineage: Eukaryota > Metazoa > Mollusca > Gastropoda > Planorbidae > Anisus > Anisus vortex. Next base: position 18,838,201 of record OX421503.1, read on the forward strand.
AACGAAAAAAAAAAAAAAAGAAAACAAAACTACGTTATCGCCACGTTTTATAAACACTGATAATTTAATTGAATGTCATTTATTACAGTTCTCATACAAATAAAAGCAATAATACATTAAATAACAACTAAAATATTTTTTTATGAAATTTTTTTATATTTTTATAATGTTAATGAGTTTTTTTTTTGTTTTTTTTATATTTATATTTTACATTTGTGTTTACAACGGTTAAAAATAACTTGGAAATATACACTTTAATTTTTCTTTCTTTCTTTTTAAATAGATTGTCCTAACTGCAATGGTAGCTGCGACAATCGAGGGACTTGCCTCAACGGCTGCGCTGCCGGATTTTATGGACCACGCTGCGTTCCCCGTATGTTTAACAACTTAATTAATAGTTTCATAAATCTACGTGTGTACGAATCTCGTAGAATGTCTAATGATTCAGTCAAATTTGAAGTTATGCATGTGCACTTTAAGTGTTAGGGAGCCAGAAGAGAGATCATTTTCATGTGTACACGCATCATGATCATTGTCGGTATATATATATATATAGTACCAACAGGTCCAAGTAAGCATACGTTAAAAAACATTTCTGATGGTTGCAAAGGAAATGGCGGCCATTTTTGATATTTTAGATAACGATTTACGACGCACAAAAAATTTATCATCTTGATTATTCATCAAGACAATGTATTTGGCTGAACTATTTATAAGCTATATCTTTATAATTTGTGGATGAAATTTGGTTAAATTGATAAATAACATTTATATGATTCTTTTAGTAGCATGTAGGGAAAAAAAAATATTTAATTGCTAAAAATTGTAATTAAAATTTAATTTAAGGAAAACTATAACTCGTATCAAAAATGTATCCTGTAACTATGATTTTTAACATAAAATAAATGTATGTAAAAACTTTTATAAAGATTGGTTCATAAATAAGGAAGTTAATATAAAAAGAAGAAGTAAAAATAGTATTTTGAGAAAAGCGGACAAACTGACGATTCCAGGAAAAAAAAAACAATTTACGGAGGGAATTTAACAATTCAATTTTCTCATCTGTTTCTTAATGGTTTGTTGTAATATTTTTTTTCCCACAAATACAAGATGTTAAACGTTAATTTGATATATATTAATATAGAATTGAACAAATTTTTTAATATTATTGTAGTGTAAATATAAAAAAAAAAATTGTGTATAGTCTACCCTTTTCAAATGCAATTTTTACATTTAAATAATGTTACTCAAAATTTCGAACTTTTTATTTTAGATCCAGGAATAGTTAAAGTATACAACGTAGGAAAAAACTTAAAAAAAACTAATTTTCTGACTTTTAGATAAATTTTACTGTTGCAAATGTGCATTTCTATTAAAATAAATTTAATTAAATACTATACAATAACAAACAAAAAAATTGAAATTAATAATAAAATGCATAATGTCAATTGAATGTATAAAATTGTATTGTATTAACAACGAATTAAATTTTAGTCTTTTTCTCAAAAACGTAAGCAAAAAAAAACATATATATAATAATATATGTTTTATTATAACAAAGAACCCAAATAACTATCATAAAAGCAAAAAAAATGTCTAGTTGCAGTTAAAGCGTCATTTAATATGTTTGTATTTTATAAGTTTGACTCAATAGAAAGTCGTAAAGTAAAAGCAAAATTATTTTTGTTTGACCTGATTGATTTATAGCGCCGCTCTGGCTGAGGTACACCATAATATTATACTACGGTATTGTTGGGACAGCGCGATGCCCATAATAATTTGCTTTTACTTAGCCCCGACAAATTTAAAAGCATCTGTGAGCACAGGACAGACAGAGACACCTCTCCAGATCCAGGGAAAATTATAGCAGTCACCATGAGCCGAACTTACAACCTAGGTGACCCATACAGGAAACTGTAAACAGACAATAATATATTTTAAAAAAAAATATTAATTTACTGAAAAAAAATAATATAAAAGTAGTTTCTAACAGAATAAGAAGACGATGCCAAATACCACTAATTTGGCTTTTAAAATAGAGTAATATAAAAGATCAAAATTAATTTACAATATTTTACAGAAAAGAAAACAAGGTCTTGTAGACCATTTGAATAAATAAATATAGAAGTAGTAATTAATATCGTAAGGTAATAACAGGTAAACAAGTTTATAATAAATATTGAAGTAGTAATTATATCGTACGGTAATAACAGTTAAACAAGCTTATAATAAATATTGAAGTAGTAATTATATCGTAAGGTAATAACAGTTAAACAAGCTTATAATGCATTCATGCAAAGACGGTCTAAGAACAATAAATGCAATATACCTTATCTCATGTATATGGTTTTCCAAGTATTGGAACACACAATGTTTATTCCCCCCTCTCTTTTTTCTCCCTACACACGATTTTGTGGGCGGGGCTTAGTCTATCCGATTGCTTGACTTTTAGTGCGACGGCAAAAGATTCTAGGTAATGTTGGGATTCTGTGTTGACCTCAAATTCTCGGAGTGTCTAGGAATGGCTTATTATTTCTGAATAGGGGAGTTCCTATCGTTTTTGTTATGAGTTTTGTAATGATACCATTATTTTCACCCCTACTAGTAATAGGTCTGTCCCTTGCACCACTTTAACAGTATTTAATGATTTGTTTGTCTGAAAGGCATTGCGTTTCGAGATATTTTCTTTTGAAGACGCTTGTGTTTGCACTATTTTATTCTAACTGTACATAATCTTAATATTGTATATATTGTTACATCCACAATCCCCTTGTGGCCAGAGCTGTGTAGATCTTGCTGATAATAATCGTTAGTCCTAGGGGAGACTTTAGTTATTATTATTTATGTTTCAGTATTACACGAACTCTTCTTATAGTCCTGGGCACAAACTCAGTATTTGTGTTCTGACAGTTCCTTTCCTTGTAACTTGACTAATAGTAACTTGACTTCATTGTAAATGTTGTTGATAATCTAATGTATTTGATATGTGCAAATATATACAATAAATGTAGTATTTACAGCAATTATAGAATAGTGCCAACAAAAGCAACCATCCAATTCAAAATAAACTATCTACAGAAAAACAATGCAAAAAACTATGCACATACTACTGGTTGCTTTAGCCGGACCCTAGCCTTAAATACTCGCGGATAAGAGCGGGGAACAGACCTTTTACTATGAGGGGTGAAAATAATGGTATCATTACTAAACTCATAATAAAAATGATAGTTTTAACATGAACTCCCCTGTACGAGAAATAATAAACTATTCCTAGCTATTCCGAAAATTAGAGGTCGGCACAAGAGTGGACTCTTAGAACAGTCTAGGCTAAGTACCTCCCACAAAACTCGCGTTAAGAGAGAGCGAAAGGGTGCAATTAATACATGACAAAATAATATATATATAGATTATATATAGGGGAGAGGTGGGTAATTCGTACCCCTAAGGGAAAAAATTTACAATAATAAAACTAACAGTAGAAAAAGTGTTTTTTTTACGTTAAAAAAATTATTGGTGACAAAAGAATAAAAATACATGATCTGAAGGTTTTATAATGAAAACAAAGAGCACAATTAATAAAATAAATAAAAAAGACAAGGTGGTACAAATTGCCCTCACAAGCGTTCAATTCGTACCACTAGGGAGGGTAATAAGTATTAAAAGAAATGAGGAAAAAATATTGTTTGTAAGGTTGACATTTATAAGTTGAGGTCTCTCTATATATATCTTATTAGTATTTAATGATTAATTTACAAGTATAATTATTATGTGACCCACTTTGGAAGGCTTATTCAGAGCATGCAGAATGAACCTATGCTCTACAGATAAAACATTAAATAATGTATTCCTAAATGTTCTTACCGTACCAGTACCCGGTACCATTGCAAAAGTTTATTATTTTTTTGGCCTCCAGACTTTTTTCTGGTGCAGTCTCGGTACTTCTGCACTAATTGTAACGTAATTAGTACCGGTACATATTACCCTCCATAGCGAGGTACGATTTAGCCGACTCAGACGTAACATTGTTTATTGCTTCTATGTTTTTAGCGGCAATAGAAAACAGACTTAAATCTATTTATCAATGAAGCAGACTGGATAGTCAGCACACTAAACAAAATATAAATACGCTATGTTTAACCAGACCTACGTAGTACGACTAAAGGCAATAGTAAAAAATAACATCAAGTAGTGTAAAAACATATAAAGTCAGCTTACCGCTGTATTTTCTTGTCCATGTCCACCATTGTTCTATGGCAGTCAAAACTAATGTGCTGGCATGTGTTAACGGGCTTAAATGTTAATTACAACCAGTCAAACTAGGTAAAACGGCATAGGTACGAATTACCCAGCGGTACGAATTACCCACCTCTCCCCTATATATATATATATATTGTTAAAAACACAATGAAAAACACAACAAAAGATTGTGAAGGTTATTACAAATTCAAAGACGTAAATTGGCAGAAAGAGTTTACTTTTAACCTTAACATTTTGTTTGTTTTCAAATAAAACACGTTAATAAATTAATGAAATTTTAACCAACATTTTGAGGTTTTTAAAAATTCTTATAATGGTTTATTGAAGTTTTTGTTGAGACTTTAAAAAACAACAACACGATTTTAAAGTGTCGAATCGTTTATTAAATTCAATTTGTATTCCTGCTTTTATTACCTAAACACTTTATGTGTTAACTCAGACTTTTCCTAATAGATTGCAGTAAAAACTGTGGATATGATGGAAGTTGTGATAAATATGCAGTGTGTAACCACAACTGCAATGTAGGATATTATGGGCGCCTTTGCCAGGGAGGTAAGTTTAAAGCATGCATCATTTTAATATAAAGTCTACAATAATGTAATTATTGGTTCGCGGGATATTAGGAAATGATAAAAAATATTAAAAGAGAGAAAAAAAAAATATTTCAAGTATAATAAATTGAGCTACTTCGAATTAATGTTTCTATGTATATGTAAATTCACCATTAATTAGTGCGCCTTCAGAAGTTTACATTTTGTAGAAATTAATATTTGTAATAGTTTTATTGAATGAATTATTTTTATTGCCATTTATCATTAATAAGAAAATCTAGAAAACAAATAGTTTTCTGTTTTCTGTTATATTATCATAGACTGATGGCTTGGTTTATTTGAGTTTTAACTTCATCCTTATTCCGGCTTGTTAATTGTACACTCTTATACGCTCGACTTGTTTTATCTTTACTTGAATAAAGACAACTAATAAGGACATTGTGAATAATTAATATGAACATTCTAGCTACGTACGGGATCATTATTTTATTTAAAATAAATACGAAGATAACAATTATTATAGATCTATCGATACTGCATCACCATATAAAATGATTCTCCATACTAGTTAAATTGTGTTAATTTAATTTAGAAAGTAAAACTAGAGCTGCATAGCTTGCATTTTTTAGATCTATATCTTACTTTGTACATTTATATTTGACACAACATTGAACCCTGTTTCCAGTTTAACACAGCCAGTAAAAGTGCAACCTGTTTAAAGATTTAAATTAATGATGTACATTAAATTAAAAAAAGGGAGTGGTGCAACTAGGTTGATACTTTAATGCATATAATGACCATTTTAAAAGCTCTTTATGGCGAAATACATGTGCGAATCAACAATATTTGCTTGCTCTTTAGATTATTAAATCTCTTATTAGCCATTGATAAGCTAGTCGTACAAGTGCCTTATAAGTTATCGCTAAAGTTGCTTTAAATCTAATTAGTGTAGCATAAGATTTACATTTGATTCAGTTTGCAGTCCTTATTGTGCCGGTGATGGAGGCTGTGGAGATAACGAAACTTGTACTTACGGCTGTGAACCCGGATATTTCGGACCCAAGTGTTTCCACTGTAGGTAAATATAAGTACACGACTCATTTAAATTTGTTTCATTTTATTTTATATATCTTTTTACAAAGATGATATTTTAATAGTTTTTTTTTAATACCATGCAACTGGTAAGATTAATTACAAGTATCTACGATCGTGATAGAAAACAATATATTTGTATTGTGTATGGCATGTTCAAATAGTTTTATTATACTGTATTTTTAATTATCTCGTCAGCTAAATTAGAGTTATTTATTTATATTGATGTGTTGCGTACACATTTTTTAGCCTAATTGTACACATATGCAATAATTATGAAGTAATAACACCAATTTTATTTTACTTTTAGTGTCTACAAACTTCCTGCACGAATTTTGTTTTACATTTCAAAACTCCCTTTCTGCAACAAACTATATATAAAGCACGCTTAGGTGCGCTTTGATTCGTTGTGTTTGTTTTTGCTAAGATGCAAGGATATGAGATTAAAAGTTACTATATTGCATATGGTCAATCATTACGTTATTTTTTACATATGTATCGAGTGGCTTGAGTGTATTGTTTGATAGTAAACATGTTCTGCTACAGACAATAGACGACCCAGATTTGTAACTATATTTTAAATTTTTATTTTACTAAGAATAAGAAGAACAAGAATGGTAATTTTTTATAGCGCTTCTATCCATGCTATTAAATTAGCATGCTCAATGCGCTCTTGGTGTGAATTGCAGTTGCATATCTATTAGCCAAAGAGAAAGGTCTTTAAGTGTTTTTTTTAAAGATTATCTTGTCCCAGATTGTCTCAGTGTCTGAGATAAACAGTTCCATAAAGATGGTGCCACTGATTCAAATGAGCGCACTCCATTGTACTTGTTTTTGTGTTCCTCCAAATCTGGGAGTTTTGAGGAGTGACTGTGATGAAGAACGCTGTTCCCTAGATGGCCCATGCCTTGATATAAGCTCTCGAATATAAGAAGGAGCAATGCCCTTTATGCATCAGTACGTAATGGACATAATTTTGTGCTCTAAGACTATATAAAATAATTGTATTCTATTCTGACATGTATGTCTTATCTTACACATTACAGACGCTCCTTATTAAAGCAGATTATTTCGTCCTCCGCTCATCCGTGGTCCAAGTCTAGTCAAGTCTAATCTTGCATTTGTATTAATGGTTTAAAGGATGTTAAGTAACTGGTTTTCCTGGTTTGTTCAGGCAACCCATTACATGCCCGAATGCCACTCAGGAAGAAATAGTACTTTTATGCATTTGTTCTAGCATAACGGATAAGGAAAGTGTTTTTGTCTTTATGTTTATCTGACCACTGCAGCAGGCTGTTGTTGGGTTATATTTCTAAATTATAGTTTAATGCCGTATGTATTATTACTACTTTTTTCTTTGCCATTCTGTCCTCTAGTGTGTCTAGTTTTAGTGATTTGACTAATGGTGTTACACTTTGTTAATGGTTCTTTTGTTTGACCATTGAACAATATTTTAGTTGCTTTACGCTACGTCACTTATTTGTAGGTATAACTTATGAGTGTAACTTCTTTCTTTCTGTCTTAATTGGACTAGTGTCTATATTTATAATATATTCAATAACACTTCTTAGCAGCAAAAATAAAGTTTAATTTTAATTATATCCTTCATTTCAACAATGAATAAATACATAGTTCTATTTTAGAAAATTACATTCACATCATTTGAAGTCTTTTTGATATTCAGTTACACTCATTCTCATACACGTTTTGTTGATTCAAGACCTAGAAGTTAACTGCCAAAAACAATCCTTTCTCACGTGACCAATCTTTCTTTCTAAAACATAAATCTCGTGAACATCATGACTAAATTGTACATCGTAACAGAATAAACTACGCATCAAAATCAAATGATTGAAATTCAGGCAATCATACAACAATCAAACGACAATAACTCGTGATTCTTAATATTTAACTTAAATATAGTATTGGTCATTTCCCTTTAACCATTAACGTATCTTATCATAAGCGTAATTTACTATTTCAATATAATGTTATTATGTAACACACTTGTTGCCGCTAATGTTCTAATGTGTTCTATTTGTTTTATATCAGTGGGACTATCCAGCAATTTTAGTGAAAACCATACATGGACATGTCATTGTCAGGGAGGAAAGTGCGCAGACCTTTTTGAAATTTGTTCTCAATTTGATAAATGCATCACTGGCTGGTTTGGATTCCATTGTAGTTATAGTACGTATTATGTTTAAGTCTTATTATAATATAACTAACATTATTTGTAATAAAATAACATATGAATATAGCATTAGCAATTCAGAAGTTATTTCGATCAGTATGTGATAATGTATTAAAAGTCTTTTCACGTTTTCTTGAAATAATAAATTTTATATAAACAATAACAATGATTGGGAAAAAATAAACTGGTAAAAAAAACTATAGATCATGTTATATTTATTTCGAAATAGATCTACTCTATTAGTAAATGGAATGATGATTACATTTTGTTCGTGCAGTTATAAAATAACATGCAATATATATATGTATATATATATTGTTACTATCACAATACCCTTGTTGTCAGAGCCGTGTAAATATTATTGTTAATCCTCGTTAGTCTAAGGGTAGACTTTGGTTTTATATTATTTATACTTTATCATTACACGTACTCTCCTTATTGTCCTGGGAACAAACTCAGGATTTGCGTTCTAACAGTTCCTTTCATTGACGTTGTAGTTGTAAATAAATATGTATTATGGTATTGTAAACAATAAAGTAAAATAGTAACTTGACAAGAAGGCTTCAGTGTAAATGATTCAATCAAAAATATATTAAATGCAGGTGGTAAATCCAGTATTTACGAGTATGTACAATAAATATGTTATCTACAGCAATATCAAAATAGAGCCAGCATAAGCGTCAATCTAACAGACTTAAAAGAAATTACCGTATCTCAAAAATGCCTAGCAAACCGTGCGCGGAACGCCTTAAATACGGCGAGGGACAAACCAATTAATAGAGGGGTAAAAACATTGGTACTTTGGCCCATAATAAAAACATTGGTACTTTGGCCCATAATAAAAACATTGGTACTTCGGCCCATAATAGAAACATTGGTACTTTGGCCCATAATAAAAACATTGGTACTTTGGCCCATAATAAAAACATTGGTACTTTGGCCCATAATAAAAACATTGGTACTTTGGCCCATAATAAAAACATTGGTACTTTGGCCCATAATAAAAACATTGGTACTTTGGCCCATAATAAAAACATTGGTACTTTGGCCCATAATAAAAACATTGGTACTTTGGCCCATAATAAAAACATTGGTACTTTGGCCCATAATAAAAACATTGGTACTTTGGCCCATAATAAAAACATTGGTACTTTGGCCCATAATAAAAACATTGGTACTTTGGCCCATAATAAAAACATTGGTACTTTGGCCCATAATAAAAACATTGGTACTTTGGCCCATAATAAAAACATTGGTACTTTGGCCCATAATAAAAACGATAATTTTAACATGAAGTCCAATGTACGTAATACTAAACTTTTCAAGAACTTGCAGACGCTACAGAAGTCGACTTTTTAGTATCTTTTTGCAGTCGTTATTGAACAGACAACTGACAACCATAAAAGGAAATTGAAAGTCTAGTCTCGCCTACAAAACTTGCGTTGGGGAGAAAGAAAATAAGCAATGTGTGTTCCAGTATTGGGCATATATATATATATGGTGGGGAGCAAATGGATAGTTTAGCAGACATCTTACTCCAATCTACATATCTCAGACGGCTGTCAATAGTTCAGTATTTGCAGCTTTGTCCAATCCGTTATATTGTCAAACATTCATTTCCGGTGTCAGCCTCACCAACGTCCACCTTCTGCAGTGCCTTGGAGAAAGTTTTGGGCCAATTTTTTATGACGCAGCCCATGATCGGAAAATGTTAGCTCGCGACGCTTGATGGTTTCTTCAGGCTATTCAGTCCGAGACATATTGATTAGTCGTGTGTTCTAAGTAGGGATGTTAAAACCGGTTGTTTTCTAAAACCGGTTTTCGGTTCTATAAACCCCACCCCCCGCGCAATATCACAAGTTACAGGCCGGAAAAGCCAAAATGTGCGTACTTTTGTAAGTGTAGACTATTTGAAAAATAGTTCAAACTTAATTAGTAGCCTATTTGCAGGGCAATCAAGGGGTTGATTTGTGTGAATACAATATGATTTTCGACTCGTTACCATAAAATTCTTTAGAACTAAAAAAAATGTGGGCTAATTGATTAAAACCGATAACAGCTTTCAATTTTTCAATAGTAATAATCAAATTACCGATTATCGTTGACCATATATTAAATATTAAGAAGCATTTGAAGAGGCATTTATGGTAGGCCTAAATTGTAAAATAATGTATTGAAACGTTTCGCGTAGCACAAATCAAAATAATGTGTATTTAATAGTGCCGTTAATAATAAAGCACAGACGTGGTGACTAGCCGAATAGTTCAGGGTCACAGGGAAGGGCAAGTTTGCGACTCCATTGCGTATATCAAAGAGCAGCGGACTTCTAAAAGATGAGCCGACAAGTACAAAGATTCATGTTAATTGTAACTGTAACTTAAAAATTGGTTTGATGTTGTTTTTATTGCAAGCCATAGTTGGCATTGGGAAGCACAAGAAACACAATATCTAAGACTTAATAGTGTTAGCAAGGCATTTCAGGAATTGTTTTGTGCGAATCCAACTTTATTTATTAAAAATATTTCCATTGGAACCAAAAAAAAGGTATTCTACTTGAAGTAATGAATACCTTCCAACTGCCAACTAACAAACCGAAATCCGGTTTTGAAAATCAAAAACGGTTTTCGGATTCGAAACCGGAATCCGGTTTAACAGCCCTAGTTCTAAGTAGGAAATTCGATGGATTTTTCACCTGCATTTATTTTCGAATGCCTGGGGTGGCTTCTAGATATTTTAAATTCTTTACTTCTTCTAGTTGTTGGTTCATTATAATGTTTGCAGTTCTGGCATATGTGAAGTTAATCATTATATTGCTTTTTTTTTCTAAAGGCTTTTCTTAACCGGGTCGAACCTGAGATCGGTGATATAGATTGCAAACCATAGTCACGTGTACGAAAACAAACCCCTAACCTTTCTATGAGGACACAGATAGGGGTTTGCAATCTTAACAAGGCCGATCCTACATTTGAAGTACTTCTCTGGAAACGTAAACAAATAAATATGGTATCATCATCGTTTAAATACAGTTACGCCATGTTGATTACCGCAACTATGCATTCGCGACTTTCTTCACCTTTCTGCACCTTTCCGCTAAAAGAAAGTGCCTTGTTCGGCCTAGATTTGCTCAACACGACGTGCAAACCTCCAACCATGGTTCGCGATCCATTCCAACCCGAGATCGCCAATCCAAGACCGGCAGGTTAATACGGAGAACGGTTCGGGTTTGGCTTGGATAAGAAAGGCCTTAAGCTGATATCCATTCCGTCTGCCCTTACTCTTTCTGCAAGCTTATCTTTGAGTTATTTTAGGTCTTTGATGTAGGTCGATATCACTGGTTGATCGTTTCTAGTGCTGTGAACTTGCCACCTACTTGGGGTTGAAATATCTCTGACACTTCCGGATCTTCAAATGTATTAAGATTAATTCGAAAGAAACTAGTTTTGTTTCTTTGATTCAACTTTAGTTTCAGCATTAGTCTAGACATGACAAGATTATGGTCACTTCCAATATCTGCCCAAGGGAGAGACCTTGTTTGCACTCTGTTGACGCTAGATTGGAATCGTCGTGGCACAATGATTTCATTATGGATTAATCCACCCGGTGACAGTCATGTAACTGTTAGTTTTTTTTTTGCTTGGGTGAAGGTTGCATGCGATGGTCAAACGATGACTTCGGGAAAGTTCTATTAATCTAACTCCCCTGTCATTTGTTTCACCTGATTCGAATTTCAAAACAATCCCTGACCATTTTCCTCAATTTATTACTTTTCATGTCGAAATTGAAGAAAAATATCTTATAGAAGGATCGTCTGTAAAATATTATAAGATTAGAGCTATAAATATGATTAAAATCGAATGTTGTATACAGCGGAAGTCTTTGTAATTATGCATTTTTGGCTGCGCAACGGATTCTTGAGCTCTAAAAATAGCACAAGCGTTCCTCTTATTATATTATTTGATATTTCTTTTTAAAATCAAGTCGCTAAGCGTTCCCAGCGAAAAATATTTATTCAGCCTTATATTATTTACATTTGTAAATGAATAATCTAAAACAGTGTATTTTTTTTTATGAAAACCATTATAATAAAACTGTTTTCAGAAGACCTAGGTATTTTAGCCGCAATGAGTCATCCTTTCCTAAATGACAATAACAACGAGACATGCTACCGTCCACGGAAAAATACAGTCAGAGCTGAGTGGGAAACATCGATACGGTTCACTTGGCTCTGGCTGACATTTGATATTCAAGGTGGGTATGAAATATAACAACTATACAATTGCAATCAAGTTTAGCCTATTATTATATATATGTGTGCTTAATTTACCTATGTATATTGTTACATATTCCAATGATGATATTCTATTTGTTAATGACTCATTTATAAATATAAGTTAAAATATTGAATTATGGTACAGCAAAATAAAATACATTGGAAATTGGGCAACACTAAGTTGCAATGCTCAGATAAACATACGGACAAAACACTTTCTTTAACCCTTATGCGAGAACAAATGCTTATTAGTACTTTTTCTTCCCGAGTGTCATTCGTATTAGGGATGGGTGGCCCATAACAAACCAGGAATACCAGTAACTTATTATTATTTTAAAAAAAGACTAGACTCTGACCACAGATGAGAGTAGGATGCACAAATCGTATTCATAGAAGGAGCTTATGTAATATATAATTGAAGATAAGTCTGTAGTATATAATTGAAGATAAGTCTGTAATATATAATTAAAGATAAGTCTGTAATATATAATTAAAGATAAGTCTGTTATAATTGAAGATAAGTTTGTAATATATAATTTAAGATAAGTCTGTAATATATAATTAAAGATAATTCTACAACATATAATTGAAGATAAGTATGTAGTATATAATTGAAGATAAGTCTGTAATATATAATTAAAGATAATTCTACAACATATAATTGAAGATAAGTATGTAGTATATAATTGAAGATAAGTCTGTAGTATATAATTGAAGATAAGTCTGTAATATATATATAATTGAAGATAAGTCTGTAATATATAATTAAAGATAAGTCTGTAATATATAATTGAAGATAAGTTTGTAATATATAATTGAAGATAAGTCTGTAGTATATAATTTAAGACAAGGCTGTAATATATAATTTAAGATAAGTCTGTAATATATAATTTAAGATAATTATGTAATATATAATTTAAGATAAGCCTGTAATATATAATTTAAGATAAGTCTGTAATATATAATTGAAGATAAGTCTGTAATATATAATTTAAGATAAGTCTGTAATATAAAATTTAAGATAAGTCTGTAATATAAAATGTGAGATAAGTCTGTAATATATAATTTAAGATAAGTCTGTAATATATAATTGAAGATAAGTCTGTAATATATAATTGAAGATAAGTCTGTAATATATAATTGAAGTTAAGTCTGTAATATATAATTTAAGATAAGTCTGTAATATATAATTGAAGATAAGTCTGTAATATATAATTGAAGATAAGTCTGTAATATATAATTGAAGTTAAGTCTGTAATATATAATTTAAGATAAGTTAGCAGGAAAGACCAGCAAATGTTATGCCCGTAACTAAAGCAAACAATTACTTCTAGAAAGTTCAAAGTTCACAATAATAACTCGTAAAAGAGTGAAACTAAAATCACGGACAAAAAACTTTTCTCTCGTGACAGAAACCGAGACAACGTTAGCTGACGTCTGGACGTTCTAGTTGACGGACATATTTTATTTTATTGTGCATTGTAAGATGAGGAAATTCAATTTGTGATTTTACTATTGAAAATTGGATTACATTTGATTAAATAAGTAAAAAAAAAATTTATGTTGGATTACATTTTATGAAATATGCTTATTTTATGTTATGAATGACGATGCAATTAAAGAAAACTATTTAACGTGCTGCAACTATCGTCTTATCAACTCATTTCATGTTGGAAAACTGTTGTTGAAATACTGGAGAAAACAGAGAAATAACCATAGGCGTGAAAGAGAGGAAACTGAATATTATCTTATTCTAGACTCAACAGACGGTATAAAAGTATATATTTACAATAGTTTTAATGATAAACGCTAGGATATTGAAGACCTTCAAAGGAATAATAAAAACGTAACACTGGAGACGAATTTTGATTTAAAGAAAATTAAAATCATAATATGAAGAATGGGAAAACCATTAACTCAGTAATAAATCACACTCACAACATCCTAAATAATTATACCATATATTTTGCGAATTTGCAGACATTCAAAAGAAGGTATATATAAATGTATTATTTGTAGTAACGTTGCCAATAAAACAGTTCATAGTAAAATGAACTATCTTAGACATATATAACTAGTTAACAAATTGGTGCCAATCTAATAAATACATTCTGCCATATGAAATACCTAGATGTACCCATTGTTAGTCTGGCAGTAACAGTATTTTTTTTACTTTTTCACAATTTCTAAATTTAAAAAAAAAGGTATTCAATGTTGTTGTTTTTGTCCAACCAACAGCTAATATCAGCCATTTATCCATGCTAGTGGAAACAAATAACGGCACATACTATTTACAACGCAATCAAACGCTCGTATCTAAAGTTACAGCAAACATATTTAAAATAAGATACCCAGGTGTGATACAAGTGTCAAAGTTAATCATATACTGGAGTGGAAACGGCTCTTTATGCTCACTGTCTGTCAATGGAGGTATCGACAAGTTTTATCGCTTTTTTTTTTCTTTTTTTTTTCTTAATTTTTCATGTTTAACATGTTGATACTGGAATAATTAAATTGACACATAAAAAAATGAAAAGATGCCTGCTGTTCGGCATTTTCAGGAATTGTTCTGGAAAATGACTAAAATGTTAACCCCCACTGATCTATAAAAAGAATGGATTGAGTAACATTATTGAAGCCAAAATAAATAGGCTTTCATCTGACTTTCA
The DNA here is from genome assembly GCA_949126835.1 of Anisus vortex. Classification (NCBI taxonomy): domain Eukaryota; kingdom Metazoa; phylum Mollusca; class Gastropoda; family Planorbidae; genus Anisus; species Anisus vortex. The sequence goes on from OX421503.1 coordinate 18,853,234, forward strand.
CTTATCTATGAAATTATATTTCCTAAACACTGACCTGTAAATAAATTTCAAGTGACTTAGATTTCCTTTTTATCGTATTAATTTATTATAATCATAAGAAGTTTATTTATGTAACTCGCATCTTTGCTAAGTGAATAGTGGGATTGGGGGAATTCATTTTAGCTTTAATTTGCGCATACACATTTAATATGGCGGCGCTATCCATTCTTTTTATAGATCAGTGGTTAACCCCATCCCGCAATGTAAAAGTTTTTTACCCAAAATTAAAAAAATAATAATGAAAAAAAATAATTAAAAGTTGGCAACATTTTGTTTCATTATTGTCACTTCCGTTTCAATTTATTTTCTCTCTTTTTCTTTCGAGAGTGCACACGCGTAATGCCTTTGAACCACTAGTCACTGATGCTATTTCACATAAATGAACTTAAATTTATGTTAAGGAATGGATTTTCCGATGAATATTGAGGAATTCAATTATTTATTACGCTAAATATACATAATATACATTCGTGCTCAAACTAAAACACGATTTGTTTTTAAAACAATTACAGACCGTGCCCAAGCCCAATTGTTGTCATAGGGTTCTTGAAATCAAAATGATTAAACCAAGAAACATTACACATGTCTGTAGTGTATCAGTATGTATATATTACGTCATGGTTTGTGTGCGTTGTTTTGAACCGTTCGGACCCAGTGACCAGCTGATCACGTGGGACGAGAATTTTTTTTTTTTATCATCACAGTTAGACGATCTTACCCAACAGAGCGTGTAGTTTTTTTATTTCCTGTTCAACGTTAACAATACATGACAATGTCTAAGACCTTGACATTTGTAAAATATATACTTTAATTTCGTAAAATGTTTTTCTTTCTGAACTATTTAGATCATAACGTTGCCCTGAGATTTCCGACTCTCGATCCTCTAAAAATATACCAAAGCCTCAAACGCCTGAGCACACCAATTACTGATGGAGATATAAGTAGCAACAATTGTGCCAATTTCAATAGCATTGATTACAGAAATTTGTCTTATATTTTCGAGCGAAGAGTTTCGATTTCACAGATAAACATTTATCCAGGTATTGTAAATAAACTTCTGTAATACGTATACGTGACAATACATTGCAATGAAAGGAAATGAATTGCAGAAAGCACACGTTTTAACATTTCATGAGATACACTGTTAAACAACACACTTTTCTAAGCTTATATCATGCCTTTTCGGTGAGGTGATAGATTTTCTAGGCCCACTTTTGTACACGTTATTTCCTGGTGTTGATTTCATGTCTAGTAAAAAAAAAATCAATCAAATTAACGTCTGATTGTTGTATTATCAACTAAAAGTAAATAAATGGGGATAGTAAAGCTATCTTTTTTTAAATTAATTATGTAAATGATATCCTAATAATATGCAAGTAATTCCGGCGAAGCCCGTTCTTAACTAGCATGAGAAAAGTAAAATGCGGACCACTGGCGCCTAAAAAAACAGTTGCTTCGGGCAGATGGAGCTCGTCAGCCGTGATTAAATTGTTTAAAATAAAATGTCAAATGACTTGTGTATGTTCATTTATAAAAATATAGACCATATACATATTTTATATTATCGAGGTGCTTTAAAAAAAAGAAAAAGAAAATTTAACGCTTGCCATGACCGTGTTTCCCTACCCTTTGGTCTATATTCCCTCATGCTATTTCCAATATCCCTCTTTAGTGTTTGATAAATAATCATATATTTAGATCTAAACTATTTATTAAAAAATAAGGTTTTAACACCTTTTTATATTGTAGTCATTATATTTTCTAACTGTACCTAATATAATAAGTTTCGTTAAATAGTTATAAATTAGTGACTATTTATGTTCAATCAACATTTCGGTTACTCAATTTACCTCACTTTCCACCGCAACTAAAAAAATTCAATGTGCTTTTAGTTTCTTCTAGACTTAGGAATATTTATTTCTTTGCCCTATCTACTATCACATTTGTATATGTGGCTTTCTATTTATCGTGCAAATGCAATACTTTTAAATTAAATACTAATGTAAAAGCTCTTATAAATATTGCAGACGTAAAAAGGGATACAAATGCAACTCTACAATTTGTCTTCTACATGGGCGACGTTACAAAAAAAGTAAATGGTTCTGTCATTGGGAAAAGAGTGTCAAAGTTTTTCTTCAACGCCACGTCACGAGTTGAAAAACTTCAAATTGAAGTTGTTATGGGAACTTTACTTGTTTGTGAATTAGAGATATTTGGAGGTATTTAAGTTAAATGTATATATATCTGTATATATATATATATATATGTCTATCTATCTCTCTCTATATATATGCATATATATAACAATGCACAGTGTTATGTGTTTGGATTATGTCTTGTTTCCCTCCTATGTAACTAACTGCACCACTGCCAGGGCCTTAGTCCTGACCTCTAGTTGAACTCTGCTACTGTTGCGTCAATAGTTGTTTTTTACTAGAGTGTACCTAGAGCATTCTTTCACCCTCTGGAACATGTTAGAAAGAGATGTTGACAATTTTTGTGAGTTATTCTTAGCCTACTTTTATTCCAGAAATCTCTAACATGTATAGTATAAATATAGGAGATTCGCGTGATAGGAAGGAAGTTTTTACATCGATGTAGTATTCTTGAGTCTTGGTTTAAGCATATTGTAAGCGCATCAGTGGCAGAGCTGTATTGTATCTTTTATGTACGTGTACGCATTATTACATTGTTGTTTTATTCTGTTGTAAGGATATTCGTGAATTGATTTTTCTTTTCTATTTTTCTTTTGATATTAATTTGACTTAGTAAATAAAATGTTTTAAAATTGGTATCGTCTGAAGTGTTGTGTTATTAAATAAATTATTTTAATTTTTATTAATTAAGTTAGCTACAAATAATTAATATTGTTTGTTATTTATTACAACCTCTTTAACGAGACCACTTAAATTAAATTTAATACTACAGGAGGTCTGTAATAAAATTGGGGGCTCTTCCTGCGGATATAAATATTATATAATATTTATTCATAGAAAAGAAATTTTGAAATTTTCTTTTACTTTTCTTTAGACGATACCAAGTTTTATACATTGTAAATGCTGACCAAAAACTTTTCTCTCTTAGTTGATTGTTTAAATTAAGGTTATACATTAACATGGATTATCAGGCTTTCATTGCTAATCCATCTTTGCAAGAGCTCGACCAATGCAGCAGCAAGGATCTGTTGGCTATTTCTAAACTTTTAGGACTCAAAGTCAAATCTAGTGCTGTAAAACAAGTTATTAGAGATAATATAGTCCTACATTTTGTCAACGAAGAATTTTTGCCAGAAGAGGCGTTATCCACAATTAGTAGAGAAGGAGTAGAGAAGGAAACGAAAACACACCCAATGTTGTAGATTTAGAAATACAGCTAAAAATTAAGCAGTTGGAAATTGAAGCACACTTAGCACAATTAGCTTTAAAAGAGAAAGAAAATGAAGCACAAAAAGAAATAGAACGGATGAGATGTGAGAAAGAAATAGAATTAAAGAAATTAGAAATAAGCTCTAAAACTCCAACAGATCTTCCTACCACCAATCAGACTATGGACCCAGCTAAATATTTAAAACTGATTCCACGTTTTGTGGGAAATGCAATTTGAGCCTGTTGCCAAAAATTTTTCTATTCCTGAAACGCTGTGGTCCTCGCTGTTACAAACTGTTCTGACTGGTAGGGTTGCAGAGGTGTTCTGCTCACTCACTGGGGAACAACAAAGGGACTACCAAGTTGCTAAGCAACTAATTTTGAAATCTTTTGAACTTGTCCCTGAGGCTTATCGAAAACAGTTCCGTGAACTGCGTAAACTGGATGGCCAGACCCATGTTGATTTCTTACGAGAAAAGCAGAGAAGGCTAGATCGCTGGCTGACATCTAAAGAGATTGGTACTGACTATGTAAAGCTCAAGAACTTGATTCTGATGGAGGAGTTTAAGAATTGTATCCGGCTGGACGTCCGAACACATATGGCAGACCGTGGCGAAGATGATGTATACAAGGCAGCAGTGTTGGCCGACGACTTCGTCATCTCCCATCAGTTCGCAAAGTCCACAGCCGATGTTAGGCCGAAGCAGCCGAAAGTGCCCGAAGAAACGAACAGCACTTCAATGAAAAACACTCATGAAAAGAAGGTGACACAACCAAAAGCCTCATGCACATACTGCAAGAAAGAAGGACATAAAGTGGAAGAATGCTATAAATTGAAAAGGAAAAACGAAAAGGCTTCTCCGAAACCAACTTTATGTGCCGTGTCCTATACAACAGAACAATTTTTACACACTCAAGCAAATGATACTAAGCCTGCCACACCAAGCTCTACTGACTCTACTACATCGTCAACATACTCATCAAAGAGTTCTTATACATCGTCAAGATGTTCTACACTTTCATCAACGTGTTCTACTACATCGTCAAGATGTCCTCAATACTCGTCAAAGAGTTCTAATACATCGTCAAGATGTCCTCAATACACAACAAAGTGTTCTACTACATCGTCCAGATGTTCTCCACACTCATCCGAGTGTTCCACTACATCGTCAAGATGTCCTCAATACACGTCAAAGTGCTCCACTACATCGTCAAGATGTCCTCAATACACGTCAAAGTGTTCTACTACATCATCAAGATGTTCTCACGACTCAAAGAGAGTTTATCAACTACATCATCAAGATGTTCTCATGACTCCGAATCGAGTTTATCAACTACATCACCCAGATGTTCACAAGACTACAACACAAGTTTGTCAACTACAACACCCAGAGGTTCTCAAGACTCCATCGAGAGTTCTAACCAAGTCCAGATGTCTACATCAGTCACCCCTGATGTTTTAGAGAAGTTCAAACCTTTCATTTCCGAAGGATTTATATCACTACCAGGTGATCATACCAGTCTGCGACCTGTAACAATTTTGAGAGACACAGGTGCCTCGCAATCGCTACTGCTTGAAGGCATTCTTCCCTTATCAAACGCAACTGCAACGGGGAAAAGCATACTCTTAAGAGGCGTAGAACTGGGTTGCCTAGATGTACCTCTCCATCTCATTGATCTCAAGTCAGATCTTGTTTCTGGACCTGTGGTTGTAGGTGTCCGACCAACATTACCATTGGAAGGCATCTCGTTGTTGCTAGACAATGACTTAGCTGGTGGGAAGGTTATCGCCGAACCCATTGTCACTCATGAACCTCAACTATCTGCACCTGAAGAAGAAGATGATCCAGAATTATATCCAGCATGTGCGGTAACTAGAGCCATGAGTTCACAAATCTCCAAAGAAAGGAGTACTTCCAAAAATAAATCAAACATTGAAGTGGACCTTGAGACCACATTCTTCTCCAAACTCGACGAAGATCCAATATCAATCTCAGAAAAGCCGGTATCAACTCGAGAACAGTTGATCGAGGAACAGAAAAGGTATCCTGAGTTAGACAAACTCCGAGAAAACGCTTTGTCACCACAAGAAGCTGAAGAAGTACCTATATGTTACTACGTCAAAGATGATGTACTTCTAAGAAAGTTTCGACCACCAGACGCATCTGCAGATGAAGACTGGAGAGTTGTCCATCAAATTGTTGTGCCTGAGAAATATCGTGCTGACATTCTGAATATGGCACACGATTCTCCACTGTCGGGTCATCTAGGCGTCAACAAGACGTATCAGAAGATAACAAGTCACTTCTTTTGGACTGGATTAAAGAAGCACGTCATTGAATACTGCAGATCGTGTCACCCTTGTCAAATGGTTGGCAAGCCAAATCAAACGATTCCTGTAGCTCCTCTTAAGCCGATTCCAGCATTCGAAGAACCTTTCAGCCGAGTCATCATTGACTGCGTTGGACCTCTTCCGAAAACAAAAGCAGGTCATCAATACCTACTAACCATTATGTGTGCTTCGACAAGATTTCCAGAGGCAGTTCCTTTGAGAAACATTAAAGCTCCTAACGTTGCCAAGGAACTCACAAAATTCTTCACTCTATTTGGTCTACCTAAGTCCATACAGTCGGATCAAGGATCTAATTTCAAAGCCACTCTTTTCAAACAAGTAATGGACCAATTGGGCATTAAACACTGCATGTCAAGTGCATATCATCCTGAGTCGCAGGGAGCCCTTGAACGCTTCCATCAGACCCTGAAGAACATGATAAGAACCTATTGCCATGAACATGAGAAGGACTGGGATGAAGGAATACACATGCTACTGTTTGCAGCCCGTGAAGCCGTCCAGGAGTCTTTAGGCTTCAGTCCGTTTGAATTGGTGTTTGGCCATACGGTTCGCGGTCCTTTAAAATATCTCAAAGAAATGTGGATGTCTCTGACACCCACTGAGGGACTTTTAGACCATGTCTTAAAAATTAAAAGTAGACTTTATGATGCCTGTAATTTAGCCAAAACAAATTTTAAGGAAAGCCAGTCTAAAATGAAAAACTGGTATGATAAAAAGGCCAGATTTAGATTGTTTGCCCCAGGGGACAAGGTTTTGGTATTTTTACCTTTACCTGGTCAACCATTACAAGCTAGATACTTTGGTCCGTATGAGATAGAATCAAAAGTCAATGATTTAAATTATATTATTAAAACTCCAGACAGGAGAAAGAAAAGGCAACTTTGCCATGTAAATATGTTAAAGAAGTATGTCAGTAGAAATTCAGAAACAGATAGCAAGAATATATCTGACCAGGTACAGTGTAATTTAAATGTAACCCCTGTTGTTCCTCCTGATATTGTAAAGGAGAAATTTGGTCAGTACAAATTGCCAAATTCTTTTATACTTAAAAATTTGGATCAAAAGCTGTCACATCTGCCACTGAAAGAGAAGATTGTAATTAAAAATGTAATTAAGGATTTTTGTAATATATTTCCTGATGTACCAAATAAGACTAATTTAATTGTACATGATGTTGATGTTGGTGATGCAACTCCGGTCAAGCAACACCCATTTAGAGTTAATCCTGAAAAGTTAGAAGTTCTTAGATCTGAAATAAAATATATGCTTGATAATGACATTATTGAACCAAGCTCAAGCAATTGGAGCTCACCTTGTGTTTTGATCCCTAAACCAGACAAAACATTTAAATTCTGTACAGATTATAGGAAAGTAAATACTTTTACAAAATCTGATTCCTTTCCAATTCCTAGAATTGATGATCTTATTGATCGTATTGGCCTACATTACCAAGATTGATTTATTATCAGGATATTGGCAGCTACCTCTATCAGACCGTGCCAAAGAAATATCAGCATTTGTTACGCCAGATGGGTTGTATCAATATAAGGTTATGCCTTTTGGGATGAAAAATGCCCCTGCTACTTTTCAAAGAATGATTAATAACCTCATTTCTGACCAGGAGAATTGCAATGCCTACATTGATGATGTAATTATTTACAGCAAAGATTTTTCACATCATGTTAAGCAGTTAATATCTCTTTTTGAAAAATTGTCAAAAGCCAATTTAACTGTTAATTTGAATAAGAGTAAATTTTGTCATGCTCATGTAGAATACTTGGGTTATGTTGTGGGACAGGGTCATATAAAACCTGTCACTGCTAAAGTTGAAGCTATTAAAGCACTCCCTACTCCCACTGATAGAAAACAACTCAGAAGATTTTTGGGAATGGCTGGTTATTATAGAAAGTTTTGCCAAAACTTTTCCATAATTGCCAATCCTTTAACAAATCTGTTGAAAAAGAATGTTAAATTCCTATGGACAGATTCTTGTCAAAAAGCCTTTGAACAACTTAAAGTTGTATTATTTCAATCTCCCATTCTATTGGCTCCTAATTTTCAAAAACAATTTAAATTAGAAGTAGATGCCAGTGACATTGGGATAGGTGCTGTTCTTTTTCAGGAAGATAATCTTCATATAGACCATCCAATATGTTTCTTTTCTAAGAAGTTTAATACTCATCAACGAAATTACTCTACTGTAGATAAAGAATGTTTAGGACTTATCCTATCCCTTCAACAATTTGAATTCTATGTTAAGGGCTCAAATATACCTGTACTGGTTTTCACAGACCATAATCCTTTAACATTTTTACACAAAATGAGTTGTAAAAATCAACGATTGTTAAGATGGAGTTTATTTTTACAGGAATATAATCTAAATATTCAACATATCAAAGGCATTGATAATGTTATTGCTGACACATTATCCCGCTGTAAAAAAAAATAATTATTATTATGTTTATTATTGTACATCCGGTAACATCCTGTTTAATGTACTACTACAGTATATTTAGTGTATCTTATACATTTTTAATTAAGCTGTAAAAAGATTTACATTTCTTACTAAATGTAAACTTTTTATTTTTGGGAGGGAGGTGTTATGTGTTTGGATTATGTCTTGTTTCCCTCCTATGTAACTAACTGCACCACTGCCAGGGCCTTAGTTCTGACCTCTAGTTGAACTCTGCTACTGTTGCGTCAATAATTGTTGTTTACTAGAGTGTACCTAGAGCATTCTTTCACCCTCTGGAACATGTTAGAAAGAGATGTTGACAATTTTTGTGAGTTATTCTTAGCCTACTTTTATTCCAGAAATCTCTAACATGTATAGTATAAATATAGGAGATTCGCGTGATAGAAGGGAAGTTTTTACATCGATGTAGTATTCTTGAGTCTTGGTTTAAGCATATTGTAAGCGCATCAGTGGCAGAGCTGTATTGTATCTTGTATGTACTTGTACGCATTATTACATTGTTGTTTTATTCTGTTCTAAGGATATTCGTGAGTTGATTTTTCTTTTCTATTTTTCTTTTGATATTAATTTGACTTAGTAAATAAATTGTTTTAAAATTGGTATCGTCTGAAGTGTTGTGTTATTAAATAAATTATTTTAATTTTTATTAATTAAGTTAGCTACAAATAATTAATATTGTTTGTTATTTATTACAACCTCTTTAACGAGACCACTTAATTTAAATTTAATACTACAGGAGGTCTGTAATAACAAAAAGCTATAAATGTAATAATTAAATAATATTTTTTTTTACTGAAGACTTAAAATGGATATTGTAATCGGGTACAAAAGAGGCGAGTCTTTTTATTTAACAAATTTATAATTTGTACGTTGATGCTCGTAGAATTTCAATCCTTTTATTAAAAAGTAATATTAATTGAAAAAAATATGTAGACAATAAAGGAATTAGACTAAATGGTAATCGATCCCGGGGCGCATGTATGGCAGTCCGATACGTAAACCACTTCACTACCGGCGACATATGTCCTGCATTAAATAGCAAAATATAATATGAGACAATAAGATCATTTGTCTATAAATTAACTAATATAAGCGATGGAACACTCATCGTCTGCTATTCATTAATATATAGGCTATACAAGCTGAATTCCCCGGCGTCGTCCGTGAAAAAATTAAAGGCCTGTATAAGCTACAGATAAACAAAATATATAGACTAGACGTTCTAATTTTAAAAAAATATATATATTAACTTTAAACATATAGGAAAGAAATTTAAAAAAAACGTTGAAATTGTATACTGCTATAACATACAAAATGACATAATTAAATACGCCTGTCTTTTTATTTAAAAAAAAGTTAGGACTATCCCTGTAGATAAGAATCAAACACCCGTATTTCGAGTTGTATTCTAAAATATCATTATTGGATTTTTTTACTAAAAATATTTTTGGAAAGTAAGTTCTAAAATCCTTACAATATTTATAAAAAGTAATATACTATTTAAAAAAAAAAGAAAAAAAAGTAGAGCTACCAGTGTGGAATCTAACCCAGACTGCTCGCTTGACAGGCGAAGACGCTAAACTCTACGTTAGGGAAACAACATGTCAATAAGGGATCACGAAAGTAAGATATAAGACAATAATGTCACGTGACTTGAAATTAAAAAAAATTAATTGGTTTGATGCAAACACAAGTTACTTTATATACAATATATATATATATATATATATATATATATATATATATATATATATATATATATATATATATATATATATATTATAATATGTATGTATTGTTACATAGTCTGTCTTATTTCTAAGTCGTTTTATTGTTGTTGTAACCATTAAAACAAATTAACAAAGGAGCTGTATATTATTCTTTTAACTATAAAATTCAGTACGAATTTTTAAAAAAGCAACAACGAAACACAATTTAAAAATTTTGTCTTACAAAAAACACGCCGTCTTGTAACTATACAATACAATACAAATAAAAACAATGTATTATACTAGTTTTACAATGTCAATGTAATAGAGTAGTCCTGTCAGACCTGATTGATTCATATGTCCGGTGAAGCAGCGTTTTGAAAGTTTCTGTGACCTTGGTAAAACAGGCGATTGTGTTGGCCGCAGCAATGCTCTGTCTGCCTTCCTTAATAATTTAAATTTACAAAATCAAAGTTTTTGTTTACAAATCCAGTACCAGTCGTAACTGTCTCTATTATAGAAAAATGACTGGTAAAAGTATGCAGAAAAAAAAGAACCCAAGTGTAATAGCAGACTTTTGTTTGTCATCTTGAAATGACACGAAATTAAAGTTAGCATTATTGCCTAAATTAAAAAACAAATATTTGTTTTAGAAAATAGCAACAGCAATTTTAAAAATAAGGAATTCGAATGCTACCTTGCTATTTGGTATTGCTATTAAATGACAATTGTAATTTGTATGTATACATTTTAAAAGTTTTGTTCCTGTTGTTTCAGAATGTTCCGCACCAAACTACGGGTTCGGTTGTAAAGAAATTTGCTCCGTCACATGCTACGGTGAAAAATGTGATTATAGAGGTCAGTGCTTACGTTGTCCCATCGGAAGGACAGGGGCACATTGTATGGAAATGACCCTGGAGAGAAATCAATATGACAATGTATTAAATAATACATGTAATACTCCTGGATGTAGTCAAAGTAATGCAGAGAAACTAGAGCAGTGTATAAATGTTAACATTTTTTTACTACTTATAAGCACTTGTATTTTAGTTCAATCAACAATGTAATACAATTTAAAAAGAAATCGCATAAAAACTTTGGGTATCTCGTGAATACAATATGTGCGTATTAATTGCTTTTTAATATTATAAACAAGTATGTTTAAGTTACACTTAGAGTTAGATTGGACTTATTTACTTTATTTATAGCAGTGAAAAAAATAATGTGTTGTTGTTGTTATAGTATCATTGTTTAATGTATTTACTATATCAGCTTATTCAATAAATCATAATATTAAAAAAAATGATTGTTGATTACTCCATGTTGTCCATTTAATTACAGTCAAGTCTAACTCACCAGGACTTTGAAACTCTTGTGGTAACCCTGATCTTGTTTGACGTAAACGTTTTACAGACGTTCCTTCTATATAGAAGATTATTACAACCAATAGGCCCAAAACTCCTGCAGGGCGGTAGAAATCGGTCGGCGGCAGGGATATTATTCGAGAAGTGTCGGTTGATAGTCCAGTGAACTAACTGCTGGACCCAGCCGGCCTCACAGCCAGCCAGTCGAGACCGTTTCACTGTTTGTGGCCGCTCCGTATGCTACAGCTGCTTGGAGTCACAGATACGAGCTGGGTGCAAGGCGAAATCGACCTAAGTTGGTCAAACTTAGATTAATCCAACCATATAAATATATAAAATAAATAATAACGTTGCTTATATGGCGCATATCCCATTGATGACAGTTCTATGCGCTGACGACAGTTACAGAATACAGACAGACAACGAAATATGTAATAATACGCTAGTTCTGCTGACGAAATAGGTGAGTCTTCAGCCGGCTCCTGAAGGTGTCATAGCTAGGGCTCTGGCGAAGCTTTAGAGGGAGGCGATTCCAAGCCGACAGTCCTGCGTAGGAAAATGAATGTTCGCCAGCGGACACTAGCCTCACACGAGGGATCCGTACAGTAAGTGCGTCAGAAGCCGAACGAAGTGGGCGGGACTGGGTGTAGAGCACCAGACAAGAGCGAAGGTAATTTGGGGCACAGGTATTCAGACACTTATAGCATATCTACGGTGATGGGAAAGGTCTAGAAATAATGTCAACATATCTACGATGATGGTGACAGGTCTAGGAATAATGTCAACATATCTACGGTGATGGTGACAGGTCTAGAAATAATGTCAACATATCTACGGTGATGGGGACATGTCTAGAAATAATGTCAACATATCTACGGTGATGAGGACAGGTCTAGAAATAATGTCAACATATCTACGGTGATGGGGACAGGTCTAGAAATAATGTCAACATATCTACGGTGATGGGGACAGGTCTACAAATAATGTCAACATATCTACGGTGATGGGGACAAGTCTATAAATATTTTCAACATATCTACGGTGATGGGAACAGGTCTAGAAATAATGTCAACATATCTACAGAGATTGGGACAGGTCTAGAAATAATGTCAACATTATCTACGGTGATGGGGGATTGTCTAGAAATCCCACACAACAAACATCGGACATGGTAGTGGCAGGTTAAAGGCGATCGCGCAACTGCAACGTCTCTTGAAAGAAAAAGATTAACATTACGGCTTTTATGTCCAGGGCGTACTGTTGGTGTATGCCAGTGTGATAGTGGTGGCGAGGGGGGGGGGGTACATCAAGACCTTGTCCGAGTCTTGACGCATTTAGTAAATGCAGGCACGTGGGATGCACATACCTACCCTCACACACAATTTCGCGGAATACCTTTTAGTTTATTATCGAGGCGGAATTGTTAACGTACTTGCATTGTCGACCGAAAACACAAATTGCATGATATAGATCTTGTCATTTAGTATTCTGGCTTGGCGAGACGGGTATTGTAATGCGCCTATTCCTTCATTCCCACCACGTTTCAGTGGCAGTAACAATAAGACGTGCAACTGAGGAACGCTCATCTTTGGCGTCCTCTTAATGGGTGTGTATATCTGGTTTAATAGCCTGCCAGCTCTCAGGTCTAAGGGTAAAGAATTGTTTGAAATATCTATCAGACACAGAACTCAAATATAGTTTAGTCTAATACTGCATCACAGTCTAAAGTTAACACGCTTATCACTTTGTCTGAAATTCGTCAGTTGGTAGACGAAAAATGATATAAACTATGCACTTTAAAGTAGTTTACTACATACTATATGTACTATATTGAAAGGATCTTAACTTAATAATATAATCTACAAATGTACAATTTTTAAAAGACATTTGAATATTTTCAGGAGATGAAATTGGTCATGACGTTTATCCAATAATTCTCAATCCCCTTGCTAGTTTGCGACGGTGTTGAAATCGCTGAATATTTCATTTCATCGTCTTAACTTTCATGCGCCAATTTTCAAATCGATAAGAATTAATGTGTAAATTAGATTGTTCAATCTTCTTTCAGTTGGACACCACTAACAGGCACACACATAAAAATGATGTAAAAGGGATAATATAATAAGATATCTAAACATGGGGCTCATTCATTATGATTGTACTATTATCAAACTTATAGACTTTTTTAGCAGAAGTTAGTTGCCTAGTAGAAGCACATTTGGCAAGAGTATTCAAGGTTTCGATTTTAAATTCTGGAAAAGTGACGATGTTTGTTTACGCGTCTGGATGGTATACATGAGTATGGATTTATCAGGCATTAATATTTAGCTTGTAATAATGAAGTAAACAGAAGTAAATAACATCATTATTGAAAAAAAGGAAAGAAGATTAAGAAGGATGGGCCGCGTTGTCCATATAAACAAAAATGCTTAAACGAGACCAAGGAAAAGGAAAATAAGTATCTACACGTGACCAATGCTAGACATTACGAATCGTTTGTTACCTGGCTAATGATTGTCAACTCGACTGTGTGGAAATTCCGAGTAGAATCGGTGCATTCAAAAATGTTTAAACTTATTGTTTGGGCATAACAATATTAAATATAATATATAAAAATATGCAAAAAAAAAAAAACAACAACTATATCACAATGAGGCCACGTGTCTTTAAATTGACCAACAAGAGTAGAATTAGAGATGAAGCTCGTACTTTCTATAATATATAATGTATATATTTAATACAATTCAGTATAGATGCATACATACACTAAGAGCATTCTTATAGCCCTTACATATAAATCATACGGTTATAAATGTACACAATCATTGTTGGTGTTACGTTATATCAAAAAATTAATAGTAAGCGTATATTTCATTTTATAAAGTTCCCTTTCTACTTATATTTGAGGCAGCTATCAGTCTAAAAATAAAACATTTTAAACCATAGACTATAATATACATGGACCGCTTGCTTTAGTTTTTTATGCTATTAACTTTTTTTTTTGCAATTCCCGATTCTAAATAAAGTAATTGTCATACATGTTCCGTTTTATTAAATCGCATATTTTCGCCTTTAAATGAATACTTGTAGGCCTATTAATCCTATTATCATTGACTATAATAAAATGGACCGCCTGTTCTATTTTTAGAGCTTATGTTCTTTTTCCGTGCGCAAACAACACTGATCTATAAATGTTTCCTCTCTGTACAACTTTTGATTTTAATTTTTCTTTGAGAAAATCATTGCGATTAAATAAAACGGAACTTGTATATGTAGTCATGTATATCAATGACTTTATTTCCTGTATAGCAATTACTTTATTTATAATCGGGAATTCCGAAAATCAGTGTTTCAAGTCATCATATAGCAGAAATACTAAAGCAAGCGGTCCATGTATATTATAGTCTATGGTTAAACTATAGTCGTAATTTGTATCTCAATAAATTTGTTACTATCCAGCGAGAGAAAAAAATGTATGTCTTCAATTCTTTAACATTAATCTAATTTATACATTTTGTTTCTTTTAGAATAACATTGCGATTTAATGGCTGTATTTTTATATGCATTTATACAATTTGTTTTGTATTTGATTTTTTGTAAAGAGATACCAATTATTTTTCTATTTAAACATTTCTTTTTGCTTCTGTACAATAGTGTCTTGACACATTTTTAACAAAAAACAAGTTTCCTTCGTGGGTTAAAAATAATACATTTTACGATGGAAAATATGTTTACAAAGCAAATACGCTTAGAATAATATGTAT
This sequence comes from Anisus vortex, assembly GCA_949126835.1. Lineage (NCBI taxonomy): Eukaryota > Metazoa > Mollusca > Gastropoda > Planorbidae > Anisus > Anisus vortex. The sequence goes on from OX421503.1 coordinate 18,868,304, forward strand.
CGAACAAAATTATTTCCATCTAAATGCATGTGCAGTTACATTTATTTATTATTAAATATAGCTTGAATGCAATTTTCTTATATTTATGCAACAAATGGAAATATGGGTGCAATTGCTACTCTTTATCAATTTTTTTTAACATGCACCTACATCAATGAGAGAACCATTTAACTTATGCAAGCAGAAGACACTACAGATAGGTCCAAGCTAAAGTGGGTGAAACAAAGAAATAGAGAGAGAGAGAGAGATGCAATAAGACAAAAAAAAACATGTCGAATAGAAATGTATTCAAAGTGTTAGCTTATTTACTTTTACACTATACCGATGAAAAGAAGTCAGGGCCGGCTCTACCATATAGCTGCGGCTGCCTAGGGCGCAAAATTTTTGGGGGCGCAAAATAGAGGATTTATTTTGAAATTGGGGTATTTAAAAATATAAACTATATTAAAGTTTAGTGCTTCTGCGCGCTACTAGAATAGGTAAATGAATGAATAGGTAATGAAAGGTGAAGGGTATTTTATTTAAATGGTCTTAGAAAATAGGAAAGCTTGCCTAACAGTAGCTTACTTAGTTTAGCAACCACGCTGTGCGTAGCGGAGTGCAAAAAGTCAACCCCTCACTTCCCTAGGCCACACCCTGGATGCGATGCGGCGGCGGAATATCATAGTGAAGTGACGTGACGGTGACCTTAAAGTCAGTTTGTGAATCGTAAATCATGAGGGCGCTGAGTTGTTTGCTTTGGCAGTACAGTTGTTGTTTTTCAGACTGTTAATTACGAAAACGAGTGCCGATACATTAAATTCCCTAAGTGACCCTAAATGGCACAAGATGGTCCAGTCGAATTGATGCACTAACACCTCTGCGGTACCATTTATATCATGCTTGTGATGCTTTTGAAGACAATTTTAAAGACACTAATTGGATCTAGTGGCAATATTGCGAAGATAGAAGCCCTTGGTTTACTCAAGTTTATTGTTGCACTGGTCACATAGCACAACATTTTGATTCATGTAAGCATAACTATTAAGACACTGCAACAAAAGGACTTGAGTCCCCAGAGAGCAGTTAGTCACCTGGTGTCTTTGAATTTTTGTACAACATTCCCGACCTTAAAAACAAGACTAGACCAGAGTTTAAGTCGATGTTCAAAAACTTGGAAAAAAAACACATTAACAATTGAAAAAGATGAAGGTTTGAATGAATCTGACATTGTTGCTGTACGACAGTGTTCGGAACTTAGAGCAATTTCTCATCATCTCTATGACTCAGTATCAACCCCTGAAGAAGTCCTAAACTACATTTACCAACAGAATCTTAAAAATGGATTTCTTATCATTTGTGAAGCCCTTCGTATTTTGCTTAGGTTGCCTTTTTCCGTAGCTAGTGCTGAACGTAGTTTTTAGATATTTAAGCTAATTAAAACCTATCTGCGTAGTATATTGTGTCAGGAGAGACTTGCGGGTCTGGCGACAATTTCTATTGTTAGTGAGATAGCAAGACAATTAGACTCAAAAGCCCTCATTTAAGAATTTGCTCAGCAGAAAGCAAGAAAAGTACCACTAGTGTTTTAGTCTTGAGTATAAATACTGGTGATCAGTATTTAAAAGTGACTTTTGGACCGTAGTTAAGAAAACAATAATCCAATATCAAGTATTCTTTGTGCATTATTTTAAGTGTTATAAAAACAGAAAACATATCTATAATTTAACTGAGTTTCGGTTTGTTATTAAGAGAACTGTACATAATGCAGGTATAAAACAACATATAAACCCATATATTTATTGTAAAACTGTGTGTTATGTAAATTTTCTAATAATAATTTAGATTTCTTATTATTAATTTATAATGCAAAACGATTGTTACTTTTCATTCAACTGTTTTAACTACATTTCACAGCCATCAAACAAAGGTTAGGCTATAAAATAAAATTCTTTGTTGGGCTATAAAAATTATTAACAAAAACAAATTTTCGAAGTTCCATACGTGGCAGACCTCGCCGAAGGCACTTTAATGAGGGCGCAGAATTTGTTTTCGCCTAGGGCGCCAAAAACATTAGAGCCGCCCTGAAAGAAGCTAGCTCATCAAATATGTATAATGATATAACACTTTCACAAACTAAGAAAATATATTATGAGCACGAGCTTGCCACATAGGCTACGTCAATATAATATGAATATAATTTCTGATGTATATATAAATAAATATTATGAAAAGCAGTTCTGTCGATATTTAAATGTAATACAATATGTTACATTTTGTTTCAAATATATATTATTTAATCCCATAACTACCATCTAAAGGTCTACTAAAATAAGTTTTCTACCATTCCATTAATTTAATCTATATAACTTTACTTTTATACCTCATCTATGCAAAAATCCTTGTAAAAACAAGCTAGAATTTCGCTTGTCTTTATCTTCGCGCTGCATAAAAATAATTATAATCCTATCATCCTGTTGAAAGACTAGAAAAATTTGAGCTAAGCTTTAAAAAAAAATAGTTAACCTTTTCATAGAATTTCAAACGCGTTTCAAGAAATTAAACATAACAAATGGAGTCAGTCATACGTAAGATGTGGAGATTCATGCGTACCCAGAAAAGAGTGCGTCATAAACAAAAAGAACTAAATCAAATAGTATTTAAAGATCACTACTTGTTCCCTTATTGACAAGTCTTAAATGAGGCGTGAACATTTGAACCCGAATGTTCGTGAACTTCCTGTTCTATTTTTAAACTAATAAACAAAAAAGCATGCTTTTGCTGGTGTTTGACAATTGATTTCAACCTCGACGGCCAGTTCTAGTCTTTTAGAATTATACAAAGGATACAATATTAGTTATGAGGAATCCGTTTTTAACATCAAAAGTGAACAGGCGATAATTAATACTTAAGTGTTAGTCGCGTGAGATTAAATGTTTATTTGTTTACAAAATAAATAAGTCAAGAGTTGCGTTTTCTTGGTTATTGAAAAACAAAATGCGTAAATTCATAAAAACGAATAACAAAAATTCTTTTGCATTAAGCAATAAGTTTGATATTTTAAAAGGGTGATTTTTCCCTTCTGACTTTCACAATACATTGTTTTGCTTTGTAAACATCTATTGGAAATGAAATAAATTTTAATCCCCAACAAATTTGAGTACAACCAGTAAAGTAGCACACAGACATTGTTTCGAATAAATTGATCGAATAAGAACGGAAATGTTTTTGCACGTGACCTTTTATGCATGCATACACATTAAGACTTGTCTATGGGGCAAATATACAATTGGAATATTTCTTTTAGTAACCGGTTTGCATTTAAATGTAAGTTGAAAATGTGACAGGGATATAAAGTTTGACTTTTATATTCTTAAATGTGTAGACGCATTCATTTTGAAAATGCAATTATAATACTCGACAAACAGGTAAATTACAATAATAATTTATCGTTTAATTAAACACAGTTAATAATAATATAGTTAAAAGGACACTAATAAACAAGACAACTAGACACTGAAGTATATAGTGATGTTTGCAACGACGTGTATATCAATCACGTAAGCAAAAACGTGTGACAATCCTTGCTTGTCTAGATGTATACCTGACCTTGAGTAAACTAATGGATGATAGTGAAGATATATTCTTTTATATATCATATTTATTTGTCGATGAAAACATTTACATTGCTAAATACAAACTGAAACAAGGTGATTAGATAAATATGTTATATGCAACGTATGAAAACATTTTAGTTTGGACAAATTGTTTAAATTCAGGTAAGTCATTTTAATGGTATAAACATAGTAAAAATTTATTGTGCAGTGTTGATGACATTTGAAAAGCTAAGTCATTTAATTGATTTTATAGGGTTCTTGTAGTTGATATATTAATTTTTTTATATTTTTTTTATTGTGGAAAGGGTTGGAAGAAAAATGGCATGCTATTAACCGGTCTACGGGGTAACCATCCTTGGATTTTTAAAATTTGAACTCATACAATTTATATCCGCTAGAGATAACATACTAATAAATACTTCATATTTACATCTCATCGTGTACTCTGCATGTGCTTTAGCTCTGTTATCTAAACTGATTGTTAACTATATATTTATAAAACGTTTATAATTAAGTTTTGTATCTAGCAAATAATTTTAGCGCCTCATTTTTTTTATCACACAGTTCTTGCTATTTATCAAAACAAGAGGTTGTATTCTATTGGCATTAATGTTAATATAAACGTTCTAGCAACAGTATATCTAAAAAACAAGTGAATACACACATTTTTTTTTTAATTTACAGTAAATTTGTCCATGTATGTGTAACTAAGCTAACTATTAATAAATTATAGACACCATTGTAAATATGCAATAAGCAGTCATAATTGTAACTAATTAAATAGTATATTAATGAACAAACAGCTCTATACAATAAATATGTATGAACAAACAGCTCTTTACAATATATGTGTATGAACAAACAGCTCTATACAATATATGTGATAGATGTATGAACAAACAGCTCTATACAATATATGTTAATGAACAAACAGCTCTATACAATATATGTGATAGATGTATGAACAAACAGCTCTATAAAATATATGTGTATGAACAAACAGCTCTATACAATATATGTGTATGAACAAACAGCTCTATACAATATATGTGTATGAACAAACAGCTCTATACAATATATGTGTATGAACACACATCTCTATACAATATATGTGTATGAACAAACAGCTCTATACAATATATGTGTATGAACAAACAGCTCTATACAATATATGTGTATGAACAAACAGCTCTATACAATATATATGTATGAACAAACAGCTCTATACAATATATGTGTATGAACAAACAGCTCTATACAATATATGTGTATGAACAAACAGCTCTATACAATATATATGTATGAACAAACAGCTATATACAATATATGTGATAGACATAACAAAAACTATTATCATTGAAATATTATTTTACTAGAAAACTATTTTGCAAGATCGTCTGTAATATTGATTGACCTAGTATTTCTAGCTCACTCGGCCTGTCGTTTCATCAACATCCAAGACCATTCAGACGTAGATCTATGTACTGGTATGTTTCTTATCATTATACATTTTTACATTATTTGTTGTTTTTTTTCATATCAAACCAAGTTTGCTGGCCTATGGATTAGTTAGTAGATTCGTTTTCATCATACACACAGCCATAACCAATAAGCGAAATCGCCTATGAAGTTGGTATACTTTGCATCAGGCTTTCTCACACATATAAATTAACTTAGCGTGATTTTTTTTTTTTATTAATGTAACAAATATTTATTGATACGAAACATATGTAGAATTGGAAATCGTCCTCTTATAAGCAAAGTCAGTTAAATTCCACTAGCATCTCCCCAAACATATTTGATGTCAAATAGCCATATGAAAGAATAGCCTTAACTGTGAGTGTGATCACTCTTTTTTTTTCACCGCCTTAGCCCCCAACCCAAAATGCTACCTAAAGTTAGTTAGACCTGTTTTAGAGAATGCGTCTTCTATATGGAACCTTTTTACTTAAAAATAAGATATACAAAAATATATAACAAAATGAGAAGAAAGCAGTAACAGTCATAACTAGCGAATATTTACAACTGGTAAGTGTCACGCTACGAAGTAGTGATAGTACATTAAACATACGAAGTAGTGATAGTACTGTCATGTATATTGTTTTTCCAAGAATTGGAACACGCAATGTTTATTCCTCTCTCTCTTTTCTTACTACACACAATATTAGGACGTTTAGTAGGAAAACAAAAGGTTCTAGGTATTGTTGGGATTCTGTGTTGATCTCAAATTCTCAGAGTCTGGGAACGACTCATTATTTAATAGGGGAAGTTCCTATCGTTTTTGTTATGAGTTTTGTAATGATACCATGATTTTCACCCCTACTGGTAATGGGTCTATCCCTTGCACCACTCGGATAGTATTTAATGATTTGTTTTGTCTGAAAGACAGAGAGTTTCAAAATATGTTCCTCTGAGAACGTTTGTGTTTGCACTATTTATTCTAACTGTACATAATAGATATATTGTATATATTGAACATACCACCTGAAATAAACTATCAACAACAGTTACACTGAAGCTTCCTTGTCAAGTTATTATTCTATTGTGTTGTATACATTACAATAAGATTTATCTACTACTCTAATGTACAAGAAAGGAAATGTTGGAATACAAATACTGAATTTGTGCCCAGGACTATAAGAAGAGTTCGTGTAATACTGAAACATAAATACTAATAATTAAAGTCTCCCCTAGGACTAACGAGAATTATCAGCAAGATCTACACAGCTCTGGCCACAAGAAGATTGTGGACGTAACAAAATTTGGTGGTCTCGCCCGGTATATTTGAGTTCTACTTTTCCTGACCTAGGATTAACAAAATTTAGTGGTCTCGTTCGATATATTTGAGTTCTACTTTTCCTGATCTAGAATTGGAAAAAATTGTTGATCTCGTCTGGAAAATTTGAGTTATATTTTTCCTGAGCTATAAATATTTTGTGACATTAGTAGTACTGAGAGCGGCATATTTGTGTTTCGTTTTCTAGGACTGTGAAACTATTCTTTTTTAAAAAGAGGAGAGAACTGGTTTGCGTATTTTTTCCTTGGGAAGTGTGAAGATTCCACGAAGTGTGTAATATTATATTGTGCAAATTTCTGGACAAATCGTAAGTTGGAACTTTATATTTTATTATACAATATATACTACTCTACTATCACAAATATTTCGAACGCTATACTATGGCTTCGAATATATCAAGTGAGGAACTTAATGCCATGTCATTTGCTGAACTAAAATAATTAGCTGAGTCCTTTGGGATTGAGGCAGGACAGGCAAGACCTAATCGTAATCGTTTGATCAAAGAAATTATGACATGTTTGAACGGGCAGAATGCCATGAACACTGGTAATGTAGTTGAAGTGGGACAGAACGATATCAATGAAGGTTATGTAGCTCCCAGTGGGGGCGAGGTAATTGCCCACGGAGACGAGGTAAGAAATATGTCATCTAGATCCTCAAACAATGATGAAGATGAAGGGTTGAGTGAAAACCTAAAATTCCAATTAGCTATGAAGAGAATGGAATTAGAAAGTATGGAAAGGAGAGAATTGGAAAGAATTAGGATAGAAACTGAAAGGGAAAATGAAAGAATTAGGATTGAAAGCAGAGAAAGGATAGAGATGGCACGCATGAACAGACCTGACCATCGTAGGGACAGCAATGGTATGGATATTAGCGCAATGAAGCAACACTTGCCTATATTCAGAGAAGAAGATGTTCAAGATTTCTTTTTGCTTTTTGAGAGGATAGCTGTAGATTATCAGTTCCCTGATGATAAGATGGCTTTATTGTTAAGGTCAACTCTCAACAAAGGAAAAGCATTGGACGTAGTGTTGAGTTTAACACCCGAGGAAATAAATGACTATGAAGTAATGAAAGATAGGGTGCTAAAAAGTTATTCCCTGACACCAGAAAAATATAGAAATCTATTTAGAGACAGAAAGAAGGCATATGATCAAACTCATGTAGACTTTTTGAGACAAAAGGAGAAAATGTTAGAACAGTGGCTAAGGTCACAGAATGTAAGTGAGTTTGATAAACTCAAGAACCTAATATTGTTTGAGGAATTCAATGATTGTATTCGAGTGGATATTAAAACCCACATCTCAGACCGAGGGGTGTAAGATGTGCATGAAGCTGCTAGATTGGCAGATAACTATGCCATAATTCACGCCAGCATAAAGCCATATTATGCTGACAAACCCAAAGTGCACAAACCAGAGCCCAAGGAGGCTAGTAAACCAAAAGAGACAAGTGAAAACAATAATAAGAACAGTGGTGTAAATAATAATAGTAACTTAGTTCATTTCAGGAAGCAGACAGATGTAAATAAAGCAAAGGTGGTATGTTTCAATTGCAAGAAAGAGGGCCACATGAAGAAAGATTGTTGGATCCTTACCAAGAAGCAAGGTGCTATTCTACACTGTGCCATAGTGCAGAAAGATAGCAAGCAGACAGAAGAAGTGTGCAACACAGGGTCAAGAAACTCAAAAGAAATGCGGCCGGCATCGCCCATAGTTAAGGAGTCGATGGTTTTTGAGAACAGTCTATCTAAGGTAAAAGAGAATAGCTGTACTCAATCTATTATGCTTTCAGAAGGCCGTGTGGAACAGATGGTTCCTGAAGTCCCGGAAGAGGACGACCTATCCGATTTTCGACCCTTTGTCTACGAGGGGACAGTGTCGACAGAAGTCGATGTACTCAGCAAGAAGAAAATACAGATATTACGTGACACGGGTTCTGCTGTCAGCGTGATCCTGGAGGGCAGTGTGTCGTTAACGGATGCCACCAGTACCGGTGAGTCTGTTGTGCTGAGAGGTGCTAGTATGGAGGCTGTGGAAGCTCCACTGCACAGAATAAAACTCGAGTCGGATATTTTTACAGGTAACATCGTAGTGGGAGTGTGGCGCGCACTACCCGTCAAAGGCGTTTCCATGATATTAGGAAATGACATTATGGGCGGCAGAGTCACTGTCGAGCCCATGGTTAAAGTGTTGGAGACAAAGATGGCGGAGGCCAAAACCTTCGTCCTGCCAATGAACGCCTAACATGTGCACTGACAAGAGCAATGCAGAAAAAGAAGTCGGTAAAGACTCCTGCTACGCCGTGTAGTGCAACGAAAGATGTGTTTGTCTGTTCTGAAGACACACATGCGAATGAAACAGTGATAACAGAAACACCTGACATCGATTTAAGTGCTACGTTCTTTGCTGAACTAACAACTGGTGATGCAACAGAGAACGATAACATTTTGTCACCAAAGCAGAAATTGGTGAAAGAACAATTTAATGACGAAGTAATAATGCAACTCAGAATGAAAGCTGTTGATGAAAAGACTGCAGATGCGATGGCGGAATGTTTCTACATGAAAGATGAAGTGTTGATGAGAAAGTCGAAACCGCTCAACTCAGGTACAAACGAGTGGGACAGTATTCACCAGATTGTAATACCTAAGTGCTATCGTCAAGATATACTGCGTATGGCGCATGATCTTCCTTTCGCTGGTCACATGGGAGTCCGAAAAACGCACCACCGTATCCTCCCTTACTTCTACTGGCCAGGACTGAGAAGAGATGTCGAACAATACTGCAAGACTTGCCACGTATGCCAAATGGTAGGACGTCCTAACCAACGAATTCCTGTCGCTCCACTCCAGCCGATACCAGCGTTCGACGAACCATTCAGTCATATACTCATTGATTGCGTGGGCCCGTTGCCGAAAACAAAAGCCGGTTTTCAATACCTGCTCACAGTCATGTGTTTATCCACTCGCTTCCCGGAAGCCATTTCGTTGCGGAACATAACAACAGTGAAGGTGGTAGACGCCCTGACAAATTTCTTCACACGTTATGGCCTACCGAAGACAGTACAGTCCGACCAGGGGACTAACTTTACTTCGAACATTTTCAAACAAGTCATGGAACAATTAGGGATAAGCCATAGGCTATCAAGTGCCTATCATCCTGAGAGCCAGGGAGCTCTGGAAAGGTTTCATCAGACATTAAAATCGATGCTTAAAAAGTACTGTTATGAAAACGAGAAAGACTGGGATAAGGGTGTGCCTTATGTACTGTTCGCTGCAAGGGAGGCCACTCAGGAATCCCTGGAGTTTAGCCCATTCGAACTTGTGTATGGACACTCAGTCAGAGGTCCGTTGAAACTTCTACATGAAACTTGGCTAACGGACAGTGAACCGATTGGACTTTTGTCATATGTAGATAAATTTAAAAATAGGCTTTATCATGCTTTTAACCATGTGAAGATTCATTTTCCACAGATGCAGGAGCGTATGAGACAGAACTATGACCGTAAAGCTACAGCTAGAACTTTTGCACCAGGTGACAAAGTTCTTGTGTTTCTACCTTTGCAAAATCAGCCTTTAAGTGCAAAGTTTAGTGGACCCTATGAGATAGAGTCAAAGCTTGGCGAGGTCGATTATTTTATAAAGACTCCTGACCGGAGACAAAAGCAGAGGGTATGCCATATTAATTTACTTAAGCCCTATGTTTCCAGGGAAAAGAGTAAACCACGGGAGGTCCCCATGATTTCGTTAGCTAGAGTCCCGACGGATTTATCTAGGATAGAATATAAGTTTGCAGAAAGTAAACTTAATAATACAGATGCCCTTAAGAGTTTAGATACAAGGCTAGAACATCCTCCGTTAGAAGATAAGGAGACGATTATTGAGCTGGTACATGAAAATAAGTCAATGTTTACAAATGTTCCCAGTAGGACACATGTCATAGAGCACGATGTAGTGTTAACCAATAGTGCCAGGTCTATTAAACAGCATCCATTTGACCCCATCAGACCTGAGCATATTAATATAGATGTAAAGTATATGTTGGAAGATGACATAGGAGAAAAATGTGATAGCAAATGGTCTACACCCTGTGTGATGGTACCAAAAGCCGACCACACACTGCAGTTTTATAGAGACCTTGGGAAAATAAGTAATTTGACAAAGACCGACTGGTATCCCATTCCCGTATCATCGACAAGATAGAGACAACGTCACAGCTGATACTCTATCTCGGGTGCTACATGATTGACTGAATAACCCCATACTTATTTTTCAGATCATCTCACTTATTCATTAAGAATGTGTCATGATAACCTATCATTCGTTTAAATTTTGATTATGGAATACCTATAGAATACTTGTATCATACAGAAGTCAAGTCTTTTGAAAGTATTAATAATTTTATAATCATGTATAATATTGATGTTCTGATATATTTTAAATTAATTTGATTATGGAAAAGAAATTCCATTTAAATGTTGATGCATGATGCAATAAATATATAATATGCACGTATTTACTTGATATGGATGGATAAAAGTAATTGTCATCACATGCAATTATGTGGGAAAACTTTGAGCTAGTTGATTTATTATCTTGTTTTATTTTAGTTAATGAATGGAACTAAATAATAATATGTACAATTTTTATCTTAGAAAGAGATGTAATATCAATTGGTATAAATTAATAGATAATTTTGGAAATCTATTGCTAAATTGTTATATCATGGTAATAGAATGGGAAAAACTAGTGGATATTCACTATGTTGTATATAGGTTGTTATGTATTCCATATATCCGGGAATGGAGGGAAACAAAGGTACCTAAAGGTGGGCACTCATTCAACCCTGAACAATCTTTTATATTAAACTTTCAAATTTGCCAAAAACGCATAATAGTGGATTACATTTTAATATTGAGATTACTGTAGTAATCGTAACTAGAGCGTATTTTCTCCTCATATATTGTTTTTCCAAGAATTGGAACACGCAATGTTTATTCCTCTCTCTCTCTCTCTCTTTTCTTACTACACACAATATTAGGACGTTTAGTAGGAAAACAAAAGGTTTTAGGTAATGTTGGGATTCTGTGTTGATCTCAAATTCTCAGAGTCTGGGAACGACTCATTATTTAATAGGGGAAGTTCCTATCGTTTTTGTTATGAGTTTTGTAATGATACCATGATTTTCACCCCTACTGGTAATGGGTCTATCCCTTGCACCACTCGGATAGTATTTAATGATTTGTTTTGTCTGAAAGACAGAGAGTTTCAAAATATGTTCCTTTGAGAACGTTTGTGTTTGCACTATTTTATTCTAACTGTACATAATAGATATATTGTATATATTGAACATACCACCTGAAATAAACTATCAACAACAGTTACACTGAAGCTTCCGTGTCAAGTTATTATTCTATTGTGTTGTATACATTACAATAAGATTTATCTACTACTCTAATGTACAAGAAAGGAAATGTTGGAATACAAATACTGAATTTGTGCCCAGGACTATAAGAAGAGTTCGTGTAATACTGAAACATAAATACTAATAATTAAAGTCTCCCCTAGGACTAACGAGAATTATCAGCAAGATCTACACAGCTCTGGCCACAAGGGGATTGTGGACGTAACATTACATTAAACATACGAAGTAGTGATAGTACATTAAACATACGAAGTAGTGATAGTACATTAAACATACGAAGTAGTGATAGTACATTAAACATACGAAGTAGTGATAGTAAATTAAACATACGAAGTAGTGACAGTACATTAAACATACGAAGTATAGATAGTAAATTAAACATACGAAGTAGTGATAGTACATTAAACATACGAAGTAGTGATAGTAAATTAAACATGCGAAGTAGTGATAGTACATTAAACATACGAAGTAGTGATAGTACATTAAACATACGAAGTAGTGATAGTACATTAAACATAACTAAACATAAACTCAGGGAACCGCGGCAGAGCGGCAGCAAGTACAAATCCTGGTGAAGGCTGTTTTTTTTTTACTCAGGTCAGGAGGGTGTCCCTGGGTCTACCCAGCTCAGATAAGTACCTGACCTTAGTCAAGGCGGCTTTGCATTGTGCTGGCCACACACTCACCTAGTATGCCGTGGCCACAGGAAGCAGTAAATGCCGCTTCACCGGTCCTATGATCATTTTTTTTCTGACGGGTACGTTACTACTTTTCTAATAATAAGCACAACAGTACTTACGTTTCCTTGTCTGGGGTCATCGTTATAAGATTATTTTAACCAAATTCACCAATATTAAAACCACTTAATATTAAGCGCTCCATTATTCATAATAGCTTTTCTCACGCCAAAAGTAGACACACTTAACCAATATTTTACCCCAGCCTTAAGTCTTGGTTTCTTTTCGTAAGTTTATTTTTGGGCGCACACTTCAATATTTTATTTTCTCTTTCAAAGTAAAAAAAATAAAAGATTTTGTTTATCACTTGACATACAAACACAAAATTGAAATTCTCTTTAATTACTTTCGTGTTTTAACTGTATAAGAGAAAGTCAAACAAGGAACCTAAACTACAACTATCACAATGGTATATGTGTGTAGACTACGAAATATGTAAGTTTCAATTGACTGTGTAATGCTTTAAGAGTGATATACACAATCTTAACTTTCCATAAATAACTTATGAGAAACGATTATATTTTCTGATTATAGAATATTACCGAAAGACTGTATTTAATTAAAATAAGTAGATCAAATCTACATTTATTTTTCATCCTACTGTTTAAAGGATTTAGTAAAAATGTCCCCCCTTCAATTAATTAGTTTATATCTTTCAGATAAATACGTATTATGACTAATTATGACTACTACCGATTTTTGTTTATATAAAAACTAATAAATTCTAAAAATATTTTTTTTTCCCAGGGTACTTTTTTATCAACATGATATCTATATAAAACTGTAACAGAAACAGAAACATAAAAATGGATTGTACATGTTTATATATGATACAAGACACTGTTACATGAAATATAGAAAACGCTTTCAATAGAAGTTTAGCATTAAACTGTATAATTTATGGCACTGGTCCATGACGTTAAACGACAACAGGCATAAGTGTATTTATACGCAATGGAAACATGTATCTCAATATAAAGATTCAAACGTGGCGACAGCTAGACAGGTTAGCGGTGCTAAAAAAAAACTACATTTTTATTTTAATCATTATGCAGCTCGTTATATGTGAGGTTAAATTGTGATTTTTCTTAGTAGTGCATGAACCGTGTAAGTCGGCCTAATTTCTACTAAAAAGATTTGACAAACTAAAATTAATATAAAACTTGAATATATTGTAATTCAGATTAGCTAGCATGCATTAATCGGATTATCCAAAAAGAAACATCTGTTAAAGTGATATAATATGAAAAAACGAGATTTTATTGACTCACTATAATAGTGACTGTCGTACGCGTTGTTGCAGTTACATTCATTACAACTAGAAACAACTACATTATAACTTATTCGTAATCGTGGTTGCTTTACAAGTACGAGTGTATTTAGTGGTCTAGTCTGCCATACTAATCTCATCAGGAACGTAAACTGGCTGTCTGTAGTGTAGTGTACAAGGTAGGCCCTCCTAGACTCGAGGGGCTAAGCAATTGTACGTTCGGGAGGGGGGAACACGAACGGGGCAAGCAAACATATCATTCTATCGCCCTATTACAAGCGTCCATTATTGGGCTAGCCTTGAACAGATTCTCACTAATACCTATTCTGTATAAGATGCATGTCCCACTCTCGCTACTATGATAACTTGGTACAAGTGAACAATCTCACTGAGGGCAACGTAGCGCTTTGATTCTAGGGTGGTGTAGCTCCTCACCGTCCCTGAATTTATTAAGGACTCAAAGGCGTTGCGCGGTGTAAGACAGGGGGTAATGATAAACCTCTAAGAACATTACTATAATGATCAAGATATTTGTGGCCTTATTTTGCAATGTTTTTAGTTTAATTTTACAATGATGTTTGGGCAGAAATTATATCTTTTAGAAGAATAGTGTGTACATATTATTCAGAGTATAGTACTATTTAAAATATATTAAGCCAAAGCACTTAAACTTAAATCACATATATTGAGGAAATTAATGTATATGTATAAATTTGTATCCATACAGAAAGAACGTACTTTTTTTTTCAAATATAAATGTCAAAATGAACATATGTGGTAAGTATACTAGATTGTTCTTGGATATCACTTTATATCTATATTTGTGGCTAATTAATTTTGATAATTATTGTAGTCTTACTAATATGAGTCAATGATACTTATGTAAATAATTAGTAAGTATAGTCCGTTATGCAATATACTTCATATTGACGGTCAACTTCTTTCAAATTTCTCAGTCTGTGTAGCGGTTTTAGTGCCATCGATAGTTTATTTACTATAGTATCGTTTCATCTAACTCATTTTCATTTTAATCCGGTTTGCCATAGAGAGTGCTTGTAAACTTCCTCGATTATTTTATATGATCGAACTATGTTATGGCCTTACTCCTTCTTAGGCAACTTTGATAAACTACATTTCTTAATCGGTCTGTGATCAGCATAATGATTTCTATGTTTTCATTGCGTATTAACTAATGGTAGGCTATTACACAGCATTTGTAAAGGCGCACTTTTGTAACAAGCGTTATATATCGCAAGGTCCATGTTTCCCTAATTGATGTAAAGGCTTCAGTGGTACAAACAAATTACAAATTACATATTTATATAGCGCTATTCATAACAAAGTCTTCGAATGCGCTTTATATTTACCATCGTGTTATTAAAATAAATCGAAAAAGTGTGTTTTTAATTTTGTTTAAAAAATGTCTATAATATTGTCAACTTGTTTAATTCTGTTCGGAAGTTCATACCACCACAGAGGTGCTACGACGCTGTAAGAGCGAGCTGCAAATGTTTCTCTTTCTACGCCTGGCACCTTGAGCCGCAGATGCATTCCGTCCGAAAGCAGTCCTCCCCTCCCCGAAGTGTGCAGCACAACCATGGATCGCATGTACTGGTTAGCATGACCATGAAGGCTTTTATAGAGTACTGTCAAAATATACAGTTCGAGTGTTGATCACTTCTTTCCGAATTTAATTACACATTCATTTTTATATAGATCAGAGTCTACTTTTCCATTTTTTGACAGTATATTTCCCCGATAAATGCAATTATATACTTATTCAATGAGTTTCCCTGCTAATGACAAGTCTTAATTATGCGGGACCTTTTCAAATGGAAGAGGTCACGTGCTTCCGGTTTTTTAATTGAATTAGTAAACAAAAAAGCATGCTTTTGCTGGTGTTTGACAATTGATTTTAACCCTGACGGTCCGTTCTAGTCTTTATAATTATATAAGGTATACAAGATTAGATATGAGCAATCCGTTTTTTACATAAAAAGTGAGTAGGCGATAATTAATACTCAAATATTAGTCGCGTAAGGTTAAATATATCTGTGTTTACAAAATAAATTAGTCAATAGTTGCGTTTCTTGGTTCTTTTCCAATAAGCAATAAGCTTAATATTATAAAAAGGTGAAATTTCATTTCTGACTTTCACAATCCATCGTTTTCTTTTGGCAACATTTTTTGGAAATGAAATAAAATTTAATCTTATACAGCTTTTAGTACAATCAGTAACACGTTTTTTAAAATTAAATTGCGTGGTTTCTTTGCTTTGCATCAAAATTTTCGGCAGTATATTTGATTCACTCCCCGTCAAATGCTTTAGCTAAAACTGGTCACATAGACTATTATCTTTTCGTATCTGTTGTAGTATAAAGTATATTTTTAAGATATGTGTATTTATCAAGGGAAAATGGGATATAACTGCTTACGTGGGTTAACTCAAAATATTTGACTGAACAAAAAAAACGAAATGCCAACTTAAATACATATAAATTAAAATCATTTATTTATACTATTGAATTATTCATTTATTTGTTTGTATTATTATTTTATTTCGGGGTAAGGGGGTATTTTTAATATTCTATATCTATTTCTATATGCTGTATATATTGATGTAAACTTATTTGAAACAATCTTAGTCTAGCAAATGTCTAGCAGTTAGATGGCTCCCTGGCATACTTTTCGGTTTAACATAAGCCAGGATGTATCGCAGTCCAATGTTTTTTTTTATTACTAAAAGTAATTTGACTATAAACAGTTCAAAGTCAGTTCATTGTTAGCAGGCTGAAAATTGATGATTCTAGATTTTTTTTTTAAAGAACACCTAAATAGCTATGCTTCTCCACTCTTAACCCTTTTTTGCATGAATGAGTCGAGATACAGAGTTGATTGTTGGTACATAGCCTTCTATCAACAGAAAAATAACTCTGAAAAAACATTTTTTTTACCTATCGTGCCTGGGGGAGGGTCGAGGTTAGAATGTCCAATATATTGGATGCCATGAACGCCAGGATCCATTTTGTCCTCATAAGACGAAATAGAAAAATAGTTTTATTTTTAGTAGTCTGCAAAGTATAATCATAATTTGACTACATATTTTGAAACCTTTTATATTTAGCAATTAAACACATGTAAATATAGCATGTATCAATTTGTAAAAGGATAAATATTATAATAAAAAAAAAGAAAAATTAGTTAAGTCGATAAAGTAAAATATGAAAAAAAAATATTTTTTTAAGTTTATTGCATGGTTTTTGGGTTAAATTTACATTACATTTTTATATATAAGGTTTCTTTTGAGCTTTGTACAATATAATACAGTAAACATTTTTATCCTTTGTCATTCTATTTCATACCTAGATACATACTACATTTTTTTTAAATATTCTACCTATACGCAGTAACGGTCCTCTTATGCATGGCGTCCAATATATTGGACATTCCAAAAAAAAAAAAAATACTTCCTCCTTGTATGCATGGTGTCCAATTTATTGGACATGGCACTAAAAATCACTCTGATTTATAAATATCAAAATATATTCGCTAGAATCTGTTTAGTTATGTAGCTGTAACATAAATACACACTTTCAATAGATTTTTTAATTATTAGAAGTATTGCGTTGAGTACAAATAAATAAAATGTCCCTTACCCCCTAAATGCTTCGAACGTCTTCCATTGTAATTGTAAAATCTACCAACAACAATGACCACAAAGCGTCAGCAAATAAGCAACACTTTAATTTGGTATCATTTCATTGTGTAGATTTACAGTTTCAGCGTTGAATGTATCCTAAATGTTGCTACTAACACAATTTTCTTAAGCAAATGTTCTTACTTATATTTAGTATTTCAATGTAGTAGCTGTTTATAGGTGATTTCAAGTATATATTGTCATAAACCTTTGAAATTCCTCTCTAGGTCAACATGAAATAGACGTCTTTGAATGTGAAGAAGCTGATTTGGTGAAAAAATATCGTAATTGTAAGAAGAATCCAGGCCACACTGGGTTTATCTCGATTGCACACTTTAAACTGGAACATTTGCCTGAAGGTCACCGAGATCAAGACTTGTACGACCTCATCAAGCATACAGCTGACCTGACCGTCCGAATAAGTGTGGAGTTCGTTAGCCCACGCAGGCCGGAGTTTTTGTTGAATAGCAGTGCGCCGTATCCTTTCTACGAGATGAGAGGAATGACTTGCCGGAGATCAGGGACCGGTAGACTGACTGTTATAAAATACGAGAACGGATGCGGGTTTGATGTCCGTGGATGCACGCAAAGCCCACTTCGGGTGGAATACGAAACTCAATACAAGACATGCCCTTGTTATCAATGCCAACATAAAGATAAGCCCAATAATTACTGGTGGGAGATAATCATTTTAACAGCCGCTCATGTGGTTTTTGATGACATCGAATCTGACCACACATCGTGTAGACTGTTCTATGATACCGAAGATAGCGACTTGGAAAAGCTAAAACCGGTTAGCTTGCATTTCCTTGATATAGAGAAGGATAAGTGCGAATTGAAATACGTTACGTGTGTTGAAGAAATGGGTGGTCGGTTATTCGGGATAGCTTCAGAGAGGCTTAAACTCTGCCAAAAGGTATGGTCTAAATACAAAGGAAGAACTGATACGGATTTAAACTTTATCGTTTCCCACCCACATGGATGCGCCAAACAGATAAGCATTGGGGTGCTGGAGAGCAATGGAGAAGAAGTTCAGGCTCACGAAGGAGTTGTCTTGACTAAGTTGACCTACAGAACATCTACGTGCCCAGGAAGTAGTGGTGCCCCTGTGTACTGTTTACGTTTTGAGAGCAACACACATCTTCACTGTGGCTCTTTAGATAATGGATTAAACCATAGTCGTGTTGGTTTTTATAAGGTTTAAAAAAAGCCACGGTGGTGTTGTTTTTATAAGGCTGAAAGTAATTCGCTGTTAATTTGGCCGAATTCTTTTATAAAATGAATACAAAACCCACAAAATTAAAATATATTCAAAATCTATTAAAACACATTTTTAATTATAGCTAGGCCTATAAATCTACAAGGTCTATATTTTAAACAGTTGTGTGGTCAGTTTTATTAACTCTGACTTGGTAGGAATTCTATTTTTATATCTTGGCGTATCTAACCCTCAATGAGTAATTAAAAAACAAATGTAAATCGGCGACGTGGAATCAGCAGAGAATAAAATGTATTAGGAATAGTCTAACAAAAGAGGAATGTGAGATATTAATCGTAGGCCTCATAATCTCTCTTCTAGACTAAGCGAACAATCAATACATTCTTCCAAAACATGGCTTTTAAGTTGTTCTGGACAATCAAGTCAACTTAACCAGCTGTTTACACAAAACTGCACTGGCTACCTATAATACGTAGGATACAATTTGAAATTCTGACTATGCTATATAAAAGCCTTCATGGTCAAACTCTCCAGCACATGAGATTCATGGTCGAGCTATACACATCAGAGTATAGAGGACTGCGTTCAAACGGAATCCATCCACAGTTCAAGGTGCCAAGCATAGAAAAGAGAAACATTTGTTGCTCGCTCCTATAGCGTCAAGCACATCTGTGGTGGAATGAACTTCCGAACACACTTAAACAAGCCGACAATATATACCTTTAAAAAACAAAACTTAAAACACACTTTACTTTTCACTAATTAATGTCAGACAGTCACCAGAGCTGTGTAGACACAGGAACCAAGGACCATCGGTACGCCAATCGAAAGGCTGCCGCTCAGCCAATGTATCCCGCTTGATAGTGTGTCTTTCATCTAAATTGCACTGTTTAGACTATGCTATGCACTATAAAGTTTCAATCACACATAATAGTTTACAATTATCTAAGTATAATATTATAAATATACTATTTCATGATATGCACAAAAGGTTTTAATAGGTAATTTAAGATCCAGTTAACCATTAAACTATTACAAAAGTTTTGATTGAAAATAGATCATTCTTAGATTCAAATATTATAACAATCAATGATTTTGTCATTAATTATTAAAATATAAAAAACAATTATTGTATTTTTAATGAAACACGCGGAAGTTCGCCTTTAAAGTTTTGAATAATTATGGGCAAACTGTATAAATCTGTCATATCGGATATGAAATGTTCTTATTGCATGAGCAATACAAAAAGGGAAGTAATTATGTTATTTTTAAATATAAAGCAGAAACCAGTTACTCATATTGATAAATATATATATAATATATATATATATATAATATATATATATATATATATATATATATATTGCAGTGAGCAGGATTGTAGACGGACAATGTGTAACAATGTAGAGATTGCATTGTAGACGGACAATGTGTAACAATGTAGAGATTACATTTTTAGACGGACAATGTGTAACAATGTGGAGATAACATTGTAGACGGACAATGTGTAACAATGTAGAGATTACATTGTGGACGGACAATGTGTAACAATGTAGAGATTACATTGTAGCCGGACAATGTGTAACATTGTAGAAATTACATTGTGTAATTACTTACCAAAAAATCATACAGATCGTATTTTAAATATTATTAGTCCATTTTATCAGACAATTGAGCATTACTTTTAATTTACGGTCAATCGATGGTAAGGGATATCGTGCGTTTCTTTAACGTTTTCTAATGAAACAGATAATAATCTATGTTGACTTACATAAATTAAATGTAATATATGTGAATCATTTTTTTATCTTAACAAACAATGAACAATTTATCACTTTAGGCGTTACTCAATTCTTTACCTAAGACATCATGTTACAGATTAAATTTTATATTTCGTGTAACTTTTATTTTAACTATAACAACTGTTATAATATACGTTAATCTTTTTTATAGGTATACATATTAAAGGGTAGGAACGGCAGTGAAATTGATCTAAATGTCAGAAAATTTAATTTTTAAGCTTTTGCCTAGGTTGTATACTTTAACTATTCGTGGATCTAAAACATTTAGTTATTTAATTTTAGTAACATTATTTAAATGTAGAAATTGCATTTGTAATGGGTATACATCAGAATTAAATTATATTTTTTTTAAACATATTTACTCTACAATAATATAAAAAAAAATGAGTTTAATTATATATTAATACAAATGAAATTAAAGGTTTTCATATTGTCTTTGTGGGGGAAAAATCTTACAACAAACCATTAAGAAATAGATGATAAAATTGAATTTTTCCAACTTTACTCCCCAAATTTGTTTTTCCCTAGAATTGTTAGTTTTTCCGGTTTTTCTCAAAATACTTCTTTTTCTTTTTCATTTTGTATTAACTTCCTTATTTATGAACCAATCGTTATGAGATGTTTTGCATACATTTATTTCATGTAAGTAATCAAAGATTTAAGATGAATTTTTTATACGAGTTATAGTTTTCATTAAATTAAATTTTAATAAAAAATGTTAGCTTTTAAATTATTTTTTGTCCTATGTTCTACTAAGAAATGCATAAAATTTGTTTTTATCAATTTAACCAAAATTCATCTTTAAATTTTATAAAGATATAGCTTATAAATATTTCCGCCAAGTTGCAATACATTATCTTGATAAATAATCAAGGCGATACATTTTATTGTGCGTGGTAAATCGTTAACTACACAATTTAAAATGGCAGCCATTTCCATCGCAACCATCAGAAAATATGTTTTTAACGTATACTTACTCGGGCCTGTTTGTACTATCCATATACCAAAAATGATTATGATACCTTTACAAATAAAAAAAAATAGGTTTCTACTGGCTCCCCAACCCTTAACAAAATTCCACTGATGTTAGATTATGCATGGCATAGATAGGCTGTACTTTTTATATGAAATTCCATGTAAAGTCCCTTTTTTTAAGCAATATGCATGTAATGCAAACAGATGTGCAATTTTTTATTTGCGAATTATTTCTTTCTAAAGCATGTCTTCATAAAGTAGTATTGGTTATGTATCAGTGTGTTAATCGCATTCTTTATTCATTAAAAAATTTATTGTAAAAATTTTGCATTTGAATTATATATACATTTTTAAAATAACTTTTTTTGAATTGAATTATATTTAATATCATTGGACGGCTTGAGTGATGTTTTTTTTTTATGTAGGCCTAAAACACATCATAGACCGAAGACATAAGATACAAGCATAGATAGATATAGATAAAGAAACAGATTCATACATGAATACATGATAAAAAGGGATACGATAATTGAATTTTTTATTGACAGCTATGTTACGCTCTCTCTCTCTCTCTCTCTCTCTCTCTCTCTCTCTCTCTCTCTCTCTCTCTATATATATATATATATATATATATATATAGATAGATAGATAGATATGCATCGAATTTTCTGTTTATTGTCGTGAATGTGTTTGTTTGGTATTCTCTAGAGTTCGTTTTAAAATTAAAACCAGAACTATCACTAATTTCAGCTACATTTTATAAAATGCACTTTTATTATTACTCCCTTTATTTTAAGTTGCATTTTCTGTCTATCTGTCTGCAATGGTGCAAAAATTGGCTTCGATTTTTCGACCACTTCCCGTGGTCCGATCAAGCTGAAATTTGGACAGCAGACTTGCCCTGACTAACAATACATCCTATCAAATTTTCAGTTAAATAATACTTAATAATACTACACTTATGACAATATTCATTTCTTAAAAGGAAAGTATAAGAAATATTTTGGTTTCACTTTAAAAATGCACGTGCAACTTTTTATAGTTTTTCGGCGCAAAAAAATTATGCGCTAAGATTATTTTTAGAACAATTCATACGGAGTACGGAGTAAGGAGATATTTTTGAGATTTGCGACACAGATATTTTTTCTGTACGTTTCATTTGCAGTAGTCCATCAATTATTTAATTACATGATGGTAAACTTAGTTTGCAAAAAAAGGGAGATTAGGTTAGGGTTAGGGTTTCTTGTTTTTATTTTTGCTTAATGCATAAACTTTAACTAATTCCAGATCTAAAATATTGATTTTCGATAAACTCAGTTACAAGACGTAAATGAACAAATTGCATTTAATAGGTGTATACATAGTAAAATAAATAATTTATAATTCCAATATATTTTCACTAACAACATTAACATTTAATTTAATGTGATCAAAATCCTGTAACTATATTATAATGCACAATATATATAATTAAAATTGAACAGCTTGTATTTCAGTAAAACAAATGAGTACGTTAAAATGAACTTTCTGTTAAAAAAATAATTTATGAATTAAAAATCAAATTACCGTTTTTCCACTTTTTTTTTTGGTCTAAACTTCATTTTTGAGCAGTATATTCCCTATTAGTTTTTAATTTATTAA
This sequence comes from Anisus vortex, assembly GCA_949126835.1. Lineage (NCBI taxonomy): Eukaryota > Metazoa > Mollusca > Gastropoda > Planorbidae > Anisus > Anisus vortex. Next base: position 18,891,467 of record OX421503.1, read on the forward strand.
CTAATTGTCTAGAAATTAGACACTCTTTTATATATTGATTACATAATGGCCATTATAATGAAAATACTTTTAGAAAGAAAACTAACAATTCTCATGGGTTTTCATATATATCTCGATGAACAGTGTCGAATATAAAACATATGACTATGTCAAAAAATCAATGAAAATAACAAGAGGTTTATTTTGAAGGTAAAATTTTTGTCCGTTGAATTTCTTTGCATTTAATAAGTTTAACTTATAGAAAAACGAGATTTGTTTAAATAAAAGAACAAAATAAAGTCAAAAGCGTTTCAATATTTATAAATGTATCATAATATATATAATTAATCACAGTTTCTGTAAATTTTTTATTAATACAATAATTACAAGGAAAAGAGCAGCGTTAACCATCGAAGTGTCTGTAACAGCATTGCCACCGCCACACGAGTCGCGTGTAGTGGTGGCAGAGTTTTCATTAGTTGGTGTAGTTGTGGTAGTAGTTAAGTTTGTTGTTGATGTTAGTGTTTTAGTTGATTCCGTTGTTGTTCTTAATGATGCTGATGTTGTAGTTAATTTTGATAACATAATTGATGTCCATGTTTCAGCTGATTCTGTTGTTTGTTTTGATGTTGCTGTTGATGCTAGTGAATTATTTGGTTTTAATGTTGCTTTTGATGCTATTGTAGTCGTTGGTTCTGATGTTGTTGTTGATGCTGGTTTAGTGGATGGTTCTGTTGCTCTTGTTGTTGTTGATGAAGATTGAGTAGTTGGTTCCGGTGTTGTTGTTGTTGCTGGTGAAGTAGTTGGTTCTGATGTGGTTGTTGTTGTTGTTAATGCATATTGAGTAGTTGGTTCTGCTGTTGTTGATGTTGCTGGTGAAGTAGATGGTTCTAATGTGGTTGTTGATGTTGTTGATGCAGATTGAGTAGATGGTTCTGGTGTTGTTGTTGTTGCTGGTGAAGTAGTTTGTTCTGATGTGGTTATTGTTGTTGTTGATGCAGATTGAGTAGTTGGTTCTGCTGTTGTTGTTGTTGCTGGTGAAGTAGTTGGTTCTAATGTGGTTGTTGATGTTGTTGATGCAGATTGAGTAGTTGGTTCTGGTGTTGTTGTTGTTGATGGTAAAGTAGTGGGTTCTGATGGTGTTGGTATTGCTGATGAAGTAGTTTGTTCTGCTGTTTTTGTTGTTGTTGCTGATGAAGTAGTTGGTTCTAATGGTGTTGGTTTTGCTGGTGAAGTAGGTGGTTCTGATGTTGATGTTGATGCTGGTGAAGTAGTTGGTTCTGATGGTGTTGGTGTTGCTGGTGAAGTAGTTGGTTCTGATAATGTTGGTGTTGTTGTTGTTGAAGTAGTTGGTTCTGATGGTGTTGGTGTTGCTGGTAAAGTAGTTGGTTCTGATGATGTTGGTGTTGCTGGTAAAGTAGTTGGTTCTGATGTTGTTGGTGTTGCTTGTAAAGTAGTTGGTTCTGATGTTGTTTGTGTTGCTAGTGAAATAGTTTGTTCTGCTGCTGTTGTTGGTGTTGCTGGTGAAGTAGTTGGTTCTGATGGTGTTGGTGTTGCTTGTGAAGTAGTTGATTTTGTTGTTGTTAGTCTTGTTGCTGGTGAAGTAGTTGGTTCTGATGGTGTTGGTGATGCTGGTGAAGTAGTTGGTTCTGATGATGTTGGTGTTGCTGGTGAAGTAGTTGGTTCTGATGTTGATGGTGTTGCTGGTGAAGTAGTTTGTTCTGCTGTTGTTTTTGTTTCTGGTGAAGTAGTTGGTTCTGATGGTGTTAGTGTTGCTGGTAAAGTAGTTAGTTCTACTGTTGTTGTTGTTGCTGGTGAAGTAGTTGGTTCTGATGGTGTTGGTGTTGCTGGTGAAGCAGTTGGTTCTGATGGTGTTGGTGTTGTTGGTGAAGTAGTAGGTTCTGGTGTTGTCGGTGTTGCTGGTGAAGTAGTTTGTTCTGATGTTGTTGTTGTTAAAGTAGTTGGTTCTAAAGTTGTTGTTGATGCTGGTAAAGTAGTTGGTTCTGATATTGTTGTTGATGATGGTGAAGTTGTTTGTTCTGATGTTATTTGTGTTGCTTGTGAAGTAGTTGGGTCTGATGTTGTTGTTGTTGCTTGTGAATTAGTTGGTTCTGATGTTGTTGTTGCTTGTGAAGTAGTCGGTTCTGATGTTGTTGTTGTTGCTTGTGAAGTAGTTGGTTCTGATGTTGTTGGGTTGTCTGGTGAAGTAGTTTGCTCTGTTGTTGTTAGTGTTGTTGCTGGTGAAGTATTTGGATCTGAAGGTGTTGGTGTTGCTGGTAAAGTAGTTGGTTCTGATGTTGTTGGGGTGTCTGGTGAAGTAGTTTGTTCTGCTGTTGCTGTTGTTGCTGGTGAAGAAGTTGGCTCTGGTGCTGTTGTTGCTGTTGAAGTAATTGGTTCTGTTGTTGTTAGTGTTGTTGCTGGTGTAGTATTTGGTTCTGATGATGTAGGGTTTGCTGGTAAAGTAGTTGGTTCTGATGTTGTTGGTTTGTCTGGTAAAGTAGTTTGTTCTGCTGTTGTTGTTGTTGCTGGTGAAGTAGTTGGTTCTTGTGTTGTTGTTGCTAGTGAAGTAGTAGGTTCTTGTGTTGTTGTTGCTGGTGAAGTATTTGGATCTGAAGGTGTTGGTGTTGCTGGTAAAGTAGTTGGTTCTGATGTTGTTGGTTTGTCTGGTAAAGTAGTTTGTTCTGCTGTTGTTGTTGTTGCTGGTGAAGTAGTTGGTTCTTGTGTTGTTGTTGCTAGTGAAGTAGTAGATTCTTGTGTTGTTGTTGCTGGTGAAGTAAATTGTTCTGCTGTTGTTTTTGTTGTTGCTGGTGAAGTAGTTTGTTCTGGTGGTGTTGGTGTTGCTGGTGAAGTAGTTGGTTTTGATGTTGTTGGTGTTGCTAATGAAATAGTTGGTTCTGGTGTTGTTGGTGTTGCTGGTGAAGTAGTTTGTTCTGCTGTTGTTGTTGTCGATGTTAAAGTAGTTGGTTCTAATATTGTTGTTAATGATGGTAAAGTTGTTTGTTCTGATGTTATTTGTACTGCTTGTGAAGTATTTGGGTCTGATGTTGTTGTTGTTGCTTGTGAAGTAGTTGGTTTTGATGTTGTTATTGTTGCTTTTGAAGTAGTTAGTTCTAACGTTGTTATTGTTGCTGCTGTAGTAGTTGGTTCTGATGTTGTTTTTAATGTTGTTGTTGCTGGTGAAGTAGTAGTTTCCGATGTTGTTTTTGTAGCTGGTAAAGTAGTTTGTTCTGATATTGTTGTTGTAGCTGGTGAAGTAATTGGTTCTGATGTTGTTGGTGTTGCTGGTGAAGTAGTTTGTTCTGCTGTTGTTGTTAGTGTTGCTGGTGAAGTAATTGGTTCTGATGGTGTTTGTGTTGCTGGTGAAGTAGTTAGTTCTGTTGTTGTTAGTGTTGTTGCTGGTGAAGTAGTTGGTTCTGATGGTGTTGGTGTTGCTGGTGAAGTTTTTTTTTCTGATGTTATTTGTGTTGCTTGTGAAGTAGTTGGGTCTGATGTTGTGGTTGTTTCTTGTGAATTTGTTGGTTCTGATGTTGTTGTTGCTTGTGAAGTAGTTGGTTCTGATGTTGTTGTTGTTGCTTGTGAAGTAATAAGTTCTGATGTTGTTGTGGTGTCTTGTGAAGTAGTTGGTTCTGTTGTTGTTCGAGTTGTTGCTGTTAAAGTATTTGGATCTGAAGGTGTTGGTGTTGCTGGTGAAGTAGTTGGTTCTGATGTTGTTGGGGTGTCTGGTGAAGTAGTTTGTTCTGCTGTTGTTGTTGTTGCTGGTGAAGAAGTTGGTTCTGGTGCTGTTGTTGCTGTTGAAGAAGTTGGTTCTGATGTTGTTGGTGTTGCTGGTGAAGTAGTTGGTTCTGGTGTTTTTGTTGCTGGTGAAGTAGTTTGTTCTGCTTTTGTTGTTGGTGTTGCTGGTAAAGTAGTTGGTTCTGATGGTGTTTGTGTTGCTGGTGAAGTAGTTAGTTCTGTTGTTGTTAGTGTTGTTGCTGGTGAAGTAGTTGGTTCTGATAGTGTTGGTGTTGCTGGTGAAGTTGTTGGGTCTGATGTTGTGGTTGTTTCTTGTGAATTAGTTGGTTCTGATGTTGTTGTTGCTTGGGAAGTAGTTGGTTCTGATGTTGTTGTTGTTGCTTGTGAAGTAGTGGGTTCTGATGTTGTTGTGGTGTCTTGTGAAGTAGTTGGTTCTGTTGTTGTTCGAGTTGTTGGTGTTGAAGTATTTGGATCTGAAGGTGTTGGTGTTGCTGGTGAAGTAGTTGGTTCTGATGTTGTTGGGGTGTCTGGTGAAGTAGTTTGGTTTGCTGTTGCTGTTGTTGCTGGTGAAGAAGTTGGTTCTGGTTCTGTTGTTGCTGTGGAAGAAGTTGGTTCTGATGTTGTTTGTGTTGCTGGTGAAGTAGTTGATTCTGGTGTTGTTGTTGCTGGTGAAGTAGTTTGTTCTGCTTTTGTTGTTGGTGTTGCTGGTGAAGTAGTTGGTTCTGATGGTGTTGGTGTTGCTGGTGAAGTGGTTGGTTCTGTTGTTGTTAGTGTTGTTGTTGGTGAAGTATTTGGTTCTGATGATGTTGGTGTTGCTGGTGAAGTAGTTTGTTCTACTATTGTTGTTGTTGTTGCTGGTGAAGTAGTTGGTTCTGGTGTTGTTGTTGCTGGTGAAGTAATTAGTTCTGTTGTTGTTAGTGTTGTTGCTGGTGAAGTAGTTGGTTCTGATGGTGTTGGTGTTGCTGGTGAAGTAGTTGGTTTTGATGGTGTTGGTGTTGCTAATGAATAAAATGGTTCTGGTGTTGTTGTTGTTGCTGGTGAAGTAGTTTGTTCTGCTACTGTTGTTGTTGTTGTTAAAGTAGTTGGTTCTAACGTTGTTGTTGATGCAGGTGAAGTAGTTGTTTCTGATATTGTTGTTGATGACGGTGAAGTTGTTTGTTCTGATGTTATTTGTGTTGCTTGTAAAGTAGTTGGGTCTGATGTTGTTATTGTTGCTTTTGAAGTAGTTAGTTCTAACGTTATTATTGTTGCTGCTGAAGTAGTTGGTTCTGATGTTGTTGTTAATGTTGTTGTTGCTGGTGAAGTAGTTGGTTCAGATGGTGTTGGTGTTGTTTGTGAAGTATTTGGTTCTGATGTTGTTGGAGTTGCTGGTGAAGTAGTTGGTTCTGCTGTTGTTGTTGGTGTTGCTGGTGAAGTAGTTGATTCTAATGATGTAAGTGATGCTAGTAAAGTAGTTGGTTCTGATGTTGTTGGTGTTGCTGGTGAAGTAGTTTGTTCTGCTGTTTGTCTTGTTGTTGCTGGTGAATTAGTTGGTTCTGGTGTTGTTGTTGCTGGTGAAGTAGTTGGTTCTAATGATGAAGTAGTTGGTTCTAATGGTGTTGGTGTAGATGGTAAAATAGTTTGTTCTGGTTTTGTTGGTGTTGCTGGTGAAGTAGTTGGTTCTGTTGTTGTTGTTGTTGTTGTTAAAGTAGTTGGTTCTAAAGTTGTTGTTGATGCTTGTGAAGTAGTTGGTTCTGATATTGTTGTTGATGATGGTGAAGATGTTTGTTCTAATGTTATTTGTGTTGCTTGTGAAGTTGTTGGGTCTGATGTTGTGGCTGTTGCTTTTGATTTAGTTGGTTCTGATGTTGTTGTTGCTTGTGAAGTAGTTGGTTCTGATGTTGTTGTTGTTGCTTGTGAGTTAGTTGTTTCTGATGTTGTTGTTGTTGCTTGTGAAGTAGTGGCTTCTGATGTTGTTGTTTTAGCTGATGAAGTAGTTGGTTGTGATGTTGTTGTTGTTGTTGTTGATGCTGATGGATTATTTCGTTCTGATGTTATTGTTAATGCAGATTGAGTAGTTGGTTCTGATGTTGCTGTTGTTGCTGGTGATGTTTTTGGTTCTGATGTTATTGTTGTTGCTAGAAAAGAAGTTTTTTCTAATGTTGTTGTTCTTTGTAAAGTAGTTGGTTCTGATAATATTGCTGTAGATGTTGAAGTACTTGGTTCTGATGTTGTTAGTTCTTGTGAATTAGTTGGTTCTAACGTTGTGGTTGCTGCTGGTGAACTAGTTGGTTCTGATGATGTTATTGATGCTGGTAGAGTAGGTGGTTCAAATGTTAATGCCGCTTTTGAAGTAGTTGGTAATGATGATGTTGTTGTTGCTGGTGAAGCTGTTGCTTCTGCTGTTGTTGTTGTTGCTAGTAAAGAAGTTTTTTCTAATGTTGTTGTTGTTTGTGAAGTAGTTGGTACTGATAATGTTGCTGTGGATTGTGAAGTACTTGGTTCTGATGTTGTAAGTGCTTGTGAAATAGTTGGTTCTAATGTTGTTGTTGCTGCTGGTGAACTAGTTGGTTCTGATGTTGTTGTTGATGCTGGTAGAGTAGATGGTTCAAATGTTAATGCCGCTTTTGAAGTAGTTGGTACTGAGGATGTTGTTGTTGCTGGTGAAGCTATTGCTTCTGATGTTGTTGTTGTAGCCGGTGAAGTAGTTGGTTCTGATGTTGTTGGTGTTGTTGTTGTGGATGCTGATGGAATAGTTGGTTCTGACGTTGTTGTTGTAGCTGGTGAAGTAGTTGGTTGTGATGTTGTTGTTGTTGATGCTGATGGATTTTTTTGTTCTGATGTTGTTGTTAATGCATATTGAGTAGTTGGTTCTAATGTTGATGTTGTTGCTGGTGATGTTGTTGGTTCTGATGTTGTTGTTGTTGCTAGTAAAGAAGTTTGTTTTAATGTTGTTGTTGCTTGTGAAGTAGTTGGTTCTGATAATGTTGCTGTGGCTGGTGAAGTACTTGGTTCTGAAGTTGTTGTTGCATGTGAAAAATGTGGTTCTAATGTTGCTTTTGTTGCTGGTGAACTAGTTAGTTCTGATGCTGTTGTTGTTGCCGGTGAAGTAGTTGGTTCTGACGTTGTTGTTGATGCTGGGGGAGTAGTTTTTTCTGATGTTGTTGTTGCTGCTTGTAAAGTAGTTGGTTCTGATGTTGTTGTTGTGGCTTGTGAAGTAGTTGGTTCTAATATTGTTGTTGTTGCTTGTGAAGTAGTTTGTTTTGATGTTGTAGTAGTTGCTGGTGAAGTTGTTGGTTGTGTTGTTGTTGTTGTTGCTGGTAGAGTATATGGTTCTAATGTTAATGTCGCTTTTGAAGTAGTTGGGTCTAATGGTGTTGGTGTTGCTAGTGAAGAAGTTTGTTCTGCTACTGTTATTGTTGCAGGTGAAGTAGCTGGTTCTGATTTTGTTGTTATTGTTGCTGGTGAAGTAGTTGGTTCTGATGGTGTTGGTGTTGCTAGTGAAGTAGTTGGTTCTGATGGTGTTGGTGTTGCTGTTGTAGTAGTTAGTTCTGATGGTGTTGGTGTTGCTGGTGAAGTAGTTGGTTCTGATGATGTTGGTGTTGCTTGAGAAGTAGTTGGTTCTGATATTGTTGGTGTTGCTTGTGAAGTATTTGGTTCTGATGTTGTTGGTGTTGCTGGTGAAGTAGTTTCATCTGCTGTTGTTTTTGGTGTTGCTGGTGAAGTAGTTGGTTCTGTTGGTGTTCGTGTTGCTGGTGAAGTAGTTGGTTCTAATATTGTTGTTGTTGCTTGTGAAGTAGTTTGTTTTGATGTTGTAGTAGTTGCTGGTGAAGTTGTTGGTTGTGTTGTTGTTGTTGTTGCTGGTAGAGTATATGGTTCTAATGTTAATGTCGCTTTTGAAGTAGTTGGGTCTAATGGTGTTGGTGTTGCTAGTGAAGAAGTTTGTTCTGCTACTGTTATTGTTGCAGGTGAAGTAGCTGGTTCTGATTTTGTTGTTATTGTTGCTGGTGAAGTAGTTGGTTCTGATGGTGTTGGTGTTGCTAGTGAAGTAGTTGGTTCTGATGGTGTTGGTGTTGCTGTTGAAGTAGTTAGTTCTGATGGTGTTGGTGTTGCTGGTGAAGTAGTTGGTTCTGATGATGTTGGTGTTGCTTGAGAAGTAGTTGTTTCTGATATTGTTGGTGTTGCTTGTGAAGTATTTGGTTCTGATGTTGTTGGTGTTGCTGGTGAAGTAGTTTCATCTGCTGTTGTTTTTGGTGTTGCTGGTGAAGTAGTTGGTTCTGTTGGTGTTCGTGTTGCTGGTGAAGTAGTTGGTTCTAATATTGTTGTTGTTGCTTGTGAAGTAGTTTGTTTTGATGTTGTAGTAGTTGCTGGTGAAGTTGTTGGTTGTGTTGTTGTTGTTGTTGCTGGTAGAGTATATGGTTCTAATGTTAATGTCGCTTTTGAAGTAGTTGGGTCTAATGGTGTTGGTGTTGCTAGTGAAGAAGTTTGTTCTGCTACTGTTATTGTTGCAGGTGAAGTAGCTGGTTCTGATTTTGTTGTTATTGTTGCTGGTGAAGTAGTTGGTTCTGATGGTGTTGGTGTTGCTAGTAAAGTAGTTGGTTCTGATGGTGTTGGTGTTGCTGTTGAAGTAGTTAGTTCTGATGGTGTTGGTGTTGCTGGTGAAGTAGTTGGTTCTGATGATGTTGGTGTTGCTTGAGAAGTAGTTGGTTCTGATATTGTTGGTGTTGCTTGTGAAGTATTTGGTTCTGATGTTGTTGGTGTTGCTGGTGAAGTAGTTTCATCTGCTGTTGTTTTTGGTGTTGCTGGTGAAGCAGTTGGTTCTGATGGTGTTCGTGTTGCTGGTGAAGTAGTTGGTTCTGATGTTGTTGGTGTTGTTGCTAGAGAAGTAGTTAGTTCTGATGTTGTTGTTGATGATGGTGAAGTATTTGGTTCTGATGTTGTTGTTAATGTTGTTAATGCTGGTGAAGTAGTTGGTTCTGATGTTGTTGTTCCTAGTGAAGTAGTTGGTTCTGATGGTGTTTGTTTTGCTGGTGAAGTAGTTGGTTCTGATGGTGTTGGTGTTGCTGGTGAAGTAGTTAGTTCTGATGGTGTTGGTGTTGCTGGTGAAGTAGTTGGTTCTGATGGTGTTGGTGTTGCTGGTGAAGTATTTTGTTTTGCTGTTGTTGTTGTTGTTGCTGGTGAAGTAGTTTGTTCTGATGGTGTTGCTGGTGAAGTAGTTGGTTCTGATGGTGTTGGTGTTGCTTGTGAAGTAGTTGCTTCTGATGTTGTTGTTGATGCTGATGAAGTAGTTGCTTCTGATGTTGTTGTTGATGCTGATGAAGTAGTTGGTCCTGATGGTGTTGCTGGTGAAGTAGTTGGTTCTGATGTTGTTGGTGTTGCTTGTGAAGTAGTTGGTTCTGATGTTGTTGTTGATGCTGATGAAGTAGTTGCTTCTGATGTTGTTGTTGATGCTGATGAAGTAGTTGGTTCTGATGATATTGTTGTTGATGTTGGTGTACTAGTTAAATCTGTTGTTTTTGTTGATATCGGTGTAGTAGTTGATTCTCTTGCAACTGTAGTGGTTATAGCTAAATTTGCAAAAAATGTAGAAATACAATATTTCATTTTTTTTTTGTTTTAGCATCATTATATTATATATTTATATTTCTTATTTAAAGATTAATATTAATAAACATAGTTTATGTTTACTAATTTAAAAATACATTTTAAAACATTTCTTTAGAATTAAGACATAGACCTAAAGACAAAATTAGCATTAGATGGCATGAGATAACATAGTATTATGCCTTCATCTGCCTCTGTTATCTCCCTAGGATTTTGTTTACAAATATTAATACAGTGGTACCTCGGGTTACGAACTTATTTAATTTGTTCCTAATTTTTGTTTGTAACCTAAAACATTGAAATTAATGCAATAAACTTAATCCTTTTCAATATTAAATATTTATTTTTTAAAGCAACCAGTCCGTTACCTTACAAAATGCTTAAAAAAATGCATATAATGTATGTACTAAATATAGCTAAAGAAAACAACCAATTAAAATAATTATCGCTTTTCATTGATTCAGATAGTCACGTGTGTGCTATTATTAGTTTTGGTTGATAGGTGTAAATAATCTCGAAACGATATGCGCTTCAGTTTTTGTAGTGGTTTTATGTTGGCGTATGGCATCGTTTTGAGAGGGAAGTGCATATTAGTTTCTTGTGTTGACAGTTTATTTTTTTTTCTTACATATCTTCGTTGAGAGCTGGTTGTATTTATCTGTTTCTGAGTCATTATTACTTTCCTAGTTTTGATTTCCTTTATAGGAGATTACAAGATTAAGTAAAGATTTTCAACTTTCTCTCAAATTTAAGGTCTGCAGATTAGTTGAGCATTTTGACATCGACTGAATTAAATAACTTAAATATGTTTTTATGATGGTGTACGCAAGAGGTACTAAATAACGATTTTACACGCAGGAACGTCATTAGATGAATTTTTTTTTTTATTTACTTTTACAATTATAAGTGTGCGCTACCTAAAAACGTCACTACCGTTCTTCTGACTAATAATTGATTGGATTATCCAGGTCACAAATGTCATAGCTAAGTAATAAGAACTACGATAGGCATAGACTATCGCTAAATACTGTGAGGTGTTCGTTTAAACTATACGCTATCTTTTGTCTACAACGTTAGACCTTCTTATATGTCTCTCTTCGTTCGTAACCTAAGGCACTGTTCGCAACTTAAGAAAAAAAAAATTGCTACATTGTTATTTGTAACATGAATATTTCGTAGCCCTAAGAGCTCGTAACTCGACGTACCACTGTCACCTAAGCCACTTGATGAATGTTCAAAACATAAATGAATGTTTTTAACGTATGTAAAAAATAAACATTTAATTTTACTGGTGTTTAAGCAGAAAAAAAAGCACTTTAATACTCTTAAATAGATTATGGAGCTGAAATTTTTAGAAATGAATTGTCCCGAAGCCTTCCGAATTCAAAAGAAAATGAATACTAGGAAATAAAAAAAAACTAACATTTCTCATGCATTTCTCACAAACTCATTGATAGCAAATCTAACAATCCATGATATAGATCTACTTTTTGGCAACTATAATAAGAAAAAAAGGAAAAAAAAATATGATTGACATTTAATTTTATGGTCATTTATTTTCCAGGTATTGCATTGAATGTGGATTCGTGTTCATTTTTAAGCCTTACAATTTCAATCAAGTCATTCTTTTTTTTTTATTTAAGACATTTTATAATAATATGATTACTAATGCATGAAATAGCATCAAATTGAACAATTTGTAAGTAAAATGTAAGAAAAAATAATTTATAATTATTGTTCGCTAAATGTTTAATGAGGGAAAAATAAATTAGAATAACTAAAAATTAGTAATTAAAATAAAAATTTGTAATTAAAAAAATACTTACGCATCTCTATACAGAGAACTTGAAAAATTTCAGAGTAGGTCAAGCGGCGGGTATATATATATAAGATCTAATGCCATTAGATTCCAGATTAAAGCCAAAATAGCTAACCCACTTCTCGTTGTCAACGTTGAAAGGCTCGGCTACCCAAACGAATAATTGTGACAAATCTTGCAAATCTTGAGTAAAAACAAAACGAAAATGAAAATATTATTGTTATGATTATTTTTTTACAAATAATCTACTATAATGTGGTAGATTAATTTGTACATTGAGCTTATAACCGTGTAATTATTATAAGATGCGATCATTTATTTATGACATTTTTTTTTTAATTTCTCATTTTCCTATAACTTATAGGTCTAACGCTTGTTATGTGATCTAGTAGACCCCTACTAATAGGCCTAACGCTTGTTGTGTGATCTAGTAGGCCCCTACTAATAGGTCTAACACTTGTTATGTGATCTAGTAGGCCCCTACTAATAGGTCTAACACTTGTTATGTGATCTAGTAGGCCCCTACTAATAGGTCTAACACTTGTTATGTGATCTAGTAGGCCCCTACTAATAGGTCTAACGCTTGTTATGTGATCTAGTAGGCCCCTACTAATAGGCCTAACGCTTGTTATGTGATCTAGTAGGCCACTACTAATAGGTCTAACACTTGTTATGTGATCTAGTAGGCCACTAATAATAGGTCTAACGCTTCTTATGTGATCTAGTAGGCCACTACTAATAGGTCTACCGCTTGTTATGTGATCTAGAAGGCCACTACTAATAGGTCTAACGCTTGTTATGTGATCTAGTAGGCCACTACTAATAGGTCTACCGCTTGTTATGTGATCTAGTAGGCCACTACTAATAGGTTTACCGCTTGTTATGTGATCTAGTAGGCCACTACTAATGGGTCTACCGCTTGTTATGTGATCTAGTAGGCCACTACTAATAGGTTTACCGCTTGTTATGTGATCTAGTAGGCCACTACTAATAGGTTTACCGCTTGTTATGTGATCTAGTAGGCCACTACTAATAGGTTTACCGCTTGTTATGTGATCTAGTAGGCCATACTAATAGGTTTACCGCTTGTTATGTAATCTAGTAGGCCACTACTAATAGGTATAACGCTTGTTATGTGATCTAGTAGGCCCCTACTAATAGGTCTAACGCTTGTTATGTGATCTAGTAGACCCCTACTAATATGTCTACCGCTTGTTATGTGATCTAGTAGGCCCCTACTAATAGGTCTAACGCTTGTTATGTGATCTAGTAGGCCCCTACTAATAGGTCTACCGCTTGTTATGTGATCTAGTAGACCCCTACTAATAGGTCTAACGCTTGTTATGTGATCTAGTAGGCCCCTACTAATAGGTCTAACGCTTGTTATGTGATCTAGTAGGCCACTACTAATAGGTCTACCGCTTGTTATGTGATCTAGTAGACCACTGCTAATAGGTCTACCGCTTGTTATGTGATCTAGTAGGCCCCTACTAATAGGTCTACCGCTTGTTATGTGATCTAGTAGGCCCCTACTAATAGGTCTACCGCTTATTATGTGATCTAGTAGACCCCTACTAATAGGTCTACCGCTTGTTATGTGATCTAGTAGGCCCCTACTAATAGGTCTAACGCTTGTTATGTGATCTAGTAGACCCCTACTAATATGTCTACCGCTTATTATGTGATCTAGTAGGCCCCTACTAATAGGTCTAACGCTTGTTATGTGATCTAGTAGGCCCCTACTAATAGGTCTAACGCTTGTTATGTGATCTAATAGACCCCTACTAATAGGTCTAACGCTTGTTATGTGATCTAGTAGGCCCTACTAATAGGTCTAACGCTTGTTATGTGATCTAGTAGGCCACTACTAATAGGTCTACCGCTTGTTATGTGATCTAGTAGACCCCTACTAATAGGTCTACCGCTTGTTATGTGATCTAGTAGACCCCTACTAATAGGTCTAACGCTTGTTATGTGATTTAGTAGGCCACTACTAATAGGTCTACCGCTTGTTATGTGATCTAGTAGACCCCTACTAATAGGTCTAACGCTTGTTATGTGATCTAGTAGACCCCTACTAATAGGTCTAACGCTTGTTATGTGATCTAGTAGGCCCCTACTAATAGGTCTAACGCTTGTTATGTGATCTAGTAGACCCCTACTAATAGGTCTAACGCTTGTTATGTGATCTAGTAGGCCCCTACTAATAGGTCTAACGCTTTTTATGTGATCTAGTAGGCCCCTACTAATAGGTCTAACGCTTGTTATGTGATCTAGTAGGCCCCTACTAATAGGTCTAACGCTTGTTATGTGATCTAGTAGGCCCCTACTAATAGGTCTAACGCTTGTTATGTGATCTAGTAGGCCCCTACTAATAGGTCTAACGCTTGTTATGTGATCTAGTAGGCCCCTACTAATAGGTCTAATGCTTGTTATGTGATCTAGTAGACCCCTACTAATAGGTCTAACGCTTGTTATGTGATCTAGTAGGCCCCTACTAATAGGTCTAATGCTTGTTGTGTGATCTAGAATGCCCCTACTAATAGGTCTAACGCTTGTTATGTGATCTAGTAGGCCCCTACTAATAGGTCTAACGCTTTTTATGTGATCTAGTAGGCCCCTACTAATAGGTCTAACGCTTTTTATGTGATCTAGTAGGCCCCTACTAATAGGTCTAACGCTTGTTATGTGATCTAGTAGGCCCCTACTAATAGGTCTAACGCTTGTTATGTGATCTAGTAGGCCCCTACTAATAGGTCTAACGCTTGTTATGTAATCTAGTAGGCCCCTACTAATAGGTCTAACGCTTGTTATGTGATCTAGTAGACCCCTACTAATAGGTCTAACGCTTGTTATGTGATCTAGTAGGCCCCTACTAATAGGTCTAACGCTTGTTATGTGATCTAGTAGGCCACTACTAATAGGTTTACCGCTTGTTATGTGAACTAGTAGGCCACTACTAATAGGTCTAACGCTTGTTATTTGATCTAGTAGACCCCTACTAATAGGTCTAACGCTTGTTATGTGATCTAGTAGGCCCCTACTAATAGAATGTAAATGTTAATTTTTCACTTACTCATTGCTGTAAATACTTTCATCCCTTGATCGAAGGAAACAGTTGCCAATGCTTCGTCCTGGCTATTACAATAGTCCTTATGACATTTGGAGAAATAATAAAATAACAGTTAGTTTTATAGATCTCTAACAATGTGTGCCTCTTGTGAAAATAAGAGCTTTAATATCTTTAACATAGATTTATCTCTTGAGTTCTTAAAAATTGACGATTCGCAGATTTCATGAATAAATGAAGAGATTATGAAAGTTTATATTTAATTTTGATACTAACAACACGTGTTTTCTTTATTGAGCTCTCTGTAAAGTTCAACCGCTAGACATACATTATATAATTGTTTTATTTTAGTCAACTTAAAACCTTAAAGATAATAATGTTAATATAAAGGTTAGGCCTATTTAACGGATGATTGTTTGCTAGTTTTATTGAAAATATCTTTTAAAAACAAAATCATACGAATTAATTTGTTTATGTAAACGTTCAGGTTTTATTGTGAATAAAAATTTTGTAACATCTTAAAGATATAGTCTACTATATTAGTTGTGTCAATTTAAAATCAATGTATGTAATTTTCGTAAAAATATATGTTCCAGTGAAAACACAAAACTTACCTTTGCATTTGACCAAGTTAAATTTACATTATGAAGTCGAAAACATGTTCCGTCGACAAGAACAGAATCGTTATGTATACAGGTCTCTAAAATGTAATAAATATAATGCTTAATCAACGAAATTTAACAATGTAATGATTATAGTAGATTACATTAAATGACATTAAAATGTATAACCTATATCACTACCATCTGACTTTAAATAACCTACTGACTAATAACTGCAGGTGATGTCGACGAACGGCATAATACAAAGAGAGACGGATGCAAGACTTAGGAACCTTCTGCACGATAAGATGCAGAACGTATGTACAGCAAACTCGACCGTTCGATGAAAAGAAGCTGCAGACGGAACAAAAAAGAATGGGTTGACAAACGAGAGAAACAAGCTGAAGACGGGACAACACAGAATGGGTTGACAAACAAGAGAAACAAGCTGAAGACAGGACATTAGAGAATGGGTTGAAAAACAAGAGAAAGAAGCTGAAGAAGGGGCAAAGGAGAATGGGTTGACCAACGAGAGAAATGAGTTGAAGAAGCGGCAGCCAGACATGACTCCGAATTCTGCACCGCATTAATGTAAGCTAACAGGCTCCTCCTCTGGGCGCAGTCTGCCAATCAGAGACAGAAATGAAAAAGCTCTGATCACACAGCAAGAACAGATAGACACTAGGTTGAATATTTCGTAGGCGTTCTCAGCTAAAGCCCAACCAATGTCCACTTTCGACCAATCTCTTCTTAACCCTGCACATGACTTACTCATGACACTGGACACAATCATTTACTCAGATATGAAAAAAGCGCGATTAAGGACACCAAGAACGGAATGACCTAGATGGAATCCATAACTGCCAGAATTACTCAAGCACGATGATGAAGCCAACATACAGAAATGTGACACCTATTAAACACAGTCCGGACATCTTTATCGGTCCCTAATGACTGGAAGAGAGGGGTAATCTAATGGTCACTCTATCAAAGAAAGTGACCTCTACAAGTGCGATAACTGGATGGGTATTGTGGCGTTTTGGGGAGAAGATTAACGTCACACTCAACTAAGGAAGGTCTTAGATGTAATCCGCTCTTATAAGATACTATAATCATCTCATATGTACGTACAAACCACTGACACTATGTGCCACTATTGAATGTCTGATTGGAGTAAGAATGTGTCTTTCCTTTCTATCTCCTATAATATTTAAGATTAAAGTATTTAGCTTGCATTGAATTTTATTTACATATATGTATACGTTCTGCATGCTTATCAGTATATTACTTATTGTTATACGATTAGTCATTGATATTAGTTCCCATTCATGTCTATTATAAATGTTGTAGCACGTGTGTGTTCCTCCCCCTCCCCGCCCCACGCCTTCGGAACAAGGCCAGGGTCATACCTGACGCAACCAAGCTAATCCCCCCCCACCCCACAGTCTCTTCGACCAGATCACAGGAAACTCACATCTCAATGACGGTTCTTCCCCTGGTCAGAGAATAGGGAACTTGGAATCTTTGATGCAGGACCCCGACGGACAAGAGAGAAAACTCTGACCAACAACACAGGGCCTTCGAAGTTTCCCTACCGCCGCGTCTTCTCCCCCCCCCCGCACCCCCTCCCCACTACCGTTTGGTACTTATTTTCACATGCCAATCAATCAAATGTTGAATTGAAGAGACATGTTGACCAATCGGATACGCTATCTACTGGTCAATCTTACCCTTGCCCCTCCCCCCTCATTACAATCACGTGGGGAGTTGCAACCTAACTTGTTGTTTAACATGTAATGTAAATGTAAGTTAGTTTTAGGTCAGTCTGGCTTAAGGAGTCTCGAGGGTTGGATGCCCCGAGCTCCAACAGCACCATGCGGTGCTATAGTCTGTTGTAGAGTCTTTGTTAGGACTATCTGCTACATGTAGTTTAAGCCTATGATTAAATGTACACTCTTTATCACTTGTATTTGGATTGTATGAATTATGTGCTCATGTCATCAATGATTGAATACGGACTTTCACGTGAATAAAATATTCGTTGTTACAATACGCCTTGCTTATCGATTGATAGAATACCTGTTTGTGTGACGTCCAGTGACAGTGTCAATTAGTCAACAGTTTAACTCAACCTACGTATTAACGAGCCAAACGAAACCTGGATATAAATTTGTCTTAGAATCACCTAGGAATCATCTGCACTTCGGGACCACATACCACCTAGAAAACCTGCCTAAATCACCCCTCCCCATCACCCTGTGTACCTGCTGAGTTATCCACTAAGTCTGCACTGATAGCCTAGGCTAATTGCAGGCTCGGTGACAGAATCTTAGACCAGCACGCCACACATGTGGGCTCGTGCCGGAATTAGTTTTGCTTGACGTACATGGATAAGTACTCACGCTCAACATTGAACTCTGTGCTATGATATTCTTCACGTGATGAAAGACTGGGGGCTTAAGGTTTCATCAGGTGAGCGAACTGTGTTATTTGACTCCACTGCAAACACTCATCTATCATCGTAGAATTATACGTCAACTCTTGTTTCTGCCAATGCTATACGCTTGAAATATATCGCCTTGCCTGTTCGGATTATTTGCTGTATTACGTTTATTTGTCGGCTTCACGCCACAATAACAAAATTGCCACTCGTGTTTGGATAACTTGCTCTATTATATAAATGTTAGATGTCGGCCAGAGCGCCACCAATAACAAAGTCGTTCCTGCTCGGATTAGCTCCTGTACAACTCTGTACACTGTATATGCTTGCCGAATGCCGATAGTCAATAGGCATATCGACATTTCTGCTTTGGATTAGCTCATGCGTAACGAAATTATTTGCCAGATCGCATAACTATGTCCGCCAAATACTGTGAACCAGTACCCGCCCTGAGAAACACTGAAAATATTCGCGCCCACCGGGCCTCAATCCAGCCTGAAATCTTCAACATTGCATATAATGTTCGCCCATTCAGCGATAATTCTTGGATACTTACAGCCAATTTCGCACTGGATTAAACTGTCATGTGCAGTACGTTTCCTGGAAGCTGACATTATTGCCTTTAGATTGGAATATATTAACTGTTATCGGATTACCATGTGTATATATTAACTGTTGATGAACTGTGTTCCTTACACAACGCGTTGGATAATAAATGTGTCAGATATAAAGACTGCCTACGGGCCAATTGACTGTTCTCAAGCGCTACACGGCCGTTGTCATCCGCTGTCATCTGATGTGCCAGACCACTCTGACGTCAAGATTCAAGACCCCGCGGTCTAGCGTGAAAGAAAATGAATGTGTATAAATAAAACGGTGAGTGGCATATATGTGAGTTGGTCAAATGTACGTACCGAGATATTATTGGTAGCGAATTAAATAATTGCTTCTTTACCGATTTTACAAATTTATAAAACGGGAATAGAGAAAGGAAAACGATTTAATCTTTACAGTAGCCAAAGTAATTGACGCCCCACTGCCAGCCCCCCCCCCCCCCCGACGCCAGGTAAAACTAAATCTGCCCTGGGCATCTGGTCAGCGAGACATGACGCGTGTAAGGGCCGTAACTCGCCCCCCCCACACTTCTCTCCCAGCCGATAAACTGTATTGAACTGTTAAACAATGAGAAATGTAATGCTTGAGAAAAGAAGAGAAGCGAATAGTGTAACAATTAAAGTGAAGCTATGTCCGTGTTTTAGCTCTAGGGCCCAATAATTGCAAACGAACGACAACATTGATACAATTTCCTGGCCTATCGCGCCAGAGGTGACTTGACTACCGCCTTACTCCGCCCCCCCCCCCACTAGAAGTCACTCGCGCGTGAGAAATCAGAATCCACGTGATCAGAAACACTAGTGTTTAGGCTTGTGTTGGGGTCAGCTGCACGCGCCCACACAACGCCCGCCTCCGCCGCCCCCCCCCCCTGAAGAATGTTCACTAGGCCAATAATGCATGTACCAATACGTTAAGCAAAGGACTCCGCTGCCCCACCCTCTATGGCTCCGTCATAGATCCCCTGATATTTACGTGTGAGCCAGATCCCCTCACCTGTCCGCTTTAGCGCGAGGCAGGGAGTGAACTGGGGGACCTGATAGTTCGATCAGCAATTCGATCCCTATCACCCAGTTTTGGCATCCCGTCTCGGACTTCCTCCAATTTCGTGGACCCTACTGCCGAGGTCGAATTATTATTATTATTATGCTTATAATTATTATAATAAAGTGAATCCCGCATTTATAGCACATAGAAAGCATGAAATAAATAGATTTCTTAGCTAGTGCCTATCAATATATGAAAACGTAAGGACCTAAGACAGTCACAGACAAACGATAAAATGAATAAACCGTGCCAATAGCTCGCAAATAAATGGGACGAACCTAGACTAAGCATTATGCCGGAATAGATTTAAAGTACTGTAAGAAACGCTAAAGCATGCTTTTCTCCTCCGCCCTCAATAGAAACGTAAAAATATTCGCCCGTCATCCCTTACCGCCTTGTCTCGACCTCCCCCCTCTTCCCCATAGCGATGACCACCCGCTTCGCTTCGATGGTCCAGAACACTCATAGTGTAAATAGTAAATGCAGTAGGCCTACCTCTAATGGGTCAAATCTTTCATTATATGAAAGCTTTAAAACATGGCGGGGCAGGTGTGGCGTTTTGGGGAGAAGATTAACGTCACACTCAACTAAGGAAGGTCTTAGATGTAATCCGCTCTTATAAGATACTATAATCATCTCATATGTACGTACAAACCACTGACACTATGTGCCACTATTGAATGTCTGATTGGAGTAAGAATGTGTCTTTCCTTTCTATCTCCTATAATATTTAAGATTAAAGTATTTAGCTTGCATTGAATTTTATTTACATATATGTATACGTTCTGCATGCTTATCAGTATATTACTTATTGTTATACGATTAGTCATTGATATTAGTTCCCATTCATGTCTATTATAAATGTTGTAGCACGTGTGTGTTCCTCCCCCTCCCCGCCCCACGCCTTCGGAACAAGGCCAGGGTCATACCTGACGCAACCAAGCTAATCCCCCCCCCCCACCCCACAGTCTCTTCGACCAGATCACAGGAAACTCACATCTCAATGACGGTTCTTCCCCTGGTCAGAGAATAGGGAACTTGGAATCTTTGATGCAGGACCCCGACGGACAAGAGAGAAAACTCTGACCAACAACACAGGGCCTTCGAAGTTTCCCTACCGCCGCGTCTTCTCCCCCCCCCGCACCCCCTCCCCACTACCGTTTGGTACTTATTTTCACATGCCAATCAATCAAATGTTGAATTGAAGAGACATGTTGACCAATCGGATACGCTATCTACTGGTCAATCTTACCCTTGCCCCTCCCCCCTCATTACAATCACGTGGGGAGTTGCAACCTAACTTGTTGTTTAACATGTAATGTAAATGTAAGTTAGTTTTAGGTCAGTCTGGCTTAAGGAGTCTCGAGGGTTGGATGCCCCGAGCTCCAACAGCACCATGCGGTGCTATAGTCTGTTGTAGAGTCTTTGTTAGGACTATCTGCTACATGTAGTTTAAGCCTATGATTAAATGTACACTCTTTATCACTTGTATTTGGATTGTATGAATTATGTGCTCATGTCATCAATGATTGAATACGGACTTTCACGTGAATAAAATATTCGTTGTTACAATACGCCTTGCTTATCGATTGATAGAATACCTGTTTGTGTGACGTCCAGTGACAGTGTCAATTAGTCAACAGTTTAACTCAACCTACGTATTAACGAGCCAAACGAAACCTGGATATAAATTTGTCTTAGAATCACCTAGGAATCATCTGCACTTCGGGACCACATACCACCTAGAAAACCTGCCTAAATCACCCCTCCCCATCACCCTGTGTACCTGCTGAGTTATCCACTAAGTCTGCACTGATAGCCTAGGCTAATTGCAGGCTCGGTGACAGAATCTTAGACCAGCACGCCACAGGTATCACAATAATTTCTGTCAAAGGTAAAGTTATTTTCATAATCCTTCTATTTCAGTTAAAAAAGGCAGTTGACGCAAAACTACGGGAGCCTGCGTTGACCACATTTTCGTGCTTAGACAGGTGATCGAGCAATCACTTAAGTTCATACAACTTCTCCCCATAAACTTCATTTACTTTATCAAGGCATTTGATTATGTTCACTGAGAAAGCCTGTGAAATTATGGTAATCGTAATGGTAATTTATATAGCGCGTCTATCCATGCTATATTAGCATGCTCAGTGCGCTCTAGAAGACTATTAATCTGTTGCCGGTTAAGCGCATGTGATAACAACTCAATATTAACGTCATCTAGTCCCAAAACTCCTGTAGGACGACAGGGATCTGCCGGTGGCGGGGCTCGGTACCCCGCAGGCATTTGCGAAGATCTTCAAGAACCTGTACGACGGCTTGGAATGTTGTATTAAGACTGATGACGGGGAAACACCACTTACTACAAGATCTAAACAGGCGTTAGACAAGGCTGCATATTGTCACCGATTCTATTCATCCTAGCAATCGACTTTGTATGTAGACACTCAATCGACATTGTACAACTGGGCGCAATATGGTCGTCGAACCAGCAGCTGGCGGACCTCCGTTTCGCTGACGACATCGTCTTACTTGGTCAAACACAATTATGGCCTTCGTAACCTTATATCATAGTACTAGTGACTAAACGGTGTTCGAACATTTGATACCACGACATCTGATACCTCGACAGATAGTCCCATTAACACTTAATCCCTCCCACGGACATGTACACTAAGAAGAAATAAAACTATTGTATTTGGTGAACTAGTTGTCACAAAAGTACTCACTAATTTGTTTTCTAATTTTAGCCATTTAAGGTTAAAGTGACTAGTCTCTGCGACTCGGTCCGATCACCTCCCTTTGTATTTTGCGGACAATCCTCACCCATATGGTTGTCAAAAAAGGACCCGCGAGTGTTGGTCTGAGGTCGAGCGACACTTGCTTTGATTGGTATACAAAGTGATATGTCGGCTTTGCTTATTTGTAGTGACCGCTCCTTGTGACCACAACGAGTAGGTTAGATAATGAATTGGGTCATTGTAAACTCTCCTGTATTAATTGTTTTCAATTTAGTTGAAGACTAAATGACAGGTGGAAGGTTGGCACTTTGCACTACAAGCACTTTTTCAGTGCCATCATCCTACTTTATGGATTTTCTTTAAGGGAATCGAGAGAGACATTCATATGCAAAGAACGTCTTTTCTGCAAGGAATTGCTGGTTCGCTGCCGTCTGTCCCCAAAAGATACCAGTCTCAGAAGACGCGTGTCAAAAATGCTGTGAAACGTTACTCTTCGAGCGAAATTATGGTCTATCTGCATACCATTGTTTACTTTTCATATACTTAACTTTTTAAATATATAGTGCTCTATTTCACTTTACATTTAACTTTTCATTTAACTTGCAGACCTATGATTACCTTTTATTAAATTGCGTTTAATGTACCGTGTAATAAATATAGATGTACTGTTTAATAAATCGAAGTGTACTGATTATTACATCTAAATGTACTGTTTAAAAAATATAAATGTACTGTTTAAATACAAGTGTTTTATTTCTTCTTAGTGTACATGTCTGAGGGAGGGATTAAGTGTCAACTGGACTATCTGTCGTGGGACTAAGTGTCAGGGATTAACTGTCGAGGTATCAAATGTCGCGGTATCAAATGTCACCAAACCGACTAAACGTATAATAATGGGTCGAAAAGTTTGTTTTTTTAAATTGCCATGGGGAGGGCGGAAATTTTGTTTGGTTTTTTTAACATTAATTAAAAAGCTACTTCTTTTTTATTTATCAAGATAATGCATTTTAATTTTGATAAACATACATAAGTTTCATTTGTGCAAGGCTGACAGAGAGAATTTAAAATTTAACTAGAATGTATTTTTTTGTATGAATTTTTTTTTGTAAGGCATAATTATAATAGGAACATGGGAAAAACATGTTTATAGTTACTAAATTATTTATAAGAAGAAAACTACTTATTATTTTCAAATTCAATCTGCAACTTTTAAAAGCACTAATATATTAAACATCTTGGCAACATTGCATGATAATTGGTTTGTAAATAAAAAAAACTATAAGGTAATTATATATAGGGAAACAAGGTTTTGAGAAAAACTTGAAAAAAATACGATTCTATAAAAAAAATATAATAATTTGAGGAAGATGGGAAAATGTAATTTCCTCATCTATTTCTTAATAGTTTGTTGTATGATTTTTTCCATCAAAAGACAAGATGTTAACTTTTAATTTGATGTATAATAATATAGAATTAAACTCATTTTTTTCTATTACTGTATTGTAAATATGTTTTAAAAAAAATTCTAACGTAATCCCATTTCAAATGCAATTTTTACATTTAAATAGTGTTAAAATGTTTCCCAAACTATGCATTTTACATTTGTGGATAGTTCAAGTATACATATTAAGCAAAAACGAAAAATAGCACGTTTTTGTCATTTAGGTCAATTTTTACTGATGTAACTAAACTTTTAAACAATGTGTAAAATATTGTGTGTGTTTTATTATGCTAAGATAAAATAAATACTTACTGATCTCCATACAAAGCGAACGTAGCCTGTAATTTGGACAACTATCTTGACAAAAACCAAAGCCGTCTACCTCTTGGAAATGATTAACATACCATTGTAATCCTGATTGTTGACTCTCAATTGGAGCGTCTACCCAAAAAGATTCATACACAATACCTAAAATTATTAATTTAAAAAAAAACATTGTTTATAAACACAAAAATATAAACAAACATGTCGAAGATATATGTATAATATGGACAAACTCTTTATAATAAAAATAAAGCTTTAGTGTCGTTTTAAAAAATTTAAATATTGAACAACTAGTAATATTTTAAAAAAAATATTTTAAAGTAAAACTGATAATAAAAGTTATCAGTTAGTAAATATTTTTAATTTAATTTTAAATATTCACCAAGTCCTTTCAAAACTTCCACCATGTGATCTAAAGACGTAAATTTAGCAAATTCTCCATGCCAGTTTTCACAATTGTCCTTTCACAATATGTGGATAAATGAAAAAAAAATATAGACAAAAAAGATGATATAGAATTAAACAACGTGTTTCTACAGGTGAGTCGACGTTGTACAAGACGGGACAGCTTTTGTTTTCCCGCCTGATAAATGAATGAAAACCCCACCCACACACCAAATGAAATCCCTCCTACTCACCCACTTACTCTTGTTGAACATATGTTCCAGTACAGCATTGTCCTGAGACTACATTAAAGCTCACATAGCTCCAGACTGGGTTTTGATTGGTTAAACGTTTGTCGGCCATTAGCCCCGCTACTTTTGAGAAGATGCTTATAAACTTAAGATTACATATATGATATATACTCCGAGAGTCGGCATAGTATCCCTAAACGTTTTAAACTAACAATATATAAATAATTACCGTGAGTTTGTTTATATATATGTATATATATATATATTTATATATATATATCATATATATATATGTTTGTCCTCTATGGGCGGCTTGTCCGTTTTACGAATCGGGTCAGAAGGTAAATGTATACATTTGAAATGGTGACCAAAATACATTTTTATTTTAACAACAACACTGCTTGATTTTTTTTGTTTTTTTTTTTTTTAAATGTTTCATTTATGAGTTAAAATTATAAACTGGCGCGTTATTAAGAAAAATAAAAAGATATCTCTTTCAATGCGTTCTTTATTCCGTCTGGTTTTCCAATTACAAAAAGAAACTGCTTGATTTGTGTATTGAATAAACAATGAATGAAAAAAACTGTAATAATGGCTAAAAAAGCATAATACTAAGAAATTAAACAAAACGCTGAATAACTTTAAAACAATTGAATTAAAAGAAATATTAGATATAAATATGATTTTGTTTTGAATAATGTATTGTGTAAAAGTAAATTTCATCGATTTATTACTTTTTATGTAGAATTTTTGAATAATGCCTTTTTAGAAGAAGCGTCTGAATATATTATGAGATAAGAACTAAAATTAAGATTAAAAGCGAAAGTTGTATACAGCGGAAGTATTTTGGCTGCGCACATAAAAACATTATTCTTAATATGTAAAAATAGCGCAAGTGAACTCTTATTATAGTCTTTGATATTACGTCATCTGTCTATAGACTCAAAACCAAGTCTTTAAACGTTCCGATACATATATTATTATCGACATATTTCATATGGTTTTTTGTTCTAGTAATCGCGTAATGACAATTCTAAACGAAAAACCAATAAAATTTACATACGAAATTATTAGAATGTTGAATTTATATTAAACTATTCAATCACAATTAGCACTCACTCTTGCTGCAGTCCAAGTTAATTTAGCAGAGTTTAGTCTGTAACATTCTCCACCTACATTAGTAGAATTGTCGTCTTTACATGTCACTGAAACATTTTATATAAAACAATTAATGACAAAGTGTTAATGAAATTATTCGAATGAATGTAACGAGTTTTAATGTGTTATTATTATAAAATTATCCTTATAGTGATAAAACATAGGGTAGATGTATAGGTCAATAATATTTACTGAATATCGTTATACATTGATCATGAATCTTGATTGTTAACTCAGTGCTAGAAGTATACTATATGATCAACTGATGAGCATGTGTGACATTAATAGTTAACTGTGCTGTTTAATAAAGCCATCTGCTTAACATAATATGGAACTTTATATAACATTATATATTATTTTAGCTAAGTAAGTATGTTATTGTGATAAAGTGACTAACTAAATATCCTGAGATTATATAGTCAACCCTTTAATAATTTTGCATTTTAATGTTAAGAAGTACTCGTTCATATGGAGAAATCAAACAAGCTGTACGAGTTATCCCTTGTCACTTCTTGTTAAAATAAAAGACGACAAAGATTTCGGTCAGGAGCAATATCTTAACATTTGATTAGATAACACATTCTTGACACGAAAGGTTATAAAATATATAGACCATAGGTTCTCAACCTTTTTTCGGCTCACCGCCCCCTTTTACAATTTTTTTTCCGCTCACCGCCCCCCCCCCAACTTAAATTTATCGACACCCCCCCCCCCCCCATCCGCTCTCTGGACTACAGTTTCCGCAATGTTTTGTGTGATTTATTTTCTTTAAAAAAAACTGAAAAGGAAATATATTGTTTAAATTAATAGATCGAAAAATTACCTCAACAAGAGGCTTAAATAAATCAATGTAAATGTGAATCGTTTGCCCGGTGTGTTGCTAGTAGTTTGTTTATATTTGTTTCAATTTTGGTTGAAAAAACCTTAGGTCTCCACGCTTCACAATTTGCAGCTTGTTTTTTTTCTTTTTTGACAACCAAATCGTATAAGCATAAAGTCCAGTTTCCACAAAAGAGGGTGATAAGAATGAAATACAAAATTGTTGTCAAAAATCACACATCTAGAGAAACTGATTGATTTTCTCCCAAAGAATCGCATTTGCTCATGAAAACTTGAGCACCGATTCCAAGTCTCATACATTATGTTTAAACAATCATCGTTTGCTAACCAACGCACCTCTGAGTGCAGTAGCCATCGCTTGTAGTCCTCGTCAATGAACAATATTTATTTTGCCACAAAGTACATAAGAACAATAAAGGCATAGTCAAAGACATAACAAGAAAATTATAAAATAGTCAAACAATAAAAAAAAAATTCGTCTTTTCAGCTGCTTGGCATTCGCTCATTTACATTCAACTTTTAGTTCAACTTACACCTGTGAACGGATTTTATCGCTTATCAATGCTGTTTTAAGCATACAAAGAGGTTATCTACACTTGACCGCTCATTAATTGATACAGACTAATTACATTTAAATGAGTTTTTATGCTCATCTTCTTAAATTAAACATAAGTATAATTAATTATAAAACAAATGTATTTGTATAATTAATTTAGAAATATAAGAGTCTTATTTAATAACACTATGTTATGTAATTTCTGTAATTATTAATGTTTAAAATATAAACTCCTTAATGGACATAACAATTTATGCAGGAAAGGTTTATTTACAACTGTTTAACGTAAATTCTTTTAATCATCTAATATATAAATATTGTTTTGAATACCATAATGTTGATTGCATAAAAAGAAATAATAATAATCAGTAATATTTCTTACATTACTAAACATAACTTGACCGGCATCACTTTTGAATCAAATATGGAAACAAATTTTATTTAAAGGGAGATAATAAACCCGTTTCATTTGAGCTAATATTTCTAATGTTTATTTTCTTTCTTTTATAGAAAAATGTATTGCTTTATTTATATTTATAACTTTAAAATGATCAAGCTGTAAAAAATATTTGAATATTTTAAAAATATTATATGACGAAATAAAATATATGTATATTTCTGACTATTACAATAACTACTCAGGTTGTATGATTACTTCGTATCTATACCTCTTAACGATAGTTTCCATCAATAGTAATGCATTGAACTATTCAAAGACATTAAAAGACAGCTCGGTAAATCTGAGATCAATGTATTATTAGTAACAGCTGGGCGACATTCATCGATCAACTGTGTGAACTAGAGATGTTAATCGAAAACCGGATTCCGGTTTTGAAACTAAAAACTGGTTTTGATTTTCAAAACCGGATTTCGTTTTTTTTTTGGTTGGAAAGTTCTATTTAGTCTTAGATATTGTGTATCTTTTTTTCCAATAACCAACTATGACTTGCGATAAAAACAACATCGAACCAAATGTTAAGTAGGCCTACTCAATGGCGAGACGCAAGCAAGTCTGGATTAACATCGTCATTCTCTTCATATGCTTCCTAATATTAGGGTCAATGAAAATCAGAAATTTTATTATCACTATTGAAAGCTATTGACTATTATCGGTTTTAATCAATTAGCCCAGATTTTTGTTAGTTCTAAAGAATTTTATGGTAAAGTGTACAAAATTATATTGTATTCACACAAACCAACCCTTGAATACCATGCAAATACTATTTAAGTTTGAAGTATTTTTGAAATATACCTACAAAACTACGCACATTTGGCTTTTTCAGCCTGTGACTTGTGACGTTGCGCGGGAACGGCGGGTGAACCGAAATCCGGTTTTAAACTGTTTCATAGAACCGAAAACCGGTTTTGAAAAAAAACGGTTTTAACATCATTATTGTGAACAGTCCGGTGAACCAACATAGGACCAGACGGCGCATATCATATTTGCCAAATACTGACCCATACTTCATCGAAAAGTCATTGCGATTCCTATTTCTTACTGTTGGTGGATATCAGATAATTAGCATCACTTACGTTTACTTTATATTTCATCCAAAAACTAATCGATTCAAATAGCTGAGGTGTTCAAAATACATCAGATACGTTCTACCGCCCATTTACCCTTCACCGACCCCAATTGCCCCCGGGAACGTCAACCCCCCCCCCCTAAAGCCTCTCACCTCCCCCCCCCCCCCCCGATAACGCCGCCGTTGAGAACCTGTGATATATACCAATTACTATTACAAATTCCAGGATAACAAGACGTGCTTTATTTAAAGACACGTGACCTTATTGGTCTGTCTGCAGTGTACAAATTGTATTAATTAAATACAATACTAGATTTCCTACACTCCATATGTATAATAAATAAACATTCCTTATCTAACTTCGAAATTCGAAATGGTTTTTGGCTCACAACTGGGCGCAGGGTTCCATCTATATTGCAGCAAAACTCCGTCTACACAGCGTAGAATGAGCGTACTATTTTTTTTTACATCTGGTAAAATTAAGATTGTCTCTGCGTTTAAGCGTCTTTACAGTAAGTCTAATGCGCTTTGGCATTCATAAGTCCGTATTCACTATCTTTGGTTTGTCTTTCTTTAATAGGTCAGTCAAAGCAACCCTAATGTCATTGAAATTATGTATCAAGTTCGCGTAGTAAGATTAAGGCCTATTCAGAATTTTTTTTTGGGTTACCGGTATCGATATACTTTGTTGATCGTTGTTAGTGTTGCGAATTTGCCACCTACTTGGGCCTTCCGGATCTTTTAATTTATCAAAATCAAATCGGATGTAAATTATTATCAGAATGTTCTTTTGTGGTGTTTTCTTCGTGGCTTTGTTCTCTTTCCTCGTATAATGTTCTCAAATTTTCTTCGTGGCTTTGTTCTCTTTCCTCGTATAATGTTCTCAAATTTTCTTCGTGGCTTTGTTCTCTTTCCTCGTATAATGTTCTCAAATTTTCTTCGTGGCTTTGTTCTCTTTCCTCGTATAATGTTCTCAAATTTTCTTCGTGGCTTTGTTCTCTTTCCTCGTATAATGTTCTCAAATTTTCTTCGTGGCTTTGTTCTCTTTCCTCGTATAATGTTCTCAAATTTTCTTCGTGGCTTTGTTCTCTTTCCTCGTATAATGTTCTCAAATTTTCTTCGTGGCTTTGTTCTCTTTCCTCGTATAATGTTCTCAAATTTTCTTCGTGGCTTTGTTCTCTTTCCTCGTATAATGTTCTCAAATTTTCTTCGTGGCTTTGTTCTCTTTCCTCGTATAATGTTCTCAAATTTTCTTCGTGGCTTTGTTCTCTTTCCTCGTATAATGTTCTCAAATTTTCTTCGTGGCTTTGTTCTCTTTCCTCGTATAATGTTCTCAAATTTTCTTCGTGGCTTTGTTCTCTTTCCTCGTATAATGTTCTCAAATTTTCTTCGTGGCTTTGTTCTCTTTCCTCGTATAATGTTCTCAAATTTTCTTCGTGGCTTTGTTCTCTTTCCTCGTATAATGTTCTCAAATTTTCTTCGTGGCTTTGTTCTCTTTCCTCGTATAATGTTCTCAAATTTTCTTCGTGGCTTTGTTCTCTTTCCTCGTATAATGTTCTCAAATTTTCTTCGTGGCTTTGTTCTCTTTCCTCGTATAATGTTCTCAAATTTTCTTCGTGGCTTTGTTCTCTTTCCTCGTATAATGTTCTCAAATTTTCTTCGTGGCTTTGTTCTCTTTCCTCGTATAATGTTCCCAAATTTTCTTCGTCTTGGTCGGAACGTAAACTTGTATGATAGTGAGGTTGTGAGGCTTTGCGCAAATTCTTATGCTGATGAGTCTACTTGATATTGGTGAGCAGCTGATAACTGATTTAACTACTTCCTTTCTGACTATAAATAATAGACCGAGTGATGCTTCGATTGATCCCGCTAAACCATATTTGGTAGCCCGCATCTGTTGATGTATCCCCTAATACAGTCAAGCAAATTTCAGCAAGTCATATGATGTCTCATTTAATTCTTTAAAGATCTTGTGTGAATTTTTTCACTTTTCCGCACTGATATAGAGTTCAGACGTCCCATGCGTTGTGCCTTCTTTGGGAAGCTTGATGGCTGGGTTGGCATGGTGGACTGGGTCTGGGCTTGTTACAATATTTATATTGACTCCAGTCACACTTGATATTATTTCTAAATAATCTATAGAGACCATAGTATGTTGCTAACAACGCTTTTGTTTCCATATTACATATAAATTGTCTACCGCTCTGATGATCGAACACCGAATGTTCCGTTATTGTTCGTGCACACATTCACACACATCTGTACATCGTTTGCCATTCACGTACAGACTGATTTTATTTCAATAAATTATATATATAAATAAATAAATAAATATAAATATGAGACTTATATAGCGCTTATCCCGTTCCCGTTGAGAACAGTTCTATGCGCTGCTGTATATAATACAATAACACTACACTTTTTGTTTCTCATGTATATACACACAAAAAACAATGACATATTTGTTCCCTATGCTAAAAGGACACTAAGTTTCTCTTCTTCTTCTTAGGTCAGCAATTTTAATCCTTTCATTATATCTCTAAAAATACATCCTATTATCCTCCCCAGCTCCATTCACCCATAACTGTCTCTCTTCTTCCACCTCCCCCTCCCCCTATTACACATGACTCATGTTATAGACATGCATGTTATATGCTCCCCTACCCATGAATAAGAGATATATGATACACGCAACCTATCAGCATACTTAGCAAACTCATCGAGGCGCCAATGTAATAGATATATTTTGACTGTCTTATATCGAAGCGTATAACTTAATCTCTTACAAATATTACAAATAATAAATTAAATGAGTTACAATTTAAAAACAATGTAGTGAGCATATTCTTACTAAATTTTGAACATTGTCATCCTGATTTAATCAAATTCAGTTTATTTACTTAGTATAGTTGGAGGATTAAATCGGTCCTATTAACTTAATAAACACCGCATTAAATTCATGAACGCAGATGATTTATTCATATTGAGGGTTTTGACTTGATTGTTTTGCTTATATTACAAAATTCATACCATCAATTACAGTTAGCCACGCAGATACGTCGGAGAACAATAGATACACAATGCTCCAAAAAGTGGACAACAACTTCTTTCTCCATATAAATCACGTAACTCCAATTAGGTTATGATTTCAAACTCACGTAATGTGATGCACTCGCTCCGTAATATTCGACTCATACCATCGTGCACACATGTGACTTACACCATGAGAAATGTAGATGATAGTGGGGGCTAACAACTTCTACCAGATGGAAGCTCTAACAGTACATCAACATCTTCTCGCTGTCAGACTTGCATATGTGAACGTCTGAATGTACTCCTTAGTTTTCAGGACGCTGCCTTAAACTTAGACTTTTGTACTCTGTTTACTCACATGTTGTTCGCTTTAAAAAAAATATGCTGACCACGATATAATTAATTAGTGTTCATCTAAAATGCCATCTTGACCAAGGATAAGTGCATCCACGATCGCTCGTCAAGGTTCACCGACAGAAAATATTTACATCTGACACGTTTAACATCAATGGTTAAATCAATAAACCTAGAAAGACTAGAGGACAGATGGGCAAGGAGTAAAGTAGTAATAATACATTGCGCATTATTTTTAAACTTAGAAACTAAAACACAGAAACTAACACAGTGCAAACTTTTTGCAATTCTTAGATAAATTATATGGTCACAAAGAGTTTTCTTATCCCTTACCCAATAACACAATATCATAAATGCTCTTTCTTCCCGCGTAGTTTTCGGGCATAAAATGGGTTACCTGAAACATAAACTAACCTAAAAAAAATATAATTTTAAATTGCAAACTTAATGATGCCTAGGTCGCATTCATCTTATGTATAAAAGGAACGTCTGTAATCTAGAAGTTAAGATATTTAAAAATAAAGCAAAATAAGATATTGAAATTCGAAAAGCATAAAACAAGAAATTAACTTTACCATTTTGTCCACAAATAGAATGAAATGTAAATGCCGATATAACTGATATGTAGATGCACAAAGATATTTCTGTCATTTATAGATTGTTTCTTGAATACAAAGCTGCGTTTCATCTAGGTCTACAAACATTCTATAAAATAAATCAGAGTGATAAGGGCAAAACATTGATATAAAGCTAGGATTAGACTCGAATGTAATTAGAAAATAAATGTTTATATGTTTAGACTTTTAAAAATGCGGTTCTTCTATCGTCTAAGATTTTATTCAATGTGAAATAATCCACTTAAGCCACTCGACACATGTTTGCAACATATGTACCTGCATATTGTGTTCTATAAATGGTTTAGGGTGATTTTTGTCATCGCATTTGTCACAACATGGGCTTAATTGGAACCAAATGCTATAATAAGTGGGACCGCTTGCTCTTTTTTTAGTATGTTCTTTTTCCGTGCGCATCTAATAACACTGTTCTAAATGACTTCCACGCTACTACGTTTGCCTAAATGTTTCCGCTGTATACAACTTTAGATTTAAATTTTTTATTGAGAAAATCATAGCGATGAAACAAAACGGATGTGCACAGTAGAAAAGGGAATCGGAAATTCCTAAAAGAAGTCATGAAATAGCAGAAATATTAAAGCAAGCGGTCCATCATATTATAGTGTTTGATAGGAATCAGCTTACTATTTAGTATTTTATTTCCACGATTAATTGGCAAATATAAATTATATAGAAACTTATAACATAATAATAATAATACAAATATAATCTAAAAAAACAAATTACTTACAATTCAATAGCAAGCACTATGACAAATACTATTTAAATCAAAACCTCAAACCAAATATTAATATATATATTAAAATTATTGTTGTTGAAAATGCATTTTATAGTGTTTACAAAATCAAAATGTCTTAGAAATCGGTTTAATATTCGTCAAACAACAACACAACAAAGAGAGACAATTTCTTTTGTATTGTCGCCACATGACATTCATTGTGTTAGACAAAAGCTAGTGTATTATTGTGTCAGCCGATTTTAGAGACGTAAAGCTCGAACAGGTACTCAAAGGAAAATTATAAAACAAACGTCAATAAAAGGATATATAATACCTATATATATATATATATAATACCTATATGCCGAATGAATGACATCGATCCGTGACTTGTCAAAATTAAATATTATATGATAACCTAACAGCACTAGTAGAAATAAAATAATGACAGCTATACAGCTTTAACCAAAGCTAATAGATAAAAGCTGTATAACACTTAGTACTTACTTGTTTACTAACCACCCGTAGCCTCTATTGGGTTCAGGACAACCAACCATAGATGACCAGAGTCCTTTATCTTGGGCCGATTTTTTTAAAATAAATTTTACAGTAAAAACCCATCTTTCAAATTTATGCCTGCAAATCGTGTAGCCGGCTGTTTCTCGGCCGATCACATTTTCTCTTGTCTTGTTAATTTAAAATTAGAGCCTGGCTAGTGACATGTTTCGATCATGTATTGTGGCACAATAGCCTGTCAAAAACAATCCACCAGGACACGGTGGATGGTGGACGTAGGAGAGGCCGTCAGTGGATATGCTGGTTCGACAATGTAAAATATTGGACAGGGTTGCAGTTTACTCAACTATTGTCAACCGTTCAAGATAGGCAAAAGTGAAGAAAGTTGACTTCTGGGGTGTCCATTCACTCCACCCAACGACCACAACTGTCATGAGATTGATGATGATGATGATGATGATGATGATGATGATGATGATGATGATGATGATGATGATGATGATGATGAATGACGTTAGAGGGCGGTGTTCGTAATATGTGCCATGCCCAACCCCATTTCCTTATCCATATTTCATCTTCCATAGAAGTTGGCAAATCATTTGCCAGAGATCAGCATTACTTACTTAGCGACTCAAAAGAATCCTTTTGAGGTAGCTGTTCCGTATAGCAGGAATGAATTCGTATTTAATTTTTGTGTTAAAAAGTTTGATCTTCCTAGCTAGTGAAAACTTTATATAAGCCAATATGATTTTAGCGGCGAAAATTCGGTTCGTGCCTTGTCGATTCTTGCTTTTACATCAGCATCAACATTATCCAGCTAATCAATGATGATGTCCATGTATGTAAAGGACTCCCGGTTCATATTGTGAAAAAATAAGTGTCGATATGTCTGCTACCAAATGTTTCTTCTCCTGCATCTTGTGTTTCATGTGTGAATGAATAGGACTAGGCATTGATTTATAGCTATAAATGAGTAGTCATTCTATAAGAATGGCATTTATTTTACTATAGTCAGTACTCAATAAATAATACACATATAATCAAATCTAATGCATCACTAGTGATATATAAAACATGTGACTTCTCCACTGCTTTATTCAAAGCTAAGAGAATAACATCCACGCAGCAGTATACGAAATAAAATGAATAACGGCTTTACAGAGATAGTCAAATATAAATGAATAATATCTTTATAGCGCTACTCAAAGAAATATTTAAAAAATAAAAGCTAATATTATTGTTTTTTATGTGTAAGTTTTGCATGAAAATATAATGCTTTTGTAGCACAAAGAAGCAGAGAAACTATGAACGTAATTATCTATACCTTCGGATAATAAACACATAAATATATCTAAAGTTATTTCAAGTTTTTAAAAGTATGGTGTTTTAATTACAAATTAAATACAATTTGCATACATAGTGCTAAAATTAATGTTACCCAAAAATCAAGCTATCAAACATACAAAACACCATTTTAGCAGAGTTTAATCCTATATGGCATTCTAGACCAGAGGTCGGCAACCAAATGCACGCGTGCCAAACTTGGCATGCAGAGCGAATTTCAATGCCACGCGAGAGGCCACCAAGAGTAATTTTTTTTTAAATTGAATTTGTGGTTCTGAATGAGAAAAACTAACTGTTGAAGACGGCGTTTCTTAATGACTAAGCGAGTCATTTCAGTGATTTGAACGCATTGACAAGGACGGGATCAAACAACACTTGACTTGTTAGATCCTGAAATGGATTCCCTTATATCTTAAAAGAAATCAATTTTAAAACATTGAACTATATGTACTTCTCTTTATTAAGGCATATAATAAGATATATAATTGGGCTTTTTAGTATATAGTTTGAAGCACTCAAAGCGGAGTTTTCAAAACAAAGGCAAGACTATCTAATTCATGTAATAATTTTTTCATTTCTCATCCAGCCTAACTGGCTTGATCTTACTAAATCCTTCTTAGATGTAGATGTATTTTAAGCGGAGGGGTATTGACAATTTTGAAACGCTGGCAGTTGAATTTTAAAAATGTAAAAAAAAATTAAAAATTGGCATCGCAATGCCAAATGCGGGAAAATCTGGACGGAAGATGCTTAGGAAAACCATCTGCTATTCTCAACTGCCATGCATTCATGCGCTCTACTTTCAGATTTTCGTTTAACTTACACTTGTGAACAGTATTTATAGTGATAAGCATTCAAAGGGGTCACTTACACTTCACTACTCAGAAAGGAAAAAAATATGTATCTGACATTATAAATTAGCGAATAGCATTCAAGACAATGCGCTCATTAATGGATTCAGACTAATTACATTTAAAAGAGGTTTTACGCTCATCTTCTACAATTAAACGTAAATATATAATATTCTAAACAAAATTAGTTTTTATTAATTTAATAAATATAAGAGACTTTTTTAATAGCATTATATTAGTATTTGGCTAATTTTAAAAAGATAAACTCCTTAACGTTAAATGGACAGACAATAAATGCAGAAAACGTTTACTTACAATTGTTTAACGTAAATTAATTGTATCTCTCTCATTAAATCGTGTAATAAAAACCATAATGCTGGAATTATCTGAAGAAATAATAATTAGTCAGTAAAAGTTACTAATATTGTATACGCGAAAATATTTCTAATATTATGTATTTCTATTTTTCTCTTATAAAAAACTAAATGGCCTACAACTTATAACTTTATAATGACCAAACTGTAAAAAGTATTTGATAATTATATATAAATATTATGTGACTAAAAATTATATGCACATTTCATAAACATTACATTAACTACCCAGTTTGTATGATTACCAGGTATCAATTCAACGACAATATCCTAAGAATATCAGCGCCTTTCTGGAAGAGGTTAAACATTATTTTGGCAACTTTTCCTCTCCATTTTACAAGTCAGTTACACGCATTTTACATAACAATGAACACTTGATACATAGCAAAACAAAGAACATTTACATATCTCTCATTACACGGGTCCAGATTCCACTTTGTACACGGATTAAATGGGGGAGACAGTTAGGGATTACAGACTTTCATGACACATTCATCAGTTTACATAACAAACACATTGCACCACAATCAAAGGAGATATCTTACAGGCTCCTTTTTAACATGACACCAACATTAGATAGGAAGAAACAAAATACACGCAACACACCTATATGCAAGATGTGTACCTCACATACACAAGAAAATGAGGAACATATCTATCTAACATGCCCCGCAATCATACCAACAAAACAAACATTACAATTAATCATGGACACAACAACACAGTCAGACATAGACATAGATTTAGCCATTACCCTCTTCAAAATACCTAGACTTAGAAACAAAACAAAACACACATTAAACCTCATCACACTAGCAGAATACAAACAACACATATAGAAAACATATCTTAAAACACGAATTGACCAAAAACACTACCCCCCACACATCATAGAAGACATATTCAGACAAAAACTTGAAGCACATTTAGATAAGCATCAACCGGCCAATCTATAATTTTATTTAATAGTTTGCTTTTATAACTGTTTTATGTATTATAATGTATTTCATAGATGAGATTCTTATGTATTTTATTATTTGGTTCATTTGTTTAATTGGTAGAGTAATTACATGCATATGTTATTAATGCGTTGTTTTAAATACGGAGGTGCCCTTGTATTGTAAGTTTCACGTTGTTAACTATTCATCAAGGGCACATTTTTATTTTCATTTCCGGTGCGATGTCTCTTTCAGTGTGACATCAATGTATAGTAGAAGAAGAAGGACCGATATACAAATACCGGCCCAACTTCCCCTTTTTAGGCACATTCGCCAGGGTGTTAACTGGTGCAGGCCGGTCATCCGGCGACGCTGGCTTGGGAAGGTGGGAGGGCCAGGAAAGTCGGGCCTTCCAAACTTTATGTCACTACCAAACAAATTGCATTTATTTCCCTATCTCTCTTTCAATAGTTCATGCCGATGGGAACGGCTAAACGCTATTTGAAACCTAAAGACAACTTGGGAGTTTCCTAATCTTTTTAGAGAACTGCACAGATTTTTTTCTCACTTGTGAAGGTTCCCGTTGTGGGTTTACCTGTGAATGACACCTTTCGTCACCCGTCTTCTATGGGTGTTTCACTTTTCTTTGTCATCTGTGACCCTTTCTTTGTTTTTAATATATATATACATTTAAGACCGCGCTTGTTGGTTAAAATTAAATATATACTCCGAAAGGGATATAACAATTGAAGCTAGATGTACATAATTTCTACCAAACTTTGCTTCATTTTTCTCCATATTATGTTGTTTTAAATATCTTACAGTTAATAATGGATGGTTACGTTTATTATATGTTCAAATTAATTAAAATATGTATGGATGCTAAGCAAGAATGTCAAATAAAAAAGAATGAATGAATTTAAACTTAAAGTTAGTTAGAAAACTCTTTGTCTCGTAAAACATTTTGTATTCTATCCCCTTAAATGTGTATGAACTGTTCTTCTATTTCCTTTTCTTCGTGTAAAATATATGAGATTGTGCAGGTAAACTAAGTATTTAAATATTCTCTGCTGTCTTCTTTCTCTTTGGAATTGTAAAAATGCAATAAATGTCTCCTATCCCTTTTTTCTCTGTGTAAAAGAATAATTTTGGCAATGTAAATGCAATTTTTCATGAATAAACATTTTTTGGAAACAAAAAAAGAACATATGTGACCCTTTCTTTGTTCTTTATATATACATTTAAGATAGCTCTTGGTGGTTGAAATTAAGATATATATCCCAAGGGATAGAACAATTGAAATGAAATGTACATAATTTCTACACATTTTGTTTTATTTTTCTCCATATTACGTTGTTTTAAATATCTTACAGTTTATAATGGATGTTTACGTTTAATACATGTTTAAATAAATTTAAATACGTAAGGATGCTAAGCATGTATGTAAAAAAAAAAGAATGAATGAATTTAAATTTAAAGTTAGAAAACTTTTTGTCTCGTAAATTATTCTGTCTTCTATCCCCTTAACTATGTATGTACTGTTCTTCTATCCTCTTTTCTTCATTGTAAAATATATGAGATTGTACATGTAAAATCTTGAATAAACATATTGAAAAAAAAAAGAACAAATAAAATAAAAACTCAATTATTATTATAACTGATAATAAAATATAATGAATACAAGCAGTTGCTAGATTCTCATCTTGACAACAAAATGTTTACATAATAATTACCAGAAATGTGAAGGTTTAGTAATAAAGTATTGTAATTTGTATAATGCACATAAAAAGGATGATAATCACAAAAACGTTATTATGTAAATATATATTAAAACGCCTTTAACGATTTTCTCTGTACATTTCATTTGCTTTTGGCCTTGGTCTTGTCACAAATTTAAACTAATTGACAAATTGTCTTATAAAAAAATAATAAAACAAGTATAATAGAGCAGGTTGACATTTAGGCTGTTGGCACGCTGAATGATTTAGAAATCCTAATTTGGCACACAATTAGCAAAAGGTTGCCGATCCCTGTTCTAGACATTAAAATGTTGAAATAATAAAACAGCAAGTGAACAAAGTTATGTTTATTCCCATCTTCTGCTTTGTATTATCAGTCTGTTTTGTTCTGTTTGTACCCAAAATAAAAAAAAAACATTATTGTAACGAATTATTTTGATTATGTACATTCTGTAAAGTGTGCTTGAAATCCACCGGGTTTACTTTTTAGTGTTTAGGTTGATTATTTTTTAGAGGTGTATATATAATACTTCGCCAATTATTATTTTTATGTGATATACATTATTATTCAATATTTTTCGATAACCTTGTTGCTTGTTTTAATCTATCTGTTTGTCGAATATCATTAAATAACTTTGTTAACTATATATATATATATATATATATATATATATATATATATATATATTTATATATATATATTACCTTATACATTACAGACGCTCCTTTTATAAAGAAGATTATTGCGTCCCACACAATAGGTGACATTGTTTGTTTCTGACACAAAGTAAGACTGTGATTGTGTTTGTGTGTGCAAGGAAGGGCAACTCTCCAAGTCTTCATGCTCTATTATGCACAGTTTATGTTTTAAAATGTCAATGATCCCATTCTATTATGTTGGTGTGTGAACTGTGGGAGTTCTCAATGTCGAATTGTGTCGACAAAAGAGTATAATATGAGCAATCTAGACACATGAAACTTAGCTTTGTTATATGGATTAGAGAGATTTGACAATAGAGACTTTAAAAAGTAGAGTTACGACGAGGTTTATATATATTTCGAATTCAATGAATTTATATCTTAATGGTAGCAATGACGTCAACAATTTCCAATCATTCTGGCTTCTATGGTAGCAATTAAACATGTTAAGAACATTCGATCATGTCAACGTTTTTATCTGTGGTAAACGTTTCTCAACACTCAACAGAGAACTGGGCACTTCTCATGGTAAACAAGAAATTATAATCAATATTGCTTTTAAGTAAAATATTCATCTTTGATTATTACAGTACAATCAGGAAATAAAAATGACGTATATTAGAGTATTTCGAATTCCTGGTAGTACCACGACTAAGACATGCCCAAAATTACCTTGTAAGAAACAAACAAACAAACAGACAATCATAAGTAGTGTGGTCAGTTGTCTGGTCAGTTAGTGTGTTCGACTAGTTGGTCCTACTATAGTATATATTTGAAAAACAAATGTTTGAATTAAATGTAGGCTCCAGCTGTCCTAAACAGAGACTATAATGTCAAAAATTTGTTTGCTTATTCCCAATTCTATAATTATTACATATGCATATTTTATTTTATCTTTTATATTATCAATTTTAATAAACGGTTAAGAAAGTTTTGGTATACGCTGGGTTAAAGTATGGTTCAATATTTTTAACTAGTTTAATAACCAAATAATCACTAGTATTATATATTCTTTAAATTCTAGCTTTCGACATTTATTTCTGTTCATTTGTATAATACATATATTATTGCAACTTTTTGTAATGTTTGTTTATTTCATTAGCTTATACCTTTCACTGCGTATTATATAAGTACATGTACACTTTCGCCAATTTATATATATATATATATATATATATATATATATATATATATATCCTATGGCCCCCAATATATATATATATATATATTTATATATTTATTAAATTTAATTGAATTATTAAACATGTAGATTTAAAGAGACATTGATTTACTTCCAAAATTTTTTGTTATAATTAAAAACCCTTAATGTTATATTAAAAATGTCTTTGAATGAATTAAATTATATCTAATTAATATTTTATAATATCTGGAAGGTCCAGGTTAGAGTTGTAAGGGACTTAAGTTTTTATATTTTGCCGGTTACGCCCACAAAAAAATATATTTAAAACAAAAACAGTATAAATAGATCCATGAAATAATAACAACCAAATCAATCAGCTAAATAAATACATAGATATTCTTATAACTAAATGTAAAGAAAAATGTGTTAAAGAATACAAGATAGAGGTCTGTTATTCTTGCTAAGGTCATGTCGACAGTCATAAACATGTATAATTCATACATGTTTGACATACATTGTTTATTTATGTCTATTGATTTGATAGCTTTTACTGCTACTGTTTGATATGACAATGCTACCAGTGCAGTCCTCCACAACGATGTCACTGGCAAATGGTTCAAAACAACCATTGGCGTGCGTCAAGGGTGCCTACTCTCTCCGACACTCTTCAACATTTACCTGGAAAGGATCATGACCGATGCACTGGAAGACCATGTCGGGACAGTCAGCATCGGTGGGAGACAAGTCACCAATCTTCGCTTTGCAGATGACATAGATGGCTTAGCTGGCAGTGAAGGTGAACTGAGGGAGTTAACAGCCAAACTTGAGATAACATCATTAGCGTATGGCATGGAAATAAACGCTGAAAAGACCAAAGTTATGGCAAACATGGAGTTTGAATCCGAAATACAAGTGGGCGGTCAGAGACTCGAGAAAGTCTCCTCCTTCAAATATCTGAGATCCATAATATCTGATGTAGGATCCAAGCCGGAAATTCTTGTAAGAATAGCCCAAACAACTGCTGCACTTTGCAAGCTAAAAAACATCTGGCGAAACAAGACAATCTCACTTTACTCAAAGATTCGACTTATGGTGATGGCAGTTTTTATGTACGGCTGTGAAACATGGACACTTACAGCAGATCTCCAGAAAAGAATCAGAGCCATGGAAATGAGATGCCTACGTAAAATTTTAAACATCTCCTACAAAGATCGAGTTACAAATTAGGCTGTCCGCGAGCGAATCACCTACGTCATCGGCCCTCATGAGGATCTACTCAGTGCCATTAAATCCAGAAAACTCCGATGGTATGGGCATGTGGCAAGATCCGAAGGCCTGGCGAAAACCATCCTGCAGGGCACAGTGCGAGGTGGAAGAAAGAGAGGCAGGCAGAAGAGACGATGGGATGATGACATCAAGGAGTGGACCGGCTTGTCTCTTGCAGACTCCCAGAGGGCGGCGCAAGACCGAGACAAATGGCGCAAAATTATCCAACTGTCAAAAAAATGGTGCCCCAACGACCCTCGCCCGGGTTATGGGATAAAAGAAGAAGAAGAAGAAGTTTGATACTTAAAAAAGGGAACGTCCACATTTGACATCAGTCGATTTCAATCCAATGGTACACAAATCTCCCTCTTTTCCTATCTCTATCTCAAGTCTTTGTTAAAGGCACAAATCTCTCCACCCCTCACCATTTTAAGTATAAGAAAAAGAAATATTCATTTTGAACAAAGAAACAAACATAATTAAATCCATTGCAATACTCATTTAAACAGCGCAGCACTGATATTTATTTTGAGAAAAAAACACGTTTGTAGTCGAATTAATGTTTTAAATATGCTTTATCATTTAGATTTAAATTGATAGATTTAAGTTTGGTCTATTATATGTTGTTGTTTTTTTTAAGTTTCATACCTAGCCAATGAATAATTACTTCATGTATAATAGGGATTGCTATGCACAATAGTTTCCAGTAATAAAGGCCGATCATCATCCATTCTTTGACTGCCACACTTAAGTCTGACATTCT
Organism: Anisus vortex; assembly: GCA_949126835.1. NCBI lineage: Eukaryota > Metazoa > Mollusca > Gastropoda > Planorbidae > Anisus > Anisus vortex. The sequence goes on from OX421503.1 coordinate 18,933,943, forward strand.
AGGATTAGCGTAATTATGGCTGATATTACTATTTGTAAACGTGAGATTAAGGACAAGCCTTTACTTGCCATTTTATATAGATTTAATTATTGTCTTATACACTTAATGGTTTGATAGTCGTGGAAAAACGTTGGCCTATTTTTGAAACAACTCATCACAATGAATCATCAATAAAGAGTTTACATTTTTATTCGTTTACCTTAAAGTACAAATATATAGTATAATACATACAGATTATAATACTATTCGTGGTTCCTTAATGCCCTTTTAACCTCCGCGTAGAGTACTTCTCCAACTACTTCTGTTCTGAGCCATGTTCTCACAGTTTCCAACCACTACATTTATAGCTTTTGGGTCGCACTTGCAAACGTCCTTGAATCAATGTATTTTTTCACTATTATGTTTTAGTGTTATATGTTATGATAAAAAGCTTAAAATAGAATTGTATACTTCATTTTTGTGTTTAATAGTAATGCTCTCAAGTGCGACTTATTATTACCGGATGTCGGAAGAGAATCAGATATAATATATGATAAATAGACATACAATTATACAATATTATCAGTATTCAACTTTTGGCACTGTTAAATTAATGTGTCTCTGTCCTTCATTGATTTAATGTATCTACGGTATCTGTTACTTCACTAATAACTATTTTAACTAATGGCTAAGCTTTGACTAGAAAAAAAATCAGCTTAATTCGTCTCCAATCATTTTGAAAACATTTAGCAGAGATCAACTTTTTCACTTTTGCTCTATCCGGAGATATTGTCATAACTCTTTCTGAACTGTTTACAGACATACAAAATATGTTGGATTGTTGTTGTTTTTTCAGCCGATGTTTTGTTCAGTAAATAAATAGTTTACATTAGACTAAAAAATGACGTACATTATTAATGACATAATAAATTATTAATTAGCTAAATATCAGCCGACACGATATTATACTTTAAGCTATTGCATGGATCATTTAATGTCAAAGTCTATATTATCATCTTCATCTGTTCTTTTTTTCATATATATTGTGGGAATCCCTATTAGGACATAGGAAAGAATCCACAATGAAACTACACATACAAATTTAAAACATCACAAACAAGAATTAAAAACAGATGACTGAGGTATTGAATTCAGCCCTTGATTGAAGATTTGAAAGCCGTCACATGAAGGGCAATGATGAACGTCTGGTCAAGTCAGGCCCGGACTTAGAAACCCAGGGTCCCTAGGAACTTGTCATTTGGGCCCCCCAGACAATCTCGAAGTTATTTTGGAAATTTAGTATATTAAATGCACTGGTACAAAACATATAATTTTAATCGACATTAATGCTTTTAATAAACATCAGAATAATACAGTCTATGATACTATAGTTACGTTATTCTATAAACTATATAGAATCACACCACTCTTCACGGGCAAGTCGCTTCAGTTAAAATAAATCTTTCCAGTTCATCCAGCATGCTTCGTCTTTATGTACGCTTACGTCTTCCTATCTGCCGTTTACCACTGGGGTTCCACTCTGTTGTTACTATCTTACCTGAGGGTGTGTTTTGAGCTAGATCTCAAATATTCAATCAATTAGACATAAATTAATTTCTGTTAAAACCAAATAACGTAATTGTTATCCCTGATTGTTATATTTGTATATTTGTTATATTTTTTTCCATTCTTTACTAAAAATCTTTTATTTTACTGACAAAATCATCTTTCTTTTTGTTTCTCAGAGCATGCCTAGCTGTAAACACAACCTAAAGCAAATATTTCTCTCCTTTTTTGTTTGGTTGAATTCATGTAAGTATACATTGAGAGGTTTAATAAGATAAAAATACGTATAATATGATATATTACTTGTTCATATAGATCTATTATCAGATCTTCTAGAGGCCGATAGACAACAATCATTTGGGTTTCGGCCGAAAACGAAACAATACCAAAAGTTTCACGTCACATTCGGCCGTAACCGACAAATAAACATAAATTGCCAAACAAAAGGTTTTATTTGTTTTTTCTTTTTCTTTCAAAGTACTAACTTTAATTCTTCACTTTATATTAACTTTGTTATTTATAAATCAATCTTTAGCAATTTTTGACATACATTTATTGCTTAGTTGCTTAATTCATTTAATTCCCTGTGAAACATAGGGCCTCCGCAACATGTTTTACATGTTTATAAAGAAAATTAATGGATGAATTGTTAATATGAATTATATGTTTTAAATTAAATTATTATTAAATTGTTTTGTAATTTAAACATGTTTTCCCATGTCCTACTATTTAAGTCTTCTACATTTATTTATTAATTTAACCTAATTTTATCCTGTTTTTTTAAGAGATATAGCTTACAAATATTTATGCCAATTCGCGATACGTTCTTTAATAAACAATCAAGTTGATACATGTTTTTATGTACGGCAAATCGTTAAATAGAATATCCGCAACAGCCACCATTTCCAAAGCAACAAACATAAAATAAATTATTCACAATATGTGTACTCAAACCTATCCATACTATACATACACCGAAATTGATCAAGATGCATTCAGATATTATAAAAAAATAATGTTTTTACTGCCTCCCCTTACCTCAACTGTACATTTGTTTGTGATATTAATTAGTTTATGGGTCCTTTTTCAAATAAACCTTAAATTATGTAATATACAGTTTTATATAATTTCCTTTATATCATATTATTGGAATCATCAATAATCAGAGCAATAGAAACAGCGCTAGCGTTACAGTCTGAATTTCAAATGATAAAATATATATTTGGCTATTTGACCGAAAGTCAATATCAGTTTTGGTCGAAACCAGAGAGATAACTGAAAACTTCCTTTTTATCTTTAGCAAAAACCGAAACTAATCTGAAAGAGGCCATTTACCTAATTTCGGCGCCGAAACTGTAACCGAATTTTGGTCTACCTCTAATATCTTCCCTTTTAGAATTTCAAAAATCGTTATATTTTTTCCAATAATTCGTCCTCCAGACCAAAATCACATTATCACAATTATATTTTAATAAAATAGCACTGTCAGAAGTAATTTGCTTAGTGCAGTTACAATATTTTGAAATTAATCCAAGTTAAAAAAAAGGACGTATCCTCCACGAAATACGTAGACCTATATAATAAAACATGTTAATTAAATAATATATTGGAACTATAAACTTTCAGCTGATGCGATAGTAAATTATGTTGGACCGGATTCCAGATTCATGTGCAACTGTGATAACGATCAATGTTTAAGCAATGGTACTTGCAAACCCGGTTATAATTGTAAAGAAGGGTTCTTTGGATACGCTTGCCAATACAGTAAGTATACTGAATTACATTCCATAAAACATCTTAACACATCCAATTAAATTATTATAAATATTGTTGCTGTTTTAACTCTTTAGTTTTTGATCGTAATTTAAATATTAATATATTATGTATATCATAAATTTACAAGTTTTTAAATAGACATAATTTTTACCATTCTTGTATAGACAATGTTGTCAATTACAAAACGATTGGTATCGCTGAACTTGCTGATAACAGTTCTGATACATGTGTAACTGACAGGAAAGACATTAAAATACATTTCACTTACTATACTCGAGTTCAATTCGTGAGACTGATTGTTAAAAACAATAGTAAGTATTACGCTTTTTTTACTTTGCATTAGCTTGACAGTTTTGTAATATCTTAATGTTATATTATATTATGTGTCGCTTTCATTTGATTAACATAAAAATAGCATCGTATTATACTAACTACCTTAAAAGTACTAATAAAACTTCAGGTACTGTTATTTCCTCTTCTAGTTGTTGTTTATTTTTAAGAAATATAATTTAAAAAAAATGTTTTTTTATAGATGGATATATATAAATTACCGCTTAATAAGTCCACACCCTAGATAAGTATGATTTATTACATTTTTAATTGCAAAGTGAGATAAAAAAAAAAGAATTAAAAACTATTTTATATTCGATAATTATTCATTTTGTGTTCCAGGTAATTTTCGAGATATCCGATTCAATTTTGACACAGATGACTTGCCTTGGTCATGCAATGGATCCTATATTTTTCCTAGATCTACTGTTGTCGAATTTCACTGTTTCAGCCTTGTAAAGACGGATAGTTTAAATATTTCAAAGATAGGTGGAAAGCCAATCTGTCATATTGAAGTGAGTGATGGTAAGTATTCCGAAACGATCATATTCATGATGGTAAATACTTTGATTTTTACGTCAATACATATTTGGTTGTACTTTGTGTAAAATATATCTTTCTAGTTGTCGCTTTTATTTTTTAATGATTATATTGGTGTGTGAGAGACACTGAATATACTCTTTATTTAAACTTAACTTATGAAAATAGAAAAATGTATAATATGCATGACTATATATTATTTTAATTCATTGATTACAGATTTAAAATAAGCGTTAGCTAAATCACTGTTATATAAGTTTTACTGACGAATAAACGCAATATTTGATTATCTCGAAATAAAAGTAGCATTTTTTTGTTAAATTGCAGGCCGAAATGTCTTAATAAAAAGCGAGACTACAGCATTATCAGTACTAAACCTTTACTATGGTTCTGATGGGCTGACTGATGGAGTATCATATGTGACTAATGGAACTTGCTATTCTACGAATAAATACATGACTCCATACTATGTAGGCGTAGTTGTGAAAAAGCCTGTTTATGTAAATCTAATTGAACTGATGGATGTACCTCGTAAGTAGTTCCTTTCAAGAAATAAGTTATTGTCAACACATTATTATTAAATGTGTACATAATGAAGTTTTTTTCATATACGTATCATTTCTAGATATCCCGTATTCTGTTAATTTCTCCTGCCTCTCCGCCCTTCTTCCAGCATTTTACAGCTGTACTTCTGTCCACTCTCTGATGTTGTCCTCCTATCGTTTTTTTTTCTCTCTCTCCCCCCCCTCCCCCCTCTGGAGAGGCCCAGGCTGAATAGTGTTTGGCAAGCCAATTGGCTGTTGAAATGTGGCCATAACATTCTTCCTTTTTTTGACTGTGGCCAGCAGGTTGCTAAATGATATATAAATGTCATTGCCATGTAAAAAAAAATACTTACATATTAAACCCTTTATTTTTCAAACTTACTTAGTCCTATTGCTGTTATTGTATTAAATTTAATTTGTTATTATTTGTTTGTTTTTTTCAACTTAAATTTTATTTTATAAGAAAATACAAGAAAATATTTACACTATTTCTGAAGTTAAATCAAAGCAAAGAAAATTTATAATCTAAAATCTAATAAAAAAGCAAATTATGAAGCGTTTTATTAACAAATTAAATAGATAGTCGAAAGGACTAAATTTTATATACTAGTTTCTGGATCTTTATTGATCCAATGGCTAATAATTTTAAAGCTTTCTTGTTTAATTACACAATGTTATTTTCAAGAAATAAAGTATTGCTTTGGCTTAAATAGAGTTTAGATGAAACAATCTACGAAAAGTTTAAACGCTAATTTTTTATTTTTTTTTAATGCTGTTTTCTTTTAAAAAATACTTTTGTCATTCAATTTTTCAGCGTTTTAATAATATACATTTTATAGATTACTTCAACCAACACCAGCATTAACATATGTTACATTTCTTACTCAACACTGATATATTGTGATACAGAACATAATGCTTTATGTGTATTACACGATATAATAGATTTAATATTGTATTGTATCTCTAGTTCATGTCGAATTGATGAAATCTCTACTACTTTCTATTAACTTTTTTCTTTTGCATTTTGAAAACTTTGGGGAAAATCAATTCTAGCCCTATCTGCATCAAAAGCTATATCAATCACGAATATGTGGAGGTGTTGTAGTGGCGTTTTCTTAGAGCTACATGGAAGCTATTTATTATTGAACAATGAAATTAAATGTTATTATTGTGTATATTTTCAAGTATAAAATTCTTCTTGAAACATTCACCGAATGACTTGAGTGTATTATTTCATTGTGAACAGGATCCTTATATATTGTATACTTGCGTCACGCATATCCTGTGGAACATAGCCCGATTCCAAAAACAGACAGTTCATTAAGTTATAAAATCAGAATTGACTTTCTAGCTTTTATTACTTTTACCGGTATGCCTTCACTTCGTAGGGCCTTTCAATTTTAAGGCATTTCACTGAATTACTATGGCCTTGCGTTTCATCAAATGACTCCAATAATGAGAGGTCAGGTAAGGAGGTCAGGGCATTATCGCCTACAAAATTTTGCGTAACATAGACCTCAAGGCAGTGATCAACCCATCATTCTAGCTGCATAGTCTAATCAGATGTTATTTCACCTGACTTAGAAAAGGTGTAGGTTTAGTTATTATAAGGTTGGTGCAGCCTCGATGCCACCATCCAGAGCCTTGCTACTGCCAAGGACTAGACTATAATGCATGTTGTTGTACCTATTATTATCTCTCCAGAAGCCATTGGCGCATTGTCGAGCAGTTTGTTTGCTTTACTTATTAGCATTCATAAGGGCCTACAGAGTCTCCTGACAAAGATGTGTCTTGTGTGTATATATTTGATGGTGGGTCTAAATCTCAAATGCAGAGGTCCTGCAAAGAGCAGGGTGCCGATACATCTGCATGATTCTAAGCAACATAACTCAGCTGGCTATGTCAGGTTCACCGAATGACAAATGGTCGAATGCCACAGGATATCCTTTACGGAAAATTAGTTAATGGACATAGACCTGATAGACGTTGAAAACTGAGATATGCGGTATCCTGCAAAAGAGACATAAAACACCTACGTATCGGCCTTAAAAGTTGGGAGAACAATGAGACAAGATAGGCAGAGATCAAAGAAGTTCCCGAAGAAAGTGGAGAAAATAATGTGGTCCACTTCGCTGCACCCAATGTGACCCTGCATGAATTGTCGGGATTGGTCTCTTCAGCCACTTTCGGGTCTACAAGGGAAAAACATCGTCTCGCGAGTAGTAAATTGCCACAGAGAACATGTTTCTAGACAGACAGCAGAATTCCAGGATTTGAAACAATAGTATCTGCTTAACAACAATATTTTACTGTCTGTAACACATAGTAATATACACAATTTTATAGTATATCGTCAATAAAAATGATTATGATACAACAAAAAAATAAAAGCATACTAAATAAATTTTTCTTACTTATTCATTTCTTATTTTTGTATTTACAGCTGCCTACAACTCATCAGTTAACATTACGATTAGATTGATCTCCATCGCTAGGGAATCATGGATTGTGACAACCAATAATTCCGTCATGGCATCAAGAAAATTCATCTTTGATAGAGCACATATGCATGTGGTAGCCTTAAATCTCTTCAGTCGTGAAGAATTCAAAGCATGTGAATTGAGAGCTTTTGGAGGTAGATATTGTAAAACAATTGAACGCAAATTGATTTTTTGTTTTAAATAAGTACAATAACTGTCGATTCTAAAACCATATTGAATAATTAAAGGATAGTTGACCTTATTGCCTTATATTTTTACTTTTGATAGTTTCCTAATTGAATGCGTCCACCCAAGCAATACATTTTGGCATAAGGTTGTTCTGGTCTGTATTACTAGCTAAGAAGCTGTTTAGCTATTCCTAAAAATCCTGAAAATAAAATAATAATGCATTCGTTCCGAATACGTACATTAAAGTGACGCGCCGAATCATTATTTCAGTTTTTGAAATAAATTTTAGAGATTGAAAATAATTCATTAAAATAAAGCAACAGAAAGTGACGTTATGTCGTGTGTATGGGCTAAAACTAAAGATTTATTTGTATGTGCCCGGTTCATACATCACTCTGTCTGTTCATTTGCAACACAACTAACACTGTTGTTGTAACTTAAACAGGAGGGCTATGCATTACAAGTGTGTCGATTTGTAAAGGCAAGACCCTTCGACACACTACACTCTTACATGTGGCTACCTTAGCACACGAAACTTAAATGTGCGGACAATTAATCACACGACATTCAAACATATGGAGAGATAATCACATCGACAACAAAAAAGACACTTTTTGGTAACATTACATGCTAGCTGAGCTAATCATGTCCCTAGCCATATCCCTAACCATATCCCTAATCTTATACATAAACTAAACTAACTTATCACTAACCTAACATAGATCCCTAAATCTCACAACATATATCTATCACAACTGTCTCTATCACAACTGTCTCTATCACAACTGTCTCTATCACAACTGTCTCTATCACAACATATCTGTATCACAACTGTCTCTATCACAACTGTCTCTATCACAACTGTCTCTATCACAACATATCTCTATCACAACTGTCTCTATCACAACTGTCTCTATCACAACTGTCTCTATCACAACTGTCTCTATCACAACTGTCTCTATCATAACTGTCTCTATCACAACTGTCTCTATCACAACTGTCTCTATTGTAACCATATATTCATGTCCCTATTCACAACCATATATACTTACCATTATCCTATTTATACTTTAATGCCTAAAGTACAACCGGAAGAGCCTTCCGACTCTTACATCCAGGTCGAGACAATGTTCAAGATGGACCAATGGGACCACATCAAGATCCTGTTCAAGCGCCCAGACACCCCACGAAATGTCTATACGGCGTGCCGTGTAGCTACCTACATTATTTTTCGACAGCGAAATCCCGCTTGGATCATTATATTTGTGGCTCGCCCGTATACCTACCTGGTGCCTCTTGGCGGAGCAACGAGACCTTAGACCAGGGGTCGGGAACCTATGGCTCGCGAGCCAGATGTGGCTTTTTTGATGGCTGTATCTGGCTCGCTGACAAATGTTCGATTATACAAAAAAATGATTTTTTAGACTCCTTTGATCTATATATTAATTGCATATCAATATTTCATTCTACAAAATTGTATGAGCTAAAGTCTACTGCAGCTCAGCATCAGAAGTGGTAAAGGAGATAAACTCCGCTGACCTATAAGACATAAAAATAGCAAACTTGCATTTGAATTTATAGTTTTAAACATAATGAATTGATCTCACATAATTACTTTTCAAAATATGTGGTGTCCATGACAGTTCATGGCTCTCTCTCTGACAAAAAGTTTCCCGACCCCTGCTTTAGACGATCGAGGCTGCCCCATGTTCGTTCGCCCACCGGTGTGCTCTCGAGGCAAGAGTACTGATGGTTTATACAATTCGTCATCGAGAACCATGATTACAAAAAGGTTATCTCTAACCGTCTATTCATTTCCATCTATAATATCTTTAACCGTCTATTCATTTCCATCTATAATATCCCTAAGGTAATCAAACTCCAAAATCAAACCTTCATACTCCCTTTCCGAAAAAATATAGATGCAACTAAACACTCCTCTGTATTTTAGTGTAATGGAATATTCCAAATATAGCACAAATCACGTGATACAATGCCATCATTAAAATATCACAAATCGATTCAGAAGACCTGATGAAATTTAATTTTGATATTTTAACAACTAATATCACTTCTCCCGTTGAACATACGTTTGTTGATTGCACCGCATTATAGGGTGTTAGGGTGGACAGGGACGGTCAGATGTTTGCACCGATCGTTTTATGGTAACGTATCATAGCTGCGTGATACGGTGGAATTTGTTCTCCGAGAGTAATGTTATCAGCTTGCATTCTCTCGTACAGAAGAAGGGTTCAAGTCTGATATCACTTCTCAAAACAAAACCAATTGGATATACCAACAATGTATCAAGTTAGACATATACAAAAAGTGACCTACCTACACCATACATCCTACATATCCCGTCCTACACCATACATCCTACATATACCGTCCTACACCATACATCCTACATATACCGTCCTACATCATACATCCTACATATCCCGTCCTACACCATACATCCTACATATCCCGTCCTACACCATACATCCTACATATCCCGTCCTACACCATACATCCTACATATCCCGTCCTACACCATACATCCTACATATCCCGTCCTACACCATACATCCTACATATCCCGTCCTACACCATACATCCTACATATCCCGTCCTACACCATACATCCTACATATCCCGTCCTACACCATACATCCTACATATCCCGTCCTACACCATACATCCTACATATCCCGTCCTACACCATACATCCTACATATCCCGTCCTACACCATACATCCTACATATCCCGTCCTACACCATACATCCTACATATACCGTAGTCTGTTGGACCGTGGGGTGTGTTACGTCCACAATCCCCTTGTGGCCAGAGCTGTGTAGATCTTGCTGATAATTCTCGTTAGTCCTAGGGGAGACTTTAATTATTAGTATTTATGTTTCAGTATTACACGAACTCTTCTTATAGTCCTGGGCACAAATTCAGTATTTGTATTCCAACATTTCCTTTCTTGTAAATTATGGTAGTAGATAAATCTTATAGTAATGTATACAACACAATAGGATAGTAACTTGACAAAGAAGCTTCAGTGTAACTGTTGTTGATAGTTTATTTCAGGTGGTATGTTCAATATATACAATATATCTATTATGTACAGTTAGAATAAAATAGTGCAAACACAAACGTTCTCAAAAGAACATATTTTGAAACTCTCTGTCTTTCAGACAAAACAAATCATTAAATACTATCCGAGTGGTGCAAGGGACAGACCCACTACCAGTAGGGGTGAAAATCATGGTAACATTACAAAACTCATAACAAAACGATATGAACTTCCCCTATTAAATAATGAGTCGTTCCCAGACTCTGAGAATTTGAGATCAACACAGAATCCCAGCATTACCTAGAACCATTCGTTTTCCTACTAAACGTCCTAATATCTTGTGTAGTAAGAAAAGAGAGAGAGAGGAGAATAAACATTGCGTGTTCCAATTCTTGGAAAAACAATATACATGACAGGTGCTACAGATGACATGTAAACCAGCCTCCTCCTCCTTTCCTCCCGTCTCTCAGCCTTACTCATTGCCTCGATTAGTTTTGTTTCTGTCCATTCCCTGATGTTATCATCCCATCGTTTCCTTTGTCTTCATCTCTTTCTCCTTCCTCTAGTGGTCTCCTGCAGAATGGTTTTGGCAAGCCCGTTAGTTCTGGTTATGTGGCCATACCATTCTAGTTTCCTTTTCTTGACTGTTGCCAGTCTTTGTATTGTCCGATTTCCTGGAGTATTCTTTTCCGTATCTATTCATTGGAGATCTTTATAGCAGATACCGAGCAGGTATCAAAAAGCATCTGAAGCATCAACAAGTGACAATAGTTTTCAATTCTTCCATTTCATCACCAGATTGCGCACCGAGTACCTATGGGTTAGACTGCAGCAATACATGTGATGACGGATGTAATAGATGCACTATAGAAGGATATTGTTTGGACAAGGAAGGTAAGAAAAAATAAACAATATGAGCTAAAATACCTAAATGCAAATTTTGTGTTACATTTTGCAAAAAAAAGTCATTTATCCATAGATTTTATTCAATTTTTAAAACATTTTCCCAAATATCAACTTCAAATACATTTTTATTCCACTATCCACATCTATAAATATATATATATATATAGCCATATCAAATATTGTATGCCAAGATTATGTTTATTTTTTTTTACTTTCTTAATTTTACTTCGCATTTGAAAATTGCTATATCTAAGGCTATGCGACGTGAATTATTAATATTAAACCTACATTCTACTGGCGTTCGGTTTAAAGAACCCTTCGTAAAATGCGATTGAAGACATACAATTATGTTCATGTTTTGCCATTTTTTACTTTTATTTAAATAACATATACTAATTAGTCTTATTTTTATTTCCATTCGTCCTCTTAGTTTTTTGTTATCACTTAAAACAAAATTTTTGTCGTGATTGAGACAAAATGGCGATACAAAAGTTAAGTCTAAAAAAGTAAAACATTTTATTGATTAAAATGAAAAAAATTGTCAATCCTTTACAAAAACTTTTTTTTAAATAATGTTCTTATAAGGCATAAACAAAGATATTTAGTTTAAAAACTATAATAATAATTAGACAGCTGTTAAAACCTTTTTTTTTTTTGATTAAAAATGTCTTTGTCAGAGTGTAATCCTAACTGTGCAAAAGATGGCAGTTGTGATGCTAACAAGGACTGTTACTTTGGATGTGTCCCTGGCTTTGTCGGTTCTAATTGCACACAAAGTAAGCAAAAAAAAAAGTGTTAATCATTATTTGGATATACATTAGACAAGTAGCATAGATATGCTTGAGCAAAAGTGCTAATCTATAACAAAGTATAACTTTAAAGCTAAAAATTCAATACTGTTCATTTACTCTTGTATTACTTTACAAAACACTTCACTAAACTGTAGTCTAATAACTTTTGGGGTAAATATTATATAAACAAAATATTTAGTTTAGATGAATAATGTTATAATTAATTTTGAATAGTGTGTTTATATATGTAGTACGTGTTAGTGTTAATTACAAATACAATTCCATTTGAAGAAAGTTTTTTTATTCATTGTACAATCAATTTGTAGATCTAGATAACTCTATATAATTATTTGTAAAAATAAGGTTTGTAGAAATGTAAACCACCTGTGGGGAGGTCTGTCTTCTTTTCTGCCATATTATATTCAGGAAGTTTTTTTTTTTTTTTTGTTTTTTTTATTTTAATTTTATCATTATTTTGCGTAAGTTTCATGTTGTAAGATTTAATGCAATAAGACATAATAAACATAATATATTTTTAACATTTCATGTATAATTTAGTTAGTTTTGTTAATTGCTGAATCACCCTAATGTGTAAGGGGTTATTACTCTTATCTTATACAAAAATTAAGCTGTTCTTTTGTAGTAGACCCTTTGTTTATAAGGGTTAATCCATTTTATGTTTAAAGAATGCAGTCAGCGTTGCGGAGTACTGGGAGCCTGTTATCTAAACGGAACATGTACAGATGGATGCGAGAACGGATATCACGGAGAGCAATGCGATTGGCGCAATAATATGTTCATTTATTTGTGGAGTGACACGAACAAAGAATCATTTAATTGTGCTCGTTTTAGTATGCTGTGCTATTACTATAAAAACTGTTTGTCTAAGAAACTCGAGGATTCTAATACCAGATTTGGTGTGTTGCTTTTTTTTATTAAATATACGTACCTTTCCCATTGTTTATTTTTATATTTTCTTCCTCAACTTCTGGATATAAATTGTATAGCATGAGCGAACTAAGCACACTATGCAATATCAGGGAGAGATACTTAATTAAAAACGTATAAGTGTGGTGAAATACAGACTTTTTTACTTCTCTTGCACCGATTTAATATAGTATTAAACTTGTCTAAAATGCCTAATATTATTTAAATATTTACAACAAATGTTTCTTAATGGTTTTCATAGGGCCTATTCTAATAATTAATTGTGTACAACCTTGAGTAAAATTAGCATTTATTTATTTATTAAAAAAAAAAAAAGAATAATATATTTTTTTCCACAGCTTGCAGTCCATATTGTTCAGGAAACAGGCACTGCTATCTAAATGGAACATGTATTTCTGGCTGTACATCAGGCTATTATGGGGAAAACTGTACTTTAGGTATGGACGCTTTGATAAGATTTATAAATATGACCTTCCAGTAAAATAAACGTTAACAAATTTTTTATACATAAAAGTTTCAGCAAAATTTAAATATAATATAGGTCAACCACTGATCTCTAAAAAGAATGGATTAGGCTCGGAAGTAACATTATTGAGGGAATTTCCGCCTATTTGTTTTTATTGCACTGATCAATATATATAATGGCCGTGAGTTTGTTTATTTATTTAGATGTTTGTTTCTGCTCTTTATTCTCCTAAGCCGTTTGACTAATTGGGTTAAAAGTTAAATGCATAAATTGGAAACGTCCTCCAAAATAAAGTTTTATTTTTTTTAACAATATTGCTTAATTCGTTAATTTTTTTTTTTAAACAAACTTAGACCTATTACTAATCACCGTATGTTAAGGTTATACAATGGGTGCAGTTTCCAAATGATGTCCCTTTGAAATGCTTACAAATTTAGTGTGTGTTCGGGACCGGGTTTTTCCGTACTGCGAAATATTGCTGTCTACTTTTTTTTTATTAACTTTTTTTACTGTTTGGTATTTGTTTTCTTTTGATCGTATTATTGTTAGTTTTATATTATTAATAAGAAGTCAGAAGCTTGACAGCAACAATCCATTTGCATAGGCATATTGTGTAAAATGGCAGCAACATAGATTCCGTTTCGATCTATTTATAGATCAGTGGCACAGTAAGTTTTAGACACAATTTTGTTTATATCGGTAAGTGCAGTGGACATTTTTAGTTTGTCCTTTTTTGTATAGATAAGTGCTTTTCTTCACTTTGCTCAAACCAATTTATTAAGAAGGCGCAATTCATTATTTTTATAGATCAGTGAGGTCAACTGATAATCTATGATTGTACAAAAGCATTAATTTTGAAACACTTAGGTCAAGCTCAAATTAATTCAAAGTATACTATTTCAATATTTAATTTTGATTGAGCATGCTTTTTTATATTTTAACGACTCACTAGGCCTTAGAAAACTTAAATTGTGGATTTAGTATAACAAAAAAACAACAACAAAAAAAAAAAAAAAAAAAACTAACCTTTAGAAAGTTGGTAATTTTGTTGATTAAAAGTAAACATTCTTCTTTCAATACCACTTTATATACAACTTGAGTGCTTACAACGCTCAATCGTTTGTATAACGAAAATGAAATCAACACTTTTATTTAAAGTAGAACTAGTTTTAGTACAATTAGAACTGATGGGTTATCTAACCAAATTAGAAATAAAACAGCATCTTAACATTATTTCAAACGTTTATAAAAAATTAAAAATTAGACTTCAGTCAGTATTAAGCCACTTATCGGCGTGCTGCGTGTTGCATAGCCTTTAACAGGATCTCGGTGTGCCTCATCCTCCAATCTGCCTTTTTCTTATTACGCCCCTGACTAAAGAGCTAGAAGGCTCATCCTTTATCTTTTAGAGACATTTACAATAAGTCTGACTTCGCGCTTTTAACTTATAACATGACATATTGTAATTACAACAAAGTGTGTTTATATTTGTAGAAAGATTTCGTGTCAAATTAAAAATAAAATTCCAGTTATGGAAATTTGTTATTTTGTAATGTATTTGTAGCTAGATATCACTCTATATAGATCTAATTGTCTTTAAATAGGATATGCTTTGTAAAAATGTAAGCAATTTAAATTTCTTGTGGGAAGAAATGTCTTCCTTACTGCCGTATAAGCTTCAGGAAGTTTTTTTGTTTTGTTTTTTTTAATGTTTTTTTTAAATAGATTTTATCATAATTTAGCGTAAATTTCATGTTTTTAAATGTATTCCAATGGAATAGACACGTTACTTTAAAAAAAATATTACTTATAGTTTAGTTAGTATTTGTTCAATTGCTGTATCAGCCTAAAATCTAAGCGTGTAATTCTTCTTATCTAATAAAAACATTAAGCTGCTCTTTTGTTGTACACCCTTTGTTTATTAGTGATAGAGTTATTTCATTTTATGTTTAAAGAATGCAGTCAGCATTGCGGAGTACTAGGAGCCTGTAATCCAAACGGAACATGTACAGATGGCTGCGAGAACGGCTATCGCGGAGAACAATGCGATTTGTGTAAGAATATGTTTATTTAGTAATAGGAGTGACACGAACAAAGAAGTCATTTAATGTGCTCGAATATATCTACGGTGTTATTACTATGACGAAGTTTGTCTAGGATACTCTGGGATTCTAAGACCAATTCAGTTGTATTGCTTTTAAAAAAAAGTATACAAGTTCCGTTCTCAATTACTAGTTTTTTTTTTATACCTTTTTCTTCCTCAACATCTGGATCTAAAAAGTATAGCGTTAGCAAACTGAGCGCACTATGCGATATCATGGAAATATACTAAATTAAAAACGTATAAGTGTGTTGAACAGAAACCACATAATCGCTTTTTACTTCTTCTTTACCGATTTAATATACTATTCAACCTGTCGCAAAAGCATAAAACATATTTCAATATTTACTATTACTACAAAGTTTCTACATTTACAACAAATTTTCTTATTAGTTTTCATCGGGATTTTTATAATAATTTTAATTTTTTAAAACCATGAGTAAAACCTTGAGTAAAATGTGTATTTAATTATTTATTTATTTTTTTAAAGGAAAAAAATATATTTTTCCACAGCTTGCAGTCCATTTTGTTCTGGAAACAGACATTGCTATCTGAATGATACATGTATTTCTGGCTGTACAGCAGGCTATTATGGGGAGAACTGTACCTTACGTATGGATGCATTGCTTAGATTTATAAATTTTAATATTTCCTTGCATAAAAAAAAATACAAACATAAAACATTTTTTATGCATACAAGTTTGAGAAAAAATATAATATAGGAAAACTGATTATCTATGATTGTACAAAAGCATTTATTTTGAAACTCATAGGACAAGCGCGATTTAAATCAAAGAATAATATTGTTTAAACAAATTGAATTTTGATTGAAGAAGTTTTTTTTCTCTTCACGACTCAGCTTTAGAAACCTATAATTTCGGATTTAGTATAAACAAAACAACAACTAAGCTTTAGAAAGTTGATGAGTTTGTTGATCAAAAGTAAACATTCTTCTTTCAATAGAGCGTTCTCAGTGGGCGTGGCTTAGGTTTTTAGTGACGTATTTGTGTAAATAGAAGCCACTATTGGTGTACATATATAGTGAAGTACTTCTTTATCAAGCAAAAATCATATCTGAATATTGGCTATCCTACTAAAAAATAAGGATGTAAATAGTAGTACTGTAGATTAATTGATTAATGTGATTAGGCTAGGGCCGGCTAGACCTATTTACACTTTCAATTTAACTTTATTGGCCTACACTTTTAATGTTTCATAGGCTAGGCTAATGCAAGTAGGGATGCCAAGCGATAGTGTTGGTGAATAGGCTATCTAGTCAAGTCACTAATATGCTCACATCGTCTATGATCTATGTCTATGATAATAATAAAATTGCCTTTTTTATTTAACAGACATAATACAGCTTAAATATTAACAGGACTTAAAACACAAAACATCATTTTAAAAAAGCTCGAGCCTATATGAAACTTTATTAATACAGCGGCTATTTTTACTTGCACACCATTACTCAAAGTAAACAAAAATCACGTGCTTTTTGTCACGTGATTGCAAACGCCCTATACAACTTTCCATACATTTTTAATATTTACAAGCCTTAATTGTTTTTATAAAGCACAAGATATCAACGCTTTTATTTAGAGCCAGAACTAGTTTCATTACAATTAGAAATGATGAGTTATCTGACCAAACTAGAGAAAAACAAACATCTTAACATCATTTGAAACGTTTATAAAAAATTGTGAAAACTATATATTAGCCACCATTAAGCCACTTATCGGCGTGCCGCGTGTTGGATAGTCTTGTACAGGAACTTGTTGTGCCTCCTTCCTCGATCTGCCTTTTTCTAATTATGCCCTTGAATAAAGAGCTAGAAGGCTCATCCGTTTTCTTTCGGAGGCATATAAGATAAGTCTGACTTTGCGCCTTTAACTTATGAGATGACATATTGTAATAATTACAAAATGTGTTTGTTTTTGTAGAAAGTTTTCGTGTTAATTTACAAACACAATTCCATTTGATGAAAGTTTTTTTTTTTTAATAATTGATTTGTAGTTAACATCCCTCTTTGTAATTATCTTTAGATAGGGTAGGCTTTCTACAAATGTAAGAGATGTAAATTTCCTTTTGGGAAAAAAATCAACAACAAAGAAATGGATTTAAAAATGAATTGTTGATGAGTACCCACTTTCTCCATCTTTGGCTAAGTCTTCATTCTTACTGCCAGGATATCTTCGTGATTTTTTTGATTTTTTTTTTATATTTTATTTTTATTTTAGCGTACGTTTTGAGTTTTAAGACTTCATACAACGGAATAGACATAATAATTTTTTTTTAAGATTTTTATTTATAGTTTAGTACTTTTGTTAATTGCTGTGTCAGCCTAAGATGTAATCGTGTTATTCCTCTTATCTCATTAAAACACTAATCTGCTATTTTGTAGTTTACCCTTTGTATAATACTAACAGAGTTAATCTATTTTATGTTTAAAGAATGCAGTCGACATTGCGGAGTACTTGGAGCCTGTTATCAAAACGAAACATGTACAGATGGATGCGAGATCGGATATTATGGAGAGCAATGCGATTTGCGTAAGAATATGTTAATATTGTAATGCAGCAGTTATTATCCTAGTTGAAACGCCTTTTTTTATATTACGTTGAATTCAATGAAGGCAATACAACAACAGATTAATGAATATTTCATATTCTATATTCTATAACATGTCTATAATCGCATTAAATGAGGCATTAAAATACGAAACCTATGTATTTTTTTTTTATTTAATCTGCAATAGCATACATTTTCATTTCAACCCAAACTTTGCTATAGTCTTTATGTAAGCTACAACTTCATATTTAAATTAATATTATAAGATGTTAGATCTTAGTATAATTAAAACACTAATTGGAATGCATTTTTTTAATATTGGGTTTTATTTCTTTGTCAATGTTTTTGTAAAACTAGATTCGTGTAGGAATTGTATTTAAGTAATATTATAATGTATCGAACCTTATCTATAACCATACAAATGTATTTTGTGTCTATTTTTAAAATGTATAATGATTGAACTATAAATACTATCCTTTCTATAGATAGTAAGTCCTAAAATGTAAATGGTACATCATAAAAAAAAATTAGAAATATTAAACTAGTTGTTTATTCCATTTAAATATTATACTCTGTATCCAACTATCCTTGAGAATAATATTATTATAAATATCATTTATAATATAAATGTTTTGGATTTTATATTTTCGGACAATATTTTAAATAGTAATAGTAGACTATCACAAAAGTCAATAGTTGATAGTCCTACGCCAGACACCAACGATAATACGCATAATAATAGGCGTATTCGTCTTATTATATTATTGATGTATTTCCAATTCACCAGTATGGTGCTACATCTTATTTTGATTGCAGAGTTACGATTAAGTTTATTTAAGCTAGACACAATTAGCTTGCACTAGTGATAGGCCTCCTAAGCTAGTTTCGGCGAAAGAATGTGCCGAGTAGATCATCCTTTTACTGTTTAAATTATTTTATTAATTCATTATATAATTATAAAGACAATACTATGTGCACGCTTTATAGCCTACTTAACAACAACGAAAATATCATTTTTCTTTTTTTTTTTACTATTTTGTATTGATATCTTTCTTTTTTCTTTCACAAGCATAACTTACTATTGACTACCGTAATAAATCCCTTTGTTTTATTCATTCACTTGACCTAATTCAAAGTCGTATCATTTTAGGTATTGCATCGTTATTTTAATGTAAACATGTTCTTACAGCGTTTTTTCACTGTCAATATTGTTTGAAAGCCTAAATATCTCAATACTTACATGGTTTTAAGCTATCATACGTTAACTGCTGATAGCTTAGGGCTATATCTATATACCGTAAGTCCTAACTCATTTTTGCATAATGCTAATTGTGCACAACCTTGAGTAAAATTATGATTCATTTATTTAAAAAAAAATATGTATGCGTAATAATATTTTTGTTTCCACAGCTTGCAGTCCATATTGTTCAGGAAATAGACATTGCTATCTGAATGGAACATGTATTTCTAGCTGTACAACAGGCTATTATGGGGAAAAATGTACCTTACGTATGGATGCGTTGCTTTTATTTAGAAATATTACCTTGCAGTAAAATTATCTTTAACAATTATTGCATACATACAAGTATGTATGAAAAAAAATAATAATGTAGCTGTAGGTGATGATTTGTGATTGTACAAAAGCATTTATTTTGACACAATTATGACAAGCACATTTTAATTGAAATTGAAATACCTAAATATTAAGTTTTTACTGAAAATTTAATGTTTTTATTTTATTTTGATGACTTTAGAATGCTATAATTTCGGATTTAGTATAAAAAAAAACAACTACTAGTTTTAGACGTTTAAGTATTTGTTGATAAAAAATAAACATGCTTCTTTCAATACAACTTTGCATACATCTACATTACCTACAATGCTCAATTGTTTTTATACAGCATATGAAATCAACGCTTCTATTTAGAGCCAGAACTAGTTTTATTACAATAAGAACTGATGAGTTATCTGACCAAACTAGATACAAAAACATCTTAACATTATTTGCAACGTTAATAAGAAACTCAAAACAAAACTTCAGCCCCCTATCAGCGTGCCGCCTGTTGGCTGGTCTTGTACAGGATCTTAGTGTGCCTGCTCTTTCCATATCCTCTTTTCCCTAGTGCACCCTTGATTAAAGTGCTGGATTTTGATTTTAGAGGATTATAAGAAGTATCTGACGTTGCGCTAGCAACTTATAAGATGACATATTATTATTGTAATAAGTTTTAGAAAGTATAACGTTTGACACCTTAAAATCGCACGCACGTATATTTAACCATTTAACCATTTATATATTGTGTTTATTAAAAAATATAATAATGGTTTCAGTAATTACTTTACAAATAGAATGCAGTTCGATGTGTGGACACGATGGCAGCTGTAACATACATGGAGCTTGCCTACATGCATGTTGGCCAGGATTTTGGGGATTTGACTGCTCTAAAAGTGAGAAAAACTAAACTAATTAACTATTTTTGTCACAGTAAATGACAACTATGTTGAAGCATACCATAGAAATCATAACGAGGCTTAATTACACATAAAAAAATAAAATGCAAATTATATTTTAAAAAATGTCTGAGATACACGGATCTATTTCGTATTCAAATTGATAGGATTTATTATTTTGTTTGGCTTGTTGATAAAACACAATATAGAAAATTATATCTTATAAAAAAAAAATCAAAAACATATTTCAATACTACTAAATTCAATGGTTGAGATACCATAAAACATATTAATGATTTAAGAATAAATTTTTCAATTGTAATATATATATATATATATATATATATATATATATATATATATATATATATATATATATATATATATATATACATACATTAGATTATCAAATATAAACTCTACCTTTATAACAAAACAGCCTAATGAGAAGGCTTATAGGACAGTGACATCAACAGCATTGTTTGCTTTTTTTCAATTTGAAAACCAGCTCTTTGAATCATAAATGTGGGTGTTGGCTGAAGTAATGAAGATAATATAGATATAAGAAAAGTTAGTAAACTGCTACGATATGTATATTATACATTTGCATGTTAAGAATATAAAAATTAACGAAACCTTTTAGCTAGAATAATATTTTTTAAGTAACCATTTATATATTCTAAATTGATTTACCAATAAATTTTAAAACTACATACAGATGTGAAACAAGCAATAATAACATCATTAAGGTGGCTTTGTTAAAAATAGTTATATCCATAGTTTTCTTCTTGAAACAGTAAGCTGTGTAAAAAAATACAACCATTTTGTGTTGCGTTCATCTCATATTAAATGGATTTTGTAATAACATAAATTTAATACATTAATGGAAAGTAACATTCATTTAAAGTGGAATAATTTAGATTATATATTTACAATAGTTTTCATTTATTCTTTTAGTTTAAATCTCGCTAAATGCATATTAATTTATATTTATTTAATATCATTTAATGTATAGCCTGATAACATTTTCCATCTAGTAATTTGTGTAATAAGTTTCGACATTATTTTTGAATTATCATATGATTCATATAATATCAGTGCATTAATGTACTTTACTAAACGGTGCTAAAATATTTTAATGTTACTAATATTTTTTTCCACACGAACTCAATTAATTTAGAATCATTAACATCTTTGTAGAAAACAAAACAAGAAATAAAACATTTGGCGCGTAATAAGCTTCATCTTTAAACCAATCTGTATAGCTGTTAGCTCACTTGCTGTTAATGGCAGCAGCACATATTTACATGTTTTTGTTTTTTTGGTTTTGTATAACTATACGTGTTGTTAAAGGTTGGTGAAGGGAAACGAATGTTAAATCTGAGAGATGTAAGTTTGGGACATTCAAGTAAAGTATATTCTTCTTTTTCATGTGGGTGTCGATAATGTCAAACTCTAGGTGTGCGTTTAGTGGATTAAAATGTTTAAATTCTAGTTGAGTATTAGATGCAATATTCTTACCTGGGATATGGTACGTTGTTCGGGAGAGAACGGTATAAATAAATATATCATTTGTCTAATTTTTTTTTTACATTTTTTTTTTTCAAAAAGGCTGCAAACCAGGTTGTGGAATGGACGGCAGCTGTGATATAAACGGAGATTGCCTACATGGTTGTTCTTCAGATTTCTTTGGCGAAAACTGTACCGACAGTATGCTCATTTCTTTTTCGAATAGTCTTTGTACAAAACAATTTAATAATATCTAGTAAGTGTGGTTAGAATAAATTAATAATATAATACAATCAAGAATATAAAATCAAAGACTAGTACCGGTAGTTTGCATTTGAAAATATGATATGGATTTATTTTTTCTTCTATCGTCACTACTTCAAGATTGCCAACTCTAGTGATAATTTTTTGGGTATTTAGTTTTATCATAGACTATAATAAGATGGACCGCTGGCTCTATTTTTAGAGCTTATATTAGCTTTTTTCCATGCGCAACCAATAAGGCCGTCTTAAATTATTTCTACGCTCCTCGTTGTTTCTTAAATGTTTCCGCTTTATACAACTTTCGATTTTAATTTTTCATTGAGAAAATCGAAGTGATTCAATAAAACGGAAGTGCAAAGGAAACAACGAATCGGAAATTCCGAAAATCAGTGTTTCGAGTCATCATATAGCAGAAATACTAAAGCAAGCGGTCCTTGTATATTATAGTCTATTTTATAGTCTTTTTATGGAGAAGATTGAACGCAGTACGAATACCTTTTCGTATGTTTCCTGCGACACATAAAATATAGAGCAGAGCTGCTGAGAGAATAAGAGAGATACTTATATGAGTTTAGGTTTGAACTATTTCTACATGTATGTAATTGTAATTGATATTTTCTTGTTACTACAGGTAGATCATTAGGATATATTGTATCTTGCTAATGACACTGTATAGATTAACGTAATACCAACGTTAAATTATGATATATTGTATCTTGCTAATGACACTGTATATATTAACATAATACCAACGTTAAATGTTTACAATTTCTCAGGCTGCAGTCATTACTGTGGCAAAGATGGATCGTGTGATGAGAAGGGCAATTGTAAATACGGCTGCCTGCCGGGATATTTTGGACCCAGCTGTACTCACTGTAATTATCAATTATTCCTTGTATTTACTATGTTATTTAGAGAGATTGGACAAGATGCAGTGCAAAGGCTAGGATATGTTCTTGAGTAAATTAAAGGCAGCTGGTCATTGTGCTGACCACACAATCCCTAGCATGCCGTGGCCACAGATACTTGTGAACGCTGATTCACCGTTCCCATGGACGAGATACTTTATTTTTAGAGAAATTAGTAATTATTTTACAAAACGGTTACAAAGACAACACAATTTATTTGACCAATTGCTTAACTACCGAATTCATTTTAGACAATAATGAAATATTATTATTTATTTTTTTTGTACATGGACCAAGCATTTCATCAGTGGGACTATCCAACTATTTGACTTTCAACGAAACATGGAATTGTCATTGTTACGCAAACAAATGCATAGACTTGGGTCAGGCATGTCTTGAGTTTGATAACTGCATCACTGGATGGTTTGGATTTCATTGTGATTTCAGTATGCAATGGTTTGTTTTTTATCAGTGCAGTAATTGAATGAATATATGTAGAAATTGTAATTGCTATTTGAATGAATGAATCGAATAATATAAAGGCATTTTTAATGCACACATACATACCATACAATAAAGTCACAGAATATACTTTTATTACTCCATTAAATTTAACTCTCTCACAAAGTATTATTAGCCCGTGCTAAATTAACTAATGCATTATTTTTCTTTTAAAATTATGTGATTTCAAAAGTAAAAAATAAAAATGCATAAATATTAAAAATAATAACGTACATTTTTAAGAAAGGATAATACTTTTAATAGGTGAATATACTTTATAATTGCCAATAGATCTAAACTTTATAAAAATCACACCAACTGACATACATTTTATTTTATTAAATTCATTATACAAATATATCTATAGTGTCCGCCATGGACATGAGCTACGGTATAATATCAGAGTGTTAGTGAGAAACATGCAAGGATTGCGTTATCTGCGTCATAAAATGTAATAAATAATAATTTAAAAAGTACTTTATGTATTTTTTTCAACATAATAATATTCTGAAGTTTATAGGTAACAGCAATGCATAAAATACATTTATCATTATTATGTAGGCGGGTTACAATATTTTGAATGAGTTTTTATTATAGGTCAGAAATTATTACATTTATTACAAAAGATGAGTTCTAAAAAGCTCAAGAGCTATCATAATGTTCCATTAGTTGTCATGCAAATTTAATTTCATTGAAAGATATCGCATATTTTAAACCGTTTATTTCTTATTTCTGGTTTCAGTTATTATGAACATACAGTAGACATATTTCTCGAAAAGTTTTATTATACACAATACTTTTGTAGATTTCAAAATTTATATTTTTTTTATATTGAATATGTTACAGTAATGAGTGATAACTTTTTTTTCTTAGCACAACTTTATCTATGTATCTATCAATCGATCTTTCTATGTATATATATATATATGTATATATATATATATATAATATCATTTCTTCACATGCATTTGCATATTTCAGAAGACCTTGGAATTGATGCCATAATGAGCAATCCTTCTCTAAATGACAATGACAATGAAACTTGTTTCTACCCTCAGAAAAACACAGTCAGTGCTGCGTGGAATACAACAATAACATTTTCTATGGTGTGGCTTGTTTTCGATTCAAACGGTGGGTAGTCAATATATTGCAAAGGTTGGTTTAAATACGGTTTATATTTTATTTAAGTTTATAACAAGGAAAGCATACATTTAAAAAAAAATTAATATTAGAAAACGGTACAATTTTAAACCTTAAACTTTAAACGTCTGAGTACGAATCCAAACTTGTTGCATTCCTTAGAAATCACACATTGATAACAGTAGCCGTGTTGTACTTGTTACGAACACAATCCCCTTGTGGTCAGAGCCGTGTAAATGTTATTGATAATTTTCGTTAGTCCTAGAGTAGACTTTGGTCATTATTATTTATATTTCAGTATTACACGTACTCTCCTTATTGTCCTGGGCGCAAACTCAGGATTTGCGTCCTAACAGTTCCTTTCCTTGACATTGTAGTTGTAAATAAATATATGATCGTATTGTAAACAATGAAACAAAAATATAATAGTTACTTGACGAGGAATCTTCAGTGTACATGTTGTTGATAATTTAATTTAGTTTATATGTGCAAATATATACAATATGAAGATTATATACAGTTAGAATAAAAAAGTGCCAACACAAGCGTCCACTCTGTAGAAAACTACTCTGCAAAATACTTTAGAAACTCTGCACAAAAACTGACTGCCTAGCCTTAAATACTAGGAGGGGTGAAAATAATGGTATCATTACAAAACGCACAATAAAAATGATAGTTTTAACATAAACTCCACTGTTCGAGAAATAATAGACTATTCCTAGCCATTCAGAGAATTTGAGGTCGGCAGAGAGGGGATTTGTAGAACAGTCCAGGCCAGGCACCGCCCACAAAAAAATCGCGTTGGAGAGAGAGAGGAAATAAGTAATGTGTGTTCCAGTATTTGGAACCACCAATATGTGACAATACTCAATTGGTAAAGACAAGTCAACCATACTCTCCCTTTTCAGCACTGACTTTTAAAGGGGACATAACTATTTAGAATAATTCATAATGTAACTATTCCAACATTTCCTTTGAATCTTGTAAGTAAATAAGTATTTAGCCCCTATCTTCAATATCATTATGTTGCAATTAAGTAACTAGGTTACTTTTTATGTGATAAAACACTTACATATTTTAAAAGGAAATTCAGAACATTTAAACTTGCATTATTTAAAACAAAATGTGTATAGCCTAAATAGTAAGTTTTTTTATTATTGATTATAGATGACTCCAAACTGTATATAATGTGTGGAATGAATAATTTATAAACAATATGTGCAGAAAATTGTATAGGAACACAATCCATAATTCATAGTATCTATAATTGTATTTTACATTAATATATATATATATCTATAGGTGTATATATACCTATAAAATGTGCATGTTAAATGATATTTTGAGGTAATTAAATGTATTTTTACTGACTTTTTAGGTCATCGTTTTTAATGGTTTGTCAAATAACGTATTTGTGATAATTATATTAGTTTGCAGTAAGCTTATATTTAAACAACTAACAATAAACTAGAAAAGGAAGAATTAGAGGAAGACTTAAAAATGTTTGTCCAGCATGTGTTGCTTAGCCTACAGAAATAACTTTGAAAACATTTTAACTTTTATCTTTCTATATATAAATTAAAATAAAATAATATAATAACTCTAAACATTGGTTTTTGCAGCTAATATCAGCAATTTCCTTCTAAGGGTTATCTTGGAAAACGAAACATTGATTTTGAGAGGAAGCCGTTTGACAGTTAGGGTCATCATGCCCAACACATATGAGATATACGTTTCAGTTATAAGGAAACTTTCAACTTTAGTCATATTCTGGTCGGGAAATGGATCTTTATGCTCCCTGTTTGTGAGCGGAGGTAGGCAATGTTAAGGTGTTTACGAGATCGAAAATTAATCAATACATTTGGAAATATTGATTTAATGATTAATCTAAACCTTTGCTATTTAGTATATACAATACAAATCATGACGACCTTTACGATTAATTAAAAATGTAATGATGAAAATGTTGTCAATTTTATTATTTTCTAAAGAATATTTAAAAAGTTATAATCGGATTCAGCAGACGTGAACCCAGTTCACCCTGGCGCCAGAGACACTGACCTCAATGCTAGGGAGGGTGAAAAAAACATTAACGTAAAAAAAGACCAGTGCCTTTAATTAATTTCATGGGGATCGGAATATCCACGAACATTTAACTTATATATATATATTATATATATAGTGTCGCCTTTTAAAATAAACATACACAATTTAACATACAGTTCTATTATGTATATAATAGTTTATATTGTAATTCTTTATATATAAAGAGAGAAGTGCTTCAACATTGAAAATAAAGCATTAAAAAAGCGTTTACAAATATGTATTTTTAATCATGCAAGTCGACGTGTTATGTTCAGATTCAAGAACCGAAATGAAAAGGGAATCAATCATGGGATATTTCTACGTCTAAATCATAGTCATTATCAATTATCAATGTTATGATTATTTAATATGTTCATGACTTGTTTAGCACTTCGACTTCTAGATAGCGTACTCATTGATCAGGGCCTAAGTTAGCTTTTTTTCAATTTATTTAAATGTAGGCCTGCGTGTAATTGAAATCACTTTAAAATATATAGTCTACATTTTTCTATAAAAATTGATCTGCATTGAAAACAAATATCATATTCGTCCACACTTAATGCTAAATAATATAAGAAAAAACATTACAAATGTAACCGAGACATCACAAAAAAACAAAACAAAAAATTATGGTATGCAAATTTATTTTTTATTAAATTAATAATATATAAAATTAAAAATTAAAATAAAATCCTAAGGAACTTAGTACTAATCTGCTAATTTTTTTCTCCGTTCCTAGTCTCTTTAAATGTATTGATTTGTCTGGAGTTCGGCAGTCCAGTGCGCGTTTTTTTTGTGTGTCCAGGAAACGGGCGACGGTGTGTGTTCTTCGTAAAGTGTCTTCTACGAGACGTTTGTTCCACGGGGTATTACAAAATATTTTTTTTTTCATTTTCCATATCTTTTGTTTTAATTCCAAAGGTCATAACATAGCACTGGGATTAATACTGCTTCAAGATAGTAAGAAATCCCGTCGTCTGAAAGAACAAAGTCGACCACTCACTGATGGAGACATTAGTGGACACAATTGCATTGACCTATCACACGGACCTTACCGAGACATAGAATTTATATTTGAACATTTCGTTTCTATCTTCCAGATAAACATATATCCAGGTATAACCTTTTAATATTCAATGTTTGATTAGATGTATTCTTTTTTTTTTTATTTGTTGATCCCATTATAATTTATTATTTATAATAATCTCATAAGATTTTATTTTTCATAGTTTGGACTTGGTCATGTCAATGAAACAAAAGCATTTTCTTTAACTCCAGAACAAAATAAACGCATGTAAGTGATCTTTCTTCGTGGCATGGAATGGGTTGCCCGAACAAACCACGAAAATCTGTAACTGATTATCATTTAAAACACTAATAGAAATGCAAGACTAGACTCAGACCACGGATGATGATATGACGAAGTAATCTTCTTCTGAGTTCAAAGGGAGCGCCTTTAATATATAATATACGATAATGAAGTTTGTAAATATTTGTTTATTGTTTCTTTGATACTCTTAGCAGTCGGCACTTTTCGGGATGAAAGACAAACTCCCGTTTTGTATCTAATCTAAATCTTTCAGTAAGAGTTCACCATCATTATCTGTCTTTATTAGTCTATAAATCATATAATCTTCTTCAAATAACCTTACCTTTGTTACTGTATTGATGAAATTTTATAAATCATTACTGTATATTAAAAATAGAGGAGGACTAAAAAGTTTCTTATTTTGAAGTTATTAGTGCTGATTTTATTGCATTTGGGGGGGGGGGGGGGATTTAAAGCTTACATTGTAGTAAAAGGGGGTGGTTAGAGTATTTTTCATGCTTCTTACTATAACGTTTGTAAGGATGTGATAGGGGATTGCGAGGCCTGCAGAGTGCGAAGACTACGGCCAGTGGTGATTTACCCCTCAAACGTTGTTGGCTCGTTGGTTTGGATTATGATAGCTGAACTGATTCCTTAACTATTGTATTACTGGTCGAATACTTATATTTGTTGAACACGGGCTATTTTCAGTTACACTTGACACACACAAACAGGCATAGGCAAATAATCCACACGGTAAGCTGGTTTACAAATGAGCTACAGGCATCCGTTAATTGATATTAGAGATGGGAATCGAACCGAACCCGAACCGAACACACCGAACTTTAACTGTGGTTTCCAACAAACCGAACCGAACACGAACTCTGCCGATGACCGAACAGAACCCGAACTTTAAAGTGACGGACACCAAACCGAATGAACCCATAATAAAAATAACAGAAACAAATATAGTTTAATCGTGTCACTAGCAAGAAATTGCCAGTAATGATTACATTTGTATTGATAGTAATTAAAAACAACAACAAAATATTTTTTAAAACCATACCTCCCCCAACACCATCTGACACATCAGCTTTTATGTCAGTAGAAATGAGCGTCAAAAATGAAAAACAAAACTTTGCAAAAACAAACATCGACCGACCGTCAACGTAAGTGACCGAGATAAATGTATCACAAAAGAATGATTGCTCTCCCCGCTTCTTCAACGTCATGCTGCTTTGATCATCACCCCGCTTCCTAGCTGCCTTTCCCCCACGAAAAATAATTAGCGTGTTTATTGTAATAACAATTAGTGATAACGCGCCTTGACGTTTTTCCGTAGAGCTTTTATTTTTTAGAACTTATGCACTTTAGGCATACCTTTTTTTTTTGTTCATTTTTTTCAGAAAATATTAATATATTTGAATGTATATTATTGACCAAATGTATTTTGCGAGGCGAAAAGATGTGTAAAAGTATGTCAACGGCATTACTACAGCATCGGTGGTGTGGCTAAAATTGAGTGAATGAGTTAAGTTGCAACATTTGACAACACAACATCAATTCATATGGTGAATGAGTTAATTTGCAACATTTGACAACACAACAGCAATTCATATGGTAGACACTCCAGCTGCTTATTGTGTGTAAAAACAAAAATCCAGATTATATGTCATAGATGATAAACTGGAAGAAGGTGAGACAAAGAAAATTGCGAGGTGGAATGAGAGATAAATTGTGTAATGTAGATAGGGTAGGGGCAAGTGCTGGCCTATTTAATGGTATAGAGGGGAGGGAGAACATATTTTTAATGGGAAAACCTTGCAAGGTTTTGGTGCGGGTGGGAATAGCAGGCTTTTTCTGCATTGGTGCACGGGTTCATCCTAAACAATTCAAAAACTAGTATTTCTTTTAAGTATGAAAATTGAAACGTTAACAATTGATAACAAAAATCCCATTTTTTATTTTAAAAATTCATTTTGTTTAAATCCTTGTTTTTGAAAAAAAAAAAAAAAAACAAGGGTGAGGGCAAAATGTAGGTCACATAGACCTAGTTTGTTAAAACTTGGCATTTCAGGTTAGCCTACTTTTTAAGAGCTCAACTCGTCTCTTATGACATTTTAGAGCGTTGTCAGTGATAACAATGAGCATTGTCAAATTAAACATAATATTTTGTAAGGCCGAAATTTGTGCAATTCCCATCTCGCCGCTTACACCAGAAATACGTCGCCTACACCAGAAATACGTCGCCTACATCAGAAACACGTCGCTTACACCATAAATACGTCGCCTACACCAGAAATATGTCACCTACACCAGAAACACGTCGCGTACACCAGAAATACGTCACTTACACCATAAATTCGTCACCTACATTTACACCAGAAATTTGTCGCCTACACCTACACCATAAATACGTCGCCTACACCAGAATTATGTCACTTACACCAGAAATACGTCGTTGCGCCAGAAATACGTCTCTTACACCAGAAATTCGTCGCCTACACCTACACCATAAACACACCGTCTACACCAGAAATATGTCACTTACACCAGAAATACGACACTTACAGCAGAAATACGTCGCTTACTGTTACTGTATTGTTCTTTATATATTTATATATTCAGAGGTGTGTAATATTGTCCATTGTACAATAGTAAACATGAATACTTGAGTACACATTGGTTTTATTCAGATGATAAGTTTATTACATATAAACATCAATGGACGCAGCACATGGTTCACAATTACTTCTTGTACATAACTTGTCAATTGTATATAAGATCTTCATAACATCATTCTTCATTTATAGTCATATACTTATTATATCTTGAGCCCTTTATCTAGCTCCTTATTGGATTCTTTATTTATTTAAACACTATTCAAAGTCTACACTTAGACTTGAATCAATTTAAGTATAACACAAAAAGTTCAACATAACTTATATAAAACTCAACCTTCTTTCTCAAGAATCCAACATGTACTCAACTTTTGCCCTATCATTCTCTCCCTTGTCAACTCTGAATCACTCATACAAAATCATGCTTTTCTTACATACTTCTTTTGCACACTTCACTACTGTTTGTTTATTTAGGGAAAAACTCACTCATTCAATAACTTAAAATCATGTTACAGTGAATAAAACTAAACTGTCACACACCAGAAATATGTAGGCTATACTATTTGTATTTCATACAACAAAAGACCCAGAAATAAAACATATTTTGGTTTTTATTTGCATAAACTTATGCATAGATCTAATTATTATTTGTGAGTTTTGAAAATGTGGCGGAAGACAAATATTATTTTAAATCAGTAGAAAATCCAGTTGTAAGCTACTATTCGATCTAAGATTTTAAAATGAATTTTAGCAAATAAAACTTTTTTTTTTGTTACATAAAAACTGTTTTATTAAAACGTAAACATTGTATTAGCTCAATAATTGTCGAACTAAAGGGAACCCGAACTTAATTATTAACGAACCGAACGAAACCCGAACTTAGTTTTTACTAATCCGACCGAACCGAACCCGAACTTAGGGTCCTACCGAACCGAACCGAACCCGAACTTATGGTCTCACCGAACCGAACCCGAACTTTTAAATTTGGGTTCGATTCCCATCTCTAATTTATATGACGAAATTATTTCAACGGCACCACGTTAAGCTACTGGCGCTCGTACAACGTCTGATAAATTAAGATTCACAAAATTCCTATGACAGTGTTCTATTGACATAAATTACAACAATATCTGCAATAGGCAAAACACACCACGGCAACAAGAGTGGAAAATAACACATCAATAAAAATCCTG
Source organism: Anisus vortex (assembly GCA_949126835.1). Classification (NCBI taxonomy): domain Eukaryota; kingdom Metazoa; phylum Mollusca; class Gastropoda; family Planorbidae; genus Anisus; species Anisus vortex. Next base: position 18,966,177 of record OX421503.1, read on the forward strand.
GAATAATAATCCTGGTCCTAAAAAGGACTAAAGCAAGAGAGAGTAACGTCTAGTCTTGGAGCTTATAGAACAATGGGGCCCACCCCTAGAAAATTCAAGGGAACCGATCAGAACAAGTGGGCGGACTCTTAAAAGTAGTGTGTCCTATCCCCGACCCTTTGTCCAAACAATCCGACAATGCAGTTGATGCGGCTTCGCGGGTCCGTCATGGGGAGGGGTGGAGCTGGGTGGGGCGCGGTGAGAGGTGGGGTGGTTGAGGTCACTCTGACGCAGGTAGGATCGGGGCGTGGCTTCTTTGTCTAAACCCGGATTGGGCCGGTCAAAAGAGAGGTAAATCTCTTTAGTTCAACAAAGGAAATCATTGCCCCATTTCACAGTCGACAATACCTATAATCCCATACCAATGGCCAACTCTTGTTACCTCGACCGGAGGCCTATCATTATTTACACAAGACATGACAAAAGCGGCGCGGACAAAGCTAGATACAGCTGCTCCTACAACCACCTGTGTGGCTTTGTGAGCCGACCCTCGAGCATGATTCGGTCTATTTATGACGCACGCGGTGTTTTCAGTCAGGTGTACAGTTTACCTAATTGTATACTAAATAATTTATTTGATCATTAGCAAACATTTCGTGACAACGTTAACAAAAGGGAGGGGTAGTAAGGGTTTGCCAGCTATTGTACGTATATTAGATATTATTACACTAGGCCTACGTTAAAATGTTACATCATTTGGGGGGGGGGTGAAATATTAACTATCTGGCCGTTATGCATGTCTACCTGTTTCTTACAATTAATCTACACGCATCTTGCATTGATCTAGGCAATGCCATTATACCTTTTCACCGAAAATTTCTAGTTATTGAGATCAATTAGAAATAGGCCCATATTAATTTATTTTAAAGCTTGAACAAATATGTTCGTCTGTCGACTGAGTGTCTACTACAATCATGCATTAGCTGTGTATAATAATAGAATGAATAATTGACAAGTCTTAATGAGGCGTGAACTTTTGAACCCAAATGTTCGTGAACTTCCTGTTCTATTTTTAAACTAATAAACAAAAAAAACATGCTTTTGCTGGTGTTTGACAATTGATTTCAACCTCGACGACCAGTTCTAGTCTTTTAGAATTATACAAAAGATACAATATTAGTTATGAGGAATCCCTTTTTAACTAATACTCAAGTGTTAGTCGCGTAAAGTTAAATATTTATTTGTTTACAAAATAAATTAGTCAAGAGTTGCGTTTTCTTGGTTATTGAAAAACAAAATTCGTAGATTCATAAAAACGAAAAACAAAAATTCCTTTGCATTTAGCAATAAATTTGATATTTTAAAAAGGTGATTTTTCACTTCTGACTTTCACAATACATTGTTTTGTTTTGTAAACATCTTTTGGATATGAAATACATTTTAATCCCCAACAAATTTGAGTACAACCAGTAAAGTAGCACACAGACATGTTTCGAAACAAATGATTGAATTCGACCGGAAATGTTTTTTATTTGTCGACCTTTTATGCATGCATACACGTTAAGACTTGTCAATGGGCTGGGTTAGAAGAGTTAAATCGGATTCGAAGTTTTAAAGGATTTAGATGTTGGTTCGATTAGTCTACTTGAGAGTTTGCTATTTGATCGGTTTGGAGATTGCTAGTAGCCACAATAATCCATAATGGAACATAGTTTTAATGTTGTCAATAAAATGTACTAATACATCTTTATTATTTGTCCCAATAGAATATACATTTGAAATTGACAATACTATTTTTTTTCGTCTGCGTCTTTAATTGCCTGGTAAAGTGTGAATAGGCATAATTACTCTTCATCAAATATATTTGTTTAAGTATCAATAAGGTAATGACACATAGAGCAGAGTACATAAATAAATTGCTAATTCACGCATTTAACAATAGACACTCCTTAGGCGAACTCCGCCATAGCCGGTCCCAAGCCCGGATGAGAAAGGAGGAGGGTTGGGCGAGGGGCTAGCAACCCCTTCCCGTCAAACTACTACCGCTACAAAAACACAAACAAGGATCCTAACAGACAACTCGGTACTGGGAGAGGATGGACCTCCAGTTGGAGGTACGATGATGTCGGGCAGTGAAAGCCAGCTACTGGAAGCTGCCAGGCAGACGGCCATCATCTCGACCAGGACCACACTAACTATCGGAACATGGAACGTCCGCACCATGTTTGAAGCTGGTAAAGCAGCACAAGTGGCGGTGGAGATGAGGAATTACAAGATTAGCATCCTCGGCATCAGCGAAGCCAGATGGACCGATTCCGGCCAGAAGAGGCTCACCACGGGAGAGCTACTCCTTTATTCAGGGCACGAGGATGAAAATGGACCACACACTCAGGGGGTGGCTATCATGCTCTCAAAGGCTGCCCAAGGAGCACTAATTGGTTGGGAGGCACATGGTCCAAGAGTCATCACTGCGTCTTTCAGAACAAAGAGGAAAAAGATCAACATGAATCTCGTTCAGTGCTATGCCCCTACTAACGATAGTGAAGACTGTACGAAAGATGAATTTTACGGTAGGCTGCAGAGCATCATTCAGAGGTTTCCTAGCAGAGACATAACCATGTTGATTGGAGACCTTAACGCTAAAATAGGAGATGACAACACTGGTTACGAAGAGGTTATGGGTCGAGAGGGGTTGGGAGAGATGAGTGACAATGGAGAGAGGTTTGTAGATCTGTGTGCTGCAAACAGCCTTGTCATCGGCGGTAGCATCTTCCCCCATAGAAAGATACACAAAGTCACCTGGCTCTCACCAGACCTCCACACCGGAAACCAGATAGACCATATATGCATTTCCAAGAAGTTCCGGAGGTCCCTGCAAGATGTACGTGTTAGAAGAGGAGCGGACGTGGCTTCAGACCACCACCTTCTTGTTGCACGTGTCAAGCTTAAACTTAAAAGGAATTGGGCAGTAGAATTAAACCAGCGAAAGAAGTTCAACACAATACTTCTCAGAGACCCAACCAAATGCCAGGAATTCAAGCTGGCACTTGCAAACAAATTCCAAGTCCTGCAAGAAATAATTGATGAAGAGGAAGCAACAATAGACAAGGAGTGGAGGATAGTGGAAACAACAATAAAGACAGTTTGTCAAGAAGTATTGGGCCCACAGAAACGCAACCACAAGGAATGGATCTCAACGGTCTCTTTGAAGAAAATAGAACAGAGAAGAGAAATAAAGGCAGTACTAAATAGCAGCCGGACACGTGCAGAGAAGGCCAAGGCACAGGAACAATACACACAAGCAAACAAGAGTGTAAAGAAGAGCATCAAAGCCGACAAAAAGAATTATGCAGATGCTCTAGCTGCAGAAGCGGAGGAAGCAGCCAGAAATGGAAATATGAAAGACTTGTATACCATCACCATAAAGTTATCTGGAAAGTTTAGTAAACCTGAAAGACCGGTGAAAGATAAAGAAGGAAAGCAGATAATCGATGACGAAGGACAAAAGAGAAGATGGGTGGAATACTTTGAAGAGCTACTCAACAGGCCAGCTCCACCAGACCCACCTGATATCCAGCCGGCAGACATAGACCTACCGATAGACTGCAATGCACCTACAAAGGAAGAAATACGCCAAGCCATCAAGAAGCTTAAAAGCGGAAAAGCACCTGGACCAGATGATATCCCTGCGGAGGCACTGAAAGCGGACGTGGAGACTACAGTAGATCTCTTACACCCCCTCTTCCATAAGATCTGGGAAGAGGAGCAAGTCCCAACAGAGTGGAAAGAGGGACTACTCATTAAACTCCCTAAGAAAGGAAACTTGAGCACCTGCTCTAACTATAGAGGAATTACCCTACTATCAATCCCAGGAAAGGTGTTCAACAGGATTCTGCTTGGCAGAATGCAGGCTGCTGTTGATACGAAGCTGCGAGATCAGCAAGCTGGTTTCCGCAAGGATAGATCCTGCACTGACCAAATAGCTACACTGCGCATCATCCTGGAGCAGTCGCTCGAGTGGAATTCCCCCCTATATGTCAACTTTATTGACTATGAAAAGGCTTTTGACAGCGTAGACAGGGAATCACTTTGGAAGCTGCTAAGACACTATGGGGTCCCTACAAAAATTACCTCTATAATTAAGAACTCTTATGAAGGATTGAAATGCAGAGTGATCCACAGAGGCCACCCAACAGAGGCATTCCAAGTACGGACGGGAGTGAGACAAGGCTGTTTACTGTCGCCATTTCTGTTTCTGCTAGCGATAGACTGGGTAATGAAGACATCAACATCGGATAAGCGTAATGGCATCATGTGGACGTTATGGTCACAACTAGACGATCTAGATTTCGCGGATGACCTGGCACTACTCGCACATACTCAGCAACAGATGCAGGAAAAGACCAACATTGTGACGGAAAACTCCACTCGCCTTGGCCTCAACATCCACAAAGGGAAGACCAAGTTCCTTAAGGTCAACGCAGAAAACACATCGCCTATCACTCTCAATGGTGAAGCGCTAGAGGAAACTGAAGAATTCACCTATCTAGGCAGCATCGTCAATAAGAAGGGTGGATCCGATGCCGATGTAAGGGCAAGAGTTGGCAAGGCCAGGACAGCCTTCCTCCAACTTAAGAATATCTGGAGCTCAAGAGAAATATCCCTGAAAACAAAGTTCAAGATCTTCAACTCAAACGTGAAGTCTGTCTTACTCTATGGTGCAGAGACTTGGAGGACCACAGCTACTAACACCAAGAAGATCCAGACTTTCATAAACTCATGTCTCAGGAGGATTATGCATATACGCTGGCCAGACATGATCAGTAACGATGAGCTCTGGAGTCGCACAGGGCAACAGGCAGCCGATCTGGAGATCATGCAAAAAAGATGGAGATGGTTGGGGCACACACTCCGAAAACCAGCATCCAACATCACCAGACAGTCCTTATCATGGAACCCCCAAGGAAAGAGGAAGAGAGGCCGACCCCGTAACAGCTGGCGCCGAGACCTGGATGCAGACGTCAAGAGAACAGGCCATTCATGGGGACAGTTGGAAAGACTCGCTCGGGACCGGGATGGCTGGAGAGCCCTTGTTGGTGGCCTATGCCCCGAGAGGGGTAGTAGGCGTAAGTAAGTAAGTAACTCCTTAGGCGTATTGCCGCCATGTTATATGATACTTGTATCATTGTTCTATAAACCTAATATTCACAATAGAATATACAGCCAAAAAAAATAGATAAGAAAAGACATATAAATGTTTGTATCTGGTAATGACTTTAATAAAGCTACCAGCTATGTGGCCTCGTTGGTGATAGTTAAAGATGTTTAATCAACAATATAAATAATAGAGCTTCTGTCAAGAACCTTCCTATACTTAATTACAATTATATTTAAATGACTACTTTACTCCTATAGTCATGGGCTCGCTTAATTAGGAAGGTCCCAGATCTTAATAATTACATAGAAAAACAATGTAATTAAAAACATTTACACATACGTAAATGAAACAACAAACACATGATGTTTGATTAAGAGAACTATAAACTATTATAATTTTATTAATAGTGATTTTAAGGATAGAGATAATATAACAGTAAATAATATCAAACTGATATATAGTAAACACAAAGGAAAACATTATATCTATACTAAATGGTTATTACAAGCATATGAAACGTAATATATAAAAGAATGGTATCAAAACACAACCGTTACATTATCATAGCCTACGCCACACGTCTCCACTGGCTTGGTCCTCAACGGCATCACACTGCCTCTCCTCTGACGCACCACCGGACGCACTACTGAGGTACTGATACACCAAACTGCCATCAGCAACCAGTCTACACCGCGGCCGTCTACACGTCACTACTAAGCCACTGTCACGTCAACCACCGCCAGCCACCGGCCTTTTGCCACCAGTAGTCATCCACTTTGCCACCAGCTGGCCACCGCTCTCGGCCATGTCGCTACGGTCACCACCGCTATCAAGCTATGAGTCCCCAGCCTCAGCACGGGTACGGGCCTGGGTACGGGCCGTCACCTACATAATCTATATATATAAAAAGACAGTGTTAAGCCCCGCGAGGATCCCCATTGGTCAATTTGAAAAGACGTGTGTCACTGACCTATCTAGGCCTAGCCCAATATACCGTCAAATAATTTTTCACATCGGATATGTGTCTTCGATAGCTCAGTGGTAAACGTAGTGGACTGCTATACGGGCGGCCAGGGTTCGATTCTCCAGTTAGACTATACTTTTTTAAATTAATTTTTCAAACTTTTAAAAACAAAAGACATTGTAGGCCTAAATCTATAGGCAATATAGATTTTGTTAAATAAAAATATTTGACTATTTTTTTTACCCTATTACAATATTTATTTACTTTCCTAGAAGTATTCAGTAAGTGTAGTTATCTGCACCCCAGACAGTCCTTTTTTTTTTCACCCGGGCAACGCCGGGCAATGTAGCTTGTATTCAATAAAAACACCTTAATGTTGTCCTAAACTATATCTATATATCAGCAAAATACTTGTTTAAAACTTTTTTAAAATGTTATTGTCGTTTCGTGCCTCCATCGGCCGAAACTTTGTTTAAAACTATTTTAGAGTGTTATTGTCGTTTCGTTTTTGTGAGCGCGCTGAGCATGCTTGCATTAGCATGGAGTGAGGCGCGATATAAATGACCAATTATTATTATTATTATCTATATATTGTCTATTGGAAGGTATCGATGCAAAACTCAACTCACCCGTGTCAGAAAACACTCATATGTCTGTGGACAGTTGACTTGGCTTGGGTGTGATCCAAACATCAGACCACAAGTCCAAGTTCTGTACCCAAACCCTCAGTGTCTCTGCGTTAAATAGTTTTGCATCGAACCCACCAAGTCCCACACCTGTCAGTGTCTAACTAGATTTATTTGCGTGCTGGATTCTGTCTCTCTTTGTCCATGCAGAGTCCCCCTCACTGTCGCACCAGTATCAACTATCACTAGCTCCAGTCTCGGTGTTTACAGTCCGTACTAGCCTACACCTACACACTAAACTTGTCTCTAAACCTATAGATCGTCCTTGCCAAACATTCCTAAGTCGAACTATGTTTCTGTTATGTTATTGTGATGCCGTGAGACCAAGCCTCGAATAAAACAACTCCTTGACAGCTTCTTTTGTACCTAAATTATAATTATAAGTTTTTTTTTATATTTTCAATGTGTAGTTATTTTTAAAAATCTTATTTGGTATGAAAAATAACATTTGATTAATTCTAGACTATCCTCCCCCCCCCTTTTTTTTTCTTTAATTACAGATACAAAAATTAAAGTAGACGCTAAATTCAGATTCGTATTCGCCAACTTCGCTATTTTCGAGAGAATAAACGCTTCTGTTGTTGGTAGCAGAGTCTCAACACATCCGTTTCGCCTTAAAGAAAAAGTTCAAAGCATTGGATTGCAATTGGCTGAAGGGGAATTAACTATATGTGAAATAGAGATACTAGGAGGTATTTATATATATATATATATATATATATATGCTTATACTAGTGGTTATGCCCGTAGCTTCAAGCTCGTCATTCTTCGCTGATAATTAGTTTGTATACAAACATAATTGCCCGCGGGGGGGGGGGGGGGAGGGAATTTACATTAAATATAATTATTATTTAATGAAAGTTTTAAGACAGTAATTTTAAAGAATATGTTATTGTAATCGGGGTTAAAAATATGCATGACATTTTATTAAACAAAATATAGGACTAGCCCTGGCCGAGAATTGAAAACCCTTTACCCACATGTCTAAAAATAATTAACTTATTAGAATTATAATTTATTTTATGTTAACATTTTTGTAAAGCTTGAAAAAAAAATGCAATGAATTTAATGTGAATTGCGCGTTGTTGCCATGCGAAAATATTTCAAACTATAATGAATAGAGAGCTCTAATCAATTTCAAAAAAAGTAATACAATTTATTTACTGAAACACTTTAAAATAAATTTAAAAATAATAATATAATCGGGCTAACAAAGCATGTCTTTTTATTTAACAAAATGTTAGCACTATCTCTGGACGAGAATCGAACACCCGTCTCCCGCAAGCGTCTAAAATGTAATCATTATATATTACTTACTGAAAACATTATAAGAAAGCTTTCGGTTCTAAAATTCTTAACTATCTTTTTAAAAAAGTAGAAAAACAAAAATAATTAGTTCTCAGTGGATTTTTTGAACCCAGGTTCGACTCATGGCAGTCGAATAGGCTAACCAAACAGCTAGTTCCACGCTAACCACACAGCTAGTTAAACAGAGACACATCTTTAGTCAATGTATAGTGACAATAATTAAATAGAGACACATCTTTAGTCAATGTATAGTGACAATAATTAAATAGAGACACACCTTTAGTCAATGTATAGTGACAATAATTAAATAGAGACACACCTTTAGTTAATGTATAGTGACAATAATTAAATAGAGACACACCTTTAGTCAATGTATATTGACAATAATTAAATAGAGACACACCTTTAGTCAATGTATAAAGACAATAATTAAATAGAGACACACCTTTAGTCAATAATTAAATTACAAATGCCGTGGTTATATTTTTATATATTATAAACTGATAATATTATTTATTACATCTTCTTTTCTTTAGCTCCAAAAGTCAGTTGCGAAAACGGGAGTGAAAAACAGGCTCTACCCTAGAACTGTCTCGCATAATCGATCTATGCATAAACGCTATATTTCTTGAAACTTCTGTTCCGACCCTCTAAACATGAAAACATGTGTTTAAAAATAAATCATTTTGTCATTTAGCTATACAAGTGTAAATATGAGAAAAGTGGCAAATTCTTACATGTTATAGATTTGTTTCATTGATAGTAACGCCCATATTATAGAAAAACTTTTACCCAGACATTGTGAAATTAAGATATTGTTACATCCACAATCCCCTTGTGGCCAGAGCTGTTTAGATCTTGTTGATAATTCTCGTTAGTCCTAGGGGAAACTTTAGTTATTATTATTTATGTTTCAATATTACACGAACTCTTCTTATAGTCCTGGGCACAAACTCAGGATTTGTGTTCTAACAGTTCCTTTCCTTGACATTAGAGTAGTAGATAAATATTATAGTATTATAGACAACACAATAGAATAGAAACTTGACGATGAAGCTTCAGTGTAAATGTTGTTGATAGTTTAATTCAGGTGATATGTTCAATATATACAATATATGTATTATGTACAGTTAGAATAAAATGGTGCAAACACAAGCGTCCTCAAAGAAACATATTTTGAAAACTCTCCGTCTTCCAGACGAACAAATCATTAAATACTATTCAAGTGGTGCAAGGGACAGACCTATTACTAGGAAGGGTGAAAATCATGGTATCATTACAAAACTCATAACAAAAAACGATAGGAACTTCCCTATTAAACAATGAGTCGTTCCCATTCACTCTGAGAATTTGAGATCAACACAGAATCCCAACATTACCTAGAATATTTTGTCTTCGTACCAAACGTCAGGCAATCGGAAAGACTAAGCCCCGCCCACAAATTCGTGTGTAGAGAGAAAAAAGAGAGGGGGGGGGAAGAATAAACATTGCGTGTTCCAATTCTTGGAAAAACAATATACATGACAATATGATATAGTTTTAACAAAGAAAGAGATCAATTATCTATATATTGTAGATTAGTGTTGTATAAGTATAATATACATTTAGTATTTTGGAAAATATAACATACAATGCGTAAAAAAACACATCTATTTTGATATATATATATATTTTTTTATATTTGAAGAACCGGTAGTCGTAAAATTCATAATTCTATTGAATGTATTATGTGATTAGATGCAATTAATTGCCTCTTAGATTGCACTCCACCAAAGTTTGGGTTTGGCTGTACAGGAAAATGTTCCGTGACATGCGACCTCGAACAGTGTGACTACAGAGGACAGTGTTTAGTCTGTTTTGTTGGGAGAATAGGTACTCACTGTATGGACATGATTGGGAGACCAAGCAATCCTAGCAACGTGGACAAAGGATCAGGTGATTGCGGATCTGGATTTTGTCATAAAAACTCCGCGAATGGATCTGATCAATTTATTTATGAGAATATGTTTTTCGTTGTCATGCTGGTTGAATTATTTTGTAAATAAATATGTCTTATTATTATTACAAAACGTTCGTCTTCACCTTGCAGTGTTATCTGGTGTATTAGCATTTTTTATTGTGATTGTTTTTAAAACCAACAAATATCTTAAGAGGTAATATCTATAAAAAAATTATAGGTATTTTATCAAAAGCATGTAATGCATATGTTTATATTAAAAAAAAATACAAGTGAATATTAATATATTTAAATTTATATTGGGCTGTATAGACTGTAACACTAAACTGTAATATTTTACAGTGATATGTAGATTTAATATATATATATATGTATATATTAGTACATGCAATGCGTGCCTAAGGTTATAAGGCTATGGACACGTGACTATTATTTAGTGTAAACTTGACGTGATGTAATTTTTTTTTTTTAGATTATGTAGATCTGTCCAAGTGATATATATTCTGGTAAAAAAATAAGTTTCAGGTTCTCTTCCATAATATGATTGCCACATTCTCTCCCTCCAGCTGGGTCATTAAGTTGTTCAAAAGTTCATATATAAATTAGATTATAGCTTTCTTGACTCAATCCTTTATATGTATGGTTGATGAGTAGACAAAGGACATTTACAGTTGAACAAAATAAAACAATAATCTATTTTTTCAATGTGTAAACACGGAAGAAATGTATTGAAAAGAAAAGGGTATGAATCCAATGAAAAATATAAACAATAAAAAAAAAAATACAGTTATTAGCGACTGGTCCCAAACTACCAAACTAAACTGAGTTTCATAGAAAGAGAACATATATAAATCCAATATTATCTATATATATAAAAAGACAGTGTTAAGCCCCGCGAGGATCCCCATTGGTCAATTTGAAAACACGTGTGTCACTGACCTATGTAGACCTAGCCCAATATATCGTTGTTAATTTTTCACATCTGACATGTGTCTTCGATAGCTCAGTGGTAAACGTAGTGGACTGCAATACGGGCGACCAGGGTTCGATTCTCCAGTTAGACTATACTTTTTTTTTTCGACAATTAATTTTTCAAATTTTTCAAATTTTTAAAAATAAAAGACATTGTAAATCTATAGGCAATATAGATTTTGTTAAATAAAATTATTTGACTATTTTTTTTACCCTATTACAATATTTATTTACTTTCCTTAAAGTATTCAGTAAGTGTAGTTTATAATGTTTGTTATCTGCACCCCAAGCAGTACTTTTTATTTTCACCCGGGCAACGCCGGGCAATGTAGCTTGTTATTTATAAAACATCCGTCTGCACCGTTTCGCGCTCAAATCCAGACTGAACAAGTTTTTTCCGGGGAAAGGCAAATAATCGTTAGATCGATTACCTTTAGAACGTTTAAGAATCGAATGTCGTTTAGGCTGATCAAATATACATTATAATTGAAAAAAAAAGATGCTAGTTCAGGCCAGAATCGGGTACATTTTTTAGTATCGATTTCTTATTGTTACGATGGGAGTAATAATTATATCCGTTTGATCAAAAGTGTCAAACGAGTCTGGATGCCAGAGGTGTCAAACATAACCCTCTCGACTGAAGATTATTCGAGGCTAAATTATTTATATATATATATATATATATTTTTATTAAAGGTCCTTCCGTAATGGATAATAAAAGGGTCGTTCCGTAACAATATCTCGTGTAAAAGGAAAAATTGATTAAAATCATTATTATTATAGGACTGAATTCGTAAAAAGGCTAAGCAGAGAATTGAATAATAAACATTATATACTAGAAATAGCCTGTGGGAGACTATTGGGGTAAATAATATTGTTTATGTGTTTTTATTATTTTTAGAATTATGGTATGTTTTTTCAAAGCGCTGGCAAAATTAGCTGGTACTAAATTTTAAAAAAAAGGCGGTTCTAATTTTTTAAAAAAGAATCTCGTTGGACCCAATTGATTTACAGGGCCGCTGAAGTGGCGTTTAACAGTTTCTGTTGCCACGTCATACTAGGTGATTGTGTGGCCAGCACTATGCACAACCACCTTTACTTTACCCTAGCTAAGGAAAGGTACCCATCTGGGCTGGATAGACTCAGGGACACTTTCCAGACAATATAAAAAAAAAAACAAGCCTTCACCAGGTTTCGAACCGAAATCTTTCGTTACGCCAGACGAACACGGTGTGTCGCTCGGCTTCGTGCCCCCCCCCCCACGACTCTAATAAGTGATAATTTATGTGATAAATATAACAATAAACAATATTTTCTTTAACTTTCATTTTTCAAAGTAATACATTAAAAGTTGAAACTTTTCCTACAATTAAAAACAATTGTAAGTATAATTTAATGTTAATAATGCGGTAGTTATCTTTTAACCATATTATAATCTTATAAACTTTGACATAATCGAATGCTTTTCCCTAACATTTTTAAATTGCTATCACAATTCTCCATCTTTCGTCTATCTGTCTCTTTTTCTCTTTTGTATCCGTCTATATTTCACACTCGGTGTTTATAACTCTATTGTATCCGTTTATATTTCACACTCGGTGTTTATAACTCTTTTGTATCCGTCTATATTTCACACTCGGTGTTTATAACTCTTTTGTATCCGTCTATATTTCACACTCGGTGTTTATAACTCTTTTGTATCCGTCTATATTTCACACTCGGTGTTTATAACTCTTTTGTATCCGTCTATATTTCACACTCGGTGTTTATAACTCTTTTGTATCCGTCTATATTTCACCCTCGGTGTTTATAACGATTTAACATGTCCGCCTTTTTGTCTGTCTCTCTTTCTCTCTGTTTCTCTGTACATATTTATCTTTCTCCCTTTGTCCCTCTCTATCACGTTCAGTCTGCCCCATATCTTTTCAAATGCATAATAACTACACTATAATTTGTGATGTCTCTTTTGGTGGAAGACATTATAACATTGGTTACATATTTGATTACAATTAGTTCGGTACTAGACATTATCACAACTGTTCAGCGTTCGGCTGACGTACCAAAGTTACTGAGTTGGATTCCTGAAAAAAGGCTATATTTTTTGTTCCGGTGTTTATCTTAAATTTGGAGTTTGTTTACTTACTTACTTATTTACGCCCGTCAACCCCTGTCGGAGTATGTGCCACCAAAAACAGTTCTCCAGATTCTCCTATCCTGGGTCATCATCTCTAGCTGGTTCCAGCTGAAACCAATCATGGTGGTTTCGGCTTCCAAGTTTTGTGGGCAGTCCCTCTTCCTTTTCCCTTAGGGATTCAAAGTGTGTTTGTGTTTAGCAGACTATTTCCCAAGATATGTGCCCTTGCCCTCGCCATCGGTATATGCACTGTCCTGCTAAGTAGGCATTTTCGGAAACAGGGGGCCCAATTATACTGGACCCTTAACCTTCGATTTTGGCTGTGCGCCCCACACACATCGGCCAAACCATGAGAGTCTGCACGGGAATCAGTCGATCTATAAACAGAAGGTACCGATCGTGATGAAGATAAGAGGCCGGTCTATCTGTGGGTGACACTGTACAAGTGATGGTGAACGTTTTTGAGGCCGCGTGCCTTAAACTTACCCATGCTACCAAACTTATTTCTTTCAACGTGCCAAAACAACAATTAAAACAAATTACTGAGGTTTTAATTTAGAAAAAAAAAACAGCTCAAAAATGTTTCCGAAATAATGAACAGCTTTTGTTTAAATAGAAGAACAAATCAACATATCTTTGAATGATAATAACAGTATTTTATATTTTAAAAAATATACATGAACTGTCGTAAATGAAAAATATATAAATATATTACATATACGCATTTACAGTTAATAGATAAATGTATGCCTTTGACATGATTTTGCATAGTTAATGTGATTTTTGTTGTTGTGTGGTTGCTTATAATGTGTCAAGCCTTGGCTCCGTAACTTTAAGAGCGACACATGCAGCAATCAGGTCATTTGGCAGTCTGTTTCTAGTATCAGATTTGATATAATTTAAAGTTGAAAACAGCTGCCCACAAGCATTAGATGACCCAAACAAAGTAAGAAGTGCAATTTCAAGTGCTTTTTTTTGGCAGAGCATTCCATTAAGCATTAAGGACCTCATCACCAGAGCTACCAACTATGTGCTGTCCTTTGCCGACCTTTCACAGTCTTTCTTTTGAAGTGTTTGACGCAGCTAATATAATTTTTTTAACAGATAGAGCTTTCTCAAAATTCCAATAGCTCCATTTCCAGATTTCCTAAATGCAACCACAATAAGCAGGAAAGATCAAGTTCTTCTTATTGGCTTTATATGGGGAAATAAGAAAACAGAGGGTTGTCTCCATCTTATGGAACTGTACAAATCTATTACTGAAATTCTTCTTTGCAGCGGCTACAATGCTAGAAAATTTCTTGTAGATTTCCTGGTGGATTGACAGTAAATGTTATAAAAGTTTGCCCACTATGTAGGATTATTTCAAAAACCTGCAGTTTTCTTTCAATGGTCTGATATCACAAAACATCATTTCTCGTGCTTTTCCTGAACTTTGAAGTTTTTTATTCAGTTCATTGAAGAGTGCTGCATAATCTGTAAAACAAATCATGAGGTTGGAAGCCAGACCATATCAGTGTGCTGTGGACAATCCTGCTGGATCATCCAACCATGCTACAAATCGCTCCAATATTCGTCCTCTGCTCAGCCACCTGACATTATTGTACATGAGTAAAGTATTATACTGGGCCTTGACCTCATTAAGAAGTGCATGAAACCGTCGACAATAAGAGCACGAGCCATGATGTAGTTGACCATTTTAGTGACATCTTTGAAGATATCATCTAATTTATTGCTGCTATCCCTGACACAAAGAGCTTCTTGGTGTATAATACAGTGAAATTGACCGACTGTGTGCTTTACTTCTTAACAAAGAACTGTATGCAACCATATGTGTCCTCAACCAGACATGGTGCCCAGTCACTAGAAAATGAAACAACTTTTTGTTTGTTTTTATATCTTGTGCCAAAAATTGTTCAATGAAAGCATTGTGGATATCTATCCCCTGTGTTCTTTCAGGCAAAAATAAAATTTTCGCCAGCTCTTCTCTCATTATGTCACCAACTGCACAACGCAAAATTACCGCAAGCCTTGCATGATTATTTTAATGTGTGCTTTCACCCAAGCACATTTAGTAGCAGTCAGTTTTTTGTAAGTCAGTAGTTATCTGCTAACTAACATCACGTGTCATGCGCAAGACTCGATCTTTAACAGTATTTCTGCTAAGTGGTATCTCAGAGATGCTTGGCATAATTGTATCTTTGTTTGAAAAATCATCTTACCATGTCTTGCTATGCAGAGTGACATTTGAAAGCTTGTTTCTGACAAATGATTTGTTTGAGAAAGAAACTTACAAACAATAGCAGACTTCTAGTGATATTTCCTCAATTTCTCTTGAAGAAACTCTTTCCTTTCAGCTTTATCAAATTCCATTTTTGGTAAATGCTCGCGTGCCCACAGAAATGGCTTTGCGTGCCATCTGTGGCATGCGTACCATAGGTTTGCCATCGCTGCACTAGACCGTAAGCTATTTGAGTACAACCATGTGAGGCTAGTCTAAGAAAAAGCCGTTTCTAAGCTAATCTTTTTCTCTCTAACCGGTCATGCAGGGGTATATGGAGAAAGACCGCTTGCTTTGATATTTCTCCTATTTGATAACTTGAATAATTTAGTTTTCTGAATTTTCGATCGCACTAAGTCATTAAGACTTCCTATTTAGTAATTCGCTATGATTTTCTAAATGGAAAATCAAGATAAAAATCGAACGTTGTATACAGCGAAAACATTTAATACAATCGTAGGAGCGTAGAAGTCATTCAAGACAGCCTTATCGGTTACGCACGGAAAAAAGAACATATCATTTCTAAAATTAGAGCAAGTTGTGCATCTTATTATTGTCTTTGGTATAATATAACATATACAATTATTATTCCCAATGGTGCGCTATGGTGACGTCTATGAAAACCGGATGTAAAGGGTCTACGCCAATGATACTTTACAACAGTTTATCAATTTAACTTCTGTGCTAAAAGTGTGTTCATTCTAAGGCGACATGTAGTCCTTGATTGATATTATTTCTTTCAAGGTATGTGCTATTAGATAAATAATAATTAGTGTTTTAAGAAACAAAAATAAATCATGTATAATGGTAATTATTATTTTAGCTAAGACTAATTATTCGGTGCTTTTGACCTAGTTGGCTATGAATGACTACAAAACAAAGGCTGAGACAATCTCAGGCAACTCTATTTTTTAAGACAAATACTTTGTCGGTTTAAAATGCGTTCAGTAGGGCAGGGTTTTTCTCTTTTAACGGTTAAGTTCTAGGCTAGGGATGGCTTTGTAGATAGCCAACCTGGCATTGTCTCTTTCTGAAAAAAAAAATAAAAATTTGTTAATATGTTTCACAAAACAAGACTTGTGTTTTCAAAAATCAATAACATTAAAAAAATTGGCCGCGCACGCAATATCACGCCACATGTCTTTTTTGACTATGACGATATTTATAAAAATGTTATTTAAAATACTCCAGGTAGGTTTTATAATGAATATTTCGATAATTTCGTGTTGTTATGTTTTGTTTTTATATTTTTTTTTTCTTCTTTTTTTGTGTAGAAATCGGTTCTAAAAATTATTTTCTTAACATTTTCTTTCGCGGCACATTTATTGCAAGTTAAAAAGAAGGTGAAGGTCATCTAGTGTCTAGACTCTATTTTCCCTAGCTATAAATAAATCGTTACATCACGTGATCTAAAAAAATGAACATAAAATGGCACTTTACGACATTCATAATGATAAATTATAAGGAGCTTTATGATTTTTGTTTGAACATGTTAAATTCATATTTCAGCCTCCAAAATTAGTTTGCTCAGTAGCTTAGACATTAATAAATAATTTTTAGAACCGTACTTTTAGCGAAGGAAGTCTCATTTACTTTTAACATTTTCTGAGATATTAGAATGTAAGTGGGATATTTTTTAAAATATTATTTTTCGCTGTTTCTAAAACAACATTCTTAATTTGACCTTTACATTCACACTTATTATATAATTAAAAAAAATTTTATTACCATATTCTTGATAAGCTTTCATTTTTGCTTATTTTGATGTGACTTTGAGCTCCATTCATAAAAAAATGTGAAAAAAAAGCTTTGATTGCATTTGGTCAATGTTAAAAAAAAATTGAAATACCTCTGATTGTGAGGCGGCCTTGATATATTAGATGTTGCTAGTATTATTAATTTCTTATTTATTATTATTTCAGTGACCTGTAAAGTCAACCAATGGCAAAACTAAACTTTGTTGAAGTTGCATTGTCTTTAATCATTATTGGTAAATATTTTTGTTTTTAAATGGATCATGTCTGAAAACTACATTTATTGAAAACTAATAAAGTATCATGCTGGCCTAATAAGTATTATTTACTTAAACATTGAAAATCCAGCATAATTTAAAAAAACCATAATAAATTAATATTTTTTAAGAAGACTGTGCATACAAATTTGTTAACAAATAAAAATAATAAAAACAATAGGTAGAGAATATAAAGCCTGAGAAAGAAAATTTTGAAAAAAACCTGAAATTATGACAATTCTAAAAAAAATAATTATTACGTAATTTTAATTTATATTGTTTTGTTGAAGGATTTTTTTTCCGCACAAAGACAAAACGTTATCCATTATATTGAAATCCTTCAACGACAAACTGTTCGGTGAACTAGAGCAACTGACAGCCACGGCGCAGTTCATTACAACTATCGGACTTGTCGGAATCCTCGATATCATAACTTTTGAGAACGAAGAAGAAGAAGAAGATATTGAAATGCAGTTACATAGAATTTGATGCCGTTTTTAATTCCAAATAAATATTTTAGATCCGGGAATACTTCAAGATTCAAAGTCAGGAAACAATCTCAAAAATTAGTATTTTATAACGTTTAGCTCCAATTTACTGCAGAATAAAAAATATGAGCCACTACATATTAAGTTCTTTTTAACAAATATGTAAACGACTTTTTTAACGAACATTTTTATTTCCAATGAAAATCTGCTGCAACAACTATCTATTGTGTTTATTTTAATCAAATACTTAAGCACGGTATAGTAATAACTGAATTAAATGTTTCAGTCCTGTTCCCCCTTACCATGATTTCTTTTCTAGGAATTAAATATTTTCTTTTTTCTTTTTTTCAATCAAATTCTAAAATTGTATATTTCCAGGCATATTTACGACACTAAGTTAAATAAATTAGAAGACCTACATTACCGCTAATAAATTAAAAATAATAGAATGTATGGACAAACGAAAGAAAATTAACGTTATTGGTGATAACTGTTTAAAATGTCCGACCATAAATAGATTTAATGATTTTCTTTGGCAATAAAAGCATATATTTAATCAATAGTTAACAATAGTTTCATATTGTTATGCTTTCCTTCAAATCCTAAATTATATTGCCGACTTTAAGGCCTACTTGCTTGCCATATATGTTTTGATATGTATTAAAATAATAATAATAATAATATTAATGGCAATGGTATAGCGCTGCCAACAATCATAATGCAAGCTCAGATCGCATTTATTTAACATAACAACTAAGAAAACGGATACAATCGAGATCTATAGGCCAAGAGATACAAAACTATATAATGTCTCAAAACATATTTAAAATGAGTTTTTAAGTGCTTTTTGAAGGAATCAATGGAGCTTGTTTTCCCGAGTTGAATGGGAAGTAGATCTCACACCTTCGGGCTGGATATTGAGAAGGCTTTAAGGGCAAATATTTTTAAAGAGAACACTGGACACTTCCAGAAGCGAGGAGTAAGCAGAACAAAGTGATCTTTGCGGAACATAATGTTTAATTAGTTCCTTCAGATAGGACGCTTTCTCATTGTTATAAAGGCACTGATGGCAAAGTAGCGCCACTTTATATTCAAATTCTGGCTTTCACAAAGAGCCAAATGAGCCGACGCAGGAGAACTGTCACAGAATCTCGCCTTGACTTACGAATGGCCAGGCGGGCGGCATTCTTTTGACTACACTGTAATTTGGCGACTTTATCGTCAGGTATTCCCATTAGCAGAACATTTTAGTAGTCGAGGCGCAAAAGTATAAAGGCAGCGGCAAGTTACTTTGCTGTCAAGTGACAAATAAGGTCATATCTGACCAAGTCTACGCAGCTGTAAGTAAATGCACTAACATAGATTTCTAATGCGGGCATCGAAAGACAACATAGAATCGAGGATGACACACATGTTTTTTACGTTGTCTGCAAAGGGGATAATGTGGCAGTTCAAGACCACCAATGATTCTAAACCCTCAGTTTTGGCGATTTTACCCTGAGTTCCAATTAGAATGACCGTCTTATTTTCATTCATATTAAGTCGGTTTTCCTTCATCCAGGAGCAGACACTAGCAATAGAAAGACTGAGGTTGGTTGTTATACGGAAGACTTCAGCGGGAACAGCAGAATCATGCAGCTGCAAATCATCGGCGTAAAAGTGGTATGAAATGTGGAAAGGCCTGATGACATCTCCGAGTGGATAAGTGTACAGTGTAAATAGTACCGGGCCCAGAACTGATCCCCGTGGTACTCCACATTGCAGAGTCGATCATGTTGAGGTAGATTCATCAATGATGACACTTTGTGTGCGTTCAGTTGGGTATGATTTAAACCAGTTGCCAAAACATCCCGAGCAACCGAATGTAGTAGACAATCAAAGAATATCATGGTAAGCAAGTATCAAATTCACACTGACACATAAAACATTGCTAAAATTGTCACTTGATCAGAGTCAGACGCGCAAAGAAGGTCATTAATTACCATGAGAAGTGCCGTTTCAGTGCTGTGGTGCTTCTTGTAAACAGACTGGAACTGTTCCAAGAGGCCATTATGCCTTAAGTGAGTCAACAACTGTGCCAACACATTACGCTCCAGGACCTTTGATAGGAACGGAAGGTTGGAAACTCGCCCGTAACTCTTTAGTCACTCAGCATCCAAGTTTGACTTTTTTAAAAAGGGCATGACAAGCGCATGCATTAAAGACTGTGTTACTGTGCCGGTAGTCAATAATGTATTCATTATTTCTGTGATAATAGGAGCAAGTTCATCGAGGCAGTCGATTAGTAGTGAGCAGGGAATTGCGTCAGGATCACATGACGTTTTTGGTTCTTAATTAGGCTCTTAATATAGGTCTCAGACACGCAACTAAACTCAAAAAAAGAGAAGCCCTGAAAAATTGTGTAGTTGTATAGCTGTGAATATTGGTACGACATGTCCTGTCGAATCTTTTCGATCCTTTAAAAACATAATTTATTGAAAGTGTAAGGACAAACGGAAGATTGTGTAACTGGTCCGCCTGCACCACTCAGCATCTCAGCAGTTACCCTGAACAATTTCCTGGTAGAAAATATGGAAAAGCAATAAAAGCTGCCCAGTGAACATTAAATTAAAATCATCACTTGTACTTTCCGTATTTTTATATTGCTGCGAAAGTTGAACGCTAAATGCAGAAGAAATCGGGCTTTTAAGAACTAATGCTATAGAGAGTAATTCGGAATACACTATCAAGAAAGAAAAACAAATGAATATGTCTTGTTCCAGGTCCATAATCTGGCGTAAAAACCGGAAGCAACTACTTTCAACTGTAAAATGACGAAAGCTACGATGGTTTGGTCATAGTGTATGGTCTGACACACTGGCCAAAACCATCCTATAAGGTAGAGTGGAACAAGCACGCAGAAAAGGTGAAGACAAAGAAATTGGTACGACAACCTGAAATAGTGGACCGAACTACCTTTTGATGCGCTTCTGCAAACGGCTTCTCAGCTTCTGACATGGACGAATGAAGAAATATTGTTACGTGCACCGTTGTAGCACCCCACCCCCCTCTAAAGTAACGGGTCAGATAATGATTATATAAAAACAAAATAGTACAGTTGGGGAGGGGGGCAATAGGGAACAGAGATACAAATTGTGGGGGGGGGGGGGGGAGCCTATATTGCACGACAGGATGGAAAGCATAATGTGTTTTTTTATACATATACAAAAACAATTTCGCTAACTGCTAATAGATGAAAAGTTTAAATTAATTCGCTATAAGAGATTGGGTTTCGTAATTTAAGAGTGTTAATGTAAAATTAACACAAATCCAACGTTGTATGATCTAAGAATGTATTATTTCAATAGGCGTTGAGAGTGGCTAACAGTAAATAGTTTATTAGATAGGTGTACAGGGAATGTAGCTAGTATAAAGTGAAGGGAGAGGGAAGTTGGAATGAGGACAATAATACAAGATACACTAATGAACAAATGGAGCTCATTCTCAAGTAGTCTACAATATCCCCCGAAACTATTGAACAAACTAAACCTGTATTCAAATATCATTTGCGAAACGTATACATAATTTATTTTTTTTTAATATTAAAAAAAAATAATAATAATAAAAAATGTAAAAGACTATTAAAATCTGCGTAATGGATAAAGAAATTAGTGCATTGGGGTGGGGATCGAATTGATAGTGGCTACGCCTATGAGATAAATACCACGATGTAGGCTTATAATTAAATTTGTCATTTCCCAGTTTCCAATCAGATCTTTACTAGCGGCCTACCAAATGTTACCACAAAGGAACAGGGAAATGTTACAATCCTATGTGGTGTAGAAGCCAACCTTACTGGTGAGTAAGCCTGAAGACTGAAGTTATTTTTTTTTTTTTTTTTTTTTTTTTTTTTTTTATCGTTTAAAAATTTATGAAATAAGACAGCGAAATCAAACGAGTAAAAAATAATAATAATATTTCAACAGGAACTGCCACACTCTCTATTTATTGAACAATGTATGTGCTATGGACATGCTATATTATCACAGTTTTCTTTTTATTTAATATTTCTTGTTTAAGAACTATTGTTGATTACAAAAGATACTTTCTATTATTGCAACTAATTTTTTTTCTAAAAATATAAACTGTATTGATTTGTCTAAAATTTAGATTTTAACACATAAAATATTCATCTCTTTTGTTTTAGTTTCAAAACTAACCTGGTTGAAGAATGGTGTGCTAATAGATATACAGTCTGCACGATATTCTGGTGGCAGTGCAGCAGACCCCAATCTTAGCATTAGAAATGTTTCCAGATCAGACGAAGGAAAGTATACATGTACGGCGATTAACGATAAAAGCACTAGTTCGTCATCAGAAACAACATTAATTATCAATTGTAAGCAATGAAAATAAATTGTTTCGTAAAGTGTCGTAATTATGTTTTCATTAAATTAAAAAAAAAAATTACTAGGGTCGGATATTTGTTTAATGCGTTTTATGTACATGCGGTATAAAGAAAGAACACACCATGATGCCTGAAAACAAATCAGACGAAGACCTGGCGAACATGTTCGCCAATGTCTGTCTTGAAAATAGAGAATATCTTATCCTGACACCAAAATACAAGCCTTCAGTGAGCGGGATTACCAAACTAAACAGTTTTAAAGATCTGGGACGTCTTAAAATATCAAATAAAAAGAAGAAGGCTTTATCCTAAATTTAATATATTTTTTTTTAAATTTTATATACATATGTGTAAAATTATATTAAAGTTATCCATTAGCACATTTTATAATTGTATAAACAACTATAGAAAGATTTTGTATATAGCACTTGCATCCGTGATATTACATTTAGCTTGCTCAATTGTTATAAATTGCAGTAGCAGTTGTATGATCTTACAGCTACTTGTTAAAGATGAAGTTCTTCAAACTCTTTCCAATAGACTCTTTCGTCTTAGAACCTATCAGTTCCTATATGTTCCATATAGAAGGCCCTACTTAAATCTGTGTATTATAATCATTAGATCCTATCAGTTCCTATATGTTCCATATAGAAGGCACCACTTAAATCTGTGTATTATAATCATTAGATCCTATCAGTTCCTATATGTTCCATATAGAAGGCCCTACTTAAATCTGTGTATTATAATCATTAGATCCTATCAGTTCCTATATGTTCCATATAGAAGGCCCCACATATTAAATATGTGTATTATAATCATTGTGTATCTTTTTTTAGACCATGATTCATAATTGTATTTTTTGTCATTTGATTTATTAAAATGTTGCAGACAAGCCAATTATAGAACTTCCATATACTTCTATTGCGGTTGATGAAGGTAAGAGGATACTTTTGGTCTGTAAGGTTTCTCCGATGGAAACGCTAACTGAGATTTATTGGACCAAAGATGGCTTACGGCTAAATACAAACACCTCTGGTTGGAAACATTATATCGGAGGAACACTCAGTAGTCCAGACTTGGGCACTATGGGATCCCGCGCTGATGATGCTGGAGTCTACACATGTGTTGCCTCTAACCCTCATGGAACCACAGAAAGCCAAAACATAACAGTGTATGTTGCTGGTAAGCAATTCATTTTTATAATTAAAAAACAACAACAAAAGAAAATCATATTATGTATTAATCATCTGTACATCTGAATAATATAATGTAATAATCATCTGTACATCTGAATCATATTATGTAATAATCTTATGTAAATATAATTCATATTATGTAATAATCATCTGTAAATCTGAATCACATTATGTAATAATCATCCGTACATCTGAATCATATTATGTAATAATCATCTGTACATCTGAATCATATTATGTAATAATCATCTGTACAACTGAACCATATTATGTAATAATCATCTGTACATCTGAATCATATTATGTAATAAAAATCTGTACATCTGAATCATATTATGTAATAATCATCTGTACATCTGAATCATATTATGTAATAATCATCTGTACATCTGAATCATATTATGTAATAATCATCTGTACATCTGAATCATCAATAACATATTATGTAATAATCATCTGTACATCTGAATCATCAGTAACATATTATGTAATAATTATCTGTACATCTGAATCATCAGTAACATAAACTATGTTTACTTGTTAGATTATACTTTATGTTTTAGTTGGCAAGCTATAAAAAATGTTTCTATAAATATTTTATAAAAAAATTAGTTTTACGTCATTAAAAAAACACAACAACAATACGTTGATAGGTTTGCATGCATATAAGCCAGTAAACTGTACTTTATTGAAACAAATTATGAAATGTGTATAATAACATGGTACTTTTTTAGAGTATTATAATTTTATTTACTAAAACTTGATGTCATAAATTGGATTATGATTTATAAAAAGAACGGCTTAGGCTTACACATAATATTATTAATGCAAAGCAATTATTAAATACTTTAAAGTATTTATTAAATATTATTTCCTAATATGTTTTTATTTTTATCATGAAACTGTATTATTGCCATACGTGCCTTATTTTTAAAAAATACTTTTGTGGATTAGTACAAGTTTATAAGTTATGTTACGCACTTAATTAATTTGATTTATTATCTTATTTCGGGTCGTTGACAAAACGAAATATAGAAAATTGTATCTTGCTATCTCAACCAAAAAAATAATAATAAAAAAAAAAAAAATTAAGAAAATATAAACTCTACATTGAGAAGAAAACAAAAATATACAAATGTGAAGGCTTATAGCACAATGACACAACAATAAAAATAAACTTCCACAAGGCCTTGTATAATTACAATAGCCAATGACAAAGCGTAGACAAAAACTGTGTATAAAGAAAATCCTACTAATTACAAAAGACTGCTTACAAAAAAACTCGGTGTACACAAGTCTCACTATCTCTTTATTATGTAGTGTTTATATAGTGTTTATATAGTGTTTATATAGTGTTTATATAGTGTTTATATAGTGTTTATATAGTGTTTATATAGTGTTTATATAGTGTTTATATAGTGTTTATATAGTGTTTATATAGTGTTTATATAGTGTTTATATAGTGTTTATATAGTGTTTATGAACGAAGCTTCGAGAATCTGATTTCTCTGGAAAGTAAACAATCTCTAGGTTAATAATAGTAATATGTTTATGCGTCAAAATAAAAAAAAACATGTTCAAGAAATGACCATAGGTCAAAACAAAACAAAAAAAAAAGAAAAGAAAAACGTTCCTTTGGTGTGCACTGTAGACGCTATGCGACGGTAGAAAACACAAAAAAAGAAAGAAAAAATGGGAACCGTTCAAGCATGACGAGAAAAACACGGACTAGACTATTCTTGTCACGTAACTGTTAAAAAAATTCTAGATTCCGCTTCCATCAATATGTAAAAACATATGCATTGTTGTTGGCTTTCATTTGTCTCGCCCTTGGGGAGTGTGCGCTCTTGGCCTTGCAACTTTTGCTGTGGCTGTACAAGCCCACACGTGAATGACCTCTGGCATAAAAAAGCAGAATTAGTAATAGGCTGGTCCATTCCGTTCCTTCTGGTGCGCTTTTCGTCAGCGAGGTTTTGCATGTTTCTTTTCCCTGCTTCCAGCCCGGAAGTCATCGCTTGTCTCCAGCTGTACCTGTCTATAGCAAGTTCCTCCCGGCTGTTTATGTCCATGGAATAGGCATTACCTTGTGTCGAGCTCTGAATCTAGAGAGAAGTTGCTAGTGATGGTGGAGCCAAGGTATGTGTTTTATTCCACCGCCTCAAGTTTGCAGTCGTTGATGGTAATGTAAGGAGGATCATCTTCGTAGGCCATGTTCGCCAGCTTCCGGACTAATTACGACTCGCGGTGTCGCCACTGTGGGGAGGAAGAGGAGACAGTGGAGCATATCCTGCGGCAGTGCCCCCGTCTCGTCGATCTACGGAGATAGAGCCGGGCTCAAACGCACGGCTGAGTTCTTGTTCAGATCTACAAGGCAATAATACTCCCAGCTCTCGCTTCCAATAGGAGTTCTAGTTAGTGGCCATAGCAAAGCAGTTCATTAGGCTTTGCAATTATGCCTTTGTGTGTGTAGCTATGGCAACGTCATCTGCAAAAAGCATATCCCTATGACGGTTTCCCGTATCGTCCTCTTACTTTTCAGAGGTATATAGATAAAACCCATCGGTTGAAGTTCCAAGGGCATGTCTCAACACGCTGGCAAAAAAAAAAAATGGCAAAAAATGTCGGGGCCAGGACACAGCCCTGTGTGACTCCCTTGTCGAAGTCGGCCGAAATTGACCCGTCACACTGCACTAAGTTTTATTTCCATAATGGAATGACTGTATTATCTTCAGCAGTTTCAGTGGGCATCCAACTTTTGCCAAGACTGCAAAGAGTACATCTCTGCTGACTAGGTTAAAATCATTCGCCAGATCAAAGGAAGCCAGATAGAGGAGCATGCGTTGCTCCGGGTACTTTTCTTAAAGTTGTCTTAGTGAAAAGATCACGTAGATCGTGCTCTGAATCCGCACTGTGATTCAGGATACATTATCTTAGCGAGCTTTTGCAGTTTCTTTAGAATTTAAAACAACGCATGGAAAGACCTTTCCAACAATACTAAGGAAAGAAATGCCCTTGTAATTATTACATTCACCTTTATCTCCATTATTTTTATATAAGGCAAAAATGTCTTCGGGTAATGCTACTTCTTCCACTATTGGCAGAGGAGTCCGTACAGGTGACATACTTGATGACCTCTGTTGGGATACCGTCCTGACCTGGAGCCTTTACTATTGGTAATCGCTCGATACATTCTTTTAGCTCTGCTGGGGTAGGATAGTCGTCCAGTTATGCCATGAGGGGGAGACTTTGGATGGCATCGATTATATCTTGAGTGATGTGGTTTTGCCTGGATTACAGCTCTGAGTAGTGTTCCACCCATCAGTCTATCTGTTTACCCTTGTCTTGGATTATCTCGCCTGTCGAAGACTAATTGGGGTTGTGACCTTCTTTGTGGGACCCATGGCTTTTATGTGCCATGGTACACGACTCTGATTTTTCCATTTTCAGCCGATAACTGAATGAATTGGCATTGTTGAAGCCAATAGTCATTTTCTATTCTCTGAACCCTGCTCCTGGCTGATTAAATTACATGCAGTGTCTATTGATTGAGGGAGTGTTTGCATTTTAATGAGAACTTCGTCTTTTGGTGAGCGTGGCGGAGTGTGCTTCAAACCAGTCGTTGTTATTTGTCTGCATGACTGTGCTGTGTATACATTTATTAAGTCGCCTAGATCAATTCTTTTTAAGAGATTAATGTTTACCAACTGTGTAACTAGAACATTTTTTGTTTAATAGACATATTATGAATATACTGTGCACATATTTTAAGACGAAGGATGTCATACAATTTGAGCTCACTTATATACAAGTATTAAATACACTTTTTTTTTGTCTAATTTGTATACTTTAACTATGTCAAGACTAACAATTTTATTTTGGGCTTACCTAGTAACATTAATTGAGTATGCAAATTACATTTTAAATGGGAATACATCAGAAAATTATTTTTAACATGTTTAAACTATCGTAATTTTCTTTTTTAAGTCTAACTCTAGAGCATAAATATAAAGGTGAACATCGTGTCTTTGTGTGGAAAACTACTCAGCAAACCAATAACTATTTGAGGATTACCTAAAATTTTATAAAACAATTATGTTGTTTTTATGCTTTATAATCGCAAAAATATTTTTTTCTTTGATAATCAAATATTTATACACATGTTTATTGAATTATAGATCTAGTTTTTAATATACTAATATAGATTTAGGAAAAAGTAATTTTATTGTTTTATTAATGTTGTAGTTACTTTCAGTTTGTTTAGAAGTCCAAATTAAATGCCTCAAGAAATAATCATAGAAAAATTAACACTGTGCTCGAATCTAGTTGACTTTGCTTGAATGTTGTTGATGTTCATTAATCCTAAATTTCGAAAAATTGTATTTGCAATATCAAAAATATCAAACAGAAAAAATGAAGGGAAATGCTTTTAGAATTTTTGTTGTTGTCAATGTTAATAGTTAACAGATGTCTTGATATCTACAGTTAAGATAAGCGGAATGAAGGCGTTGGTCTATATTTTTCATGTGCATTTAAATAGTGCCATTAGACCCTTTTTTTTTAAATTAATTGTTCATCTGTTTTAACAAACAATATACCTGGTCATTTTTCAGCCTAGATTCCCTATCATGGACCAACATAATTTGAAAAGGATGCATTTGGATCAAGAACAAACACTTTATGTTTTAGTTGTTATAGATCTTATAATATTGTTGTTTTTATTGTTTCAGTAAACAATCATAATTGCACGCGTGCTTGTATTACTGTAAGTGCAGTCCATGGAGCTTGTACAGTTCTTGAAATTATAATCACTATTGTCGTAATAGTGATTTTGACTGGTAGGTAATTAGTATATTTATTGCATACATTAATATCAGTCTGTTTTTGGCGTATTTGTTTCTCTTGTTACTTAAACAATTATGTTTGCTCCGCTTTTCCGACTCCACATTTTTATAGTTGGATATGATACTAGTCCCCGCCCAGAACCTAC
The DNA here is from genome assembly GCA_949126835.1 of Anisus vortex. Classification (NCBI taxonomy): domain Eukaryota; kingdom Metazoa; phylum Mollusca; class Gastropoda; family Planorbidae; genus Anisus; species Anisus vortex. The sequence continues at coordinate 18,994,685 of OX421503.1, forward strand.
CTTGACGTGTTGATGGAGCATACTGGCTAGTGGACCAAGGCTAACAGGTTCGCAGCTTACACGCTTGTTTATAGGTTTCTGCGTAGGGCTAGCAGCCCACTAGTGTAAAAAAAAAAACTACCTTGCTACAAAATCATCAACAAAATCAATTACATGTCTGCCATTATCAGAGAAGGGATTATGATTATGAATATGAAGCAGGTCAGCCAAACCCGAAAGGGAACTGATAGGCAGACTACCTCTTTTTCTCTGAGGAAAAATACCCAGGCTGGCAACTGGAATGTGAGATCAATGTCTGAGATGGGGAAGGCCCACTAAGTAGCTTTAGAATGAAAAAATACAATATTAGTATACTAGAAGTGAGCGAAGCGAGATGGATACTATCAGGAAAAGCAAAAATATCAACTGGTGAAACCATTCTTTACTCAGACCAAAAGGATAATGTTACGTACTCGTGCAATATTATGTATTTGGCTGTTGTCTAGGTGTAGGCTCAATATTCCAAGAGTTGTTTGTTTTTATATGGGCTTGATTACTCCAGTAATTATGGTTCTATTTTAATATTCATTCAAAGTAACACTTTTAATTTCAATTGAAATCAACACCAGTTGCACGATAATTGTAATTTTATTTGTATAACACTTGAATACAAGACGAAGACACATAAGAAAAATACAAGTCCAAAACTAATTCTGATAAACACTATGTACAAGTAATGTTCCTACTACGGAGATAAACTCTCAACTCGGAACTCAACTGAAACTAAACTCAACTGAAGTCTGAAGGGAGAAACATGGCTTTTTAAAGTCTATCTCTCATTACCCAGAAGTACTCATTGGTTAGGGTACAGCCAATCGTAACTAGGGGAAAAACTTCCACTCCCAAAAACACAGACACAAGTCTGGTTAGAATGTCGTTTAATTAAGGTCAGGGTTTAGCTAGAAAACATTAATCTTACTTAATTACACTACATTGATTAAACTTCCCACAATATAACAATCATGCCAGACCTCAGGGTGTCCTTAAACCTTAGCAAAATAGACATTAAGGCGCTATTGGAGACGCTTCCAATTAAAGTATCTATGCAAGTGGGTGAGCGTATATGTGTTTTCTTCAGGGGAAAATGCGGAATGGGAGGAGAGAGGTAATTGAAGAAGGGGTGTAGGTGGGGTAGTTGTAGTTACGATTACAATTCAGTGTCACGACTTGTAGATGCCAGTGTAGTTTTATTACGATGGCTAAACAATTTGTAATTGATAGCAGGAAAGGAGGGTGGGAAATCTAATTAGTTTATAAAAACACAACGGGCTCAAACTTTCCCTTGGGATCTAGGTTAGTTTAAAAGGTCAGGGAGAGGGCGTTGATGCAACTTTATAACAATAAGAACAAGAACGAGTAGCCATAATATTATCACCACAGGCTAATCAGTCACTTAGAGAATGGCAACTGGAAGGGTCTCGGATAATAACAGCATCGTTCAGGACCTTCAAGAAGGGGATCAATCTCAATGTTGTACAGTGCTATGGTCCAGCAAATGAACAAGCGGATGAAAAAGAATAATTTCTATAGTAAACTTCAGACGGTTCTAAATATATTAAAAGATAAAGACTTAACAATAGTGATGGGAGACTTTAATGCAAAAATAGGCTATGATAACCAAGGAAATGAGGACATAATGGGTAGACATGGCTTAGGAATACAAAACGAGAATGGAGAGTTGTTTATTAATTCTTGTGCCGATAATTCATTAGTATTAGGATTATATCCAGCACAAAGATATTCAAACGGCAACATGTAAGTCACCAGATCATCATACAACAACCAAGTTGACCATATTTGGATCAAAAAGAAATTCAGGCACTCATTGTAAAACGGTAAAAGAGTTCACTGAAGAGCTGACGTAGCTTCTGACCATCACTTATTAGTGGGCAAAATTAGGCTACGACTTAAAAGACAAAGAGATTGCCCAAGACGCAGAACTCAATACAATGTCACATTGCTAAAGGAAACGAACGTAAACAATGAATTTAGAATTGAACTGAGAAATAGATTTATGGCCCTAGAAGACCTGGAAGAAATTTATGACACAGGCACACAATAGGAATCAATAAAGGAAGCAAAGAACACAACATGCAAGCAAGTGCTAAAAAAACAACACATTAAACCATGGCATTCAGACAACACTCTAAAAAAAAATAAGCAAAGGAAATAAAAGAAAGTTGTTTTGATGAACAGCCGAACCAGGGTCTTGAAAAAAAGATGCTCAAGAGAACTATACAAAAGCCAATAGGGAAGTTTAAAAAGCATAAAAAACATATCAAACGATTACATCAACAACATGGCGGCGGAGGCAGAAACAGCAGCATCTAATGGAAACATAAAGTAGTTGTACAGTATAACAAATAAATTAGTAGGCAAATTCTAGCCCAGCAACAAAATTAACCTATCAAAGACAAATAATGTAATAAGTTAACAAATGAAGAAAAGCAGGAAAAGAGATGGGTAGAATATTTCAAAGAGTTCTTAAACAGGCCTGCTTCCCTTAATACCCCAGATATTCAACCAGCTGAAAGAGACCTAGAGATAGACTGTAATAGACATACTAAAGGAGAAATAAAGAAATAAAAATGCTAAAGAATGGGAAGGCTGCTGGACCTGATGGAATACCAGCAGAAGCAATTAAAGCAGACATTGAGTTATCAACTAACGTACTATACAATATTATTTGAAGCATATGGGAAAAAAAGGAGAACTACCAAAAGACTGGAGAGAGGGATATCTAGTATTGCTTCCAAAGAAAGAGGATTTTACAGATTGCTCTAACTATAGAGGAATTATGCATCTATCAGTGCCAGGAAATGTTTTAAATAGAATAATACTGGAAAGGATAAAGAAAGCAGTGGATGGTCTTCTACGAGACGAGCAAGCAGGCTTCAGAAAAAACAAATCATGTCTCGACCAAATAGCTGCTCTTTGTATTATCATTGAAAAATGCACATAATGAAATGCTAGCCTGTATATCCATTTCATAGATTTTGAAAAGGCCTTCGATAGTGTCGACAGAGAAAATCTATGGAAACTGTTGCGCCACTATGGTATTCATCTAAAGCTAACTGACCTAATTAAAAACACCTATCACAATATGAGATGTCGAATCTTTCATGATGGAAAACTAACTGAAGCATTTGAGATAGAGCAAGGAATTCGACAGGGCTGTCTATTTTTACCATTTCTCTTTCAGCTAGTAATAGACTGGGTTATGAAGTATACAACATTGTATTAGGGTGATCAGTGTATGAGGGATTCCATAATAATGGAGAGGCTGCCATAGTGTATATATCCACACTATTAAAGCTTTGGCGAAAGTCGATGAAATTACAAGTAAATGATTTTTACTAAATATCTCAAACCATAAAATCACTTTCGTCCTCGTGCTTCCAACGCCCAACATTTCACTACATACTATAGGCACCAACTAATTGACCTCTTTTCATGTCCTTACACACTTCACAAAATGTCAGGTCATTCCTTCTCTCCCCTGTTCGCTACAGTATGCTTTGAGCTAAATATTCATATACAAGTCACCTCCCAATATATCATACGTCTGCAATCCCGTTTTACATGTGAAAATAAATATTTGTTTAATATTTTAAAAAATACAAACAAATATATATATTGTTTTGTTTCTATTTCAGACAAAACCCCTAAATCTATCGCAATACCAACATGCATTACACTTGCAATCTTGGAACTTGTTCAGCTTGTACTTGTCATAATTAATGGCATCTCATTTGAAATTTGTAAGTAAAAATGAAAAATATATTTGTTTTTTTTTAGCAATTAACAAAACACTTGTGCCAAAACTATTTATTAACTAACAACTTAAAATTCCTAAAAATATTCTCAAAATTAAATGTATATATATACATATTAGTATAAAAGTATTAAAAAGTATTATGTCTTTGCTATTACATAAAATTTAAAAACATATCAGTGGTGAAAAGAGCCCAATTCACCAGCAAGCAAGTGAATAAAACTGTATTATAAATTACAATATAAGACAAAAAGCACTATGTTTTTAAATTTACCAATGGGAGTTGGATAAAACAAACATATTGTAATCTATTATTAACTTATAGTATACACTTTTCAGGCGCCTGCACCTCTTTTGCAGCAGTGTATGAAATAATGCTTACATATCAGTTTTTCTTCAATGCTGTATTTGTAGTTGCTGATCTATCCTATATTGTGTGTATAAAAGGTACGTATTTTGTTTTAAATTTATAAAACATGAAAAAAAATAAAGCATTTGTAAAACTTTTGTTTTTGTTTTTAAATCTTAAGTATGTCAATGAATTCAACCAATATTTTAAAATGTGCTAATTAAATCTATTGTTTCTTTCAACAATGTAACACTTCAGAATTTGTAAATGTGCCTTGGACTACTGTAATATGCCTTATTTGCATTCACTCAGTGCTTGGGATGGTTGCCTTGCCTATTGTATTAATTTTGAAGTGCAGTAAGTAACTTTGTTCAATTACATTTTTTTTCACACCGAAAAGCCTTTGAAAATGTTACATTGAACCATTATACCCCAAATAGATCATTTAAAATAAAAATGGTCATTAGCCTCAATATTTAAAAAAAAATGAAATTGTTGAGTTATTGCAGCTATTCCGATCAAAAGGCTGCAAAGATAATAATACAAATTTTTCTATTGAATTGATGTTGATCTATACAGTAACCTAGCAACAAAAAGCAACATTAGTGTTCATGTTTGAATCGTCTTATAGGAAATAAATATAACATAATGTATATACATTGCAAAGATTCAATCAGTTACGTCAAACAAAACATTAATTTAAATTAAAACTAGTCACTCTAAAGGCCAAAAGATTTACAAAAATTTGACAAAACTATAACTCTCACATATTCCACGCCCTCTCTTGTTGTTATTTTCACTCTATTTGTGAGTTTTTGTTTTTACTAATAAATATCTATTTGCAGTATGTTATAATATTGTATAATGGGGATGTTTACGATATATTTCCTTTTATTGAAATACACAATTTTAATAATGTGCTTGTAGCACATGAAATTTATATTATTTATTCAAAGAAGTAAAATTTAAAAAATATAAAGTTGTGTTTCCTTTTGTTGCAGTTCACGACTGTATAGTCTCAAAACCAGGTATGTTGCAAGTTGTACACAAAATATTTGCACAATAACACACTTGTCTTACTTTTCAGCTAATTGTTATTTTACTTAGGCTACAATTACTTGTCTTCTAGACTAAATAACATCATCAGATTATTGTAAATATTGTTTTCACTTAGTAAATAATGACGTCAAATGTTTATAGTAATACATATTTTCTTGGCGAAAAGTGCATCGTGCAATATAAGGTTGCTTGATAATTATAAATACATCTAAAAATATATCTCCCATAGAGAGCCTTTGTCTAAATTATATTTTAAATAAATGTTGATTTCAGTTGATGTTCGCCCTGAAAACAAACAACAATGATAAACGTCTACAACATTTCTGTAGCACTGAAAGTAAAATGAAAATATAATAAGTGCTGAAAGCTAATTTTTTTGTATATATGTATATATATATATATATATATATATATATATATATGTATAGTGAAAGTTTTAGATAATAACTCAATATATATAAATGGTTAGACTTAGTTAAGAAAGTAGCGAAATGCAAAACGATAGTATCATCAGTTGTTGTTTTTTAAATTTTACATTAAAATTACCAAATTAAACATGCCATTTGTTTTTCTACATCTATGGGAATATAATTCAATTATTTTTATACTATGAATTTTTTTTTCTGGTATATTATAATATATCAAAATAATTTTTATTAATCACTTAGTTTTACAAGTACTACATTCAAGGAATAAATAAAATTGCATAGAAAACTTATGTTTATTAGTTTGAAAAGTTTGTTAATATTTTCAGCCTCTTTCTTGTGTTGATTTGTTGTTGTGTTGTTGTTTTTTTGTTGTTTTTTTATATATTTTTTTAAGTGGAGGGATTCGCATGAAATTGATCTAATTGTCAGAAAATTCTTTAATTTTTTTTTTTTAGCGTAAGTTATGTACTCTAACTATTACTAGATCTAAAAAAATTTAGTTTGGGAACTTCAGTATAATTATTTCATTGTAAAATTAGCATTTGAAATAGATATAAATCAGGATATTTTTGTTAAATTTAAACTACAGTAATATGAAAAAAGAGTTTAATTATACATCAAATTGTGTGAATAAAATCTTAAAACAAACAATTAATAATTAGATTAGAAAATAAATTTTTCGAAATTTCATAATTTTTTTTTTCTTGAATCGTCCTTTCTTCCAGTTTTTCTTTAAATGTTATTGTTTTTTGTTGTTGTTTTTTCGGGGGGGGGGGCTTTAAACTTTACACAATTTTTTTTTTTTATTGATCAATTATCAGGAAATGTTCAAAATATAATCAATACATTACGGCTTTTAAAATTTAAATTTGGTATACATTGTATAAATTTAGTTAAAAAAAACAATTAGATAATTAAAAAAAAATATTTTGGATACTTTGTATATGTTTTTTTATTCTCATATCATATGCCTCACTAAAAAAATATAAAAGAAAATCATGTTTAGTCTAATTTAAAATTCTTTATTTTTAATTTGCAAAAGTATAGTCTGGCTTTTTGTTAATGTAAAAAAAAAATTCTTTAAAAAAATGGCCAGCATAGTTATAAAAAAAACAACACATAAAACAAAATTATTCTTGTTTAAGTTAAAAAAAATATTTACCGCCAAAGTTATTAAAAAAATAAAAATTAATTAATTAAAAACAAAATAAAAATGTATATTATAATTAAAAATTAAAATCGAAAGTTGAATGCACTCAGGAATATACTCAAGAATCACGCTTTCTTTGGTTGCCCCCTTAAAAACAGGACTATTGAGCTCTAAAAATTGCGGCAACGGTCCTCTTTGTATAGTATTTGATTTTACGTGATCGGTCTATACTCTTAAAACCAAGTCGATTAGCGTTCCGATACACAAATACACTGACATATTTGTTAGAAAATTTTATAATATAGAACAATAGACTAATTTCAAATTTAGTTTTATTAATTTGACTGCTCATTAAACACATTTCTTAAACATGAAAACATCATCACAATCAATCCCATGACCGTTGTGGTCTTCGGAGCGAGCGAATGGACAAAATCAGCACTCAACCTTCTCCACTTTTGCCTGACTTGAGCGGTTGCATTGGAGAGGGCTGCAGCAAATCAACTATTTAAAACCGCTTAAAAATAAAATAGTACAACGTGAAATAAGATAGTATTACTTTTTTTCATTTAAACAAATGGAAATTTGACTTGATATGGGATATACATTTTTTTTCCAGAATATATATATATATGTACTTATATACATATAAGTATATATATACATATTTCAACTGGAAATATGCCATAATCTCATAGATCATTATAAATATAATATTATAAATAAATATTATAAATGCCTCACGTGCGGCAGGGATTGCCACGCCCGAGCTGGTCTTACACAGCCATTCTCGGCGGTGCAGTTGGACACCTCGTCCATGAAGCTACACCATCTTCTCTCGAGACGGACGGATGCCGCCGACGACGATGATTATAAATATATTGCTGTCCGGCCCATCACATGATGTTACGGTAAAGTCAATATATTGCATACATACTGTATGGATTGCATTATAAGCAAAGGTTCTTTCACAACACTTACACAAGTATCAGCTCTTGTAGATTAAAGCAAAGCGCATATGCGCCTTACTACTAGCTATGGAGCAAATGGGGCTAAGTTCACCATGACACTTCGGAAACCATTTTTTTGGCGATAGAAATTATTCAATTTTTGCGGGAAAAAAACAGACGTTTGAATCACTTCTTGCCAATACGTATCTATTAAACACAAAGTCAAGTAGCTTTCAAATAGATTATCGCAAAGCCACATTGTTACCTCCCTGATTCAACAAAAGTTTGTTCTAAAAATTGGTGTTAAAACCCCTTACGCTAATTTAAGTGGTAAATCTTGTTGTGCAGCAAGAAAATGTTAATGGCTTTAGGCCTACTTATTCGATGGATTGATGTGACAGGAACTATTCAGGAACGCCTCCTGGACATGACGCCATTTAACGATACATCTGCTTTTCAAGGGACTTCTGCATGACCAGGTATAAAACAGTTAATAGCGTGCGAGATTGTCGTTTCAGTTAGGCCTCTAGGCCATCGATGACCATAAGCACTCAAAGTCACACATCAGTGAAGTCGGCTATATCGGCTACCTCTTTCAAACCTTCCTGGAACTTCTTCTCGATTGCCCCAATAACAAGTCTGATAGCTTGTGTCAATCGCCTTCGATGCCATATCAGAGGATGTAGTCAATTTAGAAACGTACGCTCCTAGGTAGAGGTTCATTAACACATTTGCCTTTGCGCCTCAGACTAAAATATGGCGTAAGCTAGTATCTCATTAAGGGCGTGGAAGGTAACACTGGGTCTTCCCAGCTCTATTGGGTACCTGAATTTCGTTAAGGAATAGTAAAGCTTTTAGGCATTGTGCTTGCTACACATTTCCCTTTTACGGATGGCCACAGACAGTGGTGAAGGCTGCAAACACAAATCATGTTTTCTTTTCTGCCTACAACACTACAGTTAGGCTACATCAGTTCTGCCTACAACACTACAGTTAGGCTACATCAGTTCTGCCTACAACACTACAGTTAGTCTACATCAGTTCTGCCTACAACACTACAGTTAGACTACATCAGATAACAACAAAGCTAACTCAATAGGGACTAGAACATGTTAGAAAAACAAGTATTCCACAATCAGTCAATTTTTCAAACGTACTAGCCGGTATTGCCCGTTAGCACAAAACAAAACATATTCAACTATTTTCAAATTGTATTTTACATATGATTGTGTGGTGGTGCTTTCTGTTTTGGGGTCAACCAATAGTTTTTTGTTTTTTTTTGTGTGTGTGTGGGGGGGGGGGTTGTAAAATGTGTGTGCTACATCTATTTCCCAATACATATTACATGGTTTTATAATTTATATAAACATTATTTAATAGTGTAAAATAGGTTAGCAAATGAAATACGGCGTCCTAAACAATTGTATTTCGTAAACTGTTTCTGTTGCCACGGCATACTAGGTGATTGAGTGGCCAGCAATATGCACAACAGCCTTAACTTTACCATAACTAAGGGCAGGTACCCATAAGATAAAGTCAGGGACACCTTCCAGACCATTGGAAAAAAAACACCTTCATCAGGATTCGGACCCATGATCTCGGTACGCCAGTCGAACGCGCTGCCTCTCTACCACGGTGCTTCGTACGATTCTAAAAAGTAATATTTCCCGTGATAAATAAAACAAAACAATATTTTCTTTAACTTTTATTTTAAATGTAATAAATTAAAAGATGAAACTGTATCTTAAATTAAAAGCAATACAGAGTGTAATTTATTGTTTACTATACTATAGTTATCTTTTGACCATATTGTATTAAAACTTCGACATGATCGAATGTCTTTTCCTAATTTTTTTTACTTGCTATCACATTTCTCCATATCTCGTCATTATGTCTCTTTTTATCCGTCTATATTTATCACTTGGCGTTTTTAACGATTTAACCTTACCGAATCTTTCTCTGTCTCTCTGTTTTTTTGTATATTATATTTATCTTTCTCCCTATGTCCCTCCCTATCACGTTAAGTCTGCCCACTATCTTTTCAAATGCATAATAATTGCAATAATATTATTGCTGTCTCTTTTTTTGCAATAAATTTTTACCATTGATGAAATATGTTATCACAATTAGTTCGGTACCAGACATTATTACAACTATTTGTGAGACTGAGCGTTCGGCTGACAAGGTTATGGATTTGAATCCTGAAAAAGGGCTATGTTTTTTTCTCTCGTCTAGATGATGTTTATCTTGAATTTGGAGTAAGTTTAGTATAATGTTTTCCAAGATCTGTGCCCTTGCCATCGGTATATTTTCTGTCGTGCTAAGTAGACATTTTCGGAAACAAGGCTTTTAATCGGCCTGGGCCCATAACCTTCGATTTAGGCTGTGCGCCCGCACACATATGCCAAACCTTGAGAAGATGCAAAGGTTGATTGATGTACTAAAGATACAGAAGCCGGTCTATCAGGGGGTGACACTAGACCGTAAGCTATTCGTGTACAACCATATGAGGCTAGTCTAAGAGAAAACCTCTAATAAGCTAAACATTTTCCCTATCCGGTCATGCAGAGTCTATGGAGATGGACCGCTTGCTTTAATATTCCTCATATTTGATAGTTTGAAACAATAACGCAAATGTTAGAATACGACACGAATGTAAACATTAATTAAATTGTTCCCTTCATTCACAAAGCTAGAGCGAAAATACAAGAACAAGTTGGACCGGCATTTTCAACGTAAATCCAAAACAAACCGTTACATTTTCAAAAACGAAATCAAAATTATAGTATAATTAAGTTTTTTTAATTGAAAATTTGATAGAATGTATTGTTAGTCGCCAAAAGTCTGCTGCCCAAGTTTTAGCTCGATTGGACGATGGGAAGTAGTCGAAAAATCGATGCAAAGTTTTACAAGCACGCAAGCAAGCAGACAGACAATACTAATTAATATAAAGGGATTAAAAATAAGGCAAGCGGTCCATCTTATTTTTTTCTTTGATATAATTAATTGGGCTGAATTGTTGTTTTTCCGGCACATCTAGATCGAAGGTTGTTGCTATGTTTCCCTTGTATCAAGAATTGAATGCAAAAATACTGTATTGCAATATGTTATAACATAGAATAACATATATTTATATATAATAAGACTTATATAGCGCACATCCCATTATGAACAGTTCTATGCGCTGTAAACACAATGCTGCCTGCTGGCGCAAATACGTTTACAAGCCCAAAACTCCTGCAGGGCGACAGGGATCCGTCGGTGGCGGGGGTAGAACTCGCTACGTGTCATTTGGTTTTTGGTTGACAGTCCGGTGAACTAACCGCAGGACCAGCCGTCTTCACATTAGCGTACTAGTTTATATACGGGCAAGGGGAGATGACCAGTTATAATAATAAGTCAACTATTAAGAATCATGAGTAATGTCATTAATATGTCAATTACCAGAAAAATGTGCACAGTTATGTCCACATAATTTTGTTTTATGCGTGATAGAAGGCATTTTGAAAGAATAATCTAGTCACTTGTATGTGACAAGAAAGCCTGTTAACTTCTGGATGTTAAGAAGTAAGTACTTATTTGAAATCTGGTGTGTTTTCTCATAAAGTTGGATGGATTGATATATTTTGAGATCTTATGTGATGTCGTGTATATGCTTTTTCATGATATTAATATTAAAAATATTTTATAAGATGCATTCTATTGGCTATATGTTTAATGACGAATAAATAAGTAATAATAGTTGGCTTCCATTTGTCTCCAGAGACGACGGAGTTTATTGTGCCCTTGGGGAATGTGCGCTCCTGGTCTTGCAGCTTCTGCTATGGCTGTACAAGCCCACATGCGAGTGACAGTCTTTAACTAATAATAAAGACCTGCCCAAGCTTGTGCCCTGAAGAGGACACTCCAGCTTCGCTTCACAGCGTCGACACATGTAATAATAAAGACACGTCAAAAGTCCAGAAATACAATTAATCTCAAACATTATATCTATGACTACATGTAATGCAAAAGCGTAGAACAAGTATTAACACCGTGAATCCAATTTATTATTTATTTATCTTAAAATTATGTATTACAGTTGAATGTCTTTAAAGACCAAGTGAAGAGGTTTTTCTCAAAGGAACGAGATTTGGAATAGCCTCATACGGCAGTGACGTATCACAAGGGAAATAAATAAATAAAAATAGAAGCTATAAATCTATATTTAACCATTTTGTTAAAAATAAGAACCGGGAAAAGATTCAAAACATGTGGCAATAGATTCAAAACACGTGACAATATTCATTTTTCCTAGTCGGAATCCTTTATGTTACGTCACTTTCCTATATTGCCGGAAATAAAAACATCTCAAATGGCTACGAGATTTGGAGTATTCCTCCGAAAAACACACACATTTAATTGCAAATATTGAACTAATTACTTAAAATTTATCTTTGATATTTTGTATAAATGTTTTTTTTTATTAACATTCAGATACTAAATACACTATTTACTATCAAAATCAAATGTTAACTCAATTTTGTTAAAAAGCTCTTCACTTGGTCTTTAATATTTGGTATAATGGTATAATATAACATATAAATTTAGTATTTGCAATGGTGCGTTCTGGTGCTGTCTATAATAGCCGGATGTAAAGGGTCTACGCCAATGATAATTGACCACAGTCTACATTCTAAAATGTAACTAACTACAAATACTGAATGTTTGTTAATTCTAAGGCGTCATGTAGTTCTTGATTGATTTTAACCCTTTCAAGGTATGTGGTTCTAGATAAAAAAAAATTGCTTTATTTTTGCAAAGCTCAGATAAATATAAAAGCAAAAACACTTTCCTTATCCCCTATGCGAGAACAAATTTAAATGCATATAAGTATAAGTACTATTTCTTCCCGAGTGGTTTTCAGGCATGGAATGGTGTGCCTCAACAAACCAGGAAAACCAGTAATTTCACATCCTTTAAAACAATAATAAAAATGAAGACTAGACTCAGACCACGGATGAGCATAGGACGCAATAATATTCTCTATAGAAGGAGCGTATGAAATAATTAAGATAAGATAAGAAAAATCAATAATTTATAATCGTAGTTATTATTATGTTTGTTCAGACTAATTATTTTGTGCGTTTGACCTAGTTGACTATGAATGACTAAAAGACTATAATATATTATTTTATGTTATAAGAAAGGCTTTGGCAGTTTAAAAATGTGGCTGAAGCCAGCCGTGCCGCAAGACTGCTAGCCGCATTTTGCGGCTCAGAAACCCTTATATATTTAATTTGTTTCCAAATTCAATTCAAGGTTTAGAAATCATAAACTAACTTCCTTATTTGAATCGTCTACTTCAGTATTTTTTTCTCTTTCATATGTAAATATCGCTGGAAAAAAAAGGTTTTTGTGTTTAAACGTGATTTTTTTGTTTTGCTAATTCTGCTTTAGTTTTCCAGTTTTTGTCTCTGTATTGTTACTTAAATGGTGTTTAGTTTTCATTTGTGTATCTTTTTTCTTAGTGAACAAAAGTCCATGTAATTTAAAGCGAATGTTTCTAAATAAATTTTTATTTTTTTATTCGGGTTATTATTTGCGGAGAGATTAGACTTTATGGAATATGTCTTTTTTTTGTCATTATTTCTAAAACAACATTATTACTTTTACTTTTCAATTTACACTTATTATATGATTTTTACATAATAGCATATTTGTAGCTTAGCTTTCATTTCTTCTTATTTTGATAACTTTTAGGCCTTCATTTGAAAACAAAACTGTTATAAAAAGCTTTGATTGCATTTCACCTATGTAAAAAAAAAAAATAATTGAAACATTTCTGTATCTGAGGAGGCTATTTATAGAAATGTTACTTGCAAATAGCATCCAAACACTCACAACTTAATAAATAGCAAAATATCAACAAATGAAGGTATGAGAATTAATTCACACTGGTAACTATAATTGACTTGACTTGACTTAATCCTGTATATCCCCATAGGAGCATAGGGCCGCAACTACACTTTTCCATCGGTCTCGGTCTTGGGAGGCTCCCTTTATTTGTGTCCATGTGAGGCCAACAGCCTTTGCCTCACCTACGACCGATCTCCTCCAAGTTTGTCTGGGTCTGCCTACTTTCCTTTTGCCCTAGGGGTTCCAGTCAAGTGCTTGTCTTGCTACATTGTCTTCTGTTCTTCTTAAAGTGTGACCAATCCACTTCCATCTACGGCTTTTGATGCTGTTGTCGATGGGTTTTTGTCCGGTCTTTTCCCATAGGTTGACGCATGAAATGGTTTCTGGCCATCGAATTTTCAGCATGCGCCTCAGGCATCTGTTAACAAAAGTCTGGAGTCTGCTTGTATTTGCCTTAGTAACTCTCCAGGTCTCTGAGCCGTATAGGAGGACTGCCTTAACATTGAAAGCAAGCCTGGCCTGGCTCTTTATTTTAGAGTCGATATTAAAATATGGACAAAAATATATGTAACAAAATAACAAATAATGTTAAATAATTTCACATTTTAACTGTATTAAATATTTTAAAAAAATACCAAATGTACAAGAATGTTTGACTTAGTAATGCAGTTAACTAGCACTATATTAGCCGTTGTTAATATTATTTATTTATTATATATTGTTCTTTCAGTGACCTGCAAAGTCAACCAATGGCAAAACTAAACTTTGTTGATGTTGCATTGTCTTTAATCATTATTGGTAAATATTTTTTTTTTAATATATTATGTCTGAAAACTAAATGTATTGAAAACTAATAAAGTCCCATGCAGGTTTGATAGGTAGACTTATTATGTACTTAAACTTTGCTAATCCATCATGATTTGTACAACCATATTGAAAAAAATATTTGTTAAAAATTGTGCATACAAATTGCTAAAAAATAATAACATTAATAATAATAATAAAAATAGTAGATAATATAACGCTTAAGACAATTTATTTTAGCATAATAACAAAAAAGGACATTTCTACAAATTTTTGTTTCCGCACAAAGAGAAAGCTTCAACATTTATAATGCTATATAGTACTATAGAATCAGGTGCCTTTTTTTTCAAATAAATATTTTAGATCAAGGAATAGTTGAAGTATAAAAGTCAGGCAAAAACCAAAACAAATAGTATTTTATAACCTTTAGCTCCAATTTACTGCAGAATACAAAACTATGAGCCACAACTGGTCAAATATACTTTCTCACAAATCTGTAAAGAGCTTTTTTAACGAAAAATGAATATCCCAAAAAAAATCTGCTGCAACAACTTTCAAATGTTTTTTTTTACTCAAATACTTAAACATGGTGTTGTTAAAGCCATGTATTGAATTTCCAGTATTTTTTTATCTTTTTTTAAACCAAATTGTTAAATTTTAGATTTCAAACCATATTTACGACCCTAAGTTAAATAAATTAGAAGACCTACATTACCGCTAGGAAATGAAAAATAATAGAATGAACGTTATTTGGGATGACTTTTTAAAATGTCCATTCATAAATAGATTTACTGATTTATTTCCTTTAGCAATAAAAAGTATATCATTAATTACTAGTTCACTAGTTATGATATCAATCGGTTATTTCATATTGTAATGATTTCATTGGAATTATATAATTTACTGCATTGCCAATTTTATGGCCCATCTGCTTGCCCTTTATATTCCGATCTGTATTAAAATATTTAAAAATATATGGACGATGTCTGCTTCCGAGTAAAAAAAAATAATATATTCATCGCTGGTACTTTCCATATTAATATAAGTCTGTTAAAGTTGGAAGCTGATTGTAGAGACTGAGATAAGAAATTGGACTTTTAAGAACAAATTCTATATAGAGAGTTATCAGGAATTGTTAAATTAATTCGTTACAAGAGATTAATTTTGTAATTTAAAAGTGTTAATGTAATAATTAACACAATACCAACACTGTTTGATCTATAAATGTATTATTACCATGGGCGTTGTGGGTGGACAAGGAATGTAACTTTTATAAAGTGCGGGGGGGGGAGGATAATAATACATGGGAGAATTGTGAACGAATGGAGCTAATTTTCAAGTGGTGTAAAATATCCCTTTAAACTATTGAACAACTTAAACTGTATCGAAATATTAATAGTGAAACGTATAGATATTTTTTTAAATATGTATATAAAAAACAAAAAACAGAATGAACATGAAATATTATTAAAATATGCGCATTGGACAAAGAAATAAGTGTGTTGGGGTGGGCCACTGAACTATGAAAAGAATGGATTAGACACGGAAGTAACATTCTTGAAATAATTTCGGCCATTTTGTTTCTACTGTCACTGATCAATATATATAATTACAGTGAGTTTCTTAATTTATTTAGATGTTTGTTTCTGCTACATAGTCTCTTAATTTATTAAAAAGGCGCAATCCATTCTTTTTATAGATCAGGGAGGTGGACCTATGAGAATAACACCACGATGTTGGCTCCTAATTAATTTTGTCATTTCCCAGTTTTCCATCAGATGTTTACTAGCGGTCTACCAAATATTACTACTAAGGAACAGGGAAATGTTACAATCCTATGTGGTGTAGAAGCCAACCTTACTGGTGAGTTACACTAAAGTTATTTCTCTTTTTTAAATATTTGCATCGTTTAAAAACTTATAAAATGAGACTGCGAAAAAAAAAAAATAAACAATTAAAAAAAAATATTATAACAGGCATTGTTTTGCCACACTCTCTATTTATTGAACAATTTATGTGCTAATGACATTCTATATTATCACAGTTTACTTTTACTTTTTATTTTTTATTTCTTGTTCAATGACTATTTTTGCTCTATTTAAAGTCCATTTACATTTTTATGACTTATTAATAAATAATTTTTATTATTGCAACTACTTTGTTCTTAAAATATAAACTGTGTTGATTTGTCCAAAATTTAGATTTAAACACAGTAAATTTTATGTTCTAGTTTCTAAAATAACCTGGTTGAAGAATGATGTGCTAATAGATATACCATCCACACGATATTCCGGTGGTAGTGCAGAAGATCCCAATCTTTGCATTATAAATGTTTCCAGATCAGACGAAGGAAAGTATACGTGTACGGCAATTAATGATCAAGGCACTAGTTCGTCTTCAGACACAACTTTAATTATCAGTTGTAAGTAATGCCAATAGCT
This sequence comes from Anisus vortex, assembly GCA_949126835.1. Classification (NCBI taxonomy): domain Eukaryota; kingdom Metazoa; phylum Mollusca; class Gastropoda; family Planorbidae; genus Anisus; species Anisus vortex. The sequence continues at coordinate 19,011,578 of OX421503.1, forward strand.
TGTTTCGTAATGTGTCGTAATTATGTTTTCATTAAATAAAAAATATATATACAAGGGTTGGGTATTTTCATAAATGCAGCTGCAGGTACTGGTATTGATTCATAAATATTATTTGAAGTAAAGAAATAAAACTCCATGATGTCTGTAAACAAACAGACTAAGACCTGGCAGACATGTTCGCCAATTTCTTTCTTGAAAAAATCTCAACCATTAGAGAATATATTATCTTAACACCGAAATACAAGCTTTCAGTCAGCGGGATTACCAAACTAAACAGTTTTAAAGCTTTGAGACGTCTTGAAATATGAAATCAGTAGAAGAAGGCTTTTCCCTATATTTAATATACTATTTTAAGTTCATAGTTGTGTAAAATTATATTAAAGGTATCCATTAGCACCACTTACCATTAGCAAAGTAGACATTGGCACATATTTGTATACAACCTTTTCTAATTGTATAATCAGCTATAGAAAAATGGTGATTATTTACATAGCACTTGCCTTCATGATATTACATTTAGCTTGTATAAATTGCAGTGACAGTTGTATGGGTTTACAGCCACTAGTTATAGATGAAGTTGTTCAAACTCTTTTCAATACACTCTTTCGTCTTAGAATATCTCGGTGTCTCCGGTTAAATGGTCCATAAAGAAGACGCCACAGGTTAAATCGAGTACACAGAAATGTACTTCTTTTAGTGTCCATTCGCACTGAGAGCACTATGCAGTCAATGTAGTGACTTGCACTTACTTTCCAATAATTTCATATTTCATTTATATTTTTGTTTTATGTCTCTCATCAAACTTTTGTCTTTTGTTATTATACCATACACATATTAATTAGCCTATCTATCAACTTTTACCAGTAAAAGACACATACAGCTACAAATTATTGGTTTCTGAGAAAGCTAGGAGTAAATGATGGATTATAATCATTGTGCAACTTTATTTCAGGTCATGATTAATAACTGTATTTTTATTGCAAGTGATTAATTATAATGTTACAGACAAACCAATTATTGAAGTTCCAAAGACTTCTATTACGGTCGATGAAGGTGGGAGTATATTTTTGATATGCAATGTTTCTCCGAAAGAAACGCTGACTGAGTTTTATTGGACTAAAGATGGCTTACGGCTAAGGATAAACAAATCGGACACGAGTCATTATATCGGTGGAACAATTACAAGTCCAAATCTGCTTATTCACGCTTCTACCGGTCATCATACTGATTTGTACACATGCGTGGCCTCTAACCTTTATGGAACCACCCAAAGCCAAAACATCACAGTGAAAGTAGATGGTAAGCAGTTGATCTTTATCATTTAAACAAAACATCACAGTGAAAGTAGATGGTAAGCAGTTTATCTTTATCATTTAAACAATTCATCACAGTGAAAGTAGATGGTAAGCAGTTGATCTTTATCATTTAAACAAAACATCACAGTGAAAGTAGATGGTAAGCAGTTGATCTTTATCATTTAAACAAAACATCACAGTGAAAGTAGATGGTAAGCAGTTGATCTTTATCATTTAAACAAAACATCACAGTGAAAGTAGATGGTAAGCAGTTGATCTTTATCATTTAAACAAAACATCACAGTGAAAGTATATGGTAAGCAGTTGATCTTTATCATTTAAACAAAACATCACAGTGAAAGTAGATAGTAAGCAGTTTATCTTTATCATTTAAACAAAACATCACAGTGAAAGTAGATGGTAAGCAGTTGATCTTTTTCATTTAAACAAAACATCACAGTGAAAGTAGATGGTAAGCAGTTGATCTTTATCATTTAAACAAAACATCACAGTGAAAGTAGATGGTAAGCAGTTGATATTTATCATTTAAACAAAACATCACAGTGAAAGTAGATGGTAAGCAGTTGATCTTTATCGTTTAAACAAAACATCACAGTGAAAGTAGATGGTAAGCAGTTGATCTTTATCATTTAAACAAAACATCACAGTGAAAGAAGATAGTAAGCAGTTGATCTTTATCATTTAAACAAAACATCACAGTGAAAGTAGATGGTAAGCAGTGGATCTTTACCATTTAAACAAAACATCACAGTGAAAGTAGATGGTAAGCAGTTGATCTTTATCATTTAAACAAAACATCACATTGAAAGTAGATGGTAAGCAGTTGATCTTTATCATTTAAACAAAACATCACAGTGAAAGTAGATGGTAAGCAGTTGATATTTATCATTTAAACAAAACATCACAGTGAAAGTAGATGGTAAGCAGTTAATCTTTATCATTTAAACAAAACATCACAGTGAAAGTAGATGGTAAGCAGTTGATCTTTATCATTTAAACAAAACATCACAGTGAAAGTAGATGGTAAGCAGTGGATCTTTATCATTTAAACAAAACATCACAGTGAAAGTAGATGGTAAGCAGTTGATCTTTATCATTTAAACAAAACATCACAGTGAAAGTAGATGGTAAGCAGTTGATATTTATCATTTAAACAAAACATCACAGTGAAATTAGATGGTAAGCAGTTGATCTTTATCATTTAAACAAAACATCACAGAGAAAGTAGATGGTAAGCAGTTTATCTTTATCATTTAAACAAAACATCACAGTGAAAGTAGATGGTAAGCAGTTGATCTTTACCATTTAAACAAAACATCACAGTGAAAGTAGATGGTAAGCAGTTGATCTTTATCATTTAAACAAAACATCACATTGAAAGTAGATGGTAAGCAGTTGATCTTTATCATTTAAAAAAAACATAACAGTGAAAGTAGATGGTAAGCAGTTGATATTTATCATTTAAACAAAACATCACAGTGAAAGTAGATGGTAAGCAGTTAATCTTTATCATTTAAACAAAACATCACAGTGAAAGTAGATGGTAAGCAGTTGATCTTTATCATTTAAACAAAACATCACAGTGAAAGTAGATGGTAAGCAGTTGATCTTTATCATTTAAACAAAACATCACAGTGAAAGTAGATGATAAGCAGTTGATATTTATCATTTAAACCAAACATCACAGTGAAAGTAGATGATAAGCAGTTGATCTTTATCATTCAAAAAACAAAAGAAAATCATATTATGTAATAATCTTTTGTACAGCTGGATCCTCAGTAACATAAAGTATGTTTACTTGTTAGATTATGTTTTAGGTTTTAGTTGGCATGCTGGTATGTAATTTCTTATTATGTAATTTCCAATTATTTTTTTTTAAATAATTATCTGATAAAGTAATTAGTTTACCATCAGCTAGGCTTCTAAAATTTTAGTTTAAAAAAACACAATAGTTTGATAAGTTGGCATGTCCATAAGCTGTACTTTATTGAAACTAATTATAAATTGTGTATAAGAGCATGGTACTATTTTTTAGAATATTAGAATTTTATTCTTTGCAATATTTCATTTGTGTTCATTTGTTAATAATGTTGTAAGCAATTATCTTTTTTTGTAATTAAAGGTTCGTCTATTTTAATAAACAAATAACTGGATATTTTAAAGCCTAGATTCCATATCATGGACTAACATAATTTGAAATGCATTTGGATCATCAACAGAGACTTCATGTTTTAGTTGTTAAAATTATATATTTTTTGTTTCAGTAATCATTCGTACATGCACGCGTGCTTGTATTATTGTAAGTGCAGTCCATGGAGCTTGTACACTTCTTGAAACTATAATCACTATTGTCATAATAGTGATTCTAACTGGTAAGCAATTGTTATATATATTACAGACAGTAATATCAGTCTGCTTTTGGCGGATTTGTTTCTCTTGTTACTTAAACAATTATATTCTATCAGTTTTTCCGACAACATGTTCTTAGCGTTGGATTTGATAATAGTAATTAGCTACTCCGCAAATGTTTCTGTGTACTAATTAAAGCCTTACACAAATTATATTTTCACTATTAAGATTTTATTCATTTTTGTTTCTCTCTTAAAAAGGTATAGTTTTTTTTTCGCCCAAATAATAGATGCGAAACCATATTAATATAGATCTATATTGGAGAAGTTAAAAACTGGTTTGGTGTTAAATTGTATAATTTAAGTCTAGTTCATTTGAACATTATGTACAAATATAACATATAAATAAATGACACATTTGACATAATAAATAAACCCTTTATTTACAATCAATCCTTAAAAATTAATCACAAAATTAATATATGTCATCCATGCGTCATCAGAGGACGATAGACTAATCTCAATTTCATCTGTTCATCGAATGTCTTCTGGCTCGTATTCCTTCTCTTCTGTATATGACTGTGGGTTCCTCCGACTTGTGTGCCTTCACGCGCACACATTAGACGGCTAAGAGCTGCGGTCTGCAGCCATGCCAGGATTTATGCCAGGATTTATGGTAAATGTTAGCCGGAGGCATTTCTTTTTTTGTAGACATCCCTAAATAACAGGCAAGGGCAACCTCTTTTCTCTTTATCAACTCCATAAATCACTTAGGGGTCTCCTTTTCTACAAATGTATTAACTTAGATCTAAATAAAAAGTCATGACATTATTTCATTAACAGTAATATCAATGGCTTATAACTAAAACAATTACTCTTGTTACTTAATCTCGAATTAATTATTGACCTCTCTTTATGTCACTATATACGTCCACTCTACCGTCACTCCTACTCTCCCCTGTTGCAGTAGGCCTTGAGCTAAACATTCATCTACATATCACTTCCTAATATACCCTATTTACAACAGAAGGTCTGCAATTTCTTTGTCCGCGAGAAAATAAATATTCACTTAATATCCAAAACAATATAAAATATCATATCATATCATATATATATATATATAATATAATTGCCGTGAGTTTGTTTGTTTGTTCGCTATAGGCACCTAAGCCGTTTGATTAATCGGGACAAAAATTAAATGTATAAATCGGAAACGTACTCCAAAAGATAATTTTATTTCATGACTTATAATCATGAATGTGTTAATTTAAAACATTCAAAATGTTAGATCCAGCCATGCAAATTAAATATAGCCGTACATAGCAAATGGCCATTTCCGTTCATTACTATGTTGAACGCGATACTTTGTATGTTGAACGCGAGGGTCTTTTCGGGTTTCCCCAATTATGCTGTTGTTTTTTTAATGTGGCGAGACCATTTTTATAAGTTACGCACCGCAATTCGGCTTGGAGAGTTTCAATTGTTTACTTTAAAAAATACTATCGTATGACGTAATGTCTATCAAATTATTTATTTTTTAATTATTGATGTTTGCATTATCCTTTTAAGTAAAAAGTAACCAAATGTTTTAATTATTTAATGGATTTACGTCACTATTGAGAATATCCTTTAATAGGCGACTGTATAGGCTACACTCTATAAATTAAATGATACGAATGATAAAAAAACAAGTTAGGCCTATAAATGATTACTTTCAAATACCGGGTACCATAAGCTTGACAGCAACAATATAAAATAAAAACTAAATACCGAAACAAACATTCTCAGTACTGTTTTATTGATACAATAAGCAAGAACAAAAATTAAATGCAGAAAAAATCTTTCTCAATTTAGTTTTTATGCCTTGAAATATTATTTTCTAATTTTGTTTAAATTATTTACCTTTTTTATTGTTTTGCATTTATATATATTTTTTTTAGATAGTATATGAGCATGCTAATTTAATAGCATGGATAGAAGAGCTATAGAAATTTCCATTCTTCTTCTTCTTCTTATTCTTATATTATTGTTAATTTAATATTATTAATAACAAGGGAAGTCAACACAACTGTTCGCTACATTTTAATATCGAATTTAAAAGTATCTTAAGTCTCTTTCCGCTGTTATGTTCAGGGCGTAACGCTTAGGATTGAGCAATCTCTTTCCAGGCTCCAGCCACCCAACGACACGCCGAAGGCGTGGCGTGCCGTGTAACGGGGAAGGTTTCCACAGCCCAGCGATCGTTCACTGCGGTTCTCCAAAGGATCATTATCGAGGTGGATCGCCAGTATAGCTGCACAGTCATCCGGTAGCATAAATCCTAAAGGCCTACTATAGGTACAGGCACCGGGTGGTTCTTGAGACGGGATTGCAGCGTCCATTGCTTCCTCCCCACCGAGACCAGTGGCCTCTCGGCAGTGTAATAGACCTCGGACCTCCTGCGGGGGCTGTGCCCCGTGCGTTCACCCGCCAGTGTATTCTTAATGGGAATATCGGCGGTTTACACACTACGCCAGTCCTTGAGGCCACAATTATTATGCATATGCCAGAAACAATTAAAAATAACAAAATCTAAATACCGAAAGAAACAAGTTTAACACTGTTTTATTAATACAATAAGCAAGAACAAAAATTAAATACCGAAAAAAATCGTTCTCACTTTAGTTTTTATGGTATTGAAACATTATTTTCTACGCTTTTTTTTATTATTTACCTTTTTATTGTTTGGTAAAGTGTTGTTTTTTTTCTTTTAGATAGTAGATTATTGTTAATTTAATAGGCTATTATTAATAACAAGACAAGTCAACACAACTGCTTGCTACGTTTTAATACCAGAAGCTTGACAGTAACAATTATTATGCATATGCCAGGGTCAGGGCGACCAGAAACAATTGAAAAGAACAAATACTAAATACCGAAAAGAAACGTTAATTTTCTTTTTTGTAATATAGTCTCTTTTTTTTTTATCTCTTAACAAAACACATTGTAGTCATTCGTTTCTCCGTCATTTTGACGGGCATAACCACTAGTATATATATAAATCTCAAAAGGAATATGTATGTATGTATGTGGCTGGGTATGTACATACCGCATAATCTTTTTAAATACTGGACATAAAAACGTGAAATTTGCTACAAATATTCTTTGCGTTACGGAGGTGAACACTGTCAAGGTTTAAAAAAAATTAAAATGACCGCAGTGGTCAGTTTGGTCAAAAAACGCGAAAAAAACACAACTTTTGATTCACATTGTCTTTGCCAGTACAACTTTTTATAGTTTTTCGTCACAAAGTTAGAAAAAAAAAAAATGCGCTGAGATTATTTTTATGACGTCATCAATCTTTGCGCATGGATTTTATAGCAATGAAGGGAAAAGTTTCATTCATGTTTAAATTGACGTCATCAAACTATGTGCATGGAATTTTTTCTCAACTCAATGACGGGAACAAATTTTCTTCATGTTTAAATTGTCTACGTGCCGTAAACAACATAAATTCTTTACACTACCAATACTGTAGTTGATTTTCTTAATTTATCACTACTTTAATACTTTACACTGTGAATACATGACTTAAAGCTAATTAATAATTTAAAACTTTACAAACATAGGACAAAGCAAATAGATTTAGCATTTTTTTTCTGTTTCGGGAAGTAATACCGACGCATTACTAAGCTTATTTAAACGCAGTGGTCCTGGTTACACTCTATATTTAAGCTTATAATTATATGGCGTCATCAAATTTTGCGTATTTATGCGTTTAAGAAGTTTTGTTTTAATTTGCGTCGTAATTTGTAGAATGCAATATTTAAATGGTTTAAGTTACCGGAAAATACTTTATCCCCGCTTAAGACTATTGTTTATAACTCCATGGGTTATTTTATTCAGTTCCGAGAACTGGGCACCTTTAGGCTTATCGCCTTGGTAACGGCCATTGTTTAAATTACCGGGCAATGTTTAAATTACCGGGCAATGTTTATAATACCGGGCAATGTTTAAATTACCGGGCAATGTTTAAATTACCGGGCAATGTTTAAATTAACAGGCAATGTTTAAATTAACGGGCATGTTTATATTACCGGGCAATGTTTAATTTGCCGGGCAATGTTCAAATTGCTAGAACTAACTTTTTAAAGTTTTAATTCGTGTCGTATACGTTTTATAAACATTATTTTATATGGGTTTCATTTGTTATTGTTTTACATGTTGAATAGAAAATTTAATTCTAAGTTTGCTTCCAAAGCAACAATAAATAAATAAATAGCAAATAAACAAAAACAACACAACATAGGTCTGCGACTTAATGTTTGTCGTAAAAAAAATATATCAAACAATCATTAAAAAAAATAAAAGTACTGTCGAATGTTCTTAATCAATGAATAGAACAAAATATATTCATGTTTTAATTTGCGTCGTAATTTATAGCGGGCAATTTTGTAATTGTTATAATGGGTGATGAGTAATGATTTTAACGGGTAATTCATGTTGTAGCGGGCAAATAAAAAATTACCTCACGTTTAAATTCGTGTCGTAGGTCATGCGGGCAATCTCATTATAACTGCCTGAGTAGTTAGAGTGTATGTAAACATAACTTTTAGCCGGTTCGGAGGACCGGGCACATACCGGCTTGTATATATATAAATCTCAAAAGGAATATGTATGTATGTATGTGGCCGGGTATGTACATACCGCATAATCTTTTTAAATACTGGACATAAAAACGTGAAATTTGCTACAAATATTCTTTGCGTTACTGCGGTGAACACTGTCAAGGTTTAAAAAAAAATAAAATGACCGCAGTGGTCAGTTTGGTCAAAAAACGCGAAAAAAACACAACTTTTTATAGTTTTTCGTCACAAAGTTTGAAAAAAAAGGATGCGCTGAGATTATTTTTATGACGTCATCATTCTTTACGCATGGATTTTATAGCAATGAAGGGACATTTTTCATTCATGTTTAAATTGACGTCATCAAACTATGTGCATGGATTTTTATCTCAACTCAATGACGGGAACAAATTTTCTTCATGTTTAAATTGTCTACGTGCCGTAAACAACATAAATTCTTTACACTACCAATACTGTAGTTGATTTTCTTAATCTATCACTACTTTAATACTTTACACTGTGAATACATGACTTAAAGCTAATTAATAATTTAAAACTTTACAAACACAGGACAAAGCAAATAGATATAGTATTTTTTTTTCTGTTTCGGGAAGTAATACCGACGCCTTATTAAGCTTATTTAAACGCAGTGGTCCTGGTTACACTCTATATTTAAGCTTATACATATATGGCGTCATCAAATTTTGCGTATTTATTCGTTTAAGAAGTTTTGTTTTAATTTGCGTCGTATTTTGTAGAATGCAATATTTAAATGGTTTAAGTTACCGGAAAATACTTTATCCCCGCTTAAGACTATTGTTTATAACTCCATGGGTTATTTTATCCAGTTCCGAGAACTGGGCATCTTTAGGCTTATCGCCTTGGTAACGGCCATTGTTTAAATTACCGGGCAATGTTTAAATTACCGGGCAATGTTTATAATACCGGGCAATGTTTAAATTACCGGGCAATGTTTAAATTACCGGGCAATGTTTAAATTAACGGGCAATGTTTATATTACAGGGCAATGTTTAATTTGCCAGGCAATGTTCAAATTGCTGGAACTAACTTTTTAAAGTTTTAATTTGTGTCGTATACGTTTTATAAACATTATTTCATATGGGTTTCATTTGTTATTGTTTTACGTGTTGAATAGAAAATTTAATTCTAAGTTTGCTTGCAAAGCAACAATAAATAAATAAATAGCAAATAAACGAAAAAAACACAATATAGGTCTGCGACTTAATGTTTGTCGTAAAAAAAATATATCAAACAATCATAAAAAAAAAATAAAAGTACTGTCGAATGTTCTTAATCAATGAATAGAACAAAATATATTCATGTTTTAATTTGCGTCGTAATTTATAGCGGGCAATTTTGTAATTGTTATAATGGGTGATGAGTAATGATTTTAACGGGTAATTCATGTTGTAGCGGGCAAATAAAAAATTACCTCACGTTTAAATTCGTGTCGTAGGTCATGCGGGCAATCTCATTATAACTGCCTGAGTAGTTAGAGTGTATGTAAACATAACTTTAAGCCGGTTCGGAGGACCGGGCACATAAAGGCTTGTATATATATAAATCTCAAAAGGAATATGTATGTATGTATGTGGCTGGGTATGTACATACCGCATAATCTTTTTAAATACTGGACATAAAAACGTGAAATTTGCTACAAATATTCTTTGCGTAACGGCGGTGAACACTGTCAAGGTTAAAAAAAAGAAAAATGACCATAGTGGTCAGTTTGGTCAAAAAACGCGAAAAAAACACAAATTTTGATTCACATTGTCTTTGCCAGTACAACTTTTTATAGTTTTTTGTCACAAAGTTAGAAAAAAAAGGATGCGCTAAGATTATTTTTATGACATCATCAATCTTTGCGCATGGAATTTATAGCAATGAAGGGACATTTTTCATTCATGTTTAAATTGACGTCATCAAACTATGTGCATGGATTTTTATCTCAACTCAATGACGGGAACAAATTTTCTTCATGTTTAAATTGTCTACGTGCCGTAAACAACATAAATTCTTTACACTACCAATACTGTAGTTGATTTTCTTAATCTATCACTACTTTAATACTTTACACTGTGAATACATGACTTAAAGCTAATTAATAATTTAAAACTTTACAAACATAGGACAAAGCAAATAGATATAGTATTTTTTTTTCTGTTTCGGTAAGTAATACCGACGCCTTATTAAGCTTATTTAAACGCAGTGGTCCTGGTTACACTCTATATTTAAGCTTATAATTATATGGTGTCATCAAATTTTGCGTATTTATGCGTTTAAGAAGTTTTGTTTTAATTTGCGTCGTAATTTGTAGAATGCAATATTTAAATGGTTTAAGTTACCGGAAAATACTTTCTCCCCGCTTAAGACTATTGTTTATAACTCCATGGGTTATTTTATCCAGTTCCGAGAACTGGGCACCTTTAGGCTTATCGCCTTGGTAACGGCCATTGTTTAAATTATCGGGCAATGTTTAAATTACCGGGCAATGTTTATAATACCGGGAAATGTTTAAATTACCGGGCAATGTTTAAATTACCGGCAATGTTTAAATTAACGGGCAATGTTTATATTACCGGGCAATGTTTAATTTGCCAGGCAATGTTCAAATTGCTGGAACTAACTTTTTAAAGTTTTAATTTGTGTCGTATACGTTTTATAAACATTATTTCATATGGGTTTCATGTGTTATTGTTTTACGTGTTGAATAGAAAATTTAATTCTAAGTTTGCTTCCAAAGCAACAATAAATAAATAAATAGCAAATAAACGAAAAAAACACAACATAGGTCTGCGACTTAATGTTTGTCGTAAAAAAAATATATCAAACAATCATTAACAAAAATAAAAGTACTGTCGAATGTTCTTAATCAATGAATAGAACAAAATATATTCATGTTTTAATTTGCGTCGTAATTTATAGCGGGCAATTTTGTAATTGTTATAATGGGTGATGAGTAATGATTTTAACGGGTAATTCATGTTGTAGCGGGCAAATAAAAAATTACCTCACGTTTGAATTCGTGTCGTAGGTCATGCGGGCAATCTCATTATAACTGCCTGAGTAGTTAGAGTGTATGTAAACATAACTTTTAGCCGGTTCGGAGGACCGGGCACATAACGGCTTGTATTTATATAAATCTCAAAAGGAATATGTGGCTGGCTGGCTGGCTGGCTGGCTGGGTATGTACATACCGCATAATCTTTTTAAATACTGGACATAAAAACGTAAAATTTGCTACAAATATTCTATGCGTTACGGCGGTGAACACTGTCAAGGTTTTAAAAAAATTAAAATGACCGCAGTGGTCAGTTTGGTCAAAAAAACGCGAATAAAACACAACTTTTGATTCACATTGTCTTTGCCAGTAAAACTTTTTATATTTTTTTGTCACAAAGTTAGAAAAAAAAAGGATGCGCTGAGATTATTTTTATGACGTCATCAATCTTTGCGCAAGGATTTTATAGTACTAAAGGGACATTTTTCATTCATGTTTAAATTGACGTCATCAAACTATCTGCATGGATTTTTATCTCAACTCAATGACGGGAACAAATTTTCTTCATGTTTAAATTGTCTACGTGCCGTAAACAACATAAATTCTTTACACTACCAATACTGTAGTTGATTTTCTTAATCTATCACTACTTTAATACTTTACACTGTGAATACATGACTTAAAGCTAATTAATAATTTAAAACTTTACAAACATAGGACAAAGCAAATAGATATAGTATTTTTTTTTTCTATTTCGGGAAGTAATACCGACGCCTTATTAAGCTTATTTAAACGCAGTGGTCCTGGTTACACTCTATATTTAAGCTTATAATTATATGGCGTCATCAAATTTTGCGTATTTATGCGTTTAAGAAGTTTTGTTTAAATTTGCGTCGTAATTTGTAGAATGCAATATTTAAATGGTTTCAGTTACCGGAAAATATTTTATCCCCGCTTAAGACTATTGTTTATAACTCCATGGGTTATTTTATCCAGTTCCGAGAACTGGGCACCTTTAGGCTTATCGCCTTGGTAACGGCCATTGTTTAAATTACTGGGCAATGTTTAAATTACAGAACAATGTTTATAATACCGGGCAATATTTAAATTACCGGGCAATGTTTAAATTACCGGGCAATGTTTAAATTAACGGGCAATGTTTATATTACCGGGCAATGTTTAATTTGCCGGGCAATGTTCAAATTGCTGGAACTAACTTTTTAAAGTTTTAATTCGTGTCGTATACGTTTTATAAACATTATTTCATATGGGTTTCATTTGTTATTGTTTTACATGTTGAATAGAAAATATAATTCTAAGTTTGATTCCAAAGCAACAATAAATAAATAAATAGCAAATAAACAAAAACAACACAACATAGGTCTGCGACTTAATGTTTGTCGTAAAAAAAATATATCAAACAATCATTAAAAAAAATAAAAGTACTGTCGAATGTTCTTAATCAATGAATAGAACAAAATATATTCATGTTTTAATTTGCGTCGTAATTTATAGCGGGCAATTTTGTAATTGTTATAATGGGTGATGAGTAATGATTTTAACGGGTAATTCATGTTGTAGCGGGCAAATAAAAAAATACCTCACGTTTAATTTCGTGTCGTAGGTCATGCGGGCAATCTCATTATAACTGCCTGAGTAGTTAGAGTGTATGTAAACATAACTTTTAGCCGGTTCGGAGGACCGGGCACATACCGGCTTGTATATATATAAATCTCAAAAGGAATATGTATGTATGTATGTGGCTGGGTATGTACATACCGCATAATCTTTTTAAATACTGGGCATAAAAACGTGAAATTTGCTACAAATATTCTTTGCGTTACGGCGGTGAACACTGTCAAGGTTTTAAAAAAATTAAAATGACCGCAGTGGTAAGTTTGGTCAAAAAACGCGAAAAAAACACAACTTTTGATTCACATTGTCTTTGCCAGTACAACTTTTATAGTTTTTCGTCACAAAGTTAGAAAAAAAAGGATGCGCTGAGATTTTTTTTATGACGTCATCAATCTTTGCGCATGGATTTTATAGCAATGAAGGGACATTTTTCATTCATGTTTAAATTGACGTCATCAAACTATGTGCATGGATTTTTATCTCAACTCAATGACGGGAACAAATTTTCTTCATGTTTAAATTGTCTACGTGCCGTAAACAACATAAATTCTTTACACTACCAATACTGTAGTTGATTTTCTTAATCTATCACTACTTTAATACTTTACACTGTGAATACATGACTTAAAGCTAATTAATAATTTAAAACTTTACAAACATAGGACAAAGCAAATAGATATAGTATTTTTTTTTCTGTTTCGGGAAGTAATACCGACGCCTTATTAAGCTTATTTAAACGCAGTGGTCCTGGTTACACTCTATATTTAAGCTTATAATTATATGGCGTCATCAAATTTTGCGTATTTATGCGTTTAAGAAGTTTTGTTTTAATTTGCGTCGTAATTTGTAGAATGAAATATTTAAATGGTTTAAGTTACCGGAAAATACTTTCTCCCTGCTTAAGACTATTGTTTATAACTCCATGGGTTATTTTATCCAGTTCCGAGAACTGGGCACCTTTAGGCTTATCGCCTTGGTAACGGCCATTGTTTAAATTATCGGGCAATGTTTAAATTACCGGGCAATGTTTATAATACCGGGCAATGTTTAAATTACCGGGCAATGTTTAAATTACCGGCAATGTTTAAATTAACGGGCAATGTTTATATTACCGGGCAATGTTTAATTTGCCAGGCAATGTTCAAATTGCTGGAACTAACTTTTTAAAGTTTTAATTTGTGTCGTATACGTTTTATAAACATTATTTCATATGGGTTTCATGTGTTATTGTTTTACGTGTTGAATAGAAAATTTAATTCTAAGTTTGCTTCCAAAGCAACAATAAATAAATAAATAGCAAATAAACGAAAAAAACACAACATAGGTCTGCGACTTAATGTTTGTCGTAAAAAAAATATATCAAACAATCATTAACAAAAGTAAAAGTACTGTCGAATGTTCTTAATCAATGAATAGAACAAAATATATTCATGTTTTAATTTGCGTCGTAATTTATAGCGGGCAATTTTGTAATTGTTATAATGGGTGATGAGTAATGATTTTAACGGGTAATTCATGTTGTAGCGGGCAAATAAAAAATTACCTCACGTTTGAATTCGTGTCGTAGGTCATGCGGGCAATCTCATTATAACTGCCTGAGTAGTTAGAGTGTATGTAAACATAACTTTTAGCCGGTTCGGAGGACCGGGCACATAACGGCTTGTCATATATATATATAAATCTCAAAAGGAATATGTATGTATGTATGTGGCTGGCTGGCTGGCTGGCTGGGTATGTACATACCGCATAATCTTTTTAAATACTGGACATAAAAACGTGAAATTTGCTACAAAAATTCTTTGCGTTACGGCGGTGAACACTGTCAAGGTTTTAAAAAAAATAAAATGACCGCAGTGGTCAGTTTGGTCAAAAAACGCGAATAAAACGACATATTTTGGGTTCATGTTAAAATTGCCGTTCCAACTTTTTATAGTTTTTCGATCGATCGCGCTAAAAAAATTAAAAAAAGGATGGCGTTGAGATTTTTTCAGGATGACGTCATCAAAGTTTGCGCAGAGATAGCTAGCCGGCTTTTCGTTATGACGTCATCAAATTTTGCGTATTCATTTAAAATTAACTTTGCTTCAATGTTTGCTGATGTATTTTATGAATGAATAGAACAAAATATATTCACGTTTTAATTTGCGTCGTAATTTATAGCGGGCAATTTTGTAATTGTTATAATGGGTGATGAGTAATGATTTTAACGGGTAATTCATGTTGTAGCGGGCAAAAAAAAAATTACCTTTAATTGCCTTATATATTAACTGTGTAGCGGGCAATCTCATTATAACTCCATGGATATGTAAAGTGTATGTAAAAGATCATTATGCGATTACATTGAACACAATGTAACAAAAAAAATATTTCTTCTTTGTTTCTTATGGGTTTCATCTGTTATTGTTTTACATGTTAAATAGAAAATTTAATTATAAGTTTGCTTCCAAAGCTACAATAAATAAAGAAATAGTAAATAACAAAAACAACACAACATAGGTCTGCGACTTAATGTTTGTCGTAAAAAAAATATATCAAACAATCATAAAAAAAAAATAAAAGTACTGTCGAATGTTCTTAATCAATGAATAGAACAAAATATATTCATGTTTTAATTTGCGTCGTAATTTATAGCGGGCAATTTTGTAATTGTTATAATGGGTGATGAGTAATGATTTTAACGGGTAATTCATGTTGTAGCGGGCAAATAAAAAATTACCTCACGTTTAAATTCGTGTCGTAGGTCATGCGGGCAATCTCATTATAACTGCCTGAGTAGTTAGAGTGTATGTAAACATAACTTTTAGCCGGTTCGGAGGACCGGGCACATAACGGCTTGTATTTATATAAATCTCAAAAGGAATATGTGGCTGGCTGGCTGGCTGGCTGGCTGGGTATGTACATACCGCATAATCTTTTTAAATACTGGACATAAAAACGTAAAATTTGCTACAAATATTCTATGCGTTACGGCGGTGAACACTGTCAAGGTTTTAAAAAAAATAAAATGACCGCAGTGGTCAGTTTGGTCAAAAAAACGCGAATAAAACAGAACTTTTGATTCACATTGTCTTTGCCAGTAAAACTTTTTATATTTTTTTGTCACAAAGTTAGAAAAAAAAAAGGATGCGCTGAGATTATTTTTATGACGTCATCAATCTTTGCGCAAGGATTTTATAGTACTAAAGGGACATTTTTCATTCATGTTTAAATTGACGTCATCAAACTATCTGCATGGATTTTTATCTCAACTCAATGACGGGAACAAATTTTCTTCATGTTTAAATTGTCTACGTGCCGTAAACAACATAAATTCTTTACACTACCAATACTGTAGTTGATTTTCTTAATCTATCACTACTTTAATACTTTACACTGTGAATACATGACTTAAAGCTAATTAATAATTTAAAACTTTACAAACACAGGACAAAGCAAATAGATATAGTATTTTTTTTTTCTGTTTCGGGAAGTAATACCGACGCCTTATTAAGCTTATTTAAACGCAGTGGTCCTGGTTACACTCTATATTTAAGCTTATAATTATATGGCGTCATCAAATTTTGCGTATTTATGCGTTTAAGAAGTTTTGTTTAAATTTGCGTCGTAATTTGTAGAATGCAATATTTAAATGGTTTAAGTTACCGGAAAATATTTTATCCCCGCTTAAGACTATTGTTTATAACTCCATGGGTTATTTTATCCAGTTCCGAGAACTGGGCACCTTTAGGCTTATCGCCTTGGTAACGGCCATTGTTTAAATTACTGGGCAATGTTTAAATTACCGAACAATGTTTATAATACCGGGCAATGTTTAAATTACCGGGCAATGTTTAAATTACCGGGCAATGTTTAAATTAACGGGCAATGTTTATATTACCGGGCAATGTTTAATTTGCCGGGCAATGTTCAAATTGCTGGAACTAACTTTTTAAAGTTTTAATTCGTGTCGTATACGTTTTATAAACATTATTTCATATGGGTTTCATTTGTTATTGTTTTACATGTTGAATAGAAAATATAATTCTAAGTTTGATTCCAAAGCAACAATAAATAAATAAATAGCAAATAAACAAAAACAACACAACATAGGTCTGCGACTTAATGTTTGTCGTAAAAAAAATATATCAAACAATCATTAAAAAAAATAAAAGTACTGTCGAATGTTCTTAATAAATGAATAGAACAAAATATATTCATGTTTTAATTTGCGTCGTAATTTATAGCGGGCAATTTTGTAATTGTTATAATGGGTGATGAGTAATGATTTTAACGGGTAATTCATGTTGTAGCAGGCAAATAAAAAAATACCTCACGTTTAATTTCGTGTCGTAGGTCATGCGGGCAATCTCATTATAACTGCCTGAGTAGTTAGAGTGTATGTAAACATAACTTTTAGCCGGTTCGGAGGACCGGGCACATACCGGCTTGTATATATATAAATCTCAAAAGGAATATGTATGTATGTATGTGGCTGGGTATGTACATACCGCATAATCTTTTTAAATACTGGGCATAAAAACGTGAAATTTGCTACAAATATTCTTTGCGTTACGGCGGTGAACGCTGTCAAGGTTTTAAAAAAATTAAAATGACCGCAGTGGTCAGTTTGGTCAAAAAACGCGAAAAAAACACATCTTTTGATTCACATTGTCTTTGCCAGTACAACTTTTTATAGTTTTTCGTCACAAAGTTAGAAAAAAAAGGATGCGCTGAGATTTTTTTTATGACGTCATCAATCTTTGCGCATGGATTTTATAGCAATGAAGGGACATTTTTCATTCATGTTTAAATTGACGTCATCAAACTATGTGCATGGATTTTTATCTCAACTCAATGACGGGAACAAATTTTCTTCATGTTTAAATTGTCTACGTGCCGTAAACAACATAAATTCTTTACACTACCAATACTGTAGTTGATTTTCTTAATCTATCACTACTTTAATACTTTACACTGTGAATACATGACTTAAAGCTAATTAATAATTTAAAACTTTACAAACATAGGACAAAGCAAATAGATATAGTATTTTTTTTTCTGTTTCGGTAAGTAATACCGACGCCTTATTAAGCATATTTAAACGCAGTGATCCTGGTTACACTCTATATTTAAGCTTATAATTATATGGCGTCATAAAATTTTGCGTATTTATGCGTTTAAGAAGTTTTGTTTTAATTTGCGTCGTAATTTGTAGAATGCAATATTTAAATGGTTTAAGTTACCGGAAAATACTTTATCCCCGCTTAAGACTATTGTTTATAACTCCATGGGTTATTTTATCCAGTTCCGAGAACTGGGCACCTTTAGGCTTATCGCCTTGGTAACGGCCATTGTTTAAATTACCGGGCAATGTTTAAATTACCGGGCAATGTTTATAATACCGGGCAATGTTTAAATTACCGGGCAATGTTTAAATTACCGGGCAATGTTTAAATTAACGGGCAATGTTTATATTACCGGGCAATGTTTAATTTGCCGGGCAATGTTCAAATTGCTGGAACTAACTTTTTAAAGTTTTAATTCGTGTCGTATACGTTTTATAAACATTATTTCATATGGGTTTCATTTGTTATTGTTTTACGTGTTGAATAGAAAATTTAATTATAAGTTTGCTTCCAAAGCAACAATAAATAAATAAATAGCAAATAAACAAAAACAACACTACATAGGTCTGCGACTTAATGTTTGTCGTAAAAAAAATATATCAAACAATCATTAAAAAAAAATAATATTTATGGCAGACGTAGATATCCTTTCTCATTTTACTATAGTAGCGTCTCTAGCGACCGCTGCATTGCGGAAAATGGTAACTTTTAGTGACTGCGTATATAGGGATTGTGCATTCTGTTCTACACCTATTCTGTGTACACGTCTTATAAACTTTGTAGCGGGAAATTTTTCAATTGCCAGGCAATGTTTAAATTGCCTAGCTCAACGTTTTAAAGTTTTAATTTGTATCGTATACGTCTTATAAACTATGTAGCGGGAAATTTTTATATTGCCGGGCAATGTTTAAATTTGCCGGACCAACTTTTTAAAGTTTTAATTCATGTCGTATACGTTGTATAAACTATGATTCATATCGGTTTCAGTTGTTATTGTTTTTCCTGTTGAATTTAAAATTTAATTCTAAGTTTGCTTCCAAAGCAACAATAAATAAATAGCAAATAACACCAACAAAAACAAAAAAAAAGCAAATGAAGAAATATTGATCTAAGACTAATGTTGTAGCAAAAAAATATATCAAACAATCATTTTCGAATTAACAGTACTTTTTAAAAGACATGTGAGTTCTGTTTTACAAAAAGAGTTTAATTACCCAATTATCTCACAAAATTCGATCATAGTGGTCATACTTTGAGCAAGAAATAAAAAAAAAATATTTTTTTTCCTTTTTAGTTGTATATTGAATTGGTGTATAATAAAGTGTGCAAAACAAAAATAAATTTAAAAAATACTGACCACAAAAAAAAAAACATACTACTTTATGTATGTTGCAAAAACAAAACTAAAAAACTATAATGTGTCAAGCATATTCTAAAAAAAAGCCCGTTCGAAGAATCGGGCACATATCGGCTAGTAAATAATAAAACAAAGTCATATTTTTGCTTTGTTTCTATTTCAGAGAAAACCTCTAACTCTATCGCTGTGCTAACATGCATTTCACTTGCAATCTTGGAACTTGTTCAGCTTGTACTTGCCCTAGTTAATGGCATCTCATATAAAGAGTGTGCCATAACAGGCTAAATTTTCTGAAATTCTTTACACAATTATATCTATCTATCTATATATTATCTATCTTTCTCTCTCTCTCCCTAGGTCTCTCTCTCTCTCTATATATATATATATATATAAATATATATATATATATATACATATATATATATATATATATATATATATATTGTTACGTCCACAATCCCCTTGTGGCCAGAGCCGTGTAGATATCGTTGATATTTCTCGTTAGTCCTAGGGTAGACTTTAGTTATTATTATTCATATTTCAGTATCACACGAACGCTCCTTATGGTCCTGGGCACAAACTCAGGATTTGCGCTCTAACAGTTCCTTTCCTTGACGTTGGAGTAGTAAATAAATATTATAGTATTGTAAACAACACAATAGAATAGTAACTTGACGAGGAAGCTTCAGTTTAAATGTTGTTGATAATTTAATTCAGGTGATATCTTCAAAATTACCAAGAATCTCTCGCCTTCGTACTAAAAGTCAAGAAAATGGAAAACTAAGCCCCGCCCACAAAATCTTGTGTAGGGAGAAAAAGAGAGGGGGAATATGTAATGTGTTTTTCAATATTTGGAACTACCAATATGTGGCAATATTTTTAAGCATCTTAATGGACATTTTAGAAAGTGATCTTTCCAATACTATTAAAAAGAAAAGAAAAGTCATTGGGAAAAAGTGCCCAAGTCACCCGCAAGACAGTGAAGAAAGCTGTATTCTAATTTAAAATACAAGGCAAAGGGGTCTTGTATTTTTAAATTAAGCAATGGGATTAGGATGAGACACACACATCGTACTCCATTATTAACTTATAGTGAACACTTTTCAGGCGCCTGCACCTCTCTTGCAGCAGTATATGAAATAATGCTTACATATCAGTTTTTCTTCAATGCTGTATTTGTCGTTGCTGATATATCATATATTGTGTGTAAAAAAGGTATGTGTATTGTTTTCCATTTTCAACCATTAAAACAATAAAAGCATTTTTTTAACTATTTTGTTTGTTTTTAAATTTTAAGTATGTCAATGAATTCAACCAATATTTAAAATGTGTTAATTAAATCTATTGTTTCTTTCAACGATGTAACACTTCAGAATTTGTAAATGTGCCTTGGACTACTATAATCAGCCTTATTTGCATTCACTCAGTGTTTGGTATGGTTGCCTTGCCTATTGTATTAATTTTGAAGTGCAGTAAGTAATTTTGTTCAATTGCATTGTTTTCATACCGAAGAGGCCCTGACAATTTGATATTGAACCAGTATACCCCAGCCGAGCGATCTGGCGATCTCAAGTTTCTTGGTTCGAATCCTGGTCGCGGCTAGGATTTGTTTCCAGCACTTGAGGGTGTCACTGAGTCTACCCAGCTCTAATGGGTACCTGACATTACTTGGGGTCAACTAGAGGCAGCTGGGCATTGTACTGGCCACACATCTAGTATGCCGTGGCCACAGAAACTGTTAAACACTGTTTCACCAGCCCTATTATCAGTTTAATCTGAAGGGTTCTTTTTATACCCCAAAAAAATGGATTTTTAACAAAAATGTTTTTTTGTATGTCACAATGTCTAAACGAAAATAGAATTGTTGAATTATAGGCAACTATGCCGATCAAAGACTGCAAAGATACGTAAAAAGGAATATAAATCTTTTGAGTTGCTTTTCATCATTACAGTAACCTAGCAACAGAAAAGCAATATACTATTTCTTGTTTTAAATCGGCTTATAAGAAATAAATATAACATAGTGTGGATATATTGTATAGGTTCTATCAGTTACGTCAGACAAATCAAGCATTTTTTTAAATTTAATTTAAAACTAGTCACTAAAATGGCTAAAAACATTTAGAGCCATTTGACGCAACTATAACCTAATACTCTGATATATTTGTTCATGCCCTCTCCTGTTATTATCTATTTATTTGAGTTTTATTTTTACTCATTATAAATATCACTGAGTAGTAAGTTATAATATAGTATAATGTAAATATTTACGATATATTTAGTTGTATTAAAGTACACAATTTTTATAATGTGCTAGTAGAACCTGGAATTTATATTATTTATTAAAAAAAACACGAGTTAATAATATTTGGTTGTATTTCTTTTGTTTTAGTTAACGACTGTATAGTCTCGAAATCAGGTATGTTTGCAAGTTGTTGTACCAAAAATATTAACAAAATAACACATTTGTCTCACATTTGGGCTATTTTTTATTCCCACTATATCCTACATGTAGGCCTATGAAATTTTACTTACAAACAAATATGTGTCTTCAAAGCTAAATAACATCTTCAGATTACTGTAATAATTGTTTTGCCTTAGTTAATAATGACGTCATATGTTTATAGTAATACATATTTTCTTGGCAAAAGGTACATCTTAGGTTGTAATACAACAATACCAAAAAAATTTTACAATATTATTAATCAATTATTAAGGCAGATAAACAAAAAATATTTCCCATTGAGAGCCTTTGTTTAAAGTGTATTTGAAATAAATTTTGATTTCAGTTGATGTTCCCCATGGAAAAAGAAAGCACAAGTAAACGTCAACAATATTCGTATAGCACTAAAAATGAAAGGAAAATACAAGAAGTGCTTAAAGCTAATTTTCTTTTTCTTGGATATGATCTCAAAAAGTATAACATATACTTACATAAATATGTATCTATATATTTATTATTTTAGACAATAACTCACTATATATAAATGGCTAGATTTAGTTAAGAACGTAGTGAAATGCAAAAAGATAGTATCTTCAGCTGTTGTACCATTTGTTTGTATATTATAATATATCAATAAAGGTTTTGTTTATTTATAATTGTATTAAATAATACTTTATAAAACACTTATTTCTACAATCCTAATCCAATGAATGAATAAAATTGCATAGAACACGTATGATTATTAGTTTGAAAAGTTTGTTACCAGTTTCAGCCTCTTCATTGTGTTCATTTGTTGTTGGTGTTTTTTTTTGTTTCTTTTGTTTTTAAATGCATTTTTAAGTGGAAAAATTTGCATGAAATTGATCTAATTGTCAGCAAATTTAAAATTTTATTTTTTTCATAAGTTTTATACTCTAGCTATTCCTGGATTTTTAATATTTACTTTGGAAAATTATAACAATATTTCAATGTAAAAATGACATTTTCAATAGGTAAAAAGCATGATAAATTATTTTTTTTTAATATTTACACTATAGTAACATAAAAAAAAATATTATTCTTTATTACAATACATCTAATTTAAGTTTACATCTTGTCTTTGTGTGGATACAATCATACAATAAACCATTAAGAATTGCATTGGTAAATTAAATTGTCTATATTTCGTAATTTTTTTTTCTTGAATCGTCCGTTTTTCTAGTTTTTCTTATAACACTTTTTTTTTTAAACTTTATCATAAGATTTTCAACAGACAATCATCAAATTATGGATTTTAAATTGTATATTCGTATAAATTATATAATTTTTGTTATCAATTAGATAATTTTAATTAATAGATTATACACTATTTATATCTTTATATATGTTCATATCATATGACTCACTAAATAAAAATAAACAAATCATTTTGAGTCTAATCTAAAATTCTTCTTTTCAATTAGCATACATTTAGTTTGGCTTTTTGTTTGAGTAAAATAAAATGGCCGTCACAGTTATTAAAAAAAAAATTAAAAACTTTAAACACATTTTTTTACAACCGCGGTTTCTGCATGGGCCATTTCTAGTTTAGCGGTATGAATAATAAACACTCAAAATGAAAATTGTGTACTTTAGAAGTCTCTTGAACAGTGGTTTTGTCATTATGTTTACCTGAGCATTACAACAATTAGGCCTAGTTAGTGCGTTATGTGGTATATTTCAAAATTAGAGGTTTATGTCTTGCGTATAATCATAGACTATAATAAGATGGACCGCTTGCTCTATTTTTAGAGCTTATTATGTACTTTTTTTCCGTGCGCAACCAATAAGACTGTCTTAAATTACTTCTACGCACCTCCTTGTTTCTTAAATGTTTCCGCTGCATAGAAATTTCGATTTTAATTTTAATTTTTCATGTAGAAAATCAAAGCGATTTAATAAATTGAAGTGCAAATTATTATATGAATCGGGAATTCCGAAAAGCAGTCTTTCGAGTCATCATAAAGCAGAAATACTAAAGTAAGCGGTCCATGTGTATTTAAGTCTACGGTATAGTTACTACTTTTACTTTTTTCCTTTCTGTCCTTTATTATTTCTAGGTTTAGTGGTTTAACTTTTGGCGTTACTCTTACCAGAGGTGATAATTTACTAGTAATAAACCTTGCAACTCGTTTCTGAATTTGTTCTATTTTTTAATACTTTTGTTTATTCCGTGAGTCCGCAGCAAATGATACATACATATATAATATAAAGTAATCCATGTGAGTGTTAAACCAGTCCCGTTGTTTCATACTTTACTACTGTCAAGGGTAATACTCGACACTGTATTTAAACAATACAATCGCCACTATAGGCTTATAGCCCAAAACTTTACTATATCTAGCCATACAAAGTAAATAATAGCCTAAATCACATTATAAATAGTTACAGGCCATTTTTCTATAAACAATAAATATCAATTTGGATTAATATATGTAATTACAAAATACATACAACTATTAGGTATTGACAAGTCTTAAATGAGACGTTACCTTTTCAAATGGAAGAGATCACGAACTTCCGCTTCTATTTTAAAAAAGTAAACAAAATAAGCATGATTTTGCTGGTGTTTGACAATTAATTTAAACCTCGACGGCCAGTTTTAGTCTTTTTAAAATATACAAAGGCTACACGATAAGTTATGAGGAATTCGTTTTTAACATCAAAATTGAGTAGGCAATAATTAATAATCAAAGTGTTAATCGCGTTAGGCTAAATTTAGCGTAGTTTATAAAATAAATTAGTCAATAGTTGCGCCCTTGGTTATTAAAAGAACGCAATGCGTATATTTATAAACAACATTTATTTTGCATCAAGCAAAAAGTTTGTGATTTTAAATTTGTGATTCTTCAAATCTGACATTCACAATCCATCGTTTTCCTTTGGCAAAATATTTTGGAAATGAAATGACATTAAATTTCCTACATATTTTCGTACAACCATATATTTCTATGGTACAACCAGTAACGCAACACAAAGCCATTTCTTTTTAATCAAATCATCGAATGGGGACGAAAATGTGTTTTTTCTTCGACCTATATGATGCACGCATAATAGTTAAGACTTGTCAATAATGAAAATGAAACTTTACTCCTAATCCTAGCTCTATTTTCGGTAAGGGCACTAAAACTACCAAAACATGAACATGTCCATCCAGTATTCGTTTATCTTAAATCGAGAAATGGCCCCAATGTGTGCTTTCTGCAATGCCAACTTAACAGTGTCTCACATTTTGTTGGAATGTAATACATTTGATGACATTCGACGTAAATTCTATTACTGTAGAACTCTTCATGAACTTTTCAGCAAAATTAAACCAAAACATATAATAAACTATATTAAAGACATACAACTGTACAACAAAATCTAAAGATACAAGAACAATAAAATGGATACAAGAGAAAAATGACAACAACGTTATCAAAAAGGCCCTATATAACCTTCGATGTTGATGAGCCGGAAATTCAACAATTCAATTCAATTCAATAGTTAACCATCACATCATTAAAGATTTTGACAACACACGCATGAAAATTTATATCACCCTGAACAAAATTACCCTATACCATTTTAAACACAGATTTGCAGGTACAGGCAAATTCACTTTCATATTATTGTTGCTTTTGGCTGGTGATGTAGAATCTAACCCAGGCCCAGTCAACGCTGCTGTTAGAGATAGATATAATATTTGCAGTAAGTCAGGCACAACAAAACAACGAGCCATTTAATTTAACCACTGTAATGAATGATAATGAATGAAGCCGGCTGGTCCAGCGTATAGTTCACCGGACTGTCAACCAAAAACCAACTGACACCTCGCGGGTTCTAGCCCGGCCACCGGCGGATCCCTGTCGCCCTGCAGGAGTTTTGGGCCTGTAAACATATTTGCGCCAGCAGGCAGCATTGTGTTTACAGAGCGCACTGAGCATGCTAAAATAGCATGGATAGAAGCGCTATATAAGTAATTTTAATTAAATTTAATATAGCTGCATGCTTGAACAAGAACACCACAATTTACATAGCGTTAGGAAATTACACGTCGGGTTTTAATATCAAACTAATATATTAAACTTTAGTATATCTAGTCTTACATCTGAGCATCTCGCTTAATTAGGATTAAGCACATATGAAAAACCAAAGACTATAATAAGATGGACCGCTTGCTTTGATATTTCTGCTAATTAAAAACTTGATAACACTTAGTTTTGAAATTTCCTATCGTACCCTGTCCTGAAAAAACTTCCAGTTTAATAATTCACTATGATTTCCACTGAGCTCTATATATAGTTTTGTGATAATTTTTAGATGGAAAATAAATATTAAAATCGAATGTTGTAAACAGTCATAGGGAAGTTTAGGAGTTATTCATGACAGTGTTATTGGCTTAAACCTAATAATTGTGTCTTACATAATCTGTTTAGATGTGTAGATGTTGGCACAGCGCATTCTATTTGTTGAGTTTATTTACTATACTACTTTATACTATACTACTATATTATTATATATTATTTTTATTTTCGATGTAATGCTTGTATATAGAACAGTTCTACATTTTTCAAGGGCAGATTTATTTCCCTTTTTGTTTAAGGGTATATTATTTTTTTCTAGTTTCCATTCTTTGGAAATTTCGCCCTAGTTTACAATCGATCAACAAATATATATTTATACCTGGAATACCATGAAATATTTTCCTTTTATAAATATTATTATATACATCGTTTTGCTTGTGTATTTTGACGCTCTAAACTCTAAACATATGAATTGTGTTTGTCAGATTGCTTTTTGTTTTAACGCGTATGTAGTCAGTATTTAGTCAATTTTCTCAACAGTCAGTATGTAGTCAATTATTTTCTTCAATAGTTATTGTTTGCAAATATAATTTTCAATGCATTCGTGTTAGGCATTTTAAAAAGTGACTTGGGTGATGTTTGAGAGCTTATCATGTCTACAGTTAATAGTGCACTGTGTGAAAACGTACATGTAAAATTAAATATTTTTGTTTTGATTTTCAATATGAGTGAGTATGTCTTGTAAGAAGTTGGTCTAAAGAAATGTTTAGTACTCGCATAGCTTATTATGCTTTTTTTCCAGGGGTTGAGTGTGTTGCTGGCTGAGTGAGTCACGCATGCGATGGATAGTATGTACATGTACGCAGCGCCTGTCTCGGTACCTACATTCACTTCTGTACACATGGGCCTCAAAGCGGTAAAAAATGGAAACTACCAGTGCGCTTACGTCAAAAGTACATCGGTGGCTTAACGCCTGGGTGACATCCCCCTCGTTGGGGAGGAAGCAATGAGTGCAGCGTTCCCGCCTCAAACCCGCCTATAGGCCTTTTATTAGGGGATTCGGACTATCAGGCGATATTGCAGTATACGGGAGAGCCACCCCGATAGTGATCCACGAAAGATTCCGACATTTTGCTGCTGAAAACTTACTTTAAGTTAGATTGAAAAAATTATAACTGAAATAATATTGTATCTATCGATGTGACTATATGTTTGTATGGTGTGTGATTAAGAATCCGCATGCTTACGTGTCGTCTGATATAAAGTGCACATGTTTAAATTTCGAATGTTTTTACGTTTTAATAAAGTGTCGCTTGATTATTCGCTAAGTGTTTAAAAGCTAGCACACCATTATTAAATGCATTTATTACAAAATAAAACTGAGAAAAAAATGAGACTAGTAACAAATTTGTTTAGGTAAATATGCATACATTTATTTCCCGACAAAATTGAACAAAGGGAAAAAATGGTAATTGGTAATTATAATGATTAGTTTTATTTACATTGTATTCACTAATTTGATGTATTTTTTGTAAAACATTATGTTTTATAAATTATACCTCAACTTATTATATAAATAATATAACTGCGATTTTAATATTTATAATACTGAAAAAATAAATGACTTTTTACAAGTTCAAGTATACATATAGTTGTACAAAATATGGATAATTCTAATAAAATGTGTATTATGATATATTGGCTGAACTGAAATTTAAATTTAAAAAAAAATACAACACATACTTTCATCTTTTTTTTTTTTTTTTTTTTATAACGATGGTATCTTTTTTGTTTTATCTGAATTATGTTTATACATTTATTTATAGAGCATTATGGTCTGAAAATAGTCATTATCATAGATATATATATATTTGCACAACTTCTATGAAATAATATACAATCGAGAGACTTTATTATCCTGTATTTTCTGTTCTTCTAGTAGCTTATGAAAGTTCACCAGTGTTTTCATGAGGAACATCATCTAAAATAAAAATTTATTTTTAAATGCAAAATGCCTTAATGCACTCAGTGGGACCCATTTTTAAATAGACATGTCTTAATAATTGATTATTATTACTTTAAGGTTTTAGAAAATAATTATGTGTTTACAACCATAAAATAGAAATTGACCATTTTGTCAAGAAAATGGGTATTGTTTTAAACAAAGATGTTTTTTTTAATAAAAAAAATATTTTAACATAAATGTAATTTTTTATATATTCAAGAAGAAAAGTAGCGCAATGAGAAAATGGAGTAATATTTGTTTAATTGTCACACTTAAAGGTGTAATTTAAATAACCTAGTCCTATATTGATTGGCTATAGCCAATTAGTAAACAAACAGAAAGTCACATGTTTATGTTAATAATTTATTGTATGACTTAAAACTTACCTTTACTCTTTTGATTCGGAGACCTGCTAACTATAAAATAAAATAAAATGCAAAAATATTTAATATTTTTGGTTTCTTTTAATAAACATTTTAAATGACTTCTGCTGCAAGCAAAATCGCACAATAGTAATTAGTTGAACTGTTGATATAATATATATTTTTTTAATCTAAATATTTTGTATACATTCACAATATAAAACATCACAATATAATGTACTATGATACTTATAAGGCAAAAAACCAACATATTTCACAAGTAAAATAAAGCTATTTACGGGGAAATAAAATCTATGTTATTAAAAAAAAAATAAAAAAATGTTTAACAGTTTCCTTTTATCCTTTGTAAGTGCATGTTGAAATTTACATTTATTTATTTAATACTAATTAAATAATATAAGCTCACTGTTGAAAATTAAATATCGTTCCTGCAAGATTAGGACCAAACTAGTCAAAAGTTTAGAAGTCTCAAGCAGGCCTATTGATACAATTTTTTTCAAAATTGTATATTTAAATAACTAAACATTAAATTCATTCCACAATAATTATTCAGCATTTGACTAGATAGTATTCTAAATCAAATCCACAAAAAATGCACTAATTTTAAATAGGAATATTATATAGTACATAACCGAAGAAAAACAAATAGGGTCTTCTTTTAGTATTTTCTAAACATTTTTAATTGTCTGATCATTTTTCCTGTTGTATTCATGAGATTGTCATATCATAAAGTTTATGTTCTGTCAAATCTTCTGAAAAATTGAATTGGCCATTTGTTTTATTCAAATGACGTCAGCTGAAGAGATCAATAAATTATGCATACTTTTATTTTTATTTGCCATTTCAAAAGAAGACATAGGATGTTGCTAGATTACTGTAATGATCAACAGCCAATAAATATAAAACTTCATTTTTGCTTATTCTTGTCTTGACTGACTTTCGATCGGCGTAGTTGCTACAATTCAACAATTACACTTAACAGTTGCTGGAAATTAAAATATTGTTGTTTAAAATTATCTTGCTAGCACATAGGATATGAGGGTTCAATGTCACACTCTCAGAGGCTTAAAGGTTTAAATTAATGCAATTCAATCAAATTAATAGGTTTAAATTAAATTATTAGGTTTAAATTAATGCAATTCAATCAAATGACTTACTGCAATGCAGAATGAATGCAATAGGTAAGGTAACCATCCCAAATACTGAGTGAATGCAAATAATGCTGATTACAGTAATCCACGGCACATTTACTGAATCTGAAGTGTCGCATCGTTAAAAGAAACAAAGGATTGATTTAAAACATTTTTAAAAATGATTGATGTATTCTACACCCATTATTTTTATTTATTTTACTTATAAACAATAACATTTATCATGGTTAAACTTTTTAAAAAAAAGTACTTACGTTTTAGAATTACAAGAAATACTATGTCAGCAACAATGAATATACCATTGAAGATAAACTGGTATATGAGCATAATGTGCCATACAGGAATCGCAGAGATACAGTTGCCTGAAAAATGAGTACTATTAGTAAATAAGTATTATGTATTATTTGTTATTTAATGTCTTTAATAGAACAAATAGATTTGTTTTATTTTCACTTACATTGGATATCTGATGAACCATTCATAAAGACAAGTGCAAGCTGAATAATTTCCAAGATTGCAAGTGCAACGCATGCTAAGATTGTGACAAAATGTTGGGTTGTGTCTGAAATAGAAAAACACTTCCTTTATAATAAGCTACAAATTAGCACAATGTACTCATGTCATTTTTATTTTTAAAGTGATTGCCGATTTGTCTGATATAAAAAGAAAAACAGTCTAACCATTATTAAATTTGGTTCAATTACAAAACTTAAAACGTTTAAGAAAAAAAGAAGAATCGTATAATGCTAATTTATACAAAAAAATATTTTGCTCACTAATATCCATTTTCTGTTTAATTTCAAGCATAACATATTGATACATTCTTTCAATTAGAGTTTTCCATATCGTTTCTTACTCCTTCTTCTTTCTGTATACTAAAAATAACTAAACTCTGATCTAAAAGCTGAATGTCAATATAATTCTAAAATAGAAAATGAGTGTTCGGTTTAAAATGTTGGCTTTGCGATACTTTGACTTTTATACAAGTGATTCCAATTATCCCATAATTGTATTTACTGACGATAATCAACTTATATTTTCGTCCAATAACTAAAAATAAACGCTTAATACGTTAGAGTCTTTAAAAAAAAAAAATAACTATATGAAGTTCTTTACTTTAACATTATAACCAAAACCATTCTGCAGGGTACCGCCAGATGAGGGAGAAAAAGTGAAAGACAAAGGAAACAACGGGATGATAACATTAGGAATGGACATGTATAAGATAAACAAATCTGCAATCAGCGGAGTTGTACGGATGTCTGTAATAAATATAAAAACAATAAGGCCTACCTACCACTTGAAGTCACTATTATCATAATAGTGATTATTACTTCAAAGAGCGTAAACATTCCATGGAATACACTTGCAACAATACAAGCTGTTGAGCATGTACGAGTAGGTGTTACTGAAACAAAACAAAAAATAGAATTATTATTATGACCAGAGCAGTTTCACAACTCTAGTGTAGTCTGTATGCTGATCGATAATCGGAAATTAGTACACTATTTTATCACCGTAATTTAATTATGAAAAACTCCAAGTAAAGTAGGTGACCCATATCAAAGCAACATGAATAGGGTAAATGAGTCAATGTATCAACAACTTAGAAATGAAATGTTTTGTTACTGTTACTTAAAAAGATATTCACAAGGTCTACTCATATGCCTTTTGCAGTCTATTTTTAGGTTTCGTTATTTCCGGGTTCAACTATATATTGTATTGTAATAAAACTACTTAACTCAGCTTGCCGGTTAATTATATCTTGTATTGTCATAAAACTTGTTAACCTAGTTTGCTGATTCAATTATATATTGTATTATAATCAAACTACTTAACCCAGATTGCTGGTCCAAATATATATTGTATTATAATAAACTAATTTACCCAGATGGCTAATTCAATTATAACTTGTATTCTAATATACTACTTAACTCAGATTGCTGGTTCAATTATATCTTGTACTGTAATAAAACTACTTAAGCCAGATTGCTGGTTCAAGTATATATTGTATTATAATAAAACTAATTTACCCATATTGCTAATTCAATTATATCTTGTATTGACATAAAACTTTTTAACTCAGCTTGCTGGTTCAAATATATCTTGTATTCTAATAAACTACTTAACTCAGATTGCTGGTTCAATTATGTCTTGTATTATAATCAAACTACTTAACCCAGATTGCTGGTTCAAGTATATATTGTATTATAATACAACTAATTTACCCAGATGGCTAATTCAATTATAACTTGTATTGTAATAAACTACTTAACTCAGATTGCTGGTTCAATTATATCTTGTATTGTAATAAACTACTTAACTCAGATTGATGGTTCAATTATGTCTTGTATTATAATCAAACTACTTAACCCAGAATGCTGGTTCAGGTATATATTGTATTATAATAAAACTAATTTACCCATATTGCTAATTCAATTATATCTTGTATTGACATAAAACTTTTAAACTCAGCTTGCTGGTTTAATTATATCTTGTATTGTAATAAAACTACTTAATCCAGATTGCTGGTTCAAGTATATATTGTATTATAATAAAACTAATTTACCCATTTTGCTAATTCTATGATATCTTGTATTGTAATAAAACTACTTAACCCAGTTTGCTGGTTCAATTATATCTTGTATTGTAATAAAATTGCTTAGCTCAGCTCGCTGGTTCAATTATATCTTGTAGGCCCCCTATTGTAATAGAACTACTTAACTCAGCTCGCTGTTTCAATTATATATTGTATAGTAATAAAACTACTTAACCCAGTTTGCTGGCTCTCTTTCTAGAAACTTGTTTTGGCTCCTGGCTCTGAAGAATGTTTTTATGGTGGTAGACTTCACACAATCGATCATTCAACAGTGGTATCAATAAAACAAATGTGTTGAAGAACATACATTTTAATAAATATGATGAATATAACATGTATAAGCTTACAATAAAAATAGGATATATATAGGTGATTGGCATGAACCAAATTCTTCACAATTTTTGTTCTGGAAATGACTACACTAAGACTGCACTCCACGAGGTAAGGAACATCTTCTAATTTGGTTAGTTCCCTAATTAGATGGAAAATAAAGAATCATGCTTCTTCACGGATATTTAGAAAGTCGACCTACCACTTACAACAAAGCCTCGACTTCCGGTGGGTGGGCTTTGCAATATTTAATTTCAATTAAAATATTATTTCGAAGATCATACATCCCCGCTCTTAGGTGTAAGTTGAGTGCTATATGTCCAGTTCTTAACGGTAATGCAGTTCATTGTTATTTGCGGGGGAGGACCTTTATGTTGGCTTGTTCGTTGGGCTTGTTCATTTCAGTGTACATTTCTATTCCAGTTCTTCCATGTGCCCACTGATTTAGCCGCTCTTCCTTAAAATTGTTTTTTGTATGCTTCATTCTGACAGGTCTTTCATATTGGCTGCCTTCTAGTCGGTAAGTTTTTTCCTTACCTAGTATGTCCATAGGTCTTGGAATCCTTTGTAGTGTTACGTTGATGTTCTATGTGGATATTCAGTTTAGTTTGTATAATCGTTATGTGATTTCTGTATGGCTTTGTGAGGTATTGTTTGCTATTAAGTGCTCATTGGGATTCTCTAAAGTGACTATATCTGTAGAAACGTGCTGTTTGTTGTTATACTTATGTTCTACTCTATCAAGTTCATGGCATCAACATCTGCTTGGACATGTGTGCAATAGTTTCCACATGGTAAGCCTATCTCAATGAATTTTAGGTCAGGGAAGATCAGGTAAGCCCCTAGCCCAGTATTCACTGTGGGTATAAACGCTGCGCCATCTGTATAATATATATTAAATTATACATGGGTGGGTAAATCTGTATAGCTTTCAATGGTTTCTAGTGCGCCTACTTTAAGTTCTAGCGGGTTAGATGTTTTGATTATGTTGTTGTTGCTCAAAGATGTTTTAATTATTGGTTGTCTTTGTCTTTCTTTGGGTCGTAAATGAGTATGTAAAGGTAATATATATGATCTTAGTTTTGCGTGAGGTGGTGCCCTTGAATTAGTAGTGATAACATTAAAAAAACAAATAAAAAATCAGATATAGAATGATACGTTTACAAATATGAATTTCTGTAAATGTTAATCAGTAGACAATAAAATAGTAAGTTTTCCCTCTAGAATAAAATAATGTGTAAACATATTCTACATAAAATGCTTTTTCAAAACATTGAATCAATGTGTTCTAGGGACATGAGATGAAAATAAAAACGCGTGCTATATATATAAATATAACGATCTCTTTAACTTGAAATTTAAATTATGGGATATTCAAAACAGAAACACAGACATACACAAACATA
This sequence comes from Anisus vortex, assembly GCA_949126835.1. Classification (NCBI taxonomy): domain Eukaryota; kingdom Metazoa; phylum Mollusca; class Gastropoda; family Planorbidae; genus Anisus; species Anisus vortex. The sequence goes on from OX421503.1 coordinate 19,045,589, forward strand.
AAAGTAAATTAAATACTTCGTGTGCAGGCATACTTTTGATTATCAATACAAAATAAACATTCAAACAGTATCAAAGCGTTTATATAAATGACTTACGATTGATATCTACCGTAAGTCTACTTCCGTTTTTTTCTCCAATACTATTTTTAGCTATGCAGTAATAGGTGCCAATATCGTCAAACTGAAAGTCACTTATGACAAGATCAAATTGCTGAAAATATAATATAATTATTTACGGCCTTGAGAGCGAGCAATGTTTTTTTTAATTTATTTTTTATACAATAAGTATAATATTTAGATTAAGTATAGATTAAATATAGATATATATATAACTAGTGAATAAGTTAATAAAGATCACAAATAAAAGAACACAATATTTGGTTTCCACGAAGAGGTATTTTAACAATACCTACCATATAAATAATCAACCCCAATGATGGCACAAAAGGCCCTATGTTAAGAAACAACATGTCCCATATTATGTAAAAACATGCCTTATATGAAGGAACAATAATCCATATGTAGGAATGAAATAAATCATTAGAAAAAGCAACTTGCCCCATTTGAGGTAACATCATTCACCATATGAATTAACAAATTGTCTTATATAAAAAAACAATACCTCGTATATAAAATAACAAAATTATCCATATTAAGGACACATGCCCTATATGAAAGGATAATACGCAATATTATAAAGTATAATAATAATGCAATAAAGGTTATGTATATGGCGCTTCTATCCATGTTATTAAATAATTTAGCGCACTCAAGAAGATTATTACGTCCACTAGGCTCAAAACTTCTGCAGAGTGGCAGTGTCGCTTTGTTAACAGTCATGAGAACTAACCACTGTATCATATACAGAAACAACATGATCCATGTAAACTAACCACTGTATCATATACAGAAACAACATGATCCATGTAAACGAATACTTTTAAACTCGTGGAATTAAATAATAGTAAGTAAATGGAATTCATGTATACATAAATATGTTTTCTTATTATTTAAAGAGCATTATCACACTGTAACTTTTGTTAGTTATTTTTAAATCGACCACCTATCAATACTTATATGTATGTGTTTGAAAAAAAAAGGTATGTTATTACATAAAAAAACAACTAAAGTTTAGTTGGCATATTCGATTTGAATCATACGTTTCTTGTGTATAAGATAAAATATTTTGACTAAAGCGACACGATCACTTAGATTATGAAACTGTATTTGCTTGTATGGATACAATTATCCCCATCAGACCAATTTCATACATAGGGTCAGTGACGCAACGTTCTTGAGTCTCTGTTGCCACGATAGATGAGGGGATGGTGTGGCCAGCACGTTTCCCATTCACTTGTACCTTACCACAACTCATGTCAGTTTTTTTTATCAGAGCTGTGTTACCTCAGCGACACCCTTCAGATCTGGGTACGCAAATTATTCGCCTTTTTACAAAGCTTCAAACCGAGGACTTTCGGAAGGCAAGTAGAATGCGCTACTGCACGGCTACCATTCACCAATGTAGTGGATAAGAGAAAATGTTATTGTATGGAAATTGTTTTATAAAAACAACAAGACATATTTAGTTAATCATCTTACCTTTGTTGCGGCATTGCCTCCAGAATACCTGCTGCCGTTTGCGACATTAAGGGTCTGATGAACAAGGTTATTCACCTTTTTCCAAACAATATTGCTGACATCCGGCACAGCCTCAACAGGGCAAGGAAGAGTTAAATCATCGCCAGCGTAGCCGGTGAAGGAAGTGACATTATATGTTATAACTGGAGCGTCTGGAACACACAAACACACACAAAGTCTATCAAAAGCTTCTTAACTCTCATCAATGTGTTGAACTACGCTCAATGGGCAAACAAAGAACTGACACTATACACTTTGACAGATGCAGGATGACATTATAGTGAGTCAGAAATATACGACTGTATATTTAAGAAACGACAAGACCAACGAAACGAGTTTTGACAATTTACAAAACAAACTTTTGTCGATGCTTACATCTGATAATTAAAGTCGTGACTGGAGATGACCCTTTGCCTAGATTGTTTATTGCCGTACATGTATACTTTCCATTGTCGGATCTGGAAACATTTCTGATGGTAAGATTTCGGTCCGATGTACTACCACCAGAATAACGTGCAGAGTTCATATCTACCGGAACATCTTCTTTCGACCAGATTACTTTTGAAACTACCACAGAATATATATATATATATATATATATATATATATATATATATATATATATGTATGTATATATATATTATTGTTTAACTCTACATTTCTGCCAGATCAATGCTCGTTAATTTAAAAAAAAACACATAACATTGTTACAAAAAAATGTATTACGTAATCAGATATATAAGAAAATAAAATCGACTTTAAAAGAAATAACTAAAACAATATTGTAATTAGGTTCCCAGCAATATTAAAGCAAAAATAAACTTTAATAAAATTAAGTATATATAGCCCATATATAGATAAATATTTGTACATTGTGGCCAGGAAAATGCCTGGTATGGTTGAACATTCTTTTAAAAGTGTTTATTGATGAGTAGGAATAATAAAATAGGACTTGAACTGAGACTTCCAAATTAACACAGGGGTACTAATTACTGCGTTTCTGGAATATAAAAAAATGTACTCTTGTTTTTACATTTTATACAATGGAAATATTAAAAAAAGGAACTTCAGTCTTTAGTCAAACTCACCCGCCGGGTTGGCTTCTACACTACATGGGATTGTAACGTGTTCCATTTCATTGCCAGAAATATATGGCTGACCTCGACTAAAGAACTGCGGTGGGACTGGGAAATTAATAACGTTATTATTAGCCCTACAATGTGTTACTTTACCTACATTCTGGACACATTAGATACATAAATTAATTGAATATATATGTAGATTCAACAATAGTGATAAATAAAAAGAGAGAGAAACTGTGATTGAGAAAAAGAGAAAGAGAGGCTCAGACATGGAGATAGGTGGTAGAAATATATTGTAAAGTTTTTTAATGTAAATTGGGCTATAGATAATCTTTCCTTTTTTTTTTTAAAGTTGGCTGCATACAGTTAAGTTAAATGAAGTAGCATAATATTTACTTTGACAATTAATGGTCAATATAAACATCATATATAGGGTTGTGGGTCTCTGAAGTGCGACTATATAGTTTTCCCTAATTACTGTTTTTCAAAATTTCCTACAGAAAAAATGAACCAATTCAAATAAATGGTTGTTATATGAGAATAACAATGTACAGGGCGGGGGGACGCTCTGTTGTTTCAAACACTTTGGACAAAGCCATGAAACATGCAACAATCCAAGTTATCTTCTAAATGCCCTTAAGAGCGGACGGTCATAGCGATCAAAAGGGCAACCTACAACAAAGAAATCTAATATCCGGGGAAATAAATGTCTCTTAGATTAAAAAAAGTTTAGATTAAAAAATAATAATATCTAGCTCGTGCTTATTAAAAATATCATTCATGGCATTTCAAGGCACATGGCATCCATGGCATGTGTTGCCGTTACCTAAGTCCAAAAGATATCTCACCATAGTGAAATACTGCTTATCATTACCATTTATATATATTAATTTAAAAGTGTCTTACAAAAAACTGTTATATGTTTATGAGAGCTTTTTTCATTCTGGTATGAAGCTGTTATATGAATAACGTAGCACTCTAATGTGTACACCTTGGGTCCAGGAAGTTGTTTAGTTATTGTACTCTTAACATTGAACACATAATTTTCATTGGCAATTTTAATAATTTCGGTGTTTTTAGTGACACTGTCAAGCAAGAATTTTCCATTCCCATCTCTGAAATAAAAATGATAAGTATCAGGTAACTATTGTTATATGTATAAACTCACTGATACATAAGCCGAAACATTGCAAAAACACTTTTATTTATAGTAGCCGAAAAAATATATTTAATAAATCAGGTCTATATTATGTTATTCCATACAAAAATAAAAAACATTGGAATCATTATTATCATAAACTCGTGTGGAGTTTCTGATCTCCTATCGGGCGCTTTCCCATGTGGCGGATAGAAGAAGACCCACCAGATATGGTAGGTACTGGGGAAATCAAATACCCAAGGCGGACCAAAATCAGAACCTGTAGCCTTGCAGGAAATGGGTGGAGCCAGAAATGCTAGGAAAGAGATGCCTAGAGGACCCATAATGAATATGTGTAAATATTTTAGAATAATATTTTTTTTTATTATTAGAATTCACATCATGATAATGTGTTTTATATGACGTCAATTTCTATGTATCGTCTCCTCTTTGTGCGGATTTGATCAATAATGAAAAAGTAATGCCATTTAATTGTTTTATGTAAGACCTTTTCCTACCGCCCAAAGTGTGCGTCTTTATACTCACTTCCAGTAGACGTTGGGAGGAATATAGCTGGCCCCTCTGGCATAACACGTCCATGTTTCTGGTTTTAGCGAAGTAGCTTCGTCTGGCCCTTCTATGATTGGTGTGTTGGGTGCCACTACAAATGAACAGATTCAAGAAGAGATTCGTAAACATTTCTAAGCACATAAACAAACATTTTCAGTTGTAATGTTTATAAAATACTAATTAAATGAAATATTTCTCTGTGTCTGTGTTTCAATTTTCAATAACTTTAGAATATAACATACGAAATTGGTCAACGATCATTTATTGGCTTATAAGATCTGCATTAAACGTAAGGTAAAGTCTCAGTTGGATGAAATTGTTACATAAAGCCGGTGAATCGGCGTTCAACAGTTTATGTGGCCACATGATGCTGGGGATTGTGGGGCCAGTACAATGCCCAGCCGTCTTTACTTTATCCCAACTAAAGTCGGCACCCATCAGAGCTTGGCAGATTCAGGGACACACTAAAAAGAAGAAAATAAATCTTTATTTACGAGGATTCGAACCCAGGACATTCAGTATGTCACTATATACATTTAATTACTCACATATAAGAGACATTTTAAGCTTTGCACTTCTTGTATTTGCACCATCAAATGAAATACAAGTTATGTCTCTGTTATTGTCAAGGGCTGTTCCATAATAACTCAACACACTCCAATACCCTGTGGGAGTCTAAACAAAAAAAAACACAGTTACAGTGAACATTAAAAACAAAAGCTATTGACTAAAATCTCAATTTTAAATGCCATCTATAATGTACACAAAAAACAAACTAGATTGATTTCAATCTTACTCCTGGTGTTGTGCCGTTAGTAATGATGGGCTTTGTAGGACTGTAGGACCAACTCCAACTTAATGTCACAGGGATATCAGATGACATTGAGCAGTTGAGTATAATGTTTTGTCCTTCTTTAAACAAAGTCCCAGATATTGCGTTATAAGATATTTTTTGACCTGAGGATGACAAAAATGCATTTATATGTTACATAAATCCCTAAAAGTTGCAAAGTTTGTATCAAGACCTTTTCTTCTTTTGACACCATTTTTAAGTCATGAAAGGACTTAAACAGTGCATGAACACAGTCCGCGAGTCTACTTCTTGAGGTCAACACCCATGGTTGAGATGAAACTCTTGAAACTATGTTTGGATCAGTGTTAGCAGAACATGCACTCCGACATGGAAAGGTATGAAAAGGCAGACTCTGTCCGAGGCTAGCCCTACGCTGGCCTCCTATAGGACGGTCTCATGTTAGGCGGCTTGCTCCGTTCGGACTCCGTTTTACGAATGTACATTTGCTCGCCCCTCGACCCATCCAGGGCTTGTCTCGTATTCCTGTAATGTTAGCTGACGTAGCGTTAACCGACAGGATTTTGTCTGACACGGCGATGTCCCCATCTAAAGTGAAAACATCTCCTCAAGGCCACCTTTGAAAGCAGCTGCCATTTTTTACACATATTTTATTTCTATACAGATGTGTTTTGTATCTTAAAGGATAAATTTTCTTGATTGTGTGGCTGAATTACATTAATTAATTGATTGTGTAGCTGAATTACATTAATTAATTGATTGTGTAGCTGAATTACATTAATTAATTGATTGTGTAGCTGAATTACATTAATTATTGAGATAGATAAAATTACGAGAGAGGAAATGAGCACGATTCTTCTGATCCTGCTCTTATTTACCCCACTTAACAAGAGAACACAAATTATGTAGTATTCAATAGAAACATATTACGTTAAAAATACATATTGTTACGAATATCGGTCATAAATGAATGACGTAGTAAGGCATTGACCTCTTAACAAGTGCGTATCAGAGTCCAAGGCGACCAAGGTTTGACCTTTATGCCCTGAGGGCAGTTTAAATAAAATAATTCGTTCAAATCCCGTGGAAATTGGAGGATAATTCTGGATCGTAGTAATTATAGAGAAAGAGGTTAAAATGCGTATTAAGACCCTGTAGAATCTTCGATGATAGTTTTCTTTGTAAAGTCCCGACCTCCTTAAAGTTAGTTCAGTTCGGAAGTTTGTCGAGTGAAGTCGCTAATATTCATTTGTATATTGTATGCCATTGTATTGAAACTTATGTTGCCATCAGTTGATGAAGTTTATTGATCGTTTATATTGAGTCTACAATTTAAATAAAATTGTTTATTCAACAACTGGAGTTGTTTGATCTATCATTGTTGAGAAAGGTGTTGAAGATAATTATCACGAATATAACTACATTGCTGCATAGACCTGTCAGTCAAGGAACCCCTAGCTTGGGCTACAGATTAGCAGAATCTAGAGACTTCTAATAAAGATACAACTATATTCATTGAATCCGATTTAACGAGTCGTAATAATAATTAATCATATAGAGGTCCATAACAGTTTGGGGTCTTCGTCCGATATAGTTGTATAGTGAAGCATATATTCAAGTTGTGTTGTGTTGTGTGTTGGAGCAGTGACCTACTGAGCAAGCCTAAGAACGCTGAAATTATTCTTCCGATTGGAAAAACGTAAGTTGGAAAAATTTACATTTTTAAAATCTCTTAACTAAAGAATGGAATTTATTGAAAATCCAGAAGAAGAAGTTTTGAAAACTTTATCCATAAAGAAGTTAAAAGAGATCGCTGAGATCTTAAAGATAGAAGTTAGTGAGACTACACCATCGAGGACTGTGTTGACACAGCAGATAAAAGATGTGTTGATTGCGAGTGGAAAGTTGAAAGTAGAATCAAGCGCGGAGGGATATCAAGTTGAAGGTCAGACTATGTCCGAACAGTTCCGATTTCAACTAGAAATGAAACGGATGGAAATTGAGATGGAACAAAGACGTCTAGAAAGTCAGGAAAGAGATAAGAAAAGTCAAAGAGAAATAGAAAGTCAGGAAAGAGATAAGAAAAGTCAAAGAGAAAGTCAGGAAAGAATAGAGCTAGCGAAGATAGGAGCTACTAAAAAAGAATCTCATAATGATGTAGAGATGGCCAGATGGAAAAAGCTAGTCCCTACCTACATTGATAAAGAAAGTGAAATAGCTAATTTCTTCCAGACCTTTGAAATTTCTTGCAGAGATTTTAAGTTCCCAGAAGATAAATGGGGAATATTAGTGAGAACAGCTTTTACTCAGGGAAGGGCAAGAGATTGTGTTCTATTGTTAAAAGAGGAGAATTTAAATGATTATGAAATCATTAAAGACACTGTACTTAAAGCCTATAACCAAATACCGGAAAGTTATCGGAAAAGGTTCCGTCAGTACACAATGTCCCCTTACCAAACACACTTAGACTTCCTTAGAGCAGAAGAAAAGTTAATGGATCAGTGGATAAAATCCAGAAATATCTCCACATTAAAAGAAATGAAAGATATCATTCTGTTAGAGGATTTTATTAACAAAGTGAGGCCGGATATAAGAATGTATTTATCCGAGCGTGATATCACTGACCCACATAAGGCTGCTGATTTAGCTGAACAGTACACATTGTGTCATAGGACAGCTGGTGAAAAGAATGTTAATAGGCCACAACGGCAAGCAGAAAACACACAAAAACATCGTGAAAAAGAGCATTTTGTGAAACAAAATGATGTGAATAAGAAACCTGTCAACAAAAACGTCCGATGTACTTTTTGTAAAAGAACAGGACATAGCATCGAAGACTGTTGGAGTATACGAAGCGACAAAAGACCTAACAAAGTGGTAATGTGCACTAGCCATAAACCAATACAGAATGTACAAGAAAGCGAAGATACAAACGAACTGAATTCGAAGAAAGATTATTCTAAACCAGAAACACTGAGGGTGGATTTGCCTGAGAGCAAAAGTCAGAAGGTAGAGAAATCTACAACTGAAGATAATGAGGATAAATATCCTGATTATAAATACAGAATGGCTACTATTGGATTAATTGTCCAAGTCCACAGAGACAAAAAAGTAGACCAAAGTATTTTTGACTCGGAAAAGAGTCTGAAGTCATCGAAAGATGAAACAACACCCGAAAGTCATGGTCAAGGGAAGAATAAAATTGACACAGAGACCCTGTGCAGTTTTCAACCGTTCATTAGTGAAGGTTGTGTGGCCTTACAAAAGAAAGGACCACTGAAGTCCGTAAAAATATTACGAGACACAGGAGCATCATTAACACTGCTGCTTAAAGATGTATTACCATTGAATGATAATACATTGACAGGACAGACTGTCCTATTGAGAGGTTTTGAATGGAAAGAAGAAATACCTCTACATAGGATATACCTATCATCTGGCTTGGTGACAGGATATGTGACAGTTGGAGTAATATCAAAACTTCCTGTTGAGGGCATATCCGTTATCCTAGCAAATGATTTGGCGAAAGGGAGGGTGAGACCTAAACTGATTGTAAAGGAAAATCCAGACCCTAGTCCTATTGTGGAGACAGGAAAAGAAAAAGAACTTTATCCTGTAGGTGATGTAATAAAAGGTATGACACCACAGAAAAAGAAAGAAGAAATTATCTCACAAGAAAAGAAAAAGAAAGAAGAAATTCTCCCACGAGAGAAGAAAGAGGAAGAAGAAGTGGAACGTGATACTACTATTTTCTCCATGAGTGAAGATTGTCCGAAAGGAAATGAACAATCAAAGAAGTCATCACAAAATGAATTGACTGCTGAACAGAAAGTAGACCCAGAGTTGCTACAGTTGCATGAGAAAGCTGTCGACGAGAAAGAAAATCCTACTACTGATGTCTATGAACAGATAGACCACAGCATAAACAAACAACAATGCAAACCTGCAGTTGCCGGTACAGATGAAGATTGGAGGAGCATCACTGAAGAAACGAGTGCGGAGAGCTGGACCGAAACTATCAAAAGCTATGGGTTACCACAATCCATACCGTCAGATCGAAGGACCAACTTCGCCTCGGAACTCTTCAATCCAGTCCTAAAGAACTTATGCCTGGAGCATGAGGTGACAACTGAATCCTATCCGGAAAGTCGAGGAGCCTATGGACCAATCTTTGGACCCACTGTCCGAGGACCACTCAAACTACTTCCAGAGGAATGGCAGACCGAATTGGATCTCCTTGGGCTGAGCAAGTACCTAGATAAGTACATAAATGTTTTGTCTGACATAACTGTGTTTGTTAGAAAAAAACTGTACACTGCTCACATGCAGATGCCATTGTTGTGTGATGAAAGAAAGGCAAAAATATTATATCATTTGAAAATGATAAAGCCTTACCTTCTGAAAACAATTGGAATAAGCTTGATGTTGTTAACATTGTCACTCTTATTTGTAAAATTTATGCCTGGAGTACAGGATGAATTGAATGACAAATTCACTGATAGTTAGTTACCAAACTTACTATTTTAAAACTAAATCCCTTACTTGTGAAGAAAAAGGAATGAGTAAAAGTATTGTTAGAGTAAATATCATTATAGTGTGATATTTCTAAACAAACTTGTTAGGTTGAGCATTTAAAATAATTGCTATAAGAGAAAAAGATCAGTTTTATCCGCAGAATTGGTTTCTATATCAGAGGACATTATAAATGTGGACTGATTATAAGATATGATTGAGAATCTCTGGAAATGATAATTGAAACATTTGGCAGAGAGGATAATTTGATTGATAAAGATGTAAATGATTTTAAGAAAAGAGAATTTTCTATCACTAAAGTATTGAGAAATGTTTTATGATTGTACTATGGATTTATTTATCATGTACTGTTGTTGAAATAATTGCACTGAGTCAAGATGTTAATTTCTTCTATGTGAATTTATTCATTTATTATATTATCATTGAATGTATGATAATGAAGGGTAAAAATAGTTGCAGCAAGGCAGAACTATGACTAACAAGAATTCCAAGAAATGTATTATATATGATTTTTCACTTTTAGGATACTGTTACATGAAAAGCAGACCAAAAGTAGAAACTAATAAAACTTTGTAATCCTTATGTTGTAAAAATTTAAGATATGTGCCACTGACTTGACACTGTAAACCAGAATGGTTGAGAATGTCATGGTTGAGAATTTATAATGTTGACATACCAATGTTCAACTAATGTATGATTAATTAAGGATTTCATGTCAAGATTGTAAAACTAATCTATATTTTTTCTGTATTAGTTAAAATAGATTGAATGAATTGTATTGACAAGCAAAAGACTGGGTAGACCTGAACACTGTGGAAGTAACAGGAACCTAGAACCTAATGAATAAAACCTTTATGGAAAATGGAAAAGAGCAATGTACACCACTGAAAAGATTGGAAATGGAATGTTTTACCACACCAGTCAAAACAGCAGTTTGTTTTGTACATAAATTGTTACATTGATTTCTGTCTGAAAAAAAAAATTTAATAGTAGCCTATGCTTAACTCTTTTCTACTTCAATAATATTGTATTTGACATGTCTTTAATGTAATCTAAAGAAAATAAGTACTTACTGTGTAGTACTAAGATTGTATGAAGATAATATAACTTGTTTTAATTGATAGTTAATTAAGTAAATTAACCAAATTTGTTTCAAGTAAATCCATGTCTGCATGAAAGATAGAATGTTTCAATGTGAACTCTTTTAAAAAGAAAATAATGACGTCAAAAGGTCATGGTAAAATGAGAAATTGAATTATTTTTAATGAAATTGTCTATAAACTATTTTAATTCGTGAACAGACTATGTTTAATGTTCTTAAAATAACATAAATGAATTTGACTTTGAGAAGATAATGGTTGTTAAATAATGCTCATTTAGTTACGATAACTATTTAATCGCGTAGCAATATTTTTTTGACCTAGGCTGTGATGAGGTAAATTTGCATAGCGATGTCAACATTGTTAAAATCAATTGAGAATGAGAGAGAGAGAGGGAGAGAGAGAGAGAGAGAGAAAGGCGGAATTGACCTCAATTTCTGTGTCGCGTCACAGACAGTTGTCTAATGTTGTCCAGCCTACAAACATGAAAAAAAAAATACTGTCGAGAAAATGATCGTGTTGTTGTGTAATTAGGTCAAGCCTAGTAGTATTTTTTTCATCAAGAGCGTTTGTTTTTTTCTGCTTATGAAAAAATAAGTCGTGTCTGAATAGACATTAAGTGATTTTTCTTTTGTTGTTTGATTACAAATGTAAAAGATATTAGTTTATAATTAAATGGACGAGAGAGGTTTTTATTAACGTGGAATGTTCATGTAATAGAAGTTATTAACTTGTATTATATTATATCTATTAAGAATGATTATGTATTTTTCTTGTATACAAGATTTAGATAAACAATTTAATTGTCCATTGTTTTGAATTAAAAATTGAATGATTGAATGACTATAGTTAAGCCATTTGATAAGATGAATTTATATTGCATATTATTATGTTATTGTTATCAGTTCGATTGAATTATTGGGATCGCCAATTGAACTGTATTGTTTTCCCCGGAATATTTTCTTTTATAATTATTCCTTAAAATTAACATTTTTTCAAATGTAAAAGAAATAATTATAAAACTTTAGAAGGGGGGGATGTTACGAATATCGGTCATAAATGAATGACGTAGTAAGGCATTGACCTCTTAACAAGTGCGTATCAGAGTCCAAGGCGACCAAGGTTTGACCTTTATGCCCTGAGGGCAGTTTAAATAAAATAATTCGTTCAAATCCCGTGGAAATTGGAGGATAATTCTGGATCGTAGTAATTATAGAGAAAGAGGTTAAAATGCGTATTAAGACCCTGTAGAATCTTCGATGATAGTTTTCTTTGTAAAGTCCCGACCTCCTTAAAGTTAGTTCAGTTCGGAAGTTTGTCGAGTGAAGTCGCTAATATTCATTTGTATATTGTATGCCATTGTATTGAAACTTATGTTGCCATCAGTTGATGAAGTTTATTGATCGTTTATATTGAGTCTACAATTTAAATAAAATTGTTTATTCAACAACTGGAGTTGTTTGATCTATCATTGTTGAGAAAGGTGTTGAAGATAATTATCACGAATATAACTACATTGCTGCATAGACCTGTCAGTCAAGGAACCCCTAGCTTGGGCTACAGATTAGCAGAATCTAGAGACTTCTAATAAAGATACAACTATATTCATTGAATCCGATTTAACGAGTCGTAATAATAATCAATCATATAGAGGTCCATAACAATATATTATTGCAGTTTTTGGAAAACAGTTTTTGCTGAATTTCATTCCAGCTTTTGAGGTAATATCACATATAATAATATTATGATAAAACAGAGAATAAATGATTAAATTTACCATTTGCTGTCTTGATAAATGTTGTAGCTGTCACTGTAACATAAGGAAATAAGAAATAAAAATACATAAATGTGACTTCTAAAAAAAAAGCATAAGCATGCATATTCTAATTATAAAGTACCACTCACTTTAATAGAGTTATATTACGAATATAATATTAAATATATAATTATAATATGTGTGAAATTTGATTACCACAGTTTAAATTGTTCAATATTATTGATATGGAATAGATACATTAAATACGTTGTACCGTCACAAAAAAAGCACTGGTTATAACATTTCAAACATAATAAAATTGCCATACCAGCTGTTGCAGGTAAAGATGTTGTAGTCTTGAAATCTATACCTGAATTTAAAAGTATGTTAGAAGAAAAAAAGTAACAATAATTTCAATTGCTGTATCTCAATATACAAGTAAAAAAAATAAAATAAACTATAGTAGAAATATACATGAAATGAAACAAATATCTGATATACCTGTTCTTTCTAAAGTGAAATAATATATCTTTTAATCAGTCAAACTATGTATATAGTATATATATATTTATATATATGTTTGTCTAACTCTAGCTCTCTCTTTGTCTCTGTCTTATATATCTATCAATATATCTATATATCTATCTATATATATATATATATATATATATATATATATATTATATATATAGATAGATAGATAGATAGATAGATATTATAGATATTGTCATATATATATTGTTTTTCCAAGAATTGGAACACGCAATGTTTATTCTTCTTCCCCCTCGTTTTCTCATTAAAACAGGATTTTGTGGGCGGGGCTTAGGCTTCCGATCGCCTGACGCTTAGTGGGAAGACAAATGATTCTACTTAATGTTGGGATTCTGTGTTGATCTCAAATTCTCAGGGTCTGGGAACGAGTCATTATTTAATAGGAGAAGTTCCTATCGTTTTGTTATGAGTTTTGTAATGATACCATGATTTTCACCCCTACTGGTAATGGGTCTTTCCCTTGCACCACTCGGATAGTATTTAATGATTTGTTTGCCTGAAAGACGGAGAGTTTCAAAATATGTTCATTTGAGAACGTTTGTGTTTGCACTATTTTATTCTAACTGTGCATAATAGATATATTGTATATATTGAACATATCACCTGAAATAAACTATCAACAACAGTTACACTGAAGCTTCCTTGTCAAGTTACTATTCTATTGTGTTGTATACATTACTATAAGATTTATCTACTACTCTAATGTCCAAGAAAGGAAATGTTGGAACACAAATACTGAGTTTGTGCCCAGGACTATAAGAAGAGTTCGTGTAATACTGAAACATAAATAATAATAATTAAAGTCTCCCCTAGGACTAACGAGAATTATCAGCAAGATCTACACAGCTCTGGCCACAAGGGGATTGTGGACGTAACAAAATTTGGTGGTCTTGCCCGGTATATTTGAGTTCTACTTTTCCTGACCTAGGATTGACAAAATTTGGTGGTCTCGTTCGGTATATTTGAGTTCTACTTTTCCTGATCCAGAATTGGAAAAAATTTGTTGATCTCGTCTGGAAAATTTGAGTTATATTTTTCCTGACCTAGAAATATTTTGTGACATTAGTAGTACTGAGAGCGGCATATTTATTTGTGTTTCGTTTTCCAGGACTGTGAAACTATTCTTTTTTTAAAAAGAGGAGAGAACTGGTTTGCGTATTTATTCCTTGGGAAGTGTGAAGATTCCACGAAGTGTGTAATATTATATTGTGCAAATTTCTGGACAAATCGTAAGTTGGAACTTTATATTTTATGATACAATATATACTACTCTAGTATCACAAATATTTCGAACGCTACACTATGGCTTCGAATATATCAAGTGAGGAACTTAATGCCATGTCATTTGCTGAACTAAAAGAATTAGCTGAGTCCTTTGGGATTGAGGCAGGACAGGCAAGACTGTGACGAATGGAAACGAATCGGTCGTCACATAGGCCGAATTTTATAACTGCCAATGTTTATAACAAATGTATTAGCATCACAACCATGTATGGATTAGGAATATATGTACATTATTTTGATTAAGCGTAAGAGAGAGAGAGAGAGAGAGAGAGAGAGAGAGAGAGAGAGAGAGAGAGAGAGAAAGTTTAGAAATATAAATGTTGTTTGTAAATGTTAGTATATTACCTTGTTCCCATATAGCGGGGTTTCCCGGCCAAGTAATATGATACTATACCGCCCTCCCCCCCCCACACCTTCCCGTGTCACCTTTTCCACCCGCGACGTGGTTATCCCCCCTTACCTGTTAAGATAGGAATCATCTCCCTCCAACTTTGAATGGCGTACGAATTTAACGACCAGTGTCCAGATTGCAATTAAGGGTCACATAGTCTCGTGAATATCGCGCCCTCTCGCCCCCCCCTTTTCTACCTTCCTGGGTGACCATATATTTCCTACCTTATCTTGTCACTGTTTCAGGAAATATAATTCCAGTTGATATCATTTTTTCTGATCGCCAACGGTGGACATTGACATTTTTATGCATAGCTCTGGCCTTCTGCAAATGGCCCATAATTGGGCGACTTTCTAAGGCCAGGGAGATCCTTCTGTTGATCTCAAAATTTAGTACCAGATGTCAAACCATTGGTATAGTTTACACTCCCCCTCTTCATGTCCGTTATATAAGTTGAAACTGTTCGCTGTAAATTTAGTCCTAGCGCCAGTCTCATAAGAAGACACACTTTCATTTTAGTTAGAAGTCAGATCTAACTATTGTAAATATTGTTCTACTCAGATTGTTTGATCCACCATTTTATATGCCAGTTTAGTCACGAAGTTTTGCATTTTGTTGATGAATTGCCTGCATCTGCTAATAGTTTACTTTCATCATTGTATTATTATTGCTAGCCATTTTCCGCTACCATTGAATAAAGTCATACAGTTTTCTCTCATAAGACAACAGCGTTGGTTACTGTTTGGTTAGAACGTGACATTGTGTGTTAGACTTAGACGTTTACAAAGCCACGTCTAAGGAAAGGTGTCAAATATAAATTTGCAAAAGTACAGTAGAGGCTGCCATCCGACTTCAAAAGATACCTCCAGACCAACGAAGCCAAGGGTGTGAGTTGAAACCTCCACCACACGTGTAACCGAGTCGAATCCACAACTACCGGGTTACATAATTGAGGTCTCGTCCGGTGATTCGAATCTGGGCACCATTTGAAGCGGTCCAGCTTGATTGTATTTTTGCTGGGGGCTCTTATTCACATCTAACAGAAAAGCCACTGTCCTGACAACCCGGTGACAACCTGTATCAACCCCTACACAAAACACTGCCTGTCTCCTGAAGAAAGTCAACTAGACCTACCCTGCACATTTCATTGAACATTGCTTGTTACCTGAAGAGTGTCAACTGCCAACCAGACAACCCTGTAGACAACCCTTTGCCACATGTTTATCCACCTGACACCGTAGATCAGCTTCAACGCCGCCGTGAGACAACGCAGCTAATAGTTACCGAAGTCCACAAGACAGAATAAAAACATTCTAACATTCTAGTGACATTAGTGAATAGTGTATAAGTGTGTGTGTGTGTGTTAGTGATATGGATTTCTGTAATTCAAATTAGGAAGGCTGAAGGGTAAGTGATCCTTTTACTTCTGTTATATCATTGGCAATTTAGCATAATTTAGAAGTTAGGATATCATGGCCGATATTGTAAGCATTAAACGTGTTGCTAGAGAAGAAGCTGAGGCCGCTAACCTCACTGGTAATGAGATGTTAGAATATATTAAGCAACAGGTCGCTGAGTTTAGGGAGGCAGAAAAGTTAAAAATTGAGTCCGAAAATGAAAAGTTAAAAATTGAATCAGAAAAAGAAAAGTTAAAAATTGAATCAGAAAAAGAATTGCAAATTAGGTTGGCCCAAATTGAGGCTGAGAAAGTAATACAGTTAAGACAGGCAGAATTAGCGGCCCCCGGTATGTGCACTCCGAATTCCCCTTCCTCTCAAACTTCAACAGAGCACTCAAATGACTCATTCACCCCCAAATACTACTCTTTCACACCTGACATTTTTGACCCGTCCTTAGAGACTATTGACGTCTACCTTAATAGGTATGAACATTTAGCTGTAAACCATAATGTCCACAAAGAACTATGGGTTAGACATTTAGTTCAGTCTCTAAGAGGCCAAGCTTATGAGGTTTACAACAAACTTCCTTCTAATGACAAAGACAGTTATGAAACATTGAAAAATGCGCTACTGATAAAGTACGAATTGACGGCTAGATCATACAATAGGAAATTTAGAGAATCACAAATAAAAGAAGGAGAGACGTATGTTCAGTTTGCAGACAGGCTAAATTCATATTTAATCAAATGGGTAGAACTCGCGTCGCATGAAAAAACATTTCAAGGACTAGCCGAGCTAGTCCTAACAGAACAATTGAGACATAATATGTCTTATAAAATGAAAGTGTTCCTGGACGAACGTAAGGTGGGTACCTTTAACAAATTGGTAGAGTTAGCGGATTGCTACGCCACAGCTCACCAAGAGGAAAATCTGACAACCCACCCCCCACGCCCCCGCCTTGATAAACCCCAGGCAGGGCGCCCCAACGGGCCTATAGATAAGAAAAACTCACATCGCTATCCGCCCCAGCACGAAAATCAGCAAACGCTACGCCCCTACCATCAAACAAATGGAGGGAGCAATCGCCTAGAGCACTCAAACCCTTTTCCGAGTGATAGGAGAGACCGCCCCACACAGGCCCGCGTGTCCTCCGTTGTAGTCCGAACCGACTCTGAGGAGCCGGAAAATCCAATGACACCCATTTATAATTTGGGAACCTTAGCTACTTGCACCAATGAGTTAGAAACTCAGGTGACTTTGATTGATGAATCGAAAACCTCGCCTACCCCTGGGAGCCACAATGGCCCCAAAGAAACAGACACGGTTGAACTGAATGGGGAACCAGCAACTTGTCACTTTGATAGTGGTTGTCAATACGACTCCATTGTTTCCGCTTTGCGGATACGACCCGGCGACCTTACGGGTCAGTTTGTAAGCCTTCGAGGGCCATCCCTCTCTGCCCCCGTCCAGAATCTTCCCATTGCGCGTATTCACATAAATTCTCCTTTTGTGCGTGGCACAATAAATGCAGCGGTCATGAAAGACCTAGTTTATGATGTTATTTTGGGATGCAAGTACGTTTTTCTAGCTATCCCACAGACCCCTATGATCCTGACCCCGGTTATCACCCAAGCCCGCCCCGAGACAGTGGACTCCACAGTAGAGCCTCCGCCCTCTCACCAAGATTTTATTAAAGCTCAGCAGGAAGACCTTTCCCTAAAATCAGTTAGAGAAAAAAACCAAACAAGCTTGCACGATTCTAGAACAGCTTATGTTTTCTTTAAAGCAAACCTTCTCTATAGACAGCCTTGCGCTGATCAAGATGAAAAGCCCCAGGTAATAGACATAGCCCATGACTTTCATATAGGAGCCCACCAAGAACAGACGTCGACTGTTCAAAAAGTGAAACATGACTATTACTGGCCCGGTATGTCGGGTGACAGCAAAAGATTTGTATCTTCGGGCCACCAGGGCCAAGTCATGACAAAAAAACGCCTCACTCCACCTGTACCGTTAGGTGAGATCCCAGTGGGGGATATTCCCATTAAACGGGTGTCAGTAGACCTAATAGGTCCCCTCCCCCGGTCGCGGTATAAGGACGCTTATATCCTGAGTGTAGTGTGCCAATCGACTAAATGGCCAGACAGATTACCGTCCCTTCTCATTCATGGCTTCAGGCAAAATCTTAACAGCCGACTAATGCGACAGTCTCTGTCTTTGACCCCGTACATACCAGGACCCGAAAACTGCCTATCAGACTTCCTCAACCGCCACTCTATTGCAAACAAAACGGGAGAGGACTAAGAAGCCCTCCTGGTTTATTGTATATATCTTCTGTCATTATCATAAATCTGTAAGTATCTCAATTTATCTCTTAGTTTTTTTTGTTATAGACTTGTAACTTTTGGGGTGTATAATCTCGTGATTGTTCTCGTAATAGCGCTTATTAACAGTTCTTATCATAGATAAGAACTTTTGTTGGTGGGGATATTGTGACGAATGGAAACGAATCGGTCGTCACATAGGCCGAATTTTATAACTGCCAATGTTTATAACAAATGTATTAGCATCACAACCATGTATGGATTAGGAATATATGTACATTATTTTGATTAAGCGTAAGAGAGAGAGAGAGAGAGAGAGAGAGAGAGAGAGAGAAAGTTTAGAAATATAAATGTTGTTTGTAAATGTTAGTATATTACCTTGTTCCCATATAGCGGGGTTTCCCGGCCAAGTAAAATGATACTATACCGCCCTCCCCCCCCACACCTTCCCGTGTCACCTTTTCCACCCGCGACGTGGTTATCCCCCCCTTACCTGTTAAGATAGGAATCATCTCCCTCCAACTTTGAATGGCGTACGAATTTAACGACCAGTGTCCAGAATGCAATTAAGGGTTACATAGTCTCGTGAATATCGCGCCCTCTCGCCCCCCCCCCCCTTTTCTACCTTCCTGGGTGACCATATATTTCCTACCTTATCTTGTCACTGTTTCAGGAAATATAATTCCAGTTGATATCATTTTTTCTGATCGCCAACGGTGGACATTGACATTTTTATGCATAGCTCTGGCCTTCTGCAAATGGCCCATAATTGGGCGACTTTCTAAGGCCAGGGAGATCCTTCTGTTGATCTCAAAATTTAGTACCAGATGTCAAACCATTGGTATAGTTTACACTCCCCCTCTTCATGTCCGCTATATAAGTTGAAACTGTTCGCTGTAAATTTAGTCCTAGCGCCAGTCTCATAAGAAGACACACTTTCATTTTAGTTAGAAGTCAGATCTAACTATTGTAAATATTGTTCTACTCAGATTGTTTGATCCACCATTTTATATGCCAGTTTAGTCACGAAGTTTTGCATTTTGTTGATGAATTGCCTGCATCTGCTAATAGTTTACTTTCATCATTGTATTATTATTGCTAGCCATTTTCCGCTACCATTGAATAAAGTCATACAGTTTTCTCTCATAAGACAACAGCGTTGGTTACTGTTTGGTTAGAACGTGACATTGTGTGTTAGACTTAGACGTTTACGAAGCCACGTCTAAGGAAAGGTGTCAAATATAAATTTGCAAAAGTACAGTAGAGGCTGCCATCCGACTTCAAAAGATACCTCCAGACCAACGAAGCCAAGGGTGTGAGTTGAAACCTCCACCACACGTGTAACCGAGTCGAATCCACAACTACCGGGTTACAAAGACCTAATCGTAATCGTTTGATCAAAGAAATTATGACATGTTTGAACGGGCAGAATGCCATGAACACTGGTAATGTAGTTGATGTGGGCCAGAACGATATCAATGAAGGTTATGTAGCTCCCAGTGGGGGCGAGGTAATTGCCCACGGAGACGAGGTAAGAAATATGTCATCTAGATCATCAAACAATGATGAAGATGAAGGGTTGAGTGAAAACCTAAAATTCCAATTAGCTATGAAGAGAATGGAATTGGAAAGAATTAGGATAGAAACTGAAAGGGAAAATGAAAGAATTAGGATTGAAAGCAGAGAAATGATAGAGATGGCACACATGAACAGACCTGACCATCGTAGGGACAGCAATGGTATGGATATTAGCGCAATGAAGCAACACTTGCCTATATTCAGAGAATAAGATGTTCAAGATTTCTTTTTGCTTTTTGAGAGGATAGCTGTAGATTAACAGTTCCCTGATGATAAGATGGCTTTATTGTTAAGGTCAACTCTCAACAAAAGAAAAGCATTGGACGTAGTGTTGAGTTTAACACCCGAGGAAATAAATGACTATGAAGTGATCAAAGATAGGGTGCTAAAAAGTTATTCCCTGACACCAGAAAAATATAGAAAGCTATTTAGAGACAGAAAGAAGGCATATGATCAAACTCATGTAGACTTTTTGAGACAAAAGGAGAAAATGTTAGAACAGTGGCTAAGGTCACAGAATGTAAGTGAGTTTGATAAACTCAAGAACCTAATATTGTTTGAGGAATTAAATGATTGCATTCGAGTGGATATTAAAACCCACATCTCAAACCGAGGGGTTGAAGATGTGCATGAAGCTGCTAGATTGGCAGATAACTATGCCATAATTCACGCCAGTATAAAGCCATATTATGCTGACAAACCCAAAGTGCACAAACCAGAGCCCAAGGAGGCTAGTAAACCAAAAGAGACAAGTGAAAACAATAATAAGAACAGTGGTGTAAATAATAATAGTAACTTAGTTCATTTCAGGAAGCAGACAGATGTAAATAAAGCAAAGGTAGTATGTTTAAATTGCAAGAAAGAGGGCCACATGAAGAAAGATTGTTGGATCCTTACCAAGAAGCAAGGTGCTATTCTACACTGTGCCAGAGTGCAGAAAGACAGCAAGCAGACAGAAGAAGTGTGCAACACAGGGTCAAGAAACTCAAAAGAAATGCGGCCGGCATCGCCCATAGTTGTGGAGTCGATGGTTTTTGAGAACAGTCTATCTAAGGTAAAAGAGAATAGCTGTACTCAATCTATTATGCTTTCAGAAGGCCATGAGGAACAGATGGTTCCTGAAGTCCCGAAAGAGGACGACCTATCCGATTTTCGACCCTTTGTCTACGAGGGGACAGTGTCGACAGAAGTCGATGTACTCAGCAAGAAGAAAATACAGATATTACGTAATACGGGTTCTGCTGTCAGCGTGATCCTGGAGGGCAGTGTGCCGTTAACGGATGCCACCAGTACCGGTGAGTCTGTTGTGCTGAGAGGTGCTAGTATGGAGGCTGTGGAAGCTCCACTGCACAGAATAAAACTCGAGTTGGATATTTTTACAGGTAACATCGTATCGGGAGTGTGGCGCGCACTACCCGTCAAAAGCGTTTCCATGATATTAGGAAATGACATTATGGGCGGCAGAGTCACTGTCGAGCCCATGGTTAAAGTGTTGGAGACAAAGATGGCGGAGGACAAAAACCTACGTCCTGCCAATGAACGCCCAACATGTGCACTGACAAGAGCGATGCAGAAAAAGAAGTCGGTAAAGACTCCTGCTACGCCGTGTAGTGCAACGAAAGATGTGTTTGTCTGTTCTGAAGACACACATGCAAATGAAACAGTGACAACAGAAACACCTGACATCGATTTAAGTGCTACGTTCTTTGCTGAACTTACAACTGGTGATGCAACAGAGAACGATAACATTTTGTCACCAAAGCAGAAATTGGTGAAAGAACAATTGAATGACGAAGTAATAATGCAAATCAGAATGAAAGCTGTTGATGAAAAGACTACAGATGCAATGAAGGAATGTTTCTACATGAAAGATGAAGTGTTGATGAGAAAGTCGAAACCACTCAACTCAGGTACAAACGAGAGGGACAGTATTCACCAGATTGCAATACCTAAGTGCTATCGTCAAGATATACTGCGTATGGCGCATGATCTTTCTTTTCGCTAGTCACATGGGAGTCCGAAAAACGCACCACCGTATCCTCCCTTACTTCTACTGGCCAGGACTGAGAAGAGATGTCGAACAATACTATAAGACTTGCCACGTATGCCAAATGGTAGGACGTCTTAACCAACGAATTCCTGTCGCTCCACTCCAGCCGATACCAGCGTTCGACAAACCATTCAGTCATATACTCATTAATTGCGTGGGCCCGTTGCCGAAAACAAAAGCCGGTTTTCAATACCTGCTCACAGTCATGTGTTCATCCACTCTCTTCCCGGAAGCCATTCCGTTGCGGAACATAACAACAGTGAAGGTGGTAGACGCCCTGACAAATTTCTTCACACGTTATGGCCTACCGAAGACAGTACAGTCCGACCAGGGGACTAACTTTACTTCGAACATTTTCAAACAAGTCATGGAACAATTAGGGATAAGCCATAGGCTATCAAGTGTCTATCATCCTGAGAGCCAGGGAGCTCTGGAAAGGTTTCATCAGACATTAAAATCGATGCTTAAAAAGTACTGTTATGAAAACGAGAAAGACTGGGATAAGGGTGTGCCTTATGTACTGTTCGCTGCAAGGGAGGCCACTCAGGAATCCTTGGGGTTTAGCCCATTCGAACTTGTGTATGGACACTCAGTCAGAGGTCCGTTGAAACTTCTACATGAAACTTGGCTAACGGACAGTGAACCGATTGGACTTTTGTCATATGTAGATAAATTTAAAAATAGGCTTTATCATGCTTTTAACGATGTGAAGATTCATTTTCCACAGATGCAGGAGCGTATGAGACAGAACTATGACCGTAAAGCTACAGCTAGAACTTTTGCACCAGGTGACAAAGTTCTTGTGTTTCTACCTTTGCGAAATCAGCCTTTAAGTGCAAAGTTTAGTGGACCCTATGAGATAGAGTCAAAGCTTGGCGAGGTCAATTATTTGATAAAGACTCCTGACCGGAGACAAAAGCAGAGGGTATGCCATATTAATTTGCTTAAGCCCTATGTTTCAAGGAAAACGAGTAAACCACGGTAGGTCCCCATGATTTCATTAGCTAAAGTCCCGACGGATTTATCTAGGAAAGAATAAAAGTTTGCAGAAAGTAAACTTAATAATACAGATGCCCTTAAGAGTTTAGATACAAGGCTAGAACATCTTCCGGTAGAAGATAAGGAGAAGATTATTGAGCTGGTACATGAAAAGAAGTCAATGTTTACAAATGTTCCCAGTAGGACACATGTCATAGAGCAAAATGTAGTGTTAACCGAGGGTGCCAGGTCTATTAAACAGCATCTATTTGACCCCATCAGACCTGAGCATATTAAATTAGAAGTAAAGTATATGTTAGAAGATGACATAGGGGAAAAATGTGATAGCAAATGGTCTACACCCTGTGTGATGGTACCAAAAGCCGACCACACACTGCAGTTTTATAGAGACTTTGGGAAATTAAGTAATTTGACAGAGACCGACTGGTATCCCATTCCCGTATCATCGACAAGATAGGGACAACGTCACAGCTGACACTCTATCTCGGGTGCTACATGATTGACTGAATAACCCTATACTTCTTTTTCAGATCATCTCACTTATTCATTAAGAATGTGTCATGATAACCTATCATTCGTTTGAATTTTGATTATGGAATACCAATAGAATACTTGTATCATACAGAAGTCAAGTCTTTTGAAAGTATTAATAATTTTTATAATCATGTATAATATTGATGTTCTGATATATTTTAAATTCATTTGATTATGGAAAAGAAATTCCATTTAAATGTTGATGCATGATGCAATAAATATATAAATATGCACGTATTTACTTGATATGGATGGATAAAAGTAATTGTCATCACATGCAATTAAGTGGGAAAACTTTGAACTAGTTGATTTATTATCTTGTTTTATTTTAGTTAATGAATGGAACTAAATAATAAAATGTACAATTTTTATCTTTGAAAGAGATGTAATAACAATTGGTATAAATTAATAGATAATATTGGAAATCTATTGCTAAATTGTTATATCATGGTAATAGAATGGGAAAAACTAGTGGATATTCACTATTGTCACTGTTATAGATATTATAGAACGTACGCATGTTATTAGATGAGGTATAAGAATGGTGTGCATGTTATTATTATGTACGAGATTGCACCATTAAATGAAAGGGAAGTACGCATGCTATTTGTGTGATATAGCAACGCTGGATTCTAGATACAAGTCAGTTGAGATTTGGATTGTACGCAAAAAAGACGTATATGAAATGGGTCTTCGTACAAGTCTATTGTTCAAGTACAGAAAGTATTGTTGTGCTGATCTAGTGTATACCAGTGTTACAGCGACTAATTGATTAAAGAATTGAGTATTATATTGAGTAGCCTTCGTTGATATCATTTTATGAAGTAACTGTGAGTCTTAGTCCTGTGACAGATTTGGTGGCAGTTTCGACGGTATGCAAGGTCATCTACAACACTCATCTCAAGTAGCTTGTAAGTAACGCCTGCCGTGAAAGTAGGGAACAGTGTTGGTGATTCTACCTGATGTGGAGATCACTGTTTGATCCGGTCTGTTGGAAAGCTGTGAAGCTTTGTACTCTGTAACGCCTGCTTGTGAGAGGAGGGAGCGGAGTTGGTGAACCTGCCTGTTTTTGGAGGTTAGATCCGGACCGTTGAAGGACAGTAGCTGTGGAAGACTGTCGTAATTGAAGCCAGAAGCTGTCGGAACCAGTAACTGTCGAAGCCTGTAGCTGTCGAAGTCAGAAGTTGCCGAAGCCAGAAGTTATCGGAACCAGGAGCTGTCGAAGCCTGGAGCTGAGGAAGTCAGAAGTTGCCGAAGCCAGTTTTATCATGTATCAAGTCAGTTGCTAGTTGAAACTAAAGCAAGTGGAACTTGTTGTTGCTGTGGAGCTGGTAGTGAGAAGAACCTGTCGTTGTGTCGTGTCGCTGTTGCTGTTGGAGCCGGTTGGAACCTTTGTTGTGAAGCTGTCTCAAGTCTGAGGAATACTGAATTTGAACAGTTGTGAATCAAGTCCTACATCCGATCATCTAATTTTCAAGCTGCTGAGGGTCATCGATACGCGTCTGCCACTGTCCGATTTGCCGAGTCCATATAGATTCTATATCTATCTGCCTATAAGTCAGGTCGCAATTGCTCGCGTGAGCTATCTGGCGCTAGAAAATAGGCAGGTCGTCTGCGCCCTGGCACAAGGGTCAGAATTGGGCGGCGGATAGTGCAGCGTGATTTACAGATGTAATTGAAGACAACGGTAGAAGGACAAGGTCAGCGGAAAGGATATCCGTTGGAACAGATTTATCAACGGAAAGTGGAAGGACATTCAGGTCAACTGAAGGTTGAACGAGGACTATCAAGCCAACGGACATTTGAGGGTGAACTTTCCTTGTAACGGCAATGCAGTAAGCTGTGTAAGGGATTGACGACTGCAGGATTGGAGCAGCTCAACTGAATTAAGTTAAGATGAACTTTATTTAATTCTTTGTAGTGAATGATATGGTGTAATATTTGATAAAATATTACTGTTACATCCTGTGTAGGTATAATTATGACAGGGAGAATACGCATAGTTCATTGTGTACAATTGGGTGCGCAGGGATTGGCGCTTATATAATTCATCTCTCATTATATATTGCATTGTATGTATAGATAGTGGGCGGTTGGAAGGGCTCCTGCATTACCATCCAGTTGATCATTGTTTATGGGATGATAGTGTAGGATGATAGTGTCTTATTAGGGCAGATGTATGATAATTGCGAAGAAGTGTTATCGATTTTAGCTTTCTTCCCTTTTGTCATAGATCGGTAAATGTTTAGATTGTTTTGTTTGGTCTGCGTTAGTTAAGGATTTTGTAATTTTATAGAAAATCGGATCTTTTTAGATTGCGCTAGAAGGCTTGGTGCCTTGAGTTTCTAATAATTTGAAAATTCTTCTATTTATGCTGTATTGTTATATATACGTGATATCTTGTCTTATCTTCTCTTGAGTAGCAAATGTTAGTAGGACATCATTTCAATTGTATTTATATTC
The DNA here is from genome assembly GCA_949126835.1 of Anisus vortex. NCBI lineage: Eukaryota > Metazoa > Mollusca > Gastropoda > Planorbidae > Anisus > Anisus vortex. The sequence goes on from OX421503.1 coordinate 19,071,792, forward strand.
ATATGCATTTATACGAGTATGTCATAATAGTGTAAGGTATGTGATAAAATGGAATGTAAAGCATGATGTAAAACATTATCAGATCACTTGAAAGTGATTCTGCATGTAAGTATATTTACGGGGTGTTGTATGGTGTGTTGATAGCTTCGTCAACAGTAGTGCAGTGTAGTGCGCAAAAGTGCGTATCTCACATAGGGTATTAGACATGTGTATACATTTGTCTAATTTACAATAAAAGGTAAGAGGGTATTATCCTATGTGCTGTAAGGATAATTTGATTGAATTAACTGAGATTCAGGTGCTGGTTAGAAACACGTTGTTGCTATTGCATGGGTGTATAAAAAGTAAAGTTAAAAGGTATACATGTAACATGATATCATAAAATAGTATTTGGTGCATTCTAAGGTATTATTAGTTAGCAGACAGAGATATTGCATTCTTAAATTGGTGTTTGAACTAGCTTATAGAATCATTGCTGTACTGTTCTATAGTGGTAAAGCTTAAAAAGGATTTGTACGCATAAAAGTAAACGAATATAGAAGTACATTAGATGTCTAGAAAGGGTGATTATGGAGGACACAATGGATATTTGGATTCGTAGGGGAAGGAATTTGGGATTCCGAAAGCAGATTTAATGGAGTTTGTAGAAAAAAGAATGGCAGAAGAAAGAATCAGAGAACAGAAAGAGAGAGAAGAAGAAAGAGAGAGAAGAAGAAAGAATCAGTGAAGAGCAAAAGAGAGAGGAAGAGAAAATTAAAAAGAGAGAGGAAGAGAAAATTAAAAAGGAGGAAGAGAAAATTAAAAAGGAGGAAGAGAAAAATATGAAAGAGAGAGAGAGAGTAGATCAAGAAAGACGTGAGAAGGAACAAAAAGAACATGAACTTAGAATGAGACAAATGGAACTAGAACATAGCATTCTGTTAGAACGTGAGAAACAAAGACAAATAGTTTAACACAAGAAACTAACAATGTAACGTTGGGTAATAGAAACAATAATGGGACTAGTAAAAGTATAAAAGTTCAAGCGTATGACAAAAGTGAGAGTATAGATAAATGTTTGAAAGTATTCGAAACCCAGATGAAAATAAACAATGTTTTAGAAAATGACTGGAAGATTCATTTGTTTCAAGCAATAAAAGGTAGCTTAAGGGAGACTATGGCATGTATAGAAAATGTTGAAACATTGAGCTACCAAGAGTTAAAGGCTAAATTATTAGTACATTTTAGTAAGACGGAAGAGCATTACAGAATGCAATTTCATAATACAAAAGTAATGAAGTCAGATGATCCACATATATTCGTGAATAATTTAAAGACTAGCTTAGTCAATTGGATAGAGATGACAGTGATAGCAAAGGGAGACTATAATGCATTAATAGAGTTACTTCTGATTGATAGGGTTTTGGAAATGGCAAGTGGTGAGCTATACACCTTTATAAAGGAGAGAAAGGTGCGTAACCAAATAGAATTAATCAGGGCGTTGTCGGACTTTAAAGATAGTCGGCCCAATCAAGAACTTAGTAGGAGTAAAGAAGAGGGTGTAAATATACTATTTGCTATGAGGATAAGTAGGCCAAGGAGAAATTTGAGTTTACCAGGGAGATTCAGTAATCAGGATAGGTTTAGAAACAATAGGAGATTGGCAACGGGTGCGTGTTGGGAATGTGGTAATGTAGGTCATAAAAGGATAGACTGTAAATTGAGAGTGCATGAAGATAGAAGGGATATTAATAGAAATGGAAGAGATGGTTACAATCACAGAGGTGATAATAGACAGGCTAGGTTTGACAAATATAAACAAAATAATAGGAATGATGACAAGCATGTAAGGAGTAAACGCAGAGATGCTAAGTGTAATGTATTACATACTCAAGATAGTTCGCCGGATGGGAGTCCACAAGGTGAATAGGGCTAGTGATAAACATAAAAAAGGGGGTGATGAGAATACATTGGGGGCCATGTTGGAAAGTAAGGGGCTCCTAATACTATATCCAGCTATAGTTAACAACTGTACCACGTATGTATTACGTGACAGTGGCTGTTCTACAGTTGTGGTCGATAGGAAACTAGTAAAAGAAGAACATATGAGTAGGGAGAAAGAAAGAATTAAGTTAGGTGATGGCAAAACTATTGAGTGCAATACTGCTTTAATTGATATTGACACGCCTTGGATAACTGGTAGAGTTAAGGCATTAATATTGAAGTCACCAGTGGCTCCTTTAATCTTGGGAAATATACCGGGAATAGTGCAGGATAATCACGATGTTGTATTGGAAAAATGGTTAAAAGGAAAGAGAGAGTTAAATTTAAAGTTGTCAGATAAACAAATTATCGGTAGTATGCAGGATGTGAAAGTAAAAGAGGAGGAAATAGATACAGTAAAAAGTAAAAAGGAAGCTGAGATAGGTGATATTGATGATATTAGTAAGGAAGATGATTTTAAGGTGATAGTTCAGAACCGAACATCACAATTAAAGAGCCAGAGGGCATTAATGAACAAGTGAAGATGGAAATAGACTCATTTGAGGTAGTAAATGAAACAGTTGCAGTGGTGACTAGGGAAATGAATACAGATGATGTATTTGTGTCAGATGATAAAATAGTTAATTGTCAGGAAAACAATTTTGAAATAGAAGAGTGTCGGGGGGACACTATTGTAGTTAGGTGTTGTCAGGAGAAGGAAAGTGTTTTTGAGGACAAAGTGGTGAAGTTTGAGGACACAGTGGTGAAGTTTGAGGATAAAGGGGTGAAGTGCGAAGACAAATTGGTGGAAATTGCTGGTGAAGAAAAGAGACTGGAGATATTTAGTCTAGAAACTCACGTTATGAACGTGATAAAATGTGGGAGTCATTTAGATCGAGGTTTACACATGATTTCAAAAGAAGAACTGAGGGGCGGTACGGGGTTAAAAAGAAAACGTCCCAGAGTTTTTGTAAGGAAAAAAGATAGTAATTTTTGGAAGGTTTATATCCAAGGGTTGACTTGGAACTGTTTACTTTAATTGTTTGTTTTTTTGCTGATGTTTAACAATATGTTTTTTTTGTTGTTCCAGAAACAAAGAAGTTATAGTTTGACTGTTATGAGTGAAAGGGTAATAAAGTTTGAGATGAAGTAAGATAGTTGTAGTTTGGGATGAACGTACGCATGTTATATTATATTATGATTATGTTATTATTATGTATTAGATTAGTAATAGTATTGTTGTTAGTTGTAGTTTATATATATTGTCATGTATATTGTTTTTCCAAGAATTGGAACACGCAATGTTTATTCTCCTCTCTCTCTCTTTTCTTACTACACACAATATTAGGACGTTTAGTAGGAAAACGAAAGGTTCTAGGTAATGCTGGGATTCTGTGTTGATCTCAAATTCTCAGAGTCTGGGAACGACTCATTATTTAATAGGGGAAGTTCCTATCGTTTTTGTTATGAGTTTTGTAATGATACCATGATTTTCACCCCTACTGGTAATGGGTCTATCCCTTGCACCACTCGGATAGTATTTAATGATTTGTTTTGTCTGAAAGACAGAGAGTTTCAAAAGATGTTCCTTTGAACGTTTGTGTTTGCACTATTTTATTCTAACTGTACATAATAGATATATTGTATATATTGAACATACCAACTGAAATAAACTATCAACAACAGTTACACTGAAGCTTCTTTGTCAAGTTACTATCCTATTGTGTTGTATACATTACTATAAGATTTATCTACTACCATAATTTACAAGAGAGGAAATGTTGGAATACAAATACTGAATTTGTGCCCAGGACTATAAGAAGAGTTCGTGTAATACTGTAACATAAATACTAATAATTAAAGTCTCCCCTAGGACTAACGAGAATTATCAGCAAGATCTACACAGCTCTGGCCACAAGGGGATTGTGGACGTAACAAAATTTGGTGGTCTCGCCCGGTATATTTGAGTTCTACTTTTCCTGACCTAGGATTGACAAGATTTGGTGGTCTCGTTCGGTAGATTTGAGTTCTACTTTTCTTGATCTAGGATTGGAAAAAATTTGTTGATCTCGTCTGGAAAATTTGAGTTATATTTTTTCCTGACCTATAAATATTTTGTGACATTAGTAGTACTGAGAGCGGCATATTTGTGTTTCGTTTTCTAGGACTGTGAAACTATTTAAAAAGAGGAGAGAACTGGTTTGCGTTTTTATTCCTTGGGAAGTGTGAAGATTCCACGAAGTGTTTAATATTATATTGTGCAAATTTCTGGACAAATCGTAAGTTGGAACTTTATATTTTATTATACAATATATACTACTCTACTATAACAAATATTTCGAACGCTATACTATGGCTTCGAATATATCAAGTGAGGAACTTAATGCCATGTCATTTGCTGAACTAAAAGAATTAGCTGAGTCCTTTGGGATTGAGGCAGGACAGGCAAGACCTAATCGTAATCGTTTGACCAAAGAAATTATGACATGTTTGAACGGGCAGAATGCCATGAACACTGGTAGTGTAGTTGAAGTGGGACAGAACGATATCAATGAAGGTTATGTAGCTCCCAGTGGGGGCGAGGTAATTGCCCACGGAGACGAGGTAAGAAATATGTCATCTGGATCATCAAACAATGATGAAGATGAAGGGTTGAGTGAAAACCTAAAATTCCAATTAGCTATGAAGAGAATGGAATTGGAAAGAATTAGGATAGAAAATGAAAGAATTAGGATAGAAACTGAAAGGGAAAATGAAAGAATTAGGATTGAAAGCAGAGAAAGGATAGAGATGGCACGCATGAACAGACCTGACCATCGTAGGGACAGCAATGGTATGGATATTAGCGCAATGAAGCAACACTTGCCTATATTCAGAGAAGAAGATGTTCAAGATTTCTTTTTGCTTTTTGAGAGGATAGCTGTAGATTATCAGTTCCCTGATGATAAGATGGCTTTATTGTTAAGGTCAACTCTCAACAAAGGAAAAGCATTGGACGTAGTGTTGAGTTTAACACCCGAGGAAATAAATGACTATGAAGTAATCAAAGATAGGGTGCTAAAAAGTTATTCCCTGACACCAGAAAAATATAGAAAGCTATTTAGAGACAGAAAGAAGGCATATGATCAAACTCATGTAGACTTTTTGAGACAAAAGGAGAAAATGTTAGAACAGTGGCTAAGGTCACAGAATGTAAGTGAGTTTGATAAACTCAAGAACCTAATATTGTTTGAGGAATTCAATGATTGTATTCGAGTGGATATTAAAACTCACATCTCAGACCGAGGGTTTGAAGAAGTGCATGAAGCTGCTAGATTGGCAGATAACTATGCCATAATTCACGCCAGCATAAAGCCATATTATGCTGACAAACCCAAAGTGCACAAACCAGAGCCCAAGGAGGCTAGTAAACCAAAAGAGACAAGTGAAAACAATAATAAGAACAGTGGTGTAAATAAGAATAGTAACTTAGTTCATTTCAGGAAGCAGACAGATGTAAATAAAGCAAAGGTGGTATGTTTCAATTGCAAGAAAGAGGGCCACATGAAGAAAGATTGTTGGATCCTTACCAAGAAGCAAGGTGCTATTCTACACTGTGCCAGAGTGCAGAAAGATAGCAAGCAGACAGAAGAAGTGTGCAACACAGGGTCAAGAAACTCAAAAGAAATGCGGCCGGCATCGCCCATAGTTGTGGAGTCGATGGTTTTTGAGAACAGTCTATCTAAGGTAAAAGAGAAAAGCTGTACTCAATCTATTATGCTTTCAGAAGGCCGTGAGGAACAGATGGTTCCTGAAGTCCCGGAAGAGGACGACCTATCCGATTTTCGACCCTTTGTCTACGAGGGGACAGTGTCGACAGAAGTCGATGTACTCAGCAAGAAGAAAATACAGATATTACGTGACACGGGTTCTGCTGTCAGCGTGATCCTGGAGGGCAGTGTGCCGTTAACGGATGCCACCAGTACCGGTGAGTCTGTTGTGCTGAGAGGTGCTAGTATGGAGGCTGTGGAAGCTCCACTGCACAGAATAAAACTCGAGTCGGATATTTTTACAGGTAACATCGTAGTGGGAGTGTGGCGCGCACTACCCGTCAAAGGCGTTTCCATGATATTAGGAAATGACATTATGGGCGGCAGAGTCACTGTCGAGCCCATGGTTAAAGTGTTGGAGACAAAGATGGCGGAGGACAAAAACCTACGTCCTGCCAATGAACGCCCAACATGTGCACTGACAAGAGCAATGCAGAAAAAGAAGTCGGTAAAGACTCCTGCTACGCCGTGTAGTGCAACGAAAGATGTGCTTGTCTGTTCTGAAGACACACATGCGAATGAAACAGTGATAACAGAAACACCTGACATCGATTTAAGTGCTACGTTCTTTGCTGAACTAACAACTGGTGATGCAACCGAGAACGATACCATTTTGTCACCAAAGCAGAAATTGGTGAAAGAACAATTGAATGACGAAGTAATAATGCAACTCAGAATGAAAGCTGTTGATGAAAAGACTGCAGATGCAATGGCGGAATGTTTCTACATAAAAGATGAAGTGTTGATGAGAAAGTCGAAACCGCTCAACTCAGGTACAAACGAGTGGGACAGTATTCACCAGATTGTAATACCTAAGTGCTATCGTCAAGATATACTGCGTATGGCGCATGATCTTCCTTTCGCTGGTCACATGGGAGTCCGAAAAACGCACCACCGTATCCTCCCTTACTTCTACTGGCCAGGACTGAGAAGAGATGTCGAACAATACTGCAAGACTTGCCACGTATGCCAAACGGTAGGACGTCCTAACCAACGAATTCCTGTCGCTCCACTCCAGCCGATACCAGCGTTCGACGAACCATTCAGTCATATACTCATTGATTGCGTGGGCCCGTTGCCGAAAACAAAAGCCGGTTTTCAATACCTGCTCACAGTCATGTGCTCATCCACTCGCTTCCCGGAAGCCATTCCGTTGCGGAACATAACAACAGTGAAGGTGGTAGACGCCCTGACAAATTTCTTCACACGTTATGGCCTACCGAAGACAGTACAGTCCGACCAGGGGACTACTTTTACTTCGAACATTTTCAAACAAGTCATGGAACAATTAGGGATAAGCCATAGGCTATCAAGTGCCTATCATCCTGAGAGCCAGGGAGCTCTGGAAAGGTTTCATCAGACATTAAAATCGATGCTTAAAAAGTACTGTTATGAAAACGAGAAAGACTGGGATAAGGGTGTGCCTTATGTACTGTTCGCTGCAAGGGAGGCCACTCAGGAATCCCTGGGGTTTAGCCCATTCGAACTTGTGTATGGACACTCAGTCAGAGGTCCGTTGAAACTTCTACATGAAACTTGGCTAACGGACAGTGAACCGATTGGACTTTTGTCATATGTAGATAAATTTAAAAATAGGCTTTATCATGCATTTAACCATGTGAAGATTCATTTTCCACAGATTTTGGAGCGTATGAGACAGAACTATGACCGTAAAGCTACAGCTAGAACTTTTGCACCAGGTGACAAAGTTCTTGTGTTTCTACCTTTGCAAAATCAGCCTTTAAGTGCAAAGTTTAGTGGACCCTATGAGATAGAGTCAAAGCTTGGCGAGGTCAATTATTTGATAAAGACTCCTGACCGGTGACAAAAACAGAGGGTATGCCATATTAATTTACTTAAGCCCTATGTTTCCAGGGAAAAGAGTAAACCACGGGAGGTCCCCATGATTTCATTAGCTAGAGTCCCGACGGATTTATCTAGGATAGAATATATGTTTGCAGAAAGTACACTTAATAATACAGATGCCCTTAAGAGTTTAGATACAAGGCTAGAACATCTTCCGGTAGAAGATAAGGAGAAGATTATTGAGCTGGTACATGAAAATAAGTCAATGTTTACAAATGTTCCCAGAAGGACACATGTCATAGAGCACGATGTAGTGTTAACCAATAGTGCTAGGTCTATTAAACAGCATCCATTTGACCCCATCAGACCTGAGCATATTAAATTAGATGTAAAGTATATGTTAGAAGATGACATAGGAGGAAAATGTGATAGCAAATGGTCTACACCCTGTGTGATGGTACCAAAAGCCGACCACACACTGCAGTTTTATAGAGACTTTGGGAAATTAAGTAATTTGACAGAGACCGACTGGTATCCAATTTCCCGTATCATCGACAAGATAGAGACAAGGTCATAGCTGATAATCTATCTCGGGTGCTACATGATTGACTGAATAACCCTATACTTCTTTTTCAGATCATCTCACTTATTCATTAAGAATGTGTCATGATAACCTATCATTCGTTTGAATTTTGATTATGGAATACCTATAGAATACTTGTATCATACAGAAGTCAAGTCTTTTGAAAGTATTAATAATTCTTATAATCATGTATAATATTGATGTTCTGATATATTTTAAATTCATTTGATTATGGAAAAGAAATTCCATTTAAATGTTGATGCATGATGCAATAAATATATAATATGCACGTATTTACTTAATATGGATGGATAAAAGTAATTGTCATCACATGCAATTAAGTGGGAAAACTTTGAGCTAGTTGATTTATTATCTTGTTTTATTTTAGTTAATGAATGGAACTAAATAATAATATGTACAATTTTTATCTTAGAAAGAGATGTAATATCAATTGGTATAGATTAATAGATAATATTGGAAATCTATTGCTAAATTGCTATATCATGGTAATAGAATGGGAAAAACTAGTGGATATTCACTATGTTGTATATAGGTTGTTATATATTCCATATATCCGGGAATGGAGGGAAACAAAGGTACCTAAAGGTGTGCACTCATTCAACCCTGAACAATCTTTTATATTAAACTTTTAAATTTGCCAAAAACGCATAATAGTGGATTACATTTTAATATTTAGATTACTGTGGTAATCGTAACTAGAGCGTATTTTCTCCTCATATTTGAGAAAAGGGGAAGTATCATCATCTTAGGTATGAACCATGTTAATGTCAAGTTGACACTGTAATTTAAAGGGGAAGTAACCTATAGTTTGATTCGAGTTACGTATTACTTATATTTTGGTTTGTATATTAGAAGTAAACTGTTGGAAATTGACAAGAGTTTGAGCAATGTTATATTTGTTTAATAGATTAAAACTTTTTGCAAATTTTTGGTGGAAATCCACACAACTGTACATAGTTAAAATAAGAATGACTAGAATATTTTTGAATTATTTGTACTTGTTGAGACATTAGTTAATATTAAGACTAACGGGGAAATATTTGTCCATCACGTTATAATCACAATTACCATTGGGTAGTGACACTTTTTATAATTTAGTTGTGCCAGTGAGCCATGTTTGCTTAAATTGTCTTATAATCTTCCATTGATTGTTGGTTGTTAAAACGATAGTGTTAAGTACGAAAAATGTACCATGTTGAGTATTACTTGGGTAATTATGGTACATTATTTCTTTCATTGGGTGGGGGCGTGTCATGTATATTGTTTTTCCAAGAATTGGAACACGCAATGTTTATTCTCCTCTCTCTCTCTTTTCTTACTACACACAATATTAGGACGTTTAGTAGGAAAACGAAAGGTTCTAGGTAATGCTGGGATTCTGTGTTGATCTCAAATTCTCAGAGTCTGGGAACGACTCATTATTTAATAGGGGAAGTTCCTATCGTTTTTGTTATGAGTTTTGTAATGATACCATGATTTTCACCCCTACTGGTAATGGGTCTATCCCTTGCACCACTCGGATAGTATTTAATGATTTGTTTTGTCTGAAAGACAGAGAGTTTCAAAAGATGTTCCTTTGAACGTTTGTGTTTGCACTATTTTATTCTAACTGTACATAATAGATATATTGTATATATTGAACATACCACCTGAAATAAACTATCAACAACAGTTACACTGAAGCTTCTTTGTCAAGTTACTATCCTATTGTGTTGTATACATTACTATAAGATTTATCTACTACCATAATTTACAAGAGAGGAAATGTTGGAATACAAATACTGAATTTGTGCCCAGGACTATAAGAAGAGTTCGTGTAATACTGAAACATAAATACTAATAATTAAAGTCTCCCCTAGGACTAACGAGAATTATCAGCAAGATCTACACAGCTCTGGCCACAAGGGGATTGTGGACGTAACAATATAGTTATAATTAGTTAGTTTACTATAAATATTATTTTTAAAAAAAATTATTTTATAAAATGTTTAAAATGTGGGTGGATGGTGTCACTGTTATAGATATCATAGAACGTACGCATGTTATTAGATAAGGTATAAGAATGGTGTGCATGTTATTATTATGTACGAGATTGCACCATTATATGAAAGGGAAGTATGCATGTTATTTGTGTGATATAGCAACGCTGGATCCTAGATACAAGTCAGTTGAGATTTGGATTGTACGCAAACAAGACGTATATGAAATGGGTCTTCGTACAAGTCTATTGTTCAAGTACAGAAATTATTGTTGTGCTGATCTAGTGTATACCAGTGTTACAGCGACTAATTGATTAAAGAATTGAGTATTATATTGAGTAGCCTTCATTGATATCATTTTATGAAGTAACTGTGAGTCTTAGTCCTGTGACAACTATGTTGTATAGGTTGTAATATATTCCATAAAGGTGTGCACACATTCAACCCTGAACAATCTTTTATATTAAACGTTTAAATTTGCCAAAAACGCATAATAGTGGATTACATTTTAATATTTAGATTACTGTAGTAATCGTAACTAGAGCGTATTTTCTTCTCATATTTGAGATAAGGGGAAGTATCATTATCTTAGGTATGAGCCCTGTTAATGTCAAGTCGACACTGTAATTTAAAGGGGAAGTAACCTATAGTTTGATTCGAGTTACGTATTACTTATCTTTTGGTTTGTATATTAGAAGTAAACTGTTGAAAATTGACAGAGTTTGAGCAATGTTATATTTGTTTAAATAGATTAAAACTTTTTGCAAATTTTTGGTGGAAATCCACACAACTGTACATAGTTAAAATAAGAATGACTAGAATATTTTGGAATTATTTGTACTTGTTGAGACATTAGTTAATATTAATATTAACGGGGACATATTTGTCCATCACGTTATAATCACAATTACCGTTGAGTAGTGACACTTATAATTTAGTTGTGCCAGTGAGCCATGTTTGCTTAAATTGTCTTATAATCTTCCATTGATTGATGGTTGTTAAAACGATATTGTTAAGTACGAAAAATGTACCATGTTGAGTATTACTTGGGTAATTATGATACATTATTTCTTTCATGGGTGGGGGCGTGTCATATATATATTGTTTTTTCAAGAATTGGAACACGCAATGTTTATTCTTCTTCCCCCTCTTTTTCTCATTGAAACAGGATTTTGTGGGCGGGGCTTAGGCTTCCGATCACCTGACGCTTAGTGGGATGACAAATGATTCTACTTAATGTTGGGATTCTGTGTTGATCTTAAATTCTCAGGGTCTGGGAACGACTCATTATTTAAAAGGGGAAGTTCCTATCGTTTTGTTATGAGTTTTGTAATGATACCATGATTTTCACCCCTACTGGTAATGGGTCTGTCCCTTGCACCACTCGGATAGTATTTAATGATTTGTTTGTCTGAAAGACGGAGAGTTTCAAAATATGTTCCTTTGAAAACGTTTGTGTTAGCACTATTTTATTCTAACTGTACATAATAGATATATTGTATCTTATCTTATCTTATACATTACAGACGCTCCTTCTATAAAGAAGATTATTGCGTCCTACGCTCATCCGTGGTCCGAGTCTAGTCTTGCATTTTTATTAATGTTTTAAATGATGTTAAGTTACTGGTTTTCCTGGTTTGTTCAGGCAATCCATTCCATGCCCGAATGCCACTCGGGAAGAAAGAGTACTTATATGCATTTGTTCTCGCTTAAGGGACAAGGAAAGTGTTTCTATCTTTATGTTTATCTGAGATTTGCAACAGGTTGTTATTGTGTTGTATTTCTAAATTAGAGTTTAATGCCTTATGTATTATTACTACTTTACTCTTTGCCCTTCTGTCTCCTAGTGTTTCTAGGTTTAATGATTTGACTAATGGTGTTACTCTTGTTAATTACGAATATTCGCTAGTTATGAACCTTGCAGCTCTTTTTTGAAATTGTTCTAATTTTTTAATGTTTTCTTTAGTTGATGGGTCCCATACAGATGCTGCATATTCTAGTATAGGCCTAACTAATGTAAGATAGCATTTTAGTTTTATGTTCTTATTACATTTGTAAAAGTTCCTTTTTATGAATCCTAAAGTTTTGTTTGATTTTTTTATTACTTCATCAATATGAGGGTCCCAAGATAACTTATCATTTATTATTACTCCTAGATACTTAGCATTGCTAGTTTGAGTTAGTTCTTTACCATGAATGAAGTAGTTTGCTATTATTTGTTTCTTTTTCTTTGATACCCTTATTAGTTGGCATTTTTCTGGGTGAAAAGACATACTCCAGTTTGATTCCCATTTTTGTAGTTCATCTAGGTCTTTTTGTAGGAGTTCACTATCTTTTCCTGTCTTTATTATTCTATAAATTATGCAATCATCGGCAAATAATCTTACTTTTGTTCCTGTGTTAATGCAATTTGGCAGATCATTAATATAAGTTAGAAATAGTAGGGGTCATAGAACAGTCACTTGTGGAACTCCTGAGTTTACAGTTATTGGTGATGACTTAGAGCCATTTATTATCACTGTTTGTTCTCTGCCTATAAGAAAGTCCTGAATCCACTGATGTAAGGGACCAGATATGCCAAAATATTTAAGTTTTTTTAGTAAACTAGAATGATGAACTTTATCAAATGCTTTTGAAAAATCTAGTAATATAGCATTTATTTGGTTGTTATTATCTAATCCCTTTGACAAGTCATCTATTAGGCCTATTAATTGAGTCTCACATGATCTATTTTTCCTAAAGCCATGTTGGTGTGGGCACAGTGCATTAAGTTTGTCTAGATGATTTACTATACTACTATATATAATATGTTCAAGTAATTTACATGTTATGCTGGTTAGAGAAACAGGTCTATAATTACCGGGGTCAGATTTATCTCTTTTTTTGAAAAGGGGGGTTACATTAGCTAATTTCCAATCTCTGGGCACTTTGCCCTGGTTTAGAGAGGCCTGAAAAAGTATTTTAAAGATTGGAGATATTTCATTGGTTAGTTCTTTAAGCAGTCTTGCTGGTATTTCATCTGGACCAGAAGCTTTGTTTGCTTTTAAGTTGGTTAGGAGTTTTTTAATGCCTTTTTCATCTACATTTATATGTCCTATCTCTTCTAGTTTGTTTAAATTTATGAAGATTTCTTTGTCACCTGGATTTGAAAAAGATTATGCAAAGTGTGTGTTAAGGATATTAGCTTTGGTTTCATTATCATTATAAGTTTCATTGTTTTGGCCTTTTAGTGGAGCTATGCCTGTGGTGTCCATTTGTCTTGATTTAATGTAGGACCATAAGTTTTTATTATTATATTTAGAAATTACATTGTTTACATATTTATTTTGCAGCTGTCTGCTTAGTTTCTGAGTTAAATGTTTAATTTTTAGGTATTTTTTATGTAGTCTAATTGAATTAGTTGCCTTAAACTTTTTGAATAGATTTTCTTTTTGTTTACACAGTTTCTTTAGTTTAGTGTTAAACCAAAATTTGTTAATTTTATTTGATGTTTGTTTTGTTGGCACAGAATCAGCCATTATATTGAACATATCACATGAAATAAACTATCAACAACAGTTACACTGAAGCTTCTTTGTCAAGTTACTATTCTATTGTGTTGTATACATTACTATAAGATTTATCTACTACTCTAATGTCCAAGAAAGGAAATGTTGGAACACAAATACTGAGTTTGTGCCCAGGACTATAAGAAGAGTTCGTGTAATACTGAAACATAAATAATCATAATTAAAGTCTCACCTAGGACTAACGAGAATTATCAGCAAGATCTACACAGCTCTGGCCACAAGGGGATTGTGGACGTAACAATATAGATACAAAGATTTATATGTATATAATATACATAATTAGTTATTGTTATAAATGTAGGTTATTTAATAGATTTCATGAGAAGTATTCCAATAAAGAGCATTGTCGTCTTAATTAATTGAGTTGAGTAGATGTAAGTAATGAATTGAAACTATTATATTAAATAATCAAAGTGTAGCCCCGTAACGAAATAACGTTCAATGGCACAAACACATCTAAATATAATTGATTGAGACACAAACACATCTAAATATAATTGATTGAGACACAAACACATCTAAATATAATTGATTGAGACACAAACACATCTAAATATAATTGATTGAGACACAAACACATCTAAATATAATTGATTGAGACACAAACACATCTAAATATAATTGATTGAGACACAAACACATCTAAATATAATTGATTGAGACACAAACACATCTAAATATAATTGATTGAGACACAAACACATCTAAATATAATTGATTGAGACACAAACACATCTAAATATAATTGATTGAGACACAAACACATCTAAATATAATTGATTGAGACACAAACTGTTAACGGCTATTTCGCAAACATGAAATACTTAAGTGAAACCAAAAAGTGTCACCTAAAGAAACCATTAGTATTTACCATAAAATGAGCAATTGTAAGATTGACTCCGCATACATCCACCTGTCTCTTGGAATGAATATGTGATGTATTTTGCTGGTGCAGTTGGGTAGAAAGTAATGCAATCATCTTTTTCAGTAAGTATTAAATCATTATACTGTATTTTCAGTATTTTTTTTTCTAAACCCTCCACACACCACAGCATGTAAGGTTCTTTTTCCCACTTAATGCGACAGTTTTTTTTTTGTTCATTATTATCATCGTGCAAAGTCTCGCTGACGTACACAAATACTACCGTTTCATGAGCTAAGAAAAATAAAAGTGAAAGAAATGTTAAATCATTTTAGTTTATGTTAACTTACCTTTATTTGCTTTACTTAATTATTTACTTTTCTAACATATAAATAAATAAATAAATACTTTATAACATTACTGAACCACAATATTTGTAAAAGTATTTTACTAATTATAAAAAAAAAAAAATGCAGGCAGGTGAAACATTTATAATGCCTGTAATTTTAATTATTGAGTTAGATGTCGAAACGATTCCAAACAAATCCTTAATATTATAAAGAAAGGTATAAGAAATGTCAAACAAAAAATAATTCATCGTTATACTTACAGTGTTTATAAGTTTTAGGTATTTTATGATCTAAGCTAACATCAGGTGCATCAGTCCTAATATTCCAAAGAATGTGAAACAAGCGTTCTGACTCCAGTTCTGTTACCGTCTTATTGAAAACGACATCTATTTGAGAGCTTGTTTTTGTCTTGCAATAGCACATAGTTATTTTATAACCAGAACATGGCTCAGTGATAGTTAATTGGCAAAGCTGAAAAATAAATGATATATATATATATATATATATATATATATATATATATATATGTACAAATATATGTATGTGTGTGTGTGTGTGTATTATAACGTAGCCCATCAATCAGACGAGTTCTACTTTGACTAAAACATCACTGACCATCAACGTGATAAGTCATCATCTTATCAATCAGCTATTAGATGTTGCTTCAGTGATATACAAATGGGCATCCAACACTGTCGTATATACTAAATTTTGTTGAATGTTGATTGTTATCCTGGTTATACTATTTCCATGTTAAATTACATACATTAGAATAAATTAACAAGTTCATTAAATTGTTTATGATGTATAAGTTAGATGACTTTACTAAGCTGTTAGTCTTATTTATGAAGTCGTTAGCTCTGAGCCCCCAATATATGTATATTAGAGGAATACAGCTCAAGTATGCTGTTATCCAAATTATGTAAATGTTATTTATTATGAATACACCAGCGTTAGTAAATAATGTTGATTTTTAATTGTTGTAGATTTAGATTTCTATAATCTGGTTTAGGGGAAATGACTCATGTAATTCAATTGACTATTAAGATGCAAGAGTTAATAAGGCATTTTTCAATCATGTTAAAATGTTAATCATAGATTTCGACGTTGCAGTTAGTTTTGAGGAAATTGCATTGCTAGCTTTAAGTCTTGAGATTCACGAGAAAAATGATGAAAAAAAAGCGAGTGATCATGGGACGAGAGTTGAAAATATTTTAGTTAACTGCTAGATTTTGTCTGAGCAAGACATGTATGAAAATGAGTGTAACTGAATACAAAATGGACTTAGAGCATTTGGACGTTATGAAGATGTTTTTTTCAAATATGGAACTATGTATTTCTATGTAACGGATTTTATAATGTCATTAAAAGTTATTTGTGCTGCGAGAGCTGTGTTATGAAATATATAAAAATATTATACATACAGTCTGTTTCAATTAGACTAAAGGAAAGTAGTTACACCCATAATTAGATACTAGCAGATGAAGTGGCACAAACATTTATTTATTATATTGTTTAATGGTTAATAACAAAAATACCATTAACATTAATATTATTAAGTTGTTATGTCTAAGGATTGATTCCCTGGGTGAGTCGTCATTAGCAGCAAGTAATGTAGAATTTAATTTAGTCCAATGCAAATAAATAATGGCCCTGGACTGATGTAAAGATATATCTTGTAGTACAGTTATAATTATTCATAATTATTAAGGACCACACAGTTGTAAAATTCAAATAAGTAAGTAATCCAGGAGGTAAAGAAATATTGAATATTTAATCACTTGAAAAATTACTTTTATTCAACATCCTCCAGGTAAATATGTACACAATGATAATCCAACAGAAAGAATAATACTAGGAATATTAACTTGATTTATTAAACATGAGCTTCAATAATAGGTGTGAAAAAAAACCTTTATATCCATGTTTCAAAAATAGAAATCACATAATCCATGTTTATATAGAATAGCCTAATAAATAGTTTCAAAAGTTCAGAGAACAATGCATCAGAGTGGCTGTAGTAAATTACATTAGGCAAAAGAGAGCGTTTCTCGGTGAGTTTAGCCTTTTATTCTGGTCAAGTATCGAATAGTTTGGCGCACTCGAGATCATTTCGGATACATCGATTATAATCAACGCAATTGAATTTTAAGAGAGAAAAAATAAATATTACCTATTAACGATTATTAAAACGGAAGTAGTAAATATTTTGCCAAGGGAGACGTTAATTGTGCAAACAATAATACAATTATTCTTCCATCAGTGCAATAGCGATTCGCTTAAAATTATTAATACAAAATTTAAGAATATTTTTATTGTTATGAACTCTGTTCCGTAACAATATATATATATAAGTGTGTGTATATATTAATATGATGTATCGGAAAGTGAACGAAAATGTATAGCGTAGTGACATATTTTTTTTTAATGACGCATTCATTATAATAATATTTCACTTGTTACACTGAATGAATCTTACGAAATATGAATATTACACACAAAAAAGTGACCTATCCCTATCCATAAATAACTACATTCTATATATGATTATATCTTGTTAATTTTTCAAATATAGATTTATATTATTTTATCTTCATGTGTTACTAGTTTCACTAAACTTAATTTAGACATAATTTTGGGACATTTATTCAAACACGACTTTAAAAAAGATTATCAGTTTAGTAAGCTAGTACAGATGTGTATTTGAGTGTTGTGTATGTCTACTGTGAACCAAGTATTACAATTAGAATTGTGCTTCAATGAAATTAATTTTGTCACGGATATTTGGCTATATTTAAAATGTGTACAGTCAACAATTAATATACAAAAGCTAAAACGTTATAAAGTTAAAATCAACTTCATAAAACTTGAATCATTTTAAACAACGTATAAGCACGGTAGCCGAGCGGCAGCGCGTTCGACTGGCGATCCGAAGGTCCTGGGTTCAAATCCTGGAGAAGCCGGGATTTTTTCCCAGGACTTGAGGGTGTCCCTGAGTCTACCCAGCTCTGATGGGTACCTGACATTAGTTGGGGTAAAGTAAAGGCGGCTGGGCATTGTGCTGGCCCTACATCCCCTTGTATGCCGTGGCCACAGAAACTGGTTAACGCTGCTTCACCAGCCCTATGATCACTTTGGTCCGAAGGGTACTTTACTTAACTTTTATAAGCATTATCATTATCATTTTAATTGTATTGTAAGATTATGATAACTTAATCCTAATTTAGATATTAAATATATTTTTTTGTAATTAGCACATTAGTAAAAAAAATGTATATATATATATGGGTATTGCTGCTAAACAAATATAATGTAAGCTTAGAGCGCATATATACATACAACTAAGAACACGAATATAATCTCTAGGCCTCTAGGCTAGGAAAATGTAAAATCTAAAGAGATAATATGATACATTCATGTAGCCAAGAATAATGATGTTTGCTTTCTGGTAACATGTGGAAAAGCTAAAAGTAATGGAAAAGTATTATTACAAGTAAACGCTAAGATGGCTGCAGGATCAGGATAACTGCCATGATTTTCTGACATATAAAAAGTGGGTTTGAGTTGCTGTCTTCGGAATGGAGCCGTGCATTTCAATATTTGGCGGCAGTTGCGATACGGAAACCTCAATCGCATCATTTAAAGCTTCACTAGCTATACTTTTAATAAGGTTATTCTCTTCTTAGAAAATTGGCTTTTGTTGCATTATCGTCAGTGGAAATTTGAAATCTATTTGTTCCTAACATGTGTTAACAAAATGTTTTCATGACTGTATTTATCAAATAAAAAATGTATTTCTTAAAAGAAATCAATTTCTAAATGTACTCACAGTAGTATAGTATAATTCCGATTCTTTCTTAGTCTCAAACAACACCAACGGTCTTTCAGAGAGATTAACGCCAGTTATATTTAGTGATCCATAGAATATAATCTTATCCCGACCCTGCATTAGGCCATTCTTACAAGTAGTGATGCTATCATTTTTGGTGATTCTTACAACTGTGTCTATTGAGTCACATTTAGTATCTATAGAAGAAAGGACAGAAACAAAACAGCAAACATTTTGTTTCTAAAGTTGTGAGCAATGGTAAATATTTAATAAGTCATTTTAAGTGTTTAACCCGTCTGACGGAGTTTGTCTATATTTTAATTTAGGTCAAGTGCCGATTTTTTTCCTACAATGACTAAAAGTGAACTCGGCAGCGTAAGGTCAGTATCATTGTTCTTTGCATATCTGCAATTTCACACTAAAGCTATTATTCATTTGATTTAATGAGAAATAACTTTTTTTTACAACTGTGAGATTACTTTTAAGTCATAGACAAGGAAGAGAGCTCTGTATGTTGTTTTTCATTTTTCTTACTAAACAAACAGATTAGACTTGATTAGAGGATATTAATATATAGACGTTTCGAAAGTGTTTTTTTTTGTTTTCTTTTAAGAGTATTGACGTTCCATTGAACATTTTCTAATTCTCTTTAGCCAGTGACGTGTGGTTAATAATTATAGCTTGTTATATACCATTATCTGCGCCACACCAGGTCATTCTCATAGGATACATATATAATGTTGTTTTTTTTTAGGAAAAAAGTTTACTTAAATTTCTTGAAATGCAAACTTCAGTATTGTTGACTAAGGTACTTAATAATGTTAACAATTTAAAGTCCAGAACAATAATAGTAAACAACATTAATTTTGTATTATAAATAAAAAAAAATAAAAAAAAATTGAAATATGGTTGTGAATGTCAATTTTTTATTCAATAGGGAATTATGACTATATTGTTTAAAATGCATTTGAATAGGGATACAAATGGATTTATGTGCGAATTTTTTTTCTAGTCATCTGTTTATTAATCCCAGTTATACTAAGTCAATTTCAAGTTAATATAAAAAAACGTGCATTTAACAGAATAATGTATACGTTGCTTAAGCATCAACGAAGACATAAATTAATCCTATGAATGTTTAAAATAATGACAATGGCATACAAATGAAAAGTCTATTTATAATCTAGTGTTAGCGTACATTAATAATAACTAGTCTTGTAAAAATAATATGAATTTTAAATACATTTTTTCAAAATACATCAAACTAACACAATACAATTGTAAAGTTTGTTTCGAAATGAATAATGTTTGCTTTTAACTCGAGTGGCATTCACCAACTAGCATTGACAAGTCTTAATTAGGCGTGACCTTTTGAAATTTAAGAGGTCACGTGCTTCCGGTTCTATTTTTAAATTAATAAACAAAAAAGCATGCTTTTGCTGGTGTTTGACAATTGACTTTAACCTCGACGGCCCGTTCTAGTCTTTTAGAATTATACAAAGGATACAAGGTTAGTTAAAAGGAATCCGTTCTTAACATCAAAAGTGAGTAGGCGATAATTAATACTCAAGTGTTACTCGCGTATATCTTTGTTTACAAAATAATTTAATCAAGATTTGAGTTTCTTGGTTATTAAAAAAACACAATGCGTAGATTCATAAAAACAAATAACAAAAATTCATTACCCATAAGCAATAAGTTTGATATTATAAAAAGGTAAAATTTCAATTATGATTTTTACAATCCATCGTTTTCATTTAGCAACATTTTTTGGAAATGAAATAAAATTTAATCTCCTCTAGCTTTTAGTACCTACAATCAGTGACACAATTTTTAATTAAATCATCGAATAAGGCCAAAAATGTTTTTCGTTGCAACCTTTTATGCATGTATATTTGTTAAGACTTGTCAATGAAACAATTAAAATGTTGTATTACTCCATCTGAAAGAGGATTCGGTTATATTTTAGTAAAAAAAAAGTAAGCCTTAAGTCTATCTGAACATTAGTGAAGATTGTGGACTTTTTTGTTCTAGTTTTTTTTGTGAATTTAAAAAGATATACATTGTTATTTATAAGGATGTAGACACGTAATAAGTGCATAATAACTATATAAACTCAGCACACACAAAACTCAGGAAAGACAATGAAGTAAATAAAACCTAACCAATTACCTGTTGTGAATAAAAGAATGGTAAATACCAAAACAAGCATTTTCAACAGTTGACTATTGCTCTTTATAATCTAAAGAAGAAAAAAAAATCATAAATATTGTAAACAATACTTGTGTTACCAAACTCGTTTCTAAAATAGAGGATGTGTATGGGATAAGCCAGGAAATCAAAAATGATGGTCACGAATAGATACCTTGACTAATCATTTCACTATTGTCAGACATAAATTAGATCTATATATTTTTCAAACTTTAATGCTAAGAAACAAACAAAAATTTGACTAGTTCTATCTGTTTAGATTTTTATTATTAGGGGATTAATTAAATCAACTAAAAGAAAACTACAATAAAAACTGTTTATTTGTATATCAAGAAAGAAGAAAGTAAAAAATGTAAATGTTAATGTTTAATTTGGAAAATCTGTGATTGCAATGTCCCATTATATTGAGACAAAAAGTTGCCTGCTATATAAATTTGTGTTTATTTTTCAGCAGTAGATAGGTTTCATTCTTAGTAAGGGATAACCAAATTATATTTTTTAATTGACTAGCATGGGCTGCTAACGCATTTTTGAGGTGCTGCATTGTCTTTTGTTGCATGGAATTTCATAAAAAGTAAAAACTATGTGAATTAAACCTAGAAACATAGCATACTAAAAAATTTATGGAGGGAGAATCTATTTTCTACATATATGTAGGCCTACATTATACCAGTGCTACTAATGGTACGATTATATTTAAATATTAAAAAAAAAATATTAACAAAAGTAATTATAAATTGTGTCATATTTGCGAAACTTTATCATTTATTATGTATGATATGGTCCCATACCGAACTCGAATTCTATGAGACAAAACAATAACTTGAGTTATATTAACAGCGGTGTACTGTTTAATTGAATATCCAATTTGCCGGTGAACCTTTTGGATGCAATACTTGAAAAAAACAAATTGAAAGTTAAGGGAGACATTTATTTCTAGTCATGGGTAGACAATCGAAATATTTTATTGCCTGAAAAACATCATGTCTTGCTCTGACCCCAATACTACCAGCCATGACTCACGCCCTCTACCTAATAGAACTTTCCAAAACTCATGAAATAACAGCCTATATTCTAACGCTACTTCCTTGGCTTCTCTTTCAAATATATCTATGACAAACTCCCAGTCCGCGGCATCCCTATTCTTGTTCAGACCCGATAGTTTTAGTTTTGGGGAGGTATTTCTTAATATTTCCAGACGTCGACCTATCTTTTTTTTATTTCTGTCTCTAGGTGTTTAATATTGATTCTTTCCTCAGATTCTATCCTAAATCTTTCAATGTCCAATGTTGTTTTTATATTATCTGGTTCAATTTGAGCTAATTCTTGATTGCGTTCTGCAATATGTCCTTCTCTTTCCCTCTTTTATTTGATAGTTTATGATGCCTCTCCCACTTTCTTTTCGTTTAACAATTAATAAATAGTATCTCCTTCTACTAGATTATATTATTTCACCAATTAGAGCCAATTTTCTAATGAGCCATTTTTCTCAGCCATTGCAAATATTGAAATATGATTTAACAAAGAAAACTAAAACTTGTTACAGTATTATAAAGTGAACTATTTCGGACAATAGTGCGTATGCTAGTGTTATCGGTAGTATTTGTTATGGAGAAATACTTACAAAGTATAAAATTTATAAGATATAGTATTATAGTATATTTAGTATTATAATTATGTTCATTCAAAAAGGATTAAAAAGTTGCTATAAATGAAAAAGAAAATTGAACTTACGTTTGTTTACAGTAAAATGCATACATTTAAAAAAGCAAATACATTTTATGTGTCACACTAAGGCACATAACACTGATTTCTCTGTTCTTTGTGTCTTAATGGGGAATTAAACAATACTAGAGTCAACTCTAACACGAAATGGTTCGTACAGAGATCATGGGGAAAGTGTGACTGTTAAAACTGCGTTTAGTATGGTGTTGATATTCTTTAAACTGTTAAGAGTCGTGGTGCTGGTGTATATAGTGCTGGTATATAGTATAAAGTGGCTATGAAGCAGACGTTGTACTGTATCGTCCATGTCTTATGGTGCTAATGTAGGTCTCTTGCAGATGTAGTGGTGTTGTTGATGTGATTATGGTGCATATGTTGTTGTCGTCCTGGTGTAGTCTTTCCAGTGTAAACGATAAACTGCGGGCTTTCTATATATAAATCAATGTCCGATTCACTTACCGTAGGTTGAGCGCTGAAATCAATTAAGGAAAAAACAATAGAGTACTCCGTGGCGCTTTATTATTGACATATTATGTGTCTCATAATTGTATAACTGTCATTGGCAGAGACCATTTACATCCGGTAATAATAATCCGCACCAGAAAGCACCATTAGGAAAATATTTTTACGCAATATAAAAAGTATTACTGTTTTGTTTTTTCTGTTAAAATTATTTCGCCGTTCATTTGAAGATGCATTCTTAGAAATCAATGAGTTTACTGCAGGTGTATATAACACTTTTTCATTTTTTCTTCCATTAGTTATTACCCATAAGTATTTTATTTTCTTTTCTAAATTTAGTCTATTGAATGTGGTACT
Organism: Anisus vortex; assembly: GCA_949126835.1. Classification (NCBI taxonomy): domain Eukaryota; kingdom Metazoa; phylum Mollusca; class Gastropoda; family Planorbidae; genus Anisus; species Anisus vortex. Next base: position 19,095,317 of record OX421503.1, read on the forward strand.
TGTATATATTTGTGATTTATTAATTAGCTCTACAAATGTAATGCTCTAAGCTTTGGTTCCTTTATAGAATGGAATATGATGCAGATATTAATCTATTCAGTAATATATTTTTTTCCTATTGCAAACTTTGATTATCAATTGTTTTATAAATATCTTAAAACATAGCATTAAATCAATAACTGTAGTTTCAATGCATCGTTACAGTTATTATAGAAATGAGGTCGAGCCTCTACACCTCAAGAAATACTCAAATCGGTAGGCGTCTAAGAACCATCCATCGTATATACATAAGTGTATCAGTATCATGAAACCATTGAACTCGCATTTCTAACTAACAGTAGATGGGGGAAAATGAGGTTCAACTGGCGTCCCAAAAGCTTCGACGTTGTCTATACATGATAGCTTTAGCGGGATTGCAATGTAACATTGGATAAGCACTAAGCAGACAGCATATAGCAACAAATGAACTCGAGATCCCATTATGATCTGCACAAGAAACTTAGGTTCTCAGCAATGAGAGTTTCTTTCTCCTAGATGAATAGCTTTTCTTGGCTGACATAAGAGAATAAGAGATTAGGAAATTGTTTTTTTCTTTATGTTTATCTGAGCATTGCAACTGGCTGTTATTAGGTTGTATTTCTAAATTAGCGTTTAATGAATTACAGATAACATTTGAGATGGTTGTTGGCGCTTTCGCTCCGAGAGTTACAGGTAGTCTTTAAGATGGTTTTCGGCGCTTTCTCACAATGAATTACAGGTAGTCTTTAAGATGGTTTTCGGCGCTTTCTCACAATGATTTGCAGGTAGCGTTTTAGATGTTGGCGCGCTCTCACAATGAGTTATAGATAGCCTTTGAGATGGTTGTTGACGCTTTCTCACAGTGAGTTACAAGTACTCTAGAGATGGTTTTTGGCGCATTCTTACAGTGAGTCACAACTACCATTGAGATGTGTTTTGGCGCATTATCACAGTGAGTTACAGGTAGCCTTTTAGATGGTTGTTGGTGAGTCTTTACTTCCATGTGTATGTATCGGTTACTAACTTTAGGGCACTGTATGCATGGTATCTATAATCATTAGATATATCTTACGCCTCTCATTTAGTCAGGTAACACATTATCAGTAAGCGACATCGTCTGACTCGGAATCATACTTTTAAACCCACGGGTTTCAAAGCTGGCGAAGTATGCTGCTATATGTTTTTACATATTATAATAGTTTCTAAACTGTATATAACTTTGTCCTGCTAGTGTATGTAAACTTGTTATTATCATTTGATTTTAGTGTAGAGCGTATGCTTTTTTAATTTCAAAATATTTATGGAGTAATAAATGTTATGCCTTCTCGTATTTCTTCTACTTTCTAATATACAATAATATACAATTAATGTTGCATTCGAAAGGCTTCGGAAAATAAATTTCTAGTGTTTTCTGTGCCAAAATCTTTGTAAGGAGATTCGCGTGGTCGTTTGGTGTGTCTTGATGCGTTGCAATTTTTATATTGCTTAGCGGTTAGTGGATTTTCACATAAGTTCAAAAATTTAATTTTTATTCATTACATACTTATAGTGAATTGAGTTATTAAAATTAGCATTGCGATCACAAACATAAACAGATAACAGAAGACACGTGCACATCTTACAGTGTTAACCACCAATACACTCTAATTACACTGGCGGGCAAACACATGAGGGACAAACTGTTTGCACATCCAAAAATGTCAACGCATCAGCGAAAGCGAAAAAGACTCAGTTGGTAGGAAGAAATGTGCACAGCAGCCCGTTTTGCCATGGACGTCAGAGGCTGGATGTCCAAGCCTTTAGTCTGCAATGTGTGCTACCGCACGACTGTGAAGGTATACGAGCGAGCCACCACCTTATTGAGCCAGGGATAATACAAAGGTGTGGGAAAAACGTAGCTTTGCATTTGACTGTCCAGATTGCCCTATAGGCATGCAGCCGGGTGCCGTCTATCAGACAGGATATTGGTAATTCCTTCCTTAATCCACCCTTATCATGCTACGTCTATTGAGCGAACTGGAATAGGAAGATACCAATGTAATCGCCGCCATGTTTGTTTAGTTTTTTAACCAGGCTACTGATCACATGAACTAGTTTGCTCTTTCCATAGGCTTACACAGCTTGAATCACGAATCATGATTTCAAATTTTAGAGCACGTTCTAATTTGTGAATCATCGCGAATCACTGCTGAAACTGATTCTGGTGAATCAAGTTTTCGCGCTATGACACATTTGAAACGGGGAGAATAATCGTGATTTTTTTATTGAATCGCCGCGAATCACTGATTTTTGTTTCTAGTGTGGCTTAGCCTTATCTTATACATTACAGACGCTCCTTCTATAAAGAAGATTATTGCGTCCTACGCTCATCCGTGGTCCGAGTCTAGTCTTGCATTTTTATTAATGTTTTAAATGATGTTAGGTTATTGGTTTTCCTGGTTTGTTCAGGCAACCCATTCCATGCCCGAATGCCACTCGGGAAGAAAGAGTACTTATATGCATTTGTTCTCGCATAAGGGACAAGGAAGGTGTTTTTGTCTTTATGTTTATCTGAGCTTTGCAACTAGTGTTTAAGAGGTAGGAAGAATCGCCCGGTTTCGTTTAGTGACATATAAGACAGTCTGACTGTTATTATCATATATCTTAAGAGTCTTGGTTGATGATCCATACATTTGATGTAAAAAGGAAATAAAATATATATATATATACTTATATCATGCATAAAATGTATCTTTAATTATATCGTATGCATGTTATATCAACCTCAAACATATTTACTGTCACTTACCAATAAATACGTGAAGTTGGCAACACCAACAAACACGGAAGAGGTCAGCACGGTGACCAGGGAAGAAATGTGTATGGAGCGGTCAAGAAAGGGAGAGTTTTTGTGTAATGTGTAAGATCGTTGTGGAGATCTAGAGTATAGTGTGTTAAAATAGATGTTGGTGTTGAGAGAAGGTGAAAGGAAATGTGCTGAAGGTATATCCTGAAATCTGGACACTAATTGTATTGTTAATAGCAAACAATAGCTTGCAGAAAAGAGACTTGTTGGAGTTATTCATTGTGTTAAGGAGAGAATGAAAGTCGGCACTTTAGTAGTACAACAACTCTAATTATGTGACACCGGTCATGACAATATCACTTAGAATAGTGGCGGTGACACTTACTCTTTTTATTCGCAAACAAAAATCCTATTTAAATCATTTTATTGAGGTTTGTATGTAAAAATATTTGTAGAGTTGCAAAGATAATTTAAATTTAGAGTAAAGACTTTATATAATATTTTACACAAGTTTGACGGCAGGGGATTGTGTGACAATCAGGGTGCACAAGTTAGCGTGCGTCCAATTGGACAAAATAAGAGTAGGAGGGGTTACCAACTAAAAGTCACCTGTGAGATACAATAATAAATTGTAAAAAAAAATGGCCGCCTCAAAGAGCTCTGGTTGGCCTCGTCAAAAGGTCGAACACCTGGGACTATTATATATTTTCTTTAAGACCCTAATGTCAGTTAAAGCACCCATCTCTAAATAAACATTGACGGTAAATCTTAACCTTTAATATTTGCGCAGCAGACCTTGTATCTCAAAGTACACATAGCGAGTTGACCGCGGTCCCTAATTAGACAATTGACGACTATTGAATTTACCAAGCGCAGGATTGACCACAAAGTAATAAACAATGGGAAAGCAACTGACAGTCGCCTGTCGATTGCCAGCATAAAAAAGATAACCAGTAGGACCGTGTCGCGTCTAAAATTAACCCTTTTTTATACTAAACTCATAAAGTATTAAATGAATTATATCATGAAAATCCCACGTATTAATAAATATCTTGGACATTTGTAAGATGTCTCGCCACAGCAAGTTAGTATTCTCTATTCATATACATGTCTTCAAGGTCTTTATTTGTTCTTTAATGTAGAAACATATTAGTAATCGATACTTTTTTATTACAAGGTATCATTTTGAAAATTACTCTTTTTTATTGTAAAAAGATCTAAATCTAGTCTAATTAAAAACGCGAACTCTAGGTTTGAAGAGTTCATTATTTATTATATAACCAATGTCCTTGATAAATCTATTCAAATAGTCTAGTGACGAGAATAACAAAAATGCGACTACGTTTGATCGTGAACTACATAAAAAACTCAACAAATCCTACGTTAGTCAAATACCCTTTAAAATCTTTATTTCATTTCTTTTTCACAGTTTTACTTTAAAACGCGAACAGTCCACCCATCAGAATAACAAACATGTCAATGTAATTCAATGGATTTAGTATGTTTGCTAAGTTTCTTCTACAAAATGCACCTATACACTGAACTGATTTACTCGTTTCGTTCGGCTGGTGAGAGGAATCTTTATCGGATATCATGATCATACAGTGAGTGCCAGTTCTGCCTTCTGGACATAGCAAACAATGGCCTCTGTAATCACATCTTTCACGGGAGCAGGTAAGAGAGCAGATATCTTTGCAGGCGAACCCGCAGTTTAGTGGAGAGCACTCTAGAACAAGGTACATTATGAATAGATCATTATAAATGGTGTACAAGAAAGTATATATATTATCTAAAGGTTATTATTATTGCATGCATAATGGAAAAAAAATTGTTTTCATTTTTTTAAACGACAACCGCAAAAATCTGTTTGTCAAAAAAGGAATTTTTTTAATTTTTAAAAATTCATTAATACTACTAAATAATGATATTTTCTGTTTTCCATGTATATATGTATACATATATATATATATATATATATATATATATATATATATATATATATATATATAAGCTTATAGAGAGAGAGTGTGTCCGTAGGGGGGGGGGAGATCACATTCCAGAGGACACATACTCAAAGCTGACGAGCAGGGACATATGCATGCATCGTATTGGCGACACTATTTCCTCATCACATAGATAGGTGTACGTTTTGAGCAGCACTGTCTAGAATCGGTCCCTGTTATATTCCGCATTGCAAAAAAAAAAGAGCTTGATGAGTCAGACCCATTTGAAGCAATGTAATATTCTTCTATAATATGAAAATAAATGAAAATGTCGCTATGTCCAGTGTTCTAAGACTGTGTATTGTTAAAACTGTTGAACCTCCATGCATGAGGTGAGCACTTGACTTTTACAATATATCACTAACTTAAAATGTTTTTCGAATTTCTTAAGTGAAAACACATAAACAATTAACACTAAAGGATTCATTCGTTGCTATTGTTACAATAACTGAAATGTTATTATAATCCAAATATCTGGCACATCTTTCAACTTAACCATAACCAAACTATAGCGCTAAATTGTGTGTCGAAAATATACATAATCTAAAAACAAATTACAATTACAACATTTCATTATTAGCATTATCAGCAAATTATGGGTTTAAATACATGAAAATAAATACCTCAAAATATCTCTATTTCACAAATGTGTAGATCCCCTTCAATCAAAAGAATCATAATGCTTAGAACTCTCTCTCTAAAGTCTATTCGCCATATGGAGTGTTTCACTCCCAAAACAGAAGCCTGTATTGCCGCGACTGTTTTTTTCCCTTTTAATAAGAAGTTTAATACAGCATTCGCTGGTTTGTGTCGGTCTGTAATAAACACAATCAGTTAAAGCTTAAAAAATGAAATATTGTCGTTGAATCAACAAAACAGTGCATGCCATTTGCATGGAATATTTCTTTTACTTTTTTTGGCAATTCTGACAAGTAAAGACATTTTAGATTTTTCATGTACAGAAGAAATGATCATCAGTTTTATGTTGTTAAATTCCTTGGAATCTGTTGAAAATAATCAAGTGTGTTTTTTTTTAATACAACAAAAGCATGTACAAAGAAAACATCATCATGCATTTATTTGGGCTTCCGGTTTATTTGAATATCCCATGTACTTTCTTTAAAATAAACCTTTTTTAAAAAAAACGCCCTCTTTATAACAACATTATCTGACGGACTCTGCCAGTTCTGTCTATTGTCAAACTTTTCAAGAGACATTCCAAATACAATATAGTTTAGGTCCATAATAAAAGCCATACTTCATTGTTAGAGAAGTTTCGTGTTCTTGTTTTACACTATGTAACTCTATAAACAATATACCTGGATATATGTGTATATATTTTATCCAAACAGGATTTTCGAAATAAAGCTCAAAATCTTCATACAATTGGCTGTTTAGGTTGGCACAGTTGTCTCCGCCAAAGTCTCCATCCGTGACCGGCCTACTCTGAAGTTCCTTATGTCTCATTAACTTAACGGTAGTTGGCGGTCCTAATCCCGGGGCAATGAAATGACCTGAAGAATAACAAAATACAAATCATAATTCCAGATCTATTTTTTTTTATTATATATTCAATACAATGAAGAAAATTATTTCAAACAAGTTTATTTTAATAATCTACCTAGTAGTCATTAGTAATTATGGGGTGGTTTCAAAATGTGTTTTAAAAGTCGTGCATTTTAAAATAAACAACAACTGTGTGTCGCATTGTATGTGACTCATTTACAATTTAAATTGTGTACTCAAAATAAATAAGGAAGGAGTTTTCATTTAAAAAGTATTATCATGATTATAGTCTTACAATTATTATTTAAAAAGTTAATTTTAAAACATTATTTTTTAAAAATTAAAAACGTGATATACAATGCAAACTTCATTTTTGTTTTAATTAAAAACGTGACATACGATGCAAACCTCATTTTTGTTTTAATTAAAAACGTGACATACGATGCAAATCTTATTTTTGTTTTAATTAAAAACGTGACATGCGATGCAAACCTTATTTTTGTTTTAATTAAAAACGTGAAATACGATGCAAACCTCATTTTTGTTTTAATTAAAACGTGACGTACGATGCAAACCTAATTTCTTTTATAATATTAGACTTAACCCTTGACTAAAGGACAAAAACGTATTCTCTGTTTTTTAAAGAATCGGTCTAAATTAGTTCTGGCTAATACCAGTATGTGTAAATTTTAAAAGGCAAACTTTTAAGACTGCAAACGTTTTTCTTATAGTGACGAGAAATGAAATAGCCTCATACACAAGTGACATTTCCTTATAGTGCCGAGAATTGAAATAGCCTCATACACAAGTGACATTTCCTTATAGTGCCGAGAATTGAATTAGCCTGATACACAAGTAAAATTTCCTTATAGTGCCGAGAATGGAAATAGCTGATACTCAAGTGACATTTCCTTATAGTGCCGAGAATTGAAATAGCCTCTTTCACAAGTGACTTTTCCTTATAGTGCCGAGAATTTAAATAGCCTCTTTCACAAGTGACTTTTCCTTATAGTGCCGAGAATTTAAATAGCCTCTTTCACAAGTGACTTTTCCTTATAGTGCCGAGAATTTAAATAGCCTCTTTCACAAGTGACTTTTCCTTATAGTGCCGAGAATTGAAATAGCCTCTTTCACAAGTGTCATTTCGCTGGGCAACACTAGAGTACAAGATTAACCCAATCAACATAAGCTTATACTTAACCCCTTTGTTAAAAATAGGAGCCTGGTAAAGATTCATTTTTCTTTGTTGCTCGAAAGTAACTATCTTAGAGATTTTTATGATTATACACGAACAAAATAAAAAAACAACAACACACTGGACCAACATTTAAGTTATAATTATTAATTATTTTTTTAACATTCTAATTCTGAATGCACAAAGTAAAGTCGTGTGAGAATTTGACATTTAAACATATTAAATTGGTTTCTAAACATAAGCTTAGTTTTGCTAAACAAGAAATCATTATTATAGAATGAAACATATTTTAATTAAACCATGTAAGTAACGCATGTTTTTGATATGAATATTTGCTGGCTTTGCATTTTTTAAAAATAATTTCTTGCTTTATATACGAGTTATTCGGTATTTAAGGAGTTTTAAAAGCGTATTTCCAATCTGCCTATCGTCATGGCCACAGTTGCGAAACAGCACTTCTGCGAGTCCTAAATGATGTACTTTGTAGTGCTGATCGTGGCGAACTATCACTATTAGTGTTGCTTGACTTAAGTGCAGCTTTCGACGTAATTGACCATGAGCTTCTTCTAGCCAGGCTTAAAAAGGAGATGGGCATCACGGGTAATGCGCTGCGGTGGTTCACGTCTTATTTGGAGGATAGGACCCAATATGTTGTGGTAAAACAAGCTTCTTTGCAGAGCACACCACTGAGGTGCGGAGTACCACAAGGCTCTGTATTGGGACCTATACTATTCTCTATCTATACTAGTAAACTCGGCAAAATCATTAGTACCCATGGCGTAAATCGTAAGCTATTTGCTGACGACACGGAATTATACATTTGTTTCAATCCTGATCCTGCTTCCTGTGCTGCGGCTGTAAAATCTCTCGAAGACTGCTGCCTGTCAGTGAAATCGTGGATGGTGGAAAATAGGCTAAAGCTAAATGATGATAAAACAGTGGCAATATTGTGTGGGTCTCATGCTAAACTTAAAACCTCTAAGCTAGAAGCAATAAAAGTTGGCACTGCTGAAATTACCTTATCTGACTATGTAAAAGATCTTGGCTTGTTTATTGACAGTAAACTTTCAATGACTACCTATGTCAGCTCTGTCGTCCGGGCATGCTCTATGCAATTACGAGCCTTAGGTCAATTGCGACCTCATCTAAACAAGAAAACAGCAAATGCTGTTGCCGTCTCTCTTATTCTCTCAAGACTTGATTACTGCAATAGCTGCTTGTGGGGGATTCCAAAAAAGCAGATTGAGAGACTCCAGAAGGTGCAGAACAATGCTGCACGCATAGTATCTCTGGTCGAGAGGTCCGCTCACATCACCCCTATACTTAGGGATCTCCACTGGCTCCCCGTGCAAAAGCGAATTGAATTTAAGCTTCTTTCCCTGGCATTCAGCTGCTTGGATGGCACTGCACCTAGCTATCTTCAAAACATTCTTACAACATATGTTCAAGCAAGAGATCTCCGTTCAAGTGAAAATTCATTACTTAGGACTCCCAGTCTTATTGGACATAGAAAGAAAACCTATGGAGTGCGCGCCTTTGAGGCGGTGGCGCCCGTATTATGGAACAATTTGCCTATTTCACTAAGGCAAACTGAAGCAAAGTCTTTTAAAAAGAACCTAAAGTCCTATATGTTTAAGTAATCATTGTCTAATTTGTGCTCTTTTATCTATGTCATGACAGCGCACTGAGCATGCTATTATAGCATGGATAGTTGCGCTATAAAAGTGCTCATTATTATTATTATTATTATTATTATTTAAAGTCGTGCGCACCTCCACTTACATACAAGGAGCACAATGCTCCTTTTCCAGACCAAAACACGTCCAAAATGAACAACATGCTTCCCCAGACAACTTTGATCTCAAAGAGGTTTGGCAAAAGATTGTTAACTATCAAGGTTTCGTTACTGAAAACCTTTGAATCGTTTTCATTCTGAATAATCACAAGGAAATCATTGACGCTAGCTGCGGAAACAAACAATGGGTTAGCCATCAAAAAAGTATCTATTCTATAAATAATCAAAAATTTAACAATGCATTTTTTAATGTATATATATATATATATGATATATGTCCAGGAAATGTTTCATATATATTATTTTTATCTATTCTCATATACTCATTTAATTTGCTGTATGCATTTTTAAAATGATTTTTTTAAAATAATATATTACATGGGTTCAAGGAAAACACAATATGCAACATTTTCTTTATTTCTATTTAACATACATAGTTTATGCATTTTGTCGTATTTAAGATTATGATTAGAAATTCTTTATTTTAAAAATATAACATAAGGTAAGATGAAATTTTTTATTGATCTAAACAAAAGGAAATTTGTATTGATTACACATGTTTTGTCCTTCACCATTTTTTAAACAATATAAAAGAATTATTTCTACTTAAGCACAGAAATATACTTATAAAAATAGACATGCACGCACACAATCACACACTTTATCATACAAGAACAAGTTCATTATTTGTCAGCTATTGTATTCTGGCTGAATGAAGTATTGACGATGTAAATATATGTTTGCTTTTGCAATAATAATTATATTTTGTCTCAATATTATACATTAATTGCTAATTAAGAGAAAAAAAATGTATCAGTTTGCAAGCAGAATATATAGGATTATAGGACATATTTGTTCGTTATTAATCTTCGTTCTTAATGGCAAAGTGGGATATGTTTTAAGTACTTGACAATTTTATATATTTGAGAGCCAAAGATGCAGATAAAATATTCGCATTACCATTAAAATCTCATGGGGTTGCTTGTATTCTTGTTCTGAAACAATATTATGCTATTCCTAAATTGGCTGTGCCGTCTGAATTGCACTGGGTGAGCAAATTTAATTGGTGTCTTGTGCAAACTTGGAAGTGAAGTGTGAGTTCTTATTAGCTAATGCGACCTTCTGAATTAGTTTTTTTTTTAACTTAGGGTAAAAATAATCAAATAAAAAATGGGGGATTGTTTCTAACTTAAAAAATAATAGCTACATACAGTTTTCTGCAAAGTTCAGCCAAGTCCAAGCGAAGAGTATTGGTGTTGTCCACTCGACACTGACGGTTTTTCTCTTGACTATTTGGCAAGTTGTATTATCATGGTCATTTAGCAAAGGATCGCTCATTTTGGCAAGAACACCTAGGTCTTCTAAAGAATATACATATTTCTATTATATGTGTATATATGTATATATATATATATATATATATATATATATATATATATATATATATATATATATATATATATATATATATATATATATATGATATACATATATATAATATATATATATGATCTCTCTAAATATAGATACATAGATACGTAAATTGACAAAATGAATATATTTTTGTTCTGATTAGTTTGAAATATAATATGTATATTCGTGTCATATTTTATTTATTGCAGATTCACAATATAATTTAGTGTGTAATATTTGCAGCCTTTAAAAACAGATATACATACTGAATTGACAGTTAAAGCCAAACCATCCATAGTTGCAGTTATCAAATGTTTCGCAACCTGTAAATCTGTCTCTGCATTTTCCACCGTGACAACGGCAAGTCCACGTTTCGATCTCGTTGTAATTGTTGGATAGGCCCACTGATACAAAGAAATGCATCTATATTTATATATATACTAGCCGGTATATGCCCGATTCTCCGAACGGGCTTTGTATAGACAATGATTGACACAATATTATAGTGTTTTTTTTCAACATAAATAAAGTAATATGTTATTTTAGGGTGTTTTTTAAATGGTCTGTATTTATTTATTTTTTGTTGTTTTTCAGATTTTAATATACACCAGTTCAATATACAACAAAAAACAAAAACAAGAAAACCGTAAAAACAAAGTTTTTTATTATACTCCCTTTATTTGCAAACTAAGTTTACCAACATGTAATTAAATAATTGATTGACTACTGCAAATGAAACGTACAGAAAAAATATCTGTGTCGCAAATCTCAAAAATATCTCCTTACTCAGTATGAATTGTTCTAAAAATAATCTTAGCGCATACTTTTTTTTTCTAGCTTTGCGCCGAAAAACTATAAAAAGTTGCACAGGCATTTTTAACGCGAAATTAAAATATTTCTTATACTTTCCTATTAAGAAATTAATATTGTCATAAGTGTAGTATTATTAAGTCGTTTTAACTGATATGATGTATTGTTAGGCGCCACAAATCTGCTGTCCAAATTTCAGCTCAATCGGACTACGGGAAGTGGTCGAAAATTCGAAGCAAAGTTTTGCTCCCAGACAGACAGAAAGACAGACAGAAATTGCAACTTAAAATAAAGGAAGTAAAAAAAGGATTTTTTTTCTTGCCCACTGTGATATAATGATGTAAGTTTATAGGGTACTTAAACTCCTTCTGTAGAACAGAACTCACATGTCATTTTGACAGTACTTTTAATTTAAAATGATTGTTTGATATATTTTTTACTACAACATTAAGTCGTAAACCTATGTTGATGTTTTATTTTGTTGGTGTTATTTGCTATTTATTTATTGTTGTTTAGGAAGCAAACTTAGAATTACATTTTAAATTAAACAGGAAAAACAATAACAAATAAAACCCATATGAAACAAAGATTATAAAACGTATATGACACGAATTCAAACTTTAGAAATTTGGTCCCGGCAATTTAAACGTTGTCCAACAGTATAAACATTAAAACTTTAAAAAGTTGGTCCAGTCTGCACTTTTTCTTTCCTTCTTCCCAAGGACGGCGATGGAAGTGTTGTAGATGGTTTTGCGAAAGTGAAACCATGTGACATCGGTATGTTCTGGCACATTTTTTCCTGCATCATGGGCCTTGGAGATGTCTTTCTGCGAGGTAAGGTCTGTGAGGGCTGAACTAAGCTTGTTATTGAGTCGCTCCCTGATATTTGGGCTATTAGTATGGCATGTGTTTATGCGTGTTTTCCCTTTTCTCCTAGAGTGGTGAAGCTTCCTTGGGGTTATTTTTATTTTGCTTGCGACCAGTGAGTAGTCTGTGTCGCAGTCAGCACTGTGGTAGCTACGGATTTGGAGTACACTGGCCAGTTCTGAGCGCCTGGTGATAATGAGGTCAAACTGGTGCCAATGCTTGGAGCGAGGGTGTCTCCATGACACTTTGTGGATGTCTTTGCATTTGAAGAAGGTATTAGTTATACACAGGTTATGAGCTCTGCATAGCTCGAGCAGTCGCTGGCCATTGCCATTCATTTTGCCAATTCCGTGAATGAAATTTTGTCACCGGTAATTGAAAAAGTTTTCTCTACAAAGTTTATATAAGTTTTCTTTTCTTGAACACTGTGATCTAATGGTATAAGTTTATTGGCTAATTAAAATCTTTATTTAAAACAGAACTCACAAGTCATTTCGACAATACTTTTAAGTTAAAAATGATTGTTTGATATTTTTTTTTGCGACAACAGAAAGTCGTAGACCTATGTTTTTTTTCTTGTTTTTGTTTTTTGTTGGTGGTTTTTGCTATTTATGTATGTATTTATCGTTGCGTTGGAAGCAAACATAAAATTAAATGTTAAATTCAACAGGATAAACAATAAAAAATGAAGCCCATCTGAACCAAAGTTTATAAAAATTAAACGACACGCATTAAAACTTTAGAAAGTTGGTCCCGGCAATTTAAACATTGCCCGGCAATGGAAAATTTCCCGCCTACAAAGTTTATATGAGGTATACGGCATAAATTAAAACGTGAATATATTTTGTTCTATTCATTTATAAAGTACATTAGCAAACATTGAAGCAATGTTAATTTAAAATGAATACGCAAAATTTGATGACGCCATACAAAAATAATCTCTGCGCCTCCTTTTTTCTTTTTTATTTTTAGCGCGATCGATCAAACAATGATAAAAAGGTTGACTGGCGTTTTCTATGTGAAACCAAACTTTGTCTTCTTCTTTTTTTCCTGTTTTTTTACCAAACTGACCACTGCGTTCATTTCAATTTTTTAAAACCTTGACAGTGTCCACCGCAGTAACGCAAAGAATATTTGTAGCAAATTTCATTGCATTCTATCCAGAATTAAAAAAGATTATGCGACATGTCCTTACATGTATACATACATGCTTACATCTATACATACATACACCTATTAAGATTTATATATATACTAGCCGGTATGAGCCCGATTCTTAAAACGGGCTTTGTGTAGAATAGGCTTGACACATTATAATTTTTTCTGTTTTGTTTTTGCAACATACATAAAGTAGTATTTTTTTGTGGTCAGTATTTATTTTTGTATTGTTTTGCACACTTTAATATGCACCATTTCAATATACAACTATAAAGGAAAAACAAAAAATAATCTTTTTTTTTCTTGCTCAAAGTATGACCACTGTGATCTAATGGTGTGAGTTTATTGGGTAATTAAACTCTTTCTGTAAAACAGAACTCACATGTCTTTTCGACAGTACTTTTATTTTTGTAAATGATTGTTTGATATATTTTTTTACGGCAAACATTAAGTCGCAGACCTATGTTGTGTTGTTTTTGTTATTTGCTATTTAATAATTTATTGTTGCTTTGGAGGGCAAACTTAGAATTAATTTTTCTACTCAACATGTAAAACATTAACAAATAAAACCCATAAGAAACAAAGAATAATTTGTTTTGTTTAATTGTGTTCAATTTAATCGCATAATGATATTTTACATACACTTTATCTACCCATGGAGTAATAATGAGATTGCCCGCTACACAGTTAATATATAAAGCAATTATAAAAACCTTGCCCGTTAAAAAGGTTATCGATGTCACAAATTTAATTGTAAATGACATTTTGTACGCCCGATACAAACGAATTGAACTGAAACTCGAAATATTGCCCGCTAGAAACTAATTAAAACGTGAAATATTGCCCTCTAGAAAGATTTTAATGCGTATATGCCCGCTACAAACGAATTGAAAAAGTTAAAAGTTATGTTTACATACACTCTAAATACTCAAGCAGTTATAATGATATTGCACACAACAACTACAAAGTTTATATTTCGTATACGGCACGAATTAAAACGTGAATATATTTTGTTCTATTCATTCATAAAATACATTAGCAAACATTGAAGCAAAGTTAATTTTAAAAGAATACGCAAAATTTGATGACGTCATAAAAAAAAAAGCTGGCTAGCTATCTCTGCGCGAAATTTGATGACGCAATACAGAAATAATCTCCGCGCGTCCTTTTTCTTATTTATTTTTAGCGCGATCTACCGAAAAGGGATAAAAAGTTGTACTGGCGAAGTCAATGTGAATCAAAAGTTGTGTTTTATTCGCGTTTTTTTGACCAAACTCACCACTGCGGTCATTTAAATTTTCTAAAAAACTTTACAGTGTTCACCGCCGTAACGCAAAGAATATTTGTAGCAAATTTCACGTTTTTATGTCCAGTATTTAAAAAAAGACTATGCGGTATGTACACACATATATACATACATACATACATACATACATATTCCTTTTGAGATTTATATATATACAAGCCGATATGTGCCCGTTTCTTCGAACGGGCTTTTTTTTAGAATATGCTTGACACATTATAGTTTTTTAGTTTTGTTTTTGCAACATACATAAGGTAGTATGTTTTTTTTTGTGGTCAGTATTTTTTTAATTTATTTTTGTTTTGCACACTTTATTATACACCAATTCAATATACAACTAAAAAGGAAAAACAAATAATTTTTTTTTATTTCTTGCTCAAAGTATGACCACTATGATCGAATTTTGTGAGATAATTGGGTAATTAAACTCTTTTTGTAAAACAGAAATCACATGTCTTTTAAAAAGTACTGTTAATTCGAACATGATTGTTTGATATATTTTTTTGCTACAACATTAGTCGTAGATCAATATTTCTTCATTTTTGCTTTTTTTTTTGTTTTTGTTGGTGTTATTTGCTATTTATTTATTGTTGCTTTGGAAGGAAACTTAGAATTAAATTCTAAATTCAACAGGAAAAACAATAACAACTGAAACCGATATGAATCATAGTTTATACAACGTATACGACATGAATTAAAACTTTAAAAAGTTGGTCCGGCAAATTTAAACATTGCCCGGCAATATAAAAATTTCCCGCTACATAGTTTATAAGACGTATACGATACAAATTAAAACTTTAAAACGTTGAGCTCGGCAATTTAAACATTGCCTGGCAATTGAAAAATTTCCCGCTACAAAGTTTATAAGACGTATACACAGAATAGGTGTAGAACAGAATGCACAATCCCTATATACGCAGTCACTAAAAGTTACCATTTTCCGCAATGCAGCGGTCGCTAGAGACGCTACTATAGTAAAATGTGAAAGGATATCTACGTCTGCCATAAATATATACAATATATATAGGGCCTGCATTATCTTTCATTATAGGCTTACTTTTATATAAATTTGACTTAATTACCCATTTTGTTTTGAACATTATATGATTAGGCAAATATGATGTAAAAATATTTATTACCCGGTACTGATTTGGAAAAAAAATGGCTTAGACGTAGCTCGGTACCGGTAACTAAATTGCTACGGCTACCGGTACATAAATATATATATACTTTTTAAACCAAAATAAACTTTTAAAATTATGAAGGGAAATAGGCATATAATTCATAATGAGTTAATATGAGGTTGTTTATGCTGTTTTTTATCCTTTATGGAGTCAGGAAAGCCATGCAGTTTGACATGCTCTTTTTTACGATAATCAGTCGTTTTCGCATCATTGTTGTAGTTTATTACACAACCGTTTATGCACATTTTGCCTGAAATATTAGCTTTGGGTGTTCGAAATTGCGCATTCTGTTTTATACCTATTCTGTGGACATATACAACACGAATAAAAACGTGAGGTAATTTTTTATTGGCCAGATACAACGTAAGATACTCATTAAAACCATTAATCATTACCCATTATAACAATTTAAAAATATCCCGCTATAAATTACGACGGATGTGAATATATTTTGTTCTATTCATTCATAAAGTACATTAGCAAAGGTTGAAGCGAAGTTAATTAAAATGAATACGCAAAATTCGATGACGCCATAAAAAAAAAAGACAACCAGCTATCCCTGCGCAAACTTTGATGACGTCATATAAAAATAATCTCTACGCGTCCTTTTGTCTTATTTTTTTAGCCCGATTGATCGAAAAACTATAAAAAGTTGGAACGGCAA
This sequence comes from Anisus vortex, assembly GCA_949126835.1. NCBI lineage: Eukaryota > Metazoa > Mollusca > Gastropoda > Planorbidae > Anisus > Anisus vortex. The sequence goes on from OX421503.1 coordinate 19,112,018, forward strand.
ATTCAACATGAACCCAAAATGTGTCGTTTTATTCGCGTTTTTTGACCAAACTGACCACTGCGGTCATTTTAATTTTTTTAAAACCTTGACAGTGTTCACCGCCGTAACGCAAAGAATATTTGTAGCAAATTTCACGTTTTTATGTCCAGTATTTAAAACGATTATGCGGTATGTACATACCCAGCCAGCCAGCCAGCCAGCCACATACATACATATTCCTTTTGAGATTTATATATATACAAGCCATTATGTGCCCGGTCCTCCGAACCGGCTAAAAGTTATGTTTACATACACTCTAACTACTCAGGCAGTTATAATGAGATTGCCCGCATGACCTACGACACGAATTTAAACGTGAGGTAATTTTTTATTTGCCCGCTACAACATGAATTACCTGTTAAAATCATTACTCATCACCCATTATAACAATTACAAAATTGCCCGCTATAAATTACGACGCAAATTAAAACATGAATATATTTTGTTCTATTCATTGATAAAGAACATTCGATAGTACTTTTTTTTTTTTTTTATGATTGTTTGATATATTTTTTTACGACAAACATTAAGTCGCAGACCTATGTTGTGTTGTTTTTGTTTATTTGCTATTTATTTATTTATTGTTGCTTTGGAAGCAAACTTAGAATTAAATTTTCTATTCAACATGTAAAACAATAACAAATGAAACCCATATGAAATAATGTTTATAAAACGTATACGACACGAATTAAAACTTTAAAAAAATAGTTCCGGCAATTCGAACATTGCCCGGCAAATTAAACATTGCCCGCTAATATAAACATTGCCCGGTAATTTAAACATTGCCCGGTAATTTAAACATTGCCCGGTAATTTAAACATTGCCCGGTAATTTAAACATTGCCCGGTAATTTAAACATTACCCGGTAATTTAAACATTGCCCGGTATTATAAACATTGCCCGGTAATTTAAACATTGCCCGGTAATTTAAACATTGCCCGGTAATTTAAACATTGCCCGGTAATTTAAACATTGCCCGGTAATTTAAACATTGCCCGGTAATTTAAACATTGCCCGGTAATTTAAACAATGGCCGTTACCAAGGCGATAAGCCTAAAGGTGCCCAGTTCTCGGAACTGGATAAAATAACCCATGGAGTTATAAACAATAGTCTTCCATTTAAATATTGCATTCTACAAATTACGACGCAAATTAAAACAACTTCTTAAACGCATAAATACGCAAAATTTGATGACGCCATATAATTATAAGCTTAAATATAGAGTGTAACCAGGACCACTGCGTTTAAATATGCTTAATAAGGCGTCGGTATTACTTCCCGAAACAGAAAAAAAAATACTATATCTATTTGCTTTGTTCTATGTTTGTAAAGTTTTAAATTATTAATTAGCTTTAAGTCATGTATTCACAGTGTAAAGTATTAAAGTAGTGATAGATTAAGAAAATCAACTACAGTATTGGTAGTGTAAAGAATTTATGTTGTTTACGGCACGTAGACAATTTAAACATGAAGAAAATTTGTTCCCGTCATTGAGTTGAGATAAAAATCCATGCACATAGTTTGATGACGTCAATTTAAACATGAATGAAAAATGTCCCTTCATTGCTATAAAATCCATGCGCAAAGATTGATGACGTCATAAAAATAATCTCAGCGCATCTTTTTTTTTTAACCTTGTGACGAAAAACTATAAAAAGTTGTACTGGCAAAGACAATGTGAATCAAAAGTTGTGTTTTATTCGCGTTTTTTGACCAAACTGACCACTGCGGTCATTTTAATTTTTTTAAAACCTTGACAGTGTTCACCGCCGTAACGCAAAGAATATTTGTAGCAAATTTCACGTTTTTATGTCCAGTATTTAAAAAGATTATGCGGTATGTACATACCCAGCCAGCCAGCCAGCCACATACATACATATTCCTTTTGAGATTTATATATATACAAGCCGTTATGTGCCCGGTCCTCCGAACCGGCTAAAAGTTATGTTTACATACACTCTAACTACTCAGGCAGTTATAATGAGATTGCCCGCATGACCTACGACACGAATTTAAACGTGAGGTAATTTTTTATTTGCCCGCTACAACATGAATTACCCGTTAAAATCATTACTCATCACCCATTATAACAATTAAAAAATTGCCCGCTATAAATTACGACGCAAATTAAAACGTGAATATATTTTGTTCTATTCATTGATAAAGAACATTCGACAGTACTTTTATTTTTTTTTAATGATTGTTTGATATATTTTTTTACGACAAACATTAAGTCGCAGACCTATGTTGTGTTGTTTTTGTTTATTTGCTATTTATTTATTTATTGTTGCTTTGGAAGCAAACTTAGAATTAAATTTTCTATTCAACATGTAAAACAATAACAAATGAAACCCATATGAAATAATGTTTATAAAACGTATACGATACGAATTAAAACTTTAAAAAGTTAGTTCCGGCAATTTGAACATTGCCCGGTAATATAAACATTGCCCGGTAAATTAAACATTGCCCGGTAATTTAAACATTGCCCGGTATTATAAACATTGCCCGGTAATTTAAACATTGCCCGGTAATTTAAACATTACCCGGTAATTTAAACATTGCCCGGTATTATAAACATTGCCCGGTAATTTAAACATTGCCCGGTAATTTAAACATTGCCCTGTAATTTAAACATTGCCCGGTAATTTAAACATTGCCCGGTAATTTAAACATTGCCCGGTAATTTAAACATTGCCCGGTAATTTAAACATTACCCGGTAATTTAAACATTGCTCGGTATTATAAACATTGCCCGGTAATTTAAACATTGCCCGGTAATTTAAACATTGCCCGGTAATTTAAACATTGCCCGGTAATTTAAACATTGCCCGGTAATTTAAACATTGCCCAGTATTATAAACATTGCCCGGTAATTTAAACATTGCCCGGTAATTTAAACAATGGCCGTTACCAAGGCGATAAGCCTAAAGGTGCCCAGTTCTCGGAACTGGATAAAATAACCCATGGAGTTATAAACAATAGTCTTCCATTTAAATATTGCATTCTACAAATTACGACGCAAATTAAAACAACTTCTTAAACGCATAAATACGCAAAATTTGATGACGCCATATAATTATAAGCTTAAATATAGAGTGTAACCAGGACCACTGCGTTTAAATATGCTTAATAAGGCGTCGGTATTACTTCCCGAAACAGAAAAAAAATACTATATCTATTTGCTTTGTCCTATGTTTGTAAAGTTTTAAATTATTAATTAGCTTTAAGTCATGTATTCACAGTGTAAAGTATTAAAGTAGTGATAGATTAAGAAAATCAACTACAGTATTGGTAGTGTAAAGAATTTATGTTGTTTACGGCACGTAGACAATTTAAAGGGCATTATTCACAAGTATTTCCGGGTCACGTGATGTACTGATCAGGAAGTGTTTGTTTACATAATGATAAAGAAGAAATTATAAGAAGTTGTCTTAGTGTGATAGGATTCCGACGTTAAATCTTCACTAAAGAAAAATAAACTATGTTTTCATCGATATCCGCTGATAGATACAAACGTCTTAAATGCATGGCATGCCAAAAGAAGACATAATAACAGAGTATATTATGTTCCAAACACTTCGTAAACGAAGACGGAGATTTCCTTGTCAAGTTTAAACCTTTCACTGCTAGGCCTAAGCGATGGTAAGTGTACTTGCCATTGGCCTAGATCTTCTTAGCTTAAGTCAATGATAAAATGATCTCATAAAATTTAAAAATCATTCTCTTATGCAGTTATGCATATTTCAATTTGTATGTGTGATTAGATAATACCCTACAACTGTGTTGTCAACTCATTAATTGCCAATTAACTTTATACTTTAATAACCCGTCGTAGGCCTAGCTATCTAATAATGATAATGAATAGGCTATTTTTATTATAAAATGCAATCCAATGCGATATTTGCTATCTGCTAGGATAATGAAAAGCCAATTAAACTATTTATATATTAGGCCTACAAGGCTATATAATATATGTAGGCCTATAATAGGCTAGGCTATATAAAATTATTTAAATTAGGCTTAGGCACGAGCTTCTGCTTAGTCTTTAGGCTGAACGGCTAGGTAGGCTAAGGCCGGCAAAGGCAATCATTAGTCATTAGGTCTACTACATTTAAGCCTACACTATATACTAGGCCTATATAATATATAGATCGAGTTATAGGCTAACTATGGGCCTATCATATATATATATGTCATATGTAGGCCTATGTCCTATGTATAAATTCCATATTGATTAGGCTATACAATATGATATGACCTGTGTTACTATGACTATAGTCTGTAGTATTATTAGGCTTAGCCTAGACTAGAGCTGGGGCTAGTGCTCTGCCTTGGATGAACATTAGACACATCCCGGTGCTGCGTTCATGGACCTATAGTGCCTATAGGCCTAATTCATATTATAATAATTAACTCCCATATATGTTTAATAACCTATATCAATCGGATATAAATATTCAGAGTTATATAGGCCTATGTACAGAATTAATCCATTTTGCATCTATTACTCTTGTTGTTAAAGTTAAAATGGTACGGTAACAAAAGAACAATGTGGCCACTTAATTAATAAGTAAATTAAGAACTGAGCAGTATTTTTGCAATTACTGTGTTCCCCCCCCCCTTTTTCCAGTACTATTTATCTTCTTCCACATAGTGAAGTAGAAGGCTTCTTATTATTTTTAATTTATATTTTATGTAGTGGTCAGCTAAAAAGTGGATCATTTCATAGTCATTTTCATCACATAGTCCTACCATTGACCGATAAGCATAATTAAATAGACATATTATGAATTTGGGCCATTTCTTTTTCTTTTAGTGTTAAATTTTGTTGATTGTGCATATGTTTATTGGACATAAAATAATTAATTACACTAATAAAATGAAATAGCTAACTAAATTATATTTAGTTCCATTGCATTACTATAAGTATAAGACAAATTAACATACATATGTTAAAAGTTTGGGTATGATTATATGTTTTATAAATATTTTTTTTTTTTAAGTATTATCTTGAAAACTATGTATTGTAGTACAATTTGGAAAGGGAACATTTATGCTGTAAATGTAATATGTTGGTTTATAATTTTTTTTTTATCTATTTAGACTGAATGTGTCAATCACTGAAACAAATGTCTATGTGGATCATCAAATACAAAATGATGTTAGCTGCCAGACATGAGAAAAAGTTATTGCATCAGTTTATGACACTGCTTACAGAAAATTTAACCATGTGCTGTTAAAGAAGACTGTGTTTCAATTATATCCAGTAAAGGATGGTCAATAATATATTTTTCAAGGAAGAAAAAGTGCTGACATTATACTCAGATTTTTTATTGTATTAAATTCAAAAACAAAAAAGAAAAATATTTTTAGTTTCTTTTTTAATTTTTTGAAAGTTGAAATATAATTATATATATAAATAATTCTCAATGAAACATAAATTACAACAAAATATGTGATGTAAATAAAGATAGAATTTTATTTAGATGTAGACTGATATTATGTATAGAGGAGGATGGTCTTAGGGTTCAACATATACAATTCTTTTTCCTCTAGGATTATATTGCAGCTAAACTTCCAAAATTGTACTTGCAACAAGCTGTCTTCGTGCACCCTGCATCAACATTCTGCTTCAATAACCTGTTGGGAAACAAAATGTAACACGTCATATACATTTTTCTTCTAAATTCAATAGGCCTAAAGTAAAGTGCCTGTCGGACCCAAATTGGTCCATAGGTCAGGTGAGGCAGCATTCACCAGTTTCTGTGGCCACGGCATACTAGGGGATTGTTTGGACAGCACTATGCACAGCTGCCTTTAATTTACCCAACTAATGTCGGGTACCCATTAGAGCTGGGTAGACTTATGGACACCCCAACATGGGAAAAATTCTAGACTTAACCAGGATTCGAACCCAGGAACTTTGGTACACCAGCCGAACGTGCAGCTGCATGGCCCCATGCCCCTATTCAATAATTATAATGTCAATTGAAAACAATACATCCATTAAATTTGCAGATAATAAAATTTTCTTATATTATCCTTATATATTAATACTATTATTGCTTAACTAATATATCTAATGCAGTAACAAATAGGTATAGCTGACACTTTGTAACAATTATAATACGATTTAACCTGATATAAATAAATGTTGGATTTATATACTGGTAGGCCCTATTATGTCCTATATTTTTATAAATACAATATTAATATATGTATATAGGATTTACTTGTAGCATTTTTATCTGAATTGAAACATATATCAAATGTTGAAGTTGAAGGGAGGAATATTCTTTTACATGAAAAAATATTAATTAAGTAAAAAATATATATTACATAGTCTAGGCCTATATCTACAGAATAAAAAAAGTCATTTAGTTTTAGTTTTATTTCATATTAATATATAGGACTATATAGCCGTCACACCAAAATGTGTATTGGCTTCATCATACAATATAGGCTAATCCTAAAATACTACAGCAACGCACTGTGGAGCGCGTAGAGCAAGGTGAGGCACGTAGCACATCTTGGTCATCCACTGCATCTGAGCCCATCGCCGGTCATCTAGACTTGTTCTTGCCACTGGCAACTGGTGGGCCCGGGCGAGAGAGTGAGGTCGACGCCGTGCAACTCTTCTTCACTTTAAACAAACAAACATGCGCAAATCATTAGTCATCCATCGGACTACAAAAAAATGGTCATTGTCGAACACGACGGACGAACAACAACAACAATAGGCCTATAGTATGTAAGGCTACTGGCATCAAGCTTTACATTTGTATTTTTAATAGTTTTAATTTTATGTAGTTTAAAAAACTGTTCTAAGATAATAAGACTATTCAAAGCAGTGGTGCTGATATATCTATAGCCTAATGATGGCCTAATCTATAACTATAGCCTATATACCAGCTGCAGCATGCCAATGAATATTGACTAATTATTAATAGGTTTGATTAGGCCTATATCTTATCACATGCCTCTAAACTCTAAAGACTATAGGTATAGGATAGGGCTATAGTATATGGGGGATATACTCTCCTATCAATGACAATTAAATTAAAATTAAAGCTAGGTCTACAATATGTCACGAAATGTGACTACAAAAAAAAAAAACTAATCTGAAAGTCTAGCCTAAATCATCATACCGGACATACCATAGCCGCCATAGGCAATAGGCCTACTAAATGACTCAAATATGATGATTAGGCTAAATAATTTCATCAAATAAAATAAGTCCTCATAGGTCGGCCTTAAATCAGTTTAATTTCATCAATGCCTAGGCTACAATTTACTTTACTTTACACTTTAATAAAGTATTTACGTTAACTAAACTAAACTGTCAACTTTCTCTTCTTGTACAATTTTAATGGAACGTAGGCCTAATAAAAATGAGGAAGACAATTAAAAGTAATAGGCCTACCTACTTTTCCTGAATTGTCGAGTAGGCCTATGCTGTTCACATGACAGACATTTTCTTCAATGTTGCTTCCACTATTCATACATATGGTAATTATACCATTACAAGTCGTACTCTGTAGGGTAGGCTAACTCTGTAGACTGTAGGCCTATAGCATACTTCGATGTCGATAGTGTCGACTGTCGCTTCGAAAGTCACTCACCCAATAGGCCTAAATCTCTCCATGATTAAACAATGCTTGGCTTTTAAAAACCATTTTCATGTGGATATGTTATAATCACACCCATGTGCAGTGTTTAAGACATCTGTGCCGTTATATACTGTCTCTAAATTCAATGTTTTTAATAAGCATTGATACAGATAAAATAGAGGCGAAAGACGCCATTATTGTTTGTAGTCTGTACAACACGTGACCAAAATGCTATCGCTAAGGACTTGTGAATAAAGCCCATTTAAACATGAAGAAAATTTGTTCCCGTCATTGAGTTGAGATAATAAAATCCATGCACATAGTTTGATGACGTCAATTTAAACATGAATGAAAAATGTCCTTTCATTGCTATAAAATTCATGCGCAAAGATTGATGACGTCATAAAAATAATCTCAGCGCATCCTTTTTTTTCTAACCTTGTGACGAAAAACTATAAAAAGTTGTACTGGCAAAGACAATGTGAATCAAAAGTTGTGTTTTTTTCACGTTTTTTGACCAAACTGACCACTGCGGTCATTTTAATTTTTTTTAAACCTTGACAGTGTTCACCGCCGTAACGCAAAGAATATTTGTAGCTAATTTCACGTTTTTATGTCCAGTATTTAAAAAGATTATGCGGTATGTACATAGCCAGCCACATACATACATACATACATATTCCTTTTGAGATTTATATATATACTAGCTGATGTGCCCGATTCTTCGAACGGGCTTGTATAGACTATGTTTGACACACTATAGTTTGTTTATTCTTTTTTTGTTGATTTTTTTTGCAACATTCATAAAATTGTTGTTATTTTGTTGTGGTCAGTATTTATTTTTGTATTGTTGTTTTGCAGAGATTAATATACACCCATTCAATATACAACTAAAAAGGAAAAACAAATATTCAATTTTTTTAAATTCTTGGTCAAAGTATGCCCCCTTTGCGATCTAATGGTGTTAAGTTTATTGGGTAGTTAAACTTTGTTTCTGTAAAACAGAATTGACATGTCATTTCGACAGTACTTTTAATTTTTAAATTATTGTTTGCTATATTTTTTAAAGATAACATTAAGTCCTAGACCTATGTTATTGTTGTTTTGTTTGTTTGTTGTTTTTTTATTGTTGTTGTTATTTGCTATTTATTCATTTATTGTTGCTTTGGAAGGAACATAGAATTACATTTTAAATTCAACATGAAAAACAATAACAAATGAAACCCATAAGAAACAAAGAAGAAACTTTTTTTTTATGTTTGTTAAATTATGTCCAATGATCGCATAATGATATTTTATTGGAAAATAAAATTATTTCTGTCTTACGAATTTGACAATAATTTTTTAAAAATCAATACTTTGCAATAGGCCATATGCTCATTGTAACACATCTTTATATACAACATTCCTTGTTTTTGACATTGGTGCAAATATGAATAGTTGATTAGGAGAGCCAACTCTTGAGCAGGCAACATATAATTGCCCATGGGAGAAACATGGATATTCCAAATTAATTCCAGTGCACTTGATTGATTGACCCTGTGACTTGTTAATTGTAATGGAAAATGCCAACCTGACGGGAAACTGCAGACGCTTGAAAGAGAAGGGCATGTCTGTTGGAATAATTGGGATTCTTGGAATAAACACATCTTCTCCTTTTCCTTTCCCAGTCAACACTGTCGCTTCTATCACATTAGGGAATAAACTTTTGATACATAAGCGTGTTCCATTACAAAGTATTGGCGGGTTTATGTTTCGGAGTAGAATTATGGGTGATCCAATTTTGAATTGAAGTTTATGCGGTGGCATCCCGGGTGTGTCCAGAGAATTTAAAAATTCCGTAGGGTAGTTAACGGTTTCATTGACATCCGTGACGGAATCAAATGATGCGTATTCAGTACATGTTCCGGGTATCATGTCCTGAATCAGGCCATTCAACTCACTGACAGATGTGTTCTTAGAAGCAAGAATTGCTCGGTTACACAGCCATTCCTTGTTAAGGTAATTTTCCGAAAGGTTCGGATACACTTGGTGGATAAGATCTTGTAGGGATGTCACTCTTTTGCAGAAGTCATCAAAGAAGGTAATGTCCCCTGATTTCATCTGCGTGGGGTAAGTCCCTTCACCAATTTGTAAAAGATTTTCAGCAAAAATGAGTGCACCTGCTTCTTTTTGTTGCTGCACTCTCATATTTGTTCTTAATTTTATTGTTTTAACATTTCGCCAAAGAAAAGAAGATTTGAGGCAAGCATTGATTTCATCCGCTGGTGTTGACCTTGGTATGACAGGAAGAGTTTGACGAAAATCGCCAGCTAACACCGCCAGAGCACCTCCCATGAGTTGACTATTGTCTCTTAAATCCTGCAATGTTAAGTCAAGAGCTTCAAGTGACTTTTTGTGCGCCATTGTACATTCATCCCATACAATTATTTTGCAGGTTTTTAGAACCTTTGCTTGGCCAGAGGCTTTGCTAATGTTGCATGTTGGATGTTGCTCATTGGCAATATTTAGAGGTAACCGTAGAGCCGAGTGCGCCGTTCTTCCTCCATCTAATAACGTCGAAGCAATTCCAGATGATGCTATTGCGATTGCCAAATCACGTTTCATTCTTATTTCTGCAAGGATTATGTTTATTAAGAAGGTTTTTCCTGTTCCTCCAGGAGCATCGAGAAAAAATATTCCTCCTTTTTCTTCATTGACATGATACATAATAACCTCATATGCTTCAGTTTGATCGCTGTTTAACAGAACTTTGTTGGATTCTACATATTTGTGTAGTTCTTCAATGTTATAGTTTTTTTCTCTTATCAGGTCTTTGTCTAGAATATCCCGCTCATTTCTTTTAGGAGGCTGTAATCCTAAGTCTGGTAGTGTTTTGTTGTTTATTGATAAACATTTATCCTCCAACAGAATTAGGGCCAAGTTGAAAATATCTGAAGAACAATTTGAACGAAGTGTTGAACTTGCTCTAATTGAGTTATCACGTGGTAAATCTTCGCTCATGGACTCTCTATACTTCTCCCACAGACCGTTTGGATTGGATGGGTTGCATATAGTAAGAATAATGCAAAAAAGATTTCTTATCTGCTCCGGAGAAGATCTTAAAACAGCCTCTGATAAAGTGTGGTCCCAATGTCTATCATCTTCAAGTAATCCACGCCTTTGGCAAGCTTCTCTGAAAGTCTGGCAAACTTCACCGTTTACAGTTTTTAGATATTCAAAAGAAGTAGGTCCTCGAACTGCATGAAGAAGATGTCTGAGAAAATAGCACTCTGCGTTGTTTGGGTTGACTGTATAGACACGACCCAATGCTTCACTTGCTACGGCATCTTCACCTGCAACTGGTACACCTTGTTTTCTTTTGCAAAACACCTTTTTGGACTTATTCCAAGTGTAAAAGCGAGGTACTTCTGGATATAGCAGTGTCCTGGCAAAAGCGTCACTTTGGCATAATTGAAAAAAAGCTGTCAGAGTTGTATTTGGTGGTCTTTCTGCAAGGGCTTGCGCGTTTTCACGTGTGAAGTAAACTCTCTGCCCGTTCTCTAAGTGAACATTGAGATGAACTACTGTCGGGTGGCGTTCGTGAATTGGGAAACTCATAATGCGCCAAACCGCTTCGTTGCTACTGATGTATCTCCCTATCATGTACCGAGACACTTCATCAAGAGCGTTGTCATCTGTCACTCCAAAGACAGCCATGTCACTTCCTTTGTTTACATATTTGCAGATGTATTTGATAGATTTCACAGAGCTACAGTACTCGACATTTATGTGTGCGAGAAACATTTTGGAAAGAATTGGAGAATAAGGAACAACCCACTTGTTGTCCACTTCGACTTCCGTGTTGCCTTTAATTTTAATTGTTGCCGTGAAACCACCGTCTTGTGGGGCGCGTCTTCTGTAAACTGGATAGCCATCTTCACCAGTCTGAGTATCTTTAATTAATTTCCTAGGATATTTTTTGCTGCATTTTCCGTCTTTCATACAGGGTGCGTTGGTATTGAGATGTCCGCATGGTCCATGAATCATATTTTTCTTCACTACTGCAAACAGATTAGGGTCCGTCTCTGGATCTGGAAACTCTGCAGATATGATTTGATCAATATTGACTGGGTGTAGTTTTTCCTTCAACCAAATTAAATTGTGGGAGTGTGGAAGTCCTCTTTTCTGCCATTCAATGGAGTACATCCAGCATCGGGTTTCTCCAAAAATATTATATTTAGTTAAAATATCAATGAGTTTGATCTGTTTTTGTCTAAACACTCTTGCTATTATGTCTTGACGATCACTTGACGTCTGGCCAAATGAAAGTGATTCTTTGATTTCACCCCAGTCAGGATTGCACGTAAATGTGATAAATAGGTCTGGGCGTCCATAGGATCGAACATAAGACAGTGCATCTTGTGCATATTCCTGCATCTGTCTAGGGCTTCCGGTGAAAGTTGCTGGGAGAATCACAACTTTCCCAATATTTTGAATGTCCCCATCGTTCACCAAAGCATCCTTGAGGTGTATATAGTCTTCCACGCGCAGCTTTTTTTGATTTAGACGTATGTACAGGAGTCGCTCACTCTCAATTTTTGCATACATGTCCACAACGTATTGATGGTATAGTTGTCGACATTGTAAAATATGATTTGTGGATCCATTTCTGATCATCAACCTGTATGCATAAAAGTCTAATGCTGAAACTTTTTTAACAGTTGGTGCACCTGTTACAGGATCAACCTGCTTCAGGTTGAAGTGGTATCCATCCTCGCCTTCACAAAATATGAGCGGGTATTGAAGAGCATCGTACGATCGATGTGTTTCTGAAATGCGTTGTAGTGAATTACTTCGCCTCTGAATTATGATGTCACGTTGATTGAAATCGTGGTCTGACATAATGATGGCGACTTCATTTACTTGAGGAGCATTAAAGCGACGTTCGTGTTCACCGGGCTCTCTTTTGTCTGCACGGATAACAACCTTGTATTCATCATTGGGCATGTTTTCTAGTGAAGTTTTGAAAGTATTAATGAGATGGTTGTTTTCATGAAGCATCCTTTGTAAGCTTAAAACAATATTGCGTCTCACCCCGGGGATACAATCGCATCGATGATCTACTTCAATCTGCTCATTTCCCATAAAGTAGACTTGTAGAAATTGTGGGTTTTGATCAGGAAGCGGGAGAAGAGATCCGATCCGGTGGTATATCTGTCCTTGTACTTTAAAAGTTGTTGCAAAACCGTTAAGATCCACTATTGAGGTAGCACCAAAAGACGTCATCTGAAAACATGAATTGTATCTTCTCAGATTACGCAGGAAATGTTTTGACTCTGAAGTCGTCCCAGACATTAATAACTGCAGATCATTGGGCGGTGTATTCAGGGGAGTAAGTTTAACTTTTCCACTCCTGCAGCACATTCCTGGTGGTTCTGTTTTAAATTTCTTTGCTTGACAATATTTACATATGTAGATCATTCCTCCAATATCAACATAAGGGTGTTGAGCGTAATCATGTTGGGGGTCATATTGGAATCCAGCTAAATTCAAATGTGAACTTCGTGACACCCTTGCCGTGTTTGCACTTTCTCGCTTTTTTTCAAGACGTTTCTGTCGCTCCTCTAATGTCTCGGTATCTCTTGATGTGGTTGCTATTTCTCTCATTTTTTCAAGACGTTTCTGTTGCTCCTCTAATGTCTCCGTAGCCCTTGATGTGGTTTCTCCTTCCCGCTTTTTTTCAAGACGTTTTTGTCGCTCCTCCAAAGTCTCTGTAGCCCTTGATGTGGTTTCTCCTTCCCGCTTTTTTTCAAGACGTTTCTGTCGCTCCTCCGAAGTCTCTGTAGCTCTTGATGTGGTTTCTCCTTCCCGCTTTTTTTCAAGACGTTTTTGTCGCTCCTCCGAAGTCTCTGTAGCCCTTGATGTGTTTGCTTTTTCTCGCATTGTTTCAAGTCGTGTTCGACGCTCCTCTGATGTTTCTATGGCTCTTATTGTCCTGGCCCTTTCCCTTTCTTTGTCATGTCTAGCATCACTTTGTTCAACAGTTTCATTTTTTCGCAAACGTTTGGCTTTTATTGACTTTGGATTCTTTTGTCCAATTAGTTTTCTTTTCTTTGGAGGCATTTAAAGTATTGGCTTGGAAAGTTTATCAATATTTATATATTCAACAATAATGTAGATTTCTTGTATTGACTTGGACAGTTTATCAATATTTATATATTCAACAATAATGTAGATATCTTGTATTGACTTGGACAGTTTATCAATATTTATATATTCAACAATAATGTAGATGTCTTGTATTGACTTGGAAAGCTTATCAATATTTATATATTCAACAATAATGTAGATATCTTGTATTGACTTGGACAGTTTATCAATATATTTATATTCAACAATAATGTAGATGTCTTGTTCACAATATTGTTACTACCTTGCTTTGTAAATGATCACATAAATACTATTTTTAACAATAACAAATGTTGCCCTTCTTCAACAATAATGTAGATATCTTGTATTGACTTGGACAGTTTATCAATATATTTATATTCAACAATAATGTAGATGTCTTGTTCACAATATTGTTACTACCTTGCTTTGTAAATGATCACATAAATACTATTTTTAACAATAACAAATGTTGCCCTTCTTGTTATTTTGAAAGAGAAATGGGCTTACATCTATATACAATCATGTATCATATATCAATATCATACATATCATAAACAAATAAATGCAGCATACAATAAATAGTTACTATTTTTAACAATAACAAATGTTGCCCTTCTTGTTAGTTTTTAGTTTGAAAGAGAAATGGGCTTACATCTATATACGATCATGTAAGATATATCATCATCATACATATCATAAACACATAAACGCAGCATACAATAAATATGGGTATATAGACTATATGTACAACAGACAATAGTTAAAATATGCTTGATTAACTTCTTAACATTAGTATGAAAAATGACATTTAGGCCTATGTTTAGCGGTTAACCAAAACATGTGCTCCGTCTGCTTTCAATAAGCTTTCAATAAGCACGTCGCGGTGCGATGATTTAAAAATGCGCACCAAAAGCTACTCACGTATTTCCGGTAATATAAACATGAATGAATTTTTTTCCCTTCAGTCAAAAAGTTAGAGCGCAAAGATTGATGACGTCATAAAAATAATCTCAGCGCATCCTTTTTTTTCTAACTTTGTGACAAAAAACTATAAAAAGTTGGAACGGCAAATTCAATATGAACCCAAAATATGTCGTTTTATTCGCGTTTTTTGACCAAACTGACCACTGCGGTCATTTTAATTTTTTTAAAACCTTGACAGTGTTCACCGCCGTAACGCAAAGAATATTTGTAGCAAATTTCACGTTTTTATGTCCAGTATTTAAAAAGATTATGCGGTATGTACATACCCAGCCAGCCAGCCAGCCAGCCAGCCACATATTCCTTTTGAGATTTATATATATACAAGCCGTTATGTGCCCGATTCTTCGAACGGGCTTTTTTTTAGAATATGCTTGACACATTATAGTTTTTTAGTTTTGTTTTTGCAACATACATAAAGTAGTATGTTTTTTTTTTGTGGTCAGTATTTTTTTTTATTTTTTTTTGTTTTGCACACTTTATTATACACCAATTCAATATACAACTAAAAAGTAAAAACAAATAATTTTTTTTTATTTCTTGCTCAAAGTATGACCACTATGATCGAATTTTATGAGATAATTGGGTAATTAAACTCTTTCTGTAAAACAGAACTCACATGTCTTTTAAAAAGTACTGTTAATTCGAAAATAATTGTTTGATATATTTTTTTGCTACAACATTAGTCGTAGATCAATATTTATTTATTTTTGCTTTTTTTTTGTTTTTGTTGGTGTTATTTGCTATTTATTTATTGTTGCTTTGGAAGCAAACTTAGAATTAAATTTTAAATTCAACAGGAAAAACAATAACAACTGAAACCGATATGAATCATAGTTTATACAACGTATACGACATGAATTAAAACTTTTAAAAGTTGGTCCGGCAAATTTAAACATTGCCCGGCAATATAAAAATTTCCCGCTACATAGTTTATAAGACGTATACGATACAAATTAAAACTTTAAAACGTTGAGCTCGTCAATTTAAACATTGCCTGGCAATTGAAAAATTTCCCGCTACAAAGTTTATACACAGAATAGGTATAGAACAGAATGCACAATCCCTATATACGCAGTCACTAAAAGTTACCATTTTCCGCAATGCAGCGGTCGCTAGAGACGCTACTATAGTAAAATGTGAAAGGATATCTACGTCTGCCATAAATATATACAATATATATAGGGCCTACATTATCTTTCATTATAGGCTTACTTTTATATAAATTTGACTTAATTACCCATTTTGTTTTGAACATTATATGATTAGGCCAATATGATGTAAAAATATTTATTACCCGGTACTGATTTGAAAAAAAAATGGCTAAGACGTAGCTCGGTACCGGTAACTAAATTGCTGCGGCTACCGGTACATAAATATATATACTTTTTAAACCAAAATAAACTTTTAAAATTATGAAGGGAAATAGGCATATAATTCATAATGAATTAATATGAGGTTGTTTATGCTGTTGTTTATCCGTTATGGAGTCAGGAAAGCCATGCAGTTTGACATGCTCTTTTTTACGATAATCAGTCGTTTTCGCATCATTGTTGTAGTTTATTACACAACCGTTTATGCACATTTTGCCTGAAATATTAGCTTTGGGTGTTCGAAATTGCGCATTCTGTTTTATACCTATTCTGTGGACATATACAACACGAATAAAAACGTGAAGGAATTTTGTATTTGCCAGATACAACGTAAGATACCCATTAAAACCATTAATCATTACCCATTATAACAATTTAAAAATATCCCGCTATAAATTACGACGCAAATTAAAACGTGAATATATTTTGTTCTATTCATTCATAAAGTATATTAGCAAAGGTTGAAGCAAAGTTAATTTTAAATGAATACGCAAAATTTGATGACGTCATAACGAAAAGCCGGCTAGCTATCTCTGCGCAAACTTTGATGGCGTCATCCTGAAAAAAATCTCAACGCCATCCTTTTTTTTATTTTTTTAGCGCGATCGATCGAAAAACTATAAAAAGTTGGAACGGCAATTTTAACATGAACCCAAAATATGTCGTTTTATTCGCGTTTTTTGACCAAACTGACCACTGCGGTCATTTTAATTTTTTTAAAACCTTGACAGTGTTCACCGCCGTAACGCAAAGAATATTTGTAGCAAATTTCACGTTTTTATGTCCAGTATTTAAAAAGATTATGCGGTATGTACATACCCAGCCAGCCAGCCAGCCAGCCAGCCAGCCACATATTCCTTTTGAGATTTATATATATACTAGCCGGTATGTGCCCGGTCCTCCGAACCGGCTAAAAGTTATGTTTACATACACTCTAACTACTCAGGCAGTTATAATGAGATTGCCCGCATGACCTACGACACGAATTTAAACGTGAGGTAATTTTTTATTTGCCCGCTACAACATGAATTACGCGTTAAAATCATTACTCATCAGCCATTATAACAATTACAAAATTGCCCGCTATAAATTACGACGAAAATTAAAACATGAATATATTGTGTTCTATTCATTGATAAAGAACATTCGACAGTACTTTTTTTTTTTTTATGATTGTTTTATATATTTTTTTACGACAAACATTAAGTCGCAGACCTATGTTGTGTTGGTTTTGTTTATTTGCTATTTATTTATTTATTGTTGCTTTGGAAGCAAACTTAAAATTAAATTTTCTATTCAACATGTAAAACAATAACAAATGAAACCCATATGAAATAATGTTTATAAAACGTATACGACACGAATTAAAACTTTAAAAAGTTAGTTCCGGCAATTTGAACATTGCCCGGCAAATTAAACATTGCCCGGTAATATAAACATTGCCCAGTAATTTAAACATTGCCCGGTATTATAAACATTGCCCGGTAATTTAAACATTGCCCGGTAATTTAAACATTGCCCGGTAATTTAAACATTGCCCGGTATTATAAACATTGCCCGGTAATTTAAACATTGCCCGGTAATTTAAACATTGCCCGGTAATTTAAACATTGCCCGGTAATTTAAACATTGCCCGGTAATTTAAACATTGCCCGGTAATTTAAACATTGCCCGAAAATTTAAACATTGCCCGGTATTATAAACATTGCCCGGTAATTTAAACATTGCCCGGTATTATAAACATTGCCCGGTAATTTAAACATTGCCCGGTAATTTAAACAATGGCCGTTACCAAGGCGATAAGCCTAAAGGTGCCCAGTTCTCGGAACTGGATAAAATAACCCATGGAGTTTTAAGCAATAGTCTTAAGCGGGGATAAAGTATTTTCCGGTAACTTGAACCATTTAAATATTGCATTCTACAAATTACGACGCAAATTAAAACAAAATTTGGTTCCCTTCTTAAACGCATAATTACGCAAAAAATGCTGCAGCCATATAATTATAAGCTTAAATATAGAGTGTAACCAGGACCACTGCGTTTAAATAAGCTTAGTAAGGCGTCGGTATTACTTCCCGAAACAGAAAAAAAAATGCAAAATCTATTTGCTTTGTCCTATGTTTGTAAAGTTTTAAATTATTAATTAGCTTTAAGTCATGAGTTCACGGTGTAAAGTATTAAAGTAGTGATAGATTAAGAAAATCAACTACAGTATTGGTAGTGTAAAGAATTTATGTTTTTTACGGCACGTAGGAAATTTAAACATGAAGAAAATTTGTTCCCATCATTAAGATAAAAATCCATGCACATAGTTTGATGACGTCAATTTAAACATGAACGAAAAATGTCTCTTCATCGCTATAAAATCCATGCGCAAAGATTGATGACGTCATAAAAATAATCTCAGCGCATCCTTTTTTTTTCTAACTTTGTGACGAAAAACTATAAAAAGTTGTACTGGCAAAGACAATGTGAATCAAAAGTTGTGTTTTTTTCGCGTTTTTTGACCAAACTGACCACTGCGGTCATTTTAATTTTTTTAAACCTTGACAGTGTTCACCGCCGTAACGCAAAGAATATTTGTAGCAAATTTCACGTTTTTATGTCCAGTATTTAAAAAGATTATGCGGTATGTACATACCCAGCCAGCCAGCCACATATTCCTTTTGAGATTTATATATATATATGATATGATATGATATGATATGATATGATATGATATGATATGATATGATATGATATACTAACCGGTATGCGCCCGATTCTCCGAACGGGCTTTGTATAAACAATGCTTGACACAAAATAGTGTTTTTTTCAACATAAATAAAGTAGTATTTTTGGGGGGGTGTTTTTTTAATGGTGTGTCTTTATTTCTTTATTGTTGTTTTGCAGACTTTAATATACACCAGTTCAATATACATCTAAAAAGGAAAAAAAAATAGTTTTTTTTCTTGCCCACTGTAATCTAATGGTGTGAGTTTATAGTGTACTCTTTCTGTAAAACAGAACTCACATGTCATTTTGACAGTAATTTTAATTTAAAAATGGTTGTTTTATAATTTTTTTGCGACAACACTAAGTTAGAGACCTATGCTGTTGTGTTATTTTGTTGGTGTTATTTGCTATTTATTTATTTATTTATTGTTGTTTTTTAAGAAAACTTAGAATTACATTTTAAATTACACAAGAAAAACAATAACAAATGAAACCCATATGAAATAATGTTTATAAAACGTATACGACACGAATTAAAACTTTAAAAAGTTAGTTCCGGCAATTTAAACATTACCCGGCAATTTAAACATAGCCCGGCAATTTAAACATTGCCCGGTTATATTAACATTGCCCGGTAATATAAACTTTGCCTGGTAATATAAACATGGCCCGGTAATATATACATTGCCGGTAATGTTAGCATTGCCCGGTAATATAAACATTGCCCAGTAATATAAACATCGCCCGGTAAAATAAAAACTGCCCGGTAATATAAACATTGCCTGGTAATATAAACATTGCCTAGTAATATAAAAACTGCCCGGTAATTTAAACAATGGCTGTTACCAAGGGTATAAACCTTAAGGTGCCCAGTTCTCGGAACTGGATAAAATAATTTTCAAATACACTGTAGCTACCCATGGAGTTATAAACAATAGTCTTAGCCGGGGATAAAGTATTTTCTGGTAACTTAAACCATTTAAATATTGCATTCTACAAATTACGACGCAAATTAAAAGGAAATTTTGTTCGTTTCGTAAACGCATAAATACGCAAAATTTGATGACGCCATATAAAAATAAGCTTAAATATAGAGTGTAACCAGGACCACTGCGTTTAAATAAGCTTAGTAAGTCCTCGGAATTACTTCCCGAAACAGAAAAAAAATGCTAAATCTATTTGCTTTGTCCTATGTTTGTAAAGTTTTAAATTATTAATTACCTTTAAGTCATGTATTCACAGTGTAAAGTATTAAAGTAGTGATAGATTAAGAAAATCAACTACAGTATTCGTAGTGTAAAGATTTTATGTTGTTTACGGCACTTAGGCAATTTAAACATGAAGAAAATGTGTTCCTGTCATTGAGATAAAATCCATGCACATAGTTTGATGACGTCAATTTAAACATGAATGAAAAATGTCCCTTGATTGCTAAAAAATTCATATGCAAACTTTGATGACGTCATCCTGAAAATAATCTCAACGCCATCCTTTTTTTTTTATTTTGTGAAAAAAAATTATAAAAAGTTGTACTGGCAAAGTCAATGTGAATCAAAAGTTGTGTTTTATTCGCGACCACTGCGGTCATTTCAATTTTTAAAACCTTGACAGTGTCCACCGCAGTAGCGCAACCTAACCCACATCTATACATACATACACCTTTTGAGATTTATATATATATACTAGCAGGTAAGTTCCCGGTCCTCCAAACCGACTAAAAGTACAACTACAAAGTTTTTTATTTTGAATATGACACGAATTTAAACGTGAATTTTTTTTTTATTTGCTCACTGCAAAATTAATTATCTATTAAGACATTGTCTTTACAATTTAAACATCGCCCACTCCAAATTACGACACAAATTAAATAGCAGATATGTGCCCGGGACTCCGAGCCGGCCAAAAGTTATGTTTACATACACTCTAACTACTCAAGCAGTTATAATGAGGTTGACCGCAAGAAATACAAAGTTTATTTTTCGTATACGACACAAATTTTAACGTGAATGAATTTGTTATTTGCCCTCTACAAAGTAAGTTACCCATTAAAACCATTAATCATTACCCATTATTATAATAGAGCGTTCGCAATGGGCGTGGCTTAGGTTTTTTAGTGACGCATTTGTGTAATTAGAAGCCACTTGGTGTACAAAAATGGTGAAGTAATTCTTTATCATGCCAAATTCACATCTGAATATTGGCTATCCTACGCACAAATCATTAGATAAATCGTCGTAGATCATCTTACTAGTACAAGAGAAAGACTTACATGGTATTTTATAACGAATTTCAACATTTTAAGCTCAATTCGTCATCTTAATATCTGGCCGGTAAGTGTTGCATTTGAATGGATTTATTGAAGTGAATTATTGGATTACTGGAGTCATTCGTTATTTTCATTGTAGGCCTAATCGTTCAATAGTAATATTAAATATTTAATGTAAGAATATTCTTTTTATAGGGCTATTAATCTAATATAGAATTAATAAAATCCATATTAATACATTAATTATCATTTTAAACACAAAATATCAATAAAAAAAAGGTCGAGCCTATATTAAACTATATTAAAACAGCGGCCATTGTAGACCATTACAAAAAATAAACAAAATCACGTGCTTTTTGTCACGTGATTGCAAACGCCTTATTAAAAAAGTGCCTGCTACAATTTAGGACACAAATTAAAACGTGATTATATATTGTTCTATTCATTCATAAAGTACATTAGCAAACATTGAAGCAAAGTTATTAACATGAATACGCAAAATTTGATGACGTCATAAAAAAGCCAGCTAGCTATCTCTGCGCGAAGATTGATATAAATGTTTAGCTTCAATTATTGGATAGGCTCAGTGATACAAAGATCAATGAATATTAAATATATGTATAGCTGCAATTTATGTCTGAAGTTCGATTTTTTTATGAAAGAACTTAATAACTTGCTGTTCTGTTGAAGAGTGTTTTCTTATTCTCATTCTACAATCCTTTCATGATAATAATGTTTATTAAATAGCGCTTCTATCCATGCTTTTGTAGCATGCTCAGTGCGCTCTAGAAGATTACTACATCCTCTAGTACCGCAACTCCTGCAGGGCGGCAGGGATCGGTCGGTGGCAGGGATAGAACATGCGAAGTATCAGTTGGTATTAGGTTGACAGACCGGTGAACTAACCTCTGCACCAGCCGGCGTACAACTCTCTATTATTGTTGCAGTATTGATAAACTCAAACAAGTCACTCATGACCACATCTTACCATGTCCAGCCAGTCATGTTTACAATAACTCAGGACAATCAGCTCGCATTACAATAATATCATCCATTGTGCGTCAAACAATTTTAGTCAATTTTTAATTACACAACCCCATACAGACTCAGAGCTGAACAATTATTATTACTATCACATCACCATTTAATGACATTTCTGGATTAAAAAGAAACTCATGTCAATTTTACAGTAAAAATAAAAGTACGTATTAAATAAATTTTCGTTTACTTACAAAGTGTACATTTGGGTCCGAAATATCCTCGTATGCAGCCATTATTACATGTTCCGTCCTTACCACAGCTACCATCGTCGTCACAGTAGGGGCTGCACACTAAACAATTAAAACATACTTATCTGATCTATAACTTCTTTTCATTTTTTTTATTCCAACGGTGATACATAGTGTCTATTTTGTATTTTTTTTTAAATATATTTCTCAATGTGTATTTGTCAAATATTACATGTACAAATACTTGAACTGCTTCATGTTTCTCCAAGTAAGTACCCCGTCCGACACAATTGATTCATAGGGCTGCTTTTTTGTGGCCACGGTATACTGTGTCCGTCCAGAGTCATTACAAGCTGATGTAGCGCCCCAGGGCAAACGTTTCAGTGCCGCCCCCTTGCATAACGTAATTGCTTGTTTAGTGCTATATTTTCTAAATTTAGACTACATTTGCCGCCCCCATGGAAGTGTCGCCCCAGGGCATATGCCCCCCTCTGCCCTCCGCTATGCGAAGGCACTGCTGTCCATCACCAAGTCCAGCCGGCTTTATTTATCTCCAACTAAAGTCCGGTACCCATCAGAGCTAGGTAGACTCATGGACAGCCCCCAGACCCGGGAACGAATCCTAGCTTTCACCAGGATATGAACCTAGCCAGTCGAACTTGCTGCCGCTCGGAAACCGTATCCGTAACGTTAATCCAAGTAACGTTCGTAATGTATGCCAGTTTGGAATTGTCTAAACGCAATAAGCCAGTGTATAAAGTTAAACTTTGTATTAATTTTATCACGACTCTATTAATTAAAATATTGCATTTCTGTCTAACATAATCATATGACTAACTATTCGTCATATAATTTATACTAAAGTAATGGATTATTAGTTTTGTTGTTTTTATTAATACTGTAAATAAAAATTAACATTACATACATTTAAAACATGTGCTGCCGAAAAATCCTGGAGTGCAGTCGTATTTTCAAGTTCCGTTCATATAGCAATCTTCATTTTCTGCACAGCCTACGTTGCACTCTATTAGTAAATGTATAAAAACACATTATATATATATATATATATATATATCCATTTGTCAAAACTACACTTGCTACCTATAACACTTAGGATAAAATTCAAAGTTCCAACAATGCTCGATAAAAGTAAAAACTTTCATGGTCAATCTCCCAAGTACATCAGATCTACGATCGAGCTACAAGCATCAGAGAAAAGGTGACTGCGTTCAAACTAAGAGAAAAACATTTCAGATCGCGTAGCACCTATGTGAGTAAATAAACTTCCGAACAAAAATGAACAAGCCGACAAAATATAGCCATTTTTTAAACAAAATTAAAAACACACTTTTTCGATATATTTTAATAGCATATGGTAAATGTACATAGCGCTATATAAATATGTCATTTGTAATTTTGTATTATTTACTTGAACTATTTAAGTAATAGTAACCAAATCTTTGAGGTAATTTATATACCGCCATTTAGAGCTTCCTTATGTATGCGAATTTAATTTGATAAATATTATGTAGGACGATAATAAAGTCAATGTTAACATCTTAACCGGAAAAGTAAAGTTTAGTAATCACTATTATCTTATTTGCTTATATATATAGGACTATATATATATATATATATATATATATATATATATATATATATATATATATATATATTTATATATATATATATATATTTATATATATTCTCCGAAATTCCTTAGTGTCGGAAAAACTACATATGTTTTATGTAGGTAAACGAAGGACGATTGAAAGTAAATTGTAGACTTATAGTTTGACAATAACATTTGTACACAATTATTAAACACCAGCAATTCAAGGTTAACGGAAATTACCGTGACTTTTATAGTCATAATTGCCGTTTTACGAACAAACTTATAGTACAAATATTAAATATAAAAAAAAAATATAATAGAGAATAGTGAAACAAAAAAATATAATAAAAAGAATATGTTTGTTTATCCACCATTTAAACGGGCATAAAAGCTAGTATGTATATGTATATACTGAAAGAATGGGTTTGACAACATCACTTAATATCCCGCATCTAGTGACTTAACTCAAACAAATATTCTCGTTAAGTTCAAAGAGTTAATTTATTATAACCAAACGTGTCCCAGACCAGTTTAAAAAAGACTGTTTTAAATTCTATATGTATATTTATTTATGTATAATATATTGTAAGTGTCACCATAAAATATAAAAAAAGCATGTACTTATTTCAAAGTTTGATAGATATTACCACTACTACAGTTACGCAATGTGATAAAAGGCGGACACCTGCCATAACAAATAGTGCAATGTATCACTTGTACGAAATACTAAAGCAAGACACTATGGTTTAATGGAGTAAATAAAACGAATATCAACATCTGCTTGACATACCAAGAGCTACCAGAACTTTCTCTTGCGTACATATATATATACACACATATATATATATATATATTTCTAAGAGTTTGGTCTCTATAATATACATTTTTTTTGTCAATTGTAGGCCTAAATAATATGAACCATGAAATCTCATAATTAGATGCTAACAAATACCTTATCAATACAAAAAACGATTTAATAATGGAATTATAAATTGTGGGTTTATAATGCCAATGAACTGCCAATGTCGACATTTTTGGGGGAGTTTATTTTATGTTTTTATCAAGGAGATATTGATACAACAATGCGTACGTACTAGTTGTGCAGTTATCCCCATAATAGCCCTTGTCACAGCCATGCTTGCATTTTCTATTCGCAAAGAATTCGTCACTCCTTGCACATTGTGGACTGCAAGCTGTTCAAAAAACAACATAATGTACCTTTTTAAATTTTAAAATATTATATTTCAAACTAAATTAAACGTGAAAATGCGAATATTATAATACGTTGTATTAAATAATTATTATAGGCTAAATATATTAACATCTCAGCTGCCGGGTTGTCTTATAACTCTTCAACTCTGTTAAGTAAGGCTACAGGTGTTTTCCTATCTTGCCTTCAGCCAATGTATGTATGTATATATACATATAAATATATACTAAAATATTTTTCTTAAAAACATAATTGCTTTTCATCGAACATTAAACAATATAGCTCAAGCTAAAAGAGTTATGCATTTAAAAAAAAAAAATTAAGTCAAATCTATAGATACAAAAAAAAATCAGTGTGTGTAGGTAAACCGTTCCCCATTGGTCAATTTAAAAACATGTGAATTTTGTGTCACTGACCTATCTAGTCCTATGCCTATATAGTGTCTAACACTGAGCTATAATATATGGAGTGCTCAAAGGAAGTAAATTGTAGGAGAAAATGCGGACTTTTTGATATAGATAAGTGCACTGTAGTGCACTGAGCTATATATTCATGGAGTGATAAATCAAATGCGGACTTAGTATATTTTTTTAAAAATACTTTTTTAATTGGTTTATGTGCTCTTTTTAGTTAGGCTGTATTTGAAATGCGCTATGAGCTTACATTATGTATTGAGATTTACATTAAAAGTATAGCAACCAAACTTGTAATTAATTTTTTTTCAATTTGTTTATTCACATGATAAAATTAATAGGAGTAGCCATACAATTACCATAGTATAAACATTTGGATGATTTACTAAATCTTCTTTAATTTTAAATATACCATCTCTACAATTTTCAGCAATGGACATAAAATGTGTGATTCCATTTTTTTTCTTATATTTAAACATAATTTTTTTAATGTATATTCAGTGTTTCCTTAACTTTAAACAAAATGCAGTTTTCTTAAAAAACAAATCACTTTCAAAATTGTATAATTACTATTATTGTTTCATTCCAATATAATTTATCCACAACCTAAAATATAACACAATCATAATAAAGGTAATCATTTCAATAATGAAATTGTACACATAGACATCACGTTTATGAATTGCTTATTATATATAGGCCTAGTTTTTTTTTTAATCCATCAATAATGAACAATTTTATTTCAACATTTGTTCATATCACACATACATTCAACAACATTGGCATAAAAAGAGAGTTTGAATTCAAAGTATCATAAAAGTAACTTATACAATAATAATTGTATTTTACATTTTCTTCCATTTTATACAACAAAAGATATTCATTTCCTATTAATATAATTTAATGTTGTAGGCCCTATGCATTGAAATCATAATTTATACTTGATGAATAAAGAATATTGAAGAATACGTTTACATGAAATGGCCAATACACACATGTTTATTATAACTTGTTTTGATGTTTTCACTTGATATATACACAGAAGTAGACTATATAATTGAAAATTATTGGTTCTTAAAAAGAACGAGTTTAGAAATTTTGTTTCTTTTTTGCCATGAAACTTTTTAATTTAACATTTTACCAATGTGGTGCATTCTAATTTTTAAATAGCTTTCTATGCAATATTTGATCAACAAAATTACATGATTACATGTTGGTGATGAATCAAATAAGTGGAAATCTAAACATGTAAAAAGCCTTTTATTGTGACACATTATTAAGGTATTTGTGCAAATGTTTGAAACACCTTTTGCATTCAACAAAGTTGACACTGAACGTTTCAGTTCTCTTGAAGAGTTCTAGGCATATAGAAAAGATATCACTATTGGGTATTGTTAATCCTCCCTTATTCTTAAAATGTACAAGACTAACAAGACTATTTGAAAATGTAACATTATTTTCAAAAGATAAAGCTTCTAAACAAAGGCGACATTTAATTATTTTATTTATAATCTTAATCACATATCCTGCAATGTAAGAAATTGCATCATCATCATCATCATCGCCTTTCGTCTCGTCTGGGACATAGGCCACAAACAAAGGCTCTCCAGGCACCTCGGTCTTGGGCCAGTCTCTCCAGCTGCCCCCAGTTGCGACCACTCTTTTTGGTGTCTGCCTCCAGATCCCTTCTCCAGGTCATTCTGGGTCGACCTCTCTTTCTCTCAGAAGAAATTGCAGATTCTTCAAATTTTGACAGTCTGCCTACTTCATAATCTAGGACATTATCTAATAGTATATCTGGTGTAATAGAATCAATACTAATATTAGTTTCGTGATTACCACATATTTCTAAAATCTTTGTATCATCTTGACAAATACAAATACCTCTGCCCCCTTCTATTTCATGCCTCATCAATAGGTTTTTGAATGCCGACGCAAATTGAGTTGCTGTAGGATTGTTATTAAATCATGGGTGAGATAGCGACGGATGGCGGCCTTACGACGCATGTGGAAGAAGCAGGTTTTGGTGAGGAATGAGATGTGGGCCTCAAAGACTGGCAAAGTGTGTAAACCGACGATACGTTCCCATTAAGAATACACCGGCGGGTGAACGCATGGGGGACAGCAATGGACGCAGCAACCCCGTCTCGAGAACCACTCGGTGCCTGGACGCCTGTATTTATATTATAGGATTTGTGCTACCGGGTGACAGTGCAGGTTTACGGGCGAGCAAACACGATAATTATCCTTAGGGGAACCGCAGTGGATAATCCTAGTTGCGGAATTTTTACTGTTACACGGCACGCCACGTATTTTATAAATTAACATTGTGGCTTAATTAATATAAATTAGTGTCTAAATAATACTACATATATACTTTAAAAGTACTTACTTAGTTAACATATATAAGCTTATCATTCATGTGGTTTTCAAAGAATTATGGAGAAAATGTTCAACCATTTCATCTTTTGACTTGACAAAGAAATGAATCCGGTACTTATTAAAACTTACAAGTATAAAAGTATATATATAGAGTCTATATAAAATAGTTCATTTTTATCAAATTACAATGACGCAATTACAAAAAGTTTTTAAATTTTAAGGTCTTTTTATGTATATATAGGTCAGTCTACAGTGCACCTATCTATATTAAAATGTCCGCATTTTCTCCCATTTTTTCTTCTCTATTTTAATTGCTTGAGCACTCCATGTATATATAGCTCTGTGGTGTCTAATAACTTTTCACACCGGACATGTGTCTGCGCTAGCTAAGTGGTTAACGTATCGGACTGCCTTGCGCGTGACCTGAGTTCGATTCTCCAGTTAGTCTATAGGCTACCTTTTTTCTACATTTTTTTTGTCAATCATATTACCAAATACTATAATATACATGGACCGCTTGCTTTAGTATTTCTGCTATATGATGGCTTGAAACACTGATGATCGGAATTCTTGATTCTAAATAACGTAATTGCTATACCGGAAATAAAATTATTGATATACTAGTTCCGTTTTATTTAATCGCTATGATTTTCTCAATGAAAAATTAAAATCGAAAGTAGCACAGAGCGGAAACATTTATAGATCAGTGTTGTGCGCACGGAAAAAGAACATAAGCTCTAAAAATAAAGCAGGCTGTCCATCTTGTTATAGTCAATGATATATTAATAGGCCTACAAGTATTCTTTTAAAGTCGAAAACAATGCGATTTAATTAAACGGAATTTCTATAACAATTACTTCATTAAGAATTGGGAATTGAAAAAAAAAAGAAGATAATAGCATAAAAGACTAAAACAAGCGGTCCATGTATATTATAGTCTATGATATTACTTTTAAAAACAAAAGGCATTGTAAATCTACGGGTAAGTTGGAATTTCGTTCTATAAAAATGCTTGCCAATTTTTTTACCCGATTAGAATATTTATTTTAAATTACTTTTCCTAAAATTATTCAGTTAAAAAAAGTGATTAGGCTTAATTTAATTAACAGATTTAAAGCTGTGTTTTAATTTTAGTTTATAAAATTTGTATTTGCGCCCTTAAAACAGTTCTGTTTTTTTTTTCACTTGGGCAACGTTTGGCAATTCAGGTTGTAGAACATAAAACTCACAGCAGTAATAAATTAGTGAATTATAAATAGGTCCTATTAATTTTTCTGTAGTTTAGCTACAGCTAAGGTATTCTTGTATTGTTGTTTTATTTTTTTTTCTTCTAGGAATGATTCTAAAATTATTCGATATGCTAAATTTAAAAAAAGAAGTTATAATTTATAGGCTATTTTCTTCGCCTTGTCTCACCTTCTCTAAAACTTGACTTCACGTTGTAGTATCCCCCATAGCGTTATATACTGTCATATATTGTTTTTCCAAGAATTGGAACACGCAATGTTTATTTCTCTCTCTCTCTCTTTTCTTACTACACACAATATTAGGATGTTTAGTAGGAAAACAAAAGGTTCTAGATAATGTTGGGATTCTGTGTTGATCTCAAATTCTCAGAGTCTGGGAACGACTCATTATTTAATAGGGGAAGTTCCTATCGTTTTTGTTATGAGTTTTGTAATGATACCATGATTTTCACCCCTACTGGTAATGGGTCTATCCCTTGCACCACTCGGATAGTATTTAATGATTTGTTTTGTCTGAAAGACAGAGAGTTTCAAAATATTTTCCTTTAAGAACGTTTGTGTTTGCACTATTCTAACTGTACATAATAGATAGATTGTATATATTGAACATACCACCTGAAATAAACTATCAACAACAGTTACACTGAAGCTTCCTTGTCAAGTTACTATTCCATTGTGTTGTATACATTACAATAAGATTTATCTACTACTCTAATGTACAAGAAAGGAAATGTTGGAATACAAATACTGAATTTGTGCCCAGGACTATAAGAAGAGTTCGTGTAATACTGAAACATAAATACTAATAATTAAAGTCTCCCCTAGGACTAACGAGAATTATCAACAAGATCTACACAGCTCTGGCCACAAGGGGATTGTGGACGTAACAATACGCTATGCCTACAGTTTGGGGCATTTTCTATCCCCTTTTTTTAATGTTGTATTTTACATACATATTATGTATGTATGTATGTATATATATATATATATATATATATATATATATATATATATGATAATTTTTATGTCTTCATTTGAAAGAGGAAGCTGATTATTGACTTGAGATATTATTATTTTTCACCTTGGTTTGGTATTGAATCAATTTTCTAAAATCAAGGGCGCAATGTCTTAATCAACAAATTTATCAGAATTCAACGAGCTATCCTTGATAATGGATGTAACAATATATATGTATATATACATTTTCTTTTAAATTCTGATATGTATAAATATATTCATCCATACGTGTTGTGCATTGAGCTCCGAAAAAGCCCTTGTCACAGCCAGACTTGCAATTTCCATTTAAATCACACTCCCCGTCGCCCGCACAAAAAGGACTGCACGCTATTTAGAACAATGAAAATACGCACAGATTGTTTATACATGAAACAAAAAACATGATTAGATCTAATTATTTGCATTCAGTAGGAGTTTATAATTTATAAGAATGCACCTTGAGGTGCACATGAAAAACATAACAATTAAAAACTTATTTTATGTAGTTATGTGATGAACCTATAAAATAATGCTTGACTTAGTGTTAAGAGCTATGTTGAACAGCTGCTTATAAAAATGGTTAAATTATTGTTGACGAAATAGGAGAGGCATAATGTTTCATGATTGTCTCATATTAATAGCGTCCAACTCTCTCTCAACGCGAGTTTTGTGGGAGGTACTAAGCTTAGACTGTTCTAAGAATCCACTCTCGTGCCGACCTGAAATTCTCTGAACGGCTAGGAATAATCTATTATTTTGCGTACAGGGGAGTTCATGTTACAACTATCATTTTGATTATGAGTTTTGTAATGATACCATTATTTTCACCCCTCCTAGTAATAGGTCTGTTTCCCGCTCTCCTCCGCGAGTATTTAATGATTCGCGTTGTCTTCAATGCAGTTAGTTTTGTAGATACTTTCCTTTGACCTTGGTATGGACGCTTGTGTTGGCACTATTTTATTATTGCAGTAAATACTACATTTTTTGTACATACTTTATTAGCTGAATTAAATTATCAACAACATTTACACTGAAGTTTCCTCGTCAAGTTACTATTCTATTTTCGTTTCATTGTTTACAATACGATAATATATTTATTTACAACTACAACGTCAAGGAAAGGAACTGTTAGAACGCAAATCTTGAGTTTGTGCCCAGGACAACAAGGAGAGCTCGTGTAATACTGAAATATAAATAATAAAAACCAAAGTCTACCCCAGGACTAACGAGAATTGTCAACAACTTTTACACGGCTCTGACCACAAGGGGATTGTGGTAGTAACATGAGTAAAGGGAACACACATGTGTTGCCTATAATAAACGACAGTGATAGTTTTATTATACATTTTAGATTGATTTTTTTTCAGCCATGCGTTGAACGGGAATGAACGAGAGTGGATACGGTTTGTAAGAAAGGATAGAAGCTAAAACATTCGGTGTGCGATCTGTGGTTTGTTGATATTGTTTGCTTGTAAATAAAATGACTAATGCAGAGAATAAAACGTCATCTCAAATATAATATGTTTTCATTATATCGCTTTGAATGAATCTATAGAGTGAATGAAGCTGTAGATAATGTAATAATGGCCTCTTTCATAATGGCTTACTAAAGCTATAAATAAAGTACGAGACGGGTAACGTAAAAATGTGCGTTTAGCGCCGATGGGCAAAACTTTAGATAAATAGGGTGACAACAAATGGTTATCTCAAATCTCAACACTAGCAATGTCTTAGGAGATCTGAAATACCAATTTATCAGAATTCAACGAGCTATCCTTGATAATGGATGTACATATATATATATATATATATATATATATATATATATATATATATATATATATATATACATTTTCTTTTAAATTGTGATATGGATAATTAGA
The DNA here is from genome assembly GCA_949126835.1 of Anisus vortex. Classification (NCBI taxonomy): domain Eukaryota; kingdom Metazoa; phylum Mollusca; class Gastropoda; family Planorbidae; genus Anisus; species Anisus vortex. Next base: position 19,144,134 of record OX421503.1, read on the forward strand.
TGCAGCCATACGTGTTGTTCATTGACCTCCGAAAAAAGCCCTTGTCACAGCCAGACTTGCAATTTCCATTTAAATCACACTCCGGGCCGGCTCTAGGGTTTTTGGCGCCCTAGGCGAAAAAAAATTCTGCGCCCTCATTAAAGTGCCGGGTATGGAACTTTGGAAATTTGTTTTAGTTAATAAGATAAGATAAGATTGCTTTATTGATCCGAATGAATGGAAAATTGACTTGATTACATAAATTCCGTTTTTTCAGCATAACTAAAACAATATTAAAGAACCATTTGTACTCAAACACAATAGACATTCACGCACACTATCATACCATTTATCATACAAGAAAAAATAATTGTTAATTGGGCTTTACCCAAAAAAGAATTTTATTTTATAACCTTAGATTGATGACTGTGAAATGTAAATAAAACAGTTGAATCAAAAATAACAATGTCTTTGCATTATAGATTAATAATTAGAAATCTAAATTATTATTAGACAAGTTTAATAACATACAGTTTTACATTAGTATATAGGTTTATATGCTTTATAATTGCAATATATACAGTTCTCTTAATAACAAACAGAAACTAACAGTTGGATTACATATAGTTTTTCTGTTTTTATAACACTTAACAAAATACATAAAGACTAGATTCTACTTGATATTGCTTAATATTGGATTATTGTTTTCTTAACTACGGTCCAAAAGTCACTTTTAAATACTGATTGACAGTATTTATGCTCCTATAGCCTAAAACCGTAATGATATTTTTCTTGCTTTCTGCTTAGCAAATTTTTGTATGAGGGCTTTTGAGTATAACTGTCTTGCTATCTCACTTTCAACAGAAATTTTCGCCAGACCCGCATGTCTCACCTGACACATTGTACTACGCAGATAGGTTTTAATTCGCTTAAGTTATGAAAAACCTTCGTTCAGCACTAGCTACGGAAAATGGCAACAACTTAAGCAAAATACGAACGGCTAAACAAATGTTGGGAAATCCATTTTCAAGATTCTGTTGGTAAATGTAGTTGAGGACATCGTCAGGGTTTGATACTGAGTCATGGAGATTATGAGAAATTGCTCTTAGTTCAGAACACTGACGTACAGCAGCAATGTCAGATTTATTCCAACCTTTATTTTTTTCAATTGTTAATGTTTTTTTCAAAGTTTTTGCACATCGACTTAACCTCTGATTTAATCTTGTTTTTAAGGTCAGGAATGTTGTACAAAAATCCAAAGACACCAGATACTTTATTTAACTGGGAAAATGTTTCTTTTACCGCATAAGCAGCAACATAAAAATGGATCTTGAAACCTGAAATATTTACATATTCATCTGTTGATTCGTAATCAACCATATTCTTCTTTTTTTTAATACGAACCGTCTCTTTCGCAAATACTGGTTCTTTTCCATGCAACTTCTTATGCTACTTCAATAGCATCAACCATAACTCTATTGAACTCTATATCACATTTAGCTGTAACCAAAAACTCTTCGGTTGTTTTTTCAGATGATTAACTGCTCTCTGAAGACTCAAGTCATTTTCTTGCAGTATCTTACTAGTTATGTATACTTAAAAAAAAATTTTGTGCCATGTGACAATAAACTTGAAGTCTGAGATATTTTTAAGTAACCAAAGTGCTTCTACCTTCGCAATACTGCCACTAGATTCATTTAGTGTCTTCAGAAATATCTTCCAAAGCATCACAAACATGAGATAACTGGTACCGCAGAGGTGTTACTGCATCAATTCGACTGGACCCTCTTGTGCCACTTAGGGGATATACTGTACTAGTTTTCGTAATTAACAGTCTGAAAATGCACTAAAACAACAATGCAAATAACTCAGCGCCCTCACGACTTACGATTCACGAACTGACTTGAAGGTCACATCACTTCACTATGATATTCTGCCGCCTCATCGAAGCCAGAGTGTGACCGGGGAAGTGAAGGGTTGCCTTTTTTTTTGCACTCCGCTACACACAGCGAGGTTGCCAAGCTAAGTAGCCTAATGTTAGGGCATACTTGACTATTTTCTAAGACAACTTAAATAAAATACCCTTCGTCTTTCATTACCTAGTAATCCATCTGCTTCTGCTAGTAGCGCGCAGAAGCACTAAAATTTAATATAGTATATATTAAATCCCCAAATTAAAAAAAAATCCTAAATTTTGAGCCCCTTAAAATTTTGCGCCCTAGGCAGCCGCCTAGTTCGCCTATATGAATGAGCCGGCCCTGATCACACTTCCCGTCGTCCGCACAAAAATATATATTATTTGTGTAGAAAACTCTATGTTTTCCTATTATCTAAATTTTTGGTACGTATTTTCTTTCGCCCTCCGACAAACTCGGGAAATTCAATTTTGGCTTTTTTGGCACGAAAACTAATATAAGGCACAGAGTTGTATTTGTTGTATCTGGTTTGGCTGAGTGTTGATTAAATAAACTATTTATTGTTTCCCAGTCGTGAACATTTGTTTTAGTATTACTTTAATCATGGTAAATATGTTCATTTATTAAGCTCTTTAAACTTTCATCGGGTGGTTTCAGTGTATTTGTTCTTGGGGAGGACAGAAGATTATACAAACGTAATTAAGATGTAATAACCAATTCACTATAAATATGTCATTCGTCGTTCACAAAGGCATTGTTATATTGAATGGATGTATATTGAAGTGTTTGTAAGTTTATTTTCCTAATGTTAATAATTAAATATGTAAAATACACATTGAATTTTAAAGAATCAAGATTTAATTAATTATTAAAACCAAAGCTGCTTACTTGATGTGCATTTTGGACTATAAAATCCTGAAGTACAACCAAATTCACACTTTCCTTCTTTGTTGCAACTTCTGTTGCCTTTACAATTTTCACTGCAAACTAAGTTGTATACAAAAGGTAATATTTTTTTGATAATACATATACATTTAGAAATACCGTTATTACTAAGTTGTATACAAGAGGTAATAATTTTGTTGATAATAGATATACATTTAGAAATACCTTTAATACTAAGGTAATATTTTTTGTCAATAGATGTACATTTAGAAATACCTTTAATACTAAGGTAATATTTTTTTGAAAAATAGATATACATTTAGAAATACCTTTAATACTAAGGTAATATTTTTTTGATAATAGATATACATTTAGAAATACCTTTAATACTAAGGTAATATTTTTTAATAATAGATTTACATTTAGAAATACCTTTAATATTAAGGTAATATATTTTGATAATAGATACATATTTACAAATACCTTTAATACGAAGGTAATATTTTTTGATAATAGATATACATTTAGAAATGCCTTTAATACTAAGGTAATATTTTTTGATAATAGACATACATTTAGAAATAACTTTAATACTAAGGTATTATTTTTTTGAAAATAGATATACATTTAGAAATACCTTTAATATTAAGGTAATATTTTTTTGATAATAGATATACATTTAAAAATACCTTTAATACTAAGGTAATATTTTTTTGATAATGGATATACATTTAGAAATACCTTTAATACTAAGGTAATATTTTTTAATAATAGATATACATTAAGAAATACCTTTAATACTAAGGTAATATTTTTTTCATAATAGATATACATTTAGAAATACCTTTAATATTAAGGTAATATTTTTTGATAATAGATATACATTTAGAAATACCTTTAATACTAAGGTAATATTTTTTTGATAATAGATATACATTTAAAAATACCTTTAATACTAAGGTAATATTTTTTTGATAATGGATATACATTTAGAAATACCTTTAATACTAAGGTAATATTTTTTAATAATAGATATACATTTAGAAATACCTTTAATACTAAGGTAATATTTTTTTCATAATAGATATACATTTAGAAATACCTTTAATACTAAGTAATATTTTTTTGATAATAAATATACATTTAGAAATACCTTTAATACTAGGTAATATTTTTTTGGTAATAAATATACATTTAGAAATACCTTTAATACTAGGTAATATTTTTTTGATAATAGATATACATTTAGAAATACCTTTAATACTAGGTAATATTTTTTGATAATAGATTTACATTTTGAAATACCTTTAATACTAGGTAATATTTTTTGGATAATAGATATACATTTAGAAATACATTTAATAGTAACAAACAAAATAGATATAAAAAAAAAAGTTTTGTAAAATATTTAAAATATGTTTTTACTATTGAATGAATTAGAAAAATAAAGTACCCAGCTCTGATAGGTACCTTGCCTTAGTTGGGGTAAAGTAAAGTAAGTTGTTCATTTTGATGGTCACGCAATCACCTAGTATGCCGTGGCCACAGAAACTGGTAAATGACTTGAGTCCTACTCGATCTGCATAATAATAACGGTTTGGAGCTATAGCTTCGGTTGACTTAGTGATGGGCCAAACGGTTGGTTCACCATACTGATCGGCGCTCACTAAAATGATCCGGATTCGTTTAACGGATCGACGGATCACTTAGTAACCCCCCTCCCCCCCTCCACTCCATTTTTGTGCATGTTGGCTGCCAAGGGGAGATAAAAACAACTTGGATCCCTTGTTGAAACGCCGTTTATTTTGTTTTGTTACTAAAAAACTATTTTCCCATTAACCAATTTAAATATAAACATAAAAAAGAAATATTTATTTTCATTTGTCTAGTTGTAGGCTACTAACCTAATTATAATTAAACGTTGGTTTTTAATTTAAGCTATAATTGCTTTAATTCCTTTTTTCACCTAATAATTTAAATTAAAATTAAAAGGGTAAGTGTAAATTACCGTTTGGCTTAATCATATTGGCTAATTATAATGCAAAACACCATCAACATTATTTACAATTAGTAGCAAATAAGTGTCCACTCGCATTCGTCATAAGCGCAAGAGAGCTTACGTGAGAGAGTCTGTGGATCCGGGTTTGACCCGGATTTAAAGCCAACTGTAGAAATCTAAATGGCAGAACGGGAACGGATCAGAATTATGTTTCTTGCGTGTCGTGCAAATAGTGTTGAAAATCTAAAATAAATTTAATTTATTCCTTTACAATTTAAAGCGCTCCAGTCAAACCAAGCTAAGCGCAACATTCAATTTATGATTTTACAGACTGTAACATTCAATTTATGATTTTACAGAATGTAACATTCAATTTATGATTTTACAGACTGTAACATGAATTAACGACTTTTTTCTCATGTATGTGGAAGGGAGGAGAGAGGCCACCAGGGCCCCCATATAAATTTAGGAACAGGGCCCCCACATTCCTAAATACGACCCTGGTGTTAATTACTAACAGTGGTGGGTTTATTTGGCATATTAATAATTTCTGTGAGTGTGGCTTCTGCGACTTGAGTGCCCTCGCGTACCTTGGACAACCAGGAGGTGCGTTCCACAGCAAGGCCCTCCCACGTTTTGTGGTCGATGCATGCTTCTCCTGAACACCTCCACTTTTGTGACTATGTCCTGCCATTTGATGTGGAGTATCCAAAGCAGGCATCGCAGGTGAAAGCTATTGAGCTGCTTTATTAACTTAACGTATGCAGCCCAGGTCTCGCTTCCATAGAGGATTGTGCTAAGCACGCAGGCCTGGTAGACATATTTTTGTCCTGTCAGTGAGGTGGGCATAATACCATACTCCTTAGCTGAACCTTGCCAATAAGGATACTGCCTTGCCAATCCTGGTTTGTATTTCTTTTTCCAGGGACAGTAAGCGCGAGATGTTTCTGCCAAGGCAAGTGTAGTCCTCGACATCATCCAAAAAGTTTCGCTCAATGGAGATTGCTGGAAGGCAGTCTATACCTTGCCTCATAATATTTACGATATGCTAGTGGTACTCAGCAGTGGAGTTATTATTTCCCAAGGTCATTTTCAGGAACCCGATACCCACACGGAGGGAACAAGTCTTTTAAAACTTGAGCGTCTGAATAAAACATTATTGCCAATTTCCTCTAGGGTTCAATGTTTTAATCTGCAGTGCGAGCGTAAATCTACAACAAAATACAAACAAATGAAAGCATAATGTTTTTAACTAACCTATGCACGTTAAATCTAACTCTATAGATATTTTTGTAGCTAAATTATGTTATGTTTCTAATATATTAAAAGCAAAGTTATTTTATAATTCTAAGATATTACAACAAAATATTTTAACAAAGTCAAATTGTTTGCTTACGTGATGCACAGTCGGGACCAAAGTAACCCTGTTTACACTTTTGTGAACATACTCCTTTTTCATTACAACTGCCATCGTCCTCACAAGTAGATTTACAATCTGTGGTAAGTATAGGAATATATTTCAATTCAAAATACTTTATACTTGTTTGAAAAGTTTGATTGCAAATGTGTGCAGAAAAAAATATATAAAGTTCAAAAGCAATTTGTATATTACATTAAAAACACTGCAGAATTCATAAAGTTATATATATATACGTATATATATATATATATATATATATATATATATATATATATATATATATAATAATAATAATAATAATAATAATATTGAAACACACACGCTCGTTATTTTCTCCCAATACAAATATAATTAGATCGCTAATTTGTGGGTAGGGTCTAAGAGTTAGTCATTCCACTTTTACTGCTGCTGCGCACTAATTTGACACTTCACCATTTAAGAAGATTAAATTTCACTCGTCTCTTGGAAGAGTATTCACATTTATAGGGTAATACCTGTGGCGTAGCCAGGTTTTGACGCTAGGGGGAGGGAACTTTTAAGAAAAAATACCAATTTTTAGAAATTTTTCCAGATTACTAGAGAAACTACGAATTTGTACGTATCAAGTGTTATGAGAAAATCCTGTGCCTCAAGATACACTCACTGTATAATAGTGCAGTAATTTTTTTTAACCATTCACGATTTTTACTAGCAAATATTAGTGATGGGAATTTCTGCAAAATAGATTGCATGTACTGCTCATTTTCGGGATGAGTATAAAGTGTCGAAAAATATTTATAGAATCAATGCGAATGCTTCTATATGGCTAAATTCTTCTACGTTTTAATTTTGAAAGACGAGATAAACCGCCAAATAGACATTTTATAGAGATTAAAATAAAACTAAAGTTTCAACATTTTTTTTACTGTATATCTATGTGTCAATTACAAAATATGATACGTTATAGGAACGCTCTATTCTTTTCTAATGTTTTCCTCTCAGCTATTAAAACACCACGCCCGATTGTTATATCTTTAGCAAACGGAATTTCTTTAAAACAAGTTATTTCTCTTCTTTTCTTCTTTCTTTTAAATTCAGTGGGTATCTTTTCTTTTTGCGAAGTTCATGTAACCATGCTTTCGATCACTACAAGTATACGGCCGAGAAGAAGAAAGCCGGCGCGCTTTAAGTCACATTATTACTTTCGGCAAGTACACCAGACTTGAACCCCTCCTTTTGTTGAGAATGCGAGCGAGCGTACTCTTTTGGGGCTCGGAGAACTAACTCTGCTATGTCAACGCACCACTGATACATAACCTTAAAAAATAGGCAAAAACGGTTGGCCGTTCCTGTCTACTCTAAGTTCCTGTTTATGACCTGGTATCCACTAGAAAGGGGGTCGGCAACCTAAGGCACGCAGAGCGATTTTCAATGGCACGGGAGAGGTGTTTTGATGAAAACTAAAACAACAATATTTTTCAGTAATATTTATATTGAGTGATAATTATCTATTTCTATTTCCGCTAATATTTCTAATATTATGTGTTTGTTTTATTATTATTATTTTATAAAAGATTAAATGGTCACACAAAATATAACTTTAACATGACCAAACTGTCAAAAAGTAGTTGAAAAATGTATAAATATTATATGACTAATATAATAAATGCACATTTTCTGAGCATTACATTTACTACCCAGTTTGTATGATTACTTTGTATCAATTCCGATAAATGTAGTTATAAAAAAAAAGAAGTAAAATATAATTAATTAAAAAACATCTCAGTTAAACTGATCACAAAATAATAATAATATAATGAATATAATCCGTTGATAGATATGTATCTTGACAACTAAATGATAGCCTTTACAAAATAGTGACCATAAATGTGAAAGTTTGGTAATATAATTTTGTATTTGGTATAAATGCTAATAAAATGGATGATAATCACATACACATTTTTTTTTATTAAATGTAAAACGCTTTAACGATTTACTCTACAGAGTTCCTTTGCTTTTGGCCTAGCTACGGATTTAAATTATTTACTTGTCTTATAAAAAAACAAGTATAAACAAGTATAATAAAGCAGGTTGACTTATAAGCTTTTGGCACGCTGAATTATTTAGAAATCCTAGCTTGGCACACCATTAGCAAATGGTTGCCGACCCCTGCTAGAGTGTGACCTTCACTTTGTATCCAATTAAAGTACCGTAAAATACAATAAAATAACTAGATCTAACAAGGTTCATTAATTATTTTGTATCAAATTAAATTGTTGAAATGCAATTTAAAAAAAAAAATTAGAAACAGAATAAATTGTGCTACATGGTTTGTTATAATTATTAAATTATTTTTTCCCGAAAATGCCCTTTTTTTTCGAAAATGGTCGTAGGGGGAGCTGCTCCCCCCCTGGCTACGCTACTGGGTAATACATGTATACAGGGTAGTGCAACCTGGACGTATGTCGAGCATTAACCCCAACAGGGGGGGGGGGGGGGTACAGGTTTTATTCCCGCCTGTGTTATACCATAATATTATGCACAACCCACTACTAGTCGCCTTTTACGGCATGCTGGTGGTACCATGCAGTAGAGTTATTTTATCACAAGGTCATTTCCAGGACCCTGATACCCACACGGAGGGAACAAGTCATTAAAACTTGAGCGTCTCAATAAAACCTTATTGCCAACTTGCTCTTAGGGTCAATGTAAAAATACATTTTAAAAAAAAACATCTGCAGTGTGCTCCTAAAACTGCAAAACAACAACAAATAATAACAAAATTTTTTTTCTAACGTGAACAAAACAGGGACATCAGAAAAAATAACTTTTTTCGTTTGCACGTTAAATCTAACTCTAAAGCTATTATTGAAGCTAAATTATTTTATGTTTCTAAGATATTACAACACCCGTTTTTTAAAACATAGTCAAAAAGTATACTTACGTAAAGTGCAGTCGGTACCAAAAAAAAACGGTTTACACGACATCAAACATGTTCCATCTGCATCACAACTGCCATCCCCATCGCAATTAGGACTACACGCTGGAACAAAAGAGGCTTTGCATTAAGTATAGGCATATATTTCATTTCAAAATACTTTATACTTGTTTTAAAAGTTCGATTGCAAATTTAAAGCGAAAAAATATATCAATTTAAAAAACAATTTGTATATTACATGAAAAATACTGCATAACTCTTAAAGTGTATTGTCACATATTAACAGCAACCAGTAGTATTCACAACTCACTCTCCCTTCTTTTGTGGGAGGGGCTACAAATCTTTCTTTTGTTGTCTTTTAATGCCATATAGTGCAAGCATTTATTTTTTCTTACAAAAGGAGAGCAAAATTCTGGGATTTTATATGCAAGCAGTGTGCAACATCTGTGAAGAGTTCACTATTTAACGTACTGGAGAAATCCCCTTAAAACATTTATTATGGGCTACGTAATATGTATCAACATTTTACCCTTCTCGTAGTAGACTTATCTCACCGCTCTTCTTAAGCAGTATATAAGGCCCTTGGGTGTTGAAAAAGGTTTTTAGGCCGTCTGATAAATGACGCTTGTGTTAAGCTAAAGCCACACTATATTCAAGATTCACGTTTTGACTGGAATCCTGATTCAGCGAATCACTAGAATCTTGTTACAGAGCGAATCAGAATTACATGTTTCACAATCACCCATGCCACACGTAAAACACGATTCACATAAAATCACGAGTTACTGAAAGTTTTGAGAGTGACAATTCTTGACGCGCCAATTTTTTTTCTAACTTTTTGAATACATGCCATGATTGCGCCTATCTTGCATACAGTCAAAAATGTTGCCAGAGGCGATCTCAACAAGAGAAATACTTACACTCTCACTTCCATTTTTGGCTTCAGGTTGGTTCTTTTATCTTTCATAAAATTTTAATTTTCTCTTACTGAAAAGCAGAAGTGATCTAATCTAAGTTTTAAACCAAGTTGTTTATAAGTTCAAATTACAACCCAGTGCCCACCACCTCATTTCTGCACTGAAATGATTGGAATTAATGAATGATTCTAACCCTTACCCTACGTCTAAGTTTACCTATACCTATATACCAATTACCTATATACCAATTACCTAGAATTGCAAACTCTGCTTCTAAATTTAATATGACATTTCATGAATTATTTTTAATTGTCATAAATTCTTTATTACAAACGTTTGGGAGGAGCCCCTGATGGGAGAATTTGCCAAATTAAATTTGATTTAACACTTTTTTAAACCATTATGTTGATAACAGTACAGAATAGTGCCCTCCATTTTTGTTAAATGCAGTAAGGTTACAGTTCGTAGAGAAAAATATCCATGGATGTTGTTGTTGTAATTTAAATTTTAAAAATGTGTTAAAAAGAATTCATTTCTATTTAAGGAGACAGCTATCAATCTATGCATTTCCTGTATAGAATAGGAAAATCTACAATTGGAGAAATTATCCCAGAGTCATGTAGTCCTATCACAAGTATTCTTAAAGACAAATACATGGTGGTAGGTTTCCTTCAGATATTAACTAGATAATTATACTAAATACCATCAATAAGCACTATGGAAACAATGGAGATGAAAGTGGAAGAGTAACTTGTTGTTTGTTTGCTTTAATTTAATATATACAACTGTACTCATTTGCATTGTTATATACAAACTATCTGTGTTAATTAAATCTGGTTTCAGCAATATGAATGCTAAGCATAAATCCTATTAAATGTTCAGTCTATCAATGAAAAACATATAAAAATAAAATAAAAATAACAAAACTACAAAGTACAATAGAGCAAAAGTATACAAACATTTATTTCATTTTTTTTTAACCAACTAATTGAGAACTCAATGAAGATAAAAAAGTATTCACATCAAGTTTACTTATATGCTAAAAACAGTAATTACACATTGCCACGGCTACTTCTGGTGTATTGGATACACCGATTGAGGTGAGATGACTGTGGTGTGTACATATAACAGACACATTATAACCAATATATCAGACACAAAATAACCAGAGGGCAGCATGCAGGGAATCTTCTGTCTGTTTTCTCTTGAATGGTCTGGAAGGGGTTTCTGCTACTGGTCTAGAAAGGGTTGCTGTTTGTGGTAAGGTAATTGTTTCTGCTGGTTCATCTTCTGCTGGCTGGCTTGGCTCATGACTGTCAAATGAAGAAGTGCTTTGCTGAGACATGGCAGTGTCAGCATCCTCTGCATTGCTGCTTGTAGCAGGTGCCTGCAAAAGACAATACATACACATTGTATATTAACAGTAAAAAAAACGTAATCAGTAATATTAAGGCTCTTTGCAGGTGCTTGCTATAGACAATACATTATGTATTATTATGAGTGAAAACAGCATATTAAATTGAAATACTATTCTATTTTAGCTTCCCAAAACTGCTGATGAATGGAAAAATGTAGCTGATAACTACAACACAAAGTGGCAGTTTCCACTGGCAAAAGCAATAATAAAGCCAGAGAATTGAGGAAAGAACTGAAGGAGTACTTCTGGAACAAAGGGCAAGTTCCTTTTAAGTGGCAACATTTATATGGGAGGCAAGCACAGCCATGAGAACATAAAAGAATTAATTTGGCATTTAGCAACATGGTGCAAATGATTGGCAGTAGTTTGCTACAATGACCCACTGAGTTATATATTTATTTGAAAAAAATATTTAATTTAATTTGTTTAACTTTGAAATTTTAAATTACCATATTTGATATAGTCCCTGTGCTGATATTAGTCAATCCTCTTAGAAAATTCATGGCATTAAAAAAAAAGCCATTTGCTTATCCTAACATCTGCAGTTCCAGCATCACTCTTATTAGTGCGCAGCTCCCTGGTATAAATATTTCTCAGAGAATGCATTTTTTAAATGTTTTCATCTGAAAAAAAAAATGAACAGTTGAAATTTATACATGTGATTTTTGTCTTATTTTAATCTTATGTTTATTACAAGTTTTCTTATTCTTAATATGATGTAGATCGTTTATGATTTTAGTTTGTGCCCCCATAATAATCAAGGCATAATGATATATATCATAAGTCTCTATTTTTCTGCAGGGACAGATTTAGACTTTATAATACCCTAACCTTTTTGATATATGGGGACCTTTATAAGTCAATATAATATATATCAGGGCTAAATTGAGAGTTAATGCTAAATACAATAAAGAAGTATATAGATAGATAAAATATAATTCTTTACTTTAAAATCATTATATTCATAAGAAACTTAAAAAGACAAGTTATGATAAAAAGAAGAAAAAGTTCTTTTATCATGCAAAATTTACAAAGGACCATTATCTAATCTCTGAAACATTTTATAAGTATTCAGTAATTATTTTAATTAATATGCCTTCATCCATAACTTTTGTTCTTGTAATCAACATCAAGATATTATTTATTTTATTTTTCTTCATAATGAACAAACATATCACTGAAATCTTTAACAAAATCCTAAAGTGAAGCATACATTTTCCTACATACATATTGACTAATTTGAGAGTATTGCAGTGATTTACTAGTGTTGTGAAATTCATCCAGAAAGGAACTAGTTAACTAATATAATTAACATCATAATTTCAAACTCCTACATTTTTTCCTAAATTTTTATAGCTTGATTTGTTATTTTCATAATTTAAGTAGTAACAATATGCTGATGCAATGCATCATTTATTCCATCATAACTATCAAGTATTGTAATGCTGCAGTACATTTATATATATATGTCAATTGCTAACTCGAACAATATAGTGGAGGCCTTTAAGCTATAGCTTGTTTAGCTTAGGCCTATAGGTAAATCCGTCCCTGCTTATATGAAGTGCAATTATAATATTTTTCATCAATAATTATTATAGTCATGCTCCTTGAATGTCCTACCTAAAAAAAAAAAACTATAAATACAAAACTATATGGTGTCCAAGACCAATACAGGAGTGGACACTTCATATTCAAGACCCAGTACTTTAGTACTGTATAGCCTATATACTCATCATAAGTAGCTTTACTCATTATTTACTATTTACTGCATTGTAGGTCAATAGTTGCGTAGACCATTGGGAGTACTAAATACATAAAGCATGGTACAGGACTATACTGGTCCAGCAGTATATCAAAATTTATTATTTATGAACAATTTATGAGTGGATGATGACACTTGTAGCGGTCTACTGCTTCTAGTCTAGGCCTAGGGCGTAGGACTAGTAGGACGTGTAGGCCTATTGAGGCTATTCCTATTATTATATTAGTATTTTAGTACATCTAGCTAGGCAGTAGGCTACATCATCATGATCATATTCATAACACTATAATATTATTATTATTCACTAGTAATAGTAATAATTATTATGGCTATGTTACAGCCTACACTACTCGTTTACATTTACAGTACAGTGAATAAAAAACGAAAGTTAGGCCTACTTACCGGTGCACTCGATCCCAGTCTGTTAAGTGACATTTATTCTAACACTAATTGACCAGAAAGCTTTCTTCTTTATGTCATTTCGATAGCTAGATAATTTAATATATTCTGAATACATTAATGTATTTCGTAGATCTCAATAAAAATAATTGTTTTCTCTGTAAGTTGATCAGAACGCCTGTCGATTTAGTAGCAGCCATTTTTGTTGTATTTTTTTTAATAGGTTAATAATCACATGATATTTTAGCGCTTCCCATTGGCTGACACAGCTTGAATCAAGAATCATGTTGCCAAATTTTAGAACATGTTCTAACTCTGTGAAACATTGCGAATCACTGCTGAAACTGATTGTGTTGAATCAGTTTCGCGCTATGCCACATTTGAAACGGGGTGAATCATCGAAATTTTTGAATTGAATCGCAGCGAATCACTGATTCTTGAATATAGTGTGGCTTAGGCTTTAGCCTTATTTTTCTGTCGCTGTGCATAGTAATTTTATTGTATACATTTACAAGAATTTGCTTTATTTCTGGATTAAAGATTCTACTGAATGAACAAAACAATTTACACCCTCGTTACTATTGTTAAGTTACTGAATCGTTATTTGCAATAAAATATATATGTATAACACTAAGTTCGGAATACAAATATCTACCAGTGCTGGTTTAGTTCTGAGTTAGCACCCAAGGCAAAAAAGAAGATAGTGTATCGATGAAGAATAAATATAATTAAATACAACGTCAACCCTAGGACGAACGAGAATATAGAACATCATCTACACTACTCGGACCACTAGAACATAGTGGTCGTAACATTATATATATATATATATATATATATATATATATATATATATATATATATATATATACATATATATATATTGTTACACATTAATAGCGCCCAGATGTCTCTTTCAACGCAAGTTTTTGTGGGATGCACTAATTTTGGACCATTTCCTTTCATGATTGTCATTTGTGTCTACTTTAGTGATGACTGCAAAAATTCTAGTAATCCACTCTTATACCGACTTGGAAGTGTGATGAGTCAGACTATAATTATTTAATTGCCTAGTTTTTGTTTAGTTGTGATTACCTCCTCTTTGAAAACTGGTGGTCACAGACCTTTCAGTGACCCTAGGTGACCCTTCTCCAATTTACCATGTGGTGTGTAAATGTATAGTTTTTAGAGTTAGAGAGAAAAGTGTATTGTTACGTCCACAATCCCCTTGCGGCCAGAGCCGTGTAGATATCTTTGAAAATTCTCGTTTGTCCTAGGGTAGACTTTGGTTATTATTTTTTATATTTCAGTATTACACGAACTCTCCTTATTGTCCTGGGCACAAACTCAGGATTTGCGTTCTAACAGTTCCTTTCCTTGACGTTGTAGTTGTAAATAAATATAGGCTACTATCATATTGTAAACAATGAAACTAAAATAGAATAGTAACTTGACGAGGAAGCTTCAGTGTAAATGTTGTTGATAATTTACTACAGGTGATAAAGTATGTACAATAGATGTAGTATTTACAGCAATAATAAAATAGTGCTAACACAAGCGTCCATAACAAGCTCAAAGAAAAGTATCTACAAAACTAACAGCCTTGAAGACAACACGAATCATTAAATGCTCGCGGAGAAGAGCGGGGAACAGACCTATCACTAGGAGGGGTGAAAATAATGGTATCATTACAAAACTCATAATCAAAATGATAGTTTTAACATAAACTCCCCTGTACGAGAAATAATAAACTATTCCTAGCCATTCCGAGAATTTGAGGTCGGCACAAGAGTGGATTCTTAGAACAGTCTTGGTTTTAGTACCTCTCACAAAACTTGCGTTGAGAGAGTGCTATTAATACATGATAATATACATTTGAATAAACGAGTCTGATCTATATTTAATTTTCTCTGCCCAGCGCTCACTGTATTATGAATTAATTAACATGAACCGGAAACAAGCTTATGTATTTTTTTTTTATATGATATATATACATGTGAAAAATTTAAAGGTGAACAGTCAAAACAGTTCAAAGTAAATATTCATATGTTTGTATTTATTACAAATTGTATGCACCGAGCTTAAACTGAGCTATATTTACACGGAGTGTCTAAAATCGGCCATTGGCATATACGCAACACTTATTTCTAAAATCACATCTTCTAAAAATTAATTCAAATACAATAATTATTTTATCAAAATGCCAACCAAATTTAAACAATGGAGGCCACTAAAAGGCGTGGTGGGCCCTCTTGTGGTCATACGGGCTCCAATTGATCACACTTAACCTAAGCCATTATGAAGTAAGTAAATAGTTGATGTTTTTTTCACGTTTTTTTATAGGCCTACCCATTAATGTATGTATATTAACCTAATTCAGCATTATTTAAACAAAATGACAATTTTTATAAATACGAGAGTCAATTATATGTTTTGTTGTTATTTGTATTGTGTTGTTGTTTTGTGCCTTTTTTACTAGTCATGCTGCTAAAATATTATCTTTGACATTATATAGGCAGGTCTACATTAATCTACTACGGAAAAATAACAACAAAAAAATGAACCAATTTATTGCAAACATTTGCTAACTTGAATTGCAGTTGAACTATAGTAAACAATTTGTTTACTTGAAATGATGTCATAACTATTGTAAACATTTGCTTATTTGCTGTGCCCCATGCGTTCGCCCGCCGGTGTATTCTTAATGGGAATGTATCAGCGGTTTACACACTACGCCAGTCCTTAAGGCCAAACTTCTTATGCATATGCCAGGGTCAGGTCGACCAGAAACAATTAAAAATAACTAAAACTAAATACCGAAAGAAACATTCTCAACACTGTTTTATTAATACAATAAGCAAGACAAAAAATTGAATACCGAAAAAAAATCTTTCTCGCTTTAGTTTTTATTGTATTGAAATATTATTATCTACGTTTCTTAAAATTATGTATTTCGTTATTGTTTGGTATTTGTTTGTTTTTTTCTTTTTGAAAGTAGGCCTATATTATTGTTAATTTAATATTATTAATAACAAGTCAAGTCAACACAACTGTTTGCTACATTTTAATGACCAGAGGGTTGACATCAAAAATTCGTATGAATATGCCAGGGGGTGACAGGTCACTTCATCCCCAGACAATTAATCCTGGTCACTTAATCCTCGAGACACTTAATCCACAGGCACTTATCCTCAGACACTTAGTCCTTTCTAAAGCAATATGTGGCTGACAATTTTAGAAGTTGTCTTATGGTAGACTTAAGGGCCTCCTCCTTTGACGATCTATTATACTAATTAACATAACATTAATTTATTTCTAAGTTTGAAGATAAAAGAAAAGAAAACAGTCAAGGGGATAAAGTTTCGTCGTCGTTTATCTCAGTATTGCCCCTGGCTTGATTGCTCGACAATGTTTATTTAACTTAGCCTTCGGCGGTACCGGTAACTCGCGGTCGACTCTACCTTTGTTTGATACGGCCGTGCGCCGGGTTCGCTTTGATGATAAAAAGCACGACGGATAAATAGGACGGTGGATAAAAATAGGACACCACTCTTACTCAGACTCAAGATGTCCAATGGATCTATGTCTTTGAAGCGGCAATGTTGTCGTATGTACGATCTTTAGCTTTTCTGCTACACTGATTTAAAAAAAAAAACTCACCTCACAAACTCTTAATAACAAAATAAAAAAATGAATATCGATTCGAACTAATAACTTTTTAGTGTTTGTTATGATTTATATTTCGATCTGATTTCATAATTCTACAGCTAAAATTGCATTTTTAGGATTAAAGTGTCTGAGGATTAAGTGTCTGGGATTAAGTAACTCGGGGATTAACTAACTCGAGGATTAAGTGACGGGGATTAAGTGACGAGGATTAAGTGTTTGAGGATGAAACGACTGTGAACCGTGCCAGGGTCAGGGCGACCAGAAACAATAAAAAAAAAAAATAAACACCCAAAAAGAAACGTCCTCACTCCAGTTTTTGTTGTAATATTGTTTTTTTTTCTTTCTCTCTAAACAAAACACACTGTAGTCATTCGTGTCTCCGTCACTTTGACGGGCATAACTACTAGTAGTAAATATTTGCTTACTTGAATTGCAGTCAGAACTATAATAAATATTCGTTTATTTGAATTGCAGTCAGAACTATAATAAATATTTGCTTACTTGAATTGCAGTCAGAACTATAGTAAATATTTACTAACTCGAATTGCAGTCTGAACTATAGTAAACAGTTTGCTTACTTGAATTGCAGTCTGAACTATAGTAAACAGTTTGCTTACTTGAATTGCAGTCAGAACTATAGTAAATATTTGCTTACTTGAATTACAGTCAGAACTATAGTAAATATTTGCTTACTTGAATTGCAGTCAGAACTATAGTAAATATTTGCTTACTTGAATTGCAGTCAGAACTATAGTAAATATTTACTAACTCGAATTGCAGTCTGAAATATAGTAAACAGTTTGCTTACTTGAATTGCAGTCAGAACTATAGTAAATATTTACTAACTCGAATTGCAGTCTGAACTATAGTAAACAGTTTGCTTACTTGAATTGCAGTCAGAACTATAGTAAATATTTGCTTACTTGAATTACAGTCAGAACTATAGTAAATATTTGCTTACTTGAATTGCTGTCAGAACTATAGTAAATATTTCCTAACTCGAATTGCAGTCTGAACTATAGTAAACAGTTTGCTTACTTGAATTGCAGTCAGAACCAACAAAACCCGGTTGACATCCGTGATAACAAGCGTTAGTTTCATTATTGCAAGTTTCATCGTCTGCACAATTGGGACTACATTCTTTAGAAAAAGAAAATATCCTTCATACGAAATCAAAATTGTATTTTCTCAATTTCAAATAATAAAAAAATGTATTATAAATAGCAAGTAGAGGTAGAAATTGGGAGAACATTTTTGTTTAATTAGACAAGCTAAAAACAAGTGCACCCATTAAAATAATTAATACTTTGATAGTTAGTTGCTCTACTATTGTAAATTATATATTATTTTCATATTTTTATATCTAGGCCATTATTCATTATTGTCGATCATGTAAATAAGTTTGGAAGCGTCCATCTCCATTACACCAATTTTCTCCGAAAGGATATAAATTTAATAACAATGGTTGTATTCACACATGCTTCTTTTTATTTACAAAATTAATTTAATCATCTCAATACAAGCTTAGACTAATTCATATTTCACAAAATACAATGCGAGTCCTTCAACAGTGATCTCTCTGTAGCTTAAGATTTAAAGGGAGTAAATAAGAAAAATACTTAAAATAGTGAATGACGACTATTAATTCGTTAACCTTATGAATTAGACACTTACATATGACGCTCACACTGAAAAAAAAAGTCTTAATTTAAACTTTAAAACTCTCCCCTAAAGTCATGTTTTATAGAAGACAGTAACAAAATATATGTATATACATATATTAAATATATATATATTATTTATATATATATATATATATATATATATATATATATATATGTATATATATATATATATATTATTTTTTTTGTATCAAATTTCACCGAAAACAAAAGCTAAAACGTATAGTAAAAAGTTTATTGTGTGTTTTTTTCTTATGTCCGGCTGTCTTTTTCATTTTAATTGAAGTTTTTTTGTATAGTACTATAGTCATAATTTACCAGTGTATTGAAATAAATATAATTTAATACGTGAAAAAAAGAGTCTTTCTAAGAAATATACTGTAATTTTCTCCAATGTTTTAATGATCCTACTATTTTCGCTACTTTTTTTTACATCATCAAAACAATCGCCTGTGATATTGCACCATTTGCAATCGTTAGAGCACGCTTTATCGCATGCTAATCCATACGTTCCCTTTGGGCAATCTGATGAGAGAAAAAATAAACCATCACCTTAAATATTTATACTGTGAACAATGGTTCAAGATTATATGATGGCTTTGGTGTGAATACTTCTTCGTTTTTAATTTCTATATTAAAATGTGATATTAATTAAAATCTTGATTAGATCACTTGATTAAAAAAAAAACATTAAATTGATTGTAAGTATTTTAATACGATTGAATTTCATAAAAATGTATTTAAAATTGTTATTTATCAATTCTCCTTTTTAAAGTCCGAGAAATCTGTTTTTGTTTTACTTAATGGATTCTTGTAACAAGAATCGTTTCAAACTTGATATATTAATAGATTTGCATGTATATTTTGTTTCCAACGGTCCTGTGAAACCGAAATGAAACGAAAAAATAAAGCTTTGTTAAACAGAGCTAGAACAATGATCAAATCCATATATCTTACTGTTGTCACAAATTTAGGCTATAAATGAATGACCGTCTATTACATTGATCTTTCATGAGTGCGTATCAGTTATTAAAGGAGAAATGGGAGATTTGACCTTAAAGTTATTGTTTCTTGGCAGCGGCATATAAACAAATATTACGATTATTGTTACTTTTATTTTTTTTATAGATTTCCTAGTTCCATTGTTAGGGTGTTCGTTCTTTTTAGTGTTTACACCGATCCTCTAATGTTATCCCAAAAAATATCTCTAACAATCAATTGGGGAAACACGACTCTAGTCATCTGTTTGTAAAAAAATATATTTTATTTTAAATATAATTAAATATTTTACTAATTTATTTTCAAAGCCTAGGGTGACTTTTTATTTGTGTTAATTGCCATATATTTACAAAAACTAATAACAATGACATATTTAGACCCTGTAAGCACTAACAAAAGTATATAAGTAAGAACCAAATATGTCATATTATAAATATAAAACAGCAATACATTTGTTTTTATATTGCAATTAATTAAAACTATATAAGAAGATTAAAACGAAAGCAGTTTTCTATTAGGTTTACACTTATTCCTTTTTAAAAGTTAACTTTTGAAGTTTGTAAAATGTCATCTTTTCTAGCAAATATGTTTTTTAAATATAAATGTAATCTTTTTATGTGGTGCTTAGTTAAACTCCCCATTGAAATATTGCACAATTTAATCTATGAACTATGGTCAATTCCATTTTGATAAACGTTCCTTCTATTAACCTAAGGTCGTGCTTTTTTTCTTTCTAAATTTAATTCAGTTATGACTATTTAACAATATCAATCTATATACATTTAAATTTACTTATCTATATATATAAAAAGACAGTGGATCCCCATTGGTCAATTTGAAAACACGTGTGTCACTGACCTATCTAGGCCTATATAGTGTCTAATAATAGTCCTTAATAATATTCGTCAAAATGTATATAATAAAATGATTACAAAATATTCATTTTTTTATTTAAGTTGTTCAATAATATCGGACAATAAATTAATATTGTTTTTTAAGTTTAGTTTTAATAACTTAGTAAATTAAATGCATTCAATTAAGTTTGGCTTGATATTTACTATTATCTGGCAAGCCATTAATTAAATAATGCCAATTTCCGGGCACTTTATTTAAGCTTCGTCTCATTGTAGAGCACGTTGACCAATGTTGACCAACTTTTAATACCTTTCAGTAAGTAAAAAAAATATTATTATTATATTTTACATATTAATATTATCTTTGTTTTAATTGTTTTCCTCGGCGTCTACCAGTATGACCACAGTACATTTTTAATTCAAAGTATAGTCTTAGGATAGTGATATATATATATACTGGTATCGAAAATAGATAACTTTAGATATCTTAGAAATTGAATGTAGGCCTAATTAATCTGGGCTATTTTATAAGACAGGCCTATCTTATATGTATATAATTGGGCAGGCCAATTCATTATTATCTCATTTATGGGCTACTAATATTCACTTATAGCAAGTTATAGCTTATAGCCTAAAAAATATTTGCCTATCATTAATGTGAATGTGGGCTCTTTTATTGGGCAGGCGGCCAGCAGGCCTATTCTATACATTTAGTAAAATTTAGTCTTTAGTGGCTTGCTTTATAATTGACTATGTTTTATTTTTCTTTTTACTTGATTTTACGTGTTAATATCTTAATTATTTGTTTTTCACACAGTCTCACGGTACATATTTTTGTAGGCCTATTCATTATTATTTCACTTTTTTTCCCTTTACTTTCAGATAATAGGTGCCAACTTTATACCACTGCTATTTCTTTCAACTTGATTTGGCTAATACCTCTCCGTAAGTAAAAAAAATATATATTTTACACTTTATTAATATCTTCTTTTGAATGGTTTTGTCTACATTTCCTCGGCGTACATTATTTAGTATTATTATCTCAGTTTTTTCCCTTTACTAAACTTTACTTCCAGGTTAGTTAGGGTAGGTCTATACTATTTGAACTTATAATTGTTTTATTTTTATTTGATTTTACGTTTCATTTTAATTATTTTCGTTTTTTTCCTCTGCGGCTACGACCACAGTAGGCCTACATTATTTTGTTTTCATTATTATCTCATTTTTTCCTTTACTTCCAGGTTTTAGTGTCAACTTTATACCTTCACTGATGCTATTTCTTTCAATTTTATTTGGCTAATACCTCTCAGTAAGTAAAAAAAAATATATATATATTTTTACAATTTATTAATATCTTCTTTTGAATGGTTTTGACTAAATTTCCTAGGCGTAAAGTTTTTAGTATTCATTATTATCGCACTTGTAGTGCCAACTTTATACCCTCACCACTGCTGTTTCTTTCAATTTTATTTGGCTAATACTAATACCACTCTGTAAGTAAAAAAATATATATGTTTTACATTTTATTAGTATCTTCTTTTTAATAGTTTCGACTGAATTTCCTCGGCTTCTACAACCACAGTACATTTTTTAGTATTCATTATCACCACATTTTTTCCTTTACGTCCAGGTTAGTTAGGACTGGTCTGTACTATTTCAACTTATAATTTTTCAAATTGTTAATTTTTCAAACTATATATGGTTATACATTTATTCTTAAAATGATTCTTATAATTTTTATTTATTTCATTAGAATGTCTACCACTACCCCCGATTCAAAGAGACCTAAAAGAAATTATACTCCGGAACAAATGGACCAGAAAAGGCAAAGAAAATATGTAACTTAGAGGCATGCAAATGAAACTCCAGAACAAATGGAAGAGAAACTTAGGCAGAATTAGGATGGCATAGTTGAGGTCGAGGCAAGCTCTAATTTGCTTGCTGTTCGTGGAGAAGGGGAGGTATTTTGGCCTATTATTGACCAACCACCAGAACACCTATATATTTTTACCTGTCTGGGGAAACACCTGAATCTAGACATTTTAAAAACATATTAGTATAATTCTTGCTTCCAAATGACTCCCTTTGGGCAAATGTAGAATCTGTCAATTTCATGACAGCCTTTAAAGTACAGGGTCAAATATACCACAATGCCGGTTCACTCCTACCAATGCTAAATGAGTCGCCCAAGTTTCTTCATTTATTTTGTTGGCGATGAAGCAACTGAAGCTGCCCAACAATGCAATAATATATGTAGCTTATTAGGCCGATTAAATTTTTCAATGGACGTCGCCAGGGACTTTAGAAAACACCTCATAAGTTTCAAATGTAAAATGAGTGTTGGGTAGAATTATTTTTTAATTGTAGGCCTATATGTTTTTATGTTTTTTTTTCTTAAAGTGATTCTTATGTTTTTTGTTTTTATTTTAATCATTAGGATGTTTACCACTACCCCTGAATCAAAGAGACCTAGAAAAAAGTGAGACTCCAGAGCAACGAGAATAGAAAAGTCAAAGAGTGTCCTTAATGTGTGCCAATGAAATGCCAGATCAAAAGGAAGAGAAACTTTGACAAAACAGAATTAAAATGGAACAGCAGAATTTGAAGGCACTGGGAATGCCACATCATATATTAGCTTTAAAATTTGGATCTCACATTATATTAAGGCGTAATCTAGATCTGTCCAATCTTTTTATCTTTGCTTCTGGGGGTAAAACTAAAAATTTAGTTTATTCTAAAGCTGTGAGTTAAATGTCAAATTTATGAAGGATAATAATTCATTTGGATGTTTACATTTAATGCTTTACTAAACCTAGAGCTACTGACAATTTATTTAATTCATTTTAAACCATTGAATATACTTAAAATATGCATTTTTTAAATTATCTTTTGGGGTTTCAATCTTTTATTTAATTGTGTGTATTGTTGTATTAGAAGATTATTTTTCTTTTCTTATGTGTTATAATAATGGTACCCAACATTCATTATATTATTTTACACTTTAAACTGATGTGTTTTAAACAAATTGTTGTTTGCCATTGCTATACATTTAGTATAATCTAATTATTTGATTTTAATTTCTATAGACATTTTACTTGATGTTTTTTTTTAAAATACAAATTTTAATAAAACTTGCATTTGTTGGAAAGTTTTGACTTTGTTAAAAAAATATGTTACAGCATGTATATTTTTAAACCTCTTAATTGTTGTCTGAATTTTTTTGTCATTATTGTTATTTGTTTACATGGTTAAAGCTTAATTCCTCTGTGTTGTCTGGAAATAAATTAAATAGGCCTGTAAAATGATTTCCCATTCCGATTAGCTTTCCAATTGTAGTTAGCTTAATTTTTAGGCTTTAAAGTAAACAACATAAATTTGAAATAAATTCCTATTTGCCTAGGTCCATTGCAACTAAATCAATAATTATTTCATCAATATTCTTAAAATAATTGTGTTTCAAGCTGAGTCTATGTAATTTTTACCCCGGGCAACGCCGGGTAAATTAGCTAGTTTCATAATATAAAGAAAGGAATTCATTGACATAACATGAAAATCATTATTAAAATACCTTTTTACTTATTAACTATACAATTGTAAGAGAAGTGTTACCTCCGAAAAATCTCACCTCACAAGCGCCAAAATTTTTGTCACCAATAAGAGAAAGACTCGACAATTGTGTCTGCACGTCATCGTTGATATATTTTCTTCCATGGACACTGGAATTTTGGATTGTAAAATCCCATGCAGGGGTATTGTTTTGATCCAATGTATTGACGTAGACATCCACTAAAATGTCATATCGCTCTGTACATGGTACATGAAACAAATAACTATAAGACATGTTTTCTCTTTTGATCCAATACTAGACGTTTGATTCACTAGACGTTCGATTCACGTAGACGTCCACTAAAATGTCATATCGCTCTGTACATGAAACAAATAACTATAATACATGTTTTGTCTTTTGATCCAATGTATTGACGTAGATGTTCACTAAAATGTCATATCGCTCTGTACATGAAACAAATAACTATAGTGCATGTTTTGTATATTGATTTCATGATTTGATGGCAACTGGCAATAAATGGTCATATCGCTCTGTATATGAAACAAAAAAACTACAATACATATTTTGTATATTATTGATCCCATGTATTGACTTTGACGTCCACTAACTTGTCATATTGCTCTGTATATGATATAAAAAAATGATACTTTAGCTTGCAAAAATAGCATTTATTTCTTTTACCTTATGTTCGATTCGCAATGTTTTAATAACTTTTATTTTTATTTTTATCAAATAAATTTTATATCTTAATAATATGAACATCCACATCAGCTATTATAACACAAATTAAATAAACCATTTATTAATGCATCTTCGATATTTTTAAATTTCATATTATAGTTTTAAATTATCAGTATATAAAAATAGAAGTACCTGGGATACCAATAAACTCGATAACGTTAATAAGTAATGGACGATCAAAGATTATTGCTACTTCGAACGAAGAAGCAATATTAACTCCCTAATAACATGCATCTTTGTCATGAGTTAGAATACCATCAGTGAGCCCTCCTGTCGAGTAGTAGTCAATCTGAGTTGACGATGCTGATACACTACTGTTCACTCCAACAATTCGACCTAATAATTAAGACAAACATAACGGTAGTTTGAATTTTTTATTTATTTATTATTCCTCTAATGTAAAACGATTGCAGTTGTCTCTTAGGTAAGCAACAAATAACATGATGTAACCATAGATACATGAGAGAAATTTAGTGTAGTCCCTACATTTTTTTTTATATTTCTTATATCTAAATCCAAAGAAATTGTGGACATATAATTTGTTTTTATTTTTGATAAATATCATTATGATAAAAACTATAATGTATTAACTTATGAATGTTGGTGAGTGTCATTATCAATTATAACATGTTATTAAAGCATAATATAACAGATTAGTACTAATAATAATGTCATTCATTTTTAATGCACACATTTTGAAAAGAAAAAAAAATGAAAACTAAATGTGTAACCTATTTTTATTTTAATGTTTCTGTAAATGATAAAATGTTGCGCCTCGCTGTGCTGGCATAATTTGCACTGGACAGCACCAGTTGGGCATCGGAGGCTCATTACACGTCGTTACGACTTAGACCTTAGCATAAAGGCTTGTCCTATTTTATTATTGTTTTTTTTTATTATTAGAATCTAAGTACAATATTATCACAGAAAACCTAAAAAAAAATGTCAAAAAGATATAACTAAAGTAATAATAATAATAATAATAATGACATTTGTATTGCGCTGACCAACAAACATAATGCAAGCTCGGAGCATATTTAACATACAACTAAGAACACGGATACAATCTATAGACCATGAGATAAAAAACCAGGCCGCACGAGAGGAGGGTACAGCTGGTACGCCGTACCGAGGCCCATGAGAGTTTAGGAGGCCCATGAATATTAAAATTAAAAATTAAATTGTCAATCACGCAAGTATTTTTTTAATTGTTGCTATTAAGCTAAGAGGAGATGCCTCAAAACCTCCTACAATCGCACGTGGCGCTGGCGACTCTTAATTTTGATATTCTTTGAATGTGAACTTGCACATTTTCGTTAAATATGCAATGAGGCCTTCAGTTGTACTTATGTAATATAGGGCCGAAATATTTTCTATAGGAATTAAGATCTATTTTTTTTTCTCCAGAGACACTTACAAATATAGACCTAAGAGCCTAACAGGCTTACAGTTCTTCCTGTTAGCTTAGTAGTCTAGGCCTGAATACTCTATTTCTCAGCGTACTAGTATGGCAGTCAAAGCTCCCTTTACATTTTAATAATCTCCTGTGCAGTAGCCAAGAGGGGAGGTTGAAGTGCAAATGTAAATACACATTATTCAGTTGCAGCCTCAAGAGGTGGAAAATACTGTCATGGCATTTCTACCACCAAATGATCAGATCGAATTGAAGGTGTAACTCATCTACCAGGGGTTGAGTTGGCTTTGGAAGACCTGTTAAAGCTAAATTTTACTCTGAAAACCAGAAACGAAATCCATGGAGCTATGTTATGTTGGTTCTTTCACTTGCATCATAATTTCATTCACGTGGCGCACTAGTCCCTATTGACTTCTCCAACTAAGTTATTCAAGCTTGTGATGCGATATGGAAGATGCAAAAATAGAAAGCTTATAATATGCCCAACTAGTGGCTTTGCAAAACAGTTGGAAAGCAATGTGAAATGAAGATAAGCTTGTTGCAACCAATCTGCAGATAGAAGTACAATTGTTTAGGACCAGTAATACAACTGTCAGAATAAGAACACGATTTCATGATAAGGATACATCTGATGAAAATGTGAAAGAGATGAATTAAACACACTTTCGAAGAGACATATTTAATGTTGTCTTGGATAGTGTTATAGTGTTATAGGAGGTCTTACAGTTTACAGATCGGTTCAGATCAGTCAAAGATATTTCTGACACATTCAGCTTTCTTTGGCACTACCAAAAGATGTCAGAAAAAGACTTGAAGTATAGTAAAGCTGCTAAGTATATGACATAAGTTGTGAAGACTTTCTTCGGAAAATAACTCCCCTAATAATGGTTCACTGTGCAAATTTTGGTGAAGAACAGTTGGGTGCATTGAAACGGTTAAATGCTTTGGCAAATTCCAAATTATAAAATATTTTTCCGAACATAAATGTGTCAGCTCGAGGATATCCCTTACATTACCAGCCACAGTAGCATTAGCAGAGAGGAGCGTCAAAAAACTTAAGCTCATCAATACGTCCGCCATGAATCAGGATCGCCTGAACCTCTTATCTAGGCTCATTATTGAGCCTGGCATTGCAAGACAAATAAACTTTGACACTGTAATTCGTAGTTTTGTCAAGTAAAAAACACACAGGGCAGCCCTGTTTTAATAAAACTAGTCTTTTTCTTCTCGGTTTTTTTGTTATCGTTCATGTAGGCCTATTGATGTATTTTCTATTGACTATTTTTTTCTTTTCACGAAACGGTAAGCATTCAAAAGATGCACAAGTCACTTTTCCCATTCTACACATATTTGTAATATTTGCAAGATCAATTCTGATTTATACTAAAGTAGAGGAACAATTAGATATACAATAATTTAAACTAAGAACTATGTACTTGATTAATGTATTTTTGTAATATAATTGTAAGGCTGTGATTGAAATGATTACACTCTCATGGTAAATGGTAACACTTATGACAGTTTCAAAAAATGATACAAATAAATCATCTAGATAAGACTAGTGTTAGAAAAAAAAGTGTGTTGTTGGGGGGGGGGGCAGAAAAGATCTCGTACCGGCATCTTCTTTTTTCTCTCGAGGGCCCTGTACAAAATTCTAAATGATGAGTCCAAACTTTACAAACATAGAACAAATCAAACAACTAAAACAAAAAAAGTATCGGTTTGTAAAAATATCAATCAATATCATTATACCTTTATACATTTATAAACTGCTTTACAATCAATATAATGATAACATTATAAACTGCTTTACTATTAATATAATGATAACTTTATAAACTGCTTTACAATCAATGTAATGATAAATTTATAAACTGCTTTACAATCAATATAATGATAACTTTATAAACTGATTTACAATCAATTTAATAACTTTATAAACGGCTTTACTGCTCACTGTGAAGTATTAATTTAATGAGAAATATTGAGTGAAAGTGTTTGGTGTAAAAAGATGCGAATGTGGTGTAGAACGGATGTGACGTGAGTTAGATACAAGGAGTGAATACAAGAAGTTAGAATACAAGCAGTGAAAGAAGACAAGAAGTGATATATAAGACGATGAATACAAGGAGTGAAAGAAGACAAGAAGTGATATATAAGACGGTGAATACAAGGAGTGAAAGAAGACAAGAAGTGATATATAAGACGGTGAATACAAGAGAGTAAAGACAATGGAAGAAATAAGTTGTTATATGAACACAGATGTGTAAATCAAAGTATATTATTATTATCTATGTGTTAGTGTTAATTTAATAAACATAGTAGGACATAAGAACAAGATTGTTTTCTTCGTAAAATGGTAACACTTATGACAGTTTCAAAAGATGATACAAATACATCATCTAGATAAGACTAGTGTTAGAAAAAAAAGTGTGTTGTTGGGGGGGGGAGGGCAGAAAAGATCTCGTACCGGCATCTTTTTTTTTTCTCTCGAGGGCCCTGTACAAAACTCTAAATGATGAGTCAAAACTTTACAAACATAGAACAAATCAAACAACTAAAATAAAAAAAGTATCGGTTTGTAAAAATATCAATCAATATCATTATACCTTTATACATTTATAAACTGCTTTACAATCAATATAATGATAACATTATAAACTGCTTTACTATTAATATAATGATAACTTTATAAACTGCTTTACAATCAATGTAATGATAAATTTATAAACTGCTTTACAATCAATATAATGATAACTTTATAAACTGATTTACAATCAATTTAATAACTTTATAAACGGCTTTACTGCTCACTGTGAAGTATTAATTTAATGAGAAATATCGAGTGAAAGTGTTTGGTGTAAAAAGATGCGAATGTGGTGTAGAACGGCTGTGACGTGAGTTAGATACATGGAGTGAATACAAGAAGTTAGAATACAAGGAGTGAAAGAAGACAAGAAGTGATATATAAGACGGTGAATACAAGGAGTGAAAGAAGACAAGAAGTGATATATAAGACGGTGAATACAAGGAGTGAAAGAAGACAAGAAGTGATATATAAGACGGTGAATACAAGGAGTGAAAGAAGACAAGAAGTGATATAAAAGACGGTGAATACAAGGAGTGAAAGAAGACAAGAAGTGATATATAAGACGGTGAATACAAGGAGTGAAAGAAGACAAGAAGTGATATATAAGACGGTGAATACAAGAGAGTAAAGACAATGGAAGAAAGAAGTTGTTATATGAACACAGATGTGTAAATCAAAGTATATTATTATTATCTATGTGTTAGTGTTAATTTAATAAACATAGTAGGAAATAAGAACAAGATTGTTTTCTTCGTAATTTCAAGACTGACTCGCAGGTTTTTATAATTGAGGAATCGGGTGAACTCTGGTGAAACTGAAATACAAAATGTTATAATGCTTATGGACCCTAAAACGCTACAATATGAAATATAAGCACTTAACACTCACCTTCACTTATTCCAATATGACAGAGCTGGGCTGCAAAATTAGTAATAGTTAAAGCATCAGCCATCACAGGACTTCGACAATGATAATCAATGAATTTTGACTTGGTAAATAGAAGTCTCCCTTTACACAACTTACTCTTCTCTTTTGTTTCAAAATAGAATTTGATGGACCTCGATTGATCTAAAGGAATTGATTAGAAAAATATTATAAACTTCATAACTTCATAATACGAAAAATACTTTAAAATTATATTGACAATACGGGTTTTTTGTTGTTTTCTTTTAAAGAAAATTTTAAATAGTATCCATTATTATACAAAATATGTTTGGAAATCCTTCTAATAAATTTAACAAGTATAAAAAATGTGATTCACTTGAGTATTAGTTGTAGAAATATTTATGGTTAAAAATATATTAATATATATTTTAAGAATCAAAACTAAAATGTAATACTAGGATGTAAAATAAAAGAACAAGTATAAATTAAAATATGTCTTACCATTATTCTTTACAGTGAGTCTCACTAGCTGCACGCGTGTACCATGAAACTTTACTTGTATATTTTTACGATCATCTGTACATGTATCATAATTGTCATCATCAAGCTCAGGAATTTTGAAGCTTTTTTCATCAAGGACATTGTCTGTATACAAAATTTAAAAATACACAATATAAAGAGAGATGTAGAGAGAATTAAGCGAAATATAGTATGTATCTATGGTTACTATTTAATCATTTGTAACACTAATTTAAAGACTATTACAGTAGGAGTTCAGATGGAGTTATCCTACCATCCCCTCTTATTATTTCCCTTTTGAACTCGAGTTCACGTTGTTTTATATTGTGAACTCTACCCATGTCCGATTGGTCAGATCAGTCACGTGCTTGGATAGAGTGTATTCTCTACATGAAAGAATTAGTCAAGCGTTAGTTTTAAAGAGTTATTGTTATAGCGAACTTCTGAGTTTCTGTTATTTGTTCTTTGTTTTAAATAGTTTGATGCAGACGTTTGTGGAATTGGATTACATAGTTTGTTAACTGGACAGGCCTAGACTATATACAGTTGTCATTGCTCGTTCTTGTTAGTTGAAAGTTAGGATGCGCAAGTATGTGAATAAGCGGATTGCTCACAAAGGGTCTAATGTAGTCACTTGTGATATACACCCACCTCCCACGTAACAAGATATCTAAGGTAGTCACTTGTGATATACACCCACCTCCCAAGTAATTGGATATCTACGGGAGTCACTTGTGATATACACCCACCTCCCAAGTAATTGGATATCTAAGGTAGTCACTTGTGATATTCACCAACCTCCCAAGTAACAGGATATCTAAGGTAGTCACTTTTGATATACACCCACCTCCCAAGTAACAAGATATTTAAGGTAGTACTTGTGATATACACCCAACCCCCAAGTAACAGGATATCTAAGGTAGTCAATTGTGATATTCACCAACCTCCCAAGTAACAGGATATCTAAGGTAGTCACTTTTGATATACACCCACCTCCCAAGTAACAAGATATTTAAGGTAGTACTTGTGATATACACCCAACCCCCAAGTAACAGGATATCTACGGGAGTCACTTGTGATATACACCCATCTCCCAAGTACCAGGATATCTATGAGAGTCACTTGTGATATACACCCACCTCCTACGTAGCAAGAGGTCTAAGGTAGTCAGTCACTTGTGATATACACCAACCTCCCACCTAATAAGAGGTTGGTTAGAATTAGGTCATTAAGTCTCGATACACAATATTACTTACTGTATTGACAGGTGTTTCCTAAGAATCCAGTTTTACAATGAGAACCCTTAAAGCAAGTACCGTTAGAAAAACAATTATCCTTTACACAGTTGCACAAATATTGCTGATTTGGTCCCCAGTAGATTGCTGCATCAGCTACAAGTAAATATTTTAGTAGAAGTGTTTTCAATGTCTGATTGATTACAACATCCATCAGAGATGAAATGATAGAAATGATATATGAAAATAATGACAAACGGTGTGTATGTCTGTAATGTGTCGAGTGTTTAAAGGAGAGAAAGGAATCGTAACAGTAAACATTATTTTATAACATTTTGATGACTATAACTATAAGGGCACATTGTGGATTGTATTTCTTTAAAATAATAGCACTGTTTTTATGTCACTTTCACTGTTTTTATGTCAATTTCACTGTTTTTATGTCACTTTCCTTGTTTTTATGTTACTTTCCTGGTTTTATGTCAATTTTACTGTTTTTATGTCAATTTCACTGTTTTTATGTCGATTTCACTGTTTTTATGTCACTTTCCTTGTTTTTATGTTACTTTCCTGGTTTTATGTCAATTTTACTGTTTTTATGTCAATTTTCACTTTGGACAAAGCCATGGAACATGCCAAGTTATCTTCTAAATGCCCATAAGAGCGGACGGTCATAGCGATCAAAAGGGCAACCTACGACAAAGAAATCTAATATCCGAGGAAATAAATGTCTCTTACATTAAAGAAAGTTTAGATAAAAAAATATTAATATCTAGCTCGTGCTTATTAAAAATATCATTCATGGCATTCCAAGGCACATGGCATCCATGGCATGTGTTGCCGTTACCTAAGTCCAAAAGATATCTCACTATAGTGAAATACTGCTTATCATTACCATTTATATATATTAATTTAAACGTGTCTTACAAAAAACTGTTATATGTTTATGAGAGCTTTTTTCATTCTGGTATGAAGCTGTTATATGAATAACGTAGCACTCTAATGTGTACACCTTGGTTCCGGGAATTTGTTTAGTTATTGTACTCATAACATTGAACACATAATTTTCATTGGCAATTTTAGTAATTTCGGTCTTTTTAGTGACACTGTCAAGCAAGAATTTTCCATTCCCATCTCTGAAAGAAAAATGATAAGTATCAGGTAACTATTGTTAGATGTATAAACTCACTGATAGGTTATAAATAAGCCGAAACATTGCAAAAACATTTTTATTTATAGTAGCCGAAATAATATATTTAATAAATCAGGTCTATATTATGATATTCCATACAAAAATAAAAAACATTGGAATCATTATTATCATAAAATCGTGTGGCGTTTCTGATCTCATATCGGGCGCTTCCTCATGTGGCGGATAGAAGAAGACCCACCAGATATGGTAGGTACTGGGGAAATCAAATACCCAAGGCGACCAAAATCAGAACATGTAGCCTTGCAGGAAATGGGTGGAGCCAGAAATGCTAGGATAGAGATGCCCGGAGGACCCATAATGAATATGTGTAAATATTTTAGAATAATATTTTTTTTTTAATTATTAGAAATCACATCATATGAGTACATGATAATGTGTTTTATATAACGTCAATTTGTATGTATCGTCTCCTCTTTGTGCGGATTTGATCAACAATGAAAAAGTAAAGCCATTTAATTTTGTCATTTAAGACCTTTTCCTACCGCCCAAAGTGTGCGTATTTTTACTCACTTCCAGTAGACGTTTGGAGGAATATAGCTGGCCCCTCTGGCATAACACGTCCATGTTTCTGGTTTTAGCGAAGTAGCTTCGTCTGGCCCTTCTATGATTGGTGTGTTGGGTGCCACTACAAATGAACAGATTCAAGAAGAGATTCGTAAACATTTCTAAGCACATAAACAAACATTTTCAGTTGTAATGTTTATAAAATACTAATGAAATGAAATATTTCTCTGTGTTTCAATTTTCAATAACTTTAGAATATAACATACGAAATTGGTCAACGATCATTTATTGGCTTATAAGATCTGCATTAAACGTAAGGTAAAGTCTCAGTTGGATGAAATTGTTACATAAAGCCGGTGAATCAGCGTTCAACAGTGTATGTGGCCACATGATGCTGGGGATTGTGGGGCCAGTACAATGCCTAGCCGCCTTTACTTTATCACAACTAAAGTCGGCACCCATCAGAGCTTGGTAGATTCAGGGACACCCTTAAAAGAAGAAAATAAATCTTTATTTACGAGGATTCGAACCCAGGACATTCAGTATGTCACTATATACATTTAATTACTCACATATAAGAGACATTTTAAGCTTTGCACTTTTTGTATTTGCACCATCAAATGAAATACAAGTTATGTCTCTGTTATTGTCAAGGGCTGTTCCATAATAACTCAACACACTCCAATACCCTGTGGGAGTCTAAACAAAAAAAACACAGTTACAGTGAACATTAAAAACAAAAGCTATTGACTAAAATCTCAATTTTAAATGTCATCTATAATCTACACAAAGAACAAACTAGATTGATTTCAATCTTACTCCTGGTGTTGTGCCGTTAGTAATGATGGGCTTTGTAGGACTGTAGGACCAACTCCAACTTAATGTCACAGGGATGTCAGATGACATTGAGCAGTTGAGTATAATGTTTTGTCTTTCTTTAAACAAAGTCCCAAATATTGCGTTAGAAGATATTTTTTGACCTGAGGATGACACAAAGGCATTTATATGTTACATAAATCCCTAAAAGTTGCCAATTTGTATCAAGACCTTTTCTTCTTTTGACGCCATTTTTAAGTCCTGAAAGGACTTAAGGACAGTGCATGAACACCGTCCGCGAGTCTACTTCTTGAGGTCAACACCATGGCTGAATCGAAACTCTTGAAACCATGTTTGGATCAGCGTTAGCAGGCCATGCACTCGGACATGGAAAGGTATGAGTAGTGTTACGTCCACAATCCCCTTGTGGCCAGAGCTGTGTAGATCTTGCTGATAATTCTCGTTAGTCCTAGGGGAGACTTTAATTATTAGTATTTATGTTTCAGTATTACACGAACTCTTCTTATAGTCCTGGGCACAATTCAGTATTTGTATTTCAACATTTCCTTTCTTGTAAATTATGGTAGTAGATAAATCTTATAGTAATGTATACAACACAATAGGATAGTAACTTGACAAAGAAGCTTCAGTGTAACTGTTGTTGATAGTTTATTTCAGGTGGTATGTTCAATATATACAATATATCTATTATGTACAGTTAGAATAAAATAGTGCAAACACAAACGTTCAAAGGAACATATTTTGAAACTCTCTCTCTCTTTCAGACAAAACAAATCATTAAATACTATCCGAGTGGTGCAAGGGACAGACCCATTACCAGTAGGGGTGAAAATCATGGTATCATTACAAAACTCATAACAAAAACGATATGAACTTCCCCTATTAAATAATGAGTCGTTCCCAGACTCTGAGAATTTGAGATCAACACAGAATCCCAGCATTACCTAGAACCTTTCGTTTTCCTACTAAACGTCCTAATATCGCGTGTAGTAAGAAAAGAGAGAGAGAGAAGAATAAACATTGCGTGTTCCAATTCTTGGAAAAACAATATACATGACACGCCCCCACCCAATGAAAGAAATAATGTACCATAATTACCCAAGTAATACTCAACATGGTACATTTTTCGTACTTAACACTATCGTTTTAATAACCAACAATCAATGGAAGATTATTAGACAATTTAAGCAAACATGGCTCACTGGCACAACTAAATTATAAAAAGTGTCACTACCCAATGGTAATTGTGATTATAACGTGATGGACAAATATTTCACCGTTAGTATTAATATTAACTAATGTCTCAACAAGTACAAATAATTCAAAAATATTCTAGTCATTCTTATTTTAACTATGTACAGTTGTGTGGATTTCCACCAAAAATTTGCAAAAAGTTTTAATCTATTAAACAAATATAACATTGCTCAAACTCTTGTCAATTTCCAACAGTTTACTTCTAATATACAAACCAAAAGATAAGTAATACATAACTCGAATCAAACTATAGGTTACTTCCCCTTTAAATTACAGTGTCAACTTGACATTAACAGGGTTCATACCTAAGATGATGATACTTCCCCTTTTCTCAAATATGAGGAGAAAATACGCTCTAGTTACGATTACTACAGTAATCTAAATATTAAAATGTAATCCACTATTATGCGTTTTTGGCAAATTTGAAAGTTTAATATAAAAGATTGTTCAGATTTGAATGAGTGCTCACCTTTAGGTACCTTTGTTTCCCTCCATTCCCGGATATATGGAATATATAACAACCTATATACAACATAGTGAATATCCACTAGTTTTTTTTTTCCCATTCTATTGCCATGATATAACAATTTAGCAATAGATTTCCAATATTATCTATTAATTTATAGCAATTGATATTACATCTCTTTCTAAGATAAAAATTGTACATATTATTATTTAGTTCCATTCATTAACTAAAATAAAACAAGATAATAAATCAACTAGCTCAAAGTTTTCCCACTTAATTGCATGTGATGACAATTACTTTTATCCATCCATATCAAGTAAATATGTGCATATTATATATTTATTGCATCATGCATCAACATTTAAATGGAATTTCTTTTCCATAATCAAATGAATTTAAAATATATCAGAACATCAATATTATACATGATTATAAAAATTATTAATACTTTCAAAAGACTTGACTTCTGTATGATACAAGTATTCTATAGGTATTCCATAATCAAAATTCAAACGAATGATAGGTTATCATGAAACATTCTTAATGAATAAGTGAGATGATCTGAAAAAAGAAGTATGGGTTATTCAGTCAATCATGTAGCACCCGAGATAGAGTATCAGCTGTGACGTTGTCCCTACCCCTCAGGTGTTTTATGTTTAAGTCATAGGCTTGGAGGAATAAGCTCCATCTAACAAGCCTCTGGTTTTGCTTGACCCTGGAGAGAAAAGTCAGAGGGTTGTGGTCGGTCAGTATTTCTATCGGGTACCCAGAGCTGTTTACATAGAAATCAAACTGTTTTAACGCTAGGATCAACCCTAAAAGTTCCTTCTCACTTGTATTATAATTACGTTCATGGATATTGAATTTCTGTGAGTGGTAGCACACCGGGTGCTCTTCTCCGTGGTCATCCTGCTGAGTCAGCACCGCTCCCATCCCAGTATCGCACGCGTCTACTGCAATTTTAAAGGGTCTATCAAAACGCGGGGTCACCAAAATAGGTGCCCTGGATAATCTTAACTTCAACTCATCAAACGCCTTTTGGCACTTGTCAGACCAAACAAAGCGATTGTTCTTCTTTAGTAGGTCAGTTAAGGGGCAAGCTACCGTAGAAAAGTCCTGGCAAAACTTACGATAATACCCGGCCATTCCAAGGTAACTACGGAGTTGTTTCCTTGTCTGTGGCACTGGGACATTCTGAATAGCTTCTATTTTAGCATTTACTGGTTTAACCTTTCCACCACCCACTACATGTCCAAGATACTCGATAGTGGCATGTCCAAACTGACTCTTAGCCAGGTTTATTGTCAAATTGGCGTTATTCAGTCGTTCAAACAAGTGTCGTAGTTGACTGACATGTGTCTTGAAATCTGTACTATACACCACTATGTCGTCGAGGTAGGCATTACACTGGAAGATACCGCGAGTGAGGGTGTTTATAAGCCTTTGAAACGTCGCAGGGGCATTACGGAGTCCGAATGGCATGACCTTATACCTGTAAAGTCCGTCACGTGTCACAAAGGCGGATACTTCCTGTGCCCGTGGCGTCAAAGGAATCTGAAAGTACGCGGAGAGAAGATCAATTTTTGTCACATACGCCGCATCACCTATCTTATCAATGAGGTCATCAATACGAGGAATGGGATACGAGTCAGTCTTTGTCAAATTATTTAATTTCCTAAAGTCTGTACAAAACCGCAATGTGTTGTCGGCTTTTGGTACCAACACACAGGGTGAAGACCATTCGCTATCACATTCTTCCACTATGTCATTTTCTAACATATACTTCACCTCTGCTCTAATATGTTCAAGTCTGATGGGGTTAACTCTATATGGATGCTGTTTAATTGGCCTGGCACCCTCAGTTAATACTACATCGTGTTCTATTAGATGTGTCCTCCTGGGAACATCTGTAAACAGTGACTTATATTCATGTACAAGCTCAATAATCTTCTCCTTATCTTCTACCGGAAGATGTTCTAGCCTTGTATCTAAACTCTTAAGGGCATCTGTATTATTAAGTTTACTTTCTGCAAACTTATATTCTATCCTAGATAAATCCGTCGGGACCCTAGCTAATGAAATCATGGGGACCTCCCGTGGTTTACTCTTTTCCCTGGAAACATAGGGCTTAAGCAAATTAATATGGCATACCCTCTGCTTTTGTCTCCGGTCAGGAGTCTTTATCAAATAATTGACCTCGCCAAGCTTTGACTCTATCTCATAGGGTCCACTAAACTTTGCACTTAAAGGCTGATTTTGCAAAGGTAGAAACACAATAACTTTGTCACCTGGTGCAAAAGTTCTAGCTGTAGCTTTACGGTCATAGTTCTGTCTCATACGCTCCTGCATCTGTGGAAAATGAATCTTCACATGGTTAAAAGCATGATAAAGCCTATTTTTAAATTTATCTACATATGACAAAAGTCCAATCGGTTCACTGTCCGTTAGCCAAGTTTCATGTAGAAGTTTCAACGGACCTCTGACTGAGTGTCCATACACAAGTTCGAATGGGCTAAACCCCAGGGATTCCTGAGTGGCCTCCCTTGCAGCGAACAGTACATAAGGCACACCCTTATCCCAGTCTTTCTCGTTTTCATAACAGTACTTTTTAAGCATCGATTTTAATGTCTGATGAAACCTTTCCAGAGCTCCCTGGCTCTCAGGATGATAGGCACTTGATAGCCTATGGCTTATCCCTAATTGTTCCATGACTTGTTTGAAAATGTTCGAAGTAAAGTTAGTCCCCTGGTCGGACTGTACTGTCTTCGGTAGGCCATAACGTGTGAAGAAATTTGTCAGGGCGTCTACCACCTTCACTGTTGTTATGTTCCGCAACGGAATGGCTTCCGGGAAGCGAGTGGATGAACACATGACTGTGAGCAGGTATTGAAAACCGGCTTTTGTTTTCGGCAACGGGCCCACGCAATCAATGAGTATATGACTGAATGGTTCGTCGAACGCTGGTATCGGCTGGAGTGGAGCGACAGGAATTCGTTGGTTAGGACGTCCTACCATTTGGCATACGTGGCAAGTCTTGCAGTATTGTTCGACATCTCTTCTCAGTCCTGGCCAGTAGAAGTAAGGGAGGATACGGTGGTGCGTTTTCCGGACTCCCATGTGACCAGCGAAAGGAAGATCATGCGCCATACGCAGTATATCTTGACGATAGCACTTAGGTATTACAATCTGGTGAATACGGTCCCACTCGTTTGTACCTGAGTTGAGCGGTTTCGACTTTCTCATCAACACTTCATCTTTCATGTAGAAACATTCCGCCATTGCATCCGCAGTCTTTTCATCAACAGCTTTCATTCTGAGTTGCATTATTACTTCGTCATTCAATTGTTCTTTCACCAATTTCTGCTTTGGTGACAAAATGTTATCGTTCTCGGTTGCATCACCAGTTGTTAGTTCAGCAAAGAACGTAGCACTTAAATCGATGTCAGGTGTTTCTGTTATCACTGTTTCATTCGCATGTGTGTCTTCAGAACAGACAAACACATCTTTCGTTGCACTACACGGCGTAGCAGGAGTCTTTACCGACTTCTTTTTATGCATTGCTCTTGTCAGTGCACATGTTGGGCGTTCATTGGCAGGACGTAGGTTTTTGTCCTCCGCCATCTTTGTCTCCAACACTTTAACCATGGGCTCGACAGTGACTCTGCCGCCCATAATGTCATTTCCTAATATCATGGAAACGCCTTTGACGGGTAGTGCGCGCCACACTCCCACTACGATGTTACCTGTAAAAATATCCGACTCGAGTTTTATTCTGTGCAGTGGAGCTTCCACAGCCTCCATACTAGCACCTCTCAGCACAACAGACTCACCGGTACTGGTGGCATCCGTTAACGGCACACTGCCCTCCAGGATCACGCTGACAGCAGAACCCGTGTCACGTAATATCTGTATTTTCTTCTTGCTGAGTACATCGATTTCTGTCGACACTGTCCCCTCGTAGACAAAGGGTCGAAAATCGGATAGGTCGTCCTCTTCCGGGACTTCAGGAACCATCTGTTCCTCACGGCCTTCTGAAAGCATAATAGATTGAGTACAGCTATTCTCTTTTACCTTAGATAGACTGTTCTCAAAAACCATCGACTCCACAACTATGGGCGATGCCGGCCGCATTTCTTTTGAGTTTCTTGACCCTGTGTTGCACACTTCTTCTGTCTGCTTGCTATCTTTCTGCACTCTGGCACAGTGTAGAATAGCACCTTGCTTCTTGGTAAGGATCCAACAATCTTTCTTCATGTGGCCCTCTTTCTTGCAATTGAAACATACCACCTTTGCTTTATTTACATCTGTCTGCTTCCTGAAATGAACTAAGTTACTATTATTATTTACACCACTGTTCTTATTATTGTTTTCACTTTTCTCTTTTGGTTTACTAGCCTCATTGGACTCTGGTTTGTGCACTTTGGGTTTGTCAGCATAATATGGCTTTATGCTGGCGTTAATTATGGCATAGTTATCTGCTAATCTAGCAGCTTCATGCACATCTTCAACCCCTCGGTCTGAGATGTGGGTTTTAATATCCACTCGAATACAATCATTGAATTCCTCAAACAATATTAGGTTCTTGAGTTTATCAAACTCACTTACATTCTGTGACCTTAGCCACTGTTCTAACATTTTCTCCTTTTGTCTCAAAAAGTCTACATGAGTTTGATCATATGCCTTCTTTCTGTCTCTAAATAGCTTTCTATATTTTTCTGGTGTCAGGGAATAACTTTTTAGCACCCTATCTTTGATTACTTCATAGTCATTTATTTCCTCGGGTGTTAAACTCAACACTACGTCCAATGCTTTTCCTTTGTTGAGAGTTGACCTTAACAATAAAGCCATCTTATCATCAGGGAACTGATAATCTACAGCTATCCTCTCAAAAAGCAAAAAGAAATCTTGAACATCTTCTTCTCTGAATATAGGCAAGTGTTGCTTCATTGCGCTAATATCCATACCATTGCTGTCCCTACGATGGTCAGGTCTGTTCATGCGTGCCATCTCTATCCTTTCTCTGCTTTCAATCCTAATTCTTTCATTTTCCCTTTCAGTTTCTATCCTAATTCTTTCATTTTCCCTTTCAGTTTATATCCTAATTCTTTCCAATTCTCTCCTTTCCATACTTTCTAATTCCATTCTCTTCATAGCTAATTGGAATTTTAGGTTTTCACTCAACCCTTCATCTTCATCATTGTTTGATGATCTAGATGACATATTTCTTACCTCGTCTCCGTGGGCAATTACCTCGCCCCCACTGGGAGCTACATAACCTTCATTGATATCGTTCTGTCCCACTTCAACTACACTACCAGTGTTCATGGCATTCTGCCCGTTCAAACATGTCATAATTTCTTTGGTCAAACGATTACGATTAGGTCTTGCCTGTCCTGCCTCAATCCCAAAGGACTCAGCTAATTCTTTTAGTTCAGCAAATGACATGGCATTAAGTTCCTCACTTGATATATTCGAAGCCATAGTATAGCGTTCGAAATATTTGTGATAGTAGAGTAGTATATATTGTATAATAAAATATAAAGTTCCAACTTACGATTTGTCCAGAAATTTGCACAATATAATATTAAACACTTCGTGGAATCTTCACACTTCCCAAGGAATAAAAACGCAAACCAGTTCTCTCCTCTTTTTAAAAAGAATAGTTTCACAGTCCGAACGAGACTACCAAATCTTGTCAATCCTAGGTCAGGAAAAGTAGAACTCAAATATACCGGGCGAGACCACCAAATTTTGTTACGTCCACAATCCCCTTGTGGCCAGA
Source organism: Anisus vortex (assembly GCA_949126835.1). Lineage (NCBI taxonomy): Eukaryota > Metazoa > Mollusca > Gastropoda > Planorbidae > Anisus > Anisus vortex. The sequence continues at coordinate 19,185,957 of OX421503.1, forward strand.
GCTGTGTAGATCTTGCTGATAATTCTCGTTAGTCCTAGGGGAGACTTTAATTATTAGTATTTATGTTTCAGTATTACACGAACTCTTCTTATAGTCCTGGGCACAATTCAGTATTTGTATTCCAACATTTCCTTTCTTGTAAATTATGGTAGTAGATAAATCTTATAGTAATGTATACAACACAATAGGATAGTAACTTGACAAAGAAGCTTCAGTGTAACTGTTGTTGATAGTTTATTTCAGGTGGTATGTTCAATATATACAATATATCTATTATGTACAGTTAGAATAAAATAGTGCAAACACAAACGTTCAAAGGAACATATTTTGAAACTCTCTCTCTCTTTCAGACAAAACAAATCATTAAATACTATCCGAGTGGTGCAAGGGACAGACCCATTACCAGTAGGGGTGAAAATCATGGTATCATTACAAAACTCATAACAAAAACGATATGAACTTCCCCTATTAAATAATGAGTCGTTCCCAGACTCTGAGAATTTGAGATCAACACAGAATCCCAGCATTACCTAGAACCTTTCGTTTTCCTACTAAACGTCCTAATATCGCGTGTAGTAAGAAAAGAGAGAGAGAGAAGAATAAACATTGCGTGTTCCAATTCTTGGAAAAACAATATACATGACAGTAGGCAGACTCTATTAGCAGGTCATGCACTCGGACACGGAAAGGTATGAGTAGGCAGACTCCTTTAGCAGGCCATGCACTCGGACATGGATAGGTATGAGTAGGCAGACTCTGTCCGAGGCTGGCCCCCTATAGGGCGGTCTCATGTTAGGCGGCTTGCTCTGTTCGGACTCCCTTTTACGAATGTACATTTGCTCGCCCCTCGACCCATCCAGGGCTTGTCTCGTATTCCTCTAATGTTGGCTGACGGTGCGTTAACCGACAGGATTTTGTCTGACACGGCGATGACCCCATCTAAAGTGAACACATCTCCTCAAGGCCACCTTTGAAAGCAGCTGCCATTTTTTACAAATATTTTATTTCTATACAGATGTGTTTTGTATCTTAAAGGACAACTTTTCTTGATTGTGTAGCTGAATTACATTAATTAATTGATTGTGTAGCTGAATTACATTAATTAATTGATTGTGTAGCTGAATTACATTAATTAATTGATTGTGTAGCTGAATTACATTAATTAATTCATTGTGTAGCTGAATTGCATTAATTAATGAGATAGATAAAGGTACGAGAGAGAAAATGAGCACGACTATTCCGATCCTGTTCTTTTTTACCCCCTGAACAAGAGAACAAAAATTATTTAGTATTCAATAGAAACATATTACTTTAAAAATACATATATTATTGCATTTTTAGGAAAACAGTTTTTGCTGAATTGCATTCCAGTTTTTGAGGTAATCTGACATATAATAATATTTTGATAAAACAGAGAATTAATGATTAAACTTACCATTAGCTGTCTTGATAAATGTTGTAGCTGTCACTGTTACATAAGGAAATAAAAAATAAAAATACATACCGTAAAATATGTGACTTCTTTAAAAAAAAGCATAAGCATGCATATTCTAATTATAAAGTACCACTCACTTTAATAGAGTTCAATTACGAATATAATATTAAATATATAATTATAATATGTGTGAAATTTGATTACCACAGTTTTAAAAGTACACTATTATTGATATGGAATAGATACATTAAATTCGTTATATTTATCTAATTACCTATAATCAATAAAGATAATACAGCATCCACGATCTTAAGTTTTGCCATTGGTTGACTTTTGCAGTTCACTTATGTTAGAATTGAAAAAAAAAAGAATTTGATAATAATGTAAAACTGCTAATATAGTAATAGCAAACTCATTTCCTTTTAAAATAAAAAAAAGTCAAGTACATTACAATTTAGTTTTTTGTTCTAATTAAATACGTTAAAAAATATAATTTATTTGACTTTTTAGTGTACTTTTGTCACTTTTTTACTTTCTTTTTTCTTCGTCCAACCCCCTCCCACTCTCTTCAGGCCTTTCTAGTCTTAAACTGCCAGACCATATTATTATCTTCATTTGACCAGGTCAGCTTGTCTAGTTTGACCATTGTCCTTCCCAAACTCTGGCAAGACAATAGCATAAATTTTAGCGATCTCTCTTCTCTTCTCTTGACATTTCCTGTCCATGGTGAGGTCGGCAAATTTACACCTCTACTGCTATCACTTTTCCCTATCTGATTTACTGCCCCCTTTTAATAAAACTGCATATCTAGATTCGTTCAGCAATAACTAGTCTCTTTAGACAATTGCTTCAGATAACGCAGCGATTTCTGCGCTCTATTTATTAATAGTAACTAATATATACACATATATTTACCAATTTAAAAATATATAATTATAAATAACTACAAGTAAGCACACAAATCTTCATAGCGGCAATTTAATTTTTTCATTTCTTATGGTCTGGTGTAGAAATTGCAATCCGAAATTGTATACATGTTCGCCTTACACTCAGAGATGATTTATTTGTCCACACATTCTTTAAACCAAGGTTGATCATAAGTTCCGCCCAAATAATATGGGTGAATTACCAACGTGAACTTACCACACAGGCTTTCTCGGTTTAAATTATATAATTTGTCGCCTCACAATCAGAGTCAAGATACTTTAGAATACAATTTCAAGTGATAGATTTATATTTCTTAAACCACTAATTATTTAAAAGCAATCGATGTCCACATGACGACTTAGAAGTCTAAAAAATTATATATTTACCGGATATTTGTATTGTATAATTGTGGTCTATCAACATTAGCGGAGACCATTAAACTTCCGGCAATTATAGACAGCACCAAAATGCACCATTAATAGATCTAATATAATATTCAGTTTATAACAAAAAGCGCAAATCTAATCGTCTTCCGAGAAGACGGAGCCGATTGACAAGTCTTAATTAGGCGTGGTCTTTTGAACTGGTGTGATCGTGAACTTCCGGTTCTATTTTTAAATGTTTAATTATTTTAGGCATTTCCGTAAACAAAAAAAGCATGCTTTTGCTGGTTATTGTCAGTTGATTTCAACCTCGGCGGCTAGTTCTAGTCTCTTAGAATTACACAAAGGATACAATATTAGTTATGAGGAATACGTTTTTAACATCAAAAGTGAGTAGGCGATAATTAATACTCAAGTGTTAGTCGCATGTCGCTTGTTTATAAAATAAATTAGTCAAGAGTAGCGTTTTCTTGGTTATTCAAAAACAAAATTCGTATTCATAAAAACGAATAACAAAAAATATTTTACATTAAGCGATAAGCTTGATATTATAAAAAGGTGATTATTCCCTTCTGACTTTCACAATACATTGTTTTCTTTTGTAAACATGTTTTTGAAATGAAAGAAATTTTAATCCCCAGCAAATGTTCCTACAACCAGTAACCTAGCACACGGACATGTTTTGAATAAAATGATCGAATTCGACCGGAAATGTTTTTTCTTGTGAACTTTTATGCAGGCATACACGTTAAGACTTGTCAATGATGATGATGATTCAGTTTATAAGTATTATTACTGCTCTTCAATCTAAATGTTTTAGCAGAGTGATATAAGGATTTATTCAAATATCAATGAGTTTATTGCGCATGTCCACTAGCCTTCTGCTGTTTGTCTCTGATTTGATTTGCACATGAACATGGCAGTGGCGGCTGGATAATAATATAAGACTTTACTTCTTCTAAATTAGTAATTTAAACATAGACAATAATAAGATGGACCGCTTGCTTAATTTTTAGAGCTTATATGTACTTTTTTTCAGTGCGCAACCAATAAGGCTGTCTTAAATTACTTCTACGCACCTCCATGTTTCTTTAATGTTTCCGCTGTATAGAACTTTCTATTTTAATTTTAATTATTGATTGAGAACATCAATGCGATTTAAAAAAAACGGAAGAGCAAAGTATTAAACGAATCGGGAATTCCAAAAAGCAGTCTTTCGAGTCATCATATAACAAAAATACTAAAGCAAGCGGTCCATGTGTAGTACAGTCTATGAGTTAACGCCGCCGCAAGCTACATCCACTGAATTGAGTAACTCTTTGTTTTTGTAATGGTGTGGAGGCTTTCGTCAGATATTTCGTGTTTCGTCAGTTAGTTGACTTGTCTTACATGACCTTGCTTTTAATTTTGCGAAAACATGAGCGACATACGCGTTCACCTTGACTAAGAAGTATTATTTTTTATTGTGTTAACCTTTCCACTGCAATGCTAACAATATCATTGAGTTCCTGTGTTGTTGTTTTTTTTTCTGTCGTAAATAGTTTCTAAGTGTTAATACAACAATTACATTTATTGAATATAGAAATGAGTAATAAAAAATAAGAGAGAATGTAATGCAACTTTTTTTAAATTTTAAGGGCACCCTCTCCAAGTCCAAAATAAATTGATTAATTTTTAATTGATTCATATAAATATTTTTGCTTATGTTTCTTGAAGCCTTAAGTTAAATTGTCTCAAATTTTAAATATAATAGAACGTAATAAGTACAACTATAGAGATTGCCTTCTCTCTCTCTCTTTTTTTCTGAGTGTGTGTCTGTCTCTCTCACTATCCTCAATCTTCGTCTCGATGTATTTCGTAATGTATTTTTTTAAACATGATTGACATTAAGTACATTCTTACTACATCTCCAAAACATTAGTTGAGACATACATATTGTATAACGTATGCACAATAATAATCTGATGGAAACAGTAATAATAAAGATACTCAACGTGTCACCATTTAACTATATTAAAACCAACCAACTTTATATTGACAACAAATTAATCAAATTTGGCATTTATCTCTTTGTATAGTTTACCTCGCGCCATTAAATATTATTCAGCTTACTCTGACCAACTAATTTATTCATCTGCAGATAGTAATCTGAACTCATTTGCCCAACTAAAAATGTCTTAACGAAAGAACAACTTAAAAAAAATTTACCGTAAAAGCTGGCCTCTAGTTGAATAATGATATCTATTATTATACTACCAATTTATCAAATTTTTAAAGTTAATTTAAAAAAAAATGTGCTAGATTATAGTTTTACAATTTTCAACATTTAAATTTGTTTACCTAATAAATATCACTTATCGCCCTAGTCCAGCAGTCACAACCTTTTGATACCAGTGCATAAGGTAGGATTTCTAATTCATTCAGCGTGCCAACAGTCATAAAGTCATAATGATTTTCTTTGTGTAAGATTTATTACTTTACGCGTTTTATAAAAGCTAAATGATTTATCTATAAATTGCTAAAAATCTATTTAAAACTTTTCTAAACTACAAAAGATATGGTAATGGAATTATTTTTTCTTGTTGTTGAGAAAAGTAAAAAAAGAAAACAGTACCAATTTTGACCACATGAACATTGCAAAATATACGTGTGACACATTTGACTTAATATATATATTAATATATATATAATATATATATATATATAAATTGTATTATTTCGTTCACTTCTATAGTTAGTTATGAGGAGTGAAAAAATAAATTATTGTATGATAAATTATATTTGTATGTGTGAATTGTGTAATAAAAAAAAGTCATATACTACAAAATGTAATTGGGTCAGGTCAGTTCGTGCTTTCCTAAGAAGAGAGACGGACCATTTTATATTAAACAAATATAAACACATAACAATAAATTATCATTACAATTAGTAAGTATTAACACGATGAATAAAGTATAAACAATTGTCATAAAATATAAAAAATGTATTACTATAAGGCAAGGATCTTTGATTACGTGTCTTAGACTCAGTGTCGCTGATTATTTGTTACTTGTTTTAGACTCAGTGTCGTTGATTATTTGTTACGTGTCTTAGACTCAGTGTCGCTGATTATTTGTTACGTGTCTTAGACTCAGTGTCGCTGATTATTTGTTACGTGTCTAAGACTCAGTGTCGCTGATAATTTGTTACGTGTCTTAGACTCAGTGTCGCTGATTATTTGTTACGTGTCTTAGACTCAGTGTCGCTGATTATTTGTTACGTGTCTTAGACTCAGTTGTCGCTGATTTATCATCTTCCATAACTTCGTTCACAACATGCTTTAAACAAAGGTCACTATCAAGACACAGCGCGCTACTCGCGACAATAATTAATAGGCCCAAATGTTGTAATTACAACCGCAAGATAACCAGTCCAAATCTGATACAATAAGCGGTAAAGGCTAAAGGCTAAAGGCTAAGCCACACTATACTCAAGGAATCACGTTCTTACTGGAATCATGATTCAGCAAATCACTAGAATTTGTTTCAGAGCGAATCAGAAATACGCTGTTTCACAATCAACCATACCACACGTAAAACACGATTCACAGAAAATCACGACGCGCATTTTTATTTTCAAAAGAATTAAGAAAGTGTTGAGAGTGACTGTTGTTGACGCGCCATTTTATTTTCAAAAAATCATGAATTCTAGTAGTGACGACGAAGTAATCTTGGTCTGTGCCGCTGCGTCTGTTCTACATAAAGAAAAAAGAAAACGAAAACGAAAATGGTGGGTGAAACCTTGGATCGATAGGAGAACGATCTATGGAGCATACCATGTTCTTGCGAACTGGAAGACAAAGCTGCCATCTTTGTTTAACTTGGCTAATTATATCATGATCTAGTTTGCGCTCTCCATTGGCTGACACAGTTTGAATGACGAATCGTGATTCCAAATTTTAGAACATGTTCTTATTGATTCTTAATCTGTGAATCATCGCAAACCAATACTGAAACTGATTCTTGTGAATCAATTTTACGCGCCATGCCACATTGTGAATTATCGTGATTTTTGAATGGGCCGTATTGCTGCTGAGAGTTAACACCCTTGACCCTTATTCAAGTCAATCTTATATACCGTAATTGTAAAATCTGCCTCGAATCGCATCGAATCACTGATTTTGTTTCTAGTGTGGCTTAGTCTTTAGCTTCTATTAAACTATTATGCTATAATAAATTTCAGATCATTACATTTGCTAAAACTCTATCTTCAGCCCTTACAACATTGCAGAGTGAAAGAGAAAGTTACCATGGTGTACAAGATCATGAATCGCCACGAACACAAGTCCACACAGCCAAGTCGCTTCCAACAGAGATCATCAGCTCAAACTGTGTGTGCCACACGCATGCAAAGACTTACAGATCTTCTTTTTTTTCGGTCAACCATTAGACTGTGGAACACACTGGACCTAGCTGCAATCACTTCTCCTTATGTGCGGCATTCAAATCATCAATGAAGAGTTGGACTAAATAGCTCCAATGGAACTTTGTCGTCTATAACTCTTGTTTTTAGTTATAAAATATTTAATTGTTAATGCACATTTTCTAGCATAAAAAATCACTCTAAAAATGTTGTACTTTTCCACGTGTCTAACGGGGTCTCCAAGGTACAATGAAGAAGAAAAAGTCTACTACTGTTTAAGACATACTTAAAAAAAAAAAATTAAAAAAATTATGGTGCACGGTGCGCGTTCGACTGGCGAGCCGAAGGTCACGGGTTCGAATCATGGTGCAGGCTAGGATTTTTTCCCGGGTCTGGAGGGTGTCCCTGAGTTGGAGGGTGTCCCTGAGTTGGAGGGTGTCCCTGAGTCTATCCAGCTCTGATGGGTACCTAACCTTAGTTGGGGTAAAGTAAAGCCGGCTGTGCATAGTGCTGGTAACACAATCACCTAGTATGCCGTGGCACAGAAACTGGTAAATGATCCTTCATCGGACCTATGGATCAATTCCATACGACGGGTACTTTATTTTTTTTACTTTAGAAAAATAAACTATCGTCTCAGAGCAAAGTACCTTGTCTTACAATCTCTCTGTATAATGAGACCCCCGTAAGCAGCAGTAGTAGTTGGCTATGACTGCTATGAGTGTTTTCCTAGATAAGTGGTTTATGCTTCGCCATAAATCTTATCAATTAATTTGAGTGACTCTTTTTTTTTTGTGCGATGGTGTCTAGGTTCTCGATAGTTCGTGTTTTGTATTTTAACAAACTGGCTTTCTAGTATCATTAAATTTATCAAATTCGGTTACCATTCGCCTTTTTTATTAAAAAAGGTGTTCCGCGTGCCTTTAATTGTTTTCTGCTTTTCTAGTTAATTCAGCTGCAGATTGTAATCTGAACTAGTTGGCAATTCTAAGAAATTTCTTTATAAAAGAACAAAAAGATTGAACGTTAAAATCACGCCTTCCAAGTTAACATGAAAACATTGTGTTACAGACTTAATGTTTTCATATTTGTTATTGTTTACCTAAATAAATGTCCATTTCAATCATTTCCCTAGTCCAGTAGTCTTTTGATAGTAGATTGCTCTGAGCTTACATTATGTTTGTTGGCAGCGCTATATACATATTATTATTTATAATTATTTCTAACTTATTCAGCGTGAAAACAGCCATAAAGTCATTATGCAATTTTTTTTAAGAGGCTTGAATAGCCTTTTTGTGGGTCTTCCGCGTGCAAGTGAAAATCGCTCTGCGCCTTAGGTTGCAAAACATTGCCCTAGTCGAAAACTTAATGAGTGATGTCTCCAGATGTAAAACAATGTAGTGTTGTAGTTCTCTAAAATATTCATGTCCACTACACTTGCCTGGTCTGGTACATCACAAGACTGACTCGCCTCTGAAGTAATACAGATACGCTAAACTGACATAAAAAAACAAGACCACACCGCGGACGTCAATAGGTCACTGCAAAACCCTTGACTATTTTAAACACTGGGCACTGTCACTGTTTAATTTCTTTGATATAAAGTATTATGTGTTGACTAACATATAATTATATTATTTCCCATATCTTAAGAAACATGTTGTTTATGAAAGATCATGGTTACTGATAGATTAGTTGAAACGTTTAAAAAAATAAGAAATAATCAAAATATTAAACAACTTAATTCATAAATTAGGAATAGTTTTTGATTTATATATGTGATGTGATATACGATAATTAGCTTAACGTGATTATAAAAGCTAGTTTATTCATCTATAAATTGTTGACAACTATTCAGAATTCTACATAAGAAATGGTTAAGGGAATATATATTTTTTTGTTGTTGTTGAAAAAAAGTGAAATATAACTTGAACATTAAAAAGATAAGTGTGACACATAGGACATAACATAGCTGTATAAAGTGTATTGTTATAGGCACTTATTCTATAATGAATCATGAGGAGTAATAGTGGGGAAATATTTTATGATATATTATATTGTTTTTGTGTTAATTGTGTCATCTACTATAAAAGGCAGTTAAGCCAGGTCAGTTCATGTTTGCCTATGAAGAGAGACTGAATATATTTTGATCAAATAACATAAACATGTAAATGTAACAACAAAACATTCAAACAATAAATAACTTAACTATTAACAAGATGAATAATTTATAAACAATTGCCTTAAAATATATGAAGTGCATTATAATAAATCAATGAACTTTAATTAAAGTGTCTCAGTCTCAGTGTCGCTTGATTATTTGTTATGTGTTTAAAAGTCTGCATACCCTTAAATAAAATATATTTAAATAGAAATAAACATGAGAAAGTGAATGACATTTTTAACACGTTTGATGGAGTAAAAAAGCAAAATTTTAATCAATGAGGTAATTGCTAATAACAATTTTTAGGCTTTTACAAATTTCATTCACAAATTTGATGTAGGCCTAGTAATTTTAAATCAGTTGTTTTTTTTATTTCTCATTAATTATTCAATATTATAATATAACTGCATTTTAATATTTAAGAATATTTAAAGAATAAAACAAAAATTTTTAATAATAGTAATATAAATTAACACAAATAGTTTAATATGTTTAATTGTTTTAACTTAATTTTTCATTTATGAAAAAGAACAACATATTTTTATTTTTTTTATTTTTTTTTGCTATTAATGTTATCATTTATCCTGTTATGCAATTTGAACTATGTCTGGGCAACAAGGCCTATTTATAAACATCGATAGTCTAATATTATTTTTAATTATAAATATATATATATATATTTAGATAATATTTTGACATCATACCCAAAAGACACTTGATTTGAGCATATATAATTATTAGTTATGATCTGTGTTAGCAGCAGGTTATGGAAGTTCACCACCTTTTCCCAAGAGGAACATCACCTATAAGTGAAATGGATTTTAAAATACATATTAGACGAAAGGCCCATAGTTGGAAATACTGTGTTGTTTTTTTTATTCTAATATAATATATGATGATTGAACATGATTTTTAACAAAGACACCATTCCCGCAAACATAGGTGTATTGCTTAAAACATATAAGCTTTTATTGATTAAGCTTACTTGAAAAAAAATATATCCTCTCTGCAAAATTAAGATTAAAATTTGTATTTATATAATAACAAGCCGTTATGTGCCCGGTCCTCCGAACCGGCTAAAAGCTATGTTTACATACACTCTAACTACTCAAGCAGTTATAATGAGACTGCCCGCATGACCTACGACATGAATTTAAACGTGAGGTAATGTCTAATTTGCCCGCTACAACATAAAATTACCCGTTAAAATCATTACCCATTACCCATTATAACAATTAAAAAATTGCCCGTTATAAATTACGACGCAAATTAAAACGTAAATATATTTTGTTCTATTCATTGATAAAGAACATTCGACAGTATTTTTATTAAAAAAGAAAATGATTGTTTGATATGTTTTTTTACGACACGACAAACATTAAGTCGCAGACCTATGTTGTTTTGTTTTTGTTATTTGCTATTTATTTATTATTGTTGCTTTGGAAGCAAACTTAGAATTAAATTTTCTATTCAACATGTAAAACAATAACAAATGAAACCCATATGAAATAATGTTTATAAAACGTATACGACACGAATTAAAACTTTAAAAAGTTAGTTCCGGCAATTTGAACATTGCCCGGCAAATTAAACATTGCCCGGTAATATAAACATTGCCCGGTAATTTAGACATTGTCCGGTAATTTAAACATTGCCCGGTAATTTAAACATTGCCCGGTATTATAAACATTACCCGGTAATTTAAACCTTGCCCGGTAATTTAAACAATGGTTGTTACCAAGGCGATAAGCCTAAAGTTATAATGAGATTTCCCGCTTCACAGTTAATATATACGGCAATTAATAAAACCCCACCCGTTAAAAAGTTTATCGATGTATACGTCACAAATTTAAATGTGAATGACATTTTGTACGCCCGCTACAACCGAAACGAACTGCAACGTGAAATATTGCCCGCTAGAAACGAATTGAAACGTGAAATATTGCCCTCTAGAAAAGAATTGAAACGTGAAATATTTCCCGCTAGAAAGATTTTAATGCGTATACGCCCGCTTCAAACGAATTGAAAAAGCTAAAAGTTATGTTTACATACACTCTTACTACTCAAGCAGTTATAATGAGAATGCACGCAACAACTACAAAAGTTTATATTTCGTATACGACACGAATTAAAACGTGAATATATTTTGTTCTATTCATTCATAAAATACATCAGCAAACATTGAAGCAAAGTTAATTTTAAATGAAAACGCAAAATTTGATGACGTCATAACGAAAAGCCGGCTAGCTATCTCTGCGCAAACTTTGATGACGTCATCCTGAAAAAATCTCAACGCCATCCTTTTTTTAATTTTTTTAGCGCGATCGATCGACAAACTATAAAAAGTTGGAACGGCAATTTTAACATGAACCCAAAATATGTCGTTTTATTCGCGTTTTTTGACCAAACTGACCACTGCGGTCATTTTATTTTTTTTAAAACCTTGACAGTGTTCACCGCCGTAACGCAAAGAATTTTTGTAGCAAATTTCACGTTTTTATGTCCAGTATTTAAAAAGATTATGCGGTATGTACATACCCAGCCAGCCAGCCAGCCAGCCAGCCAGCCAGCCACATACATACATACATATTCCTTTTGAGATTTATATATATACTAGCCGGTATGTGCCCGGTCCTCCGAACCGGCTAAAAGTTATGTTTACATACACTCTAACTACTCAGGCAGTTATAATGAGATTGCCCGCATGACCTACGACACGAATTTAAACGTGAGGTAATTTTTTATTTGCCCGCTACAACATGAATTACCAGTTAAAATTATTACTCATCACCCATTATAACAATTACAAAATTGCCCGCTATAAATTACGACGCAAATTAAAACATGAATATATTTTGTTCTATTCATTGATAAAGAACATTCGACAGTACTTTTTTTTTTTTTTAATGATTGTTTGATATATTTTTTTACGACAAACATTAAGTCGCAGACCTATGTTGTGTTGTTTTTGTTTATTTGCTATTTATTTATTTATTGTTGCTTTGGAAGCAAACTTAGAATTAAATTTTCTATTCAACATGTAAAACAATAACAAATGAAACCCATATGAAATAATGTTTATAAAACGTATACGACACGAATTAAAACTTTAAAAAGTTAGTTCCGGCAATTTGAACATTGCCCGGCAAATTAAACATTGCCCGGTAATATAAACATTGCCCGGTAATTTAAACATTGCCCGGTAATTTAAACATTGCCCAGTATTATAAACATTGCCCGGTATTATAAACATTGCCCGGTAATTTAAACAATGGCCGTTACCAAGGGTATAAGCCTAAAGGTGCCTATACACTTTGCCCGGTAATATAAACATTGCCCGGTAATTTAAACATTGCCCGGTAATATAAACATTGCCCGGTAATTTAAACATTGCCCGGTATTATAAACATTGCCCGGTAATTTAAACATTGCCTGGTAATTTAAACATTGCCCGGTAATTTAAACAATGGCCGTTACCAAGGGGATAAGCCTAAAGGTGCCCAGTTCTCGGAACTGGATAAAATAACCCATGGAGTTATGAACAATAGTCTTAAGCGGGGATAAAGTATTTTCCGGTAACTTAAACCATTTAAATATTGCATTCTACAAATTACGACGCAAATTAAAACAAAATTTTGTTCCCTTCTTAAACGCATAAATACGCAAAATTTGATGACGCCATATAATTATAAGCTTAAATATAGAGTGTAACCAGGACCACTGCGTTTAAATAAGCTTAGTAATGCGTCGGTATTACTTCCCGAAACAGAAAAAAAATGCTAAATCTTTTTGCTTTGTCCTATGTTTGTAAAGTTTTAAATTATTAATTAGCTTTAAGTCATGTATTCACAGTGTAAAGTATTAAAGTAGTGATAGATTAAGAAAATCAACTACAGTATTGGTAGTGTAAAGAATTTATGTTGTTTACGGCACGTAGACAATTTAAACATGAAGAAAATTTGTTCCCGTCATTGAGTTGAGATAATAAAATCCATGCACATAGTTTGATGACGTCAATTTAAACATGAATGAAAAATGTCCTTTCATTGCTATAAAATCCATGCGCAAAGATTGATGACGTCATAAAAATAATCTCAGCGCATCCTTTTTTTTCTAACTATGTGACGAAAAACTATAAAAAGTTGTACTGGCAAAGACAATGTGAATCAAAAGTTGTGTTTTTTTCGCGTTTTTTGACCAAACTGACCACTGCGGTCATTTTAATTTTTTTAAAACCTTAACAGTGTTCACCGCCGTAACGCAAAGAATATTTGTAGCAAATTTCACGTTTTTATGTCCAGTATTTAAAAAGATTATGCGGTATGTACATACCCAGCCAGCCAGCCAGCCACATACATACATACATATTCCTTTTGAGATTTATATATATACAAGCCGTTATGTGCCCGATTCTTCGAACGGGCTTTTTTTTAGAATATGCTTGACACATTATAGTTTTTTAGTTTTGTTTTTGCAACATACATAAAGTAGTATGTTTTTTTTTTTGTGGTCAGTATTTTTTAAATTTATTTTTGTTTTGCACACTTTATTATACACCAATTCAATATACAACTAAAAAGGAAAAACAAATAACAATAATTTTTTTTTATTTCTTGCTCAAAGTATGACCACTATGATCGAATTTTGTGAGTTTATTGGGTAATTAAACTCTTTCTGTAAAACAGAACTCACATGTCTTTTAAAAAGTACTGTTAATTCGAAAATGATTGTTTGATATATTTTTTTGCTACAACATTAGTCGTAGATCAATATTTATTTATTTTTGCTTTTTTTTTTGTTTTTGTTGGTGTTATTTGCTATTTATTTATTGTTGCTTTGGAAGCAAACTTAGAATTAAATTTTAAATTCAACAGGAAAAACCATAACAACTGAAACCGATATGAATCATAGTTTATACAACGTATACGACATGAATTAAAACTTTTAAAAGTTGGTCCGGCAAATTTAAACATTGCCCGGCAATATAAAAATTTCCCGCTACATAGTTTATAAGACGTATACGATACAAATTAAAACATTAAAACGTTGAGCTCGGCAATTTAAACATTGCCTGGCAATTGAAAAATTTCCCGCTACAAAGTTTATAAGACGTATACACAGAATAGGTATAGAACAGAATGCACAATCCCTATATACGCAGTCACTAAAAGTTACCACTTTCCGCAATGCAGCGGTCGCTAGAGACGCTACTATAGTAAAATGTGAAAGGATATCTACGTCTGCCATAAATATATACAATATATATAGGGCCTACATTATCTTTCATTATAGGCTTACTTTTATATAAATTTGACTTAATTACCCATTTTGTTTTGAACATTATATGATTAGGCCAATATGATGTATAAATATTTTTATTGCCCGGTACTGATTTGAAAAAAAAATGGCTTAGACGTAGCTCGGTACCGGTAACTAAATTGCTGCGGCTACCGGTACATAAATATATATACTTTTTAAACCAAAATAAACTTTTAAAATTATGAAGGGAAATAGGCATATAATTCATAATGAGTTAATATGAGGTTGTTTATGCTGTTGTTTATCCTTTATGGAGTCAGGAAAGCCATGCAGTTTGACATGCTCTTTTTTACGATAATTAGTCGTTTTCGCATCATTGTTGTAGTTTATTACACAACCGTTCATGCACATTTTGCCTGAAATATTAGCTTTGGGTGTTCGAACTTGTAGATTTGAAGAAAAGGACGTTGTAGGCTAAATAAGCATAAATATAGAGTGTAACCAGGACCGCTGCGTTTAAATAAGCTTAGTATGGCGTCGGTATTACTGCCCAAAACAGAAAGAAAATGCGATTGCGCATTCTGTTTTATACGTATTCTGTGGACATATACAACACGAATAAAAACGTGAAGGAATTTTGTATTTGCCAGATACAACGTAAGATACCCATTAAAACCATTAATCATTACCCATTATAACAATTTAAAAATATCCCGCTATAAATTACGACGCAAATTAAAACGTGAATATATTTTGTTCTATTCATTCATAAAGTACATTAGCAAAGGTTGAAGCAAAGTTAATTTTAAATGAATACGCAAAATTTGATGACGTCATAACGAAAAGCCGGCTAGCTATCTCTGCGCAAACTTTGATGACGTCATCCTGAAAAAAATCTCAACGCCATCCTTTTTTTAATTTTTTTAGCGCGATCGATCGAAAAACTATAAAAAGTTGGAACGGCAATTTTAACATGAACCCAAAATATGTCGTTTTATTCGCGTTTTTTGACCAAACTGACCACTGCGGTCATTTAAATTTTTTTAAAACCTTGACAGTGTTCACCGCCGTAACGCAAAGAATATTTGTAGCAAATTTCACGTTTTTATGTCCAGTATTTAAAAAGATTATGCGGTATGTACATACCCAGCCAGCCAGCCAGCCACATACATACATACATATTCCTTTTGAGATTTATATATATACTAGCCGATTATGTGCCCGGTCCTCCGAACCGGCTAAAAGTTATGTTTACATACACTCTAACTTCTCAGGCAGTTATAATGAGATTACCCGCATGACCTACGACACGAATTTAAACGTGAGGTAATTTTTTATTTGCCCGCTACAACATGAATTACCCGTTAAAATCATTACTCATCACCCATTATAACAATTACAAAATTGCCCGCTATAAATTACGACGCAAATTAAAACATGAATATATTTTGTTCTATTCATTGATAAAGAACATTCGACAGTACTTTTTTTTTTTTTTAATGATTGTTTGATATATTTTTTTACGACAAACATTAAGTCGCAGACCTATGTTGTGTTGTTTTTGTTTATTTGCTATTTATTTATTTATTGTTGCTTTGGAAGCAAACTTAGAATTAAATTTTCTATTCAACATGTAAAACAATAACAAATGAAACCCATATGAAATAATGTTTATAAAACGTATACGACACGAATTAAAACTCATTTGCTACTACCGCGACTGAATGCGACATACCCCCCTCCGTACTAATGCGTCCAAACGCGGCCGCCACGTGTGTGACTAACCTTGTCGTTTCTAGATTTTTTTTCGACATGCGTTCTGGGGTTTTATTTTACTGCAAAAACGGCTTTTAAAAAGTAGGAATATAGTCTGTTTCGTTAATAAAAACCGGATGTTTTTATCTAATTTCGTTTTTTTGCTATGCGCGTCAAAAAATCGGTATTTTTCACTTGCCTTTCGTCTTGTAAAACTTTTTTTATAGCCTTCGTCTTTCATTTTTTACTTTATTAATCGATAGCTCTATACATCCGAATATAACATTTAACAACAGTTCTGATAATAAGGATGCTGCAGATATAGACTTAGATAAATTTCCATTTCAACTCGATTTTTGGGATTTATTATACTTTATGGGACTTTGACGCTAGGCCTAGAGAAAATATTTAGGCAAATCATAGGGTCTCAACACTCAGCGAATAATTCTACCGATAATTCGGCATTTTTTATGTATAAAAGTATACATTTCCAGAAAGCTAAGATATTTATCTATTTTATGATGTAATTTTTATTCACTTTGGGGAATATTTAATTATTAAAAAAAAATATTTTAAAAAAATTTACTAAAATTAATACGGAGTTCCTTCCCTTTGGCTAGTACTTTCCCGGGTGTCTTTGGAAAGTAGGTTAGTAGCAAATGAGTTAAAACTTTAAAAAGTTAGTTCCGGCAATTCGAACATTGCCCGGCAAATTAAACATTGCCCGGTTATATAAACATTGCCCGGTAATTTAAACATTGCCCGGTAATTTAAACATTGCCCGGTAATTTAAACATTGCCCGGTAATTTAAACATTGCCCGGTAATTTAAACATTGCCCGGTAATTTAAACATTGCCCGGTATTATAAACATTGCCCGGTAATTTAAACATTGCCCGGTAATTTAAACATTGCCCGGTAATTTAAACATTGCCCGGTAATTTAAACGTTGCCCGGTAATTTAAACATTGCCCGGTATTATAAACATTGCCCGGTAATTTAAACATTGCCCGGTAATTTAAACAATGGCCGTTACCAAGGCGATAAGCCTAAAGGTGCCCAGTTCTCGGAACTGGATAAAATAACCCATGGAGTTATAAACAATAGTCTTCCATTTAAATATTGCATTCTACAAATTACGACGCAAATTAAAACAACTTCTTAAACGCATAAATACGCAAAATTTGATGACGCCATATAATTATAAGCTTAAATATAGAGTGTAACCAGGACCACTGCGTTTAAATATGTTTAATAAGGCGTCGGTATTACTCATCGAAACAGAAAAAAAAAATACTATATCTATTTGCTTTGTCCTATGTTTGTAAAGTTTTAAATTATTAATTAGCTTTAAGTCATGTATTCACAGTGTAAAGTATTAAAGTAGTGATAGATTAAGAAAATCAACTACAGTATTGGTAGTGTAAAGAATTTATGTTGTTTACGGCACGTAGACAATTTAAACATGAAGAAAATTTGTTCCCGTCATTGAGTTGAGATAAAAATCCATGCACATAGTTTGATGACGTCAATTGAAACATGAATGAAAAATGTCCCTTCATTGCTAAAAAATCCATGCGCAAACTTTGATGACGTCATAAAAATAATCTCAGCGCATCCTTTTTTTTCTAACTTTGTGACGAAAAACTATAAAAAGTTGTACTGGCAAAGACAATGTGAATCAAAAGTTGTGTTTTTTTCGCGTTTTTTGACCAAACTGACCACTGCGGTCATTTAAATTTTTTTAAAACCTTGACAGTGTTCACCGCCGTAACGCAAAGAATATTTGTAGCAAATTTCACGTTTTTATGTCCAGTATTTAAAAAGATTATGCGGTATGTACATACCCAGCCAGCCAGCCACATATTCCTTTTGAGATTTATATATATGATGATATGATATGATAATAATGAGCACTTTTATAGCGCAACTATCCATGCTATAATAGCATGCTCAGTGCACTGTTATGACATAGATACAAGAGCACAAATTAGACAATGATTACTTAAACATATAAGGATCTTTTTAAAAGACTTTGCTTGTCAAATGGTTAAAGATTCTTAAGCGTAAGTATTGTTCTAAATCTCTCTAGATATTTACATTGAAATAACGAAACATTACACTGTTCTTCTTTTTGAAGTAGTTAAGACCTTCTTTTATTATGGTCTAGTCAACCAATGTTCTTTTCATTTTCATCTCTTGGTATCATGAATATTCCAGAGCATAAGGTTGATGCTTTGTCAAATTATTCTAAAAAATGTGTCAATTGCAGTAAGTAGATTTGTTTTTAATTTAAAACATGCTTATTTCACATGACGAAAGCTGAAGGGATATATACATTATAAAAATAATATGCTACTTTTATTGGTTATGAGCTTTTACACAACAAAAAAAATAAAACGTAGCTTGTTACTGTAAGGATTAGCATCTATTTAATACAAAACATTCATTTTTGGTATTATTTATATTTATTGATCGCCATGATTACTTTAATTTATCAAATTCTCTTTCACTCAAAAAGCTCAACAATTCAAAATACTTTTGTTAAATATTTTCATGCTAGCAACCTGGATATGGTACTTAGGCTTATGATATTTAAACAAGTAATATAGTAAAGCACTTTTACTTACTGCATTACATTAGGCTGAGCATGCTTCCCAATCACTGAATGAATGCAAAAAACGATGACTACAGTAATCCAAGGCTTAGCAAACAACTCAGAGGTGTGGCAACCTTTAAAGAAATAATGGTTTGCATTAACAAATAATAATGACTTAATTCATTGCACTATTTAAACAAAAACTCATTAACATCTTTAAAAGGTTTTAAAGCTGTACATGGTTTAAGAAAAATGTAACAATTTCTTACGTTTTTACTTACAAAATAAAATATATAAAAAATAATAAATATATATATAATCTGGAATTTACTTGACCAGGCGACAGTGCACATTAATGATGCGGAGAAAATTCCACAGGTTATGAGCGATTTTTAGTGCATGAGCATCGGTGCCCCATTGGCCTGCCGCGGAATAGATAGTATCGGATAGGATCTTTGCGTGACCATTACCCTGCTTGATCCACCCATTAACATTAAGCTTCCGATGCTCGTCAGGTTTTTTTATTAGACGTTATAGATCCTCGCCACCGAGTTTCGGGGCTTCTGGGCAACGCTATGAACACTTGGACGCTAAAGAAAGACTGTTCCTATTGTTAGCCCACAGGTGTACTTTAAACGGGTGCGTATTGGTGGTTTACAAAATTCACCAGTTTCGAG
Source organism: Anisus vortex (assembly GCA_949126835.1). NCBI lineage: Eukaryota > Metazoa > Mollusca > Gastropoda > Planorbidae > Anisus > Anisus vortex. The sequence continues at coordinate 19,205,556 of OX421503.1, forward strand.
GTCTGTAGTCTATAGGTACACACTAGTAAAATATAATTGATTTTCGGTCTTATCTGCAAGCTTAAAATAGTTTATTGGAATAGACTAAGGTGCGCTACAAGCCGACATCTTGTTAATTATAGACAAAACTTAACCCAATATTAAATATCCAATAAACTTATATACATTAACAAGCATTACATTAATAAACATAAATCAAAACCTTTAAATAGTTAAGATATAAGAACAATATAAAACTAAAAAAAGAATTAAGTGAACATAGAGACATATGACTTTCATAACTTATTCTAAAAACTCAACAACTTAGCCAACCTAGTCCAATACAATTAAGTACGATATAAGCTAATGCAGCTCACCAACCAGCCTCTACGATACTTTAGCCTACGTTTTAAATCTTACTCTAATCACAAATAGTTAAATCTAGCATATCATTATAAATAACAACATTTTAATAGTTTTAATAAAAAACAGAAATAATATACAATAACTAATCTACTAAGAAATGTACTGTTAGAGCTAAAAATTAATTAAAAGCATAAATCAATGTATGTATATATATATATATATATATATATATATATATATATATATATATATATATATATATATATATATATATATATATATATATATATATATACTTTTAAATAAATATTAAATCTAGAGCAATTGTTAAAGCCATACCATTTTTTGAGGGCCGCACGGAAGTTCGGGCTGCAATGTTACAGTGTTAAAACTTATTGTAAAAACTTTTATTTTATGGATCAAAATAATGATATAATTATATAACTTTCATTTTGCAGCGTTACAACAGTTACAAAATAGTTTGTAAATAGGCTTATTTAAAATAATACTATTAAAGTCAACAATGTACTTAGTTGAGCTCTCTATAAAAGTAATTAATAAACTTGTCTGGTTAATAAGGCTTATAAGAAAAAAAATAAGATTTGAAAGTAAATCCAATATATATGAATTCAAATATAGAAATGAAAAGTGTTCAAGGATTAATAAAGACTACGAGACATGGTGGGTTTGTGCCAGAACGATCAGCTGATATACCAAAGGGCCCTCATTCGAATCCAGGTGATAGCTAAAATTTAATTTCCCAGGTCTATCCAGCCGTGAAGGATACCTGACATTCGGTGGAAGTAATGTAAAGAACGCTGGGCTGGCTGGCTACATAGTCCACACTACTGCTGAAAGAAGCAGGCGATTTTTTTACCAAACTAGGAAGTATTGTTCACAAGTATATTCCACAAAGAAAGTATTTCTGGAGCAGATATTAAGGCAATAATACAAAATGTATAATGGATAAAACAATTGAAACCAATCCAAATTATTTCAAAAACTAAAGTTTGAATTTTTAGCTCTAGTAAAAGAAAAAAAAAGAAGTATGAAATGAACTGCTATCATTTTTAAATGTCTGCTTATGAGGAACTATAGACATAAAATGGTTTAACAAAATTACAAATGAGACAGAATCTGAAAGAGCTGCAGAATACACAATGGAGCAAAAAAATTAAAAAAGGATAACGTGATGTATAAGCCACACCATTAAAAATATGACATCAAATTTGACGTACCAAGCTATTGTAAGCATTCTGCCTAGAAAATAAACAAATGTGTGCATATACATTTGAAGAGCTGGAAAGACTTGAAGAAGAAAGCTAGATACAGAAAGACAAGGAAATAATTTGTTAAAGAATATTGATCCACTGAGAGTTGTTAATGAAAAAATAAAAAAATAAAAATGTATTTTAAATTTCAATTATACAGCTAATAATATTGTAATCATTGGCGAATGAATATATCATAGTCTAATTGTTTCACTACAACAAAATAATTAAATAATATGTTTTTAAAAGTAAGAAAAGGCATTATGGTCATACCAGTTGTTGTTTTCGAAGTTGTTGGTGAAGTTGTTGGTAAAGTTGTTGGTAAAGTTGATGGTAAAGTTGTTGGTAAAGTTGTTGGTAAAGTTGTTGGTAAAGTTGTTGGTAAAGTTGTTGGTAAAGTTGTTGTCAAAGTTGTTATCAAGGCTATGTTTAAAAGTAAAAAGTATATTATGAAAAATGTAAGATACATTTAAATTACTACAACACAATAAACAAATAAATCAACAGAATAATAAAACTATAAATTAAATAAAATGTCTATCTACAAAAGTGAATGTATGACAGGAAAACAATTCAATAACCATTTCACTTATTATATCACATTTACAAAATAAAGGCATATTATATTTTTTTAAAAGTTCGATTTTTTTCAATGCTAATGGAAAATGTTTGTATTGGTTTGTATTCAGATGGCAAAGTCATCATAAATTTAATATTGAAAAACGTGTAACGGTTGGTATTATTTTTAGTATTTTCAATTGAAGTCTTTCCTTTTCAATTGGCTAGACCCAAAGATATAATTTAAATATAATACTATGTTAAATCAAGGTGTTTTTTTGTTGTAAAAACAATAGGTGCCGGTACTCAGTGATGGATTTCCGAACTTTTAAAGCAGTTTTGCATTTTATATTTTTAATTAATTAATAATAAACGTTAAAATACAAGAAAAGTAAAAATGTTCCCAACATTGAAAAAGGTGCCGGTACGCATTAGGCCTACCGGTGCGTACCGTCACAAAAAAAGCACTGGTTATAACATTTCAAACATAATAAAATTGCCATACCAGCTGTTGCAGGTAAAGATGTTGTAGGCTTGAAATCTATACCTGAATATAAAAGTATGTTAGAAGAAAAAAAGTAAAAATAATTTCAATTGCTGCATCTCTATATACAAGTAAAAAAATTAAAATAAACTATAGTAGAAATATACATGAAATGAAACAAATATCTGAATAACCTGTTCTTTCTAAAGTGAAATAATATATCTTTTAATCAGTCAAATCTATGTATATAGTATATATATATATATGTATGTCTAACTCTAGCTCTCTCTTTGTCTCTGTCTTATATATCTATCAATATATATATATATATATATAGATAGATAGATAGATAGATATAGATATAGATATAGATATAGATGTATAGATATTATATATAGATAGATAGATAGATAGATATTATAGATATAGATACAAAGATTTATATGTATATAATATACATAAATAGTTATTGTTATAAATGTAGGTTATTTAATAGATTTCATGAGAAGTATTCCAATAAAGAGCATTGTCGTCTTGATTAATTGAGTTGAGTAGATGTAAGTAATGAATTGAAACTATTATATTAAATAATCAAAGTGTAGCCCCGTAACGAAATAACGTTCAATGGCACAAACACATCTAAATATAATTGATTGAGACACAAACACATCTAAATATAATTGATTGAGACACAAACACATCTAAATATAATTGATTGAGACACAAACACATCTAAATATAATTGATTGAGACACAAACACATCTAAATATAATTGATTGAGACACAAACACATCTAAATATAATTGATTGAGACACAAACACATCTAAATATAATTGATTGAGACACAAACACATCTAAATATAATTGATTGAGACACAAACACATCTAAATATAATTGATTGAGACACAAACACATCTAAATATAATTGATTGAGACACAAACACATCTAAATATAATTGATTGAGACACAAACACATCTAAATATAATTGATTGAGACACAAACACATCTAAATATAATTGATTGAGACACAAACACATCTAAATATAATTGATTGAGACACAAACACATCTAAATATAATTGATTGAGACACAAACACATCTAAATATAATTGATTGAGACACAAACACATCTAAATATAATTGATTGAGACACAAACACATCTAAATATAATTGATTGAGACACAAACACATCTAAATATAATTGATTGTGGCACAAACACATCTAAATATAATTGATTGAGACACAAACTGTTAAAGGCTATTTCGCAAACATGAAATACTTAAGTGAAATCAAAAAAGTGTCACCTAAAGAAACAATTAGTATTTACCATAAAATGAGCAAGTGTAAGATTGACTCCGCATACATCCACCTGTCTCTTGGAATGAATAGGTGATGTATTTTGCTGGTGCAGTTGGGTAGAAAGTAATGCAATCATCTTTTTCAGTAAGTATTAAATCATTATACTCTATTTTCAGTATTTTTTTTTCTAAACCCTCCACACACCACAGCATGTAAGGTTCTTTTTCCCACTTAATGCTACAGTTTTTTTTTTGTTCATTATTATCATCGTGCAAAGTCTCGCTGACGTACACAAATACTACCGTTTCATGAGCTAAGAAAAATAAAAGTGAAAGAAATGTTAAATCATTTTAGTTTATGTTAACTTACCTTTATTTGGTTTACTTAATTATTTACTTTTCTAACATATAAATAAATAAATAAATACTTTATAACATTACTGAACCACAATATTTGTAAAAGTATTTTACTAATTATAAAAAAAAAAAAAAAAAATGCAGGCAGGTGAAACATTTCTAATGCCTGTAATTTTAATTATTGAGTTAGATGTCGAAACGATTCCAAACAAATCCTTAATATTATAAAGAAAGGTATAAGAAATGTCAAACAAAAAATAATTCATCGTTATACTTACAGTGTTTATACGTTTTAGGAATTTTATGATCTAAGCTAACATCAGGTGCATCAGTCCTAATATTCCAAAGAATGTGAAACAAGCGTTCTGACTCCAGCTCTGTTACCGTCTTATTGAAAACGACATCTATTTGAGAGCTTGTTTTTGTCTTGCAATAGCACATAGTTATTTTATAACCAGAACATGGCTCAGTGATAGTTAATTGGCAAAGCTGAAAAAAAATGAGATATATATATATATATATATATATATATATATATATATGTACAATTATATGTATGTGTGTGTGTGTGTGTATTATAACGTAGCCCATCAATCAGACGAATTCTACTTTGACTAAAACATCACTGACCATCAACGTGATAAGTCATCATCTTATCAATCAGCTATTAGATGTTGCTTCAGTGATATACCAATGGGCATCCAACACTGTCGTATATACTAAATTTGCTAAATTTTGTTGAATGTTGATTGTTATCCTGGTTATACTATTTCCATGTTAAATTCCATACATTAGAATAAATTAACAAGTTCATTAAATTGTTTATGATGTATAAGTTAGATGACTTTACTAAGCTGTTAGTCTTATTTATGAAGTCGGTAGCTCTGAGCCCCCAATATATGTATATTATAGGAATACAGCTCAAGTATGCTGTTATCCAAATTATGTAAATGTTATTTATTATGAATACACCAGCGTTAGTAAATAATGTTGATTTTTAATTGTTGTAGATTTAGATTTCTATAATCTGGTTTAGGGGAAATGACTCATGTAATTCAATTGAATATTAAGATGCAAGAGTTAATAAGGCAATTTTCAATCATGTCCTAAAATGTTAATCATAGATTTCTACGTTGCAGTTAGTTTTGGAGAAATTGCATTGCTAGCTTTAAGTCTTGAGATTCACGAGAAAAATGATGAAAAAAAAGCGAGTGATCATGGGACGAGAGTTGAAAATATTTTAGTTAACTGCTAGATCTTGTCTGAGCAAGACATGTATGAAAATGAGTGTAACTGAATACAAAATGGACTTAGAGCATTTGGACGTTATGAAGATGTTTTTTTCAAATATGGAACTATGCATTTCTATGTAACGGATTTTATAATGTCATTAAAAATTATTTGTGCTGCGAGAGCTGTGTTATGAAATATATAAAAATATTATACATACATTCTGTTTCAATTAGACTAAAGGAAAGTAGTTACACCCATAATTAGATACTAGCAGATGAAGTGGCACAAACATTTATTTATTCTATTGTTTAATGGTTAATAACAAAAATACCATTAACATTAATATTATTAAGTTGTTATGTCTAAGGATTGATTCCCTGGGTGAGTCGTCATTAGCAGCAAGTATTGTAGAATTTAATTTAGTCCAATGCAAATAAATAATGGCCCTGGACTGATGTAAAGATATATCTTGTAGTACAGTTATAATTATTCATAATTATTAAGGACCACACAGTTGTAAAATTCAAATAAGTAAGTAATCCAGGAGGTAAAGAAATATTGAAGATTTAATCACTTGAAAAATTACTTTTATTCAACATCCTCCAGGTAAATATGTACACAATGATAATCCAACAGAAAGAATAATACTAGGAATATTAACTTGATTAATTAAACATGATCTTCAATAATAGGTGTGAAAAAAAACATTTATATCCATGTTTCAAAAATAGAAATCACATAATCCATGTTTATATAGAATAGCCTAATAAATAGTTTCAAAAGTTCAGAGAACAATGCATCAGAGTGGCTGTAGTAAATTACAATAGGAAAAAGAGAGCGTTTCTCGGTGAGTTTAGCCTTTTATTCTGGTGAAGTATCGAATAGTTTGGCGCACTCGAGATCATTTCGGATACATCGATTATAATCGACGCAATTGAATTTTAAGAGGGAAAAACTAAATATTACCAATTAACGATTATTAAAACGGAAGTTTTCATACCGATACTAAGCTTCTAGAATGTTCGAAAGGGATCTGTCCATCCGGTAGTAAATATTTTGCCAAGGGAGACGTTAATTGTGCAAACAATAATACAATTATTCTTCCATCAGTGCATTAGCGATTCGCTTAAAATTATTAATAAAAAATTTAAGAATATTTTTATTGTTATGAACTCTGTTCCGTAACAATATATATATATAAGTGTGTGTATATATTAATATGATGTATCGGAAAGTGAACGAAAATGTATAGCGTAGTGACATATTTTTTTTTAATGACGCATTCATTATAATAATATTTCACTTGTTACACTGAACGAATCTTACGAAATATGAATATTACACACAAAAAAGTGACCTATCCCTATCCATATATAACTACATTCTATATATGATTATATCTTGTTAATTTTTCAAATATAGATTTATATTATTTTATCTTCATGTGTTACTAGTTTCACTAAACTTAATTTAGACATAATTTTGGGACATTTATTCAAACACGACTTTAAAAAAGATTATCAGTTTAGTAAGCTAGTACAGATGTGTCTTTGAGTGTTGTGTATGTCTACTGTGAACCAAGTATTACAATTAGAATTGTGCTTCAATTAAATTAATTTTTTCACGGGTATTTGGCTATATTTAAAATGTGTACAGTCAACAATTAATAAACAAAAGCTAAAACGTAATAAAGTTAAACTCAACTTCATAAAACTTGAATCATTTTAAACAACGTATAAGCATTATCATTATCATTTTAATTGTATTGTAAGATTATGATAACTTAATCCTAATTTAGATATTATATATATTTTTTTGTAATTAGCACATTAGTATCAACAATGTATATATATATATGGGTATTGCTGCTAAACAAATATAATGTAAGCTTAGAGCGCATTTATACATACAACTAAGAACACGAATATAATCTCTAGGCCTCTAGGCTATGAAAATGTAAAATCTAAAGATATAATATGATACATTCATGTAGCCAAGAATAATGATGTTTGCTTTCTGGTAACATGTGGAAAAGCTAAAAGTAATGGAAAAGTGTTATTACAAGTAAACGCTAAGATGGCTGCAGGATCAGGATAACTGCCATGATTTTCTGACATATAAAAAGTGGGTTTGAGTTGCTGTCTTCGGAATGGAGCCGTGCATTTCAATATTTGGCGGCAGTTGCGATAGGGAAACCTCAATTGCATCCTTTAAAGCCTCACTAGCTATACTTTTAATAAGGTTATTCTCTTCTTAGAAAATTGGCTTTTGTTGCATTATCGTCAGTGGAAATTTGAAATCTATTTGTTCCTAACATGTGTTAACAAAATGTTTTCATGACTGTATTTATCAAATAAAAAATGTATTTCTTAAAAGAAATCAATTTCTAAATGTACTCACAGTAGTATAGTATAATTCCGATTCTTTCTTAGTCTCAAACAACACCAACGGTCTTTCAGAGAGATTAACGCCAGTTATATTTAGTGATCCATAGAATATAATCTTATCCCGACCCTGCATTAGGCCATTCTTACAAGTAGTGATGCTATCATTTTTGGTGATTCTTACAACTGTGTCTATTGAGTCACATTTAGTATCTATAGAAGAAAGGACAGAAACAAAACAGCAAACATTTTGTTTCTAAAGTTGTGAGCAATGGTAAATATTTAATAAGTCATTTTAAGTGTTTAACCCGTCTGACGGAGTTTGTCTATATTTTAATTTAGGTCAAGTGCCGATTTTTTTCCTACAATGACTAAAAGTGAACTCGGCAGCGTAAGGTCAGTATCATTGTTCTTTGCATATCTGCAATTTCACACTAAAGCTATTATTCATTTGATTTAATAAAAAATAACTTTTTTTTTAAAACTGTGATTACTTTTAAGTCATAGACAAGGAAGAGAGCTCTGTATGTTGTTTTTCATTTTTCTTACTAAACAAACAGATTAGACTTGATTAGAGGATATTAATATATAGACGTTTGGAACGTTTTTTGTTTTTTTTTCTTTTAAGAGTATTGACGTTCCATTGAACATTTTCTAATTCTCTTTAGCCAGTGACGTGTGGTTAATAAGTATAGCTTGTTATATACCATTATATGCGCCACACCAGGTCATTCTCATAGGTTACATATATAATGTTGTTGTTTTTTTTTTAGGAAAAAGTTTACTTAAATTTCTTGAAATGTAAACTTCAGTATTGTTGACTAAGGTACTTAATAATGTTAACAATTTAAAGTCCAGAACAATAATAGTAAACAACATTAATTTTGTATTATAAATAAAAAAAAAAAAATTGAAATATGGTTGTGAATGTCAATTTTTTTATTCAATAGAGAATTATGACTATATTGTTTAAAATGCATTTGAATAGGGATACAAATGGATTTATGTGCGAATTTTTTTTCTAGTCATCTGTTTATTAATCCCAGTTATACTAAGTCAATTTCAAGTTAATATAAAAAAACGTGCATTTAACAGAATAATGTATACGTTGCTTAAGCATCAACGAAGACATAAATTAATCCTATCAATGTTTAAAATAATGACATGGCATACAAATGAAAAGTCTATTTATAATCTAGTGTTAGCGTACATTAATAATAACTAGTCTTGTAAAAATAATATGAATTTTAAATACATTTTTTCAAAATACATCAAACTAACACAATACAATTGTAAAGTTTGTTTCGAAATGAATAATGTTTGCTTTTAACTCGAGTGGCATTCACCGACTAGCATTGACAAGTCTTAATTAGGCGTGACCTTATGAAATTTAAGAGGTCACGTGCTTCCGGTTCTATTATTAAATTAATAAACAAAAAAAGCATGCTTTTGCTGGTGTTTGACAATTGACTTTAACCTCGACGGCCCGTTCTAGTCTTTTAGAATTATACAAATGATACAAGGTTAGTTATAAGGAATCCGTTCTTAACATCAAAAGTGAGTAGGCGATAATTAATACTCAAGTGTTACTCGCGTATATCTTAGTTTACAAAATAATTTAGTCAAGATTTGAGTTTCTTGGTTATTAAAAAAAACACAATGCGTAGATTCATAAAAACAAATAACAAAAATTCATTACCCATAAGCAATAAGTTTGATATTATAAAAAGGTAAAATTTCAATTATGATTTTTACAATCCATCGTTTTCATTTAGCAACATTTTTTGGAAATGAAATAAAATTTAATCTCCTCTAGCTTTTAGTACCTACAATCAGTGACACAATTTTTAATTAAATCATCGAATAAGGCCAAAAATGTTTTTCGTTGCAACCTTTTATGCATGCATATTTGTTAAGACTTGTCAATGAAACAAATTAAAATGTTGTATTACGCCATCTGAAAGAGGATTCGGTTATATTTTAGTAAAAAAAAATAAGCCTTAAGTCTTTCTGAACATTAGTGAAGATTTTGGACTTTTTTGTTCTCGTTTTTTTTTTTGTGAATTTAAAAAGATATACATTGTTATTTATAGACTTGTAAACACATAATAAGTGCATAATAACTATATAAACTCAGCACACACAAAACTCAGGAAAGACAATGAAGTAAATAAAACCTAACCAATTACCTGTTGTGAATAAAAGAATGGTAAATACCAAAACAAGCATTTTCAACATTTGACTATTGCTCTTTATAATCTAAAGAAGAAAAAAAAAAATCATAAATATTGTAAACAATACTTGTGTTACCAAACTCGTTTCTAAAATAGAGGATGTGTATGGGATAAGCCAGGAAACCAAAAATGATGGTCACGAATAGATACCTTGCCTAATCATTTCACTATTGTCAGACATAAATTAGATCTTTATATTTTTCAAACTTTAATGCTAAAAAACAAACACAAATTTGATTAATTCTATCTGTTTAGATTTTTATTATTAGGGGATTAATTAAATCAATTAAAAGAAAACTACAATAAAAACTGTTTATTTGTATATCAAGAAAGAAGAAAGTAAAAATGTTAATGTTTAATTTGGAAAATCTGTGATTGCATTGTCCCATTATATTGAGACAAAAAGTTGACTGCTATCTAAATTTGTGTTTATTTTTCAGCAGTAGATAGGTTTCATTCTTAGTTAGGGATAAACAAATTATATTTTTTAATTGACTAGCATGGGCTGCTAATGCGATTTTGAGGTGCTGCATTGTCTTTTGTTGCATGGAATTTCATAAAAAGTAAAAACTATGTGAATTAAACCTAGAAACATAGCATAATAAAAAAAAATTATGGAGGGAGAATCTATTTTCTACATATATGTAGGCCTACATTATACCAGTGCTACTAATGGTACGATTATATTTAAATATTTAAAAAAAAAGTAATTATAAATTGTGTCATATTTGCGAAACTTTATCATTTATTATGTATGATATGGTCCCATACCGAACTCGAATTCTATGAGACAAAACAATAACTTGAGTTATATTAACAGCAGTGTACTGTTTAATTGAATATCCAATTTGCCGGTGAACCTTTTGGATGCAATACTTGAAAAAAACAAATTGAAAGTAAAGGGAGACATTTATTTCTAGTCATGGGTAGACAATCGAACTATTTTATTGCCTGAAAAACATCAAGTCTTGCTCTGACCCCAATACTACCAGCCATGACTCACGCCCTCTACCTAATAGAACTTTCCAAAACTCATGAAATAACAGCCTATATTCTAACGCTACTTCCTTGGCTTCTCTTTCAAATATATCTATGACAAACTCCCAGTCCGCGGGATCCCTATTCTTGTTCAGACCTGATAGTTTTAGTTTTGGGGAGGTATCTCTTAATATTTCCAGACGTCGACCTATCTTTTTTTATTTCTGTCTCTAGCTGTTTAATATTGATTCTTTCCTCAGATTCTATCCTAAATCTTTCAATTTCCAATGTTTTTGTTATATTATCTGGTTCAATTTGAGCTAATTCTTGATTGCGTTCTGCAATATGTTCTTCTCTTTCCCTCTTTTATTTGATAGTATATGATGCCTCTCCCACTTTCTTTTCATTTGACAATTAATCAATTGTATCCCCTTCTACTAGATTATATTATTTCACCAATTAGAGCCAATTTTCTATTGAGCCATTTTTCTCAGCCATTGCAATATGATTTAACAAAGAAAACTAAAACTAGTTACAGTATTATAAAGTGAACTATTTCTGACAATAGTGCGTATGCTAGTGTTATCGGTAGTATTTGTTATGGCGAAATACTTACAAAGTATACAATTTATAAGATATAGTATTATAGTATATTTAGTATTATAATTATGTTCATTCAAAAAGGATTAAAAAGTTGCTATAAATGAAAAAGAAAATTGAACTTACGTTTGTTTACAGTAAAATTCATACATTTAAAAAAGCAAATACATTTTATGTGTCACACTAAGGCACATAACACTGATTTCTCTGTTCTTTGTGTCTTGATGGGGAATTAAACAATACTAGAGTCAACTCTAACACGAAATGGTTCGTACAGAGATCATGGGGAAAGTGTGACTGTTAAAACTGCGTTTAGTATGGTGTTGATATTCTTTAAACTGTTAAGAGTCGTGGTGCTGGTGTATATAGTGCTGGTATATAGTATAAAGTGGCTATGAAGCAGACGTTGTACTGTATCGTCCATGTCTTATGGTGCTAATGGTGCTAATGGTGCTAATGGTGCTCTTGCAGATGTAGTGGTGGTAATGATGTGATTATGGTGCATATGTTGTTGTCGTCCTGGTGTAGTCTTTCCAGTGTAAACGATAAACTGCGGGCTTTCTATATATAAATCAATGTCCGATTCACTTACCGTAGGTTGAGCGCTGAAATCAATCAAGGAAAAAACAATAGAGTACTCCGTGGCGCTTTATTATTGACATATTATGTGTCTCATAATTGTATAACTGTCATTGGCAGAGACCATTTACATCCGGTAATAATAATCCGCACCAGAAAGCACCATTAGGAAAATATTTTTACGCAATATAAAAAGTATTACTGTTTTGTTTTTTCTGTTAAAATTATTTCGCCGTTCATTTGAAGATGCATTCTTAGAAATCAATGAGTTTACTGCAGGTGTATATAACACTTTTTCATTTTTTCTTCCATTAGTTATTACCCATAAGTAATTTATTTTCTTTTCTAAATTTAGTCTATTGAATGTGGTACTTGTATATATTTGTGATTTATTAATTAGCTCTACAAATGTAATGCTCTAAGCTTTGGTTCCTTTATAGAATGGAATATGATGCAGATATTAATCTATTCAGTAATATATTTTTTTTCCTATTGCAAACTTTGATTATCGATTGTTTTATAAATATCTTATAACATAGCATTAAATCAATAACTGTAGTTTCAATGCATCGTTACAGTTATTATAGAAATGAGGTCGAGCTTCTACACCTCAAGAAATACTCAAATCGGTAGGCGTCTAAGAACCATCCATCGTATATACATAAGTGTATCAGTATCATGAAACCATTGAACTCGCATTTCTAACTAACAGTAGATGGGGGAAAATGAGGTTCAACTGGCGTCCCAAAAGCTTCGACGTTGTCTATACATGATAGCTTTAGCGGGATTGCAATGTAACATTGGATAAGCAGCAGGGCCCTCGAGAGAAAAAAAATGTGCCGGTACGAGATTTTTTCTGGGCCCCCTCCCCCAAACACCTTTTTTTTATAACACTAGTTATATCTAGATTCTAGATGATTTATTTGTATGACATACGTTTGAAAAATCAGGAACCTTTTTAAAAGGTCTTTGGATCATTTTGTGAAACTGTCATAAATGTTACCAGTTACCATTTACCATTAGAGTGTAATCATTTTAATCACAGCCTTACAGGTCTATTACAAAAATACACTAATCAAGTACATAGTTAACTGTTCTTAGTTTAAATTGTTGTAGATCTAATTGTTCCCCCGCTTCAGTATTGATCAGAATTGATCTAATTCAATAACAAATATACCCAAGTCATTCATCTTTTGAATGCCTTCTGTTTGGTGAAAAAAAAAAGTCAACAGAAAATACATCCATGGGCCTACATGAATGATAAGACAAGACAGAGAAGAAAAAAAAACTATTTTTATTGAAACAGAACTGCCTTAAATTGCGTGCCTTTTTCTTGGCAAAACTACGAATTACAGTGTGAACGTTTTTTTGGCTTGCAATGCCAGACTTAATACTGAGCCTGGCCAATGTGTGCAGGCGATCCTGACTTATGGTGGAACTAAGGCAATTTTTGATTAGCTTAGGTTTACTGTAGCTCCTCTCTGCTAATGCTACTGTGGCTGGTGATGTAAGGGACATCCTCAAACTGACACTTATGTTATCAAAAATATTTTCTAATTTGGAATTTGGCAAAGCATTTAACAGTTCCAATGCACCCAACTATTCTATACCAAAATGTGCATTGTGAACCATTGTTAGGTGAATTATTTCCTGAAGAAAGTATTCACAACGTATGTCATTATAATAGTATTCTGCTAACTTAGCAGCTTCATACTTCAAGTCTTCTTCTGACATCTTTTGGTAGTTCCAACGAAAGCTGAATGTGTCAGAAATATCTTTGACTGAATTGAACCGAACTGTAAACTGTAAGCCCTCCTATAACACTATCCAATACAACATAAAATAAAATGTTTTCGAAAGTGGGCTTCCTCAGGGCATTCTCCTGTTTCATTAATCTCATTCACATTTTCATCAGATGTATCCTCATCATGAAATCTTGTTCTTTTTCTGCCAGTTGTATTACTGTTCTTAAACAATTGTACTTCTATCTGCAGGTGGGCTGCAACAAGCTTAACTTCATTCCACATTGCTTTCCAACTGTTTCGCAAAGCCCCTAGTTGTGCATATTATAAGCTTTCTATGTTTGCAACTTCCATATCTGTAGTCGCATCACAAGCTTGAATGACTTTGTTGCAGAAGTCACTAGGGACTGGTATACTGTGCCACACGACTGACATTATGATGCAAGTAATAGAACCGACATAACATATAAATTTCATGGATTTCGTTTCTGGTTTTCGGAGTAAGATTCAGCTTTAACAGGTTTTCCAAAGCCAAACTTAACCCCAGGTAGATGAGCTATAAATGGTTTTACACTTTCAATTCGATCTGACCATACGGTGCTAGAAATGACATGAAGCTTTGACAGTATTTGTCCACCTCTTGAGGCTGCAACTGAATAATGTGTATTTACATTTGTTTAAAATTATGATTACTTCAACCTCCGCTCGTGGCTATTGCACAGGAGATCATTAAAGTGTAAAAGGATCGACTAACTAGCTTTGACTGCCGTACTTGTATGCAGCGATAGAGACTAGAGTGTGTAGGCTTAGGCTACTAAGCTAACAGGAAGAACTATAAGCATGTAAGGCTCATAGGTTTATATCTGTAATCTCTCTGGAGAAAAATAATAAAAAATAGATCAGAAGATAGATAAGAATGGGCATTTCTTATTGCGCCTCTATCCATGCTATTACATTAGTATGCTCAGTGCGCTCTTGGTTTGATTTTCAGTGGCAGATGTATTAGCCAAAGCGAAGGGTCTTTAAGTTATTTTTAAAAGATTCGCTTGTCCCAGATTTTTATCAGTGTCTGAGATAAACTGTTCCATGGAGAAGGCGCCACTGATTCAAATGAGCGCACTCCCAGGTACTTCTTTTTGTGACCATCTAAACAAGAAGTTTTGAGGAGCAATGATGTGATGAAGAGCGCACATAAAAATTAAGGACCCCCAACGCTACGTGAGATTGTTGGAGGTTTTGGGGTTTCTCCTCTAATCTTAATAACAAAAATTAAAAAATACTTGCGTAATTGCCAATTTAATTTTAAATTTTAATATTTATGAACTTCATGGGCCCCCTAAACTTTCATGGGCCCCGGTACGGCGTACCGGCTGTACCCCCCTCTCGTGGGGCCTGATAAGCAGACAGCATATAGCAACAAATGAACTCGAGATCCCATTATGATCTGCACAAGAAACTTAGGTTCTCAGCAATGAGAGTTTCCTTCTCCTAGATGAATAGCTTTTCTTGGCTGACGAGCCTCGTCTGACCGAATTATTTCTTATCTTAAATGTATGTATTTTTTTTTTCAAATCATATTGACCTACAATGGAAGCAGTATCAGGAGAACTCTTTATGCAAATTGTGACCTTACATTTATACATGATTGCTCAAATCATTTATTATAATAATTTTTATTGCTTACTGGATTTAACATGTTCTTGATATGATTGAAATCTCTTATCAGAAGGTAGAGTCTATATTTACTATTAAAATTGGCAACATAACCCCGTATTTACAACGCACGATAAGGCATTTAATAATATTAACAATAATTGGGATAAATAACTATTTTTGCTCTTAAGAAGTATGTCTGTTATAAGATATATTTCATGAGTATGATTTTCAGTTTAAACCTTTGAATTATAATGCTTCTTTTTATTAAAATAATAATTATGTAGTCCACTTTCAACAGAAAATGATTTTTCTTAAAATATAAATTTGCAAATTTAACGTTAAACCTTTAAGCTTTTTTTTAATGGGTTCTTATTTTCTTTTTAATATCTTATTTTATTTAGAACTTTTTGAAAGTTGAGCTTGAGATAAGAATATAACTTTCCAAATTTATAATGGCATTGAGGATAACGGATTTTTAAAGTTATTTAACCCTTTTAGAAAAAACTAATTTACTACTATATTATTCATTTTGTTGCAAACGTTGGATGGCCTCTTCGTCAGAAAAAAAAAATTATCTATGGGGCCTGAGAAGCTACGATCACAGGTTTCCATAGCCTCAGTATATTACTGCCAGGTATAATATATCGCTTATCTTCCATATTACATAAGGCAGATTATTGCGTCCTACTCTCATCTCTACGCTCATCCGTTGTCTGAGTCTAGTCTTGTATATTTATTAATGTTTTAAATTATGTTAAATTTCTGATTTTCCCGGTTTGTTCAGGCAACACATTCCATGCCCGAATGCCACTCGTGAAGAAAAAGTGCTTATAATATGCATTTGTTCTCACATAAGAGAATAAGAGATTAGGAAATTGTTTTTTTTTTATGTTTAGCTGAGCATTGCAACTGGCTGTTATTAGGTTGTATTTCTAAATTAGCGTTTAATGAATTACAGATAACATTTGAGATGGTTGTTGGCGCTTTCGCTCCGTGAGTTACAGGTAGTCTTAAATATGGTTTTCGGCGCTTTCTCACAATGAATTACAGGTAGTCTTTAAGATGGTTTTCGGCGCTTTCTCACAATGAGTTGCAGGTAGCGTTTTAAATGTTGGCGCGCTCTCACAATGAGTTATAGATAGCCTTTCAGATGGTTGTTGGCGCTTTCTCACAGTGAATCACATGTACTCTTGAGATGGTTTTTGGCGCATTCTTACAGTGAGTCATAACTACCATTTAGATGTGTTTTGGCGCATTATCACAGTGAGTTACAGGTAGCCTTTTAGATGGTTGTTGGTGAGTCTTTACTTCCATGTGTATGTATCGGTTACTAACTTTAGGGCACTGTATGCATGGTATCTATAATCATTAGATATATCTTACGCCTCTCATTTAGTCAGGTAACACATTATCAGTAAGCGACATCGTCTGACTCGGAATCATACTTTTAAACCCACGGGTTTCAAAGCTGGCGAAGTATGCTGCTATATGTTTTTACATATTATAATAGTTTCTAAACTGTATATAACTTTGTCCTGCTAGTGTATGTAAACTTGTTATTAACATTTGATTTTAGTGTAGAGCGTATGCTTTTTTAATTTCAAAATATTTATGGAGTAATAAATGTTATGCCTTCTCGTAGTTTCTTCTACTTTCTAATACACAATTAATGTTGCATTCGAAAGGCTTCGGAAAATAAATTTCTAGTGTTTTCTGTGCCAAAATCTTTGTAAGGAGATTCGCGTGGTCGTTTGGTGTGTCTTGATGCGTTGCAATTTTTGTATTGCTTAGCGGTTAGTGGATTTTCACATAAGTTCAACAATTTAATTTTTATTCATTACATACTTATAGTGAATTGAGTTATTAAAATTAGCATTGCGATCACAAACATAAACAGATAACAGAAGACACGTGCACATCTTACAGTGTTAACCACCAATACACTCTAATTACACTGGCGGGCAAACACATGAGGGACAAACTGTTTGCACATCCAAAAATGTCAATGCATCAGCGAGAGCGAAAAAGACTCAGTGGGTAGGAAGAAATGTGCACAGCAGCCCGTTTTGCCATGGACGTCAGAGGCTGGATGTCCAAGCCTTTAGTCTGCAATGTGTGCTACCGCACGACTGTGAAGGTATACGAGCGAGCCACCACCTTATTGAGCCAGGGATAATACAAAGGTGTGGGAAAAACGTAACTTTGCATTTAACTGTCCAGATTGCCCTATAGGCATGCAGCCGGGTGCTGTGTATCAGACAGGATACTGGTAATTCCTTCCTTAATCCACCCTTATCATGCTACGTCTATTGAGCGAACAGGAATAGGAAGATACCAATGTAATCGCCGCCATGTTTGTTTAGTTTTTTAACCAGGCTACTGATCACATGAACTAGTTTGCTCTTTCCATAGGCTTACAAAGCTTGAATCACGAATCATGATTTCAAATTTTAGAGCACGTTCTAATTTGTGAATCATCGCGAATCACTGCTGAAACTGATTCTGGTGAATCAAGTTTTCGCACTAGGACACATTTGAAACGTGGAAAAAAATCGTGATTTTTTTATTGAATCGCCGCGAATCACTGATTTTTGTTTCTAGTGTGGCTTAGCCTTAAGGGGCAGGAAGAATTGCCCGGTTTCGTTTAGTGACATTTAAGACAGTCTGACTGTTATTATCATATATCTTAAGAGTCTTGGTTGATGATCCATACATTTGATGTAAAAAGGAAATAATATATATATATATACTTATATCATGCATAAAATGTATCTTTAATTATATCGTATGCATGTTATATCAACCTCAAACATATTTACTGTCACTAACCAATAAATACGTGAAGTTGGCAACACCAACAAACACGGAAGAGGTCAGCACGGTGACCAGGGAAGAAATGTGTATGGAGCGGTCAAGAAAGGAAGAGTTTTTGTGTAATGTGTAAGATCGTTGTGGAGATCTAGAGTATAGTGTGTTAAAATAGATGTTGGTGTTGAGAGAAGGTGAAAGGAAATGTGCTGAAGGTATATCCTGAAATCTGGACACTAATTGTATTGTTAATAGCAAACAATAGCTTGCAGAAAAGAGACTTGTTGGAGTTATTCATTGTGTTAAGGAGAGAATGAAAGTCGGCACTTTAGTAGTACAACAACTCTAATTATGTGACACCGGTCATGACAATATCACTTAGAATAGTGGCGGTGACACTTACTCTTTTTATTCGCAAACAAAAATCCTATTTAAATCATTTTATTGAGGTTTGTATATAAAAATATTTGTAGAGTTGCAAAGATAATTTAAATTTAGAGTAAAGACTTTATATAATATTTTACACAAGTTTGACGGCAGGGGATTGTGTGACAATCAGGGTGCACAAGTTAGCGTGCGTCCAATTGGACAAAATAAGAGTAGGAGGGGTTACCAACTAAAAGTCACCTGTGAGATACAATAATAAATTGTAAAAAAAAATGGCCGCCTCAAAGAGCTCTGGTTCGCCTCGTCAAAAGGTCGAACACCTGGGACTATTATATATTTTCTTTAAGACCCTAATGTCAGTTAAAGCACCCATCTCTAAATAAACATTGACGGTAAATCTTAACCTTTAATATTTGCGCAGCAGACCTTGTATCTCAAAGTACACATAGCGAGTTGACCGCGGTCCCTAATTAGACAATTGACGACTATTGAATTTACCAAGCGCAGGATTGACCACAAAGTAATAAACAATGGGAAAGCAACTGACAGTCGCCTGTCGATTGCCAGCATAAAAAGAGATAACCAGTATGACCGTGTCGCGTCTAAAATTAACCCTTTTTTATACTAAACTCATAAAGTATTAAATAAAATATATCATGAAAATCCCACGGATTAATAAATATCTTGGACATTTGTAAGATGTCTCGCCACAGCAAGTTAGTATTCTCTATTCATATACATGTCTTCAAGGTCTTTATTTGTTCTTTAATGTAGAAACATATTAGTAATCGATACTTTTTTATTACAAGGTATCATTTTGAAAACTACTTTTTTTTATTGTAAAAAGATCTAAATCTAGTCTAATTAAAAACGCGTACTCTAGGTTTGAAGAGTTCATTATTTATTATATAACCAATGTCCTTGATAAATCTATTCCAATAGTCTAGTGACGAGAATAACAAAAATGCGACTACGTTTGAACGTGAACTACATAAAAAACTCAACAAATCCTACGTTAGTCAAATACCCTTTAAAATCTTTATTTCATTTCTTTTTCACAGTTTTACTTTAAAACGCGAACAGTCCACGCATCAGAATAACAAACATGTCAATGTAATTCAATGGATTTAGTATGTTTGCTAAGTTTCTTCTACAAAATGCACCTATACACTGAACTGATTTACTCGTTTCGTTCGGCTGGTGAGAGGAATCTTTATCGGATATCATGATCATACAGTGAGTCCCAGTTCTGCCTTCCGGACATAGCAAACAATGGCCTCTGTAATCACATCTTTCACGTGAGCAGGTAATAGAGCAGATATCTTTGCAGGCGAACCCGTAGTTTGGTGGAGAACACTCTAGAACAAGGTACATTATGAATAGATCATTATAAATGGTGTACAAGAAAGTATATATATTATCTAAAGGTTATTATTATTGCATGCATAATGGAAAAAAATTGTTTTCATTTTTTTAAACGACAACCGCAAAAATCTGTTTGTCAAAAAAGGAAATTTTTTTAATTTTTAAAAATTCATTAATACTACTAAATAATGATATTTTCTGTTTTCCAAGCATATATGTGTGTATATATATATATATATATATATATCGTCGGCATCCGTCCGTCTCCAAGAGACGATGGTGTAGCTTCACGGCAAAGGTGACCAGCTGCACCGCCGAGAATGGCTGTGGAGGCCAACTCGGGAGTGGCAATCCCTGCCGCACTTCAGGCATTTGAAGGTGGATGGCTGTTGTAAAGGAACCTTCCGCCTCGCTCTTTTCTGGATGGCAGCTTCCATGCGCCCAGTTTCTGCGCGGGATGTGCCAAGCCTGACTGCGAGCCTCCAAGTTGGTCGGTCAGAAGCTTGGCATTCCCATGTGTCAAGGTCAATTGAGCTCTCGTTATAAGCTTATAGAGAGAGAGTGTGTCCGGAGGGGGGGGGGAGATCACATTCCAGAGGACACATACTCAAAGCTGACGAGCAGGGACATATGCATGCATCGTATTGGCGACACTATTTCCTCATCACATAGATAGGTGTACGTTTTGAGCAGCACTGTGCCTAGAATCGGTCCCTGTTATATTCCGCATTGCAAAAAAAAAGAGCTTGATGAGTCAGACCCATTTGAAGCAATGTAATATTCTTCTATAATATGAAAATAAATGAAAATGTCGCTATGTCCAGTGTTCTAAGACTGTGTATTGTTAAAACTGTTGAACCTCCATGCATGAGGTGAGCACTTGACTTTTACAATATATCACTAACTTAAAATGTTTTTCGATTTTCTTAAGTGAAAACACATAAACAATTAGCACTAAAGGATTCATTCGTTGCTATTGTTACAATAACTGAAATGTTATTATAATCCAAATATCTGGCACATCTTTCAACTTAACCATAACCAAACTATAGCGCTAAATTGTGTGTCGAAAATATACATAATATAAAAACAAATTACAATTACAACATTTCATTATTAGCATTATCAGCAAATTATGGGTTTAAATACATGAAAATAAATACCTCCAAATATCTATATTTCACAAATGTGTAGCTCCCCTTCAATCAAAAGAATCATAATGTTTAGAACTCTCTCTCTAAAGTCTATTCGCCATATGGAGTGTTTCACTCCCAAAACAGAAGCCTGTATTGCCGCGACTGTTTTTTTCCCTTTTAATAAGAAGTTTAATACAGCATTCGCTGGTTTGTGTCGGTCTGTAATAAACACAATCAGTTGAAGCTTAAAAAATGAAATATTGTCGTTGAATCAACAAAACAGTGCATGACATTTCAAAATGTATTCATTTTGATACCATTACCATTTGCATGGAATATTTCTTTTACTTTTATTTGGCAATTCTGACAAGTAAAGTCATTTTAGATTTTTCATGTACAGAAGAAATGATCATCAGTTTTATGTTGTTAAATTCCTTGGAATATGTTGAAAATAATCAAGTGTGTTTTTTTTTTAATACAACAAAAGCATGTACAAAGAAAACATCATCATGCATTTATATGGGCTTCCGGTTTATTTGAATATCCCATGTACTTTCTTTAAAATAAACCTTTTTAAAAAAAAACCGCCCTCTTTATAACAACATTATCTGACGGACTCTGCCAGTTCGGTCTATTGTCAAACTTTTCAAGAGACATTCCAAATACCATATAGTTTAGGTCCATAATAAAAGCCATACATCATTGTTAGAGAAGTTTCGTGTTCTTGTTTTACACTATGTAACTCTATAAACAATATACCTGTATATATGTGTATATATTTTATCCAAACAGGATTTTCGAAGTAAAGCTCAAAATCTTAATACAATTGGCTGTTTAGGTTGGCACAGTTGTCTCCGCCAAAGTCTCCATCCATGACCGGCCTACTCTGAAGTTCCTTATGCCTTATTAACTTAACGGTAGTTGGCGGTCCTAATCCCGGGGCAATGAAATGACCTGAAGAATAGCAAAATACAAATCATAATTCCAGATCTATTTTTTTTTTATTATATATTCAATACAATGAAGAAAATTATTTCAAACAAGTTTATTTTAATAATCTACCTAGTAGTCATTAGTAATTATGGGGTGGTTTTAAAATGTGTTTTAAAAGTCGTGCATTTTAAAATAAACAACAACTGTGTGTCGCATTGTATGTGACTCATTTACAATGTAAATTTTGTACTCAAAAAAAAATAAGGAAGGAGTTTTCATTTAAAAAGTATTATCATGATTATAGTCTTACAATTATTATTTAAAAAGTTAATTTTAAAACATAATTTTAAAAAAATTAAAAACGTGATATACAATGCAAACTTCATTTTTGTTTTAATTAAAAACGTGACATACGATGCAAACCTCATTTTTGTTTTAATTAAAAACGTGACATACGATGCAAACCTCATTTTTTTTTTATTAAAAACGTGACATGCGATGCAAACCTCATTTTTGTTTTAATTAAAAACGTGAAATACGATGCAAACCTCATTTTTGTTTTAATTAAAAACGTGACGTACGATGCAAACCTCATTTTTTTTTATAATCTTAGACCTATCCCTTGACTAAAGGACAAAAACGTATTCTCGGTTTTTTAAAGAATCGGTCTAAATTAGTTCTGGCTAATACCAGTATGTGTATATTTTAAAAGGCAAACTTTTAAGACTGCAAACGTTTTTCTTATAGTGACGAGAAATGAAATAGCCTCATACTCAAGTGACATTTCCTTATAGTGCCGAGAAATAAAATAGCCTCATACACAAGTGACATTTCCTTATAGTGCCAAGAATTGAATTAGCCTCTTTCACAAGTGACTTTTCCTTATAGTGCCGAGAATTTAAATAGCCTCTTTCACAAGTGACTTTTCCTTATAGTGCCGAGAATTTAAATAGCCTCTTTCACAAGTGACTTTTCCTTATAGTGCCGAGAATTGAAATAGCCTCTTTTACAAGTGACTTTTCCTTATAGTGCCGAGAATTGAAATAGCCTCTTTCACAAGTGACTTTTCCTTATAGTGCCGAGAATTTAAATAGCCTCTTTCACAAGAGACTTTTCCTTATAGTGCCGAGAATTTAAATAGCCTCTTTCACAAGTGACTTTTCCTTATAGTGCCGAGAATTGAAATAGCCTCTTTCACAAGTGACTTTTCCTTATAGTGCCGAGAATTGAAATAGCCGCTTTCACAAGTGACTTTTCCTTATAGTGCCGAGAATTTAAATAGCCTCTTTCACAAGTGACTTTTCCTTATAGTGCCGAGAATTGAAATAGCCTCTTTCACAAGTGACTTTTCCTTATAGTGCCGAGAATTTAAATAGCCTCTTTCACAAGTGACATTTCCTTATAGTGCCGAGAATTGAAATAGCCTCATACACAAGTGTCATTTCGCTGGGCAACACTAGAGTACAAGATTAACCCAATCAACATAAGCTTATACTTAACCCCTTTGTTAAAAATAGGAGCCTGGTAAAGATTTAAAACTCGTTTCTATATATTCAAACCCCATTGATTTTTACTAAACCAGTTGCCACTTAATGACGTCATATTTCTTTGTTGCCCGAAATTAACTATCTTAGAGATTTTTATGATTATACACGAACAAAATAAAAAAACAACAACACACTGGACCAACATTTAAGTTCTAATTATAATTATTTTTTTAACATTCTAATTCTGAATGCACAAAGTAAAGTCGTGTGAGAATTTGACATTTAAACATATTAAATTGGTTTCTAAACATAAGCTTAGTTTTGCTAAACAAGAAATCATTATTATAGAATGAAACATATTTTAATTAAACCATGTAAGTAACGCATGTTTTTGATATGAATATTTGCTGGCTTTGCATTTTTTAAAAATAATTTCTTGCTTTATATACGAGTTATTCGGTATTTAAGGAGTTTTAAAAGCGTATTTAAAGTCGTGCGCACCTCCACTTACATACAAGGAGCACAATGCTCCTTTTCCAAACTAAAACACGTCCAAAATGGACAACATGCTTCCCCCGACAACTTTGATCTCAAAGAGGTTTGGCAAAAGATTGTTAACTATCAAGGTTTCGTTACTGAAAATCTTTGAATCGTTTTCATTCTGAATAATCACAAGGAAATCATTGACGCTAGCTGCGGAATCAAACAATGGGTTAACCATCAAAAAAGTATCTATTCTATAAATAATCAAAAATTTAACAATGCATTTTTTAATGTATATATATATATATATATGATATATGTCCAGGAAATGTTTCATATATATTATTTTGATCTATTCTCATATACTCATTTAATTTGCTGTATGCATTTTTTAAATGATTTTTTAAAAATAATATATTACATGGGTTCAAGGAAAACACAATATGCAACATTTTCTTTATTTCTATTTAACATACATAGTTTATGCATTTTGTCGTATTTAAGATTATGATTAGAAATTCTTTATTTTAAAAATATAACATAAGGTAAGATGAAATTTTTTATTGATCTAAACAAAAGGAAATTTGTATTGATTACACATGTTTTGTCCTTCACCATTTTTTAAACAATATAAAAGAATTATTTCTACTTAAGCACAGAAATATACTTATAAAAATAGACATGCACGCACACAATCACACACTTTATCATACAAGAACAAGTTCATTATTTGTCAGCTATTGTATAATGGCTGAATGAAGTATTGACGATGTATATATATGTTTGCTTTTGCAATAATAATTATATTTTGTCTCAATATTATACATTAATTGCTAATTAAGAGAAAAAAATGTATCAGTTTGCAAGCAGAATATAAAGGACATATTTGTTTGTTATTAATGTTCGTTCTTCATGGCAAAGTGGGATATGTTTTAAGTACTTGACAATTTTATATATTTGAGAGCCAAAGATGCAGATAAAATATTCGCATTACCATTAAAATCTCATGGGGTTGCTTGTATTCTTGTTCTGAAACAATATTATGCTATTCTTAAATTGGCTGTGCCGTCTGAATTGCACTGGGTGAGCAAATTTAATTGGTGTCTTGTGCAAACTTGGAAGTGAAGTGTGAGTTCTTATTAGCTAATGCGACCTTCTGAATTAGTTTTTTTTTTAACTTAGGGTAAAAATAATCCAGTAAGAAATGGGGGATTGTTTCTAACTTAAAAAATAATAGCTACATACAGTTTTCTGCAAAGTTCAGCCAAGTCCAAGCGAAGAGTATTGGTGTTGTCCACTCGACACTGACGGTTTTTCTCTTGACTATTTGGCAAGTTGTATTATCATGGTCATTTAGCAAAGGATCGCTCATTTTGGCAAGAACACCTAGGTCTTCTAAAGAATATACATATTTCTATTACATGTGTATATATGTATATATATATATATATATATATATATATATATATATATATATATATATATAAATATATATATAAATATATATATATATGATATACATATATATAATATATATATGATCTCTCTAGATATAGATACATAGATACGTAAATTGACAAAATGAATATATTTTTGTTCTGATTAGTTTGAAATATAATATGTATATTCGTGTCATATTTTATTTATTGCAGATTCACAATATAATTTAGTGTGTAATATTTGCAGCCTTTAAAAACAGATATACATACTGAATTGACAGTTAAAGCCAATTCATCCATGGATGCAGTTATCAAATGTTTCGCAACCTGTAAATCTGTCTCTGCATTTTCCACCGTGACAACGGCAAGTCCACGTTTCGATCTCGTTGTAATTTTTGGATAGGCCCACTGATACAAAGAAATGCATCTATAATTATATATATACTAGCCGGTATATGCCCGATTCTCCGAACGGGCTTTGTATAGACAATGATTGACACAATATTATAGTGTTTTTTTTCAACATAAATAAAGTAATATGTTATTTTAGGGTGTTTTTTAAATGGTCTGTATTTATTTATTTTTTGTTGTTTTTCAGATTTTAATATACACCAGTTCAATATACAACAAAAAACAAAAACAAGAAAACCGTAAAAACAAAGTTTTTTTATTATACTCCCTTTATTTGCAAACTAAGTTTACCAACATGTAATTAAATAATTGATTGACTACTGCAAATGAAACGTACAGAAAAAATATCTGTGTCGCAAATCTCAAAAATATCTCCTTACTCAGTATGAATTGTTCTAAAAATAATCTTAGCGCATAATTATTTTTTCTAGCTCTGCGCCGAAAAACTATAAAAAGTTGCACAGGCATTTTTAACGCGAAATTAAAATATTTCTTATACTTTCCTTTTAAGAAATGAATATTGTCATAAGTGTAGTATTATTAAGTCGTTTTAACTGATAGGATGTATTGTTAGGCGCCACAAATCTGCTGTCCAAATTTCAGCTCAATCGGACCACGGGAAGTGGTCGAAAATTCGAAGCAAAGTTTTGCTCCCGGACAGACAGAAAGACAGACAGAAATTGCAACTTAAAATAAAGGAAGTAAAAAAAGGATTTTTTTTCTTGCCCACTGTGATATAATGATGTAAGTTTATAGGGTACTTAAACTCCTTCTGTAGAACAGAACTCACATGTCATTTTGACAGTACTTTTAATTTAAAATGATTGTTTGATATATTTTTTACTACAACATTAAGTCGTAGACCTATGTTGATGTTTTATTTTGTTGGTGTTATTTGCTATTTATTTTTTGTTGTT
Organism: Anisus vortex; assembly: GCA_949126835.1. Lineage (NCBI taxonomy): Eukaryota > Metazoa > Mollusca > Gastropoda > Planorbidae > Anisus > Anisus vortex. Next base: position 19,232,648 of record OX421503.1, read on the forward strand.
TAGGAAGCAAACTTAGAATTACATTTTAAATTAAACAGGAAAAACAATAACAAATAAAACCCATATGAAACAAAGATTATAAAACGTATATGACACGAATTCAAACTTTAGAAATTTGGTCCCGGCAATTTAAACGTTGTCCAACAGTATAAACATTGCAAGCTACAAACTTTATATGACGTATATACGAATTAAAACTTTAAAAAGTTGGTCCAGTCTGCACTTTTTCTTTCCTTCTTCCCAAGGACGGCGATGGAAGTGTTGTAGATGGTTTTGCGAAAGTGAAACCATGTGACATCGGTATGTTCTGGCACATTTTTTTCCTGCATCATGGGCCTTGGAGACGTCTTTCTGCGAGGTAAGGTCTGTGAGGGCTGAACTAAGCTTGTTATTGAGTCGCTCCCTGATCTTTGGGCTATTAGTATGGCATGTGTTTATGCGTGTTTTCCCTTTTCTCCTAGAGTGGTGAAGCTTTCTTTGGGGTTATTTTTATTTTGCTTGCGACCAGTGAGTAGTCTGTGTCGCAGTCAGCACTGTGGTCGCTACGTGTTTGGAGTACACTGGCCAGTTCTGAGCGCCTGGTGATAATGAGGTCAAACTGGTGCCAATGCTTGGAGCGAAGGTGTCTCCATGACACTTAGTGGATGTCTTTGCATTTGAAGAAGGTATTAGTTATACACAGGTTATGAGCTCTGCATAGCTCGAGCAGTCGCTGGCCATTGCCATTCATTTTGCCAATTCCGTGAATGAAATTTTTTCACCGGTATTTGAAAAAGTTTTCTCTACAAAGTTAATTTAAGTTTTCTTTTCTTGAACACTGTGATCTAATGGTGTGAGTTTATTGGCTAATTAAACTCTTTATTTAAAACAGAACTCACATGTCATTTCGACAATACTTTTAAGTTAATAATGATTGTTTGATATTTTTTTTTGCGACAACAGAAAGTCGTAGACCTATGTTTTTTTTTTTTTCTTGTTATTGTTTTTTGTTGGTGGTTTTTGCTATTTATGTATGTATTTATCGTTGCGTTGGAAGCAAACATATAATTAAATTTTAAATTCAACAGGATAAACAATAAAAAAGGAAGCCCATCTAAACCAAAGTTTATAAAAATTAAACGACACGCATTAAAACTTTTAAAAGTTGGTCCCGGCAATTTAAACATTGCCCGGCAATGGAAAATTTCCCGCCTACAAAGTTTATATGAGGTATACGGCATAAATTAAAACGTGAATATATTTTGTTCTATTCATTTATAAAGTACATTAGCAAACATTGAAGCAAAGTTAATTTAAAATGAATACGCAAAATTTTATGACGCCATAAAACCATGACAGCTAGCTATATCTGCGCAAAGTTTGATGACGTCATACAAAAATAATCTCTGCGCCTCCTTTTTTCTTATTTATCTTTAGAGCGATCGATCAAACAATGATAAAAAGGTTGACTGGCATTTTCTATGTGAAACCAAAATTTGACTTCTTTTTTTTTCCTGTTTTTTTTACCAAACTGACCATTGCGTTCATTTCAATTTTTTAAAACCTTGACAGTGTCCACCGCAGTAACGCAAAAAAACATTTGTAGCAAATTTCATTTCATTCTATCCAGTATTTAACAAAATTATGCGACATGTCCTTACATGTATACATACATGCCCACATCTATACATACATACACCTTTTGAGATTTATATATATACTAGCCGGTATGAGCCCGATTCTTTAAACGGGCTTTGTGTAGAATAGGCTTGACACATTATAGTTTTTCTGTTTTGTTTTTGCAACATACATAGAGTAGTATTTTTTGTGGTCAGTATTTATTTTTGTATTGTTTTGCACAATTTAATATGCACCATTTCAATATACAACTATAAAGGAAAAACAAATAAGAATCATTTTTTTTTAATTTCTTGCTCAAAGTATGACCACTGTGATCTAATGGTGTGAGTTTATTGGGTAATTAAACTCTTTCTGTAAAACAGAACTCACATGTCTTTTCGACAGTACTTTTATTTTTTTTAATTGATTGTTTGATATATTTTTTTACGGCAAACATTAAGTCGCAGACCTATGTTGTGTTGTTTTTGTTATTTGCTATTTAATAATTTATTGTTGCTTTGGAAGCAAACTTAGAATTAATTTTTCTATTCAACATGTAAAACAATAACAAATAAAACCCATAAGAAACAAAGAATTATTTTTTTTGTTTAATTGTGTTCAATTTAATCGCATAATGATATTTTACATACACTTTATTTACCCATGGAGTAATAATGAGATTGCCCGCTACACAGTTAATATATAAGGCAATTATAAAAACCTTGCCCGTTAAAAAGGTTATCGATGTCACAAATTTAATTGTGAATGACATTTTGTACGCCCGCTACAAACGAATTGAACTGAAATGTGAAATATTGCCCCCTAGAAACTAATTAAAACGTGAAATATTGCCCTCTAGAAAGATTTTAATGCGTATACGCCCGCTACAAACGAATTGAAAAAGTTAAAAGTTATGTTTACATACACTCTAAATACTCAAGCAGTTATAATGATATTGCACGCAACACCTACAAAGTTTATATTTCGTATACGACACGAATTAAAACGTGAATATATTTTGTTCTATTCATTCATAAAATACATTTGCTAACATTAAAGCAAAGTTAATTTTAAATGAATACGCAAAATTTGATGACGTCAAAAAAAAAAAGCTGGCTAGCTATTTCTGCGCGAAATTTGATTACGCAATACAGAAATAATCTCCGCGCGTCCTTTTTCTTATTTATTTTTAGCGCGATCTACCGAAAAAGGATAATAAGTTGTACTGGCAAAGTCAATGTGAATCAAAAGTTGTGTTTCATACGCGTTTTTTGACCAAACTGACCACTGCGGTCATTTAAATTTTCTAAAAAACTTGACAGTGTCCACCGCCGTAACACAAAGAATATTTGTAGCAAATTTCACGTTTTTATGTCCAGTATTTAAAAAAAGATTATGCGGTATGTACAAACATATATACATACATACATACATACATACATACATATTCCTTTTGAGATTTATATATATATACTAACCGGTATGCGCCCGATTCTCCGAACGGGCTTTGTATAAACAATGCTTGACACAAAATAGTGTTTTTTTTCAACATAAATAAAGTGGTATTTTTTGGAAGGTGTTTTTTTATAGGTGTGTCTTTATTTATTTATTGTTGTTTTGCAGACTTTAATATACACCAGTTCAATATACATCTAAAAAGGAAAACAAATAGTTTTTTTTTCGTGCCCACTGTAATCTAATGGTGTGAGTTTATAGTGTACTATTTCTGTAAAACAGAACTCACATGTCATTTTGACAGTAATTTTAATTTAAAAATGGTTGTTTAAAATTTTTTTGCGACAACACTAAGTTAGAGACCTATGTTGTTGTGTTATTTGGTTGGTGTTATTTGCTATTTATTAATTTATTTATTGTTGTTTTTTAAGAAAACTTAGAATTACATTTTAAATTACACAAGAAAAACAATAACAAATAAAACCCATATGAAATAATGTTTATAAAACGTATACGACACGAATTAAAACTTTAAAAAGTTAGTTCCGGCAATTTAAACATTACCCGGCAATTTAAACATAGCCCGGCAATTTAAACATTGCCCGGTAATATTAACATTGCCCGGTAATATAAACTTTGCCTGGTAATATAAACATGGCCCGGTTATATATACATTGCCGGTAATATTAGCATTGCCCGGTAATATAAACATTGCCCGGTAATATAAACATCGCCCGGTAAAATAAAAACTGCCCGGTAATATAAACATTGCCTGGTAATATAAACATTGCCCAGTAATATAAAAACAGCTCGGTAATTTAAACAATGGCTGTTACCAAGGGTATAAACCTTAAGGTGCCCAGTTCTCGGAACTGGATAAAATAATTTTCAAATACACTGTATCTACCCATGGAGTTATAAACAATAGTCTTAGCCGGGGATAAAGTATTTTCCGGTAACTTAAACCATTTAAATATTGTATTCTACAAATTACGACGCAAATTAAAACGAAAATGTGTTCGTTTCGTAAACGCATAATTACGCAAAATTTGATAACGCCATATAAAAATAAGCTTAAATATAGAGTGTAACCAGGACCACTGCGTTTAAATAAGCTTAGTAAGGCGTCGGAATTACTTCCCGAAACAAAAAAAAAATGCTAAATCTATTTGCTTTGTCCTATGTTTGTAAAGTTTTAAATTATTAATTAGCTTTACGTCATGTATTCACAGTGTAAAGTATTAAAGTAGTGATAGATTAAGAAAATCAACTACAGTATTCGTAGTGTAAAGAATTTATGTTGTTTACGGCACATAGGCAATTTAAACATGAAGAAAATGTGTTCCTCTCATTGAGATAAAATCCATGCACATAGTTTGATGACGTCAATTTAAACATGAATGAAAAATGTCCCTTGATTGCTAAAAAATAATATGCAAACTTTGATGACGTCATCCTGAAAATAATCTCAACGCCATCCTTTTTTTTATGTTGTGAAGACAAATTATAAAAAGTTGTACTGGCAAATTCAATGTGAATCAAAAGTTGTGTTTTATTCTTGACCACTGCGGTCATTTCAATTTTTAAAACCTTGACAGTGTCTACCGCAGTAGCGCAACTTAACCCACATCTATAGATACATACACCTTTTGAGATTTATATATATATACTAGCAGGTAAGTTCCCGGTCCTCCAAACCGACTAAAAGTACAACTACAAAGAATTTTATTTTGAATATGACACGAATTTAAACGTGAATTTTTTTTTTTATTTGCTCACTGCAAAATTAATTATCTATTAAGACATTGTCTTTACAATTTAAACATCGCCCACTCCAAATTACGACACAAATTAAATAGCAGATATGTGCCCGGGTCTCCGAGCCGGCTAAAAGTTATGTTTACATACTCTAACTACTCAAGCAGTTATAATGAGGTTGACCGCAAGAAATACAAAGTTTATATTTCGTATACGGCACAAATTTTAACGTGAATGAATTTGTTATTTGCCCTCTACAACGTAAGTTACCCATTAAAACCATTAATCATTACCCATTATTATAATAGAGCGTTCGCAATGGGCGTGGCTTAGGTTTTTTAGTGACGCATTTGTGTAAATAGAAGCCACTTGGTGTACAAAAATGGTGAAGTAATTCTTTATCATGCCAAATTTACATCTGAATATTGGCTATCCTACGCACAAATCATTAGATAAATCGTCGTAGACCATCTTACTAGTACAAGAGAAAGACTTACATGGTATTTTATAACGAATTTCAACATTTTAAGCTCAATTCGTCATCTTAATATCTGGCCGGTAAGTGTTGCATTTGAATAGATTTATTGAAGTGAATTATTGGATTATTGGAGTCATTCGTTATTTTCATTGTAGGCCTAATCGTTCAATAGTAATATTACATTTTTAATGTAAGAATCTTCTTCTGATAGGTCTATTAATTTAATATAGAATTAATAAAATCCATTATAATACATTAATTATCATTTTAAACACAAAATATCAATAAAAAAAGCTCGAGCCTATATGAAACTATATTAAAACAGCGGCCATTGTAGACCATTACAAAAAATAAACAAAATCACCTCTTTTTGTCACGTGATTGCAAACGCCCTATTAAAAAAGTGCCCGCTAAAATTTAGGACATAAATTAAAACGTGATTATATATTGTTCTATTCATTCATAAAGTACATTAGCAAACATTGAATCAAAGTTATTTACATGAATACGCAAAATTTGATGACGTCATAAAAAAGCCAGCTAGCTATCTCTGCGCGAAGATTGATACAAATGTTTAGCTTCAATTATTGGATAGGCTCAGTGATACAAAGATCAATGGATATTAAATATATGTATAGCTGCAATTTATATCTGAAGTTCGATTTTTTTATGAAAGAACTTAATAACTTTATGTTCTGTTGAAGAGTGTTTTTCTTATTCTCATTCTACAATCCTTTCATGATAATAATGTTTATTAAATAGCGCTTCTATCCATGCTTTTGTAGCATGCTCAGTGCGCTCTAGAAGATTACTACATCCGCTAGTCCCGCAACTCCTGCAGGGCGGCATGGATCGGTCGGTGGCAGGGATAGAACATGCGACGTATCAGTTGGTATTAGGTTGACATACCGGTGAACTAACCTCTGCACCAGCCGGCGTACAACTCTCTATTATTGTTGCAGTATTGATAAACTCAAACAAGTCACTCATGACCACATCTTACCATGTCCAGCCAGTCATGTTTACAATAACTCAGGACAATCAGCTCGCATTACAATAATATCATCCATTGTGCGTCAAATAATTTTAGTCAATTTTGAATTACACAACCCCATACAGACTCAGAGCTGAACAATTATTATTACTATCACATCACCATTTAATGACATTTCTGGATTAAAAAAAAAACTCATGTCAATTTTACAGTAAAAATAAAAGTACGTACTACATGAATTTTCGTTTACTTACAAAGTGTACATTTGGGTCCGAAATATCCTCGTGTGCAGCCATTATTACATGTTCCGTCCTTACCACAGCTACCATCGTCGTCACAGTAGGGGCTGCACACTAAACAATAAAAAATACTTATCTGATCTAAAACTTGTTTTCATTTTTTTTATTCCAACGGTGATACATAGTGTCTATTTTGTATTTTTTTTTAATTATATTTCTCAATGTGTATTTGTCAAATATTACATGTACAAATACTTGAACTGCTTCATGTTTCTCCAAGTAAGTACCCCGTCCGACACAATTGATTCATAGGGCTGCTTTTTGTGGCCACGGTATAGTGTGTCCGTCCAGAGTCATTACAAACTTATGTAGCGCCCCAGGGCAAACGTTTCAGTGCCGCCCCCTTGCATAACGTAATTGCTTGTTTAGTGCTATATTTTCTAAATTTAGACTACATTTGCCGCCCCCATGGAAGTGTCGCCCCAGGGCATATGCCCCCCTCTGCCCTCCGCTATGCGAAGGCACTGCTGTCCATCACCAAGTCCAGCCGGCTTTATTTCTCCCCAACTAAAGTCCGGTACCCATCAGAGCTAGGTAGACTCATGGACAGCCCCCAGACACGGGAACGAATCCTAGCTTTCACCAGGATTCGAACCAAGCCAGTCGAACTTGCTGCCGCTCGGAAACCGTATCCGTAACGTTAATCCAAGTAACGTTCGTAATGTATGCCAGTTTGGAATTGTCTAAACGCAATAAGCCAGTGTATAAAGAATGTTAAATTTTGTATTAGTTTTATCACGACTCTATTAATTAAAATATTGCATTTCTGTCTAACATAATCATATGACTAACTATTCGTCATATAATTTATACTAAAGTAATGGATTATTAGTTTTGTTGTTTTTATTAATACTGTAAATAAAAATTAACATTACATACATTTAAAACATGTGCTGCCGAAAAATCCTGGAGTGCAGTCGTATTTGCAAGTTCCGTTCATATAGCAATCTTCATTTTCTGCACTGCCTACGTTGCACTCTATTAGTAAATGTATAAAAACACATTATATATATATATATATATATATCCATTTGTCAAAACTACACTTGCTACCTATAACACTTAGGATAAAATTCAAAGTTCCAACAATGCTCTATAAAAGTAAAAACTTTCATGGTCGATCTCCCAAGTACATCAGATCTACGATCGAGCTACAAGCAGCAGAGAAAAGGTGACTGCGTTCAAACTAAGAGAAAAACATTTCAGATCACGTAGCACCTATGTGAGTAAATAAACTTCCGAACACAAATGAACAAGCTGACAAAATATAGCCATTTTTTAAACAAAATTAAAAACACACTTTTTCGATATATTTTAATAGCATATGGTAAATGTACATAGCGCTATATAAATATGTCATTTGTAATTTTGTATTATTTACTTGAACTATTTAAGTAATAGTAACCAAATCTTTGAGGTAATTTATATACCGCCATTTAGAGCTTCCTTATGTATGCGAATTTAATTTGATAAATATTATGTAGGACGATAATAAAGTCAATGTTAACATCTTAACCGGAAAAGTAAAGTTTAGTAATCACTCTTATCTTATTTGCTTATATATATAGGACTATATATATATATATATATATATATATATATATATATATATATATATATATATATATATATATATTTATATATATATATATATATTCTCCGAAATTCCTTAGTGTCGGAAAAACTACATATGTTTTATGTAGGTAAACGAAGGACGATTGAAAGTAAATTGTAGACTTATAGTTTGACAATAACATTTGTACACAATTATTAAACACCAGCAATTCAAGGTTGACGGAAATTACCGTGACTTTTATAGTCATAATTGCCGTTTTACGAACAAACTTATAGTACAAATATTTAATATAAAAAAAAAAAATAATATAATAGAGAATAGTGAAACAAAAAAATATAATAAAAAGAAGATGTTTGTTTACCCACCATTTAAACGGGCATAAAAGCTAGTATGTATATGTATATACTGAAAGAATGGGTTTGACAACATCACTTAATATCCCGCATCTAGTGACTTAACTCAAACAAATATTCTCGTTAAGTTCAAAGAGTTAATTTATTATAACCAAACGTGTCCCAGACCAGTTTAAAAAAGACTGCTTTAAATTCTATATATATATTTATTTATGTATAATATATTGTAAGTGTCACCATAAAATAAAAAAAGCATGTACTTATTTCAAAGTTTGATAGATATTACCACTACTACAGTTACGCAATGTGATAAAAGGCGGACACCTGCCATAACAAATAGAGCAATGTATCACTTGTACGAAATACTAAAGCATGACACTATGGTTTGATGGAGTAAATAAAACGAATATCAACATCTGCTTGACATACCAAGAGCTACCAGAACTTTCTCTTGCGTACATATATATATACACACATATATATATATATTTCTAAGAGTTTGGTCTCTATAATCTACATTTTTTCTGTCAATTGTAGGCCTAAATAATATGAACCACAAAATCTCATAATTAGATGCTAACAAATACCTTATCAATACAAAAAACGATTTAATAATGGGATTATAAATTGCGGGTTTATAATGCCAATGAACTGCCAATGTCGACATTTTTGGGGGAGTTTATTTTATGTCAAGGAGATATTGATACAACAATGCGTACGTACTAGTTGTGCAGTTATCCCCATAATAGCCCTTGTCACAGCCATGCTTGCATTTTCCATTCGCAAAGCATTCGTCACTCCTTGCACATTGTGGACTGCAAGCTGTTCAAAAAACAACATAATGTACCTTTTTTAAATTTTAAAATATTATATTTCAAACTAAATTAAACGTGCAAATGCGAATATTATAATACATTGTATTAAATAATTATTATAGGCTAAATATATTAACATCTCAGCTGCCGGGTTGTCTTATAACTCTTCAACTCTGTTACGTAAGGCTACAGGTGTTTTCCTATCTTGCCTTCAGCCAATGTATGTATGTATATATACATATATATATGTACTAAAATATTTTTCTTAAAAACATAATTGCTTTTCATCGAACATTAAACAATATAGCTCAAGCTAAAAGAGTTATGCATTTTTTTTTTAAATTTTAAGTCAAATCTATAGATAAAAAAAAATCAGTGTGTGTAGGTAAACCGTCCTACATTGGTCAATTTAAAAACATGTGAATTTTGTGTCACTGACCTATCTAGTCCTATGCCTATATAGTGTCTAGCACTGAGCTATAATATATGGAGTGCTCAAAGGAAGTAAATTGTAGGAGAAAATGCGGACATTTTGATATAGATAAGTGCACTGTAGTGCACTGAGCTATATATTCATGGAGTGATAAATCAAATGCGGACTTAGTATTTTTTTTTTAATACTTTTTAAATTTGTTTATGTGCTCTTTTTAGTTAGGCTGTATTTGAAATGCGCTATGAGCTTACATTATGTATTGAGATTTACATTAAAAGTATAGCAACCAAACTTGTAATTAATTTTTTTTTCAATTTGTTTATTCACATGATAAAATTAATAGGAGTAGCCATACAATTACCACAGTATAAACATTTGGATGATTTACTAAATCTTCTTCATTTTTAAATATACCATCTCTACAATTTTCAGCAATGGACATAAAATGTGTGATTCCATTTTTTTAAAAATATATTTAAACATTTTTTTTAATGTATATTCAGTGTTTCCTTAACTTTAAACAAAATGCAGTTTTCTTAAAAATCAAATCACTTTCAAAATTGTATAATTACTATTATGGTTTCATTCCAATAGAATTTATCCACAACCTAAAATATAACACAATCATAATAAAGGTAATCATTTCAATAATGAAATTGTACACATAGACATCACGTTTATGAAATGCTTATTATATATAGGCCTAGTATTTTTTTTTAATCCATTAATAATGAACAATTTTATTTTAACATTTGTTCATATCACACATACATTCAACAATATTGGCATAAAAAGAGAGTTTGAATTCAAAGTATCATAAAAGTAACATATACAATAATAATTGTATTTTACATTTTCTTCCATTTTATACAACAAAATATATTCATTTCCTATTAATATAATTTAATGTTGTAGGCCCTATGCATTGAAATTATAATTTATACTTGATGAATAAAGAATATTGAAGAATACTTTTACATGAAATGGCCAATACACATGTTTATTATAACTTGTTTTGATGTTTTCACTTGATATATACACAGAAGTAGACTATATAATTGAAAATTATTGGTTCTTAAAGAGAACGAGTTTAGAAATTTTGTTTCTTATTTTTTGCCCTGAAACTTTTTAATTTAATACCCTATATGGTACAATGTAGCCAAATGGCTACGCACTAGTAATTAACAGATAACTGCTATCGTTTTGAAACACTTTTAATTATTTAGTGGTTTCCCTTTAATTTATAATCTTTTCTTGCATTTGACGTCATTACTTCTTGCGGACGAATTTTAAACAACTTATTTACGTTCACAAATTTGCAACGTGGTGGTCTGTTTCTTGACTTAGCAAAAGGTGGGTTTTCAAACATATTTTATATACTTATTTGAATAAGATGTGCATGCAAAAAATTATGATCATCTTTATAATACCTTTTAATGTATTTATACGTTATAATACACTACTTTTACACATAATATTATAAAATATAGGCTTTAAATGGTGTGTTGCCAAAAGACCACACCATGCAATATGGGATATTTTTTTTCGGAGCATCGCAACTTTATATAGGACAAATGACATTGGTCTTTTAAAGCTATTGTATTGTTGTTATATATTTACCACATTATTGCAATACAAAATGTTTTACGTTATGTTATTTGGCAACATTTAAACTATTTTAAAAAATTTAATTATACATAGAAAGGACTTAGTAGGCCTAGTAAATTTAGTCTAGGCTATCTGCTATGTACTATGTAGGCCTACATTGTATGGCTATGCCGCTATGGACTATGGTTAGGACATTTCATGGCCTAAGCCGCTAAGCCTAACCTAAAATCATAAATGTCTTAGTTATAACTATAACCCTTAGCCCTATCATTATATATATAATTTAGTTCTTGTAAATCTAACAAAAAGAATTGTTCTCTAAACATTGAATGAAGAGCACAGGCTATGACTATGTTATAACTAACTGCATTTTCTACCCTTAATTTTATATAGGTATTTTAATCAAAAATGGATCCTGTTATCTTCTACGGCAAGTCTAAGAGAAAAATCTGCATCAGAGAGCTGCCTGAGGATTCAAAGGACAGTGAACTGTCTTCTGAGGAAGATGAAGTTGTCGAAGACTATATTTTGTCTAGTTCAGACAGCTCAGATTCGGATGGTATGATTTAGACTTTTCTAATTATTTTTAATCAGCCTACTGTTAAATCTCGATAAGCAGAACCCAAATTCTGTTTTGTTTACCTGTATAATTTCTTTATATTTTTATTTTTAATTGTAGTGAACTAACCAAAGTAATGTGAATGGACTTTGGATATAAGTGATATTAGACAATATAATCACTAAATAAACGTATGAATATTCACAACTTTTAGTTCCTCAGCTGCTCTTGTATGACTTTCGTTAGCAGTATTTGCGTATACATATTTACATTTTATTTTGTTGTTCGTTGTCTGTATTCTGAAAGTTTTTTTTTTTTTCAGCGCATAGAACTGTCATCAATGGGATGTGCGCTATAGAAGCACCATTATTATTATTATATAATTTTAGGTAGCATTTTCATATATATTTTTTTTATTGTTTCAGATGATGGTGATGCTGAAGAAGGTTCTTCAGTCAGTGACCTATGTCATGTACGCACCCCGTATTTTTATCTTGTTATGTTGTGCACTAAGTATAATCGGTGTTGGATTGAAAGGTGCGACATGTTGACAGTTTTCGTTCTAGTGTTGATGTCTTTGCATATTATTATATTATCTGTATATTTGGTTCTGAGTTGTACGCGTCATTTTTCAGTCATTAAACAGTTTGGTATTTATCACTTCGTCTTCGGTGTTAAAGTGACGATTACGAGCCAATACAGTGTGAGCTGTATGTTATATGGGGGCAATCGTCCAAAAGGATCTGTTGAGTAGGTTTGGTTTGTAGAAAAGGAAACTGCGAATTTTTTCTTTTAAAGACTATAAGTGTATAATCCTTAATACTTCGGTGGCACTGCCCGATGTGTATGATAGTTTTGTAGAGGCAAAAGAGGAGGATGCGTCTTATCGGTCACCGCCGGTTTTGTCTGCGGCAAATCAGTCAGTCAACGCTCAAATCGAATTAGCTAGACTGAGAATAAAACAATTGGAGATTGAAGAGAGAATCGAGTTGGCGAGAATGGCGCAACGAAATCAGATGGCGCCAACGCAAACCCATGCGCACTGTAAGCAACAGTTAGACAAGAGTCTACGAAACTTCGCGGAGAGTGAAGATCTGGAAAACTATTTACTGGTTTTTGAAGCCACAGCGGAGAAGAGCAATATACCGAAAGGACGCTGGTCAAGTCAGCTGTTATATAAGCTCACAACGGAATTGCGAGATGTGATGATCGCCCAAGGCATTGCGAATTGTGAAGATTATGACCACGTCAAGGCGCAATTACTCAAATACGCGGGCTATGTAGAAGAGACTTACAGGAAAAAGTGGGATTCCCTCACTCCCAAAGGGGACAATTTCAGGGAGTTCGCTATGAATTTAAGGAGGACTCTTGAAAGCTGGATGAAAAGTTCTAATACCCCAAAAACATTCAAGGGTCTCAGAGATCTGATGTTTAAAAGTAGGATCTAAAAGGAATTATCACCGGAGGTAGTGATTGATCTTGCACACAAGAAACCCAAATCAGTAGAAGATGCTCTAGACATAATAGATAGTTTCAAGGTTGCTGGTAAAGAAGTTAGGATACATATTACTGACCGAGGGGTCGGAGAAACTCGTGCCGCCTCAATCTTGTCGGATAACAATAACGCTCGTGTCCAGAAAGATTTAAAGCCCAACATCCGGGACAGTAATATACAGAAAGTCACTCAAGAAGAAACCATGGCCAACAGGACAAATAGATTGCAATGCTTTTATTGTAAAAAAGAAGGCCACATGAAGAAAAATTGCAGGAAACTGGAGAAGGCAAACCAGACGACAAAAAAAGTGGTGGCGTTGATGAAAACGCTAGGGAAGGAAGAGAAGTACAGCTCAGAGGATAAAGATACGATTAGGACAAACTCACAAGAGCAGCAGACTAGGAAACTGGATACGGTTGAACTGGAAAATTCATCGTATTGTTGTGCTTGTCAGGAAGTTTCCTCGACTGAAAGCACGTTCATAGACAGGAAATCTCCAATAACATTGTCTCGGGGGTTGGAAAACTCGGGGAGGCGTCTGGTTAGTTGGAATCATTGTCCTGTGAACTCTGAACAGAGTTTATCGGCATTAGGTGTCGAGGGTAAACATCTAGTCGTGCCTGCAGAAGAGTCATATGAGAAGAGTCAAGACTATCAAGAGAACTCAAGTGATTCGAGACTTACGAACTTTTTGCCGTTCATTTCTGAGGGTACAGTGGCATTACCTGATGACGATGACAACGTTGGTTCTCCCATTAAGATACTGAGAGATACAGGTGCATCCTTATCCGTTCTACTCTCAGGTGTCTTGCCTTTGTCGTCAAGGACATATACGGGAAACAGCGTCTTGTTGCAGGGTGTCGAGATGGGAAGCCTCCGAATACCGCTGGATCGTGTGAAGTTAAAGTCTGAATTGGTCACCGGAGAAGTTGTGGTAGGCGTCAAGTCGACACTACCATTTGATGGGATTGACTTGCTAATTGGCAATGATTTAGCAGGGGGTCGGGTGAAACCGGATCCCATTATGACAGACATACCTGTTGTCGATGATTCGGTAACAGAGGACAATGAACTGTATCCTGTTTGCGCTGTTACTAGAGGCATGCGTCAGAAAGAGACTCGTGAAGAAAAAGTCAGTGCAGAAGAGACTGAAGTGGAAGTAGAGTTGGGAGCTATGTTTTTCCCAAGTCTATTTGAAGAGGAACATAAAGAGACCTCTACGGGAATTTTGTCATCGCGTGAAAGGCTGACACGTCTACAGAAGGAAGATGTTGAGGTTACAGCTTTACGTGAGATCGCCGTATCTGATGAAGAGGAGAAAACCTCGGCAGTCTACTATTTTTTCAAGGATGGTGTGCTGATGAGGCATTGGAGACCGCCAGAAGCGAATCCGGATGATGACGACTGGAGAGCGGTAATTCAAATCGTCGTGCCGCTAATCTATCGTTCTGATATCCTTCAGATAACCCACGACTCGTTTTTTGCTGGTCATTGTGGAGTCAACGAAACGTATCAACGGATACTTCGCTATTTCTACTGGCCTGGTTTTAAACGGGATGTTGCCGCATATTGCAAGTCCTGCCGGACATGTCGGCTAGTGGGCAGGCCTAATCAGACGATCCCAGTTGCGTCATTACGTCCGAATCCGGTCCTTCATGAACCCGTCAGTCATATAATCATCGATTGTGTGGGCCCCTTACCGAAGTCGAAATCGGGTCATCAATATCTGCTGACAATCATGCATGCAGCATCTGGATATCATGAGACCATACCAATTCGATCGATCACAGCCGAGCGGATAACTGATCATCTGATGAAGCTCTTCACTAGATATGGTTTGCCAAAGTCGTTGCAAACTGACCCAGGTGGGAATTTGACTTCTTGTATTTTTCAGAAGATTCCTGATAAACTTACTGATGGAGATCCGATGTTGAGTGCGTGTCATTCGCAGTCCCAAGGTGCGTTGGAACGTTTTCATCAGGCATTGAAGACGATGTTGCTGACTTACTGCATGAATCATCTAAAAGCATTGGACAATGGAGTACCGTTGATGTTGTTTGTTACTCCACAGCAAAACATCACGGACAATTACGAGTCTGGGAACGGAATCAGGAAAAGTTTTGTTCTATTGGCCACCAGTCCAGTGAAGGTCGTGGTGTACTTGACAAGTGCATTGGTTGGTGATATGTCTAAGCCGTTTACGGTCATCCAAAGTGAGAAAGACTACTATGACGTTTCTATGATGAGAAATCAGTTCAGAAACATTTCTTCCAGCAAGAATGAGAATGGGATAGCTCTCACGTTTATGATAGAACTCCAGCAGATGAAGATTGTTTGCCTGGATAAAAATCATGGCATGGAATTTGTCGTGTGTACGTTTAGTCGATGGATGGATCAGCATATGGAACTGTTGCTGATGTTGTATATACAGTACTTGACAATGCTTGGAAAAGACGGGGGTTCTTGCATTAACTCCCCAAGCACCAATGAGAACATGAACTACATGTTACCGCTGACACACAGTCAGACATTTGGCTGCTTCATCGTTTTCATAGGAAACTATCCCTTGTTTGTTTCATATTTGGGTTTTTATCTCATAATGACATTTTTTCTATTGCCATTTCCACAACATGACGGAATCTATTTTCTTATGGATTTTTGTTAGATGTCATGGGGGGAATAAACAGGAGTGTTAAAGAAAGGGGAGATTTTGTTGCAAAAGTATTGTTTTAAAGTTTTAATAGAGCCTGGGTGGTGTGTTTTAGCCTAATGACTCGTATGTTTTAGAAATGTTGATAATGTACTGAGTTGTTTTAGTTTGTTATGGAGAGAAAGGATGTGTTTTCTCTTAAAATTCGCCATTTTTGGTTTAAAAGGTGAATTGTTAAGTTTAGTAGGGGGGGAGGTGTCATGTACGCACCCCGTATTTTTATCTTGTTATGTTGTGTACTAAGTATAATCGGTGTTGGATTGAAAGGTGCGACATGTTGACAGTTTTCGTTCTAGTGTTGATGTCTTTGCATATTATTATATTATCTGTATATTTGGTTCTGAGTTGTACGCGTCATTTTTCAGTCATTAAACAGTTTGGTATTTATCACTTCGTCTTCGGTGTTAAAGTGACGATTACGAGCCAATACAGTGTGAGCTGTATGTTATACCTACCTTTGGCCAGCAACTTGAGGCCATTTATTTGGAGAGAAAAGACGGATCGGTCTGATAGGTCATCAGATGTACCAGTTTTTCTTGGGACTGAGAGAGAACCTGGCGCATTGCGCGAGCCCATCAACTATTTTAGGGACATGTTCAAAACAGAAACCCTGGAAAAAATTGTCTCAGAGTCCAATCTCTACAGTCTCCAACAAGACATCAATAAACCAGCAAATATCTCGCTTGATGAGCTTGAGCAATTCCTAGGAATTATTTTTTACATGAGCATTTCTCGCCTACCTCGGGCACGGTTATATTGGAGCCCCGATACCAGAGTCCCACGAGTGGCTGACACCATGAGCCAGAAACGGTTTGAGGAAATTAAAAGGTCTCTTCATTTCGCTAACAATGAAGAATGCAATGGAGAAAAACTTTATAAAGTTCAACCTCTTCTAGATGTTTTCAAAGCCAGTGTCAAAAGCCTCACTAAATCAAAAATGATTAGTGTAGATGAACAAGTCATACCCTTCAAGGGTAAATCATCTTTGAAACAATACAATCCAAAAAAGCCTAAGAAGTGGGGCTACAAAGTGTTTGTGTGTTCAGGCAACACAGGCCTCATACATGATTTTGAGTTCTATATTGGCCAGATACACCCAAGCCCTGGACAACCTGATCTGGGTGCCTCAGGAAATATAGTTCTTAGACTAATTCAGGATGTTCCCAGAGACTAGTGGTATCAAATATTTTTTGATAACTGGTTCAATTCTTTTGCGCTTCAAGTGTTTCTATGGAAAGTAGGGATTGCTAGTGTGGTAACTGTCCGTCCAAATCGTTTGAAAGGCTGCACATTTCCTCCAGATAAGGAACTTTCAAAAAAAGGAAGAGGTTCAGTTATCATGAAGACTGGAGTGTGTAATGGTGTCCAGCTGAATGCAGTCAGGTGGATGGACAACAAAGCCGTCACTCTGCTTAGCACCTTCGCTGCTGTGGAACCCGTGAAAAAAGTTAGAAGATGGGACAAAAAAGCCAAAAAAGATATTGAGGTTGACTGCCCTTCTATAATTATACTCTATAATGCATTTATGGGTGGTGTAGACTTGCTAGATTCACTGGTGGCATTATACAGAAACCCCATCAGATCTAAAAAGTGGTACCATCGCATCACTTTTCACATCTTCGACTTGGCTGTTGTCCAAGGGTGGCTTCTGTATGTTTTCGATCATGCACATTCAGGTCTGCCTTCATCGACAAAACTGCCACTGCTACAATTCAAAATCAACATCGCCATGTGCATGATGAATCAAAATAAAATGCTGACAAAAAAAAAGAGGTCGACCATCTTTGGACGTTGAAACACAGCTACAATCAAAAAAACAAAGGGGTCCTGCAGCTGCTGTCCCCAACGTATCCATTCGGACAGACAATGTTGGACATTTTCCGCTACAGGTTGCAGAAAAGGGAGGTTGTAAATTGCCTGGATGTAAACAATTTTCACGCACAAAGTGTGAAAAGTGTAATGTGCATTTGTGTCTGACCCAAAAGTCCAATTGTTATAAACAGTTTCATCAGCCATAAAATAGTCATGAACCTGTAGGCATATATAGTGATGTATATGTATATTGTTGTTGTTTTTCTTTATAAGAATATTAAATTTAGTTACTAATTTTCTAACATTTTGTTATATTGTATATATTGTGTCAAGCATTTGTTTGTATTGTGTATATATTGTGTCAAGCATTTGTTTGTATTGTTTAAATTTGTTCCATAGGTTTGTTGCCTTTTGGCAACTTTAGAAAAATTTATCCTCTATGGTACATTGTTGCCATTCGGCAACATAGCTACAAAAGCATTATTTTGAAACTTTTTATCAAAACTAAAAATATTAATTTGATTTATATCCCCTATAGGATGTAAATATAGAAGGAAACATTTTTTAGCAATTTTTAAACAAATGTGTACCATATTTAACATTTTACCAATGTGGTGCATTCTAATTTTTAAATAGCTTTCTATGCAATATTTGATCAACAAAATTACATGATTACATGTTGGTGATGAATCAAATAAGTGGAAATCTAAACATGTAAAAAGTTTTTTATTGTGACACATTATTAGGGTATTTGTGCAAATGTTTGAAACACCTTTTGCATTCAACAAAGTTGACACTGAACTTTTCAGTTCTCTTGAAGAGTTCTAGGCATATAGAAAAGATATCACTATTGGGTATTGTTAATCCTCCCTTATTCTTAAATTGTACAAGACTAACAAGACTATTTGAAAATGTAACATTATTTTCAAAAGATAAAGCTTCTAAACAAAGGCGACATTTAATTATTTTTTTCATAATCTTAATCACATATCCTGCAATGTAAGAAATTGCATCATCATCATCATCATCGCCTTTCGTCTCGTCTGGGACATAGGCCACAAACAAAGGCTCTCCAGGCACCTCGGTCTTGGGCCAGTCTCTCCAGCTGCCCCCAGTTGCGACCACTCTTTTTGGTGTCTGCCTCCAGTTCCCTTCTCCAGGTCATTCTGGGTCGACCTCTCTTTCTCTCAGAAGAAATTGCAGATTCTTCAAATTCTGACAGTCTGCCTACTTCATAATCTAGGACATTATCTAATAGTATATCTGGTGTAATAGAATCAATACTAATATTAGTTTCGTGATAACCACATATTTCTAAAATCTTTGTATCATCTTGACAAATACAACTACCTCTGCCCCCTTCTATTTCATGCCTCATCAATAGGTTTTTGAATGAGGACGCAAATTGAGTTGCTGTAGGATTGTTATTAAATCATGGGTGAGATAGCGACGGATGGCGGCATTACGACGCATGTGGAAGAAGCAGGTTTTGGTGAGGAATGAGATTTGGGCCTCAAAGACTGGCAAAGTGTGTAAACCGACGATACGTTCCCATTAAGAATACACCGGCGGGTGAACGCATGGGGGACAGCAATGGACGCAGCAACCCCGTCTCGAGAACCACCCGGTGCCTGGACGCCTGTATTTATATTATAGGATTTGTGCTACCGGGTGACAGTGCAGGTTTACGGGCGAGCCAACACGATAATTATCCTTAGGGGAACCGCAGTGGATAATCCTAGTTGCGGAATTTTTACTGTTACACGGCACGCCACGTATTTTATAAATTAACATTGTGGCTTAATTGATATAAATTAGTGTCTAAATAATACTACATATATACTTTAAAAGTACTTACTTCGTTAACATATATAAGCTTATCATTCATGTGGTTTTCAAAGAATTATGGAGAAAATGATCAACCATTTTATCTTTTGACTTGACAAAGAAATGAATCCGCTACTTATTAAAACTTACAAGTATAAAAGTATATATATAGAGTCTATATAAAATAGTTCATTTTTATCAAATTACAATGACGCAATTACAAAAAGTTTTTTAATTTTAAGGACTTTTTATGTATATATAGGTCAGTCTACAATCGAAAGTAGCACAGAGCGGAAACATTTATAGATCAGTGTTGTGCGCACGGAAAAAGAACATAAGCTCTAAAAATAAAGCAGGCTGTCCATCTTTTTATAGTCAATGATATATTAATAGGCCTACAAGTATTCTTTTAAAGTCGAAAACAATGCGATTTAATTAAACGGAACTTGTATAACAATTACTTCATTAAGAATTGGGAATTGAAAAAAAAAAAGAAGATAATAGCACGAAAGACTAAAACAAGCGGTCCATGTATATTATAGTCTATGATATTACTTTTAAAAACAAAAGGCATTGTAAATCTACGGGTAAGTTGGAATTTCGTTCAATAAAAATGCTTGCCAATTTTTTTACCCGATTAGATTATTTATTTTAAATTACTTTTCCTAAAAGTATTCAGTTAAAAAAAGTAATAAGCTTAATTTAATTAACAGATTTAAAGCTGTGTTTTAATTTTAGTCTATAACATTTGTATTTGCGCCCTTAAACAGTTCTGTTTTTTTTTTCACTTGGGCAACGTTTGGCAATTCAGGTTGTAGAACATAAAACTCACAGCAGTAATAAATTAGTGAATTATAAATAGGTCCTATTAATTTTTCTGTAGTTTAGCTACAGCTAAGGTATTCTTGTATTGTTGTTTTATTTTTTTTTCTTCTAGGAATGATTCTAAATTTATTCGATATGATAAATTTTAAAAAAGAAGTTATAATTTATAGGCTATCTTCTTCGCCTTGTCTCACCTTCTCTAAAACTTGACTTCACGTTGTAGTATCCCCCATAGCGTTATATACTGTCATGTATATTGTTTTTCCAAGAATTGGAACACGCAATGTTTATTTCTCTCTCTCTCTCTCTCTTTTCTTACTACACACAATATTATGACGTTTAGTAGGAAAACAAAAGGTTCTAGGTAATGTTAGGATTCTGTGTTGATCTCAAATTCTCTGAGTCTGGGAACGACTCATTATTTAATAGGGGAAGTTCCTATCGTTTTTGTTATGAGTTTTGTAATGATACCATGATTTTCACCCCTACTGGTAATGGGTCTATCCCTTGCACCACTCGGATAGTATTTAATGATTTGTTTTGTCTGAAAGACAGAGAGTTTCAAAATATGTTCTTTTGAGAACGTTTGTGTTTGCACTATTCTAACTGTTCATAATAGATAGATTGTATATATTGAACATACCACCTGAAATAAACTATCAACAACAGTTACACTGAAGCTTCCTTGTCAAGTTACTATTCCATTGTGTTGTATACATTACAATAAGATGTATCTACTACTCTAATGTACAAGAAAGGAAATGTTGGAATACAAATACTGAATTTGTGCCCAGGACTATAAGAAGAGTTCGTGTAATACTGAAACATAAATACTAATAATTAAAGTCTCCCCTAGGACTAACGAGAATTATCAGCAAGATCTACACAGCTCTGGCCACAAGGGGATTGTGGACGTAACAATACGCTATGCCTACAGTTTGGGGCATTTTCTATCCCCTTTTTTTAATGTTGTATTTTACATACATATTATGTATGTATGTATGTATATATATATATATATATATATATATATATATATATATGATAATTTGTATGTCTTCATTTGAAAGAGGAAGCTGATTATTGACTTGAGATATTATTATTTTTCACCTTGGTTTGGTATTGAATCAATTTTCTAAAATCAAGGGCGCAATGTCTTAATCAACAAATTTATCAGAATTCAACGAGCTATCCTTGATAATGGATGTAACAATATATATGTATATATACATTTTCTTTTAAATTATGATATGTATACATATATTCATCCATACGTGTTGTGCATTGAGCTCCGAAAAAGCCCTTGTTACAGCCAGACTTGCAATTTCCATTTAAATCACACTCCCCGTCGCCCGCACAAAAAGGACTGCACGCTATTTAGAACAATGAAAATACGCACAGATTGTTTATACATGAAAAAAAAAACATGATTAGATCTAATTATTTGCATTCAGTAGGAGTTTATAATTTATAAGAATGCACCTTGAGGTGCACATGAAAAACAAAACAATTAAAAACTTATTTTATGTAGTTATGTGATGAACCTATAAAATAATGCTTGACTTAGTGTTAAGAGCTATGTTGAACAGCTGCTTATAAAAATGGTTAAATTATTGTTGACGAAATGGGAGAGGCATAATGTTTCATGATTGTCTCATATTAATAGCGCCCAACTCTCTCTCAACGCGAGTTTTGTGGGAGGTACTAAGCTTAGACTGTTCTAAGAATCCACTCTCGTGCCGACCTGAAATTCTCTGAACGGCTAGGAATAATCTATTATTTTGCGTACAGGAGAGTTCATGTTACAACTATCATTTTGATTATGAGTTTTGTAATGATACCATTATTTTAACCCCTCCTAGTAATAGGTCTGTTTCCCGCTCTCCTCCGCGAGTATTTAATGATTCGCGTTGTCTTCAATGCAGTTAGTTTTGTAGATACTTTCCTTTGACCTTGGTATGGACGCTTGTGTTGGCACTATTTTATTATTGCAGTAAATACTACATTTTTTGTACATACTTTATCAGCTGAATTAAATTATCAACAACATTTACACTGAAGTTTCCTCGTCAAGTTACTATTCTATTTTCGTTTCATTGTTTACAATACGATAATATATTTATTTACAACTACAACGTCAAGGAAAGGAACTGTTAGAACGCAAATCTGGAGTTTGTGCCCAGGACAACAAGGAGAGCTCGTGTAATACTGAACTATAAATAATAAAAACCAAAGTCTACCCCAGGACTAACGAGAATTGTCAACAACTTTTACACGGCTCTGACCACAAGGGGATTGTGGTAGTAACATGAGTAAAGGGAACACACATGTGTTGCCTATAATAAACGACAGTGATAGTTTTATTATACATTTTAGATTGATTTTTTTTCAGCCATGCGTTGAACGGGAATGAACGAGAGTGGATACGGTTTGTAAGAAAGAATAGAAGCTAAAACATTCGGTGTGCAATCTGTGGTTTGTTGATATTGTTTGCTTGTAAATAAAATGACTAATGCAGAGAATAAAACGTCATCTCAAATATAATATGTTTTCATTATATCGCTTTGAATGAATCTATAGAGTGAATGAAGCTGTAGATAATGTAATAATGGCCTCTTTCATAATGGCTTACTAAAGCTATAAATAAAGTACGAGACGGGTAACGTAAAAATGTGCGTTTAGCGCCGATGGGCAAAACTTTAGATAAATAGGGTGACAACAAATGGTTATCTCAAATCTCAACACTAGCAGCAATGTCTTAGGAGATCTGAAATACCAATTTATCAGAATTCAACGAGCTATCCTTGATAATGGATGTACATATATATATATATATATATATATATATATATATATATATACATTTTCTTTTAAATTGTGATATGGATAAATAGATGCAGCCATACGTGTTGTTCATTGACCTCCGAAAAAAGCCCTTGTCACAGCCAGACTTGCAATTTCCATTTAAATCACACTCCGGGCCGGCTCTAGGGTTTTTGGCGCCCTAGGCGAAAACAAATTCTGCGCCCTCATTAAAGTGCCGGGTATGGAACTTCGGAAATTTGTTTTAGTTAATAAGATAAGATAAGATAAGAGTGCTTTATTGATCCGAATGAATGGAAAAGTGACTTGATTACATAAATTCCGTTTTTTCAGCATACCTAAAACAATATTAAAGAACCATTTAAACTCAAACACAATAGACATTCACGCACACTATCATACCATTTATCATACAAGAAAAAATAATTGTTAATTGGGCTTTACCCAAAAAAGAATTTTATTTTATAACCTTAGATTGATGACTGTGAAATGTAAATAAAACAGTTGAATCAAAAATAACAATGGCTTTGCATTATAGATTAATAAATAGAAATCTAAATTATTATTAGACAAGTTTAATAACATACAGTTTTACATTAGTATATAGGTTTATATGCTTTATAATTGCAATATGTACAGTTCTCTTAATAACAAACAGAAACTAACAGTTGGATTACATATAGTTTTTCTGTTTTTATAACACTTAACAAAATACACAAAGACTAGATTCTACTTGATATTGCTTAATATTGGATTATTGTTTTCTTAACTACGGTCCAAAAGTCACTTTTAAATACTGATTGACAGTATTTATGCTCCTATAGCCTAAAACCGTAATGATATTTTTCTTGCTTTCTGCTTAGCAAATTCTTGTATGAGGGCTTTTGAGAATAACTGTCTTGCTATCTCACTTTCAACAGAAATTTTCGCCAGACCCGCATGTCTCTCCTGACACATTGTACTACGCAGATAGGTTTTAATTCGCTTAAGTTTTGAAAAACCTTCGTTCAGCACTAGCTATGGAATATGGCAACAACTTAAGCAAAATACGAAGGGCTAAACAAATGTTGGGAAATCCATTTTCAAGATTCTGTTGGTAAATGTAGTTGAGGACATCGTCAGGGTTTGATACTGAGTCATGGAGATTATGAGAAATTGCTCTTAGTTCAGAAAACTGACGTACAGCAGCAATGTCAGATTTATTCCAACCATTATTTTTTTCAATTGTTAATCTTTTTTCAAAGTTTTTGCACATCGACTTAACCTCTGATTTAATCTTGTTTTTAAGGTCAGGAATGTTGTACAAAAATCCAAAGACACCAGATACTTTATTTAACTGGGAAAATCTTTCTTTTACCGCATAAGCAGCAACATAAAAATGGATCTTGAAACCTGAAATATTTACATATTCATCTGTTGATTCGTAATCAACCATATTCTTATTTGTTTTAATACGAACCGTCTCTTTCGCAAATACTGGTTCTATTCCATGCAACTTCTTATGCTACTTCAATAGCATCAACCATAACTCTATTGAACTCTATATCACTTTTAGCTGTAACCAAAAACTCTTCGGTTGTTTTTTCAGATGATTAACTGCTCTCTGAAGACTCAAGTCATTTTCTTGCAGTATCTTACTAGTTATGTTTACTTGAAACAAAATTTTGTGCCATGTGACAATAAACTTGAAGTCTGAGATATTTTTAAGTAACCAAAGTGCTTCTACCTTCGCAATACTGCCACTAGATTCATTTAGTGTCTTCAGAAATATCTTCCAAAGCATCACAAACATGAGATAACTGGTACCGCATAGGTGTTACTGCATCAATTCGACTGGACCCTCTTGTGCCACTTAGGGGATATACTGTACTAGTTTTCGTAATTAACAGTCTGAAAATGCACTAAAACAACAATGCAAATAACTCAGCGCCCTCACGACTTACGATTCACGAACTGACTTGAAGGTCACGTCACTTCACTATGATATTCTGCCGCCTCATCGAAGCCAGAGTGTGACCGGGGAAGTGAAGGGTTGCCTTTTTTTTTGCACTCCGCTACACACAGCGAGGTTGCCAAGCTAAGTAGCCTAATGTTAGGGCATACTTGACTATTTTCTAAGACAACTTAAATAAAATACCCTTCGTCTTTCATTACCTAGTAATCCATCTGCTTCTGCTAGTAGCGCGCAGAAGCACTAAAATTTAATATAGTATATATTTTTAAATCCCCAAATTAAAAAAAAAATCCTAAATTTTGAGCCCCTTAAAATTTTGCGCCCTGGACAGCCGCCTAGTTCGCCTATATGAATTAGCCGGCCCTGATCACACTTCCCGTCGTCCGCACAAAAATAGATATTATTTGTGTAGAAAACTCTATGTTTTCCTATTATCTATATTTTTGGTACGTATTTTCTTTCGCCCTCCGACATACTCGGGAAATTCAATTTTGGCTCTTTTGGCACGAAAACTAATATAAGGCACAGAGTTGTATTTGTTGTATCTGGTTTGGCTGAGTGTTGATTAAATAAACTATTTATTGTTTCCCAGTCGTGAACATTTGTTTTAGTATTACTTTAATCATGGTAAATATGTTCATTTAAACTTTCATCGGGTGGTTTCAGTGTATTTGTTCTTGGGGAGGACAGAAGATTATACAAACGTAATTTAGATGTAATAACCAATTCACTATAAATATGTCATTCGTCGTTCACAAAGGCATTGTTATATTGAATGGATGTATATTGAAGTGTTTGTAAGTTTATTTTCCTAATGTTAATAATTAAATTAACACATTGAATTTTAAAGAATTAAGATTTAATTAATTATTAAAACCAAAGCTGCTTACTTGATGTGCATTTTGGACTATAAAATCCTAAAGTACAACCAAATTCACACTTTCCTTCTTTGTTGCAACCTCTGTTGCCTTTACAATTTTCACTGCAAACTAAGTTGTATACAAAAGGTAATATTTTTTTGATAATACATATACATTTAGAAATACCGTTATTACTAAGTTGTATACAAGAGGTAATAATTTTGTTGATAATAGATATACATTTAGAAATACCTTTAATACTAAGGTAATATTTTTTGATAAGAGATATACATTTAGAAATACCTTTAATACTGAGGTAATATTTTTTTTGAAAAATAGATATACATTTAGAAATACCTTTAATACTAAGGTATTATTTTTTTGATAATAGATATACATTTAGAAATACCTTTAATACTAAGGTAATATTTTTTAATAATCGATTTACATTTAGAAATACCTTTAATATTAAGGTAATATTTTTTGATAATAGATACATATTTACAAATACCTTTAATACGAAGGTAATATTTTTTGATAATAGATATACATTTAGAAATGCATTTAATACTAAGGTAATATTTTTTGATAATAGATATACATTTAGAAATACCTTGAATACTAAGGTAATATTTTTTTGAAAATAGATATACATTTAGAAATACCTTTAATATTAAAGTAATATTTTTTTGATAATAGATATACATTTAGAAATACCTTTAATACTAAGGTAATATTTTTTGATAATAGATATACATTTAGAAATACCTTTAATACTAAGGTAATATTTTTTTGATAATAGATATACATTTAAAAATACCTTTAATACTAAGGTAATATTTTTTTTATGATGGATATACATTTAGAAATACCTTTAATACTAAGGTAATATTTTTTAATAATAGATATACATTTAGAAATACCTTTAATACTAAGGTAATATTTTTTTGATAATAGATATACATTTAGAAATACCTTTAATACTAGGTAATATTTTTTTGATAATAAATATACATTTAGAAATACCTTTAATACTAGGTAATATTTTTTGGTAATAGATATACATTTAGAAATACCTTTAATACTAGGTAATATTTTTTTGATAATAGATATACATTTAGAAATACCTTTAATACTAGGTAATATTTTTTGATAATAGATTTACATTTAGAAATACTTTTAATACTAGGTAATATTTTTTTGGATAATAGACATACATTTAGAAATACATTTAATAGTAACAAACAAAATAGATATAAAAAAAAAAGTTTTGTAAAATATTTAAAATATGTTTTTACTATTGAATGAATTAGAAAAATAAATACCCAGCTCTGATAGGTACCTGGCCTTAGTTGGGGTAAAGTAAAGTAAGTTGTTCATTTTGATGGTCACGCAATCACCTAGTATGCCGTGGCCACAGAAACTGGTAAATGACTTGAGTCCTACTCGATCTGCATAATAATAACGGTTTGGAGCTAGAGCTTCGGTTGACTTAGTGATGGGCCAAACGGTTGGTTCACCATACTGATCGGCGCTCACTAAAATGATCCGGATTCGTTTAACGGATCGACGGATCACTTAGTAACCCCCCTCCCCCCCTCCACTCCATTTTTGTGCATGTTGGCTGCCAAGGGGAGATAAAAACAACTTGGATCCCTTGTTGAAACGCCGTTTATTTTGTTTTGTTACTAAAAACTATTTTCCCATTAACCAATTTAAATATAAACATAAAAAAGAAATATTTATTTTCATTTTTCTAGTTGTAGGCTACTAACCTAATTATAATTAAACGTTGGTTTTTAATTTAAGCTATAATTGCTGTAATTCCTTTTTTCACCTAATAATTTAAATTAAAAGGGTAAGTGTAAATTACCGTTTGGCTTAATCATATTGGCTAATTATAATGCAAAAAACCATCAACATTATTTACAATTAGTAGCAAATAAGTGTCCACTCGCATTCGTCATAAGCGCAAGAGAGCTTACGTGAGAGAATCTGTGGATCCGGGTTTGACCCGGATTTAAAGCCAACTGTAGAAATCTAAATGGCAGAACGGGAACGGATCAGAATTATGTTTCTTGCGTGTCGTGCAAATAGTGTTGAAAATCTAAAATAAATTTAATTTATTCCCTTACAATTTAAAGCGCTCCAGTCAAACCAA
Organism: Anisus vortex; assembly: GCA_949126835.1. Taxonomy (NCBI): domain Eukaryota; kingdom Metazoa; phylum Mollusca; class Gastropoda; family Planorbidae; genus Anisus; species Anisus vortex. The sequence continues at coordinate 19,261,042 of OX421503.1, forward strand.
GCTAAGCGCAACATTCAATTTATGATTTTACAGACTGTAACATTCAATTTATGATTTTACAGAATGTAACATTCAATTTATGATTTTACAGACTGTAACATGAATTAACGACTTTTTTCTCATGTATGTGGAAGGGAGGAGAGAGGCCACGAGGGCCCCTATATAAATTTAGGAACAGGGCCCCCACATTCCTAAATACGACCCTGGTGTTAATTACTAACAGTCGTGGGTTTATTTGGCATATTAATAATTTCTGTGAGTGTGGCTTCTGCGACTTGAGTGCCCTCGCGTACCTTGGACCACCAGGAGGTGCGTTCCACAGCAAGGCCCTCCCACGTTTTGTGGTCGATGCATGCCAGTAACAAGTCTTTTTTGCAGACGTTTTTAAATCGTAGACAAGGGCGACCTCTTTTTCTTGTTCCAGCTGCCAGCTTTCCAAACAGCAGAGGAATGCGTTCCGGACCCATCCTGTGGAAATGGCATATCCATCGCAGGCGCCTCTCCCTCAGGATTGAGTTCATACTCAGCATGTGGCTTCTCCTGAACACCTCCACATTTGTGACTCTGTCCTGCCATTTGATGTGGAGTATCCAAAGCAGGCATCGCAGGTGAAAGCTATTGAGCTGCTTTATTTGCTTAACGTATGCAGCCCAGGTCTCGCTTCCATAGAGGATTGTGCTAAGCACGCAGGCCTGGTAGACAGATTTTTGTCCTGTCAGTGAGTTGGGCATTATACCATACTCCTTAGCTGAACCTTGCCAATAAGGATACTGCCTTGCCAATCCTGGTTTGTATTTCTTTTTCCAGGGACAGTAAGCGCGAGATGTTTCTGCCAAAGGTAAGTGTAGTCCTCGACATCATCCAAAAAGTTTCGCTCAATGGAGATTGCTGGAAGGCAGTCTGTACCTTGCCTCATAATATTTACGATATGCTAGTGGTACTCAGCAGTGGAGTTATTATTTCCCAAGGTCATTTTCAGGAACCCGATACCCACACGGAGGGAACAAGTCTTTTAAAACTTGAGCGTCTGAATAAAACATTATTGCCAATTTCCTCTAGGGTTCAATGTTTTAATCTGCAGTGCGAGCGTAAATCTACAAAAAAATACAAACAAATGAAAGCATAATGTTTTTAACTAACCTATGCACGTTAAATCTAATTCTATAGATATTTTTGTAGCTAAATTATGTTATGTTTCTAATATATTAAAAGCAAAGTTATTTTATAATTCTAAGATATTACAACAACATATTTTAACAAAGTCAAATTGTTTGCTTACGTGATGCACAGTCGGGACCAAAGTAACCATGTTTACACTTTTTTGAACATACTCCTTCTTCATTACAACTGCCATCGTCCTCACAAGTAGATTTACAATCTGTGGTAAGTATAGGAATATATTTCAATTCAAAATACTTTATACTTGTTTGAAAAGTCTGATTGCAAATGTGTGCAGAAAAAAAAATATAAAGTTCAAAAGCAATTTGTATATTACATTAAAAACACTGCAGAATTCATAAAGTTATATATATATATATGTATATATATATATATATATATATATATATATGTATATATATATATATATATATATATATATATATATATATAATAATAATAATAATAATAATATATCAAGTGTTATGAGAAAATCCTGTGCCTCAAGATACACTCACTGTATAATAGTGCAGTAATTTTTTTTAACCATTCACGATTTTTACTAGCAAATATTAGTGATGGGAATTTCTGCAAAATAGATTGCATGTACTGCTCATTTTCGGGATGAGTATAAAGTGTCGAAAAATATTTATAGAATCAATGCGAATGCTTCTATATGGCTAAATTCTTCTACGTTTTAATTTTGAAAGACGAGATAAACCGCCAAATAGACATTTTATAGAGATTAAAATAAAACTAAAGTTTCAACATTTTTATTTACTGTATCTATGTGTTAATTACAAAATATGATACGTTATAGGAACGCTCTATTCTTTTCTAATGTTTTCCTCTCAGCTATTAAAACACCAAGCCCGATTGTTATATCTTTAGCAAACGGAATTTCTTTAAAACAAGTTTTTTCTCTTCTTTTCTTCTTTCTTTTCAATTCAGTGGGTATCTTTTCTTTTTGCGAAGTTCATGTACCCATGCTTTCGATCACTACACGTATACGGCCGAGAAGAAGAAAGCCGGCACGCTTTAAGTCACATTATTACTTTCGGCGAGTACACCAGACTTGAACCCCTCCTTTTGTTGAGAATGCGAGCGAGCGTACTCTTTTGGGGCTCGGAGAACTAACTCTGCTATGTCAACGCACCACTGATACATAACCTTAAAAAATAGGCAAAAACATTTGGCCGTTCCTGTCTACTCTAAGTTCCTGTTTATGACCTGGTATCCACTAGAAAGGGGGTCGGCAACCTAAGGCACGCAGAGCGATTTTCAATGGCACGGGAGAGGTGTTTTGATGAAAACTAAAACAACAATATTTTTCAGTAATATTTATATTGAGTGATAATTATCTATTTCTATTTCCGCTAATATTTCTAATATTATGTGTTTTTTTATTATTATTATTTTATAAAAGATTAAATTGTCACACAAAATATAACTTTAACATGACCAGACTGTCAAAAAGTAGTTGAAAAATGTATAAATATTATATGACTAATATAATAAATGCACATTTTCTGAGCATTACATTTACTACCCAGTTTGTATGATTACTTTGTATCAATTCCGATAAATGTAATTATAAAAAAAGAAGTAAAATATAATTAATTAAAAAACATCTCAGTTAAACTGATCACAAAATAATAATAATATAATGAATATAATCCGTTGATAGATATGTATCTTGACAACTAAATGATAGCCTTTACAAAATAGTTACCATAAATGTGAAAGTTTGGTAATATAATTTTGTATTTGGTATAAATGCTAATAAAATGGATGATAATCACATACACATTTTTATTTTTATTAAATGTAAAACGCTTTAACGATTTACTCTACAGAGTTCTTTTGCTTTTGGCCTAGCTACGGATTTAAATTATTTACTTGTCTTATAGAAAAACAAGTATAAACAAGTATAATAAAGCAGGTTTACTTATAAGCTTTTGGCACGCTGAATTATTTAGAAATCCTAGCTTGGCACACAATTAGCAAATGGTTGCCGACCCCTGCTAGAGTGTGACCTTCACTTTGTATCCAATTAAAGTACCGTAAAATACAATAAAATAACTAGATCTAACAAGGTTCATTAATTATTTTGTATCAAATTAAATTGTTGAAATGCAATTTAAACAAAATAAAAATTAGAAACAGTATAAATTGTGCTACATGGTTTGTTATAATTATTAAATTATTTTTTTCCCGAAAATGCCCTTTTTTTTTCGAAAATGGTCGTAGGGGAAGCGGCCGCTCCCCCTGCTCCCCCCTGGCTACGCTACTAGGTAATACATGTATACAGGGTAGTGCAACCTGGACGTATGTCGAGCATTAACCCCAACAGGGGGGGTACAGGTTTTATTCCCGCCTGTGTTATACTATAATATTATGCACAACCCACTACTTGTCGCCTTTTACGGCATGCTGGTGGTACCATGCAGTAGAGTTATTTTATCACAAGGTCATTTCCAGGACCCTGATACCCACACGGAGGGAACAAGTCATTAAAACTTGAGCGTCTGAATAAAACCTTATTGCCAACTTGCTCTTAGGGTCAATGTAAAAATACATTTAAAAAAAAAACATCTTCAGTGTGCTCCTAAAACTACAAAACAACAACAAATAATAACAAAATATTTTTTCTAACGTGAACAAAACAGGGAATTTAGAAAAAATAACTTTTTTCGTTTGCACGTTAAATCTAACTCTATAGCTATTATTGAAGCTAAATTATTTTATGTTTCTAAGATATTACAACACCTTTTTTTTAAAACATAGTCAAAAAGTATACTTACGTAAAGTGCAGTCGGAAACAAAAAAACCCGGTTTACACGACATCAAACATGTTCCATCTGCATCACAACTGCCATCCCCATCGCAATTAAGACTACAAGCTGGGACAAAAAAGTCTTTACGTTAAGTATAGGCATATATTTCATTTCAAAATACTTTATACTTGTTTTAAAAGTTCGATTGCAAATTTAAAGCGAAAAAATATATCAATTTAAAAAACAATTTGTATATTACATGAAAAATACTGCATAACTCTTAAAGTGTATTGTCACATGTTAACAGCAACCAGTAGTATTCACAACTCACTCTCCCTTCTTTTGTGGGAGGGGCTACAATTCTTTCTTTTGTTGTCTTTTAATGCCATATAGTGCAAGCATTTATTTTTTCTTACAAAAGGAGAGCAAAATTCTGGGATTTTATATGCAAGCAGTGTGCAACATCTGGGAATAGTTCATTATTTAACTTACTGGAGAAATCCCCTTAAAACATTTATTATGGGCTACGTAATATGTATCAACATTTTACCCTTCTCGTAGTAGACTTATCTCACCGCTCTTCTTAAGCAGTATATAAGGCCCTTGGGTGTTGAAAAATGTTTTTAGGCCGTCTGATAAATGACGCTTGTGTTAGCCTTACTTTTCTGTCGCTGTGCATAGTAATTTTATTGTATACATTTACAAGAATTTCCTTTATTTCTGGATTAAAGATTCTACTGAATAAACAAAACAATTTACACCCTCGTTTTTATTGTTAAGTTACTGAATCGTTATTTGCAAAAAAAATATATATGTATAACACCAAGTTCGGAATACCAATATCTACCAGTGCTGGTTTAGTTCTGAGTTAGCACCCAAGGCAAAAAAGAAGAGAGTGTATCGATGAAGAATAAATATAATTAAATACAACGTCAACCCTAGGACGAACGAGAATATAGAACATCATCTACACTACTCGGACCACTAGAACATAGTGGTCGTAACATTATATATATATATATATACATATATATATATATATTGTTACACATTAATAGCGCCCATATGTCTCTTTCAACGCAAGTTTTTGTGGGATGTACTTATTTTGGACCATTTCCTTTCATGATTGTCATTTGTGTCTACTTTAGTGATGACTGCAAAAATTCTAGTAATCCACTCTTATACCGACTTGGAAGTGTGATGAGTCAGACTATAATTATTTAATTGCCTAGTTTTTGTTTAGTTGTGATTACCTCCTCTTTGAAAACTGGTGGTCACAGACCTTTCAGTAACTTTAGGTGACCCTTCTCCAATTTACCATGTGGTGTGTAAATGTATAGTTTTTAGAGTTAGAGAGAAAAGTGTATTGTTACGTCCACAATCCCCGTGCGGCCAGAGCCGTGTAGATATCTTTGAAAATTCTCGTTTGTCCTAGGGTAGACTTTGGTTATTATTATTTATATTTCAGTATTACACGAACTCTCCTTATTGTCCTGGACACAAACTCAGGATTTGCGTTCTAACAGTTCCTTTCCTTGACGTTGTAGTTGTAAATAAATATAGGCTACTATCATATTGTAAACAATGAAACTAAAATAGAATAGTAACTTGACGAGGAAGCTTCAGTGTAAATGTTGTTGATAATTTAATGCAGGTGATAAAGTATGTACAATAGATGTAGTATTTACAGCAATAATAAAATAGTGCCAACACAAGCGTCCATAACAAGCTCAAAGAAAAGTATCTACAAAACTAACAGCCTTTAAGACAACACGAATCATTAAATGCTCGCGGAGAAGAGCGGGGAACAGACCTATCACTAGGAGGGGTGAAAATAATGGTATCATTACAAAACTCATAATCAAAATGATAGTTTTAACATAAACTCCCCTGTACGAGAAATAATAAACTATTCCTAGCCATTCCGAGAATTTGTGGTCGGCACAAGAGTGGATTCTTAGAACAGTCTTGGTTTTAGTACCTCTCACAAAACTTGCGTTGAGAGAGTGCTATTAATACATGATAATATACATTTTAATAAACGAGTTAGATCTGTATTTAATTTTCTCTGCCCAGCGCTCACTGTATTATGAATTAATTAACATAAACCGGAAACAAGCTTATGTATTTCTTTTTATATGATATATATACATGTGAAAAATTTAAAGGTGAACAGTCAAAACAGTTCAAAGTAAATATTCATATGTTTGTATTTATTACAAATCGTATGCACCGAGCTTAAACTGAGCTATATATACACGGGGTGTCTAAAATCGGCCATTGGCATACGCAACACTTATTTATACAAGTTAATGTTCGCTTTTCCAACATTTTTATCTTTTCATTTTAAGTAATGGATCACTAAATGTATGTACACATGTATGAGTAACTGAATCGTAATGCAATTGTACTATATTGCAGCAATATGCGACTCAACTAGGGGTTTGTAATATTTGTTGTCATTGTATCGTATACGTGATTATGTAACAACAAGATGGACCACATCTTCTAAAAATTAAATCAAATACAATAATTATTTTATCAAAATGCCAACCAAATTTAAACAATGGAGGCCACTAAAAGGCGTGGTGGGCCCTCTTGTGGTCATACGGGCTCCAATTGATCACACTTAACCTAAGCCATTATAAAGTAAGTAAATAGTTGATGTTTTTTTCACGTTTTTTTATAGGCCTACCCATAAATGTATGTATATTAACCTAAGTCAGCATTATTTAAACAAAATGACAATTTTTATAAATACGAGAGTCAATTATATGTTTTGTTGTTATTTGTATTGTGTTGTTGTTTTGTGCCTTTTTTACTAGTCTTGCTGCTAAAATATTATCTTTGACATTATATAGGCAGGTCTACATTGATCTACTACGGAAAAATAACAACAAAAAAATTAACCAATTTATTGCAAACATTTGCTAACTTGAATTGCAGTTGAACTATAGTAAACAATTTGTTTACTTGAAATGATGTCATAACTATTGTAAACATTTGCTTTTTTGCTGTGCCCCATGCGTTCGCCCGCCGGTGTATTCTTAATGGGAATGTATCAGCGGTTTACACACTACGCCAGTCCTTAAGGCCAAACTTCTTATGCATATGCCAGGGTCAGGTCGACCAGAAACAATTAAAAATAACTAAAACTAAATACCGAAAGAAACATTCTCAACACTGTTTTATTAATACAATAAGCAAGACAAAAAATTGAATACCGAAAAAAAATCTTTCTCGCTTTAGTTTTTATTGTATTGAAATATTATTATCTACGTTTCTTAAAATTATGTATTTCGTTATTGTTTGGTATTTGTTTGTTTTTTTCTTTTTGAAAGTAGGCCTATATTATTGTTAATTTAATATTATTAATAACAAGTCAAGTCAACACAACTGTTCGCTACATTTTAATGACCAGAGGGTTGACATCAAAAATTCGAATGAATATGCCAGGGGGTGACAGGTCACTTCATCCCCAGACAATTAATCCTGGTCACTTAATCCCTGTCACTTAATCCTCGAGACACTTAATCCCCAGGCACTTATCCTCAGACACTTAGTCCTTTCTAAAGCAATATGTGGCTGACAATTTTAGCAGTTGTCTTATGGTAGACTTAAGGGCCTCCTCCTGTGACGATCTATTATACTAATTAACATAACATTAATTTATTTCTAAGTTTGAAGATAAAAGAAAAGAAAACAGTCAAGGGGATACAGTTTCGTCGTCGTTTATCTCAGTATTGCCCCTGGCTTGATTGCTCGACAATGTTTATTTAACTTAGCCTTCGGCGGTACCGGTAACTCGCGGTCGACTCTACCTTTGTTTGATACGGCCGTGCGCCGGATTCGCTTTGACGTTAAAAAGCACGATGGATGAATAGGACGGTGGATAAAACTAGGACGCCACTCTTACTCAGACTCAAGATGTCCAATGGATCTATGTCTTTGAAGCGGCAATGTTGTCCTATCTCCGATCTTTAGCTTTTCTGCTACACTGATTTAAAAAAAAAAAAAACTCACCTCACAAACTCTTAATAACAAAATAAAAAAATGAATATCGATTCGAACTAATAACTTTTTAGTGTTTGTTATGATTTATATTTCGATCTGATTTCATAATTCTACAGCTAAAATTGCATTTTTAGGATTAAGTGTCTGAGGATTAAGTGTCTGGGATTAAGTAACTCGGGGATAAACTAACTCGAGGATTAAGTGACGGGGATTAAGTGACGAGGATTAAGTGTTTGAGGATGAAACGACTGTGAACCGTGCCAGGGTCAGGGCGACCAGAAACAATACAAAAAAAAAAAAAAATAAACACCCAAAAAGAAACGTCCTCACTCCAGTTGTTGTTGTAATATTGTTTTTTTTTCTTTCTCTCTAAACAAAACACACTGTAGTCATTCGTGTCTCCGTCACTTTGACGGGCATAACTACTAGTAGTAAATATTTGCTTACTTAAATTGCAGTCAGAACTATAATAAATATTCGTTTACTTGAATTGCAGTCAGAACTATAATAAATATTTGCTTACTTGAATTGCAGTCAGAACTATAGTAAATATTTGCTTACTTGAATTGCAGTCAGAACTATAGTAAATATTTACTAACTCGAATTGCAGTCTGAACTATAGTAAACACTTTGCTTACTTGAATTGCAGTCAGAACTATAGTAAATATTTACTAACTCGAATTGCAGTCTGAACTATAGTAAACAGTTTGCTTACTTGAATTGCAGTCAGAACTATAGTAAATATTTGCTTACTTGAATTACAGTCAGAACTATAGTAAATATTTGCTTACTTGAATTGCAGTCAGAACTATAGTAAATATTTGCTTACTTGAATTGCAGTCAGAACTATAGTAAATATTTACTAACTCGAATTGCAGTCTGAACTATAGTAAAAAGTTTGCTTACTTGAATTGCAGTCAGAACTATAGTAAATATTTACTAACTCGAATTGCAGTCTGAACTATAGTAAACAGTTTGCTTACTTGAATTGCAGTCAGAACTATATTAAATATTTGCTTACTTGAATTACAGTCAGAACTATAGTAAATATTTGCTTACTTGAATTGCAGTCAGAACTATAGTAAATATTTCCTAACTCGAATTGCAGTCTGAACTATAGTAAACAGTTTGCTTACTTGAATTGCAGTCAGAACCAACAAAACCCGGTTGACATCCGTGATAACAAGCGTTAGTCTCATTATTGCAAGTTTCATCGTCTGCACAATTGGGACTACATTCTTTAGAAAAAGAAAATATCCTTCATACGAAATCAAAATTGTATTTTCTCAATTTCAAATAATAAAAAAATGTATTATAAATAGCATGTAGAGGTAGAAATTGGGAGAACATTTTTGTTTAATTAGACAAGCTAAAAACAAGTGCACCCATTAAAATAATTAATACTTTGATAGTTAGTTGCTCTACTATTGTAAATTATATATTATTTTCATATTTTTATATATAGGCCATTATTCATTATCGTCGATCATGTAAATCAGTTATGAAGCGTCCATCTACATTACACCAATTTTCTCCGAAAGGATGTAAATTTAATAACAATGGTTGTATTCACACATGCTTCTTTTTATTTACAAAATTAATTTAATCATCTCAATAAAAGCTTAGACTAATTCATATTTCACAAAATACAATGCGAGTCCTTCAACAGTGATCTCTCTGTAGCTTAAGATTTAAAGGGAGTAAATAAGAAAAATACTTAAAATAGTGAATGACGACTATTAATTCGTTAACCTTATGAATTAGACACTTACATATGACGCTCACACTGGAAAAAAACGTCTTAATTTAAACTTTAAAACTCTCCCCTAAAGTCATGTTTTATAGAAGACAGTAACAAAATATATGTATATACATATATTAAATATATATATATATTATTTATATATATATATATATATATTATTTTTTTGTATCAAATTTCACCGAAAACAAAAGCTAAAACTTATAGTAAAAAGTTTATTGTGTGTTTTTTTCTTATGTCCGGCTGTCTTTTTCATTTTCATTGAAGCTTTTTGTATAGTACTATAGTCATAATTTACCAGTGTATTGAAATAAATATAATTTAATACTTGAAAAAAAGAGTCTTTCTAAGAAATATACTGTAATTTTCTCCAATGTTTTAATGATCCTACTATTTTCGCTACTTTTTTTTACATCATCAAAACAATCGCATGTGATAATGCACCATTTGCAATCGTTAGAGCACGCTTTATCGCATGCTAATCCATACGTTCCCTTTGAGCAATCTGATGAGAGAAAAAATAAACCATCACCTTAAATATTTATACTGTGAACAATGGTTCAAGATTATATGATGGCTTTGGTGTGAATACTTCTTCGTTTTTAATTTCTATATTAAAATGTGATATTAATTAAAATCTTGATTAGATCACTTGATTAAAAAAAAAACATTAAATTGATTGTAAGTATTTTAATACGATTGAATTTCATAAAAATGTATTTAAAATTGTTATTTATCAATTCTCCTTTTTAAAGTCCGAGAAATCTGTTTTTGTTTTACTTAATGGATTCTTGTAACAAGAATCGTTTCAAACTTGATATATTAATAGATTTGCATGTATATTTTGTTTCCAACGGTCCTGTGAAACCGAAATGAAACGAAAAAATAAAGCTTTGTTAAACAGAGCTAGAACAATGATCAAATCCATATATCTTACTGTTGTCACAAATTTAGGCTATAAATGAATGACCGTCTATTACATTGATCTTTCATGAGTGCGTATCAGTTATTAAAGGAGAAATGGGAGATTTGACCTTAAAGTTATTGTTTCTTGGCAGCGGCATATAAACAAATATTACGATTATTGTTACTTTTATTTTTTGTATAGATTTCCTAGTTCCATTGTTAGGGTGTTCGTTCTTTTTAGTGTTTACACCGATCCTCTAATGTTATCCCAAAAAATATCTCTAACAATCAATTGGGGAAACACGACTCTAGTCATCTGTTTGTAAAAAAATATATTTTATTTTAAATATAATTAAATATTTTACTAATTTATTTTCAAAGCCTAGGGTGACTTTTTATTTGTGTTAATTGCCATATATTTACAAAAACTAATAACAATGACATATTTAGACCCTGTAAGCACTAAAAAAAGTATATAAGTAAGAACCAAATATGTCATATTATAAATATAAAACAGCAATACATTTGTTTTTATATTGCAATTAATTAAAACTATATAAGAAGATTAAAACGAAAGCAGTTTTCTATTAGGTTTACACTTATTCCTTTTTAAAAGTTAACTTTTGAAGTTTGTAAAATGTCATCTTTTCTAGCAAATATGTTTTTTAAATATAAATGTAATCTTTTTATGTGGTGCTTAGTTAAACTCCCCATTGAAATATTGCACAATTTAATCTATGAACTATGGTCAATTCCATTTTGATAAACGTTCCTTCTATTAACCTAAGGTCGTGCTTTTTTTCTTTCTAAATTTAATTCAGTTATGACTATTTAACAATATCAATCTATATACATTTAAATTTACTTATCTATATATATAAAAAGACAGTGGATCCCCATTGGTCAATTTGAAAACACGTGTGTCACTGACCTATCTAGGCCTATATAGTGTCTAATAATAGTCCTTAATAATATTCGTCAAAATGTATATAATAAAATGATTACAAAATATTCATTTTTTTATTTAAGTTGTTCAATAATATCGGACAATAAATTAATATTGTTTTTTAAGTTTAGTTTTAATAACTTAGTAAATTAAATGCATTCAATTAAGTTTGGCTTGATATTTACTATTATCTGGCAAGCCATTAATTAAATAATGCCAATTTCCGGGCACTTTATTTAAGCTTCGTCTCATTGTAGAGCACGTTGACCAATGTTGACCAACTTTTAATACCTTTCAGTAAGTAAAAAAATTATTATTATTATATTTTACATATTAATATTATCTTTGTTTTAATTGTTTTCCTCGGCGTCTACCAGTATGACCACAGTACATTTTTAATTCAAAGTATAGTCTTAGGATAGTGATATATATATATACTGGTATCGAAAATAGATAACTTTAGATATCTTAGAAATTGAATGTAGGCCTAATTAATCTGGGCTATTTTATAAGACAGGCCTATCTTATATGTATATAATTGGGCAGGCCAATTCATTATTATCTCATTTATGGGCTACTAATATTCACTTATAGCAAGTTATAGCTTATAGCCTAAAAAATATTTGCCTATCATCAATGTGAATGTGGGCTCTTTTATTGGGCAGGCGGCCAGCAGGCCTATTCTATACATTTAGTAAAATTTAGTCTTTATTGGCTTGCATTATAATTGACTATGTTTTCTTTTTCTTTTTACTTGATTTTACGTGTTAATATCTTAATTATTTGTTTTTCACACAGTCTCACGGTACTTATTTTTGTAGGCCTATTCATTATTATTTCACTTTTTTTCCCTTTACTTTCAGATAATATGTGCCAACTTTATACCACTGCTATTTCTGTCAACTTGATTTGGCTAATACCTCTCCGTAAGTAAAAAAAATATATATTTTACACTTTATTAATATCTTCTTTTGAATGGTTTTGGCTACATTTCCTCGGCGTACATTTTTTAGTAGTATTATCTCAGTTTTTTCCCTTGACTAAACTTTACTTACAGGTTAGTTAGGGTAGGTCTATACTATTTGAATTTATAATTGTTTTATTTTTATTTGATTTTACGTTTCATTTTAATTGTTTTCACTTTTTTACTCGGCGGCTACGACCACAGTAGGCCTACATTATTTCGTTTTCATTATTATCACATTTTTTCCTTTACTTCCAGGATTTAGTGTCAACTTTATACCTTCACTGCTGCTATTTCTTTCAATTTTATTTGTCTTATACCTCTCAGTAAGTAAAAAAAAAAAATATATATATTTTTACAATTTATTAATATCTTCTTTTGAATGGTTTTGACTAAATTTCCTAGGCGTAAATTTTTTAGTATTCATTATTATCGCACTTGTAGTGCCAACTTTATACCCTTACCACTGTTGTTTCTTTCAATTTTATTTGGCTAATACTAATACCACTCTGTAAGTAAAAAAATATATATGTTTTACATTTTATTAGTATCTTCTTTTGAATAGTTTCGACTGAATTTCCTCGGCTTCTACAACCACAGTACATTTTTTAGTATTCATTATCACCACATTTTTTCCCTTACGTCCAGGTTAGTTAGGACTGGTCTGTACTATTTCAACTTATAATTTTTCAAATTGTTAATTTTTTAAACTATATATGGTTATACATTTATTCTTAAAATGATTCTTATAATTTTTATTTATTTCATTAGAATGTCTACCACTACCCCCGATTCAAAGAGACCTAAAAGAAATTATACTCCGGAACAAATGGACCAGAAAAGGCAAAGAAAATATGTAACTTATTGGCATGCAAATGAAACTCCAGAACAAATGGAAGAGAAACTTAGGCAGAATTAGGATGGCATAGTTGAGGTCGATGCAAGCTCTAATTTGCTTGCTGTTCGTGGAGAAGGGGAGGTATTTTGGCCCATTATTGACCAACCACCAGAACACCAATATATTTTTACCTGGAAACACCTGAATCTAGACATTTTAAAAACATATTAGTATAATTCTTGCTTCCAAATGACTCCCTTTGGGCAAATGTAGAATCTGTCAATTTCATGACAGCCTTTAAAGTACAGGGTCAAATATACCACAATGCCGGTTCACTCCTACCAATGCTAAATGAGTCGCCCAAGTTTCTTCATTTATTTTGTTGGCGATGAAGCAACTGAAGCTGCCCAACAATGCAATAATATATGTAGCTTATTAGGCCGATTTAATTTGTCAATGGACGTCGCCAGGGACTTTAGAAAACACCTTATAAGTTTAAAATGTAAAATGAGTGTTGGGTAGAATTTTTTTTAATTTTAGGCCTATATGTTTTTATGTTTTTTTTTCTTAAAGTGATTCTTATGTTGTTTTTTTTTATTTTAATCATTAGGATGTTTACCACTACCCCTAAATCAAAGAGACCTAGAAAAAAGTGAGACTCCAGAGCCACGAGAATAGAAAAGTCAAAGAGTGTCCTTAATGTGTGCCAATGAAATGCCAGATCAAAAGGAAGAGAAACTTTGACAAAACAGAATTAAAATGGAACAGCAGAATTTGAAGGCACTGGGAATGCCACATTATATATTAGCTTTAAAAATTGGATCTCACATTATATTAAGGCGTAATCTAGATCTGTCCAATCTTTTTATCTTTGCTTCTGGGGGTAAAACTAAAAATTTAGTTTGTTCTTAAGCTGTGAGTTAAATGTCAAATTTATGAAGGACAATAATTCATTTGGATGTTTACATTTAATGCTTTACTAAACCTAGAGCTACTGACAATTTATTTAATTCATTTTAAACCATTGAATATACTTAAAATATGCATTTTTTTTAATTATCTTTTGGGGTTTCAATCTTTTATTTAATTTTGTGTATTGTTGTATTAGAAGATTCTTTTTTTTTCTTATGTGTTATAATAATGCTACCCAACATTCATTATATTATTTTACACTTTAAACTGATGTGTTTTAAACAAATTGTTGTTTGCCATTGCTATACATTTAGTATAATCTAATTATTTGATTTTAATTTCTATAGACATTTTACTTGATGTTTTTTTTTTAAAATACAAATTTTAATAAAACTTGCATTTGTTGGAAAGTTTTGACTTTGTTAAAAAAAATATGTTACAGCATGTATATTTTTAAACCTCTGTATTGTTGTCTGAATTTTTTTGTCATTATTGTTATTTGTTTACATGTTTAAAGCTTAATTCCTCTGTGTTGTCTGGAAATAAATTAAATAGGCCTGTAAAATGATTTTCCATTCCGATTAGCTTTCCAATTGTAGTTAGCTTAATGTTTAGGCTTTAAAGTAAACAACATAAATTTGAAATTAATTCCTATTTGCCTAGGTCCATTGCAACTAAATCAATAATTATTTCATCAATATTCTTAAAATAATTGTGTTTCAAGCTGAGTCTATGTAATTTTTACCCCGGGCAACGCCGGGTAAATTAGCTAGTTTCAAAATATAAAGAAAGGAATTCATTGACATAACATGAAAATCATTATTAAAATACCTTTTTACTTATTAACTATACAATTGTAAGAGAAGTGTTACCTCCGAAAAATCTCACTTCACAAGCGCCAAAATTTTTGTCACCAATAAGAGAAAGACTCGACAATTGTGTCTGCACGTCATCATTGATATATTTTCTTCCATGGACACTGGAATTTTGGATTGTAAAGTCCCATGTAGGGGTATTGTTTTGATTCAATGTATTGACGTAGACATCCACTAAAATGTCATATCGCTCTGTACATGGTACATGAAACAAATAACTATAAGACATGTTTTCTCTTTTAATCCAATACTAGACGTTTGATTCACTAGACGTTTGATTCACGTAGACGTCCACTAAGATGTCATATCGCTCTGTACATGAAACAAATAACTATAATAAATGTTTTGTCTTTTGATCCAATGTATTGACGTAGATGTTTACTCAAATGTAATATCGCTCTGTACATGAAACAAAGAACTATAGTGCATGTTTTGTATATTGATTTCATGATTTGATGGCAACTGCCAATAAATGGTCATATCGCTCTGTATATGAAACACTACTGTTCACTCCAACAATTCGACCTAATAATTAAGACAAACATAACGGTAGTTTGAATTTTTTATTTATTTATTATTCCTCTAATGTAAAACGATTGCAGTTGTCTCTTAGGTAAGCAACAAATAACATGATGTAACCATAGATACATGAGAGAAATTTAGTGTAGTCCCTACATTTTTTTTTATATTTCTTATATCTAAATCCAAAGAAATTGTGGACATATAATTTGTTTTTATTTTTGATAAATATCATTATGATAAAAACTATAATGTATTAACTTATGAATGTTGGTGAGTGTCATTATCAATTATAACATGTTATTAAAGCATAATATAACAGATTAGTACTAATAATAATGTCATTCATCTTTAATGCACACATTTTGAAAAGAAAAAAAAATGAAAACTAAATGTGTGGCCTATTTTTATTTTAATGTTTCTGTAAATGATAAAATGTTGCGCCTCACTGTGCTGGCATCCTTTACACTGGACAGCACCAGTTGGGCATCGGAGGCTCATTACACTGCCGAGAGTTTCGGAGACTCGGTCGGGAAGAAGCCCGTCTTAATAACACGCTGGTGCTTTGATGTCCAGGCCTATATTATGGAATTTGTGCTAACGGGGGGTTAATCTCGGACAGGATCTTGGTGTACCCACATTGATTCATTCTCAAAGTCGTTACGACTTAGACCTTAGCATAAAGGCTTGTCCTATTTTATTATTGTTTCTTTTTATTATTACAATATTATCACAGAAAACCTAAAAAAAAAATTTTCGAAAAGATATAACTAAAGTAATAATAATAATAATAATAATGACATTTGTATTGCGCTGACCAACAAACATAATGCAAGCTCAGAGCGCATTTAACATACAACTAAGAACACGGATACAATCTATAGACCATGAGATACAAAATTAGGCCGCACGAGAGGAGGGTACAGTCGGTACGCCGTACCGAGGCCCATGAGAGTTTAGGAGGCCCATGAATATTAAAATTAAAAATTAAATTGGCAATCACGCAAGTATTTTTTAATTGTTGCTATTAAGCTAAGGGGAGATGCCTCAAAACCTCCTACAATCGCACGTGGCGCTGGCGACTCTTAATTTTGATATTCTTTGAATGTGAACTTGATCATTTTCGTTAAATATGCAATGAAGCCTTCAGTTGTACTTATGTAATATAGGGCCGAAATATTTTCGATAGGAATTAGGATCTATTTTTTATTATTTTTCTCCAGAGACACTTACAAATGTAGACCTAAGAGCCTTACAGGCTTACAGTTCTCCCTGTTAGCTTAGTAGTATAGGCCTACATACTCTATATCTCAGCATACTAGTATGGCAGTCAAAGCTCCCTTTACACTTTAATAATCTCCTGTGCAGTAGCCAAGAGGGGAGGTTGAAGTGCAAATGTAAATACACATTATTCAGTTGCAGCCTCAAGAGGTGGAAAATACTGTCATGGCATTTCTAGCACCAAATGATCAGATCGAATTGAAGGTGTAACTCATCTACCAGGGGTTGAGTTGGCTTTGAAAGACCTGTTAAAGCTGAATTTTACTCTGAAAACCAGAAACGAAATCCATGGAGCTATGTTATGTTGGTTCTTTCACTTGCATCATAATTTCATTCACGTGGCGCACTAGTCCCTATTGACTTCTCCAACTAAGTTATTCAAGCTTGTGATGCGATATGGAAGATGCAAACATAGAAAGCTTATAATATGCCCAACTAGTGGCTTTGCAAAACAGTTGGAAAGCAATGTGAAATGAAGATAAGTTTGTTGCAACCAATCTGCAGATAGAAGTACAATTGTTTAGGACCAGTAATACAACTGCCAGAATAAGAACACGATTTCATGATAAGGATTCATCTGATGAAAATGTGAAAGAGATGAATTAAACAAACTTTCGAAGAGACATATTTAATGTTGTCTTGGATAGTGTTATAGTGTTATAGGAGGTCTTACAGTTTACAGATCGGTTCAGATCAGTCAAAGATATTTCTGACACATTCAGCTTTCTTTGGCACTACCAAAAGATGTCAGAAAAAGACTTGAAGTATAGTAAAGCTGCTAAGTATATGACATAAGTTGTGAAGACTTTCTTCGGGAAATAACTCCCCTAATAATGGTTCACTGTGCAAATTTTGGTGAAGAACAGTTGGTTGCATTGAAACGGTTAAATGCTTTGGCAAATTCCAAATTAGAAAATATTTTTCCGAACATAAATGTGTCAGTTCGAGGATATCCCTTACATTACCAGCCACAGTAGCATTAGCAGAGAGGAGCGTCAGTAAACTTAAGCTCATCAATACGTCCGCCATGAATCAGGATCGCCTGAACAACTTGGCTAGGCTCATTATTGAGTCTGGCATTGCAAGACAAATAAACTTTGACACTGTAATTCGTAGTTTTGTCAAGTGAAAAACACACAGGGCAGCCCTGTTTTAATAAAACTAGTTTTTTTCTTCTCGGTTTTTTTGTTATCGTTCATGTAGGCCTATTGATGTATTTTCTGTTGACTATTTATTTCTTTTCACGAAACGGTAAGCATTCAAAAGATGCACAAGTCACTTTTCCCATTCTACACATATTTGTAATATTTGCAAGATCAATTCTGATTTATACTAAAGTAGAGGAACAATTAGATATACAATAATTTAAACTAAGAACTATGTACTTGATTAATGTATTTGTGTAATATAATTGTAAGGCTGTGATTGAAATGATTACACTCTCATGGTAAATGGTAACACTTATGACAGTTTCAAAAAATGATACAAATAAATCATCTAGATAAGACTAGTGTTAGAAAAAAAAGTGTGTTGTTGGGGGGGGGGGGGGGGGGGCAGAAAAGATCTCGTACCGGCATCTTTTTTTTTTCTCTCGAGGGCCCTGTACAAAATT
This sequence comes from Anisus vortex, assembly GCA_949126835.1. Taxonomy (NCBI): domain Eukaryota; kingdom Metazoa; phylum Mollusca; class Gastropoda; family Planorbidae; genus Anisus; species Anisus vortex. The sequence continues at coordinate 19,279,606 of OX421503.1, forward strand.
CTAAATGATGAGTCAAAACTTTACAAACATAGAACAAATCAAACAACTAAAACAAAATAAAGTATCGGTTTGTAAAAATATCAATCAATATCATTATACCTTTATACATTTATAAACTGCTTTACAATCAATATAATAATAACATTATAAACTGCTTTACTATTAATATAATGATAACTTTATAAACTGCTTTACAATCAATGTAATAATAAATTTATAAACTGCTTTACAATCAATATAATGATAACTTTATAAACTGATTTACAATCAATTTAATAACTTTATAAACGGCTTTACTGCTCACTGTGAAGTATTAATTTAATGAGAAATATCGAGTGAAAGTGTTTGGTGTAAAAAGATGCGAATGTGGTGTAGAACGGATGTGACGTGAGTTTGATACATGGAGTGAATACAAGAAGTTAGAATACAAGGAGTGAAAGAAGACAAGAAGTGATATATAAGACGGTGAATACAAGGAGTGAAAGAAGACAAGAAGTGATATATAAGACGGTGAATACAAGGAGTGAAAGAAGACAAGAAGTGATATATAAGACGGTGAATACAAGGAGTGAAAGAAGACAAGAAGTGATATATAAGACGGTGAATACAAGGAGTGAAAGAAGACAAGAAGTGATATATAAGACGGTGAATACAAGGAGTGAAAGAAGACAAGAAGTGATATATAAGACGGTGAATACAAGGAGTGAAAGAAGACAAGAAGTGATATATAAGACGGTGAATACAAGGAGTGAAAGAAGACAAGAAGTGATATACAAGACGGTGAATACAAGGAGTGAAAGAAGACAAGAAGTGATATATAAGACGGTGAATACAAGGAGTGAAAGAAGACAAGGAGTGAAAGAAGACAAGAAGTGATATATAAGACGGTGAATACAAGGAGTGAAAGAAGACAAGGAGTGATATATAAGACGGTGAATACAAGGAGTGAAAGAAGACAAGAAGTGATATATAAGACGGTGAATACAAGGAGTGAAAGAAGACAAGAAGTGATATATAAGACGGTGAATACAAGGAGTGAAAGAAGACAAGAAGTGATATATAAGACGGTGAATACAAGGAGTGAAAGAATACAAGGAGTGAAAGAATACAAGGAGTGAAAGAATACAAGGAGTGAAAGAATACAAAGAGTGAAAGAATACAAGGAGTGAAAGAATACAAGGAGTGAAAGAATACAAGGAGTGAAAGAAGACAAGAAGTGATATATAAGACGGTGAATACAAGGAGTGAAAGAAGAGAAGGAGTGAAAGAATACAAGGAGTGAAAGAATACAAGGAGTGAAAGAAGACAAGAAGTGATATATAGGACGGTGAATACAAGAGAGTAAAGACAATGGAAGAAAGAAGTTGTTATATGAACACAGATGTGTAAATCAAAGTATATTATTATTATCTATGTGTTAGTGTTAATTTAATAAACATAGTAGGAAATAAGAACAAGATTGTTTTCTTCGTAATTTCAAGACTGACTCGCAGGTTTTTATAATTGAGGAATCGGGTGAACTCTGGTGAAACTGAAATACAAAATGTTATAATGCTTATGGACCCTAAAACGCTACAATATGAAATATAAGCACTTAACACTCACCTTCACTTATTCCAATATGACAGAGCTGGGCTGCAAAATTAGTAATAGTTAAAGCATCAGCCATCACAGGACTTCGACAATGATAATCAATGAATTTTGACTTGGTAAATAGAAGTCTCCCTTTACACGACTTACTCTTTTCTTTTGTTTCAAAATGGAATTTGATAGACCTCGATTGATCTAAAAAAATTGATTAGAAAAATATTATAAACTTCATAACTTCATAATACGAAAAATACTTTTAAAATTACATTGACAATACGGGTTTTTTGTTGTTTTCTTTTAAAGAAAATTCTAAATAGTATCCATTATTATACAAAATATGTTTGGAAGTCCTTCTAATAAATTTAACAAGTATAAAAAATGTGATTCACTTGAGTATTAGTTGTAGAAATATTTATGGTTAAAAATATATTAATATATATTTTAAGAATCAAAACTAAAATGTAATACTAGGATGTAAAATAAAAGAACAAGTATAAATTAAAATATGTCTTACCATTATTCTTTACAGTGAGTCTCACTAGCTGCACGCGTGTGCCATTAAACTTGACTTGTATTTTTTTACGATCTGTACATGTATCATAATTGTCATCATCAAGCTCAGGAATTTTGAAGCTTTTTTCATCAAGGACATTGTCTGTATACAAAATTTAAAAATACACAATATAAAGAGAGATGTAGAGAGAATTAAGCGAAATATAGTATGTATCTATGGTTACTATTTAATCATTTGTAACACTAATTTAAAGACTATTACAGTAGGAGTTCAGATGGAGTTATCCTACCATCCCCTCTTATTATTTCCCTTTTGAACTCGAGTTCACGTTGTTTTATATTGTGAACTCTACCCATGTCCGATTGGTCAGATCAGTCACGTGCTTGGATAGAGTGTATTCTCTACATGAAGTGAATTAGTCAAGCGTTAGTTTTAAAGAGTTATTGTTATAGCGAACTTCTGAGTTTCTGTTATTTGTTCTTTGTTTTAAATAGTTTGATGCAGACGTTTGTGGAATTGGATTACATAGTTTGTTAACTGGACAGGCCTAGACTATATACAGTTGTCATTGCTCGTTCTTGTTAGTTGAAAGTTAGGATGCGCAAGTATGTGAATAAGCGGATTGCTCACAAAGGGTCTAATGTAGTCACTTGTGATATACACCCACCTCCCACGTAACAAGATATCTAAGGTAGTCACTTGTGATATACACCCACCTCCCAAGTAATTGGATATCTACGGGAGTCACTTGTGATATACACCCACCTCCCAAGTAATTGGATATCTAAGGTAGTCACTTGTGATATTCACCAACCTCCCAAGTAACAGGATATCTAAGGTAGTCACTTTTGATATACACCCACCTCCCAAGTAACAAGATATTTAAGGTAGTACTTGTGATATACACCCAACCCCCAAGTAACAGGATATCTAAGGTAGTCAATTGTGATATTCACCAACCTCCCAAGTAACAGGATATCTAAGGTAGTCACTTTTGATATACACCCACCTCCCAAGTAACAAGATATTTAAGGTAGTACTTGTGATATACACCCAACCCCCAAGTAACAGGATATCTACGGGAGTCACTTGTGATATACACCCATCTCCCAAGTACCAGGATATCTATGAGAGTCACTTGTGATATACACCCACCTCCTACGTAGCAAGAGGTACAACCTCCCACCTAATAAGAGGTTGGTTAGAATTAGGTCATTAAGTCTCGATACACAATATTACTTACTGTATTGACAGGTGTTTCCTAAGAATCCAGTTTTACAATGAGAACCCTTAAAGCAAGCACCGTTAGAAAAACAATTATCCTTTACACAGTTGCACAAATATTGCTGATTTGGTCCCCAGTAGATTGCTGCATCAGCTACAAGTAAATATTTTAGTAGAAGTGTTTTCAATGTCTGATTGATTACAACATCCATCAGAGATGAAATGATAGAAATGATATATGAAAATAATGACAAACGGTGTGTATGTCTGTAATGTGTCGAGTGTTTAAAGGAGAGAAAGGAATCGTAACAGTAAACATTATTTTATAACATTTTGATGACTATAACTATAAGGGCACATTGTGGATTGTATTTCTTTAAAATAATAGCACTGTTTTTATGTCACTTTCACTGTTTTTATGTCAATTTCACTGTTTTTATGTCACTTTCCTTGTTTTTATGTTACTTTCCTGGTTTTATGTCAATTTTACTGTTTTTATGTCAATTTCACTGTTTTTATGTCGATTTCACTGTTTTTATGTCACTTTCCTTGTTTTTATGTTACTTTCCTGGTTTTATGTCAATTTTACTGTTTTTATGTCAATTTTCACTTTGGACAAAGCCATGGAACATGCCAAGTTATCTTCTAAATGCCCATAAGAGCGGACGGTCATAGCGATCAAAAGGGCAACCTACGACAAAGAAATCTAATATCCGAGGAAATAAATGTCTCTTAGATTAAAGAAAGTTTAGATTAAAAAATATTAATATCTAGCTCATGCTTATTAAAAATATCATTCATGGCATTCCAAGGCACATGGCATCCATGGCATGTGTTGCCGTTACCTAAGTCCAAAAGATATCTCACTATAGTGAAATACTGCTTATCATTACCATTTATCTATATTAATTTAAACGTGTCTTACAAAAAACTGTTATATGTTTATGAGAGCTTTTTTCATTCTGGTATGAAGCTGTTATATGAATAACGTAGCACTCTAATGTGTACACCTTGGTTCCGGGAATTTGTTTAGTTATTGTACTCATAACATTGAACACATAATTTTCATTGGCAATTTTAGTAATTTCGGTCTTTTTAGTGACACTGTCAAGCAAGAATTTTCCATTCCCATCTCTGAAAGAAAAATGATAAGTATCAGGTAACTATTGTTAGATGTATAAACTCACTGATAGGTTATAAATAAGCCGAAACATTGCAAAAACATTTTTATTTATAGTAGCCGAAATAATATATTTAATAAATCAGGTCTATATTATGATATTCCATACAAAAATAAAAAACATTGGAATCATTATTATCATAAAATCGTGTGGAGTTTCTGATCTCATATCGGGCGCTTCCTCATGTGGCGGATAGAAGAAGACCCACCAGATATGGTAGGTACTGGGGAAATCAAATACCCAAGGCGACCAAAATCAGAACATGTAGCCTTGCAGGAAATGGGTGGAGCCAGAAATGCTAGGATAGAGATGCCCGGAGGACCCATAATGAATATGTGTAAATATTTTAGAATAATATTTTTTTTTTAATTATTAGAAATCACATCATATGAGTACATGATAATGTGTTTTATATAACGTCAATTTGTATGTATCGTCTCCTCTTTGTGCGGATTTGATCAACAATGAAAAAGTAAAGCCATTTAATTTTGTCATTTAAGACCTTTTCCTACCGCCCAAAGTGTGCGTATTTTTACTCTTTTCCAGTAGACGTTTGGAGGAATATAGCTGGCCCCTCTGGCATAACACGTCCATGTTTCTGGTTTTAGCGAAGTAGCTTCGTCTGGCCCTTCTATGATTGGTGTGTTGGGTGCCACTACAAATGAACAGATTCAAGAAGAGATTCGTAAACATTTCTAAGCACATAAACAAACATTTTCAGTTGTAATGTTTATAAAATACTAATGAAATGAAATATTTCTCTGTGTTTCAATTTTCAATAACTTTAGAATATAACATACGAAATTGGTCAACGATCATTTATTGGCTTATAAGATCTGCATTAAACGTAAGGTAAAGTCTCAGTTGGATGAAATTGTTACATAAAGCCGGTGAATCGGCGTTCAACAGTTTATGTGGCCACATGATGCTGGGGATTGTGGGGCCAGTACAATGCCTAGCCGCCTTTACTTTATCACAACTAAAGTCGGCACCCATCAGAGCTTGGCAGATTCAGGGACACCCTTAAAAGAAGAAAAGAAATTCTTATTTACGAGGATTCGAACCCAGGACATTCAGTATGTCACTATATACATTTAATTACTCACATATAAGAGACATTTTAAGCTTTGCACTTTTTGTATTTGCACCATCAAATGAAAAGCAAGTTATATCTCTGTTATTGTCAAGGGCTGTTCCATAATAACTCAACACACTCCAATACCCTGTGGGAGTCTAAACAAAAAAAACACAGTTACAGTGAACATTAAAAACAAAAGCTATTGACTAAAATCTCAATTTTAAATGTCATCTATAATCTACACAAAGAACAAACTAGATTGATTTCAATCTTACTCCTGTTGTTGTGCCGTTAGTAATGATGGGCTTTGTAGGACTGTAGGACCAACTCCAACTTAATGTCACAGGGATGTTAGATGACATTGAGCAGTTGAGTATAATGTTTTGTCCTTCTTTAAACAAAGTCCCAAATATTGCGTTAGAAGATATTTTTTGACCTGAGGATGACACAAAGGCATTTATATGTTACATAAATCCCTAAAAGTTGCCAATTTTTATCAAGACCTTTTCTTCTTTTGACGCCATTTTTAAGTCCTGAAAGGACTTAAGGACAGTGCATGAACACCGTCCGCGAGTCTACTTCTTGAGGTCAACACCATGGCTGAATCGAAACTCTTGAAACCATGTTTGGATCAGCGTTAGCAGGCCATGCACTAGGACATGGAAAGGTATTAGTAGGTAGACTCTGTTAGCAGGCCATGCACTCGGACACGGAAAGGTATGAGTAGGCAGACTCTGTTAGCAGGCCATGCACTCGGACATGGAAAGGTATGAGTAGGCAGACTCTATTAGCAGGCCATGCCTCGGACACGGAAAGGTATGAGTAGGCAGACACCTTTAGCAGGCCATGCCCTCGGACATGGATAGGTATGAGTAGGCAGACTCTGTCCGAGGCTGGCCCCCTATAGGGCGGTCTCATGTTAGGCGGCTTGCTCCGTTCGGACTCCCTTTTACGAATGTACATTTGCTCGCCCCTCGACCCATCCAGGGCTTGTCTCGTATTCCTCTAATGTTGGCTGACGGTGCGTTAACCGACAGGATTTTGTCTGACACGGCGATGTCCCCATCTAAAGTGAACACATCTCCTCAAGGCCACCCTTGAAAGCAGCTGCAATTTTTTACAAATATTTTATTTCTATACAGATGTGTTTTGTATCTTAAAGGACAACTTTTCTTGATTGTGTAGCTGAATTACATTAATTAATTGATTGTGTAGCTGAATTACATTAATTAATTGATTGTGTAGCTGAATTACATTAATTAATTGATTGTGTAGCTGAATTACATTAATTAATTCATTGTGTAGCTGAATTGCATTAATTAATGAGATAGATAAAGGTACGAGAGAGAAAATGAGCACGACTATTCCGATCCTGTTCTTTTTTACCCCCTGAACAAGAGAACAAAAATTATTTAGTATTCAATAGAAACATATTACTTTAAAAATACTTATATTATTGCATTTTTAGGAAAACAGTTTTTGCTGAATTGCATTCCAGTTTTTGAGGTAATATGACATATAATAATATTTTGATAAAACAGAGAATTAATGATTAAACCTACCATTTGCTGTATTGATAAATGTTGTAGCTGTCACTACAACATAAAGAAATAAAAAATAAAAATACATACCATAAAATATGTGACTTCTTTAAAAAAAGCATAAGCATGCATATTCTAATTATAAAGTACCACTCACTTTAATAGAGTTCTATTACGAATATAATATTAAATATATAATTATAATATGTGTGAAATTTGATTACCACAGTTTTAAAAGTACACTATTATTGATATGGAATAGATACATTAAATTTGTTATATTTATCTAATTACCTATAATCAATACAGATAATACAGCATCCACGATGTTAAGTTTTGCCATTGGTTGACTTTTGCAGTTCATATTAGAATTGAAAAAAAAAAGAATTTGATAATAATGTAAAACTGCTAATATAGTAATAGCAAACTCATTTCCTTTTAAAATAAAAAAAAGTCAAGTACATTACAATTTAGTTTTTTGTTCTAATTAAATACGTTCAAAAATATAATTTATTTTACTATTTAGTGTACTTTTGTCACTTTTTTTACTTTCTTTTTTGTTCGTCCAACCCCCTCCAAATCTCTTGAGGCCTTTCTAGTCTTAAATTGCCAGTCCATATTATTACCTTCATTTGACCAGGTCAGCTTGTCTAGTTTGACCATTGTCCTTCCCAAAGTCTGGCAAGACAATAGCATAAATTTTAGCGATCTCTCTTCTCTTTTCTTGACATTTCCTGTCCATGGTGAGGTCGGCAAATTTACACCTCTACTGCTATCACTTTTCCCTATCTGATTTACTGCCCCCTTTTAATAAAACTGCATATCTAGATTCGTTCAGCAATAACTAGTCTCTTTAGACAATTGCTTCAGATAACGCAGCGCTTTCTGCGCTCTATTTATTAATAGTAACTAATATATACACATATATTTACCAATTGAAAAATATCTAATTATAAATAACTACAAGTAAGCACACAAATCTTCAGAGCAGCAATTTTTTTTTTTTTCATTTCTTATGGTCTGGTGTAGAAATTGCAATCCGCAATTTTATACATGTTCGCCTTACACTCAGAGATGATTTATTTGTCCACACATTCTTTAAACTAAGGTTGATCATAAGTTCCGCCCAAATAATATGGGTGAATTACCACACAGTCACAGGCTTTCTCGGTTTAAATTATTTAATTTGTCGCCTCACAATCAGAGTCAAGATACTTTATAATACAATTTCAAGTGATAGATTTATATTTCTTAAACCACTAATTATTTAAAAGCAATCGATGTCCACATGACGACTTAGAAGTCTAAAAAATTATATATTTACCGGGTATTTGTATTGTATAATTGTGGTCTATCAACATTAGCGGAGACCATTAAACTTCCGGCAATTATAGACAGCACCAAAATGCACCATTAATAGATCTAATATAATATTCAGTTTATAACAAAAAGCGCAAATCTAATCGTCTTCCGAGAAGACGGAGCCGATTGACAAGTCTTAATTAGGCGTGGTCTTTTGAACTGGTGTGATCGTGAACTTCCGGTTCTATTTTTAAATGTTTAATTATTTTAGGCATTTCCGTAAACAAAAAAAGCATGCTTTTGCTGGTTATTGTCAGTTGATTTCAACCTCGGCGGCTAGTTCTAGTCTCTTAGAATTACACAAAGGATACAATATTAGTTATGAGGAATACGTTTTTAACATCAAAAGTGAGTAGGTGATAATTAATACTCAAGTGTTAGTCGCATGTCGCTTGTTTATAAAATAAATTAGTCAAGAGTTGCGTTTTCTTGGTTATTCAAAAACAAAATTCGTATTCATAAAAACGAATAACAAAAAATATTTTACATTAAGCGATAAGCTTGATATTATAAAAAGGTGATTATTCCCTTCTGACTTTCACAATACATTGTTTTCTTTTGTAAACATGTTTTTGAAATGAAAAATTTTTTAATCCCCAGCAAATGTTCCTACAACCAGTAACCTAGCACACGGACATGTATTGAATAAAATGATCGAATTCGACCGGAAATGTTTTTTCTTGTGAACTTTTTTGCAGCCATACACGTTAAGACTTGTCAATGATGATGATGATTCAGTTTATAAGTATTATTACTGCTCTTCAATCTAAATGTTTTAGCATAGTGATATAAGGATTTATTCATTTATATCAATGAGTTTATTGCGCATGTCAACTAGCCTTCTGCTGTTGTTTTGTCTCTGATTTGATTTGCACATGAACATGGCAGTGGCGGCTGGATAATATTATAAGACTTTACTTCTTCTAAATTAGTAATTTAAACATAGACTATAATAAGATGGACCGCTTGCTTTATTTTTAGAGCTTATATGTACTTTTTTTCAGTGCGCAACCAATAAGGCTGTCTTAAATTACTTCTACGCACCTCCTTGTTTCTTTAATGTTTCCGCTGTATATAGCTTTCAATTTTAATTTTAATTATTGATTGAGAACATCAATGCGATTTTAAAAAAACGGAAGAGCAAAGTATTAAACGAATCGGGAATTCCAAAAAGCAGTCTTTCGAGTCATCATATAACAAAAATACTAAAGCAAGCGGTCCATGTGTAGTACAGTCTATGAGTTAACGCCGCCGCAAGCTACATCCACTGAATTGAGTTACTCTTTGTTTTTGTAATGGTGTGGAGGCTTTCGTCAGATATTTCGTGTTTCGTCAGTTAGTTGACTTGTCTTACATGACCTTGCTTTTAATTTTGCGAAAACATGAGCGACATACGCGTTCACCTTGACTAAGAAGTATTATTTTTTATTGTGTTAACCTTTCCACTGCAATGCTAACAATATCATTGAGTTCCTGTGTTGTTGTTTTTTTTCTGTCGTAAATAGTTTCTAAGTGTTAATACAACAATTACATTTATTGAATATAGAAATAAGTAATAAAAAATAAAGTGAGTAAAAAAGAGAGAATGTAATGCAACTATTTTTTAATTTTAAGGGCACCCTCTCCAAGTCCAAAATAAATTGATTAATTTTTAATTGATTCATATGAATATTTTAGCTTATGTTTTTTGAAGCCTTAAGTTAAATTGTCTCAAATTTTAAATATAATAGAATGTAATAAGTACAACTATAGAGACTGCCTTCTCTCTCTCTCTTTCTTTCTGAGTGTGTGTCTGTCTCTCTCACTATCCTCAATCTTCGTCTCGATGTATTTCGTAATGTATTTTCTTAAACATGATTGACATTAAGTACATTCTTACTACATCTCCAAAACATTAGTTGAGACATACATATTGTATAACATATGCACAATAATAATCTGATGGAAACAGTAATAATAAAGATACTCAACGTGTCACCATTTAACTATATTAAAACCAACCAACTTTATATTGACATCAAATTAATCAAATTTGGCATTTATCTCTTTATATTGTTTACCTCGCGCCATTAAATATTATTCAGCTTACTCTGACCAACTTATTTTTTCATCGGCAGATAGTAATCTGAACTCATTTGCCCAACTAAAAATGTCTTAACGAAAGAACAACTTAAAAAAAATTAACCTTAAAAGCTGGCCTCTAGTTGAATAATGATATCTATTATTATACTACCACTTTATCAAATTTTTAAAGTTAATTTGAACAAAATGTGCTAGATTATAGTCTTACAATTTTCAACATTTAATTTTGTTTACCTAATAAATCTCACTTATTGCCCTAGTCCAGCAGTCGCAACCTTTTGATACCAGTTCATAAGGTAGGATTTCTAATTCATTCAGCGTGCCAACAGTCATAAAGTCATAATGATTTTCTTTGTGTAAGATTTATTACTTTACGCGTTTTATAAAAGCTAAATGATTTATCTATAATTTGCTGAAAATCTATTTAAAACTTTTCTAAACTACAAAAGATATGGTAATGGAATTATTTTTTCTTGTTGTTGAGAAAAGTAAAAAAAGAAAACAGTACCAATTTTGACCACATGAACATTGCAAAATATACGTGTGACACATTTGACTTAATATATATATATATATATATATATATATATATATATATATATATATATATATATATATATATATTGTATTATTTCGTTCACTTCTATAGTTAGTTATAAGGAGTGAAAAAATAAATTATTGTATGATAAATTATATTTGTATGTGTGAATTGTGTAATAAAAAAAAAGTCATATACTACAAAAGGTAATTGGGTCAGGTCAGTTCGTGCTTTCCTAAGAAGAGAGACGGGCCATTTTATATTAAACAAATATAAACACATAACAATAAATTATCATTACAATTAGTAAGTATTAACACGATGAATAAAGTATAAACAATTGTCATAAAATATAAAAAATGTATTACTATAAGGCAAGGATCTTTTATTACGTGTCTTAGACTCAGTGTCGCTGATTATTTGTTACGTGTCTTAGACTCAGTGTCGTTGATTATTTGTTACGTGTCTTAGACTCAGTGTCGTTGATTATTTGTTACGTGTCTTAGACTCAGTGTCGCTGATTATTTGTTACGTGTCTTAGACTCAGTGTCGCTTATAATTTGTTACGTGTCTTAGACTCAGTGTCGCTGATTATTTGTTACGTGTCTTAGACTCAGTGTCGCTGATTATTTGTTACGTGTCTTAGACTCAGTTGTCGCTGATTTATCATCTTCCATTACTTTGTTCACAACATGCTTTAAACAAAGGTCATTATCAAGACACAGCGCGCTACTCGCGACAATAATTAATAGGCCCAAATGTTGTAATTACAACCGCAAGATAACCAGTCCAAATCTGATACAATAAGCGGTAAAGGCTAAAGGCTAAAGGCTAAGCCACACTATACTCAAGGAATCACGTTCTTACTGGAATCATGATTCAGCAAATGACTAGAATTTGTTTCAGAGCGAATCAGAAATACGCTGTTGCACAATCAACCATGCCACACGTAAAACACGATTCACAGAAAATCACGACGCGCCTTTTTATTTTCAAAAGAATTAAGAAAGTGTTGAGAGTGACTGTTGTTGACGCGCCATTTTATTTTCAAAAAATCATGAATTCTAGTAGTGACGACGAAGTAAACTTGGTCTGTGCCGCTGCGTCTGTTCTACTTAAAGAAAAAAGAAAACGAAAACGAAAATGGTGGGTGAAACCTTGGATCGATAGAATAACGTTATATGGAGCATACCATGCTCTTTTAAGCGACTGGAAGACAAAGCTGCCATCTTTGTTTAACTAGGCTAATTATATCATGATCTAGTTTGCGCTCTCCATTGGCTGACACAGCTTGAATGACGAATCGTGATTCCAAATCTTAGAACATGTTCTTATTGATTCTTAATCTGTGAATCATCGCAAATCAATACTGAAACTGATTCTTGTGAATCAATTTTACGCGCCATGCCACATTGTGAATTATCGTGATTTTTGAATGGGCCGTATTGCTGCTGAGAGTTAACACCCTTGACCCTTATTCAAGTCAATCTTATAATTGTAAAATCTGCCTCGAATCGCATCGAATCACTGATTTTGTTTCTAGTGTGGCTTAGTCTTTAGCTTCCATTAAACTATTATGCTATAATAAATTTCAGATCATTACATTTTCTAAATCTCTATCTTCAGCCCTTACAACATTGCAGAGTGGAAGAGAAAGTTACCATGGTGTACAAGATCATGAATCGCCACGAACACAAGTCCACACAGCCAAGTCGCTTCCAACAGAGATCATCAGCTCAAACTGTGTGTGCCACACGCATGCAAAGACTTACAGATCTTCTTTTTTTTTCGGTCAACCATTAGACTGTGGAACACACTGGACCTAGCTGCAATCCCTTCTCCTTATGTGCCGGCATTCAAATCATCAATGAATAGTTGGACTAAATAGCTCCAATGGAACTTTGTCGTCTATAACTCTTGTTTTTTAGTTATAAAATATTTAATTGTTAATGCACATTTTTGAGCATATAAAATCACTCTAAAAATGTTGTACTTTTCCTCGTGTCTAACGGGGTCTCCAAGGTACAATGAAGAAGGAGAAGTATACTACTGTTTAAGACATACTTTTAAAAAAAATATAAACAAAATTATGGTGCGCGTTCGCTGGCGAGCCGAAGGTCACGGGTTCAAATCCTGGTGCAGGCTAGGATTTTTTCCCGGGTCTGGAGGGTGTCCCTGAGTTGGAGGGTGTCCCTGAGTCTATCCAGCTCTGATGGGTACCTAACCTTAGTTGGGGTAAAGTAAAGCCGGCTGTGCATAGTACTGGTAACACAATCACCTAGTATGCCGTGGCACAGAAACTGGTAAATGATCCTTCATCAGACCTATGGATCAATTCCATACGACGGGTACTTTAATTTTTTTTTTACTTTAGAAAAATAAACTATCGTTTCAGAGCCAAGTACCTTGTCTTACAAGTCTCTCTGTATAATAAGACCCCCGTAAGCAGCAGTAGTAGTTGGCTAAGACTGCTATGAGAGTTCTCCTCGATGAGTGGTTTATGCTACGCCATAAGTCTTATTAATTAATTTGAGTGACTCTTTTTTTTTTGTGCGATGGTGTCTAGGTTCTCGATAGTTCGTGTTTTGTATTATAACAAACTGGCTTTCTAGTATCATCAAATTTATCAAATTCGGTTACCATTCGCATTTTTAAAAAAAAAGTGTTTAATTGTTTTCTGCCTGCTCTGACAGACTAGTTAATTCAGCAGCAGATTGTAATCTGAACTAGTTGGCAATTCTAAGAAATTTCTTTATAAAAGAACAAAAAGATTGAACGTTGAAATTACGCCTTCCAAGTTAACATGAAAACATTGTGTTACAGACTTAATATTTTCATATTTGTTATTGTTTACCTAAATACATGTCCATTTCAATCATTGCCCTAGTCCAGGAGTCTTTTGATAGTAGATTGCACTGTTGTTACATTATGTTTGTTGGCAGCGCTATACACATATTATTATTTATAACTATTTCTAACTTATTCAGCGTGAAAACAGCCATAAAGTCATTATGCATTTTTGAATTGAATTGAATTGAATTGTTGAATTTCCGGCTCATCAACATCGAAGGTTATATAGGGCCTTTTTGATAACGTTGTTGTCATTTTTCTCTTGTATCTATTTTATTGTTCTTATATCTTTAGATTTTGTTGTACAGTTGTATGTCTTTAATATAGTTTATTATATGTTTTGGTTTAATTTTGCTGAAAAGTTCATGAAGAGTTCTACAGTAATAGAATTTACGTCGAATGTCATCAAATGTGTTACATTCCAACAAAATGTGAGACACTGTTAAGTTGGCATTGGAGAAAGCACACATTGGGGCTATTTCTCGTTTTAAGATAAACGAATGTGTTAGTTTCGTATGTCCTGTATGTAGTCTGCAGAGAATAACTGCGTCCATTCGAACAAGTTGGCCTGTATCATGCCAGGTTTTTGAATTTTCCAAATACTGCAGTTTATTGCATTCGGTTTTCAAGAAGTTAGTCCATGTTTGTCTTTCATGTTTAATTATTAAAGGTTTCAAGTCTCGATATGGTATTGGGATAATACTCTCTGATAACAACAGGGCGGCTTTAGCCTCTCTGTCAGCTTTTTCATTTCCATCTATCCCTGCATGACCAGGAACCCAACAGAAAACGACACGTTTGCCTCTTTCATATATTGATTGGTATTTTGTCAAAATGTCCAAGGCAGATATATTCCTGGCATTACAGTTTCCCATAGCAGTAAGACAAGATAACGAATCGGATAAAATAACAAAATTTTGGTTTTCTGATTCCTCTGCAATGTCTAATGCCAGGCATATTGCTAAAGCCTCTGCAGTATTTATTGAGATACTGGAATTATATTTTCTTTTTTTACTTGTATTTGAGGTAAGAGCAACCGAAGATGTCGCTGTATCATTTTTCGATCCGTCTGTGTATATTTGTACATAATTTGGGTATTTTTGTAGCACTTCTTGGAACATATCCATGCAAGGATCCTTTTTATTTCTATGGTTTAATTCTAAGTTTATAGGCGGGATTTCAAAAAGCCATGGTGGAGTTTTTGGTATATAATATCTTTTTATAAATCTAAATTCAATTTTAGTTTCGATCATTTCTTTTTCAATTCTAAGTCCAAAAGTTGGTATATATTTTGAGTTTTCAGTAAAGCTGTTTTTTTCTTGTGGGTGAAAAACACATAAATACGCTGGATTATTCGGTAAGGATTTTAGTTTTAGTGCATATTGTAATGATAGCTTGAGTCTTCTATTTTGTAGTGGTGATTCATTTGCTTCTATTTGCAAACTGGTACATGGAGTAGTTCTAAATGCTCCTAGACATAGACGTAGACATTGATTTTGTACAGGATCAAGCATTTTTAGATATGATGTTCTTGCTGATCCGTATACTAAACATCCATAATCTAATTTTGATCGAATGTGTGATCTATATATTTTCAGTAGACTTTTTTTCTCTCCTCCCCAATCTGTATTTGCTAAAGTTTTCAGTAGATTTGTGGATTTTTGACACTTGGATTTTAGTTCCTTTATATGTAGCAGGAAATTTAATTTACTATCAAATGTTACTCCGAGAAATTTGACGTTAGTAGTTACAGGAATCTGTTTTTTATAAAGGTATAGTTCAGGGTCGGGGTGTTTTTTGTGCATCTGACAGAAATGCACTACTTTTGTTTTTTGAGCGGAAAATTTAAATCCATTCTTTTCGGTCCATTCTTGAATTTTATTGATTTGAAGTTGTAGATGATTCTGTATTTCTATCATACAATTAGCTCTATAATAGATCACAAAGTCATCGACGTATAGAGAACATTTTGTATTCTGTAATAAGCATTCAGTGATATTGTTTATTTTTATATTAAATAGTGTAGGTGACAAAACGCTTCCTTGAGGGACACCTTCTTCTTGAATAAATGTATCTGATAAATAATTTCCAATATTTACTTGGAATGTTCGGTTGCTTAGAAAGTTTGATATAAATTTGGGTAAATTTCCTCTTAAACCTAAGGAATATAGATCTTTTAAAATTCCATATTTCCATGTAGTGTCAAACGCCTTTTCTAAATCGAAAAAAACAGCTATCACATGTTCTTTCCTAACAAAAGCTTCTCTAATAAATGTTTCTAATCTAATGAGATGATCTGTTGTTGAATGATTTATTCTAAATCCACATTGAGTCTTTGATATTAAGTTATTACTTTCCAGAAAATATATTAAGCGTTTATTTACAATTTTTTCCATAATTTTACAGAAACAATTTGTGAGGGCTATTGGTCTGTAATTTATTGGATCTGTGTGATCTTTTTTCTCTTTAGGTATTGGAATGGTAATTGCTTTGCTCCATTCCGTAGGAAATATATTTTGTTGCCAAAGATCATTAACAATTTTTAATAGAGTTTTCAGTGTTAACGTTGGTAGCTGTCTTATAATCTCATTATGAATTGTATCTGGGCCTGGTGCAGTATTTTTGGTTTCTTTAATACATTGCGTAAGCTCGTTTATTGATATTGGGGAGTTGTAGTTGTCAAATATATTTGTTTCAAAATGTATAGCTTCTTTTTCTAATTCTCTTTTTATTTTTTTAAAGGAGTCTGTATAATTTTCAGACGATGAATTTTTTGAAAAGGTCTTTCCAATTTCATTTGCAATATCTTGTGTAGTTTCTGCATAAGTGCCATCAGCCAGTTTGATTTGTTTAATTTGACTTTTTTTTGTATTTCCTTTATTTTTTCGAATTATTTTCCAAATATTAGTGATGGGTGTGTTTGAATTTATTTTGTTAATATAATTTTGCCATGTAAGCCGTTTCTGTTCTCTGATTACTTGTCGGGTTTTTGCTCGTTCAATTTTAAAGGCTTTCAAGTTTTCTGGAGATGGGTTGGTCTTGAAAATTCTAAGCTGTTTATTTCTAGTTTTAATACTATCTTTACAAATCGTCACGCTCATAAGATAATTGCGTAAGTCATTTTTTGCCATTTTGAGAAAACGTGAAAAAACTGTTTCATTCCTAGTTAATGCCCCTGAAAACTCTAGTTTTGTGTATACTTGTGTGATTTCATGTTTGTATCAATATTATCAACAAAAGAATTTTAATTCTATGTGGATTACTACAGTACGAGACTTAATATGACTTATGCAAAATTTTTAGAGTACTTATGCATCTTTCATTCTGTGACTTAGGCAATCTTGCTGTAGGAAGGCAATTTTATAGCATATTTAATGACTTAGGCATTTTTTCATCCAGAGAGTTAAGCTCTTTATTTTATTATGCCCTACATGTTGACACCACCACCACTACAAGAGCCATCACCAGTCATACCACCACCACCACCAACACAACAACAGCAGCATAACAACAATAACAACAACAATAAACAAAACAGCAACGACTAAGACAACAACAACAGCAATTGTCAAATTTCAATAAAACCAAACTTCATGTTTTTGGATTAGGTGAACTATATTGTGGAAATAAAGTGCTACAAAAAGTAACTGTTGCATTGTGATTACAATAAAGGAGTTAAACTAAATGCAATTTAAATCATGTTCAAAAAATGGTAATGCGTTTTGCACATAAAAAATAAAAAAAAAAAAATAATAATAAAAACAGCTCAAGTAACAAAAATTAATTCACTTTGTTGCAATTTTCCTTCAAAAGTACAGTTATAAAATTAATGATGAGCATTATTTTGACCATGGACATGACATAATTGAATTTTCTATCAGTGAGCGGCAGCTGATGCTGAAACAGCTGGACTGTTTCCAACTCAACATCTCGGATTCTCTGAGGCAAGAGTTTCCAGTCATCTCTGTGACTGAGCTTGTAGTGGATTTCTCTGGGTTTGTATTGGATTGCCTTCAATTCACCAAATGTGACATCTCCAGTTGTCTTACCAGGGCGGATGCTTGTGAAATAGGAACCATTCAATTTAACAGGCTGATTGTGTTCAATTTCTCTCACAGTGTAAGCTTGAGGCTTTCTCCTGGCTGTTCTGAACAGGATGGCATACTCAGATGGCGTGAAGACGACACATGTAATGTTCCTCTCTATCGTGCTATGTACGGAATCACATTCCATTTGAGTGTGTCCACTAATTAGAAATTTCTGCTCAATGACGACATTGTACTTTTTTTGCCAAATGATAAAACATATTGGCAACTTTCACATTTTTATTTTGATAAGTGCAGTTGTCACTCCAAATAATGTAATGTGTTTTCTTCTTGTTCTCTTTGATGTACTGTTCAAAATGAGTATAATGAAGGTATGCGAACATTTCGCTACTCAAATTGCCATTACATTCATCCCATGTAAGACAATAACCTTCCTTGGTGCCCAGGTTATAATAGGTCATAATATTATGAACATGAACTTTGGTTTTGTAATATGCTGTGCTGGCATTTGTCTTAGGACAGAGAAGAACAGCCTGGAGATCCATAGTCCATACAGACTTTGAATTATCTGTCTTTGTCTCCTCTTTGTCTTGACTTTTCTTCTCTCACGCAAGATCTTTTTGTTCAGCATGTTCAGCGTAATCATTATCACTCAGAGTTCCCACTTTTGCCTGCATGCATTTTTCACACTGATCCTTTTTGGGTATGAACACAGAAAATCCCATTGACTGGAACATTTTACGGAACATGGTGAGCCCGACTGGATGCTTTCCGTCACTTGCTGATTGACAATATTGCGTGTGTAGGTCTGTTATTTGTGTACCAGGAAAGAGGAATTTCTTGTTCTTGTACGTTTCACTTTGGCAACAATAATGGGATTCCACTGTAGGTAGATGAAGTCACCAGGTTTTAAGGTAGTTCATGTCTTCTTCTGACACTTTCGGTGTTTTTCCAGAATTTGGATTTTTTGAAGACTCATCTTTGTTTTGGAAATCATCATCGTCAGTGTCGTCTAAAAATGAATCAGAGGTCCAACTTGAAATCGTTCGCTTTGATACACCTTAGGTGTTACAAAACATTTCCTTGCAAACTGGCACAACATTACCATCTTCTTTTTCCAAAACATAGGATAGAGAAATGTGTCGCTTGGATGAATTAATGTTTTTCTTCTGTTTGATAGGCTGCCGAGTCACCAATGCCTGTACATATTTCCTTCTTGCTTCCCATGGTTGCATTTCCCAGAAGGTGGTAAAGAGTTGTAGGCGATCGTTTTCATTCAACGAAGAACAGTTTCTTAATTCTGATTTTTTACAATAATCAGATGTGCACATGGGACAAGGCTTTCTCTCACAACGTTGTTTTCCTTTGCTACTGGTGTATTCTTGACCTTGTAATTTGAGTCTTTTGCTGATGTTCGATTTCCATAGGTGAGGTTTCTTTATTCTAATCTTTGTGGGACTATTAAGTGAAGGCGCTTGTTGATTAGCTGACTCAGATGACTCCATTTCCATGTCAGTGTCTGATTCTGTCTCCCGTCATGATGAAGGTTGTAAAAATGCCTAACTCACTGTTTTGACTTAGGCAAAAAGATTATCGAGCAGTTTCAGCAGTTTAAAAATTTTCATAGAGCCGTAAGGCCAGATAGGATGGTAGAGCTCGCGTTTCTCTTTCTGTCAGTACCAATAACTCAAAACCGCCAAAAAATGACTTACGCAATTATCTTATGAGCGTGACGAAATGTTTGTGAACCATGGTCTATTTTTTTTAATTTTATATGTTGTTTTAGGTATAGTCCGTTCACAAATTTGATATAATGATTTTAAAAATGTTGAATACTGTTCTTGAGCATTAGAATGTATATTTATTTGACAGAGTATTCTGTCGCATTCTAATTTGAATGTATTCCAATCTGCTCTTTTAAAGTTCCAAGTTAATGGTTGTTGAGTTGGTATTTTGGAGTTGGTAGTAAGCAGAATAGGCTGATGATCTGAACCATAATTATTTTCTAAAACACTCCAGGTAAAGTCCGTAAATAGAGTTGAATCTGCCATTGTTAAATCGAGATAAGATGGAGATAAATACGTAGAACTATAAAAAGTCGGAGTACCATCATTAAAAATGCATATATTTCTTTCCTCTAGTAATCTTTCAATTAATTTTCCTCTTTGGTTTGTATTATGACTTCCCCATATAGGGTTATGGGCATTAAAGTCTCCCATAAGTATAATTGGAGGTGGCAGTTGTTTAATTAGATCATCTAGTTGAGAATATAGTATTGTATGATCTGGTGGAATATAAATTGAGCATATGGTTAATGGTTTTGTTAATGTAAATCTTACTGCCACAGCTTGAATGCAGGTATTTATTTTGATCCTCCTATGTAAAATATTGGATGCTATAAATATGGAAGTACCTCCGCTTGCAATTTTTTTAGAATGAATTTGGTGATAAGCGGTATAGCCACGCAATTCAAATGATTCTGTGTTTAATTTTATTTCCTGTAGACAAATTACTATAGGATTTGTCTCAGTTATAATAAGTTGTAGTTCTGGAATATTGTATTTTAGTCCTCTACAGTTCCATTGTAAAATATTCTTATATTCTGAATTGATATCCAAGAGTGTATATTTGTAATATTAATTTCTTTCTTTCCTTATTTTTTTTTATTTGGTTTTTGAAGGGTTTTTATTATAATATTACATTGAGCTTGATGTGGAGACTTGTTTGTTTTCCGATTACTGTTTTTTGAAATTGTGTCATTTTCTATTTCATTTTCTTCTATAATTTCCATGTCGTTCTCCCGTGTACTACTATCCGTTTCTTGTTGTGTCCTAGTTTCTGAATTTAAAGGTTGAGACATTGTTTCTTTTTGTATTTTTAAATCAGTTATTGAATCATCCTTTTCACATGCCTGTCCCAAAATATCCATAGTTTTATTTCCTTTAGATTTTAAGTCCTTACTCTGATTTATTTCTTTCATGTTTTTTTTCATATAATTCTTATTTGATATGTTTTCTGTGTTAACTTTTTCTGGAAGCATTTCTTCTATATTTGATTGTGTTGAGTTTTCTTTAGTGCATATTATTTCATTTATTTCCCATTTTTTGAATGTTCCATCTTGGTCTTTGTAGTACAATTCTGGTAAAGTGGGTGTCTGGGTTTCAGCGTGTTTGACTTTTTTTATGTCTGTTTTAAGAGCTCCAGCATAATTCTTTTCACTTATTAAAGATTTTTGTGTTAGAATAAATTTCTTTGCATCTTGATAAGTTATATTTTTTTGAGCTTTTAATTTTTGTATATCCTTTTCTTCAATCCATCTTGGACACGTTTTTGAGAATGATAGATGTTTTCCTTCACAATTTACACATTTCATTTCTGCACTGCATGTTTCCAAGCTGTGTCCTTCATTTCCACAACGTGGACAGACAGCATTTCTTTTGCAGTGTTTTTTCAAGTGACCTAATTTTTGACAGTTAAAACATCTCATAGGGTTTGGTATGTAGTCTTCAATTTTGATGTTTAAGAAACCTGCTCTAATTTCCTTTGGAGGAGTTGGTTTATTAAAAGTTAAAATTATTGTGTTAGTTGCAATTTCTTTTTTATCTCTTTTTATTTTTATTCTATAAGCTGAGATAACTCCTTGATTTTTTAGTTCTTGTGTTAATTCATCTTCCGTACAGCATTCCAACTCTTTTGATTTTATAACTCCCTTTGAGCTGTTTAGGAAGGCATGGGCTTTTGTTTCTATGGCTATTCCTGCCATACTAGTTGTTCTTAATAAATTGGTTGAGTGCGCTTTTTTTTCGCATTCCACCAGAATCTGTCCAGATCGTAATTTCTTTACAGATTTAGGTGCTCCTGCCATCCCAGTTATGGCTTTTTCTATCACAAAGGGTGATAATTTAGTTAATGGTTTTTCTGTTTCTTTAGATGAAATTGTAATAAATCTTGGCCATATTTCTGTATTTTCATAGTTGTTTGAATCTTCACCTCTTTTTCGTTTTGTCTCTCGGCCTTCCATGTTTTCAAGAGTTTGGGTTTGTATATACCCGCGGCTCCAGCCGCTTTTCAACGTTTTAGTAGCTAGTTTTAGTTTGTTTACTGTTTCGTTATATTTAAAAAAAAAATTAATAATAATTAAAATCACAAAAAAATACTTCCTAATAAGTTTCAAACTTTAAATAAGTACGTATTTTCAATAAAAATCTCAAGGACGTAAACATTGAGGTCATAACATCACCGCCATCTTGGTGCGAATCCAAATGAGTACCATGCATTTTTGTTAAGAGGCTTGAATAGCTTTTTTGTGGGTCTTCCGTGTGCAAATGAAAATCGCTCTGCGCCTTAGGTTGCAAAACATTGCCCTAGTCGAAAACTTAATGAGTGATGTCTCCAGATGTAAAACAATGTAGTGTTGTAGTTCTCTAAAATATTCATGTCCACTACACTTGCCTGGTCTGGTACAACACAAGACTGACTCGCCTCTGACGTAATATAGAAACGCTAAACTGACCACACCGCGGACGTCAATAGGTCACAGCAAGACCCTTGACTATTTTAAACACTGGGCATTGTCACTGTTTAATTCTACATAAGAAATGGTTAAGGGAATATATTTTTTTTGTTGTTGTTAAAAAAAATGAATTTTTTTTTTTTACCAATTTTGAACACTTAAACATTACAAAAGATAAGTGTGACACATATGACATAACATAGCTGTATAAAGTGTATTATTATAGGCACTTATTCTATAATGAATTATGAGGAGTGATAGTGGGAAAATATTTTATGATATATATTATATTGTTTTTGTGTTAATTGTGTCATCTACTATAAAAGGCAGTTAAGCCAGGTCAGTTCATGTTTGTGTCATATATATATTGTTTTTCCAAGAATTGGAACACGCAATGTTTAATCTTCTTCTCCCTCTTTTTCTAATTAAACAGGATTTTGTGGGCGGGGCTTAGGCCTCCGATCGCCGGACGCTTAGTGGGAAGACAAATGATTCTACTTAATGTTGGGATTCTGTGTTGATCTCAAATTCTCAGGGTCTGGGAACGACTCATTATTTAATAGGGGAAGTTCCTATCGTTTTGTTATGAGTTTTGTAATGATACCATGATTTTCACCCCTACTGGTAATGGGTCTGTCTCTTGCACCACTCGGATGGTATTTAATGATTTGTTTTGTCTGAAAGACGGAGAGTTTCAAAATATGTTCCTTTGAGAACGTTTGTGTTTGCACTATTTTATTCTAACTGTACATAATAGATATATTGTATATATTGAACATATCACCTGAAATAAACTATCAACAACAGTTACACTGAAGCTTCCTTGTCAAGTTACTATTCTATTGTGTTGTATACATTACTATAAGATTTATCTACTACTATAATGTCCAAGAAAGGAAATGTTGGAACACAAATACTGAGTTTGTGCCCAGGACTATAAGAAGAGTTCGTGTAATACTGAAACATAAATACTAATAATTAAAGTCTCCCCTAGGACTAACGAGAATTATCAGCAAGATCTACACAGCTCTGGCCACAAGGGGATTGTGGACGTAACATTTGCCTATGAAGAGAGACTGAATATATATAACATAAACATGTGAATGTAATAATAAAACATTCAAACAATAAATAACTTAACTATTAACAAGATGAATAATTTATAAATAATTGCCTTAAAATATATGAAGTGCATTATAATAAATCAATGAATTTTAATTAAAGTGTCTCAGACTCAGTGTCGCTTGATTATTTGTTACGTGTTTATAAGTCTGCATACCCTAAAAAAATATATTTAAATAGAAATAAACATGAGAAATTGAATGAAATTTTTAACACGTTTGATGGAGTAAAAAAGCAAAATTTTAATCAATGAGGTAATTGCTAATAACAATTTTTAGGCTTTTACAAATTGTATTCACTAATTTGATGTAGGCCTAGTAATTGTAAATCAGTTTTTTTTTTATTTCTCTTTAATTATTCAATTTTATAATATAACTGCAGTTTAATATTTAAGAATATTTAAAGAATAAAACAAAAAAAAATGTATAATAGTAATATAAATTAACACAAATAGTTTAATATGTTAAATTGTTTTAACTAAATTTTTCATTTATGAAAAAGAACAACATATTTTTTGTTTTGTTATTGTTTTGCTATTAATGTTATCATTTATCTTGTTATGCAATTTGAACTATGTCTAGGCATCAAGGCCTATTTATAAACATCGATAGTCTAATATTATTATTAATTATAATTATATATATATTTAGATAATATTTTGACATCATACCCAAAAGACAATTGATTTGAGCATATATAATTATTAGTTATGATCTGTGTTAGCAGCAGGTTATGGAAGTTCACCACCTTTTTCCAAGAGGAACATCACCTACAAGTGAAATGGGTTTTAAAATACATATTAGACGAAATGCACATAGTTGGAAATACTGTGTTGTTTTTGTTTTATTCTAATATAATGTATGATGATTGAACATGATTTTTAACAAAAACACCATTCCCGCAAACATAGGTGTATTGCTTAAAACATATAAGCTTTTATTGATTAAGCTTACTTGAGAAAAAATATATCCTCCCTGCAAAATTAAGATTAAAATTTGTATTTATATAACATTACACTGTTGTTCTTCATGAAGTAGTTAAGGCCTTCTTTTATTATGGTCTAGTCAACCAATGTTCTATTCATTTTCATCTCTTGGTATCATGAATATGCTAGAGCATAAGGTTGATGCTTTGTTAAATTATTCTTTAAAAAATGTGTCCATTGCAGTAAGTAGATTTGTTTTAAATTTAAAACATGCTTATTTCACATGAAGAAAGCTGAAGGGATATATACATTATACAAATAATATGCTACTTTTATTGGTTATGAGCTTTTTCACAACAAAAAATAAAACGTAGCTTGTTACTGTAAGGATTAGCATCCATTTAATACAAAACATTCATTTTTGGTATTATTTATATTTATTGATCGCCATAATTACTTTAATTTATCAAATTCTCTTTCACTCAGAAAAGCTCAACAATTCAAAATACTTTTGTTAAATATTTTCATGCTAGCAAGCAGGATATGGTACTTAGGCTTATGATATTTAAACAAGTAATATAGTAAAGTACTTTTACTTACTGCATTACAATAGGCTGAGCATGCTTGCCAATCACTGATTGAATGCAAATAACGATGACTACAGTAATCCAAGGCTTAGCAAACAACTCAGAGGTGTGGCAACCTTTAAAGAGATAATGGTTTGCATTAACAAATAATAATGACTTAATTCATTGCACTATTTAAACAAAAACTCATTAACATCTTTAAAAGGCTTTAAAGTTGTACATGGTTGAAGAAAAATTTAACAATTTCTTACGTTTTTACTTACAAAATAAAATATATAAAAAATAATAAATATATATTACATTATTAACATTAACATTAGTTCACAGCCCATATCCACCCTTTCCTTGTCCGGTCTATAGTCTGGAATTTACTTGACCAGGCGAGAGTGCACATTAATGATGCGGAGAAAATTCCACAGGTTATGAGCGATTTTTAGTGCATGTGCATGAGTGTCCTATTGGCTTGCCGCGGAATAAATAGTATCGGATAGGATCTTAGCATGACCATTACCCTGCTATATCCACCCATTAACATTAAGCTTCCGAAGCTCATCAGGTTTTTTTTATTAGACGTTATAGATCCTCGCCACCGAGTTTCGGGGCTTCTGGGCAGTGCTATGAACACTTGGACACTAAAGAAAGACTGTTCCTATCATTAGTGTACTTTAAACGGGTGCGTATTGGTGGTTTACAAAATTCACCAGTTTCGAGGTCTGTAGTCTATAGGTACACACTAGTAAAATATAATTGATTTTCGGTCTTATCTGCAAGCTTAAAATAGTTTATTGGCATAGACTAAGGTGCGCTACAAGCCGACATCTTGTTAATTATAGACAAAGCTTAACCCAATATTAAATATCCAATAAACTTATATACATTAACAAGCATTACATTAATAAACATAAATCAAAACCTTTAAATAGTTAAGATATAAGAACAATATAAAACTAAAAAAAGAATTAAGTGAACATAGAGACATATGACTTTCATAACTTATTCTAAAAACTCAACAACTTAGCCAACCTAGTCCAATACAATTAAGTACGATATAAGCTAATGCAGCTCACCAACCAGCCTCTACGATACTTTAGCCTACGTTTTAAATCTTACTCTAATCACAAATAGTTAAATCTAGCATATTATTATAAATAACAACATTTTAATAATTTTAATAAAAAACAGAAATAATATACAATAACTAATTTACTAAGAAATATACTGTTAGAGCTAAAAATTAATTAAAAGTATAAATCAATGTATGTATGTATATATATATATATATATATATATATATATATATATATATATATATATATATATATATATATATATATATTTATATATATATATATATATGTATATATACTTTTAAATAAATATTAAATCTAGAGCAATTGTTAAAGCCATACCATTTTTTGAGGGCCGCACGGAAGTTCGGGCTGCAATGTTACAGTGTTAAAACTTATTGTAAAAACTTTTATTTTATGGATCAAAATAATGATATAATTATATAACTTTCATTTTGCAGCGTTACAACAGTTACAAAATAGTTTGTAAATAGGTTATTTAAAATAATACTATTAAAGTCAACAATGTACTTAGTTGAGCTCTCTATAAAAGTAATTAATAAACTTGTCTGGTTAATTAGGCTTATATGAAAAAAAAAAAGATTTGAAAGTAAATCCAATATATATGAATTCAAATATAGAAATGAAAAGTGTTCAAAGATTAATAAAGACTACGAGACATGGTGGGTTTGTGCCAGAACGATCAGTTGATATACCAAAGGGCCCTCATTCGAATCCAGGTGATAGCTAAAATTTAATTTCCCAGATCTATCCAGCCGTGAAGGATACCTGACATTCGGTGGAAGTAATGTAAAGAACGCTGGGCTGGCTGGCTACATAGTCCACACTACTGCTGAAAGAAGCAGGCGATTTTTTTTACAAACTAGGAAGTATTGTTCACAAGTATATTCCACAAAGAAAGTATTTCTGGAGCAGATATTAAGGCAATAATACAAAATGTATAATGGATAAAACAATTGAAACCAATCCAAATTATTTCAAAAACTAAAGTTTGAATTTTTAGCTCTAGTAAAAGAAGAAAAAAGAAGTATGAAATGAACTGCTATCATTTTTAAATGTCTGCTTATGAGGAACTATAGACATAAAATGGTTTAACAAAATTACAAATGAGACAGAATCTGAAAGAGCTGCAGAAAACACAATGGAGCGAAAAATTAAAAAAGGATAACGTGATGTATAAGCCACACCATTAAAAATATGACATCAAATTTGACGTACCAAGCTATTGTAAGCATTCTGCCTAGAAAATAAACAAATGTGTGCATATACATTTGAAGAGCTGGAAAGACTTGAAGAAGAAAGCTAGATACAGAAAGACAAGGAAATAATTTGTTAAAGAATATTGATCCACTGAGAGTTGTTAATGAAAAAATAAAAAAATAAAAATGTATTTTAAATTTCAATTATACAGCTAATAATATTGTAATCATTGGCGAATGAATATATCATAGTCTAATTGTTTCACTACAACAAAAGAATTAAATAATATGTTTTTAAAAGTAAGAAAAGGCATTATGGTCATACCAGTTGTTGTTTTCAAAGTTGTTGGTGAAGTTGTTGGTAAAGTTGTTGGTAAAGTTGTTGGTAAAGTTGTTGGTAAAGTTGTTGGTAAAGTTGTTGGTAAAGTTGTTGGTGAAGTTGTTGGTAAAGTTGTTGTCAAAGTTGTTATCAAGGCTATGTTTAAAAGTAAAAAGTATATTATGAAAAATGTAAGATACATTTAAATTACTACAACACAATAAACAAATAAATCAACAAAATAATAAAACTATAAATTAAATAAAATGTCTATCTACAAAAGTGAATGTATGACAGGAAAACAATTCAATAACCATTTCACTTATTATATCACATTTACAAAATAAAGGCATATTATATTTTTTAAAAAGTTCGATTTTTTTCAATGCTAATGGAAAATGTTTGTATTGGTTTGTATTCAGATGGAAAAGTCATCATAAATTTAATATTGAAAAACGTGTAACGGTTGGTATTATTTTTAGTATTTTCAATTGAAGTCTTTCCTTTTCAATTGGCTAGACCCAAAGATATAATTTAAATATAATACTATGTTATAACCAGTGGTTTTTTTTTTGTAAAAACAATAGGTGCCGGTACTCAGTGATGGATTTCCGAACTTTTAAAGCAGTTTCGCATTTTATATTTTAATTAATTAATAATAAACGTTAAAATACAAGAAAAGTAAAAATGTTCCCAACATTGAAAAAGGTGCCGGTACGCATTAGGCCTACCGGTGCGTACCGTCACAAAAAAAGCACTGGTTATAACATTTCAAACATAATAAAATTGCCATACCAGCTGTTGCAGGTAAAGATGTTGTAGGCTTGAAATCTATACCTGAATTTAAAAGTATGTTAGAAGAAAAAAAGTAAAAATAATTTCAATTGCATCTCTATATACAAGTAAAAAAATTAAAATAAACTATAGTAGAAATATACATGAAATGAAACAAATATCTGATATACCTGTTCTTTCTAAAGTGAAATAATATATCTTTTAATCAGTCAAATCTATGTATATAGTATATATATATATATGTATGTCTAACTCTAGCTCTGTCTTTGTCTCTGTCTTATATATCTATCAATATATATATATAGAGAGAGAGAGATAGATAGATATAGATATAGATATAGATATATAGATATTATATATAGATAGATAGATAGATAGATAGATATTATAGATATAGATACAAAGATTTATATGTATATAATATACATAATTAGTTATTGTTATAAATGTAGGTTATTTAATAGATTTCATGAGAAGTATTCCAATAAAGAGCATTGTCGTCTTGATTAATTGAGTTGAGTAGATGTAAGTAATGAATTGAAACTATTATATTAAATAATCAAAGTGTAGCCCCGTAACGAAATAACGTTCAATGGCACAAACACATCTAAATATAATTGATTGAGACACAAACACATCTAAATATAATTGATTGAGACACAAACACATCTAAATATAATTGATTGAGACACAAACACATCTAAATATAATTGATTGAGACACAAACACATCTAAATATAATTGATTGAGACACAAACACATCTAAATATAATTGATTGAGACACAAACACATCTAAATATAATTGATTGAGACACAAACACATCTAAATATAATTGATTGAAACACAAACACATCTAAATATAATTGATTGAGACACAAACACATCTAAATATAATTGATTGAGACACAAACACATCTAAATATAATTGATTGAGACACAAACACATCTAAATATAATTTATTGAGACACAAACACATCTAAATATAATTGATTGAGACACAAACACATCTAAATATAATTGATTGAGACACAAACACATCTAAATATAATTGATTGAGACACAAACACATCTAAATATAATTGATTGAGACACAAACACATCTAAATATAATTGATTGAGACACAAACACATCTAAATATAATTGATTGAGACACAAACACATCTAAATATAATTGATTGTGGCACAAACACATCTAAATATAATTGATTGAGACACAAACTGTTAAAGGCTATTTCGCAAACATGAAATACTTAAGTGAAACCAAAAAAGTGTCACCTAAAGAAACAATTAGTATTTACCATAAAATGAGCAAGTGTAAGATTGACTCCGCATACATCCACCTGTCTCTTGGAATGAATAGGTTATGTATTTTGCTGGTGCAGTTGGGTAGAAAGTAATGCATTCATCTTTTTCAGTAAGTATTAAATCATTATACTCTATTTTCAGTATTTTTTTTTCTAAACCCTCCACACACCACAGCATGTAAGGTTCTTTTTCCCACTTAATGCGACAGTTTTTTTTTTGTTCATTATTATCATCGTGCAAAGTCTCGCTGACGTACACAAATACTACCGTTTCATGAGCTAAGAAAAATAAAAGTGAAAGAAATGTTAAATCATTTTAGTTTATGTTAACTTACCTTTATTTGGTTTACTTAATTATTTACTTTTCTAACATATAAATAAATAAATAAATACTTTATAACATTACTGAACCACAATATTTGTAAAAGTATTTTACTAATTATAAAAAAAAAAAAAAAATGCAGGCAGGTGAAACATTTCTAATGCCTGTAATTTTAATTATTGAGTTAGATGTCGAAACGATTCCAAACAAATCCTTAATATTATAAAGAAAGGTATAAGAAATGTCAAACAAAAAATAATTCATCGTTATACTTACAGTGTTTATACGTTTTAGGAATTTTATGATCTAAGCTAACATCAGGTGCATCAGTCCTAATATTCCAAAGAATGTGAAACAAGCGTTCTGACTCCAGCTCTGTTACCGTCTTATTGAAAACGACATCTATTTGAGAGCTTGTTTTTGTCTTGCAATAGCACATAGTTATTTTATAACCAGAACATGGCTCAGTGATAGTTAATTGGCAAAGCTGAAAAAAAATGATATATATATATTGTCATGTATGTTGTTTTTCCAAGAATTGGAACACGCAATGTTTATTCTCCTCTCTCTCTCTTTTCTTACTACACGCGATATTAGGACGTTTAGTAGGAAAACGAAAGGTTCTAGGTAATGCTGGGAACGACTCATTATTTAATAGGGGAAGTTCCTATCGTTTTTGTTATGAGTTTTGTAATGATACCATGATTATCACCCCTACTGGTAATGGGTCTGTCCCTTGCACCACTCGGATAGTATTTAATGATTTGTTTTGTCTGAAAGACAGAGAGTTTCAAAATATGTTCTTTTGAGAACGTTTGTGTTTGCACTATTTTATTCTAACTGTACATAATAGATATATTGTATATATTGAACATACCACCTGAAATAAACTATCAACAACAGTTACACTGAAGCTTCTTTGTCAAGTTACTATCCTATTGTGTTGTATACATTACTATAAGATTTATCTACTACCATGATTTACAAGAGAGGAAATGTTGGAATACAAATACTGAATTTGTGCCCAGGACTATAAGAAGAGTTCGTGTAATACTGAAACATAAATACTAATAATTAAAGTCTCCCCTAGGACTAACGAGAATTATCAGCAAGATCTACACAGCTCTGGCCACAAGGGGATTGTGGACGTAACAAAATTTGGTGGTCTCGCCCGGTATATTTGAGTTCTACTTTTCCTGACCTAGGATTGACAAGATTTGGTAGTCTCGTTCGGTAGATTTGAGTTCTACTTTTCTTGATCTAGCTGACCTATAAATATTTTGTGACATTAGTAGTACTGAGAGCGGCATATTTGTGTTTCGTTTTCAGGACTGTGAAACTATTCTTTTTAAAAAGAAGAGAGAACTGGTTTGCGTTTTTATTCCTTGGGAAGTGTGAAGATTCCACGAAGTGTTTAATATTATATTGTGCAAATTTCTGGACAAATCGTAAGTTGGAACTTTATATTTTATTATACAATATATACTACTCTACTATCACAAATATTTCGAACGCTATACTATGGCTTCGAATATATCAAGTGAGGAACTTAATGCCATGTCATTTGCTGAACTAAAAGAATTAGCTGAGTCCTTTGGGATTGAGGCAGGACAGGCAAGACCTAATCGTAATCGTTTGACCAAAGAAATTATGACATGTTTGAACGGGCAGAATGCCATGAACACTGGTAGTGTAGTTGAAGTGGGACAGAACGATATCAATGAAGGTTATGTAGCTCCCAGTGGGGGCGAGGTAATTGCCCACAGAGACGAGGTAAGAAATATGTCATCTAGATCATCAAACAATGATGAAGATGAAGGGTTGAGTGAAAACCTAAAATTCCAATTAGCTATGAAGAGAATGGAATTAGAAAGTATGGAAAGGAGAGAATTGGAAAGAATTAGGATAGAAACTGAAAGGGAAAATGAAAGAATTAGGATAGAAACTGAAAGGGAAAATGAAAGAATTAGGATTGAAAGCAGAGAAAGGATAGAGATGGCACGCATGAACAGACCTGACCATCGTAGGGACAGCAATGGTATGGATATTAGCGCAATGAAGCAACACTTGCCTATATTCAGAGAAGAAGATGTTCAAGATTTCTTTTTGCTTTTTGAGAGGATAGCTGTAGATTATCAGTTCCCTGATGATAAGATGGCTTTATTGTTAAGGTCAACTCTCAACAAAGGAAAAGCATTGGACGTAGTGTTGAGTTTAACACCCGAGGAAATAAATGACTATGAAGTAATCAAAGATAGGGTGCTAAAAAGTTATTCCCTGACACCAGAAAAATATAGAAAGCTATTTAGAGACAGAAAGAAGGCATATGATCAAACTCATGTAGACTTTTTGAGACAAAAGGAGAAAATGTTAGAACAGTGGCTAAGGTCACAGAATGTAAGTGAGTTTGATAAACTCAAGAACCTAATATTGTTTGAGGAATTCAATGATTGTATTCGAGTGGATATTAAAACTCACATCTCAGACCGAGGGGCTGAAGATGTGCATGAAGCTGCTAGATTGGCAGATAACTATGCCATAATTCACGCCAGCATAAAGCCATATTATGCTGACAAACCCAAAGTGCACAAACCAGAGTCCAAGGAGGCTAGTAAACCAAAAGAGACAAGTGAAAACAATAATAAGAACAGTGGTGTAAATAATAATAGTAACTTAGTTCATTTCAGGAAGCAGACAGATGTAAATAAAGCAAAGGTGGTATGTTTCAATTGCAAGAAAGAGGGCCACATGAAGAAAGATTGTTGGATCCTTACCAAGAAGCAAGGTGCTATTCTACACTGTGCCAGAGTGCAGAAAGATAGCAAGCAGACAGAAGAAGTGTGCAACACAGGGTCAAGAAACTCAAAAGAAATGCGGCCGGCATCGCCCATAGTTGTGGAGTCGATGGTTTTTGAGAACAGTCTATCTAAGGTAAAAGAGAATAGCCGTACTCAATCTATTATGCTTTCAGAAGGCCGTGAGGAACAGATGGTTCCTGAAGTCCCGGAAGAGGACGACCTATCCGATTTTCGACCCTTTGTCTACGAGGGGACAGTGTCGACAGAAGTCGATGTACTCAGCAAGAAGAAAATACAGATATTACGTGACACGGGTTCTGCTGTCAGCGTGATCCTGGAGGGCAGTGTGCCGTTAACAGATGCCACCAGTACCGGTGAGTCTGTTGTGCTGAGAGGTGCTAGTATGGAGGCTGTGGAAGCTCCACTGCACAGAATAAAACTCGAGTCGGATATTTTTACAGGTAACATCGTAGTGGGAGTGTGGCGCGCACTACCCGTCAAAGGCGTTTCCATGATATTAGGAAATGACATTATGGGCGGCAGAGTCACTGTCGAGCCCATGGTTAAAGTGTTGGAGACAAAGATGGCGGAGGACAAAAACCTACGTCCTGCCAATGAACGCCCAACATGTGCACTGACAAGAGCAATGCAGAAAAAGAAGTCGGTAAAGACTCCTGCTACGCCGTGTAGTGCAACGAAAGATGTGTTTGTCTGTTCTGAAGACACACATGCGAATGAAACAGTGATAACAGAAACACCTGACATCGATTTAAGTGCTACGTTCTTTGCTGAACTAACAACTGGTGATGCAACCGAGAACGATAACATTTTGTCACCAAAGCAGAAATTGGTGAAAGAACAATTGAATGACGAAGTAATAATGCAACTCAGAATGAAAGCTGTTGATGAAAAGACTGCAGATGCAATTGCGGAATGTTTCTACATGAAAGATGAAGTGTTGATGAGAAAGTCGAAACCGCTCAACTCAGGTACAAACGAGTGGGACAGTATTCACCAGATTGTAATACCTAAGTGCTATCGTCAAGATATACTGCGTATGGCGCATGATCTTCCTTTCGCTGGTCACATGGGAGTCCGAAAAACGCACCACCGTATCCTCCCTTACTTCTACTGGCCAGGACTGAGAAGAGATGTCGAACAATACTGCAAGACTTGCCACGTATGCCAAATGGTAGGACGTCCTAACCAACGAATTCCCGTCGCTCCACTCCAGCCGATACCAGCTTTCGACGAACCATTCAGTCATATACTCATTGATTGCGTGGGCCCGTTGCCGAAAACAAAAGCCGGTTTTCAATACCTGCTCACAGTCATGTGTTCATCCACTCGCTTCCCGGAAGCCATTCCGTTGCGGAACATAACAACAGTGAAGGTGGTAGACGCCCTGACAAATTTCTTCACACGTTATGGCCTACCGAAGACAGTACAGTCCGACCAGGGGACTAACTTTACTTCGAACATTTTTAAACAAGTCATGGAACAATTAGGGATAAGCCATAGGCTATCAAGTGCCTATCATCCTGAGAGCCAGGGAGCTCTGGAAAGGTTTCATCAGACATTAAAATCGATGCTTAAAAAGTACTGTTATGAAAACGAGAAAGACTGGGATAAGGGTGTGCCTTATGTACTGTTCGCTGCAAGGGAGGCCACTCAGGAATCCCTGGGGTTTAGCCCATTCGAACTTGTGTATGGACACTCAGTCAGAGGTCCGTTGAAACTTCTACATGAAACTTGGCTAACGGACAGTGAACCGATTGGACTTTTGTCATATGTAGATAAATTTAAAAATAGGCTTTATCATGCTTTTAACCATGTGAAGATTCATTTTCCACAGATGCAGGAGCGTATGAGACAGAACTATGACCGTAAAGCTACAGCTAGAACTTTTGCACCAGGTGACAAAGTTCTTGTGTTTCTACCTTTGCAAAATCAGCCTTTAAGTGCAAAGTTTAGTGGACCCTATGAGATAGAGTCAAAGCTTGGCGAGGTCAATTATTTGATAAAGACTCCTGACCGGAGACAAAAACAGAGAGTATGCCATATTAATTTACTTAAGCCCTATGTTTCCAGGGAAAAGAGTAAACCACGGGAGGTCCCCATGATTTCGTTAGCTAGAGTCCCGACGGATTTATCTAGGATAGAATATAAGTTTGCAGAAAGTAAACTTAATAATACAGATGCCCTTAAGAGTTTAGATACAAGGCTAGAACATCTTCCGGTAGAAGATAAGGAGAAGATTATTGAGCTGGTGCATGAAAATAAGTCAATGTTTACAAATGTTCCCAGTAGGACACATGTCATAGAGCACGATGTAGTGTTAACCGATAGTGCCAGGTCTATTAAACAGCATCCATTTGACCCCATCAGACCTGAGCATATTAAATTAGATGTAAAGTATATGTTGGAAGATGACATAGGAGAAAAATGTGATAGCAAATGGTCTACACCCTGTGTGATGGTACCAAAAGCCGACCACACACTGCAGTGTTATAGAGACTTTGGGAAATTAAGTAATTTGACAAAGACCGACTGGTATCCCATTCCCCGTATCATCGACAAGATAGAGACAAGGTCATAGCTGATACTCTATCTCGGGTGCTACATGATTGACTGAATAACCCTATACTTCTTTTTCAGATCATCTCACTTATTCATTAAGAATGTGTCATGATAACCTATCATTCGTTTGAATTTTGATTATGGAATACCTATAGAATACTTGTATCATACAGAAGTCAAGTCTTTTGAAAGTATTAATAATTCTTATAATCATGTATAATATTGATGTTCTGATATATTTTAAATTCATTTGATTATGGAAAAGAAATTCCATTTAAATGTTGATGCATGATGCAATAAATATATAATATGCACGTATTTACTTGATATGGATGGATAAAAGTAATTGTCATCACATGCAATTAAGTGGGAAAACTTTGAGCTAGTTGATTTATTATCTTGTTTTATTTTAGTTAATGAATGGAACTAAATAATAATATGTACAATTTTTATCTTAGAAAGAGATGTAATATCAATTGGTATAAATTAATAGATAATATTGGAAATCTATTGCTAAATTGTTATATCATGGCAATAGAATGGGAAAAAACTAGTGGATATTCACTATGTTGTATATAGGTTGTTATATATTCCATATATCCGGGAATGGAGGGAAACAAAGGTACCTAAAGGTATGCACTCATTCAACCCTGAACAAACTTTTATATTAAACTTTCAAATTTGCCAAAAACGCATAATAGTGGATTACATTTTAATATTTATATTACTGTAGTAATCGTAACTAGAGTGTATTTTCTCCTCGTATTTGAGAAAAGGGGAAGTATCATCATCCTAGGTATGAACCCTGTTAATGTCAAGTTGACACTGTAATTTAAAGGGGAAGTAACCTATAGTTTGATTCGAGTTATGTATTACTTATCTTTTGGTTTGTATATTAGAAGTAAACTGTTGGAAATTTACAAGAGTTTGAGCAATGTTATATTTGTTTAATAGATTAAAACTTTTGCAAATTTTTGGTGGAAATCCACACAACTGTACATAGTTAAAATAAGAATGACTAGAATATTTTTGAATTATTTGTACTTGTTGAGACATTAGTTAATATTAATACTAACGGTGAAATATTTGTCCATCACGTTATAATCACAATTACCATTGGGTAGTGACACTTTTCATAATTTAGTTGTGCCAGTGAGCCATGTTTGCTTAACTTGTCTAATAATCTTCCATTGATTGTTGGTTATTAAAACGATGGTGTTAAGTACGAAAAATGTACCATGTTGAGTATTACTTGGGTAATTATGGTACATTATTTCTTTCATTGGGTGGGGGCGTGTCATGTATGTTGTTTTTCCAAGAATTGGAACACGCAATGTTTATTCTCCTCTCTCTCTCTTTTCTTACTACACGCGATATTAGGACGTTTAGTAGGAAAACGAAAGGTTCTAGGTAATGCTGGGATTCTGTGTTGATCTCAAATTCTCAGAGTCTGGGAACGACTCATTATTTAATAGGGGAAGTTCCTATCGTTTTTGTTATGAGTTTTGTAATGATACCATGATTTTCACCCCTACTGGTAATGGGTCTGTCCCTTGCACCACTCGGATAGTATTTAATGATTTGTTTTGTCTGAAAGACAGAGAGTTTCAAAATATGTTCTTTTGAGAACGTTTGTGTTTGCACTATTTTATTCTAACTGTACATAATAGATATATTGTATATATTGAACATACCACCTGAAATAAACTATCAACAACAGTTACACTGAAGCTTCTTTGTCAAGTTACTATCCTATTGTGTTGTATACATTACTATAAGATTTATCTACTACCATAATTTACAAGAGAGGAAATGTTGGAATACAAATACTGAATTTGTGCCCAGGACTATAAGAAGAGTTCGTGTAATACTGAAACATAAATACTAATAATTAAAGTCTCCCCTAGGACTAACGAGAATTATCAGCAAGATCTTCACAGCTCTGGCCACAAGGGGATTGTGGACGTAACAATATATATATGTACAATTATATGTATGTGTGTGTGTGTGTGTATTATAACGTAGCCCATCAATCAGACGAGTTCTACTTTGACTAAAACATCACTGACCATCAACGTGATAAGTCATCATCTTATCAATCAGCTATTAGATGTTGCTTCAGTGATATACCAATGGGCATCCAACACTGTCGTATATATTAAATTTGCTAAATTTTGTTGAATGTTGATTGTTATCCTGGTTATACTATTTCCATGTTAAATTCCATACATTAGAATAAATTAACAAGTTCATTAAATTGTTTATGATGTATAAGTTAGATGACTTTACTAAGCTGTTAGTCTTATTTATGAAGTCGGTAGCTCTGAGCCCCCAATATATGTATATTATAGGAATACAGCTCAAGTATGCTGTTATCCAAATTATGTAAATGTTATTTATTATGAATACACCAGCGTTAGTAAATAATGTTGATTTTTAATTGTTGTAGATTTAGATTTCTATAATCTGGTTTACGGGAAATGACTCATGTAATTCAATTGAATATTAAGATGCAAGAGTTAATAAGGCAATTTTCAATCATGTCCTAAAATGTTAATCATAGATTTCTACGTTGCAGTTAGTTTTGGAGAAATTGCATTGCTAGCTTTAAGTCTTGAGATTCACGAGAAAAATGATGAAAAAAAAGCGAGTGATCATGGGACGAGAGTTGAAAATATTTTAGTTAACTGCTAGATCTTGTCTGAGCAAGACATGTATGAAAATGAGTGTAACTGAATACAAAATGGACTTAGAGCATTTGGACGTTATGAAGATGTTTTTTTCAAATATGGAACTATGTATTTCTATGTAACGGATTTTATAATGTCATTAAAAATTATTTGTGCTGCGAGAGCTGTGTTATGAAATATATAAAAATATTATACATACAGTCTGTTTCAATTAGACTAAAGGAAAGTAGTTACACCCATAATTAGATACTAGCAGATGAAGTGGCACAAACATTTATTTATTCTATTGTTTAATGGTTAATAACAAAAATACCATTAACATTAATATTATTAAGTTGTTATGTCTAAGGATTGATTCCCTGGGTGAGTCGTCATTAGCAGCAAGTATTGTAGAATTTAATTTAGTCCAATGCAAATAAATAATGGCCCTGGACTGATGTAAAGATATATCTTGTAGTACAGTTATAATTATTCATAATTATTAAGGACCACACAGTTGTAAATTCAAATAAGTAAGTAATCCAGGAGGTAAAGAAATATTGAAGATTTAATCACTTGAAAAATTACTTTTATTCAACATCCTCCAGGTAAATATGTACACAATGATAATCCAACAGAAAGAATAATACTAGGAATATTAACTTGATTAATTAAACATGAGCTTCAATAATAGGTGTGAAAAAAAAACATTTATATCCATGTTTCAAAAATAGAAATCACATAATCCATGTTTATATAGAATAGCCTAATAAATAGTTTCAAAAGTTCAGAGAACAATGCATCAGAGTGGCTGTAGTAAATTACATTAGGAAAAAGAGAGCGTTTCTCGGTGAGTTTAGCCTTTTATTCTGGTGAAGTATCGAATAGTTTGGCGCACTCGAGATCATTTCGGATACATCGATTATAATCGACGCAATTGAATTTTAAGAGGGAAAAACTAAATATTACCAATTAACGATTATTAAAACGGAAGTTTTCATACCGATACTAAGCTTCTAGAATGTTCGAAAGGGATCTGTCCATCCGGTAGTAAATATTTTGCCAAGGGAGACGTTAATTGTGCAAACAATAATACAATTATTCTTCCATCAGTGCATTAGCGATTCGCTTAAAATTATTAATAAAAAATTTAAGAATATTTTTATTGTTATGAACTCTGTTCCGTAACAATATATATATATAAGTGTGTGTATATATTAATATGATGTATCGGAAAGTGAACGAAAATGTATAGCGTAGTGACATATTTTTTTTTAATGACGCATTCATTATAATAATATTTCACTTGTTACACTGAACGAATCTTACGAAATATGAATATTACACACAAAAAAGTGACCTATCCCTATCCATATATAACTACATTCTATATATGATTATATCTTGTTAATTTTTCAAATATAGATTTATATTATTTTATCTTCATGTGTTACTAGTTTCACTAAACTTAATTTAGACATAATTTTGGGACATTTATTCAAACACGACTTTAAAAAAGATTATCAGTTTAGTAAGCTAGTACAGATGTGTCTTTGAGTGTTGTGTATGTCTACTGTGAACCAAGTATTACAATTAGAATTGTGCTTCAATTAAATTAATTTTTTCACGGGTATTTGGCTATATTTAAAATGTGTACAGTCAACAATTAATAAACAAAAGCTAAAACGTAATAAAGTTAAACTCAACTTCATAAAACTTGAATCATTTTAAACAACGTATAAGCATTATCATTATCATTTTAATTGTATTGTAAGATTATGATAACTTAATCCTAATTTAGATATTATATATATTTTTTTGTAATTAGCACATTAGTATCAACAATGTATATATATATATGGGTATTGCTGCTAAACAAATATAATGTAAGCTTAGAGCGCATTTATACATACAACTAAGAACACGAATATAATCTCTAGGCCTCTAGGCTAGGAAAATGTAAAATCTAAAGAGATAATATGATACATTCATGTAGCCAAGAATAATGATGTTTGCTTTCTGGTAACATGTGGAAAAGCTAAAAGTAATGGAAAAGTGTTATTACAAGTAAACGCTAAGATGGCTGCAGGATCAGGATAACTGCCATGATTTTCTGACATATAAAAAGTGGGTTTGAGTTGCTGTCTTCGGAATGGAGCCGTGCATTTCAATATTTGGCGGCAGTTGCGATAGGGAAACCTCAATTGCATCCTTTAAAGCTTCACTAGCTATACTTTTAATAAGGTTATTCTCTTCTTAGAAAATTGGCTTTTGTTGCATTATCGTCAGTGTAAATTTGAAATCTATTTGTTCCTAACATGTGTTAACAAAATGTTTTCATGACTGTATTTATCAAATAAAAAATGTATTTCTTAAAAGAAATCAATTTCTAAATGTACTCACAGTAGTATAGTATAATTCCGATTCTTTCTTAGTCTCAAACAACACCAACGGTCTTTCAGAGAGATTAACGCCAGTTATATTTAGTGATCCATAGAATATAATCTTATCCCGACCCTGCATTAGGCCATTCTTACAAGTAGTGATGCTATCATTTTTGGTGATTCTTACAACTGTGTCTATTGAGTCACATTTAGTATCTATAGAAGAAAGGACAGAAACAAAACAGCAAACATTTTGTTTCTAAAGTTGTGAGCAATGGTAAATATTTAATAAGTCATTTTAAGTGTTTAACCCGTCTGACGGAGTTTGTCTATATTTTAATTTAGGTCAAGTGCCGATTTTTTTCCTACAATGACTAAAAGTGAACTCGGCAGCGTAAGGTCAATATCATTGATCTTTGCATATCTGCAATTTCACACTAAAGCTATTATTCATTTGATTTAATAAAAAATAACTTTTTTTTTTAAACTGTGATTACTTTTAAGTCATAGACAAGGAAGAGAGCTCTGTATGTTGTTTCTCATTTTTCTCACTAAACAAACAGATTAGACTTGATTAGAGGATATTAATATATAGACGTTTGGAACGTTTTTTGTTTTTTTTTTCTTTTAAGAGTATTGACGTTCCATTGAACATTTTCTAATTCTCTTTAGCCAGTGACGTGTGGTTAATAAGTATAGCTTGTTATATACCATTATATGCGCCACACCAGGTCATTCTCATAGGGTACATATATAATGTTGTTTTTTTTTTTTAGGAAAAAGTTTACTTAAATTTCTTGAAATGTAAACTTCAGTATT
Organism: Anisus vortex; assembly: GCA_949126835.1. Lineage (NCBI taxonomy): Eukaryota > Metazoa > Mollusca > Gastropoda > Planorbidae > Anisus > Anisus vortex. Next base: position 19,321,040 of record OX421503.1, read on the forward strand.
GTTGACTAAGGTACTTAATAATGTTAACAATTTAAAGTCCAGAACAATAATAGTAAACAACATTAATTTTGTATTATAAATAAAAATAAAAAAAATTGAAATATGGTTGTGAATGTCAATTTTTTTATTCAATAGAGAATTATGACTATATTGTTTAAAATGCATTTGAATAGGGATACAAATGGATTTATGTGCGAATTTTTTTTCTAGTCATCTGTTTATTAATCCCAGTTATACTAAGTCAATTTCAAGTTAATATAAAAAAACGTGCATTTAACAGAATAATGTATACGTTGCTTAAGCATCAACGAAGACATAAATTAATCCTATCAATGTTTAATATAATGACATGGCATACAAATGAAAAGTCTATTTATAATCTAGTGTTAGCGTACATTAATAATAACTAGTCTTGTAAAAATAATATGAATTTTAAATACATTTTTTTAAAATACATCAAACTAACACAATACAATTGTAAAGTTTGTTTCGAAATGAATAATGTTTGCTTTTAACTCGAGTGGCATTCACCGACTAGCATTGACAAGTCTTAATTAGGCGTGACCTTATGAAATTTAAGAGGTCACGTGCTTCCGGTTCTATTATTAAATTAATAAACAAAAAAAGCATGCTTTTGCTGGTGTTTGACAATTGACTTTAACCTCGACGGCCCGTTCTAGTCTTTTAGAATTATACAAATGATACAAGGTTAGTTATAAGGAATCCGTTCTTAACATCAAAAGTGAGTAGGCGATAATTAATACTCAAGTGTTACTCGCGTATATCTTAGTTTACAAAATAATTTAGTCAAGATTTGAGTTTCTTGGTTATTAAAAAAACACAATGCGTAGATTCATAAAAACAAATAACAAAAATTCATTACCCATAAGCAATAAGTTTGATATTATAAAAAGGTAAAATTTCAATTATGATTTTTACAATCCATCGTTTTCATTTAGCAACATTTTTTGGAAATGAAATAAAATTTAATCTCCTCTAGCTTTTAGTACCTACAATCAGTGACACAATTTGTAATTAAATCATCGAATAAGGCCAAAAATGTTTTTCGTTGCAACCTTTTATGCATGCATATTTGTTAAGACTTGTCAATGAAACAAATTAAAATGTTGTATTACGCCATCTGAAAGAGGATTCGGTTATATTTTAGTAAAAAAAAGTAAGCCTTAAGTCTTTATGAACATTAGTGAAGATTGTGGACTTTTTTGTTCTAGTTTTTTGTGAATTTAAAAAGATATACATTGTTATTTATAGAGATGTAAACACGTAATAAGTGCATAATAACTATATAAACTCAGCACACACAAAACTCAGGAAAGACAATGAAGTAAATAAAACCTATCCAATTACCTGTTGTGAATAAAAGAATGGTAAATACCAAAACAAGCATTTTCAACATTTGACTATTGCTCTTTATAATCTAAAGAAGAAAAAAAAATCATAAATATTGTAAACAATACTTTTGTTACCAAACTCGTTTCTAAAATAGAGGATGTGTATGGGATAAGCCAGGAAATCAAAAATGATGGTCACGAATAGATACCTTGACTAATCATTTCACTATTGTCAGACATAAATTAGATCTATATATTTTTCTAACTTTAATGCTAAAAAACGAACAAAAATTTGACTAATTCTATCTGTTTAGATTTTTATTATTAGGGGATTAATTAAATCAACTAAAAGAAAACTACAATAAAAACTGTTTATTTGTATATCAAGAAAGAAGAAAGTAAAAAATGTAAATGTTAATGTTTAATTTGGAAAATCTGTGATTGCAATGTCCCATTATATTGAGACAAAAAGTTGCCTGCTATATAAATTTGTGTTTATTTTTCAGCAGTAGATAGGTTTCATTCTTAGTAAGGGATAACCAAATTATATTTTTTAATTGACTAGCATGGGCTGCTAACGCATTTTTGAGGTGCTGCATTGTCTTTTGTTGCATGGAATTTCATAAAAAGTAAAAACTATGTGAATTAAACCTAGAAACATAGCATACTAAAAAATTTATGGAGGGAGAATCTATTTTCTACATATATGTAGGCCTACATTATACCAGTGCTACTAATGGTACGATTATATTTAAATATTTAAAAAAAAATATTAACAAAAGTAATTATAAATTGTGTCATATTTGCGAAACTTTATCATTTATTATGTATGATATGGTCCCATACCGAACTCGAACCCATATGAGACAAAACAATAACTTGAGTTATATTAACAGCAGTGTACTGTTTAATTGAATATCCAATTTGCCAGTGAACCTTTTGGATGCAATACTTGAAAAAAACTAATAGAAAGTTAAGGGAGACATTTATTTCTAGTCATGGGTAGACAATCGAAATATTTTATTGCCTGAAAAACATCATGTCTTGCTCTGACCCCAATACTACCAGCCATGACTCACGTCCTCTACCTAATAGAACTTTCCAAAACTCATGAAATAACAGCCTATATTCTAACGCAACTTCCTTGGCTTCTCTTTCAAATATATTTATGACAAACTCCCAGTCCGCGGCATCCCTATTCTTGTTCAGACCTGATAGTTTTAGTCTTGGGGAGGTATTTCTTAATATTTCCAGACGTCGACCTATCTTTTTTTTATTTCTGTCTCTAGGTGTTTAATATTGATTCTTTCCTCAGATTCTATCCTAAATCTTTCAATTTCCAATGTTGTTTTTATATTATCTGGTTCAATTTGAGCTAATTCTTGATTGCGTTCTGCAATATGTCCTTCTCTTTCCCTCTTTTATTTGATAGTTTATGATGCCTCTCCCACTTTCTTTTCGTTTAACAATTAATACATATTTTCTCCTTCTACTAGATTATATTATTTCACCAATTAGAGCCAATTTTCTAATGAGCCATTTTTCTCAGCCATTGCAAATATTGCAATATGATTTAACAAAGAAAACTAAAACTTGTTACAGTATTATAAAGTGAACTATTTCGGACAATAGTGCGTATGCTAGTGTTATCGGTAGTATTTGTTATGGAGAAATACTTACAAAGTATAAAATTTATAAGATATAGTATTATAGTATATTTAGTATTATAATTATGTTCATTCAAAAAGGATTAAAAAGTTGCTATAAATGAAAAAGAAAATTGAACTTACGTTTGTTTACAGTAAAATGCATACATTTAAAAAAGCAAATACATTTTATGTGTCACACTAAGGCACATAACACTGATTTCTCTGTTCTTTGTGTCCTGATGGGGAATTAAACAATACTAGAGTCAACTCTAACATGAAATGGTTTGTCTAGGGACGTGACAAAAAAAATAAAATTAACGTGATTTAAAAAATGAGTACATCATTAGAAGCTGCTTCAAAAGACCTTTGCAATGATACCAAAATTATTTTTGTCTGACGAAAAATAAAAAAGTTATGATTTTTTTTACACTGAAAAATGTACCCCATTTTTTACAAGGATTTGTTAAGGAAAACTGTGACCTAGTTTTGATTTTTTCAACTTTTTAGTGCTATAACTTCTACAAATTTTAACAAATTTTAACAAACTTGATACCAAAAGAAAGCTAAAGAGGAGATCTATTAAGCTATAGCATATATATTTTAAAATAATATCTAAAAAAATAATAATTTCACTAGAAATGACAACTTAAATATATATATAATAAAAAAAGAATCAATATGCATTTTTCTAAATATTCAAAAACTTGACAAGAATATCAAACCAGTGGCATTGTTTTATAACTCTGCAAAGAGCATAAAGCCAATGGTTAAAATGATAATTAATCTGTGTTGTTTTTGTATCATTACAAAAATTAATTAAAATATAATACCCGGTATTTGACATTTGATGACAAGCTCACGGCGGAATTAATTAAAACTAGTGTAGTTAAAAATTAATTACAGGTATAAAACAACTTTAAAAAAATGCTAAATCAACATAAGTAAATGAATATAATATAATGTAACAGGAGCTTTTTAAAGCAGCTAAGACTTATTTTACAATTATTTTTTTATAATTATTGGTATATAATATATGTATTATATTTCTATGTTACAGGTGTGCATTATTTCATAATAAATATCCAAATCTATAATTCTAACTCAAAGCTGTATTTTATGTGTTTTACATTTTGTTGGTTATATTTTAATAATTATAATAGGTTGAGGGGGTAATTCTTTCAACCAAATTGAGCTCTCTTTTAGTCAATGCCAGACAAACAGAATGTCCTCTTAGCTTTTATACGTTATTTATATATATTTCTATATATATATAGATAGATTATGAAAATTTTGTGATATTCAATTAAAAAGTTTTCCAATGTTTTATGTGCATGAGGGCAACACAAAATGTTCCTCAGTGTGTTGGATTCATTCTTATGATTCTATTTAGGTGCCAATTTGTAAATGTTATGACATTTATCTAGTAAGCGTATAAGTAATAAAATAATTAGATAATCTCACTATTCATTACTTCAGTCAAAGTAGGCATGCTTCTTCTTATTTAGTTTTTTTAACAGTTGATAGAAGCTTAATAACATTTTACATCCACACAATGTTGTCCAAAGATCAGAATTTATAATGCTTCTTCATAATTTACAATTTGTTACTGTGTCTGGATGGTGTTCCTGAGTCTATATAAGATAAGATTGCTTTATTGATCCAAATAAATGTAAATTTGACTTGATTACATAACCAGCTCTGATGGGAGGGAACCTGACTTTAGTTTAGGTAAAGTAATGGAGTCTGGGCATTGTGCTAGCCATACAATCCCCTAGCAAGTCTATAGCCTGGCTACAGAAACTGATGAAAGCTGCTTCACTGGTCCCATGATCAATTAGGTCCAAAGGCCACTGTATAAAATAACAGCTGCAGCAAGTTCAAGGTAGAATATATCATAATATAATCAAATGCATTTTTGTCAAAACGTTCTTTTTTTCTTCCTCAAAATTTAACAAAACAGGAATAACCTAACAATTTATATAAGCCCTAGCTTGCCTTATCAAAGTGTAAGAGTAGTCTACTTAATTAGACTAGGCCTACATTATATACTACATATCATGACATGTGAAATTATTGACTATAGGCTATATAGTATTAGCCTATAGAAGGTAAAGGCCTTATAGGCAGAGGATCTTGTCATGGTAGTATAGTTAAGTATTGGCTAATTATAATATTATCCTAAAGTCTAAGCTTAATATTTAGTAATATTAAATGACTAAAGCTGATTGATGAAGTGTAGGCCTATAATTATAGCAGTAGGCGAGAAGGCCTATAGCCTCTAGATTAAAGGTTATAATTATAGAGTAGGGCCTATATATTCAGTTCAGTTTATATAATATATTAGTATATGAATATGATTCAATATGTAAGCCCTAGACTCCTAGGCCTAGGCTAGGGCGCCTTACACTTAATATTACTATGACTTTTATTTTATAGCAGCATAGGGCATAGTACTAGTGGGTCTAATAACGACTAGGCCTAAGTCTAAGTGCCGCCTATGCCTAATAAAAATATAAAATTTATACTAATATTAGTAGGCCTAATATTACTAAGAGCTAAGACTTAAGACAATTATTGTGAATTGACAAGAGACAGCCCCTTTTAAAGACAAAGAGCTACCAAACAAATTAGTACTATAGGCAGTATAGGCCTATTTACTTTATAATACAAAAACACGTGGGCCTATTTATTCAGCTTAATTGCAAAGAAGTATAAAAAAAAAGTATAATAATATAGAGGCATATTTATAAAAAATTAATGACGAGTGGAAATATATAGGGTTACTAATGTAAACAGTTGTTATTAACTAATCAGAAACGGGTAAATAAACACGTGACATTAGATGCGAGATATTTGGCAGCCATTACTGGGCTTCATAATAGACCAGATCTAACACCCTGAACACATAACAATCATATAACATAAATTTCCACCTATAGAATCTCATCAAATTTTTTCAATAAAAACTAACATATTTTATCTAATTATAAGATGTGATTTCGTGATCTTACTTTACTTACACGATTTTTAATTATTTTTTCACTTGAAACCGTTTTTCCGGCTTAGTTTTTGAACCAGTACAGTTGTAAGGTTTTTAAAAAATTAATAGCAGGCGTGTTGTGAAATATGTGAACCTCGTCATCTCACTTACCTTTAAATGTAAATATTAAAAATAATTCAGTTAACATTAATTAAAATAACGTACCCACAACGCGTTGCATAAAACCAGGTCACAGTTTTTAATACACAAATCGGAAGCCTCAAAAACCAAAATTGTCACATACCTAGTTTGTCCAGAGATCATAGGGAAAGTGAGACTGTTAAAACTGCGTTTAGTATGGTGTTGATATTATTTAAACTGTTAAGAGTCGTGGTGCTGGTGTATATAGTGCTGGTATATAGTATAAAGTGGCTATGAAGTAGACGTTGTACGGTTTCGTCCATGTCTTATGGTGCTAATGTAGGTCTCTTGCAGATGTAGTGGTGGTGTTGTTGTCGTCCTGGTGTAGTCTTTTCAGTGTAAACGATAAACTGCGGGCTTTATATATATAAATCAATGTCCGATTCACTTACCGTAGGTTAAGCGCTGAAATCAATCAATGAAAAAAACAATAGAGTACTACGTGGTGCTTTATTATTGACATACTATGTGTCTCATAATTGTATAACTGTCATTGGCAGAGACCATTTACATCCGGTAATAATAATCCGCACCAGAAAGCACCATTAGGAAAAAATTTTTACGCATTATAAAAAGTATTACTGTTTTGTTTTTTCTGTAAAATTATTTCGCCGTGTATTTGAAGATGCATTCTTAGAAATCAATGAGTTTACTGCAGGTGTATATAACACTTCTTCATTTTTTCTTCCATTAGTTATTACCCATAAGTAATTTATTTTCTTCTCTAGATTTAGTCTATTGAATGTGTTACTTGTATATATTTGTGATTTATTAATTAGCTCTACAAATGTAATGCTCTAAGTTTTGGTTCCTTTATAGAATGGAATATGATGCAAATATTAATCTATTCAGTAATATATTTTTTTCCTACTGCAAACTTTGATTATCGATTGTTTTATAAATATCTTATAACATAGCATTAAATCAATAACTGTAGTTTCAATGCATCGTTACAGTTATTATAGAAATGAGGTCGAGCTTCTACACCTCAAGAAATACTCAAATCGGTAGGCGTCTAAGAACCATCCATCGTATATACATAAGTGTATCAGTATCATGAAACCATCGAACTCGCATTTCTAACTAACAGTAGATGGGGGAAAATGAGGTTAAACTGGCGTCCCAAAAGCTTCGACGTTGTCTATACATGATAGCTTTAGCGGGAGTGCAATGTAACATTGGATAAGCAGACAGCATATAGCAACAAATGAACTCGAGATCCCAATATGATCTGCACAAGAAACTTAGGTTCTCAGCAATGAGAGTTTCCTTCTCCTAGGTCCTAGATGAATAGCTTTTCTTGGCTGACGAGCCTCGTCTGATCGAATTATTTCTTATCTTAAACGTATGTATTTTTTTTTTCAAATCATATTAACCTACAATGGAAGCAGTATCAGGAGAACTCTTTATGCAAATTGTGACCTGATTGCTCAAATCATTTATTATAATAATTTTTATTGCTTACTGGATTTAACATGTTCTTGATATGATTGAAATCTCTTATCAGAAGGTAGAGTGTATATTTACTGTTAAAATTGGCAACATAACCCCGTATTTACAACGCACGATAAGGCATTTAATAATATTAACAATAATTGGGATAAATAACTATTTTTGCTCTTAAGAAGTATGTCTGTTATAAGATATATTTTATGAGTATGATTTTCAGTTTAAACTTTTGGAATTATAATGTGTAATCTGCTTCTTTTTATTAAAATAATAATTATGTAGTCCACTTTCAACAGAAAATGATTTTTCTTAAAATATAAATTTGCAAATTTAACGTTAAACCTTTTAGCTATTTTTAATGGGTTCTTAATTTCTTTTTAATATCTTATTTTATTTAGAACTTTTAGAAAGTTGAGCTTGAGAGAAGAATATAACTTTCCAAATTTATAATGGCATTGAGGATAACGGATTTTTAAAGTTATTTAACCCTTTTAGAAAATACTAATTTACTACTATATTATTCAATTTGTTGCAAACGTTGGATGGTTTCTTCATCAGAAAAAAAAATTATCCATGGGGCCTGAGAAGCTACGATCACAGGTTTCCATAGCCTCAGTATATTACTGCCAGGTATAATATATCGCTTATCTTCCATATTACATAAGGCAGATTATTGCGTCCTACTCTCATCCCTACGCTCATCCGTTGTCTGAGTCTAGTCTTGTATCTTTATTAATGTTTTAAATGATGTTAAGTTACTGATTTTCCCGGTTTGTTCAGGCAACACATTCCATGCCCGAATGCCACTCGTGAAGAAAAAGTGCTTATAATATGCATTTGTTCTCACATAAGAGAATAAGAGATTAGGAAATTGTTTTTTTCTTTATGTTTATCTGAGCATTGCAACTGGCTGTTATTAGGTTGTATTTCTAAATTAGCGTTTAATGAATTACAGATAACATTTGAGATGGTTGTTGGCGCTTTCGCTCCGTGAGTTACAGGTAGTCTTTAAGATGGTTTTCGGCGCTTTCTCACAATGAATTACAGGTATTCTTTAAGATTGTTTTCGGCGCTTTCTCACAATGAGTTGCAGGTAGCGTTTTAGATGTCGGCGCGCTCTCACAATGAGTTATAGATAGCCTTTGAGATGGTTGTTGACGCTTTCTCACAGTGAGTTACAAGTACTCTTGAGATGGTTTTTGGTGCATTCTTACAGTGAGTCACAACTACCATTGAGATGTGTTTTGGCGCATTATCACAGTGAGTTACAGGTAGCCTTTTAGATGATTGTTGGTGAGTCTTTACTTCCATGTGTATGTATCAGTTACTAACTTTAGGGCAGTGTATGCATGGTATCTATAATCATTAGATATATCTTACGCCTCTCATTTAGTCAGGTAACACATTATCAGTAAGCGACACCGTCTGACTCGGAATCATACTCTTAAACCCACGGGTTTCAAAGCTGGCGAAGTATGCTGCTATTTGTTTTTACATATTATAATAGTTTCTAAACTGTATATAACTTTGTCCTGCTAGTGTATGTAAACTTTTTATTAACATTTGATTTTAGTTTAAAGCCAAGGACTACTGAAGACAGGACATGCAGACTTGAATTTCTGACTTAGCTAGCTAAGGCCAGTTTTTTTTAACAGTAGCGATACACTTCCTTTGTCGCGCTTATATATGAAGTAAACTATTATTAAGTAACTAACATAATTAATGTCAATAATGTCAATAATGTTAATGTGCAGGGCCGTTTACTAATGAGGGGTTAGGATTGAGAGGGTTTAAAAGAGCATTTGAATATTATTTAAGATCTATTTAAATGATTGAATGATTAGGGTCATACACATGATACCCTATATATATATATATGCGGTTGGTGTTGACGGTTTCGTGTGGGGGGGTCACCTAAGGAATAAAATAAAGTGAAAAAAAAATTCAAAAAAATCGTTATTTTTTGACCTAAAAAGGGAAAAACGTAACCCACCCATAAAATTTATCTCGCTCATAATTAAGAGACAAAGGCAAAGCCTCTAAAAAAGTGATTATGAAGTAAGTCGATTATTTGGGTTGAGAATTTTGCCAAGTGGTACATGTATACCATAATTATAAATACGATAATTTGATTTCTATATCTATGGCAAAATTTATGTGTTTTCATGACCAAGGAATATAAAGAATGTAAATTGACTGTGATAGTCTGATAGTTAAAAATAAACAAACATTGTGCTCTCCTCTCATATTTTCTGCTTTCAATAATGGTATACATGCACTATTTGGCACTTTAAACAAACGACACTTGTTGGCAGCATTATAATTACCTTTACAATTAACTACACCACATTTATAAGGCATTTTGATAAAAAATACACGATCGAAAAATTAAAAACAAACACAGTGAAGTAAAATCCAACAACAAGAATCCATTTTGGAACCAAACTGCGCCTTCTATTCATACTCCTTAAAAAATAGTGCGCTCATGCGTGGTAATTATTAAGACATTTTAATGGCTATTAGATCGTTCTTTGTCATTAAATTAATGACAATGACATAAACCATTAATACAATGAATCATAGTAGTAAAGAATTTTGTTAGTTACTTAATAATAGTTAACATTATATCACTGCGCCAAGGGAGTGTATCGCTACTGTTAAAAAAACTCGCCTTAGCTAGGAAGTCAGAAATTCAACCCTGCACGTCCTGTCTTCAGTAGTCTTTGTTTAGAGCGTATACTTTTTTAATTTAAAAATATTTATGGAGTAATAAATGTTATGCCTTCTCGTAATTTCTTCTACTTTCTAATACACAATTAATTTTGCATTCCAAAGGCTTCGGAAAATAAATTTCTACCCCTTAAACATGCCGGCATTGGCCCCATTCGGAATCAATTAGAGTTTTCCCCCCTTTTGCCCTAACCCGTACCTATTAGGTTGCCAGCAGTTGCCCGCATGGCGCCCCAATGAAAAGCTATATCGCTATGCTAGTAGGCCTTAGTAGGCCAAAATGGCCGCCATTTTGGCGTCGATACCCGCGCTGATACCTGGGTCGATTATGGGCCAATGCGGGCATAAGACATGCGGGCGCGATTAGGGTTTGCCGGCATTGGGGCCTAATGGATATCCCCCTCCCTTCTCCGGCTTTTCATTTCGTTTCCATATCGGGCCAATGACGGTAGTTTATTACCAGCGCAATGCGGTTTTTGCCTTCATTGACCCGTATATTTAGTCCTTATCAAACCAACATTGGGTGGATTAGGATTTTACCTTTTTTTACCCACTTTTTCGTAATTATAATACAATATAAAAAAAAATATTATATAAACACATATAGTAAAAACAAGTAAAACAAAACAAAGAAAGTGATTTCGTTTATATTTTATTATATTTGTATTCAAAATATTTTTTGTTCAACATACAATAAAAAGTATATATTCAATCAATAAAGCAAAACGGTGACATTAAATAAAGTGCAAAAACATGGAAATGGTAGAGTATTGAAGTTAATATCATTTTTTTTACAGAACTACATAAAATAAAAGTTAGTGTAATAGTACAAAATAGTTGGTCATAATATATAGATAAGCCTAAACAATAAATATGATATAATATAGATAAAATATTTTATTTTTAATTGATATACAACTTAATTTATTAATTTAACAATAGCCATGCAGCAGAGTAATGGGAAAAAAATATATTTATGGGAAAATATATATAGGCCTACATCATTACTACAAGCCTACATAGAAATATATATTGATAAAATATAGCACTATGTAAACAGACATTATAAGTAAACATTGTGCAATCAAAATAAAAAACAATATGTAGGCCTTTGCAAGCCAAGTAGGTTAAGCCATTTTAAAATATAGGTATACATTCAAAATACCAGTTTTTACAAATTTTGTGGAGAAAAAAATGTTATTGTCTAACAATAAATTAGCATTAGTGCAAAATGGAAGATTAATGGGACAATATTATTTAACCCTGAATAATGGGCAGACCGATAATGTATTCCAATAATTAATCAATTTAACACTCTTGCTAGGCCTACAACAATGAAGATACATTTTACACAATAGCAACTAAAATTGCTTCATTTATTTAAAAATATGACTCAAAATATCTTTAACACAAAAACATGTAATATTTTGAGGAAAAAAAACATTAACATGCACAGCAATGGATTCAAATGGAACACAAGATATTTTAGGGCTGTAATTTTTTTTTTTATACTATACACACACACTTATATTATTTTAGCATGCTAACTCAAGTCTTTTTCACAAAACATTAAATAATGCAATAAAGTATCATCTTTAATTATACTTCTCCTATAGGCATATCATAATAATAATAAATAACATTTTGAACCAATTGTGATATTGTAAAAAGCACAGTAATGGAAATGGAACACAAGATATTTCTTTAAAAAAAATATACAGTCGAATACATTTGAATATTATAGACAATCCAGACACTTACGGTTAACCAAAAAAAGAGGGTCTACATTCATTAAAATATTATGTAATGATTACCGTTAAAACTATTACTATTATTAAACAAAATTAATTCAACTTTGACACAACTATTGTGATATTGTGTAAAAAAAATAATAAGCCTACAGGAATGGTTAAGGAATATAAGACATTTAAAAAAAAAATATATTCATGAATATAAATTGCTTGAAGTTAACCAATATGAAAGAAGTAAGCTCTACACACAATTAAATTGAATGTTTACCAAAAAAAACAACACATTCATTATAATGCTATATACTTAAAATTCAATTATATTATAATCAGATTAGGTAAGTAAAAAAAAAAGAAACTTTTCAGAAAAATGTATAGTACATGATATATTTCACTTTAAATTATAAAGATAACTTTTATTTTTCAAAGTGAAAATATTTTAGCAAAAATAACACTCACCACCCAATGCCACAATTGACAATGAGTACTAAGTTTAATCAAAGGATTTACTATTTTCAAAAACAACTTTAATAATTAATAAATATGAGCCATTTATCATTTAGAATACCGGTACTGGGTACATTTGCATACAAAGAATAAATGTGTTTACACATGAATATTAATCCAACACTACTCCCACAGAAAAAATTAAACAGATCTGCTGGGCAATAAATAAGTCTATGGCAAGCACACGAGTGAAAGTTTTTTCAGTGTATCATGGTATATTCATCAGCCAATATGTAATCCTGTGGAAATCCTTTATTAGCACTATCTGGTGGATACCACATCTTAATATCCAAGTAGAGAACTTTTGTTAGGTGTATATACTGTCCAATGCACACAGCCTTCCATTAAATCCAGACATAGAATTGTCCACGCTCAACTGATTTGTGAAAAAAAGTACACTATGGTTGTGGAAGGACCTGTCTTGTCAGGCAACTTAGCAAATGCATTATTTGTGAATTGTATAAAAGTCAAAATCACAACTATAAGTGGCCTTGGTTAAAGCATTTGTACAATAGTCCACATTTCATAAAATCTTATAATACATAAAAATGTCAGATGCAGGCCTGTTGTGGACATGATATTTGGGCTATTGTAAATGCATCTTGTTTAATCGATGTCTACTTCTTTCCATAAATCTTCACACCTAGCACTGGCTCATTAAATAACTAATCGCCTGGATGTTCAGTAAATTGCATAGGCCTTAACCAACTTCATACTTATCATAGCCCACAATCAATTTCCATCCATCACTGCAGTACACCCTACATCATCTTCAAAATCTGAAAATTAAAATAAAATTTGAATTATAACGTTTTTCAAGTTTAAAAAAAAAACACTACAAGGTTAGCAAGGATAAACAGAAATCCAATTAACAACTGCTGGCAAGCAATTTCTTTTAAATACTGGTTTTCACCATTGCAGAATAAACAGAACAATTTTGGCTTTCATAGACTGTGACATGATAATTACATTTTTCTCCAGTTTATATAAATAAAAGATTTTGATATCGAAAATAGGCAGTTTTTAAAGACCAATGCTCACAGTCTGTCCTGCAACCCCACAGAATTGGTACCCAAGTACCAGTAGGCAAAATAAGATATTAAGTATAAAGGATCAGGTTTTTAATTAAACAGAAAGCCAATTCATTTATCGATACAGTGGTGAAAACATTTCTAAATCGATTAATTACTTCAAAAGTTATTCAAAATTAAGATAACAGTAAGTTCTTTTGGAGACAAATGATAATAAAACAGTACCAATTTGGATTTTTTTGCATTGTAACAGGTAGTTAAATATTTCCAAGATGAATAAATATTAAACGATTGCCGTTAAATTTAGAAAAAGCATTTTAATGAGCCAATAATAAAGCTGGTGGAAGTCTAAAATTGAAATAATATTTAGACAAGTTGACTTTAATACTTTAAAACTATATCTTTTGTTTGATTTTACTCTAAAGCTGCATAAAAACACATTTTAAGTAATTAATTTCTAAAAATAATATTAGCTTTAAAATTTGACAGCTATAACATTACAAAGCAATAAGAAACTAAAAAATGACCTAGGACCATTCACATTAGTCTGGTTTTTATTGAAAAATTGGTTTTACCAACCTCTGAACTGGTTTGAGTGATAGCATCATATTATATATGAATTTTAGTGTGTTTTGCAACATAGTTATTGACAAAAAATTATCTTTTTACCCTTACTTGGCCTTATGTGTTATTAAATTCTTTACAATAGTTAAGTTATGATACAAAACTATGATTTAGACTTTAGACTTAACAAATAGACCTATTTAGTTTACATAGTATTTACTCACCCATTAATTAGGCTATGTCATTTTATATCCTTTAATATCAGCATAGACTAATAGTACACCAGTTTCCAACATCCGACTCTAGAAGAAATAAAAAGTAAAAATAAAATTGAATTCCTTAACCTTGCATTAACAAATTAAATAATATAACCTATATATAGTAAAACCTATATCTATATTCCTATAAATGCTATTTAAACTACCGGTATTTAATGTCATGAAATTAAGCTTAGAAATAAGCTTATTCTGATTACCCTGACCCCTAAGTCTATGCTTAAGTCCAGCAAGTTTTATTTAATGTAATTTAAGTAGGCCACTATAGGCTACATATATATATATATATATATATATATATATATTAATAATGATTATATAATAATATAGGCCTATGCCTATATAAATATACAAGTAAAAAAGGTTATTGTTCAGACTTTAAAACTAACAAATAGGCCTATAATGCCCTAGGCCTATATCAACTTTATGTTATACTTACTCACCCACTAATTAAATCATCATCTGCCATCTCTATCAGCTGACTGTTGTCTAGTAGTTATAATAGGCCAACAGGGTGTAATAGAAGATTATAATACTAATACATTAAATATAGCACTACAATCTTGACTCTCGTCTTCCCTCTATAACATCAGAAAAAAAAAAAGAATTCCTTATAAATATTTAAAATAGAAATACAAAAATAAACCTATATTTATATCATCTCTATTGTTATTATAAAAAGAAATGGACATGCTTTGTAGAAAAAGGTTTATACTCGATAACTACAGATTTGATAAAACAATAGCCAGTATAGGGTCTAACCGTATAGGCCTATATCCTATATTTATTATAACTAACAACAAATTTCAAATAGCATAGTTCAATATTATGGATATGTAATATTTATAATTAATAATAGCCTATAATACTATAAGTTATATATGTCCTAAAGACTATAGGCTATAGGGCAACGGTTTGCATATAATATAATTATCAAATTGACAATTTCAATTATTGCATTGGCTATTCATAGTATTGATTAATAAATGAATATCATTTAGCCTATATTAATAGTAAATTATATATTTAGGCCTATAATTCCTATTATCAATAATCCTTATCTTATCTTGTAAGTTTACAGACGTTCCTTCTAGGTAGAAGATTATTACGTACACTAGGCCCAAAACTCTTGCAGGGCGACAGGGATAGAACCCGCGACCTGTCAGTTGGTTTTTGGTCGACAGTCCGGTGAACTAACCGCTGGACCAGCCGGCTTCACTATAAATTAAAAAATAAACGCCTAGACTAGTAGTACTGTAGGTCTAGTAGTTGGCTAATGTGACTTACTGGACTTCTTGTGGTTGTCTGTTGTCTTGAAACTTCACATTATACTGGTCCATACCATATTGGCATATTCCAACCGAGCGTAAGACTGAAAAATTTGTTAAAAAAGATGCTTTTTTTTATAAATTTAAATAGAATATATTATTATAAAATGGCTTGTCTTTACTGACTTTACGGTTACCTACTATTATTACCTAGCCTAATCTAGATCTATCTAGGTCTAGTCAGTAGGCTACTGAGGCTATTATAATAATAATTATTTAATGATATTATTAATTAATGATTTTCCTGAAATGATTCGAGTTTAATAGAACAACTAAGTGTCTAAGTCCTAGACTAAGCCACTAAGCTAAGCAATTATATACAAAACAAAAAAAAAAGATTTTTTTAGCCTTTATTTTAATAACGTAACATTTTTAAGTCAAAAGTCAAAGTTGTTTTTAAATCTTTAATTTAACACGTATGCCTACACCTACACACTACATGACATATTTAATGATTTAAATGATTAATTATTCATTAACTTTAACACGTGTGACTGGTTAAAAATATATTAAAATATTAGCGGTTTTAATAATTATACACGTAGAAGTAGTAGAGGCCTATAATTCCTATAATATATTTAATATTAGGCTTCATTTACTCACCTTCTATATACTATATATCGTACTTTATAGCCATCATAATGATACTCCATGAAGTCCATGCGATTAAATTGTGTCGGTTAGACCGGTATTTAAAAATTCCGACTTCAGGAAAAATGATTGGTCAAGCGAGATTTGTACAAACGCGTTAGTCAGAGTTAGTCCATCAAATTCGATATAAAATCATATAAAATGCTTTCTTAATAAAAAAAATCAAATTATTTAAAATTAAATAGAAAAAACAATAAAACATATATTTAATATCATTCTAATAAACGCAAGTTTTATTAAGTCAAAAATTATATCTATAGCTTAAATTATAACCAAAACGTGTGGTCTCAATGCATGTTGGCGAGATCAGGACTACGATTTAAAGGACTCCGGGTTCGATACCCGGGCTAGTCTATACACTTCGCGAACATTTTTTTAAATATATTTTATACAATATAATATGACTTATATAATAAAATCTTTTAAAAAAGTAAAATAAATAATTAAAAATTGAAGACTGTCAGATGTTTAAATTTAAATCAAGATACCGTGTTTTGTAATGAAAGTAAAAAAAATCTATGTAGGCCTAGATCTATTCATTTTACTCGGTATTCATAATTTAATAAAGAAATTAATTTAATTTTTTACCTAAATACATTTTTTATAAATGTCTAGATCTAGAGTCTATATTTAAATTATAAAAAAAATAATATAATTATCTTTACATTTCTATCACAACTTTAAAAACACAATTTAACTAATTAAAATAATTAAATACGTTTATTTCATCAAACATTTAATGATACAACAATATCGTTTATTACTATATTATTTAGGTTGCAATACTAGTCTAATGTATTTCAAAACTAACAACACAAATAACTAGATCTAAATCTAATGAAAAACATGAAGACGGCAAATATAGCCTAGAGCTATTATATTATAAACTATTGACAGGGTATCATGAAACAAGAAAAAAACATAAAAGAAACCTCGCACTCTTAGACTCCCACTGAGTCGGCCATAAAACTTTTTTTTCTCTTACCACTTTTTCACGGGATGACCTGGGGCTATTCAATGATATGGCATATGGGTAACATCACAAAAAGAAAGGAAAAAATTCTTTTAGATCTTCTAACCAAAGTCGCCATAAAACTGGTCTCTATTAGCACTTCAATTTCAATACGCGCAACTCAAAAACACATAGCCACTTAACGTTTAAATTCACACATTCTAATGAGGTTTAGGGTATTAGGTTTCTATTCGGCCATTTCAGAAGTCTGCCGTAATAAGAAAATTCTAAAAGAAAACGATACGGCAGTCATTGTGGCAATTTCATTAGGACGGGATTATGAAAAGCCCTAATCGGTACTATGCGGGTAAAACCTAATGACTAATGGGGCCTGCGCTAGCCCCCATAGACGGTATTTGACTTTCAAATGGACATGTTTAAGGGGTAGTGTTTTCTGTGCCTAAATCTATGTAAGTAGATTCGCGTGGTCGTTTGGTGTGTCTTGATGCGTTGCGTTTTTTTTATTGCTTAGCGGCTAGTGGATTTTCACATAAGTTCAAAAATTTAATTTTTATTTATTACATACTTATAGTGAATTGAGTTATTAAAATTAGCATTGCGATCACAAACATAAACAGATAACAGAAGACACGTGCACATCTTACAGTGTTAACCACCAATACACTCTAATTACACTGGCGGGCAAACACATGAGGGACAAACTGTTTGCACATCCAAAAATGTCAACGCATCAGCGAAAGCGAAATAGACTCAGTGGGTAGGAAGAAATGTGCACAGCAGCCCGTTTTGCCATGGACGTCAGAGGCTGGATGTCCAAGCCTTTAGTCTGCAATGTGTGCTACCGCACGACAGTGAAGGTATACGAGCGAGCCACCACCTTATTTAGCCAGGGATAATACAAAGGTGTGGGAAAAGCGTAGCTTTGCATTTGACTGTCCAGATTGCCCTATAGGCATGCAGCCGGGTGGCGTATATCAGACAGGATATTGGTGTTTCCTTCCTTAATCAACCCTTATCATGCTAAGTCTATTGAGCGAACTGGAATAGGAAGATACCAATGTAATCGCCGCCATGTTTGTTTTGTTTTTTAACCAGGCTACTGATCACATGAACTAGTTTGCGCTTCCCATAGCCTTAAGAAGCAGGAAGAATCGCCCGATTTTGTTTAGTATCATATAAGACAGTCTGACTGTTAGTATCTTATATCTTAAGAGTCTTGGTTGATGATCCATACATTTGATGTAAAAAGGAAAAAAAAATAGATACTTAGTTTATTTCATGCATAAAATGTATCTTTAATTATATCGTATGCATTTTATATCAATCACAAACATATTTACTGTCACTAACCAATAAATACGTGAAGTTGGCAACACCTACACACACGGAAGAGGTTAGCACGGTGACCAGGGAAGAGATGTGTATCGAGCGGTCAAGAAAGGGAGGGTTTTTGTGTAGTGTGTAAGATCGTTGTGGAGATCTAGAGTATAGTGTGTTAAAATAGATGTTGATGTTGAGAGAAGGTGAAAGGAAATGTGCTTAAGGTATATCCTAAAATCTGGACACTAATTGTATTGTTCATAGCAAAAAAATTGCTTGCAGAAAAGAGACTTTTTGGAGATATTCATTGTGTTAAGGAGAGAATGAAAGTCAGCACTTTAGTAGAACAACGTCTATAATTGTGTCACATCGGTCACGACAATATCACTTAGAATAGTGGCGGTGACATTTACTCTTTCTATTCGCAATAAAAATCCTATTTAAATCATTTTATTGAGGTTTGTATGTAAAAATATTTGTAGAGTTGCAAAGATAATTTACATTTAGATTAAAGACTTTATATAATATTTTACACAAGTGTGACGGCAGGGGATTGTGTGACCAGCAGGGTGCACAAGTTAGCGTGCGTCCAATTGGACAAATAAGAGTAGGAGGGGTTACCAACTAAAAGTCACCTGTGAGAAACAATAATAAATTGTAAACAAAAAAATAGTCGCCTCAAAGAGCTCTGGTTCGCCTCGTCAAAAAGTCGAACACCTGGGACTATTATCTATTTTCTTTAAGACCCTAATGTCAGTTAAAGCACCCATCTCTAAATAAACATTGACGGTGAATCTTAACCTTTAATATTTGCGCAGCAGACCGTGTATCTCAAAGTACACATAGCGAGTTGACCGCAGTCCCTAATTAGACAATTGACGACTATTGAATTTACCAAGTGCAGGATAGACCACATGTTAATAAACAATGGGAAAGCAACTGACAGTCGCCTGTCGATTGCCAGCATAAAAAGAGATAACCAGTATGACCGTGTCGCGTCTAAAATTAACCCTTTTTTTTATACTAAACTCATAAAGTATTAAATAAGATTTATCATGAAAATCCCACGGATTAATAAATATCTTGGACATTTGTAAGATGTCTCGCCACAGCAAGTTAGTATTCTCTATTCATATACATTTCTTCAAGGTCTATATTTGTTCTTTAATGTAGAAACATATTAGTAATCGATACTGTTTTATTACACGGTATCATTTTGAAAATTTCTCTTTTTTATTGTAAAAAAAGATCTAAATCTAGTCTAATTAAAAACGCGTACTCTAGGTTTGAAGAGTTCATTATTTATTATATAACCAATGACCTTGATAAATCTATTCCAATAGTCTAGTGAAGAGAATAACAAAAATGCGACTACGTTTGAACGTGAACTACAAAAAAATTAAACAAATCATACGTTAGTCAAATACCCTTTAAAATCTTTATTTCATTTCTTTTTCACAGTTTTACTTTAAAACACGAACAGTCCACCCATCAGAATAACGAACATGTCAATGTAATTCAATGGATTTGGTATGTTTGCTAAGTTTCTTCTACAAAATGCACCTATACACTGAACTGATTTACTCGTTTCGTTCGGCTGGTGAGAGGAATCTTTATCGGATATCATGATCATACAGTGAGTCCCAGTTCTGCCTTCCGGACACAGCAAACAATGGCCTCTGTAATCACATCTTTCACGTGAGCAGGTAATAGAGCAGATATCTTTGCAGGCGAACCCGTAGTTTGGTGGAGAGCACTCTAGAACAAGGTACATTAAGAATAGATCATTATAAAAGGTGTACAAGAAAGTATATATATTTTCTAAAGGTTATTATTATTGCATGCATAATGGATAGAATTGTTTTCATTTTTTTAAACAACAACCGCAAAATTATGTTTGTCAAAAAAAGGAACTTTTTTAAGTTTCAAAAATGCATTAATACTACTAAATAATGATATTTTCTGTTTTCCAAGCATATATGTATATATATATATATATATATATATATATATATATATATATATATATATATATAAGCTTATAGAGAGAGAGTGTGTCCGGAGAGGGGAGATCACATTCCAGAGGACACATACTCAAAGCTGACGAGCAGGGACATATGCATGCATCGTATTGGCGACACTATTTCCTCATCACATAGATAGGTGTACGTTTTCAGCAGCACTGTGCCTAGAATAGGTCCCTGTTATATTCCGCATTGCAAAAAAAAAAAAAAGAGCTTGATGAGTCAGGCCCATTGGAAGCAATGTAATATTCTTCTATAATATGAAAATAAATGAAAATGTCGCTATGTCCAGTGTTCTAAGACTGTGTATTGTTAAAACTGTTGAACCTCCATGCACGAGGTGAGCACTTGATTTTTACAAAATAAAACTAACTTAAGTTGCTTTTCAAATTTCTTAAGTGAAAACACATAAACAAATAACACTAAAAGATTCATTCGTTGCTACTGTTACAATAACTGAAATGTTATTATAATACCAATATCTGGCAAATCTATCAACTTAACCATAACCAAACTATAGCGCTAAATTGTGTGTCGAAAATATACATAATCTAAAAACAAATTACAATTACAACATTTCATTATTAGCATTATCAGCAAATTATGGGTTAAAATACATGAAAATAAATACCTCCAAATATCTCTATTTCACAAATGTGTAGCTCCCCTTCAATCAAAAGAATCATAATGCTTAGAACTCTCTCTCTAAAGTCTATTCGCCATATGGAGTGTTTCACTCCCAAAACAGAAGCCTGTATTGCAGCGACTGTTTTTTTCCCTTTTAATAAGAAGTTTAATACAGCATTTGCTGGTTTGTGTCGGTCTGTAATAAACACAATCAGTTGAAGCTTAAAAAATGAAATATTGTCGTTGAATCAACAAAACAGTGTATGACATTTCAAAATGTATTCATTTTGATACCATTACCATTTGCATGGAATATTTCTTTTACTTTTATTTGGCAATTCTGACAAGTAAAGAAATTTTAGATTTTTCATGTACAGAAGAAATGATCGTCAGTTTTATGTTGTTAAATTCATTGGAATCTGTTGAAAATAATCAAGTGTTTTTTTTTTTTTTATATACAACAAAAGCATGTACAAAGAAAACATCATGCATTTATATGGGCTTCCGGTTTATTTGAATATCCCATGTACTTTCTTTAAAATAAACCTTTTTTAAAAAACCGCCCTCTTTATAAGAACATTATCTGACGGACTCTGCCAGTTCTGTCTATTGTCAAACTTTTCAAGAGACATTCCAAATACCAAATAGTTTAGGTCCATAATAAAAGCCATACATCATTGTTGGAGAAGTTTCTTGTTATTGTTTTACACTATGTAACTCTATAAACAATATACCTGGATATATGTGTATATATTTTATCCAAACAGGATTTTCGAAATAAAGCTCAAAATCTTCATACAATTGGCTGTTTAGGTTGGCACAGTTGTCACCGCCAAAGTCTCCATCCGTGACCGGCCTACTCTGAAGTTCCTTATGCCTCATTAACTTAACGGTAGTTGGCGGTCCTAATCCCGGGGCAATGAAATGACCTGAATAATAACAAAATACAAATCATAATGCCAGATATATTTTTTTTTTATTATATATTCAATACAATGAAGAAAATTGTTTCAAACAAGTTTATTTTAATAATCTACATAGTAGTCATTAGTAATTATGGGGTGGTTTCAAAATGTGTTTTAAAAGTCGTGCATTTAAAAATAAACAACAACTGTGTATGTGACTCATTTACAATTTAAAATGTGTACTCAAAATAAATAAGGAAGGAGTTTTCATTTAAAAAGTATTATCATGATTATAGTCTGACATTTATTTTTTTTTAAATTAATTTTAAAACATTATTTTTTTTAAATTAAAAACGTGATATACCATGCAAACTTCATTTTTGTTTTAATTAAAAACGTGACATACGATGCAAACCTCATTTTTGTTTTAATTAAAAACGTGAAATACGATGCAAACCTCATTTTTGTTTTAATTAAAAACGTGAAATACGATGCAAACCTCATTTTTGTTTTAATTAAAAACGTGACATACGATGCAAACCTCATTTTTTGTTTTAATTAAAAACGTGACATACGATGCAAACCTCATTTTTGTTTTAATTAAAAACGTGACATACGATGCAAACCTCTTTTTTGTTTAAATTAAAAACGTGACATACGATGCAAACCTCATTTTTGTTTTAATAAAAAACGTGACATACGATGCAAACCTCATTTTTTTAAAATTAAAAACGTGACATACGATGCAAACCTCATTTTTTGTTTTAATTAAAAACGTGACATACGATGCAAACCTCATTTTTTTATTTTAATAAAAAACGTGACATACGATGCAAACCTCATTTTTGTTTTAATTAAAAACGTGACATACGATGCAAACCTCATTTTTTGTTTTAATTAAAACGTGAAATACGATGCAAACCTCATTTTTGTTTTAATTAAAAACGTGACATACGATGCAAACCTCATTTTTGTTTTAATTAAAAACGTGACATACGATGCAAACCTCATTTTTTGTTTTAATTAAAAACGTGAAATACGATGCAAACCTCAATTTTGTTTTAATTAAAAACGTGACATACGATGCAAACCTCATTTTTTTTTTATAATCTTGGACCTAACCCTTGACTACAGGACAAAAACGTATTCCCTGTTTTTTAAAGAATCGGTCTAAATAAGTTCTGGCTAATACCAGTAAGTGTAAATTTTAAAAGGCAAACTTTTAAGACTGAAAACGTTTTTCTTATAGTGCCGCGAATTGAAATAGCCTCATACACAGTGACATTTCTTTCTAGTGCCGAGAATTGAAATAGCCTCATACACAAGTGACATTTCCTTATAGTGCCGAGAATTGAAATAGCTTCATACACAAGTGACATTTCCTTATAGTGCCGAGAATTAAAATAGCCTCATACACAAGTGACATTTCGTTCTAGTGCCGAGAATTGAAATAGCCTCATACACAAGTGACATTTCCTTATAGTGCCGAGAATTGAAATAGCCTCATACACAAGTGACATTTCTTTATAGTGTCGAGAATTGAAATAGCCTGATACACAAGTGACATTTCCTTATAGTGCCGAGAATTGAAATAGCCTCATACACAAGTGACATTTCCTTATAGTGTCGATAATTGAAATAGCCTCATACACAAGTGACATTTCCTTATAGTGTCGAGAATTGAAATAGCCTCATACACAAGTGACATTTCTTTATAGTGCCGAGAATTGAAATAGCCTCATACACAAGTGACATTTCGTTCTAGTGCCGATAATTAAAATAGCCTCATACACAAGTGACATTTCCTTATAGTGCCGAGAATTGAAATAGCCTCATACACAAGTGACATTTCTTTATAGTGTCGAGAATTGAAATAGCCTCATACACAAGTGACATTTCCTTATAGTGCCGAGAATTGAAATAGCCTCATACACAAGTGACATTTCCTTATAGTGTCGAGAATTGAAATAGCCTCATGCACAAGTGACATTTCGCTGGGCAACACTAAAGTACAAGATTAACCCAATCAACATAAGCTTATACTTAACCCCTTTGTTAAAACTAGGAGCCTGGTAAAGATTCAAAACAAGTTTCAATAGATTCAAACCCCATTGATTTTTATCTAAACTAGTTGCCACTTAATGACGTCATATTTCTTTGTTGCCCGAAATTAACTATCTTAGAGTTTTTTTATGATTATACACCAACAAAATAAAACAACAACACATTGGACCAACATTTAAGTTCTAATTTTAAACTACTTAATAGATACATAAAATATCTTGTATTAATAATTTTTTTAACATTCAAATTCTGAATGCACAAA
This sequence comes from Anisus vortex, assembly GCA_949126835.1. Taxonomy (NCBI): domain Eukaryota; kingdom Metazoa; phylum Mollusca; class Gastropoda; family Planorbidae; genus Anisus; species Anisus vortex. Next base: position 19,345,680 of record OX421503.1, read on the forward strand.
GTAAAGTTGTGAGAGAATTTGACATTTAAACATATTAAATTGGTTTCTAAACATAAGCTTAGTTTTGCTAAACAAGAAATCATTATTATAGAATGAAACATATTTTAATTAAACCATATAAGTAACGCATGTTTTTGATATAAATTTTTGCTGGCTTTGCATTTGTTTTTAAATAATTTCTTGCTTTATGTATGACTACGATGCGAGTTATTCGGTATTTAATGAGTTTTTATAAGCGTATTTAAAGTCGTGCGCACCTCCACTTACATACAAGGAGCACAATGCTCCTTTTCCAGACCAAAATACGTCCAAAATCGACAACATGCTTCCCCCGACAACTTTGATCTCAAATAGGTTTGGCCAAAGATTGTTAACTATCAAGGTTTCGTTACTGAAAACCTTTGAATCGTTTTCATTCTGAACAATCACAAGGAAATCATTGACGCTAGCTGCGGAAACAAACAATGGGTTAGCCATCAAAAAAATATCTATAAATAAACAACAATTTAACAATGCATTTTTTAAATGTATATACATATATATATATATATATATATATATATATATATATATATATATATATATATATATATATATATATATATATGATATATGTCTAGGAAATGTTTCATATATATTATTTTAATATATTCTCATATACTCATTTAATTTGCTGTATGCATTTTTAACATGATTTTAAAAAAAAATAATATTCTAAATGGGTTCAAGGAAAACACAATATGCAACATTTTCTTTGTTCCTTTTTAACATAGATAAGATAGTTTGTGCATTGTGTCATATTTAAGATTATGATTAGAAATGCTTTATTTTAAAAATATAAGATAAGGTAAGATGAAATTTTTTATTAATCTAAACAAAAGGAAATTAGTATTGATTACACATGTTTTGTCCTTCAGCATTTTTTAAACAATATAAAAGAATTATTTTTACTTAAACACAGAAATATACTTATAAAAATAGACATGCACGCACACAATCACACACTTTATCATACAAGAACAAGTTCATTATTTGTCAGCTATTGTATTCTGGCTGACTGAAGTATTGACGATGTATATTTGCATTTGCAATAATAATTATATTATGTATGAATATTATACAATAATTGTTAATTAAGAGAAAAAAAAATTTATCAGTTAGCAAGCAGAATATAAATGACATATTTGTTCGTTACTAATGTTCGTTCTTCATGGCAAAGTGGGATATGTTTTAAGTACTTGACTATTTTATATATTTGAGAGCCAAAGATGCAGATAAAATATTCGCATTACCATTAAAATCTCATGGGGTTGCTTGTATTCTTGTTCTGAAACAATATTATGCTATTCCTAAATTGGCTGTGCCGTCTGAATTGCACTGGGTGAGCAAATTTAATTGGTGTCTTGTGCAAACTTGGAAAGTAAGTATTAGTTCTTATTAGCTAATGCGACCTTCTGAATTAGTTTTTTTTTTAACTTAGAAGAATGTAAAAATAATCCAGTAAGAAATGGGGGATTGTTTCTAACTTAAAAAATAATAGCTACATACAGTTTTCTGCAAAGTTTAGCCACATCCATGCGAAGAGTATTGGTGTTGTCCACTCGACATTGACGGTTTTTCTCTTGACTATTTGGCAAGTTGTATTATCATGGTCATTTAGCAAAGGATCGCTCATTTTGGCAAGAACACCTAGGTCTTCTAAAGAATATATATATTTCTATTATATGTATATATATATATATAGATATAGATATATATATATATAATATATATATAAATATATATGATCTCTCTAGATATAGATACATAGATATGTACATTGACAAAATGAATATATTTTTGTTCTGATTAGTTTGAAGTATAATATGTATATTCGTGTCATATTTTATTTATTGCAGATTCACAATATAATTTAGTGTGTAATATTAGCAGCATTTAAAAACAGGTATACATACTGAATTGACAGTTAAAGCCAAACCATCCATAGATGCAGTTATCAAATGTTTCGCAACCTGTAAATCTGTCTCTGCATTTTCCGCCGTGACAACGGCAAGTCCACGTTTCGATCTCGTTGTAATTGTTGGATAGGCCCACTGATACAAAGAAATGCATCTATATTTATACATATACTAGCCGGTATATGCCCGATTCTCCGAACGGGCTTTGTATAGACAATGCTTGACACAATATAGTGTTTTTTTTCAACATAAATAAAGTAGTATGTTATTTTAAGGTGTTTTTTTAAATGGAATGTATCTATGTATTTTTTGTGGTTTTGCAGACTTTAATATACAGCAGTTCAATATACAACTAAAAACAAAACAAAAATGATTTTTTTTCTTGCCCACTTTGATCTAATGGTTTGAGTTTATAGGGTACTCTTTCTGTAAAACAGAACTCACATGTCATTTTGACAGTACTTTTAATTTAAAATGATTGTTTGATATATTTTTTACTACAACATTAAGTCGTAGACCTATGTTGGTGTTTTATTTGGTTGGTGTTATTTGCAATTTATTTATTGTTTTTTAGGAAGCAAACTTAGAATTACATTTTAAATTAAACAGGAAAAACAATAACAAATGAAACCCATATAAAACAAAGTTAATAAAACGTATATGACACGAATTCAAACTTTATAAAGTTGGTCCCGGCAATTTAAACGTTGTCCAACAATATAAACATTGCAAGCTACAAACTTTATATGACGTATATACGAATTAAAACTTTAAAAAGTTGGTCCAGGCAATATAAACATTGCCCGGCAAGATAAACATTGCCCGCTAAAAATGTATAAGTCGTATACTACACGAATTAAAACTAAAGAAAGTTGATCCCGGCAATAAAAAAATTTCGCTGCAATTAAACAATTTCCAGCTACAAAGTTTATAAGACGTATACGACTCGAATTAAAACGTGAATTAAATTTTGTCACCGGTTATTGAAAAAGTTTTCTCTACAAAGTTAATTTAAGTTTTCTTTTCTTGCCCACTGTGATCTAATGGTTTGAGTTTATTGGCTAATTAAATTCTTTATTTAGAACAGAACTCACATGTCATTTTGACAATACTTTTAAGTTAAAAATGATTGTTTGATAATTTTTGTATGCGACAACAGAAAGTCGTAGACCTATGTTTTTTTTTCTTGTTGTTGTTTTTTTGTTGGTGGTTTTTGCTATTTATGTATGTATTTATCGTTGCGTTGGAAGCAAACATAGAATTAAATTTTAAATTTAACAGGATAAACAATAAAAAATGAAACCCATCTGAACCAAAGTTTATAAAAATTATACGACACGCATTAAAACTTTAGAAAGTTTGTTCCGGCACTTTAAACATTGCCTGGCAATGGAAAATTTCCCGCCTACAAAGTTTATATGAGGTATACGGCACAAATTAAAACGTGAATATATTTTGTTATATTCATTTATAAAGTACATTAGCAAACATTGAATCAAAGTTAATTTCAAATGAATACGCAAAATTTGATGACACCATAAAAAAATGACAGCTAGCTATCTCTGCGCGAGGTTTGATGACGTCATAAAAAAATAATTTCTGCGCGTCCTATTTTCTTATTTTTTTTTAGCGCGATCGATCAAACAATGATAAAAAGTTTGACTGGCATTTTCTATGTGAAACCAAACTTCGTCTTCTTTTTTTTTCCTGTTTTTTTACCAAACTGACCACTGCGGTCATTTCAATTTTTTTTAAGCCTTGACAGTGTCCACCGAAGTAACGCAAAGAATATTTGTAGCAAATTTCATTTCATTCTGTCCAGTATTTAAAAAGATTATGCGACAAGTCCATACATGTTTACATACATACTCACATATATACATACATACACCTTTTGAGATTTAAATATATATACTAGCAGGTATGTTCCCGATCCTCCAAACCGGCTAAAAGTACAACTACAAAGTTTTTTATTTCGAATATGACACGAATTTAAACGTGAAGAATTTTTTTATTTGCCCGCTACAAAAATAATTATCCATTAAAACCTTGTCTTTACAATTTAAACATCGCCCACTCCAAATTACGACAAAATTAAATAGCAGGTATGTGCCCGGGTCTCCGAACTGGCTAAAAGTTATGTTTACATACACTCTAACTACTCAAGCAGTTATAATGAGGTTGACCGCAAGAACTACAAAGTTTATATTTCGTATACGACAAGAATTTTCACGTGAAGGAATTTGTTATTTGCCCTCTACAAAGTAAGTTACCCATTAAAACCATTAATCATTACTCATTAATACAATTAAAAAATTGCCCGCTACAATTTAGGACACACATTAAAACGTGATTATATATTGTTCTATTCATTCATAAAGTACATTAGCAAACATTGAAGCAAAGTTATTAACATGAATACGCAAAATTTGATGACGTCATAAAAAAGCCAGCTGGCTATCTCTGCGCGAAGATTGATATAAATGTTTAGCTTCAATTATTGGATAGGCTCAGTGATACAAAGATCAATGGATATTAAATATATGTATAGCTGCAATTTATGTCTGAAGTTCGATTTTTTTTATGAAGAACTTAATAACTTTATGTTCTGTTGAAGAGTGTTTTCTTATTCTCATTCTACAATCCTCTCATGATAATAATGTTTATTAAATAGCGCTTCTATCCATGCTTGTGTAGCATGCTCAGTGCGCTCTAGAAGATTATTACATTCTCTAGTCCCGCAACTCCTGCAGGGCGGCAGGGATCGGTCGGTGGCAGGGATAGAACCCGCGACGTGTCAGTTGGTATTAGGTTGACAGACCGGTTAACTAACCTGTGCACCAGCCGGCGTATAGCTTTCTATTATTGTTGCAGTATTGATAAACTCAAACAAGTCACTCATGAACACATCTTACCATGTCCAGCCAGTCATGTTTACAATAACTCAGGACAATCAGCTCGCATTACAATAATATCATCCATTGTGCGTCAAACAATTTTAGTCAATTTTTAATTACACAACCCCATACAGACTCAGAGCTGAACAATTATTATTACTATCACATCACCATTTAATGACATTTCTGGATTTAAAAAAAAATGTAAATTTTACAGTAAAAATAAAAGTAAGTATTAAATCAATTTTCGTTTACTTACAAAGTGTACATTTGGGTCCAAAATATCCTCGTAGGCAGCCATTATTACATGTTCCGTCCTTACCACAGCTACCATCTTCGTCACAGTAGGGGCTGCACACTAAACAATTAAAACATACTTATCTGATCTATAACTTGTTTTCATTTTTGTATGCCAACGGTGATACATAGTGTCTAGTTTGTATTTTTTTTAAATTTATTTCTCAATGTGTATTTGTCAAATATTACATGTACAAATACTTGAACTGCTTCATGTTTCTCCAAGTAAGTACCCCGCCAGACACAATTGATTCATAGGGCTTTTTGTGGCCACGGTATACTGTGTCCATCCAGAGCCATTACAAAGTTATTTAGCGCCCCAGGGCAAAAGTTTCAGTGCCGCCCCCTTGCATACCGTAATTGCTTGTTAAGTGCTATATGTTCTATATTTAGACTACATTTGCCGCCCCCATGGAAGTGTCGCCCCAGGGCATATGCCCCCCTCTGCCCTCCGCTATGCGAAGGCACTGCTGTCCATCACCAAGTCCAGCCGGCTTTATTTCACCCCATTTAAAGTTCGTTACCCATCAGAGCTAGGTAGACTCATGGACAGCCTACAGACCCGGGAAAGAATCCTAGCTTTCACCTGGATTCGAAACAAGCCAATCGAACACGTTGCCGCTCGGAAACCGTATCCTTAACGTTAATCCAAGTAACGTTCGTTATGTATGCCAGTTTGGAATTTTCTAAACGCAATAAGCCAGTGTATAAAGAATGTTATACTTTGGATTAGTTTTATCACGACTCTATTAATTAAAATATTGCACTTCTGTCTAACATAATCATATGACTAACTATTCGTCATATAATCTATACTAAAGTATTAAAGTACTAAAGTAATGGATTATTAGTTTTGTGTAGTTGTTTTTATGAATACTGTAAAAAAAAAATAAACATTACATACATTTAAAACATGTGCTGCCGAAAAATCCTGGAGTGCAGCCGTATTTGCAAGTTCCGTTCATATAGCAATCTTCATTTTCTGCACAGCCTACATTGCACTCTATTAGTAAATGTATAAAAACACATTATATATATATATATATATATATATATATATATATATATATATATATATATATATATCCATTTGTCAAAACTACACTTGCTACCTATAACACTTAGGATAAAACTCAAAGTTCCAACAATGCTCTATAAAAGTAAAAACTTTCATGGTCAATCTCCCAAGTACATCAGATCTACGATCGAGCTACAAGCAGCAGAGAAAAGGTGACTGCGTTCAAACTAAGAGAAAAACATTTCAGATCACGTAGCACCTATGTGAGTAAATAAACTTCCGAACACAAATGAACAAGCTGACAAAATATAGCCATTTTTTTTTTAAACAAAATTAAAAACACTCTTTTTCGATATATTTTAATAGCATATGGTAAATGTACATAGCGCTATATAAATATGTCATTTGTAATTTTGTAATATTTACTTCAACCTATTAAGTAATAGTAACCAAATCTTTGAGGTATTTTTATATTCCACCATTTAGAGCTTCCTTATGTATGCGAATTTATTTGATAAATATTATGTAGGACGATAATAAAGTCAATGTTAACATCTTAACCGGAAAAGTAAAGTTTAGTAATCACTCTTATCTTATTTACTTATATATAAAGGACTATATATATATATATATATATATATATATACCGGTATATATATATTTCTCCGAAATTCCTTTGTGTCGAAAAAATTACATATGTTTTATGTAGGTAAACGAAGGACGATTGAAAGTAAATTGTAGTCTTATAGTTTGACAATAACATTTTTACACAATTATTAAACACCAGCAATTCAAGGTTGACGAAAATTACCGTGACTTTTATAGTCAGAATCCCGTTTTACGACCAAACTTATAGTAGAAATATTAAATATAAAACAAAATATAATAGAGAATAGTGAAACAAACAAAAAATTATAAAAAGAAGATGTTTGTTTATCCACCATTTAAACGGGCATAAAAGCTAGTATGTATATGTATATACTGAAAGAATGGGTTTGACAACATCACTTAATATCCCGCATCTAGTGACTTAACTGAAACATATATTCTCGTTAAGTTCAAAGAGTTAATTTATTATAACCAAACGTGTCCCAGACCAGTTTAAAAAAGACTGTTATAAATTCTCTATATATAATATATGCATATATTTATTTATAATATATTGTAAATGTCACTTTAAAATAAAAAAAGCATGTACTTATTTCAAAGTTTGATAGATATTACCACTACTAAAGTTACGCAATGTGATAAAACGCGGACACCTTCCACAACAAATAGAGCAATGTATTTTTGTATGAAATACTTAAGCATGACACTATGGTTTGATGGAATAAATAAAACGAATATCAACATCTGCTTGACATACCAAGAGCTACCACAACTTTCTCTTGCGTACATATATATAATATACATACATATGTATGTATATATATATATAAACATATTCTTGAAAACCGTGTAAGTTATTGATTGACCCATGTTAATGTCAATGGACAAAATCATTAAATTTCTAAGAGTTTAGTCTCTATAATATAAATTATTTCTGTCAATTGTAGGCCACCCAAAATAATATAAACCATGAAATCTCATAATTAGATGCTAACAAATACCTTAGCAATACCAAAAACGATTTAATAATGGGTTTATAAATTGCGAGATTATAAAGCCAATGAACTGCCAATGTCGACATTTTTTGGGGGAGTTTATCTTATGTTTTTATCAAGGAGATATTGATACAACAATGCATACGTACTAGTTGTGCAGTTATCCCCATAATAGCCCTTGTCACAGCCATGCTTGCATTTTCCATTCGCAAAGCATTCGTCACTCCTTGCACATTGTGGACTGCAAGCTGTTCAAATAACAACATAATGTATCTTTTTAAATTTTAAAATATATTTCATTCTAAATTCAACGTGAAAATGCGAATATTATAATACATTGTATTAAATAATTATTATCGGCTAAATATATTAACATCTCAGCTGCCGGGTTGTCTTATAACTCTTCAACTCTGTTACGTAAGGTTTTCCTATCTTGCCTTCAGCCAATGTATATATGTATATATACATATCTATATATTATATATACTAAAATATTTTTCTTACAAACATAATTGCTTTTCATCTAACATTAAAAAATATATAACTGCTCAAGCTAAAAGAGTTATGCATTTTTTTAAATAATTTAAAGTCAAATCTATATACAAAACAAATCCGTGTGTGTAAGTAAACCGATCCCCACTGGTCAATTTAAAAACATGTAAGTTTTGTGTCACTGATCTATGTAGTCCTATGTCTATATAGTGTCTAATAACTTTTCACACCGGGCATGTGTCTTCGCTGGCTAAGTGGTTAACGTATCGGACTGCCTTGCGCGTGACCTGAGTTCGATTCTCCAGTTAGTCTATATGCTACCTTTTTTCTACAATGTTTTGTCAATCATATTACCAAATACTATAACATACATGGACCGCTTGCTTTAGTATTTCTGCTATATGATGACTTGAAACACTGATGATCTGAATTTATAGTTATAATTTATAGGCAATCTTCTTCGCCTTGTCTCACCTTCTCTAAAACTTGACTTCACGTTGTAGTATCCCCCATAGCGTTATATACGCTATGCCTACAGTTTGTCGCATTTTCTATCCCCTTTTTTAATGTTGTATTTTACATACATATGTATATATATATATATATATGGGAATGTTTATGTCTTCATTTGAGAGAGGAAGCTGATTATTGACTTGAGATATTATTATTTTTCACCTTTGTTTGGTATTGAATCAATTTTCTAAAATCAAGGGCGCAATGTCTTAATCAACATATTTATCAGAATTCAACGAGCTATCCTTGATAGTGGATGTAACAATATATATGTATATATACTTTTTCTTTTAAATTCTGATATGTATAAATATATTCATCCATACGTGTTGTGCATTGAGCTCCGAAAAAGCCCTTGTCACAGCCAGACTTGCAATTTCCATTTAAATCACACTCCCCGTCGCCCGCACAAAAAGGACTGCACGCTGTTTAGAACAATGAAAATAAGCACAGATTGTGTAAACATGAAAACAAAAACATGATTAGATCTAATTATTTGCATTCAGTAGTAGTTTATAATCTATAAGAATGCACCTTGAGGTGCACATGAAAAACATAACAATTAAAAACTGATTTTATGTAGTTATGTGATGAACCTATAAAATAATGCTTGACTTAGTGTTAAGAGCTATGTTGAACAGCTGCTTATAAAAATGGTTAAATTATTGTTGACGAAATGGGAGAGGCATAACATTTCATGAGTGTCTCATATTAATAGCGCCCAACTCTCTCTCTCAAAGCGAGTTTTGTGGGAGGTACTAAGCTTAGACTGTTCTAAGAATCCACTCTCGTGCCGACCTCAAATTCTCAGAACGGCTAGGAAGAGTCTATTATTTCTCGTACAGGGGAGTTCATGTTAAAACTATCATTTTTATTATGAGTTTTGTAATTATACCATTATTTTCACCCCTCCTAGTAATAGGTCTGTTTCCCGCTCTCCTCCGCGAGTATTTAATGATTCGCGTTGTCTTCAAGGTAGTTAGTTTTGTAGATACTTTCCTTTGAGCTTGTTATGGACGCTTTTGTTGACACTATTTTATTATTGCTGTAAATACTACATTTATTGTACATACTTTATCGCCTGAATTAAATTATCAACAACATTTACACTGAAGTTTCCTCGTCAAGTTACTATTCTATTTTTGTTTCATTGTTTACAATACGATAGTAGCCTATATTTATTTACAACTACAACGTCAATTAAAGGAACTGTTAGAACGCAAATCTTGAGTTTGTGCCCAGGACAACAAGGAGAGCTCGTGTAATACTGAAATATAATTACACGGCTCTGACCACAAGGTGATTGTGGTAGTAACATGAGTAAAAGGAACACACACATGTTGCCTATAAAAAACGACAGTGATATTTTTATTTTACATTTTGGATTGATTTTATTTCAGCCATGCGTTGAACGGGAACGAACGAGAGTGGATACGGTTTGTAAGAAAGGTCAGAAGCTAAAACATACGGTGTGCGATCTGTGGTTTGTCGATATCGTATGCTTGTAAATAAAATGAAAATGACTAATGCAGAGAATAAAACGTCATTTCAAATATAATATGTTTTCATTATATCGCTTTTAATGAATCTATAGAGTGAATGAAGCCGTAGATAATGTAAAAATGGCCTCTTTCATAGTGGCTTACTAAAGCTATAAATAAAGTACGAGACGGGTAACGTAAAAATGTGCGTTTAGCGCCGATGGGCAAAACTTTAGATAAATAGGGTGACGACAAATGGTTATCTCAAATCTCAACACTAGCAATGTCTTAGGAGATCTAGCATACCAATTTATCAGAATTCAACGAGCTATCCTTGATAATGGATGTACAAATATATATTCTTGCAAACATATATTTGTATATATATATACATTTTCTTTTAAATTGTGATATGGATAAATAGATGCAGCCATACGTGTTGTTCATTGACCTCCAAAAAAGCCCTTGTCACAGCCAGACTTGCAATTTCAATTTAAATCACACTCCGGCCCGGCTTTAGGGTTTTTGGCGCCCTAGGCGAAAACAAATTTTGCGCCCTCATTAAAGTGCCGGGTATGGAACTTCGGAAATGTGTTTTAGTTAATAATTGTTAATTGGGCTATACCCAAAAAAGAATTTTATTTTATAACATTTGATTAATGACTGTGAAATGTAAATAAAACAGTTGAATCAAAAGTAACAAGGGCTTTGCATTATAGATTAATAATTAGAAATCTAAATTATTATTAGACAAGTTTAATAACATACAGTTTTACATTAGTATATTGGTTTATAGGCTTTATAATTGCATTATGTACAGTTCTCTTAATAACAAACAGAAACTAACAGTTGGATTACATATAGTTTTTCTGTTTTTATAACACTTAAAAAAATACACAAAGACTATATTCTACATGATATTGCTTAATATTGGATTAATGTTTTCTTAACTACGGTCCAAAAGTCACTTTTAAATTCTGATTAACAGTATTTATGCTCCTATAGCCTAAAACCGTAATGGTATTTTTCTTGCTCTCTGCTTAGCAAATTCTTGTATGAGGGCTTTTGAGTATAACTGTCTTGCTATCTCACTTTCAACAGAAATTTTCGCCAGACCCGCAAGTCTCTCCTGACATATTGTACTACGCAGATAGGTTTTAATTCGCTTAAGTTTTGAAAAACCTTCGTTCAGCACTAGCTACGGAAAGTGGCAACAACGTAAGCAGAATACGAAGGGTTACACAAATGTTAGGAAATCCATTTTCAAGATTCTGTTGGTAAATGTAGTTGAGGACTTTGTCAGGGATTGATACTGAGTCATGGAAATTATGAGATATTGTTCTTAGTTCAGAACACTGACGTACAGCAGCAATGTCAGATTCATTCCAACCTTCATCTTCTTCAATTGTTTATGTTTTTTCCAAGTTTTTGCACATCGACTTAACCTGTGATTTAATCTTGTTTTTAAGGTCGGGAATGTTGTACACAAATCCAAAGACACTAGATACTTTATTTAACTGGGAAAATCTTTCTTTTACCGCATAAGCAGCAACATAAAAATGGATCTTGAAACCTGCAATATTTACATATTCATCTGTTGATTCGTAAACAACCATGTCCTTCTTTTTTTTAATTCGGACCTTCTCTTTCTCAAATGCTGGTTCTATTCCATGCAACTTCTAATGCTACTTCATTAGCATCAACCATAACTCTATTGAACTCTAAATCACTTCTAGCAGTAACCAAAAACTCTTCGATTTTTTTTTCAGATGACTAACTGCTCTCTGACAACTCAAGTCATTTTCTTGCAGTATCTTACTAGTTATGTTTACTTGAAAGAAAATGTTGTGCCGTGTGACAATAAACTTGAAGTCTGAGATATTTTTAAGTAACCAAAGTGCTTCTACCTTTGCAATACTGCCACTAGATTCATTTAATGTCTTCAGAAATATCTTCGAAAGCATAACAAATATAAGATAACTGGTACCGCAGAGGTGTTAGTGCATCAATTCGACTGGGCCATCTTGTGCCACTTAGGGGATATAATGTACTCGTTTTCGTAATTAACAGTCTGAAAATGCACTAAAACAACAACTGCGCTGCCAATGCAAATATCTCAGCACCCTCACGACTTACGATTCACGAACTGACTTGAAGGTCACATCACTTCACTATGATATTCTGCTGCCTCATCGAAGCCAGAGTGTGACCGGGGAAGTGAAGGGTTGCCTTTTTTTTTGCACTCCGCTACGCACAGCGAGGTTGCCAAACCAAGTAGCCTACTGTTAGGGCATCTTTGACTATTTTCTAAGACAACTTAAATAAAATACCGTTCGCCTTTCATTACCTAGTTATCCATCTGCTTCTGCTAGTAGCGCGCAAAAGCACTAATATTTAATATAGTATATATTTTTAAATCCCCAAATTAAAAAAAAAATCCTAAATTTTGCGCCCCTTAAAATTTTGCGCCCTAGGCAGCCGCCTAGTTCGCCTATATGGATGAGCCGGCCCTCATCACACTTCCCGTCGCCCGCACAAAAATATATATTATTTGTGTAGAAAACTCTATGTTTTCCTATTATCTAAATATTTTTAGTACGTATTTTCTTTCGCCTTCCGACATACTCGGGAAATTCAATTATGGCTCTTTTGGCACGAAAACTAATATAAGGCACAGAGTTGTATTTGTGGTATCTGGTTTGGCTGAGTGTTGATTAAATTGTTACCCAGTCGTGGAAATTTGTTTTAGTATTACTTTAATCATGGTAAATATGTTCATTTATTAAGCTCTTTAAACTTTCATCGGTTGGTTTCAGAGTATTTGTTCTTAGGGAGGACAGAAGATTATACAAACGTAATTTAGATTAAATAACCAATTCACTATAAATATGTCATTCTTCGTTCACAAAGGCATTGTTATATTAAATGGATGTATATTGAAGTGTTTGTAAGTTTTTTTTCCTAATGTTAACAATTAAATTAACACTTTGAATTTTAAAGAATCAAGATTTAATTAATTATTAAAACCAAAGCTGCTTACTTGATGTGCATTTCGGACTATAAAATCCTGAAGTACAACCAAATTCACACTTTCCTTCTTTGTTGCAACTTCTGTTGCCTTTACAATTTTCACTGCAAACTAAGTGGTATACAAAAGGTATTATTTTTTTGATAATACATATACATTTAGAAATAACTTTAATACTAAGTTGTATACAAGAGGTAATATTTTTTTGATAATAGATATACATTTAGAAATACCTTTAATACTAAGGTAATATTTGTTTGATAATAGATATACATTTGGAAATACCTTTAATACTAAGGTAATATTTTTTGATAATAGATATACATTTAGAAATACCTTTAATACTAAGGTAATATTTTTTGATAATAGATATACATTTAGAAATATCTTTAATACTAAGGTAATATCTTTTTGATAATAGATATACATTTAGAAATACCTTTAATACTAAGGTAATATTTTTTTGATAATAGATATACATTTAGAAATACCTTTAATACTAAGGTAATATTTTGTTGATATTAGATATACATTTAGAAATACCTTCAATACTAAGGTAATATTTTTTTGATAATAGATATACATTTAGAAATACCTTCAATAGTAACAAACAAAATATATATAAAAAAAAAGGTTTATAAAATATTTAAAATATGTTTTTACTATTGTTACGTATGTCGGTCATAGATGAATGACGTAATAAGGCATTGACCTCTTAACAAGTGCGTATTAGAGTCCAAGGTTTGACCTTTATGCCCTGAGGGCAGTTTAAATCAAATAATTCGTTCAACCCCGAGGAAATTGAAAGTTAGATTCTGGATCGCAGATTGAAATGCGTATTTGGACCCTGTAAAATCTTCGATAATAGTTTTCTTTGTAAAGTCCCTACCTCCCTAAAGTTAGTTCAGTTTGAAAAATGGTAGAGAGAAGTCGCTATATTGATACTTGTATATTTTATGCCATTTAATGAAACTCTTATGTTGCCATCAGTTGATGCATTTATTTAAAGTTTATATTTAGTCTACAATTTAAATAAAATTGTTTATTCAACAACTGGAGTTGTTTGATCTATCGTTGTTGAGAAAGGGGTTGAAGATAATTATACCGAATATAACTACATTACTGCATAGACCTGTCAGTCAAGGAACCCCTAGCTTGGGCTACAGATTAGCAGAATCTAGAGACTTCTAATAAAGATACAACTATACATTGAATCCGATTTAACGAGTCGTAATAATAGTCATCATAGTGACAGTCCATAACACTATTGAATGAATTAGAAAAATAAAGTACCCAGCTCTGATAGGTACCTGGCCTTAGTTGGGGTAAAGTAAAGTAAGTTGTTCATTTGATGGCCACGCAATCACCTAGTATGCCGTGGCCACAGAAACTGGTGAATGACTTGAGTCCTACTCGATCTGCGTTATAATAACGGTTTGGAGCTAGAGCTTCGGTCGACTTAGTGATGGGCCAAACGGTTGGTTCACCATACTGATCGGCGCTCAATTGAGCGATCACTAAAATGATCCGGATTCGTTTAACGGATCGACGGATAACTTAGTAACCCCCCCCCCCCCCCACCCCATTTTTTGTGCATGTTGGCTGCCAAGGGGAGATAAAAACAACTTGGATCCCTTGTTGAAACGCCGTTTATTTTGTTTTGTTACTAAAAGCTATTTTCCCATTAACCAATTTAAATATAAACATAAAAAAAGAAATATTTATTCTTAATTGTCTAGTTGTAGGCTACTAAACTAATTATAGTTAAACGTTAGTTTTTAATTTAATCTATTATTGCTATAATTCCTTTTTTCACCTAATAATTTAAATTAAAAGGGTAAGTGTAAATTACCGTTTGGCCTAATCATATTGGCTATTTATAATGCAAAAAACCATCAACATTATTTACAATTACAAATAAGTGACCACTCGCATTCGTCATAAGCGCAAGAGAGCTTACGTGAGAGAGGCGGGGTCTGTGGATCCGGGTTTGACCAGGATTTAAAGTCAACGGTAGAAATCTAAATGGCAGAACGGTTATGTTTCTTGCGTGTCGTGCAAATAGTGTTGAAAATAAAAAATAAAATTCATTTATTCCCCTACAATTTAAAGCGCTCCAGTCAAACCAAGCTAAGCGCAAAATTCAATTTATGATTTTACAGACTATAACATTCAATTTATGATTTTACAGAATGTAACATTCAATTTATGATTTTACAGATTGACATGAATTAACGGCACTTTTCTGATGTATGTGGAAGGGAGGAGAGAGGCCACGAGGCCCCCCACTTAAATTTAGGAACAGGGCCCCCACATTCTAAATACGACCCTGGTGTTAATTACTAACAGTCGTGGGTTTATTTGGCATATTAATAATTTCTGTGAGGGTGGCTTCTGCAGCTTGAGTGCACTCGCGCACCTTGGACCGCCAGGAGGTGCGTTCCACAGCAAGGCCCTCCCCACGTTTTGTGGTCGATGCATGGCAGTAACTAGTCTTTTTTGCAGACGTCTTTAAATGGTAGACAAGGGCGACCTCTTTTTCTTGTTCCTGCTGCCAGCTTTCCAAACAGCAGCGCCCTTGGAATGCGTTCCGGACCAATCCTGTGGAAATGGCATATCCATCACATGCTCCTCTCCCTCAGGATTGAGTTCAGACTCAGCATATGGCTTCTCCTGAACACCTCCACAATTGTGACTCTTTCCTGCCATTTGATGTGGAGTATCCTACGCAGGCATCGCAGGTGAACGCTATTGAGCTGCTTTATTTTCTTAGCGTATGCAGCCCAGGTCTCGCTTCCATAGAGGAGTGTGCTAAGCACGCAGGCCTGGTAGACAGATTTTTGTCCTGTCAGTGAGGTGGGCATTATCCCATACTCTTTGGTTGATCCTTGCCAATAAGGATACTGCCTTGCCAATCCTGGTTTGTATTTCTTTTTCCAGGGACAGTTAGCGCGAGATGTTTCTGCCAAGGTAAGTGTAGTCCTCGACATCATCCAAAAAGTTTCGCTCAATGGAGATTGCTGGAAGGCAGTCTGTACCTTGCCTCATAATATTGACGATATGCTAGTGGTACTCAGCAGTGGAGTTATTATTTCGCAAGGTCATGTTCAGGAACCCGATACCCACACTGAGGGAACAAGTCTTTTAAAACTTGAGCGTCTGAATAAAACATTATTGCCAATTTGCTCTAGGATGCAATGTTTTAATCTGCAGTGGCGCGTAAATCTACACAAAAATACAAACAAATGAAAGCATAATGTTTTTAACTAACCTATGCACGTTAAATCTAACACTATAGATATTTTTTTATAGTAAATTATGTTATGTTTCTAATATATTAAAAGCAAAGTTATTTTATAATTCTAAGATATTACAACAAAATATTTTAACAAAGTCAAATTGTTTGCTTACGTGATGTACAGTCGGGACCAAAGTAACCCTGTTTACACTTTTGTGAACATACTCCTTTTTCATTACAACTGCCATCGTCCTCACAAGTAGATTTACAATCTGTTTGAACAAAACACGCTTTGTGGTAAGTATAGGAATATATTTCAATTCAAAATACTTTATACTTGTTTGAAAAGTTTGATTGCAAATGTGTGCAGAAAAAAATATATAAAGTTCAAAAGCAATGTGTATATTACATTAGAAACACTGCAAAATTCATAAAGTTATATATATATATATATATATATATATATATATATATAAAATAATAATAATAATATTGAAACACACACGCTCGTTATTTTCTCCCAATACAAATATAATTAGATCGCTAATTTGTGGGTGGGGTCTAAGAGTTAGTCATTCCACTTTTACTGCTGCTGTGCACTAATTTGACACTTCACCATTTAAGAAGATTAAATTTCACTCGTTTCTTGGAAGAGTATTCACCTTTATAGGGTAATACCAGTGGCGTATCCAGGTTTCGACGCTAATGGGAGCGAACTTTTAAGAAAAAATACCCATTTTTAGAAATTTTTCCAGATTAACAGAGAAACTACGAATTTGTACGTATCAAGTGTTATGAGAAAATCCTGTGCCTCAAAATACACTCACTGTATAATAGTGCAGTATTATTTTTTAACCATTCACGATTTTTACTAGCAAATATTAGTGATGGGAATTTCTGAAAATATGATTGCATCTACTGCTCACTTTCGGGATGAGTATAAAGTGTCGAAAAATATTTATAGAATCAATGCGAATGCTTCTAAATTCTTCTTCGTTTTAATTTTGAAAGACCAGATAAACCGCCAATATACACATTTTTATAGAGATTTAACAAGAAAACCGTAAAAACAAAGTTTTTATTATACTCCCTTTATTTGCAAACTAAGTTAACCATCATGTAATTAAATAATTGATTGACTACTGCAAATGAAACGTACAGAAAAAATATCTCTGTTGCAAATCTCAAAAATATCTCCTTACTCCGTATGAATTGTTCAAAAAATAATCGTAGCGCATAATTTTTTTTTTTCTAGCTTTGCGCCGAAAAACTATAAAAAGTTGCACAGGCATTTTTAACGCGAAATTAAAATATTTCTTATACTTTCCTTTTAAGAAATGAATATTGTCATAAGTGTAGTATTATTAAGTCGTTTTAACTGAAAATTTGATAGGATGTATTGTTAGGAGCCACAATACTGCTGTCCAAATTTCAGCTCGATCGGACCACGGTCGAAAAATCGAAGCCAATTTTTGCACCATTGACGATTGCAGACATTGCAACTTAAAATAAAGGTAGTAAAAAAAACTAAAGTTTCAACATTTGTTTTTACTGTATATCTATGTGTCAATTTCGAAATATGATACGTTATAGGAACGCTCTATTCTTTTCTAATGTTTTCCTCTCAGCTATTAACCCTTCCAGTACCGACCTACTTCTATCTATGCTGCCTTCAGTTCCGCTATATACGCGCCCGGGACTGTAAGGGTCAAAACACCACGCCCGATGGTTATATCCTTAGCAAACGGAATTTTTTTAAACAAATTATTTCTCTTCTTTTCTTCTTTCTTTTAAATTCAGTGGGTATCTTTTTTTGCGAAGTGCATGTGACCATGTTTTTGATCACTATACGTATACGGCCGAGAAGAAGAAAGCCGGCGGGCTTTAAGCTACATTATTAATTTTCGGCGAGTACACCAGACTTGAACCCCTTCTTTTGTTGAGAATGCGAGCGAGCATACTCTTTTGGGGCTCGGAGAACTAACTCTGCTATGTCCACGCACCACTGATACATAACCTTAAAAGTTAGGCAGAAACTTTTGGCCGTTCCTGTCCACTCTAAGTTCCTGCTTACGACCTGGTATACACTAGAAAAGGGGTCGGCAACCTAAGGAACGCAGAGCGATTTTCAATGGCACGGGAGAGACATCCAAGAGGTGTTTTGATGAAAACAAAAACAACAATATTTTTCAGTAATATTTATATAGAGTGAAAACAATTTCACGACATTTAACTATATGTACTTCCCCGTGTGGAGTTACTGATCTCCCATCGGGCGCCTCCCCAGGTGGCGGATCGGGGAAAGCCCTTCAGATATGGTAGGTACCGGGGAAATCAAATACCCGGGGCGGACCAAAATCAGTACCTGCTGCCTTGCAGGAAGTAGAGGGATCCACAAAGGCTAGGGAACATAACCCGAAAAAAGGCAGCTATCCTGAGAGCTGAGAGGGGAACTCCTCCCTAGACGGTTATGCGCTAGGCTAGCAACCTGCCATGTAAAAAAAACATAAAGCTACAGAAACAGCAACAGAAATATCCAAAAGCCAAACTATTATGGGAGCTCAGCTGAGGGTTGAGGCTGTGATGCCTGATATGACGAGGCGAGATGAAAGCCGAAAGGAAGTTTCTCCTCTGACACAATCCTTGGCGACCCCTCGAAAAGAAATCAGAATTGGAGCATGGAATGTACGCACCATGTACGAATCAGGAAAAACTGCCCAAGTAACCAAAGAAATGGTACGCTATAAAGTCAACATATTGGGTGTAAGTGAAATGCGGTGGACTGACTCGGGAATGGTAACTCTGGCATCAGGCCAAACCATAGTTTACTCTGGAAGATCTGACGGTCAGCATCAGGAAGGTGTAGGTATTATCATGGACAAGCAGACAAGGAAAAGTCTGTTGAGCTGGGAGCCAATTGATGCCCGAATAATCAGAGCAAGATTTTTCTCAACATATGCTAAGATTACTGTCATACAGTGCTACGCGCCCACAGAACAAGCAACAGAAGATGAAAAAGACATGTTCTATCATAACCTGCAAAGTCAGATAGATAAATCTCCTCGACATGATATTATGATAATCATGGGAGACCTAAATTCAAAGATAGGATGTGACAACAGTGGTTATGAGTATTGCATGGGCAAGGAAGCCATGGGGGAAAGAAACGACAATGGCCAACGCCTCATTGATATATGCCTAGAGAATGGCCTGGTTATAGGAGGTAGTATTTTCCAGCACAAGAATATTCATAAAGCCACCTGGACCTCTCCTGACAACAGGACAAAGAATCAGATTGACCACATTGTCATCAACCAAAAGTGGAGAAGAAGTATGAAAGATGTCAAGGCGATTAGGGGTGCTGACATTGGTAGTGACCATAACCTTGTCTTATGCAAACTCAAACTCAAACTAAAGAAAGCTACCAAAACTACTAGTTACCAACTCTATGACTCTTCCAAATTAAAAGATACACTAGTAAAAAACAGTTTTGTGTTGGAACTACAGAATAGATTCAGCCTACTAGAAAATCTTTTAGAGGACGACATTAACACACACTGCGATAAGATTTTAAATGTATACACCGAAACCAGTAGAACAACACTAGGACACAAAACAAGACAGAGAAAGGAATGGATTTCAGATGCCACATGGAGCCTCATAGAACAAAGGAAAGAGGCAAAGCGAAAAATGCTCACCAAAAATGGAGAAAGAACTTCAGAAGCTAGACAGGATTACAAAAGACTCAACATTAGAGTAAAGCGAAGTGCAAGACAAGACAAAAGAGATTATATAGACAACATGGCACTAGAGGCACAAGTAGCAGCTGATAAAGGCGACAACCAAACAGTCTAAAAAATTATTAAGTCCCTTACGGGAGGTCTAAGGAGCAAATCGACGACTGTTAAAGATAAAAACGGAAATAATCTGACGACAGAGAAAGACCAGCTCCAGAGGTGGGCAGAACATTTTGAAGATATCCTGAATAGACCGGACCCAGAAACAGAGGCTGTCATCACAGACACGGGTTTTGAGATTGAAGTGTCTAAAGGGCCCATTATGGAACAAGAAATAATAGAAGCCATTAAACAGACAAAAGGAAATAAGGCGCCAGGAGAGGATAGAGTTACGGCAGACATGCTCAAGTCCAGCCCAACCCTGTGTGCAAGAACACTTATAGGACTCTTTAATAAAATATGGGACAAAAAACATGTACCTACCTCATGGAAACGAGGAATTATTGTCAAAGTTCCCAAGAAAGGCGACCTAACCCTCTGTGAGAATTGGAGAGGCATAAACCTATTGTCTGTTACAGGAAAAATCTTTTGTAGAATCCTACTGATGAGAATGAGAACAGGAATAGAGAGAGTCCTACGTGAAGAACAAGCTGGTTTCAGAGCTGGAAGATCATGCAATGATCAAATTTTTGTCCTGCGTACCATAGTGGAACAGTCATTGGAATGGAACTCCTCTTTGTACATCAACTACATAGATTTTGAAAAGGCTTTCGATAGCATCCACCACCCAACACTTTGGACAATTCTGGAATCATATGGATTCCCAGGCAAAGTCATTAACATCCTGAAAGACATCTATACTGGAAACCAGTGCTGTGTACGCCATGAAAACCAACAGAGTGAATGGTTCCAGGTGAAAACAGGTGTCCGACAAGGATGTGTGATATCACCTGTTATCTTCTTAATAGTAATGGACTGGGTTATGAGGAGAGCTACTGCAGATAAACCTCGAGGCCTAGTATGGGGACTAACTTCCTATCTAGAAGACTGCGATTTTGCAGATGACATAGCTCTGCTCTCTCATTCTCAACCAGATATCCAGGAGAAGACAACAAGAGTAGAACAAATAGCCAAAAGTGTTGGCTTAAAGATCAACTCAGGGAAAACAAAAATCATGAAAGTTAAGACAAAGAGCTCTAAGAGGACAAGTGCCAATGGTGTGGAGGTGGAAGAGATTGAAAACTTCAAATACCTTGGCAGCTACATCTCTGCTAATGGAAGCATAGACATGGAAATCTCCACCAGACTAGCTATGGCAGCTCAGGCCTTCAACAAACTGGGGAAAATATGGAAGTCATCCTCTCTGCAACTAAGAACAAAACTGAAACTATACAAGTCAAATGTACGCTCAGTCCTTCTCTATGCTGCAGAGACCTGGAAGACCAATACCAAAATTGAAGGCCGCCTTAGAGGGTTTGAAGGTAGATGTCTCCGACGTATACTAAGAATCAGCTGGGAGGACCACGTCTCCAACATCGAAGTCCACCAAAGAACTGGAAAAAGCTTCATTATCGATGAAATAATGAAAAGAAGATGGAGATGGCTGGGTCACATCCTCCGCATGGACAAAATGAGGCTCCCAAGCAGCGCATTGAAATGAATACCACCAGGAAAAAGACGAAGGGGAAGGCCAATGGGAACGTGGAGGAGGACAATGGACGAGAAAGCAAAGGCCACAAATAAAACATGGCACGAAATCCGATGGCTCGCCCAGGATCGGGAGGCCTGGCGGAACTTTGTTGCTGCCTTATGCTCCACGGGGAGCGATAAAGACTAAGAAGACTTCCCTTGACAAAGGTATATATTAAGATAGATTGTTGGGCTTTTTCAGATGCACATCGAAGCACTCAAAGCGGAGTTTCAAGACTTTCAAATTGATTTGTTCATACCTAATCAAGCATAACTGGCTCAATCTTACTACGACCTTCTTAGATGTACATGCCTTATTTTTTTAAGTATAGGGATATTGGCATATGAAAACGTAGCCAGTTGAATTTTAAAGCTTAAATGAAATGGGCATCGAAATGTGCCAAATTGTTTGAAAGATAAACGCCCCAAGGTTGAATGGACAAATAATTAATGAAGGAAATGTTTACTAACAACTATTTAACGTAAATTAATTTTATACCTCTAATAATTAAATCTTGTAATGAATACCACAACGCTATTTTATGTAAAGAAATAATAATTAGTCAGAAATAGTTGTTATATTACAAAACATTACATTTTGGCATCACTATTGAATCAAATTTAGAATTTTTATTTTATTTAAAGGGAGATGATTATATATTTGTATTTCCGCTCATATTTATTATTTTATAAAAGATTAAATGGTCTCACAAAATATAACTTTAAAATGACCAAACTGTCAAAAAGTTGTTGAAAAATGTATAAATATTATATGACTAATATAATAAATGCACATTTTCTGAGCATTACATTTACTACCCAGTTTGTGTGATTACTATGTATCAATTCCGCTAAATGTAGTTATAACAGAAGTAAAAAAGAAATAATTAAAAAACATCTCAGTTAGACTGAGAACAAAATAATAATAATATAATGAATGTAATCCGTTGATAGATATGTATCTTGACAACTAAATGATAGCCTTTACAAAATAGTTACCATAAATGTGAAAGTTTGGTAATAATTTTTTGTATTTGGTATAAATGCTAGTAAAATGGATGACAATCACATACACATTATTTTTTTTAAATTAAAAGTAAAACGCTTTAACGATTTACTCTACATAGTTCCTTTGCTTTTGGCCTAGCTACGGATTTAAATTACTTACTTGTCTTATAAGAAAACAAGTATAATAAAGCAGGTTGACTTATAAGCTGTTGGCACGCTGAAATATTTAGAAATCCTAGCTTGGCACACCATTAGCAAAAGGTTGTCGACCCCTGCTAGAGTGTGACCTTCACTTTGTATCCAATTAAAGTACCGTAAAATAAATTAACTAGATCTAACAAGGTTCACTAATTATTTTGTAACAAATTAAATTGTAGAAATGCAATTTAAAAAAATAAATATTAGAAACAGTATAAATAGTGCTACATGGTTTGTTATAATTATTTAATTATTTTAAGTTATAAATATCGTTTGAAAGGGCATTGAACAGGCTTTATTTTAATACCAAATTTATTATTATACGTCAATATTTCATTTTTCTATGACACTTACTATCACTTAGAACTAGTCAGACAAAAAAACAAGAGTTTCGAGAAAAGACGTTTTAAAGTTAATGCATTTGAAAATGTCTAAACTCTATAGCAGCCAGTTACTAATACGCAGACAGATGCACTCTGACAATGTTAAGACAATACCATTACTAGTATAATTTTCTTTAGGAACCCCCTAGGACCTTTGTGCTACACACACGCACACACAGTCAAATACAGACTACACGTACATATTAATAATTGTCGATTAATTATTTGTTTCATGTACATAAGAAATTAACTATGATCGTATTTATTATATTATAAATGACCCTCCCTGTTCGTATTGTAAATATACCTTGAGTTAGATGTAAAATAAAAAAGAAATAATAAAAAACTACCAGTCATGTTTTTATTTTATTCCTTATTTGATGTAATTGCGCGCAAATAAAAATTTAAAAAATGAAATCTCTTTATGTTTACTGTTTAAAAACTTATTACGCGGTAACTGCCCTTGTATATTACTTGGATTAGACGTTATCTTGTTTTCCAGCTGACCCGTGTGTGGAACACTCGAATCGGCCCTCTTGGATCCGCCCCCTTCTGACCCGTCATATTGGATACCACTTAAAACACTTAATTTACTTAAATTTTAAAACGTTCAACCCTAGTAAGTAAAAAATTACACGACAAACATTAAAAGATACAACCATTTACGTATATCAAACTGACTTTTAATAGTTAAAGAGATGTTTATTAGGCAGTTATACATTTAAAAGATACACATTTAAAATAGGTAAGTTAATAAGGAAATAATGATGTTATAGTAAGTCAACCATTACACTTCATTTAACGATTAAACAATTTAAATTATTTAAATTGAAAAGAGAAATATTTAAAAAAGGAATACTCGAAATACACATTCACTAAAATAATGTACATTCGGGTGAACACTCACAACCAAGTTAAAGACCATCTGGACGAGAGAATAGTTAAAATATGCAACATTTATGTTTAAAAGTGTTTACAGAGTGCACTGATCATGCTAAAATAGCATAGATAGAAACGCTATATAAATAACCAATTTAATTTTTATTTGATTTAAATTTAAACGAGTTAAGTAAACTGTATTTACATTTATTATCAATAAAAATTAAATGTAGACTTATATAATTATAAAGTATATAAATAAAAGGATTGACCTTACTGTACTAAGTGCCTTATTGCAAAAATGTAAAAACCTGACCACATGGACGAAAAAAAAGATTTCATTGATAACTCAAAACCCATTAGTGCAAAAAGTTGACCTTTAGCTCTGTACTAAGTGCATTAGTGCAACAGCTGAGAAACTAAAAATGTCTGAAATGTTACATCATCGTGACGAGCCAGATGCCGTAGCCGAGATTCAGGTTGGTGGATAAGTAAATTTTTGACCAGGGCTGTTTCGGTCAGCAATGCGTAAAATGCACTTAGCCAAGTGCAACTAATGGAAACTGACCATAGGGCCAGTCAAATCCAATTACCTGTACACCGAAACTCTCAGCCAATGCGTTACCAGAAGTAATGTTTAAATGGGTTTAGACAGTGTTGTCTTTTAAGATGATACTGATAAATACAGGTGTGGTCAACACACGCTATATATAGTCCGAGGCAGATTGCTAAATTTCACTTGTTCTAGCATCGTAAATCTACCCTTGTTCCAGTTTTTGTGTCTTGGTCGCTGCTATATACAGAAAAAAGGTAAGTTATTTTTTGCCTTTATATCACAATATGTTAATTTAGTTTGTATCATTATATAGATAGGTGGTGGCTTTATTTTTAACCTGCTTACAATATATACATAGTACTATTATTAAACATTTTATAAGACAAGCATTTATTTATTCCAGATCTTGTGACCGCTTCCTGTTTACTGATTTAAATAAACTATACTGTATATATGAATTGATTTAAATAAAGCTTTTTGATTGCTATTGAATGTATATATGTATTGCTATAAATAAACTTTTTGTTTGATGTACATACTATGATAGTATTATTAAAAATAAACTTATTTAATTGATGTACGTACTATGTCTATATAATACTATGAATAAAATCACATAATAACTTAAACCTATTTTTGTTTTTTTTCTATATGTTGTACTGTTGTACTGTTGTAGTGTTGTACTGTTGTACTTTATGTCGTACTTTTGTTTATTGTCAATAAATAAGGGAAATGCTTAATCAAACCGAAATATTATTATTAAACATTCTTAAATTTAAAAAATCACGTGTTAAAATCATGTGTAAGAACAAAATAGACGTCATCTTATTTAAAAAAACCTTTACAATATAATTATGGCTATAAAAATACAAATTAGTTAATTAATAAGGTATAAAATAGAGATAATTACTATTTCCAAGTAAGTAAACATGTAAAAGGTATATAAAAGGTGGCCTATTTAGTGCTAATTTTGGGTCTTAGAAATTAAAAAACACCTCTTTACAAGATAATTATGGCTATTAAAAAAAAAAATAATTATTTAATTAAGTATAAAATACAGAAAATTACTCTATCCCAATAAGTAAAAAGGTAAAAAGTATATAGAATGTGGTCTATTTAGGGATAATTGTAGCCCTTTGTAATTAAAAACAGACCCATTCACAAGCTAATTATGGTTATTAAAATTATAATTAGTTAGTTAATTAAGTATTAAGAAAAAACAATTACTATATTCAAGTAAGTAAAATTTAAAAAAAGTAAAAAAAATGTGGCCTATTTAGTGATATTTAGGACCCTTGGTAATTAATAAACGCCCCTTTGCAAGATAATTATGGCTATACAAATTAAAATTATTTAATTAATTAAGTATAAACTTCAGAAAAAATGACTGTATCCCAGTAAATAAATGTGCCCCTTATTAGAGAATGCTTGAAATGTGATAATTACGGTCCTTGGTCATTAAAATCGCTCCTTTACGAGATAATTATGGCTATACAAATTATAATCAGTTAATTAGTTAAGAATAAAATTAAGATTATTACTGTATCAAAGTAAGTAAATGTGCGTTCCTTTCATGATAATTGTTGCTTGAACTGTGATAATTACGGCCCTTAGTAATTAAAATCGTCCCTTTACGAGATAATTATGGCTATACTAATTATAATTAGTTCATTAGTTAAGAATAAATTAAGAAAATTACTGTATCCATGTAATTAATAAGGTAAAAACGTATTAAAATGTTGTCTATTTAGTGATAAGTACGGCCCTTAGTCATTAAAAAACACCTGTTTACAAGTTAATTATAACTATAAAAATTATAATACGTTAATTAAGTATAAAATATAGACAATTAATGTATGCCAGTAAGTAAAAAGTAAAAAAAGTATATATAAAAAAAAACGTGGGATATTTAGTGCTAATTACGACCCTTAGAATTTAAAAACTTTTCCTTACACGCTAATAATGGCCATATAAATTTCAATTATTTAATTAATTAAGTATAAAATAAAGAAAACTACTGCCTCCAAGTAAGTAAAAATAACCCGTACACATCAATTATCGATTTAAAGGTGCTAATTAGGGCAATAAACACATTAAACTTTTTGAAAAAAGCCTTTTACTATTGAAAATTATAAAGAACACTATAAAAGTGATCAATTAATTAGTTATAAAATTTTAGAACCGCTAAACCTCAGAAAGACCCTTATAAAACAATGGGAGAAAAAAAATGACATGTGTCAATCATTGTGAGACAATGGGAAAAAATAATACCACACAAAAATAATCACATGATCAAATCACGTGCTAACAAAATAACACGAGGAACCGCCATCTTGGTGCTCAAAGCACGTGTAATACCACAAAATAACAGCGCGGTCACGGGGTCACTAGATCATGGCCGGTAACGGGGTCACTAGGTCATGGCCTGGTCACTAGGTCACGGCCAATCGTGTAACAACAAGACAAGACGCCATCTTGGATGACGTCACTTCCGGTCGGGGTCACTTCCGGTACAACTACTTCCGGGGTCAAAGATCAAAGGTCACGTTAGGGTCACCCTCACCCTCAAATGATAATCGAAAAGACCATCCTATACTACTCTGGTGGTACCATGCAGCAGAGTTATTTTATCACAAGGTCATTCCCAGGACCCTGATACCCTCACGTAGGGAAAAAGTCTTTTAAAACTTGAGCGTCTGAGTTAAACATTATTGCCAACTTGCTCTTAGTTTCAATGTAAAAATACATTTTAAAAAACATCTGCGGTGTGTTCCTAAAACTACAAAAAAACAACAAATAAAAACAAAATATTTTTTCTAACGTGAACAAAACAGGGACTTCAGAAATATAACTTTTTTCGTTTGCACGTTAAATCTAACTCTATAGCTATTATTGTAGCTAAATTATTTTATGTTTCTAAGATATTACAACACCTTTATTTAAAACATAGTCAAAAAGTATACTTACGTAAAGTGCAGTCGCTACCAAAAAAACCCGGTTTACACGACATCAAACATGTTCCGTCTGCATCACAACTGCCATCCCCACCGCAATTAGGACTACACGCTGGAACAAAAGAGGCTATGCGTTAAGTATAGGCATATATTTCATTTCAAAATACTTTATACTTGTTTTAAAAGTTCGATTTCAAATTTAAAGCGAAAAAATATATCAATTAAAAAAACAATTTGTATATTATATGAAAAATACTTCATAATTCTTAAAGTGTATTGTCACATTTTAACAGCAACCAGTAGTATTCACAACACACACCCCGTATTTTGTGGGAGGGGCTACAATTCTTTATTTTGTTGTCTTTTAATGTCATATAGTGCAAGCATTTATTTTTACTTACAAAAGGAGAGCAAAATTCTGGGATTTTAAATGCAAGCAGTGTGCAACATCTGGGAATAGTTCATTATTTAACTTACTGGAGAAATCCCCTTAAAACAATCGTCTTTTATTATGGGCTACGTAATATGTATCAACATTTTACCCTTCTCGTAGTGGACTTATCTCACCGCTCTTCTTAAGCAGTATATAATGCCCTTGGGTGTTGAAAAAGGTTTTTAGGCCGTCTGATAAATGACGCTTGTGTTAGCCTTACTTTACTGTCGCTGT
Source organism: Anisus vortex (assembly GCA_949126835.1). Classification (NCBI taxonomy): domain Eukaryota; kingdom Metazoa; phylum Mollusca; class Gastropoda; family Planorbidae; genus Anisus; species Anisus vortex. The sequence continues at coordinate 19,374,277 of OX421503.1, forward strand.
GCATAGTAATTTTATTGTATACATTTACAAGAATTTGCTTTATTTCTGGATTAAAGATTCTACTGAATGAACAATTTACACTCTCGTTATTATTGTTACGTTACTGAATCGTTATTTGCAAAAAAATATATATTTAAAACACCAAGTTCGGAATACCAATATCTACTAGTGCTGGTTTAGTGAAGGGACTGTACGACTACAAATTCTGAGTTAGCACCCAGGGAAAAAAAGGAAAGAGTGTATCGATGAAGAATAAATATAATTAAATACAACGTCAACCCTAGGACGAACGAGAATATAGAACATCATCTACACTACTCGGACCACTAGAACATAGTGGTCGTAACATTATATATACATATATTGTTACACATTAATAGCGCCCAGAGCTATCTTTCAACGCGACTTTTTGTGGGATGTACTAAGTTTGGACCATTTCCTTTCATGATTGTCATTTGTGTCTACTTTAGTGACGACTGCAAAAATTGTAGTAATCCACTCTTGTACCGACTTGGAAGTGTGATGAGTCAGACTATAATTATTTAATTGCTTAGTTTTTGTTTAGTTGTGATTACCTCCTCTTTGAAAACTGGTGGTCACAGACCTTTCAGTGACCCTAGGTGACCCTTGTCCAATTTACCATGTGATGTGTAAATGTATAGTTTTTAGAGTTAGAGAGTAAAGTGTATTGTTACGTCCACAATCCCCTTGTGGCCAGAGCCGTGCAGATATCGTTGATAATTATCGTTTGTCCTAGGGTCGACTTTGGTTATTATTATTTATATTTCAGTATTACACGAACTCTCCTTATGGTCCTGGGCACAAACTCAGTATTTGCGTTCTAACAGTTCCTTTCCTTGACTTGGAGTAGTAAATAAATATTATAGTATGGTAAACAAAACAACAGAATAGTAACTTGACGAGGAAGCTTCGGAGTAGATGTTGTTGATAATTTAATTCTGGTGATAAAGTATATACAATAGATGTAGTATTTACAGCTATAATAGAATAGTGCCAACACAAGCGTCCATAACAAGCTCAAAGAAACGTATTTACAAAACTAACTCTTTGCGAAAACTCTGCAGAATTTGACTGCTTTTTTTAAGACAACGCGAATCATTAAATACTTTTGTGGTTGTGCGGGGGACAGACCTATTACTAGGAGGGGTGAAAATAATGGTATCATTACAAATTTCATAATAAAAATGATAGGAACTCCCCTATACGAGAATAATAAACTATTCCCAGCCATCCCGAGAATTTGAGGTCAGCATGAATCCCAAAATTACCAAGAATCTTTCGCCTTCGTACTAAAAGTCAAGGAAATGGAAAAATTAAGCCCCGCCCACAAAATCTTGCGTAAGGAGAAAAAGAGAGAGGGGGGGGGGGGGAATAAGAATAATTTGGAACCACCAATATGTGACAGTACCGAGTGACTGGTTACGTTTTGCTTTTCTCAAATTAAATATTCTTTGATGGACTGGTATTGAGCTAGGTGTTATGATGAATTAAAAATTTGTGTAATTGTTCCTGGCGTCTTTCTAATTCCTTGGATGGAAGTTTGGGCGAAAGAATACGGATTTTTTAAGCGAACTACGCAGTATTTGTGTTAAAACCGCCCATCCTAAAGAGCGAGACGTAACGGAATAGTATGCACATTTGTTTAGGGTTATACCATTAAGTGGTGTACATGTGGTATTATGTTAATAATGTTATGAAATCATTCTTTATAATAGACAGAAAAGGGGAAAACACAAGTCTCTCCCCATTAGTTCCGGCCATTCCAAATAGAATATAAGATAGAGCAGGGGCGCTTAAAAACTAGAGAGTCGCCTGATGACGTTCGTGTATTCTAATCTCATTAGGCTTGTATATAGTTATTAATATCGTTTGAATCTTTCTACGATGTTTGGGTTCACACTACTTGTATAAAATTGTATTAAATATATTTATTTATTAACCAACTACTTTGCATTGACTCGTTGACTCAAGTTTCAACTGTATGTCCTAAATGTTTGATCAATGTACAATATCGCCACGAACTAGAATAATTATCATCCTAAAGGACTCATTTAAAATTGAATTACTGTTGGAAGGAACTGTCAGGAGTCAATAATTTAGTTTGAACCCTGGGCAAGGATCAGTGTACGGATGAAACAAAACTACCAATGAGTTAACCCTAGACGACAGACTGACGAGTGCATTTTCGTACAGGCTACGATAACCACGGGATAGTGGTTATCACAGTATATATATATAGGCCCACGTGTATCTATAATACATTTGTATACTCCCCTTTATTGTTTGAGTGTCTTTGGTTGATATTATCCTCAGGCCTGAAGCATTTTACTTGCGTATCGAAGTTCCTGGGTTCGAATACTGCTGGAGATTAGAATTTACTCCCTCTGGAATGGAGCTAGTCTTTGTTTGTACCCAGCTTAGATGGGTAGGCCGAACTGGTATTATTCTAGGCAAAGTAAAAGCTGTTGGGCACTGTGTTGGCCTAACAATCCCTATAGTATGCCATGTTCACCACCCCTACGGATCACTTTTGTGCATCCATCGGAAATACTATACATTTTGATTAATACATATTTGCATGATTTGATAAGAAGAGGAATATCACACACATAGACACACTCACATGTATATAGAGTTACTTTGTGTTTATATAGAGTAGTTAGAATTAAGTTATTCCCAGATCCTGTATATAACCTTTTTTAATCTACATAGTGAGACCATCTTGATTTATTTTAACAAATGTATGGGTTTCATTTTTACCAGTGTTGAATGATTCGTATTAAAAAAAAAGACGATTACCGTGACAAATCTGCGGAAACGAAGGTCAAGTGTAAACCCTAGCACATACGTGATCAAGCTGAGTTAATTAGCTTCACCTTCATACACCATATAATTTAACTTAGGATATAACGAGTCCTAAGTATACACAATATGATTTAGAATACTTACTGTCATTGCAAGTAGATCCAAAATATCCTGGTGAACAGCCAGAGTCACAGGTTCCTAGTTCATCACATTTCCCTTCTACTATACAATGAGAACTACACTCTGTAATAAACAAAACTTTAATTTTTAAGAAACATTAACCCTTTAATAAACATTATGTTAGTGTCATTTAAAAACGTATGATTGTATATTTTTTTTTGTGTCTCTGGCTAAATAAAAAATATTAAGCGTATCATACGATTAAGTACCAAAACAGAAGAAAAGATCGAATTACCATTGTTTCTAAAACATAAAAGAAATGTAAACTAAATGTTATCAATTAAACAAAAATATATTTAAAAAAGTAAAATAATGAATTTTAAGATAGTGCATGCATATTATTATATATTGTTGCGACCACAATCCTCTCGTGGTCAGAGCCGTGTAAATGTTGTTGATAATTCTCGTTAGTCCTAGGGTAGACTTTGGTTATTATTTTTTATATTTCAGTATTACACGAACTCTCCTTATTGTCCTGGGCACAAACTCAGGATTTGCGTTCTAACAGTTCCTTTCCTTGACGTTGTAGTTGTAAATAAATATAGGCTACTATCGTATTGTGAACAATGAAACATAAATAGAATAGTAACTTGACGAGGAAGCTTCAGTGTAAATGTTGTTGATAATTTAATGAAGGTGATAAAGTATGTACAATAGATGTATTATTTACAGCAATAATAAAATAGTGCCAACACAAGCGTCCATAACAAGCTCAAAAGAAAAGTATCTACAAAACTAACAGCCTTGAAGACAACACGAATCACTAAATGCTCGCGGAGAAGAGTGGGGAACAGACCTATTACTAGGAGGGGTGAAAATAATGGTATCATTACAAAACTCATAATAAAAATGATAGTTTTAACATAAACTCCCTTGTACGATAAATAATAAACTATTCCTAGCCATTCCGAGAATTTGTGGTCGGCACAAGAGTGGATTCTTAGAACAGTCTAGGCTTTAGTACCTCCCACAAAAGTTGCGTTGAGATAGAGCTATTAATACATGACAATATACATTTTAATAAACGAGTTAGATCTATATTTAATTTTCTCTGCACAGCGCTAACTGTATTATGAATTAATTAACATGAACCGGAAACAAGCTTATGTATTTCTTTTTATATGATATATATACATCTGAAAAATTTAAAGGTGAACAGTCAAAACAGTTCAAAGTAAATATTCATATGTTTTTATTTATTACAAATTGTATGCACTGAGCTTAGACTGAGCTATATATACACAGAGTGTCTAAAATCGGCCATTGGCATACGTACAACTTATTTATACAAGTTAATGTTCGCTTTTCCGACATTTTTATCTTTTCATTTTAAGTAATTGATCACTAAATGTATGTATACATGTATGAGTAACTGTATCGTAATGCAATTGTACTATATTGCAGCAATATGCATCTCAACTAGGGGTTTGTAATATTTGTTGTCATTGTATCGTATACGTGACTATGTAACAACAAGATGGACCACATCTTCTAAAAATTAATTCAAATACAATAATTATTTTATCTAAATGCCAACCAAATTTAAACAATGCAGGCCACTAAAAGGCGTGGTGGGCCCTCTTGTGGTCATACGGGCTCAAATTGATCACACTTAATCTAAGCCATTATGAAGTAAGTAAATAGTTGATGTTTTTTTCACGTTTTTTTATAGGCCTACCCATAAATGTATGTATATTAACCTAATTCAGCATTATTTAAAAAAAATGACAATTTTTATAAATACGAGAGTCAATTACATGTTTTGTTGCTATTTGTATTGTGTTGTTGTTTTGTGCCTTTTTTACCAGTCATGCGCTAAAATATTATCTATGACATTATATAGGCAGGTCTACATTGATCTACTACGGACAAATAACAACAAAAAAATGAACAAATTTATTGCAAACATTTGCTAACTTGAATTGCAGTCGAACTAAAGTAAACAATTTGCTTAATTGAAATGCTGTCATAACTATTGTAAACATTTGCTTACTTGAATTGCAGTCAGAACTAGTGTAAATATTTGTTAACTTGAATTGCAGTCAGAATTATCATCATATCTAATTACTGTGAGTATGTTTATATGTTTATATATATATATATATATTTACTTTTGTCCCGATTAATATATATATATATGTATGTTTGTTCGCTATAGGCTCCTTAGCCGTTTGACTAATCGGGACAAAAGTTAAATGTATAAAGTGTAAACGTACTCCAAAAGATAATTTTATTTTATGACTTATAATCATGAATGAGTTAATTTTATAAATAAAAAAAAGTATATCCAGCTATACAAATAAATATAACCGTACATAGCAAATGGCCGTTTCCGTTTATTTACTATACTAGTGGTTATGCCCGTCAAAATGACGGATAAACGAAAGACCACAATGTGCTTTGTTAAGAGAGAAAGCCAAAAGACTATTGCAATACAAACTGGAGTGAGAACGTTCTTTTCAGTATTAAGTTTTTGTTCTTTTTCATTGCTTCTGGTTGCCCTGACCCTGGCATATGTATAACAATTGTTACTGTCAAACTTCTGGCATTACTGTACCCATGGGCCTCAAAGACTGGCGTAGTGTGTAAACCGCCGATACATTCCCATTAAGAATATAACGGCGGGCGAACGCATGGGGGACAGCCCCCGCAGCGGGTCCGAGATCCATTGCAGTGCCGAGAGGCCATGGAGTCTCGGTGGAGAGGAAGCAATGATCGCTGCAATCCAGTCTCGAGAACCATCCGGTGCCTGGATGTCTGTACCTATAGTATAGGATTTGTGTTATCGGGTGACATTGCAGGTATACGGGCGAGCCACCACAATAATGATCTTTAGGGGAACCGCAGTGAACGTTATATTAAATTTTTGGATCAAAATAGCCACTGGTAAATTAAATAGAATATCTAGAATAATTTACAATTTACTAATAAAAGAAAACCTATTTGAAAAATGAAAATGGTCCGCCACAATTAAATTACAATTAGATTATTTAGGCCTTGGCTATATGTGGTTAGAGCAATACACACTTGACATTCGAATTTCACAAACAATAATTAACACAAGAAATAGAGACCAAAGTATACAACACATATATGATACTATGCAAAACAGTTATAAAGGAAAGTTATATAACGTCATAAAAAGTGAACTCGAAAAAAAAAACTTAAAAATATTTCTATATCAGACCAAATATAGAAAAAATGTCGGAACTGTTAAATTTAAGATCCTTTAAGGTATTAAAAAAACCTTAGTATTTTTTCAAAAGAACTTTTGTCTGCATTTAAAAAATAGGTACACGAATGAACCAGCTAAGCAATTTCTAAAAAAGTAATAATAATGTAGGTATGTCTTTGTAAATGAGCAAATATGAAATGGTGCGATATAATAAAATACTTAGTCGAAAGTATTGAAATTATTTATATAAGTGTGTGTATGTATATGCTTCCATTAAATTTACATTCTGTCAATTTGTTAATGTGTCCTAGTAATTAAATATATAATTAAAAAGAAAATAATAATAATATTGATCATCTTCTTTAAAATGGATGTTTAATGAATAGTACGCTTTATATATATTTATGATATTTTGGGTTACTCGTATAAATGTGGAATATCTATTGTTAAAAAAAAATGTGTATGAGAGTAGCTGTTGGTAGTTGTTTTATCATTTAACGTTTGATGTATGTTCATTAATTAATTGTACTATATATTTATGAATTATTATCTTTTGACTGCCTTTATTGTACCTATGTACTATGTGGCAAAATAAAACATTGTTCATTGTTATTGTGGTGGCTCGCCAGTATACCTGCACTGTCACTCAGTAGCACAAATCCTATATGCCTACTATAGGTACATGCATCCAGGCACCGGATGTTTCTCGAGACGGGATTGAAGCGTCCATTGCTTCCCCCCTCCCCCCAACCAAGACCAGTGGCCTCTCGGCAGTGTAATGGACCTCGGACCCGCTGCGGGGGCTGTGCCCCATGCGTTCGCCCGCCGGTGTATTCTTAATGGGAATGTGTCAGCGGTTTACAAACTACGCCAGTCCTTAAGGCCAAAATTCTTATGCATATGCCAGCGTCAGGTCGACCAAAAACAATTAAAAATAACAAAAACTAAATACCGAAAGAGACATTCTCAACCCTGTTTTATTAATACAAAAAGCAAGAAAAAAAATTGAATACCGAAAAAAAAAATCTTTCTCGCTTTAGTTTGTATTGTATTATATTATTGTTAATTTAATATTATTAATAACAAGTCAAGTCAACACAACTGTTCGCTACATTTTAATGACCAGAGGGTTGACATAAAAAATTCGTATGAATATGCCAGGGGGTGACAGGTCACTTCATCCCCAGACAATTAATCCTGGTCACGTTTTCCCTGTCACTTAATCCTCGAGACACTTAAGCCCCAAACACTTATCCTCAGACACTTAATCCTTTCTAAAGCATTATGTGGCTGACAATTTTAGCAGTTGTCTTATGGTAGACTTAAGGGCCTCCTATTGTGACGATATATTATACTAATTAACAGAACATTAATTGATTTCTACGTTTCAAGATAAAAGAAAATAAAAAAGGTCAAGGGGATAAAGTTTCGTCGTCGTTTATCTCAGTATTGCCCCTGGCTTGATTGCTCGACAATGTTTATTTAACTTGGTCACCGGTGGCTTGATTGCTCGGCAATGTTTATTTAACTTGGCCACCGGTGGCTTGAATGCTCGACAATGTTTATTTAACTTGGCCACCGGTGGCTAGATTGCTCGACAATGTTTATTTAACTTGGCCACCGGTGGCTTGAATGCTCGACAATGTTTATTTAACTTGGCCACCGGTGGCTTGATTGCTCGGCAATGTTTATTTAACTTGGCCACCAGTGGCTTGATTGCTCGACAAGGTTTATTTAACTTGGCCGGCTTCATTGCTTGACAATGTTTATTTAACTTGGCCACCGGTGGCATGATTGCTCGACAATGTTTATTTAACTTGGCCACCGGTGGCTTGATTGCTCGACAATGTTTATTTAACTTGGCCACCGGTGGCTTGATTGCTCGACAATTTTTATTTAACATGGCCACCGGTAGCTTGATTGCGCGACAATGTTTATTTAACTTGGCCACCGGTGGCTTGATTGCTCGACAATGTTTATTTAACTTGGCCACCGGAGGCTTGATTGCTCGACAATGTTTATTTAACTTGGCCACCGGTGTCTTGATTGCTCGACAAGGTTTATTTAATATCGCCACCGGTGGCTTGATTGCTCGACAAGGTTTTTTTAACTTGGCCACCGGTGGCTTGATTGCTCAACAATGTTTATTTAACTTGGCCACGGTGGCTTGATTGCTCGACAAGGTTTATTTAACTTGGCCACCGGTGGCTTGGTTGCTCGACAATTTTTATTTAACTTGGCCACCGGTGGCTTGATTGATCGACAAGGTTTATTTAACTTGGCCGGCTCGATTGCTCGACAAAGTTTATTTAACTTGGCCACCAGTGGCTTGATTGCTCGACAAGGTTTATTTATCTTGGCCACCGGTGGCTTGATTGCTCGACAATTTTTATTTAACTTGGCCACCAGTGGCTTGATTGGTCGACAAGGTTTATTTAACTTGGCCGGCTTCATTGCTCGACAAGGTTTATTTAACTTGGCCACCGGTGGCTTGATTGCTTGACAAGGTTTATTTAACTTGGCCACCGGTGGCTTGATTGCTCGACAAGGTTTATTTAACTTGGCCACCGGTGGCTTGATTGCACGACAAGGTTTATTTAACTTGGCCACCGGTGGTTCGATTGCTCGACAATGTTTATTTAACTTGGCCACCGGTTGCTTGATTGCTCGACAAGGTTTATTTAACTTGGCCACCGGTGGCATGAATGCTCGACAATGTTTATTTAACTTTGCCATCGGTGGCTTGATTGATTGACAAGGTTTATTTAACTTGGCCACCGGTGGCTAGATTGCTCGACAAAGTTTATTTAACTTGGCCACCAGTGGCTTGATTGCTCGACAAGGTTTATTTAACTTGGCCACCGGTGGCTTGATTGCTCGACAAGGTTTATTTAACTCGGCCACCGGTGGTACCGGTAACTCGTGTCGGCTCTAACTTTGTTTGATACGGCCGTGCGCCGCGTTTGCTTTGATGATAAAAAGCACGACGGATAAATAGGACGTCGGATAAAATTAGGACACTACTCTTACTTAGAATCAAGATGTCCAATAGATCTATGTCTTTGAAGCGGCATTGTTGTCGTATCTCCGATCTTTAGCTTTTCTGTTACACTGATTAAAAACAAAACACTCACCTCACAAACTCTTAATAACAAAATAAAAAAAATTGAATATCGAACTATTAGCTTTTTTGTGTTTGTTATTTATTTATATTTCGATCTGATTTCATAATTCTACAGCTAAAATAGCATTTTTAGGATTAAGTGTCTAAGGATTAAGTGTCTGGGGATTAAGTAACTCGGGGATTATCTAACTCGAGGATTAAGTGACGGGGATTAAGTGACGAGGATTAAGTGTCTGAGGATGAAACGACTGTGAACCGTGCCAGGGTCAGGACAACCAGAAACAATTTTAATAAACTAAAACTCAACACCCAAAAAGAAACGTTCTCACTCCAGTTTTTGATGTAATATTGTGTTTTTTTCTTTCTCTCTAAACAAAACACACTGTAGTCATTCGTGTCTCCGTCATTTTGACGGGCATAACTACTAGAAGTAAATATTTGCTTACTTGAATTGCAGTCAGAACTATAGTAAATATTTGCTTACTTGAATTGCAGTCAGAACTATAATAAATATTTCCTTACTTGAATTGCAGTCAGAACTATAGTAAATATTTTCTTACTTGAATTGCAGTCAGAACTATAATAAATATTTGCTTACTTGAATTGCAGTCAGAACTATAGTAAATATTTTTTACTTGAATTGCAGTCAGAACTATAGTAAATATTAACTAACTCGAATTGCAGTCAGAACTATAGTAAACAGTATGCTTAGACTACTTGAATTGCAGTCAGAACCAACAAAACCCGGTTGACATCCGTAATAACAAGCGTTAGTTTCATGATTGCAAGTTCCATCTTCTGCACAATTGGGACTACATTCTTTAGAAAAAGAAAATATCCTTCATACGAAATCAAAATTGTATTTTCTCAATTTTAAAGAAATAAAAAAATGTATTATAAATAGCATGTACAGGAAGAAATTGGGAGAACATTTTTGTTTAATTAGACAAGCTAAAAACAAGTGCACCCTTTAAAATAATTAATACTTTGATAGTTAGTTGCTCTACTATTGTAAATTATATATTATTTTCATATTTTTATATCTAGGCCATTAATCATTATCGTCGGTCATGTAAATCAGTTTGGAAGCGTTCATCTCCATAACACCAATTTTCTCCGAAAGGATATAAATTTAATAACAATGGTTGTATTTACACATGCTTCTTTTTATTCACAAAATTAATTTAATTATCTCAGTACAAGCTAAGACTAATTCATATTTCACAAAATACAATGCGAGTCCTTCAACAGTGATCTCTCTGTAGCTTAAGATTTAAAGGGAGTAAATAAGAAAAATACTTAAATAGTAAATGACGACTATTAATTGGTTAACCTTATGAATTGGACACTTAGCCTACATATGACGCTCACATTGGAAAAAAACGTCTTAATTTAAACTTTAAAACTCTCCCCTAAAGTCATGTTTTATAGAAGACATTAACAAAATATATGTATATATATATATATATCAAATATATATATATATATATATATATATATATCAAATATATATATATATATATATATATATATATATATATATATATATTTTTGTATCAAATTTCACCGAAAACAAAAGCTAAAACTTAAAATAAAAAGTTTTTTGTGTTTTTTTTTCATATGTACGGCTGTCTTTTTCATTTTAATTGAAGTTTTTTTGTATAGTACTGTAGTCAGAATTTACCAGTGTATTGAAATAAATATAATTAAATACGTGAAAAAAAAGTCTTTCTAAGAAATATACTGTACTTTTCTCCAATGTTTTTATGATCCTACTATTGTCGCTACTTTTTTTTACATCATCAAAACAATCGCCTGTGATATGGCACCATTTGCAATCATTAGAGCACGCTTTATCGCATGCTAATCCATACGTTCCCTTTGGGCAATCTGATGAGAGAAAAAATAAACCATCACCTTAAATATTTATACTGTGAACAATGGTTTAAGATTATAAGATGGCTTTGGTGTGAATGCTTCTTCGTTTTTTAATTTCTCTATTAAAATGCGATATTAATTAAAATCTTGATTAGATCACTTGATTTTAAAAAAAAACATTTAATTGATTGTAAGTATTTTAATACGATTGAAGCTCATAAAAATTTATTTAAAATTGTTATTTATCAATTCTCTTTTTTAAAGTCCGAGAAATCTGTTTTTGTTTTTCTTAATGGATTCTTGTAACAAAAATCGTTTTTAACTTGATATATTAATAGATTTGCATGTATATTTCGTTTCCAACGGTTCTGTTAAACCGAAATGAAATGAAAAAATAAAGCTTTGTTAAACAGAGCTAGAACAATGATCGAATCTATATATATTACTGTTGTCACGAATTTAGGCTATAAATGAATGACCGTCTATTACATTGAGCTTTCATGAGTGCCTATCAGTTATTAAAGGAGAAATGGGAGGTTTGACCTTAAAGTTATTGTTTCTTGGCAGCGGCATATAAACAAATATTACGATTATTGTTACTTTTATTTTTTTTTATAGATTTCCTAGTTCCATTGTTAGGGTGTTCGTTCTTTTTAGTGCTTCCACCGATCCTTTAATGTTATCCAAAAAATTATCTCTAACAATCAATTGGGGAAACAGTACTCTAGTCATCTGCTTGTAAAAAAATATATTTTATTTCAAATATAATTAAATATTTTACTAATTTATTTTCAAAGCCAAGGGTGACTTTTTATTAGTGTTAATTGCCATATATTTACAAAAACTAATAACAATGACACATTTAGACCCTGTAAGCACTAAAAAAAAAGTATATAAGTAAGAACCAAATATGTCATATTATAAATATAAAACAGCAATACATTTGTTTTTATATTACAATTAATTAAAACTATATAAGAAGATTAAAACGAAAGCAGTTGTCTATTAGTTTTACACTTATTCCTTTTTAAAAGTTAACTTCTGAAGTTTTTAAAATGTCATCTCTTTTCTAGCAAATATGTTTTTTAAATATAAATGTAATCCTTTTATGTGGTGCTTAGTTCAACTCCCCATTGAAATATTGCACAATGTAATCTATGAACTATGGTCAATTCCATTTTGATAAACGTGCCTTCTAATAACCTAAGGTTGTGCTTTTTTTCTTTCCAAATTTAATTCAGTTATGACTATTTAACAATATCAATCTATATACATTTAAATTTACTTATCTATATATATAAAAAGACAGTGTTAAGCCCCCCGAGGATCCCCGTTGGTCAATTTGAAAACACGTGTGTCACTGACCTATCTAGGCCTATATAGTGTCTAATAATAGTCCTTAATAATATTCGTCAAAATGTATATAATAGAATAATTACAAAATATTCATTTTTTAATTTAAGTTGTTCAATAATATCGGACAATAAATTAATATTGTTTTTTAAGTTTTGTTGTAATAACTTTGTAAATTAAATGAATTCAATTCAGTTGGGCTTGATATTTACTATTATCTGGCAAGCCATTAATTAAATCATGCCAATTTCCGGGCACTTTATTTAAGCTTCGTCTCATTGTAGAGCACGTTGACCAATGTTGACCAACTTTTAATACCTTTCAGTAAGTAAACAAATTATTATTATTATATTTTACATATTAATATTATCTTTGTTTTAATTGTTTTCCTCGGCGTCTACCAGTACGACCACAGTACATTTTTAATTCAAAGTATAGTCTTAGGCTAGTGATATATATATACCGGTATCGAAAATAGATAACTTTAGATATCTTAGAAATTGAATGTAGGCCTAATTAATCTGGGCTATTATATAAGACAGGCCTATCTTATATTTATATAATTGGGCAGGCCAATTCATTATTATCTCATTTATGGGCTACAAATATTCACTTATAGCAAGTTATAGCTTATAGCCTAAAAAATTATTACAGGCCTATACCTTCGCTATATTTGCCTATCATCAATGTGAATGTGGGCTCTTTTATTAGGCAGGCCGCCAGCGGGCCTATTCTATACATTTAGTTAAATTTAGTCTTTAGTGGCTTGCTTTATAATTGACTATGTTTTATTTTTCTTTTTAGTTGATTTTACGTGTTAATATCTTAATTTTTTTTCACACAGTCTCACAGTACATATTTTTGTAGGCCTATTCATTATTATTTCACTTCACTTTTTTTCCCTTTACTTCCAGATATTATGTGCCAACTTTATACCACTGCTATTTCTTTCAATTTGATTTGGCTAATACCTCTCCGTAAGTAAAAAATATATATATTTTACACTTTATTAATATCTTCTTTTGAATGGTTTTGGCTACATTTCCTCGGCGTACAATTTTTAGTATTATTATCTCACTCTTTTCCCATGACTAAACTTTACTTCCAGGTTAGTTAGGGTAGGTCTATACTATTTGAACTTATAATTGTTTTATTTTTATTTGATTTTACGTTTCATTTTAATTGTCTTCACTTTTTTCCTCAGCGGCTACGACCACAATAGGCCTACATTATTTTGTTTTCATTATTATCTAATTTTTTCCTTTACTTCCAGGTTTTAGTGTCAACTTTATACCTTCACTGCTGCTATTTCTTTCAATTTTATTTGGCTAATACCTTTCAGTAAGTAAAATATATATATATATATATTTTTACACTTTATTAATATCTTCTTTTGAATGGTTTTGACTAAATTTCCTCGGCGTAAATTTTTTAGTAGGCCTATTCATTATTATCGCACTTTTAGTGCCAACTTTATACCCTCACCACTGCTGTTTCTTTCAATTTTATTTGGCTAATACTAATACCACTCTGTAAGTAAAAAAATATATATGTTTTACATTTTATTAGCATCTTCTTTTGAATGGTTTTGACTGAATTTCCTCGGCTTCTACAACCACAGTACATTTTTTAGTATACATTATCACCACATTTTTTTCCTTTACTTCCAGGTTAGTTAGGACTGGTCTGTAGTATTTCAACTGATAATTTTTCTAATTGTTAATTTTTTAAACTATATATGGTTATCCATTTATTCTTTAAATGATTCTTATAATTTTTTATTTATTTCATTAGAATGTCTACCACTACCCCCGATTCAAAGAGACCTAAAAGAAATTATACTCCGGAACAAATGGACTAAAAAAGGCAAAGAAACTTAGAGGCATGCAAATGAAACTCCAGAATAAATGGAAGAGAAACGTAGGCAGAATTAGGATGGCATAGTTGAGGTCGAAGCAAGCTCTAATGACATTAAATTAGAAGCATTTAGTTATGATTGTAAAATTAATTATCATTACAACCTGATGTACACATAGGATCAATGGATATTTTTTTTCAATTATGTTGGGCAAATAGGTGAGAAATGAATTGCCATGAATTTGCTTGCTGTTCGTGGAGAAGGGGAGGTATTTTGGTCCATTATTGACCAACCACCAGAACCTCTATATTCTTACCTGTCTGGGGAAACACCTGAATCTAGACATTTTTAAAACATATTAGTATAATTCTTGCTTCCAAATGACTCCCTTCGGGCAAATGTAGAATCTGTCAATTTCATGACAGCCTTTAAAGTACAGGGTCAAATATACCACAATGCCGGTTCACTCCTACCAATGCTAAATGAGTCGCCCAAGTTTCTTCATTTATTTTGTTGGCGATGAAGCAACTGAAGCTGCCCAACAATGCAATAATATCTGTAGCTTATTAGGCAGATTTAATTTTTCAATGGACGTCGCCAGGGACTTTAGAAAACACCTCATAAGTTTCAAATGTAAAATGGGTGTTGGGTAAAATTATTTTTTAATTGTAGGCCTATATGTTCTTATGTTTTTTTTTTAAAGTGATTCTTATGTTTGTTTGTTTTTTATTTTAATCATTAGAATTTTTACCACTACCCCTGAATCAAAGAGACCTAGAAAAAAGTGAGACTCCAGAGCAACGAGAATAGAAAAGTCAAAGAGTGTCCTTAATGTGTGCCAATGAAATGTCAGATCAAAAGGAAGAGAAACTTTGAAGAAACAGAATTAAAATGGAACAGCAGAATTTGAAGGCACTGGGAATGCCACATCATATATTAGCTTTAAAAATTGGATCTCACATTATATTAAGGCGTAACCTAGATCCGTCCAATCTTTTTATCTTTGCTTCTGGGGGTAAAACTAAAAATTTAGTTTATTCTAAAGCTGTGAGTTAAATGTCAAATTTGTGAAGGACAATAATTCATTTGGATGTTTACATTTAATGCTTTACTAAACCTAGAGCTACCGACAATTTATTTAATTCATTTTAAACCATTTAATATACTTATAATATGCATATTTTAATTATCTTTTGGGGTTTCCATCTTTTATTTAATTTTGTGTACTGTTGTATTAGAAGATTCTTTTTTTTTTCTTATGTGTTATAATAATGCTACCCAACACTCATTATATTATTTTACACTTTGAACTGATGTGTTTTAAATAAATTGTTGTTTGGCATTGCTATAAATTTAGTATAATCTAATTATTTGATTTTAATTTCTATATACATTTTACTTGATGTTTTTTTCATACAAATTTTAATAAAACTTGCATTTGTTGGAAAGTTTTGACTTTGTTAAAAAAAATATGTTACAGCATGTATATTTTTAAACCTCTTAATTGTTGTCTGAATTTTTTTGTCATTATTGTTATTTGTTTACATGTTTCAAGCTTAATTCCTCTGTGTTGTCTGGAAATAAATTAAATAGGCCTGTAAAATGATTTTCCATTCCGATTAGCTTTCCAATTGTAGTTAGCTTAATTTTTAGGCTTTAAAGTAAACAACATAAATTTGAAATTAATTCCTATTTGCCTAGGTCTATTGCAACTAAATCAATAATTATTTCATCATATTCTTAAAATAATTGTTTTTCAAGCTGAGTCTATGTAATTTTTACCCCGGGCAACGGCGGGTAAATTAGCTAGTTTCATAATATAAAGAAAGGAATTCATTGACATAACATGAAAATCATTATTAAAATACCTTTTTACTTATTAACTATACAATTGTAAGAGAAGTGTTACCTCCGAAAAATCTCACTTCACAAGCGCCAAAATTTTTGTCACCATGAAGAGAAAGACTCGACAATTGGGTCTGCACGTCATCATTGATATATTTTCTTCCATGGACACTGGAATTTTGGATTGTAAAGTCCCATGCAGAGGTTTTATTTTGATCCAATGTATCGACGTAGACATCCACTAAAATGTCATATCGCTCTGTACATGAAACAAATAACTATAAGACATGTTTTCTCTTTTGATCCAATACTAGACGTTTGATTCACGTAGACGTCCACTAAAATGTCATATCGCTCTGTACATGAAACAAATAACTATAATACATGTTTTGTCTTTTGATCCAATGTATTGACGTAGACATCCACTAAAATGTCATATCACTCTGTACATGAAACAAATAACTATAATAAATGTTTTGTCTTTTGATCCAATGTATTGACGTAGACATCCACTAAAATGTCATATCGCTCTGTACATGAAACAAAGAACTATAGTGCATGTTTTGTATATTGATTTCATGATTTGACGGCAACTGCCAATAAATGGTCGTATCGCTCTGTATATGAAACAAAAAAACTACAATACATATTTTGTATATTATTGATTTTGACGTACACTAAATTGTCGTATTGCTCTGTACATGAAACAAAAAACTATAATACATATTTTGTCTATTAATCTCAAGTATTGACGGCGACTTCCACTAACTTGTCATATTGCTCTGTACATGATATAAGAAATGATAGTTTAGCTTGCAAAAATAGCATTTATTTCTTTTACCTTATGTTCGATTCGCAATGTTTCAATAACTTTTATTTTTATTTTTATCAAATAAATTTTATATCTTAATAATATGAACATCCACATCAGCTATTATAGCACAAATAAAATAAACCATTTATTAATGCATCTTCGATATTTTTAAATTTCATATTATAGTTTTAAATTATCAGTATATAAAAATAGAAGTACCTGGGATACCAATAAACTCGATAACGTTAATAAGTAACGGACGATCAAAGATTATTGATACATCGAACGAAGAAGCAGTATTAACTCCCAAATAACATGCATCTTTGTCATGAGTTAGAATACCATCAGTGAGCCCTTCTGGTGAGTAGTAGTCAATCTGAGTTGACGATGCTGCTACACTACTGTTCACTCCAACAATTCGACCTAATAATTAAGACAAACATAACGGTAGTTTGAATTTTGTATTTATTTATTATTTCTCTAATGTAAAACGATTGCAGTTGTCTCTTAGGTAAGCAACAAATAGCATGATGTAACCATAGATACATGAGATAAATTTAGTGTAGTCCCTACATTTTTTTTATTATATTTCTTATATCTAAATCCAAAGAAATTGTGGACATATATTTTTTTTTTATTTTTGATAAATATAATTATGATAAAAACTATAATGTATAAACTTATGAGTTTGGTGAGTGTCATTATCAATTATAACATGTTATTAAAGCATAATATAACAGATTAGTACTAATAATAATGTCATTCATTTTTAATGCACACATTTTGAAAAGAAAAAAAAATGAAAACTAAATGAGTGGCCTATTTTTATTTTAATGTTTCTGTAAATGATAAAATGTTGCGCCTCGCTGTGCTGGCATAATTTACACTGGACAGCACCAGTTGGACATCGGAGGCTCATTACACTGCCGAGAGTCTCGGAGACTCGGTCGGGAAGAAGCCCGTCTTAATAACACGCTGGTGCTTTGATGTCCAGGCCTATATTATGGAATTTGTGCTAACGGGAGGTTAATCTCGGACAGGATCTTGGTGTACCCACATTGATTCATCCTCAATGTCGTTACGACTTAGACCTTAGCATAAAGGCTTGTCCTATTTTATTATTGTTTTTTTTTATTAATTATTAGAATCTAAGTACAATATTATCACAGAAAACCTAAAAAAGAATTGTCAAAAAGATATAACTAAAGTAATAATAATAATAATGACATTTGTATAGCGCTGACCAACAAACATAATGCAAGCTCAGAGCGCATTTAACATACAACTAAGCCGGTACGCCGTACCGGGGCCCATGAATATTAAAAATTAAATTGGCAATCACGCAAGTATTTTTTTTAATTTGAGCTATTAAGCTAAAAGGAGATGCCCCAAAACCTCCTACAATCGCTCGTGGCGCTGGGTACCCTTAATTTCGATATTCTTTATATGTGAACTTGAACATTTTTGTTAAATATGCAATGAAGCCTTCATATGTACTAATGTAATATAGGGCCGAAATATTTTCGATAGTATTTAGGATCTTTTTGTTATTATTTTTCTCCAGAGACACTTACAAATATAGACCAAAGATCCTTACAGGCTTACAGTTCTCCCTGTTAGGTTGGTAGCCTAGGCCTACATACTCTATATCTCAGCATACTAGTATGGCAGTCAAAGATCCCTTTACACTTTAATAATCTTCTGTGCAGTAGCCAAAAGGGGAGGTTGAAGTACAAATGTAAATACACATTATTCAGTTGCAGCCTCAAGAGGTGGAAAATACTGTCATGGCATTTCTAGCACCAAATGATCAGATCGAATTGAAGGTGTAAAATCATTTGTAACTCATCTACCGGGGGTTGAGTTGGCTTTGGAAGACCTGTTAAAGCTGAATCTTACTCTGAAAACCAGAAACGAAATCCATGGAGCTATGTTATGTTGGTCCTTTCACTTGCATCATAATGTCATTCATGTGGCGCAGTACACTAGTCCCTATTGACTTCTCCAACTAAGTTATTCAAGCTTTTGATGCGATATGGAAGATGCAAACATAGAAAGCTTATAATATGCCCAACTAGTGGCTTTGCAAAACAGTTGGAAAGCAATGTGAAATGAAGATAAGCTTGTTGCAACCAATCTGCAGATAGGAGTACAATTGTTTAGGACCAGTAATACAACTGCCAGAATAAGAACACAATTTCATGATGAGGATACATCTGATGAAAATGTGAAGAAGATGAATTAAACACACTTTCGAAGACACATATTTTATGTTGTATTGGATAGTGTTATAGGAGTTATAGGAGGGCTTACAGTTTACAGTTCGGTTCAGATCAGTCAAAGATATTTCTGACACATTCAGCTTTCTTTGGCACTACCAAAAGATGTCAGAAAAAGACTTGAAGTATAGTAAAGCTGCTAAGTATATGACATAAGTTGTGAAGACTTTCTTCAGGAAATAATTCCCCTAATAATGGTTCACTGTGCAAATTTTGGTGAAGAACAGTTGGGTGCATTGAAACGGTTAAATGCTTTGGCAAATTCCAAATTAGAAAATATTTTTCCAAACATAAATGTGTCAGTTCGAGGATATCCCTTACATTACCAGCCTCAGTAGCATTAGCAGAGAGGAGCGTCAGTAAACTTAAGCTCATCAAAAATTACAATAGGTCCGCCATGAATCAGGATCGCCTGAACAACTTGGCTAGGCTCAGTATTGAGTCTGGCATTGCAAGACAAATAAACTTTGACACTGTAATTCGTAGTTTTGTCAAGTAAAAGGCACACAGGGCAGCCCTGTTTTAATAAAACTAGTCTTTTTCTTCTCGGTTTTTTTGTTATCGTTCATGTAGGCCTATTGATGTATTTTCTGTTGACTATTTATTTCTTTTCACGAAACGGTAAGCATTCAAAAGATGCACAAGTCACTTTTCCCATTCTACACATATTCGTAATATTTGCAAGATCGATTCTGATTAATACTAGAGTGGAGGAACAATTAGATCTACAATAATTTAAACTAAGAACTATGTACTTGATTAATGTATTTTTGTAATAGAATTGTAAGGCTGTGATTGAAATGATTACACTCTCATGGTAAATGGTAACACTTATGACAGTTTCAAAAAATGATACAAATAAATCATCTAGATATGACTAGTGTTAGAAAAAAAAGTGTGTTGTTAGGGGGGGGGGGGGGGGGCAGAAAAGATCTCGTACCGGCATCTTTTTTTTTTCTCTCGAGGGCCCTGTACAAAACTCTAAATGATGAGTCAAAACTTTACAAACATAGAACAAACAACTAAATGATGAGTCAAAACTTTACAAACATAGAACAAATCAAACAACTAAAACAAACATAGAACAAACAACTAAAACAAAAAAAGTATCGGTTTGTAAAAATATCAATCAATATCATTATAACTTTATAAATTTATAAACTGCTTTACAATCAATATAATGATAACATTATAAACTGCTTTACTATCAATATAATGATAACTTTATAAACTGCTTTACAATCAATATAATGATAACATTACAAACTGCTTTACAATCAATATAATGATAACTTTATAAACTGCTTTACAATCAATATAATGATAACTTTATAAACAGCTTTACAATCAATATAATGATAACATTACAAACTGCTTTACTATCAATATAATGATAACTTTATAAACTGCTTTACAATCAATATAATGATAACTTTATAAACTGCTTTACAATCAATATAATGATAACATTATAAACTGCTTTACAATCAATATAATAATAACTTTATAAACTGCTTTACAATCAATATAATGATAACTTTATAAACTGCTTTACAATCAATATAATGATAACATTATAAACTGCTTTGCTATCAATATAATGATAACTTTATAAACTGCTTTACAATCAATATAATGATAACTTTATAAACTGCTTTACAATCAATATAATGATAACATTATAAACTGCTTTACAATCAATTTAATAACTTTATAAACGGCTTTACTGCTCACTGTGAAGTATTAATTTAATGAGAAATATCAGTGAAAGTGTTTGGTGTAAAAAGATGCGAATGTGGTAAATGGATGTGACGTGAGTTAGATACATGGAGTGAAAGAAGACAAGAAGTGATATATAAGACGGTGAATACAAGAGAGTAAAGACAATGGAAGAAAGAAGTTGTTATATGAACACAGATGTGTAAATCAAAGTATATTATTATTATCTATATGTTAGTGTTAATTTAATAAACATAGAAGGAAATAAGAACACGATTGTTTTCTTCGTGATTTCAAGACTGACTAGCAGGTTTATTATAAGTGAGGAATCGGGTGAACTGGGGTGAAACTGAAATACAAAATGGTATAATGCTTATGGACCCTAAAACGCCACAATATGAAATATAAGCACTTAACACTCACCTTCACTTATTCCAATATGACAGAGCTGGGCTGCAAAATTAGTAATAGTTAAAGCATCAGCCATCACAGGACTTCGACAATGATAATCAATGAATTTTGACTTGGTAAATAGAAGTCTCCCTTTACACGACTTACTCTTCTCTTTTGTTTCAAAATGGAATTTGATAGACCTCGATTGATCTAAAAGAATTGATAAGAAAAATATTATAAACTTCATAATACGAAAAATACTTTAAAATTATATTGACAATACGGGTTTTTTGTTGTTTTCTTTTAAAGAAAATTTTAAATATTATCCATTATTATACAAAATATGTTTGGAAATCCTTCTAATAAATTTAACAAGTATAAAAAATGTGATTCACTTGAGTATTAGTTGTAGAAATATTTATGGTAAAAAATATATTAATATATATTTTAAGAATCAAAACTAAAATGTAATACTAGGATGTAAAATAAAAGAACAAGTATAAATTAAAATATGTCTTACCATTATTCTTTACAGTGAGTCTCACAAGCTGCACGCGTGTGCCATTAAACTTGACTTGTATTTTTTTACGATCTGTACATGTATCATAATTGTCATCATCAAGCTCAGGAATTTCGAAACTATTTTCATCAAGGACATTGTCTGTATACACAATTTAAAAATACACAATATAAAGAGAGATGTAGAGAGAATTAAGCGAAATATAGTATTTATCTATGGTTACTATTTAATCACTCGTAACACTAATTTAAAGACTATTACAGTAGGAGCTCAGATGGAGTTATCCTACCATCCCCTCTTATTATTTCCCTTTTGAACTCGAGTTCACGTTGTTTTATTGTGTGAACTCTACCCATGTCCGATTGGTCAGATCAGTCACGTGCTTGGATAGAGTGTATTCTCTACATGAAGTGAATTAGTCAAGCGTTAGTTTTAAAGAGTTATTGTTATAGCGAACTTCTGAGTTTCTGTTATTTGTTCTTTGTTTTAAATAGTTTGATGCAGACGTTTGTGGAATTGGATTACATAGTTTGTTAACTGGACAGGCCTAGACTATATACAGTTGTCATTGCTCGTTCTTGTTAGTTGAAAGTTAGGATGCGCAAGTATGTGAATAAGCGGATTCCTCACAAAGGGTCTAAGGTAGTCACTTGTGATATACACCCACCTCCCAAGTAACAAGATATCTAAGGTAGTCACTTGTGATATACACCCACCTCCCAAGTAATTGGATATCTACGGGAGTCACTTGTGATATACACCCACCTCCCAAGTAAGAGGATATCTAAGGTAGTACTTGTGATATACACCCACCTCCCAAGTAACAGGATATCTAAGGTAGTCACTTTTGATATACACCCACCTCCCATGTAACAAGATATCTAAGGTAGTCACTTTTGATATACACCCACCTCCCAAGTAACAGGATATCTAAGGTAGTCACTTTTGATATACACCCACCTCCCATGTAACAAGATATCTAAGGTAGTCACTTTTGATATACACCCACCTCCCAAGTAACAGGATATCTAAGGTAGTCACTTTTGATATACACCCACCTCCCATGTAACAAGATATCTAAGGTAGTCACTTTTGATATACACCCACCTCCCAAGTAATTGGATATCTACGGGAGTCACTTGTGATATACACCCACCTCCCAAGTAAGAGGATATCTAAGGTAGTACTTGTGATATACACCCACCTCCCAAGTAACAGGATATCTAAGAGAGTCACTTGTGATATACACCCACCTCCCATGTAACAAGATATCTAAGGTAGTACTTGTGATATACACCCACCTCCCAAGTAACAGGATATCTAAGAGAGTCACTTGTGATATACACCCACCTCCCACGTAACAAGAGGTCTAAGGTAGTCAGTCACTTGTGATATACACCCACCTCCCACGTAACAAGAGGTCTAAGGTAGTCAGTCACTTGTGATATACACCCACCTCCCACGTAACAAGAGGTCTAAGGTAGTCAGTCACTTGTGATATACACCAACCTCCCACCTAATAAGAGGTTGGTTAGAATTTGGTCATTAAGTCTCGATACACAATATTACTTACTGTATTGACAGGTGTTTCCTAAGAATCCAGTTTTACAATGATAACCCTTAAAGCAAGTACCGTTAGAAAAACAATTATCCTTTACACAGTTGCACACATATTGCTGATTCGGTCCCCAGTAGGTTGCTGCATCAGCTACAAGTAAATATTTTAGTACAAGTGTTTTCAATGTCTGATTGATTACAACATCCATCAGAGATGAAATGATAGAAATGATATATGAAAATAATGACAAACGGTGTGTATGTCTGTAATGTGTCGAGTGTTTAAAGGAGAGAAAGGAATCGTAACAGTAAACATTATTTTATAATATTTTGATGACTATAACTTAAGGGCACATTGTGGATTGTATTTCTTTAAAATAATAGCCTTGTTTTTATGTCACTTTCACTGTTTTTATGTCAATTTCACTGTTTTTATGTCACTTTCCTTGTTTTTATGTCACTTTCCTGGTTTTATGTCAATTTTACTGTTTGTATGTCAATTTCACTGTTTTTATGTTAATTTCACTGTTTTTATGTCGATTTCACTGTTTTGATGTCATTTTCCTGGTTTTATGTCAATTCACTGATTTTATGTCAATTTCACTGTTTTTATGTCAATTTCACTGGTTTTTTTTTTGTCAATTTCCTTGTTTTTATGTCACTTTCACTGACTGGTTAGTTGTACTCGTAATATATATTTGTGTTAAATACAACATTATTGGTTGAGTAACCGTAACTTAAATTTGTTCCGTCACTTTGCCGATCCCTGTGTTGTATATACTAATACAGAATTATACAACCTAACTTTACTAACCTAATTTTGTACATTTGAAATACTTTTTTTGTAAATATTTTTTTGTTGTAAATAAACACAATTAAAACATCGCTATTAACCACACTATATTTTACATTCACGAATTTAGTGATGAGACGAAATGCATCGTTCACAATCATAAAAAGACCTGACAATATGACCTAAAATATGTATAGACACACGATTATGTATCTACAAAACGGAGAGACCATGCACATATATTATTATGGCTTAGTTTTAAGTATCATTGCGTATATTGATATCAAATATATTCTTACCTAAACTCAACCAAATCAACACGTAGAGGCCTTGATCCATATCCGTGTTCACAATACCCATGATCTGGCGAATGAGAAACGATTCTTTTATATACATTTGTATATGCAAATTAAAAAAAAATATATGGATGTAAGCTTAATGTATTTTGAAAGAAAAAAACAGCAACCGAAGTGTTTCAAAAAACAATATATGATCATATTATATGTAATAAATTATATTTATATGTAGTTTCGATGGCACCAATTAATCTACAACATTATTATATGGCCTCGTTCTAATTATTCATGTTAATTAATACGTTTAATACAGACATACTTATCTTTACGTTTCACTAAACAAAAGCAAAATATAAGGCGTTTTAAAATTTAACATTAGGGAATACTGTCTTCGAAGCGCCCCCTACATCAGTCTATCTCTTTTGTTTTGTTCTTTGCAATAGTTTTTTTTTATAGATATACGGAAATTCTAAAGACAGTTCTATACAATGAAAGATTTGCAAAACAAAAAAATATTAAAAACTTACCTTCACTTTATTATACATTGAATATTTTATATTATACAAGCCAAATTTTATATAACTGTGGCTTTCTAATAGATATAAAAAGTTTTTTGCACGTTTTCCTCCTGTTTTTGACTAGTCGCTAATGTGTCAGTGCTGGTCTATTTACTAAACATAATTCATAAGAAAATGAAATATTATGACATGACAAATTTAGCATAATGTAATATTTACATTTCGATTAATGATACTTTTAAAAATAAAATATGAAAAAATGTAATTGTGTTATTCGAAATAGTGCGTCCGCAATGATATAGCCTGCCACTGCCATCACCTTTATGTTAATGTATCCAGTTGTTGCTACCATGCACTATGTCTCCTCACTGCACTGCCCCCCCATCCCCCATTTTACACTCTTGACCCATCACATGCTCCTAACTTTGGTAACTGGCACTGTTTGGTCTAATCTACATTGAAATCCTGGCTACGCTAATGTCGTCCACAGAATCCCCTTTTCTGCTTTTGCCAAAAAGTCTTTAAAAATCCACATCAGTTTTTGCAATGGCCAAGTTGTTCTAAAATGAATACTATATTTTACATACTAAATCTTTAAATAGTCGTGTGGTATGTTTTTTTTTATTACAACTGTTTTGTATGGACACAATATCTAAAGGTAAACACTCTTTTTCATTATAGAAATGATAAAGCATAAAAGGGGTATAATGAGTAACTAAGCTACTTTTAAGCAAAGACAAAATTAAGAATATGTAATTCTAACGTAAAATATGTTCTGCTGTATGGCTCAGAAAGTTGGAGATCAACAAATGGGGATTCGAACAAACTACACACTTTTGTAAATGGCTGCCTACAAAGAATAATTGATATCAATTGGTATGAAAAAATTACAATCGCAAATGTAATGGAAAGGACATCACGTATTCCAATGTAACAAGAAATCTAAAAAAGAACATGGAAACGAATAGGCCGCTAATTGAGAAAACTGACAACAAATTTAACTAGCTATTGCGTGGTATCCACAGTGTGTAAGACGAAGAAATAGACCAAAAACACCTGGCGGAGAGAAGAAGAAAAGGAAGTGAAGCTGATCGGGAAAAGTTGGAAAGAATTTGAAAAAAAAGCCAGTGACAGAAAGACATGAAAAAGCAAATTGTTAATGGCATATGTTCCACTAGAAGTTGATAATGGCGAAGAAAAAGACGCTACTTTTCCTTTTACAGTATGACTTCAGGGTTGACAAATTCCCTAGGTACAACTTGATCCACTGTTTCTCACCGTTGACAAATTCCCTAGTTACAACTTGATCCACTGTTTCTCACCGTTGACAAATTCCCTAGTTACAACATGATCCACTGTTTCTCACCGTTGACAAAATGCTCGGAACGACTTTAAGTTTAAAAACTATTATTTCTTTTTTTTTCAAAATACATTTAAGTTGAAATTGTTTTAAAATAGAACCATATGCCGATGAGAAACGAATATTATTGAAACATAAATTACATTATACATTAATAGCGTTCGTCCACGCTAGCGCTTCCTTGCATGGAATGTGAAGCCTGAACAAACCATGAAAACCAGTAACATGGCATCAATTGAAACATTAATGGAAGTGCAGGACTTGACTCAAACCATGGATGTTTGAAAAAAAAGTAAATGTATCCCGTCAGGCTAAATTGATCCAAAGGGCCGATGGTGGAGATTTAACCAGTTTAAGTGGTTACTAGATGATTGTGTGACCTGCACTCTGAACAGCCGCCTTTGCTTAACCCCAACTAAGGTCATGAATCCATCTGAGCTGGGTAGACTCAGGAACACCCGCCAATCAAGGGAACAAATCCTAGCCTTCACCAGGATTTAAACCTAAAGCTTCGGTACGCCAGTCGTATTCGCTACCGCTCGGCCACTCGGTTGTTCGTAGGACGTAATAATCTTCTTTATACAATAAACGTTTGTAATGTATAAGATAATAACTTTTTCGACCTAAGATGAATTTGACGTTGACTTTTGTGAGATGTGTCAGGGTGATTCTAAAGGTTATCCTATATATCATACAAATCATATAATAAATGACAGCAGATATGTATGCATGACACGTGTGACATTGTCCGCAACGCCTTGTTTGTTGAAGAAGTCGGTTTTTACCAACGATGACTAGCGGTACTCATGTCAGCGACACAAATTAGGTTTAAAATTATGATAAATGAATAATGGCATGAATATAATAAACGTTAGCATTTAGTCAAACTGGCTATTAACACATATGAACATTACCATTGGACATCTGAGAAAAAGTCATCTTATTAACCTTTCTGTCAAATATTCTAGCAGCATCCGCTGATAATAAAACACACCAGAGCGCACTATAGAACACATACAAATTTACATTATTCGTGCACAACAGTTGTGCAAAATTCAAAGAAGAATTTTAAATTAAAATAAAAAGTGAATTTCTTATGTATTTTTAGTAAAGACAAATGAAAATTTCTTTTTAAACTACTCAAAATTAAAAAAAAACATTTTGAAATTCATAATGTAATGAATATCTGTTAAAGCTTGCATGCTAATTGTTAGTAAATAAATAAAAACTAGTATAAAATATAAGGCATTAAAATAACGTTTTAAGAAGAAAAAAGAGGAAAACGGACAATGGGCTTTATGCATTTGTATTTCCGGGTCACGTGATCACACCAGAAAGTGTTTGTTTAAAAATGGTGAAATTATAAGAAGTTTTCTTAGTGTGATCCGATTCCGACGTTTAATCATCATTAAAGAAAAAGAAACTATGCTTTCATCGATATCCACTGATAGATACAAACTTCCTTAATGCATGGCATGCCAAAAGAAGGCAAAATAACTGAGTATATTATGCTCCAAATACTTCGTAGACGAAGACTGAGACTTCCTTGTTTCAACCTTTCACTGATCACTGGTAGGCCTAGGCGACGGTAAGTGTACTTGCCATTGGTTTAGATCTTTTTATCTTAAGTCAATGATAAAATGGTTTCATATCGCTAAGGACTTGTGAATAAAGCCCATTCAAAAACATATTTTTTGTTACGAAAAGTCAGTTTAATCATCTAGACTCATTTTGATTGATTTTGTTAAGAAAGTTAGTATTAATATCATAGACTATAATAAGATGGATCGATTGCTCTATTTTTAAAGCTTATATGTACTTTTTTTTCCGTGCGCAACCAATAAGGCTGTCTTGAATTACTTTTACGCACCTCGTTGTTTTATAAAAGTTTCCGCTGTATTTTAACATAGACTATAATATACATGGACCTCTTGCTTTAGTATTTCTGCTATATGATGACTTGAAACACTGATTTTCTGAATTCCCGATTCTAAATAAAGTAGTTGCTATAAAGTAGTTTCTATACTAGTTCCGTTTTATTTAATCGCTATGATTTTCTGAAGTAAAATTAAAATCGAAAGTTGTATACAGCGGAAACATTTATAGATCAGTGTTGTATGGGCACGGAAAAAGAATATAAACTGTAAAAATAGAGCTAGCGGTCCATCTTATTATAGTCAATGAAAATAGGAATAATAGTAGAACAAGCATTCATTTAAAGTCGAAAAAATGCGATTTTAATAAAACGGAACTTGTATCGCAACTACTTTATTTAGAATCGGGAATTACAAAAAAAAAGAAGATAATAGCATAAAAAAACTAAAGCAAGCGGTCCATGTATATTATAGTCTATGATTTTAATTTTAATTTTTCATTGAGAAAATCAAAGCGATACAATAAATCGGAAGTGCATAGTAAACAACAAATCGGGAATTCCGAAAAGCAGTCTTTCGAGTCATCATATAGCAGAAATACTAAAGTAAGCGGTCCATGTGTATTATAGTCTATATTAATATTATGTCTTCAGTACTTTGTTTCTGTAAAGTTTTTAAATTACAAATATATTAAACTTATTTATTAAATGATGTGTTTAAATATCAATGTTTTTGTTTGCATTTTACGAAATAATGATTTATCTTAAAGCGTTTATATGACCACTCCAAGCAAATGTAGTCTAGTTATAAAAAAGAGAGCTATTTATAATAACAATAAACATTTTTATAAAACACGTATTTAACACAAAATACACATTTTGAAAATGTGTTTAATTGTGCGACCCAGTGCTGTTTCTTACTACCGGATGCTACAAGAGGTTTAGTCAGACATTTACTGAAGTAATCAAAAAAGGATGAAGAGATCAACGAATAATATTATTGTTAACATGTATTTATTACACAGTCACAGTAAGTAGTTATTATATTATCTTATATATTACATACGCTCCTTCTATAAAGAAGATTATTGCGTCAAATGCTCATCCATGGTCTGAGTCTAGTCTTTGAATGATGTTTAGTTTAATGGTTTTTATGGCTTGTTCAAGCAACTTATTCCAACGAGTGCATATATGCATTTGTAAGGAATATTTTTTGTTGCCCTTCTGTTTAGTAGACTGATACCTATCATGGAACATCATACATGCATTATACATCCTACATCTAACTAGGTCATTTGGACCTTTTGGACATGACTTCAACACAATCATCTAGCATTCCTCTTGATTTCATTTATTATAGGGCGAGACTGAGCCATCCTAATATATAGGCTAAATGCCCTCTATGGTTTGCGCTACTATATTGAGGTTAAGCTGTTGTCGTATAGCCAAAGAGCGAGTCGAATAATGTCCTTTATTTGTTCTTTAATGATATAATTTCTGTATTAGCCGCCAGGTAGAAGATACAATAATATTTCCTGTTTAATCACAATTCTCTAAAGACACAATTCACGTTTAAAAAAAAACATTTTTTTCAAAAATAGATTTTTAATAAAAAGTAGATGCTTTTCTTTGTTGATAGCAAATACTTTTATGAAAATTTCACAGTATATAAAAAATTGAATTATTTTAACCTATTGTAAAGTTGCTGTTGTTCTCCGAAGCACACATCCGCAGATGGCGTTATGGGTAACCTCTCTCTGTCCCTTTAGATATTGATGGTATTTGGAGGATAAAACAGCTGGGGGGGGGGGGACGAATACCAAAAGCTATTCTGCGGGGTGACGAATACCAAAAGCCATTCTGCGCGCAAACATTTTCCTTAATGGGAAATCTGGACTTTATAGAATTCGGGTAAGAAGCTTATTACCAGGACTGTAAAAAGGGCACAGTGCAACACAAAATACCCGTGTAGGCTAACAACTGCGACGTAATCTAGTATCTGCAGTCATGATTATGTCATGCCATGGGATCAAGATAGACATGAAGAGTAAGTGATGCTTAGGGCCTACGGTCTGCTCAACTCTCATTGACTACGATCAAAATAATGCTCAAAATAGTCTCAAATTTTAGGCGAAATCAAATATCCAGTTGTGGCGTGCAAGTCGCTAATAAACTGAAAGCTATAGTCACAATCCTGCACACCGGTGGCTCTAGGCATTTTTTTCGTTCTACATGAAAGCCAAACAGCAGAAAAGTTTGGCAGCCATATGGTGTTTAAGCATCATTTATTTAAAAATTATATAGCTTGCATCCAGGGAAAAAAAGGCAAGTAAAAATGTCTTTTAAAAATTATACTTTATTCCCCATGGCCAGCTTACCACAAATGGCATGTTTTACATTGTTAAAGTCTAAACTTTAGAAAAAAAAAGACATAGGCCTTAAATTTTAGCAAATGGAAATTACTCAACACTCAAGAACAATCCGAAGACAAAAATGCGTAAAGAAAATCAGCTTCAATTGCAATGGCGCTAGCTAGACACAGTATGGACATAGTAGTTCTGAGCTAAGAAAGTGTACAGTAAACAGAAACTAAACGTGATTACTTATGTTACTGGAGCAGTCGAGACAACCGGAGTTAAGCTTGCGTGAGATTAGCAATTATATCCAATATTTCAAATAACATGTTAGAATATGGCAAAGAAACAATAATTACACACTACGTCTGCCATAAGGAAACTAAAAAAGTGCAACAGTTATCATTGTCTACGCCCCAACTATGATTAGCACAGACAGAGTAAAACATAAATTTTCTTAACATAAGAGAGATCTAAATACATGACCCCTAAAATTGATCAACTCATCCCTCTTGAGGATTATAATGCAACATTAGGGAAAGAGTTAAAGGAAGACGTGGAAGAGTTTAACAGCAGCGATCAGAAGGCTCCTAAACCTTTGTTCAACAAACGAGCTCTTAAATACTAATATACTTTTCAGCCTTCCTACTAGGAAGTATACTTCACGAATACATCCATGTTCGCTCGACTGGGTCTAAGCTTTAGCCCCAATTCTCGTTAAGTAAGAAACAAAGATATTACTCTCATAGGACTCAGGCAACGAATGCTGCTGAGTCTCGCAAGACTTGCACATCACTGTAAATGTTTGACACAAACAATAGGCTGTTCACATCCACTCTTAACTATACTCATCACAAGGGAAACATTGGATGTAAGAGCTTTAAATGTACCGACAGCCGACTTAAAATGTATTCATTGTCTTATATAAATATTAGCCGTGAATAAAATTGATGCCTCAAAACTGAAAGATAAAACAAGGGATATGCAAAAACATTAGAAATTTCTTATCATAGCAGATAAACTCCGGTAGCAAAACTATTTTGAGAAACTGTCAATTTCGCAAAAAAAACAACAAAAAAAAAACACTCATCTAGGTAGAGAACACCATAGAGATAAGGACTTGTTTGTATTGATACAAAAGATTAAGCGATATGAATACTCTTATACGAAAAAGATCAGATGCTAAGAGATTACCAAGACTTATCACGCTCCCCTTCCCTCCCCCCAAACCACAAAAATAATTCCTTAAATTTATTCAAATCTCACCAAAAAAAAGATTATAGAGATTTGGAATCAACGGTTTAACAAGTAAACAGTCAAAATCAAAGCTAAAATAACACGACTCACTATGGCGCACATATCAAGACCCCCCCCCTTCCCCGAAGACATCTACAGACCCACACACAAAAGCGCATCCTTCCTCTTCCGAATGCTGAGAAAACCTAGATGAGTGACGAAAAAGGCTTATATTACATAATAAATATCTTGCAAAAAGCAATACTAGCCAAAACTATGCCAACAGAAATATACAACGCAGCTTTTACAGCCAAGATTAGTCAAATTTAAGCTAAATGGATTATAGACATTATCGCAATACCCACAACAATGAACATGTAAACGTAAACTAAACTTTTACTTGCAACATTAACAATGACGTATCACTTCTTTGCATTTATGGTAAAATACTTGCCCCCGATTATCCTAAATCACCTAATCTACGTCCTGGAATAGGAGCTCTTGTGTGAATGCCGGTGTGACTTTGCTTCTGATGCAAGCACATGGTGGTCCCAAGTAATGCTTTTTTTGACTACTAAAGTTGTAAAATGTCTCATTTATATTGGCATCGCAGAATAACGTGATGCCCATGTAAGTAAACGTATAGACGACCTTGACATGACATAATTGTTCTGATGGGAATGTCTCGTTCAAATTGATGTAGAACCTCAATTATTATGTTTATAGCAGTGCAAAAATTATTACATGCATAAGTAAATTGGTCATTGAGATTTTGGTCGGTCATTTCGCTACAGAACAATTACTTTATTTCCAATCTATACATATGTAATAACAAAATAAACACAAAATTGGCATGGACAAGGGGGACAAACAGAAAACCGGTTTAAGATCGGATTTCTAGAATCGGAAATCGGTTGTGAAAAAAAAATATTATTAGGATCCCTAATTTTAAGTCGTCGAAAAAAGTTAAAAAAGTGTCCATCCTCGTAAATGAGGCAAAAACAAAACATATTAGAGTTACTTTAAGTAACTTGTATATAAAACTAGCTACAGCAACTTGCATAAAGTTTATCTTGAAGTGAAGTAATTTTACTGTTAACATTATTTTAAATTTAAAAAAGCATGTCCAATCTGAAAATCCGTTTTTTCCTCAGAAAATGTCTAAGGAAATCTCCGAAAACCAAATGCACTTCTACTTTTGGATTTGGTTCAGTATAAGTAAGTAACGATTTTCTTAAATTAGAACCACACATTGACTATGATATATTTGTATGATTGTGTATAGACTATGATATATTTGTATGATTGTGTATAGACTATGATATATTTGTATGATTGTGTTTAGACTATGATATATTTGTATGATTGTGTATAGACTATGATATATTTGTATGATTGTGTTTAGACTATGATATATTTGTATGATTTTGTAATATTGTCACATTTTACTCTGATTATTAAGAATTATAATTTCTACTTTAAAATAATTAAAAGGGTTACAGAATAATACATTTTTTGTTCAGTAAGTTAAAGACAAACATCAATTTGTCTCTTTAGATGATATATTAATTCTAGAGATTGCTATTTATGGTTGGCGTATGGACAAATAATGTACATTTAAGATCGACTAATTTGTAACAATTCAGTGGCACAATAGCTATTGTAAAGTGGATTAAAAAGAGCCATTTAAACCTTGTTCCAGATAAAAGAATTGCCCTCTTCTCATTTGTATTTTTTGAGATCAAATAGTTATTTTTGTAATCTTGGCAATTAAAACAAAATATCAGAACAATATTTTATTTATTATTTTAACTTGTGTAAGTATATTATGCAATGAAATCTGATTATGACTTCGCAAAAATAGACAAAATACGACGCGATTATACTATGACTATCTAGCAGTTAACATGTTTTCCAGGTTATCCTCAGTTCAGATCTAGTTATTTTTTTTCTTAATGGTAGATTTTACTGGGTTGTGACTAGAGATATATCAGAACTAAACAAATATTGACTAAAACGGATGGTAATTTTGACTTGACTTATTTTTAACTAAAACTCAGAGCCAACGAATGAAATGTACTGATGGCAAATCAATGAAAGTTAACGCATGTTTAAATTGTAAAGTTAAGCCCCAGTACTAAAAAGCGCAAGTGAATTCAGAAACACATTACGATTTAGATAGGCCTTACGCAAGCTGTTTTAACACATTCTAGACATATGGAAAAAAAGAAGCCAGAAAATCAACTTAAAGAATATAAATGACAGAAAACAAGGATCAAGAACACTGCCTGAATAAAAACCTCTGTAAGAATACACCAATTTAATGACATGATTCTATAAATACTAGGCTTCAGAAATCAAGCAATAAAAGTATTGACTAAACAAAATCTACTTGTTGTAAAACAAGCACTAAGGAAAAAACACTAAACAAATCTGGATGTCTGATATCAAGAGCATTTAAGCTCAATACAAATTTTAGAAACTGGCACTATTCAAAACTATAAAACAGCTGCTATATGTAAACAAACTTACAATGATGACAGAATAAAAAATACTAATAAGAAATATATTTTTAATTGAATTACATTATCAAAAACCAAAATTAAGAAATATAATAGTTTATTTTAAACCTTATTTACTTAATTTATTACTTTACAATATAATATAATAACTTAAAGGAAGTTTGTTATATTTAGAAAAGTGGTGTGGCTCTATAAACAGGAGTGCAACAAAAAATAGTAATTGTAAAAACTGAGGTAAAATAAAATACATTGGCTATTTTATGGGCGTTATTTTAATTATTGAATCTTTAGAACACCGTGTATTGGTAGCTTACTCGCTGTCATCATAAATCAGAAAATATCCTACATCTAGAACTATTGAATTGAAAGCAAAAATAGAATACACACAATAACGAGAATGCCTTATATCGACAGATTATGTCACTTTTGCTGATGCAACAGCATACATGGGACCGAATATGACCTTCAAGTGCAACTGTGATGACAACCAATGCAGTAATGCAACTGGTATTTGTATAAACCGATTTCCCTGCAGAAAAGGGTTCTTTGGCTTTGCTTGCCAGTATAGTACGTAATAACATGTTTTGTCACTTAAGTATTACGATTTAATAATCAATTTCTTTTCTTTAAAATAACTTACGTTATTTATATTAATCAATATTTTTTTTATTTGTGTTAAATCTATACTTTATAGGCAACGCATTCGACTACTCAAGCTATACAATTCCTGAACTCGCTGATGACAGCTACGATACATGTGTAGCTGGAAAGTCAAGTTTAGCAATAAACTTTAATTACACAAGAGTACGATTTTTGAAATTAACAGTTACGGACACTAGTAAGTTTTCTAGATCGGTTTTGTATTTTGACCAGGGCCGGATTTAGACTTGATGGGGCCCTAAGCTATTTGAGATATGGGGCCCTTTATAAGCTTATATTATGTCAGTGTCAAAAATGATTTTCGGATACCTAGAGGGTTAGACTGAAATACAATTAAGAAATACAATTAAGAAGAAATACAATTAAGAAGTAGGCTATAGACCCATAGATAGTGACATAATAAATCAAAGTCTATAAAAAAAAGATGGACCGCTTGCTTTGATATTTCGAGATCTGCTTTTTGATAACTTGAAACACTTAGTTTCGGAATTTCCGATCACACGAAGTCCTCTAGACTTCCGGTTTAGAAATTCGCTATGATTTGCTCACTGGAAAGTAAGATTTAAATCGAAAGTTGTATACATCGGAAACCTTTAATGCAATCGTAGGAGCGTAGAGGTCGTTCATGGCAGCCTGATTGGTTGCGTACGGAAAAAAAGAACACATAAGCTCTAAAAATAGAGCAAGCGGCCCATCTTTTTATAGTATTTGATTAAATCTTTAACTTAAAATCATTTTTAGTCATAATAAACTTAAAAATGCAAAGTCTGGTAAAACGAGTTATTTTAAAAGGCACAATTTACAAAGGCTTATTATCTAATCTCGTGACACATGTTTGAAGAATGACAACAGTACTGTCCATGTGTAGATTCAGGGAATGACCAGCACATGAAATATACATAGCATACTTGTTAATCTTCAATATTGTTTCTTGCATACCCTTGTATTTGCCAGACGTATTGGCAGCATTATCATACGACTGGACTCGATACTTACTAAAATCTATGTTGCACTCATTTGTAAGGTACTTGTGCATTATCTTAGCCATACTTTCCCTTGTGTGGCTACCCATCTCTAGGAAAGTTAGAAAACATCCAATTGGGAGCCCATCATCTGTTGAAAAATACCTCACAATAACAGTGAGCTGATCAATATGGGACCGGTCTGGAGTGGAATCTACAGATAAATTGAAGTACCCTGCAGTTTTTAAATCATCCAAGATTGATTCTCTTACTTCATGTGCCATAATTTGGATAAATTCATCACATTCACATATTGTTTTAGAAAGATAAGATGTGACACCTGATCCTTTATTCCCAATGTTTTTTATATGGCTTGCTAGAAAAGGATTAAATTTTGCTCTAAGTTCCAGTAATCCAAGGAAATTTCCATTGTGAGGAGAACCAAATGTTACCTTATCTCCTCTTAAAGGTAAAACACGCTCTGCCATATTAAACTTAATTATGGCTGTTACAACTCGGTCATCAACATTTTTGCATAACTGCCGTTTTTATTTATATATATAATAATGCTGCAGTATATTTAAGTAATTTATGACAATCGTTCACTCGAACAATTTCGTTTGGAGGCCCCTAAGAAAGTGGGGGCCCTAAGCTATAGCTTGTTTAGCCTATAGGTAAATCCGGCCCTGATTTTGACTTTACATCTTTTGCTTTTTATTTAAAGAAACTGTTTTTAAGAAATACCTCAGCAATTTATTTTCCAATCAATTACTATTTTTGTAAAATTGAGTTCCGGTTTAATAAAGGGTATAAAGCACAAAATATCACCTTTTCTATATTTTTAAAAAGTTCAATTGATATATGTATATATATATATATATATATATATATATATATATATATATATATATATATATATATATATATATATATATATATATATATATATATATATATATATATATATATATATATATATATATATATATATTATTTGTTCTATTGTGTCTTAAAATATTTAGTAGATTCACGATTAAGTATTACAAAACTTTGAACCCAATGTGACTGTAAATTATTTTTTTGTGTTGTGATTTATTTTTTTTAATTTTATTTTCGCTAGGTGAATTTGGGAGTTTGAAATTTTCTTTCAATACAAACGACTCGTGTAAGACGTGTGATGGGATTTTCATATTATCCAATATAAGAGTTATTGAGTATCACTGTCAATGTCTGGTGAAAGCAGACGGCTTATTCATAGATAATATCTATGAGATCCCTATCTGTCATATTGAAGTCAGTAAAGGTAAGCTATGTATTAGATTATAATCATTATGAAGAATATAAATTAAATATATCTTTATGTCTATATTGTTAAAATCCGTGTTTATAATGTTATTAATGTTTATGTCATCCTCACATTAAGACTAATTTATTTAACAAATATGTCTTTGAGATAATAGTAGTAGAATTTAATTCATTATGAGCTAAAAAGTTTCTTAGTTCTCATTTGGTTCATTGAGTACAAAATAGAAGCCTTCTTTTGTATTCTCTTTTCAAATGTATAGTTTATTTTACTCAGCTGGGTTACTCTCTTAGAGTATTAGGCAGCAGAATTTCAACAACATATAACGCGATATAAATATTGTAAATAAAATTAACCATTAAATCCTTCATTGAACATTCATCGCTTGGATTGAGTGTAGTATTTCGTAGTCAACTTGACATTAAACGGAAGAGAAGAGAACCCACCATAATGGTGTGCAAGATATTTTTGTTGTGAAATTCCATGTAAATTCTCACACAATTGTCAAATGTTGTCTTTTCTATATCTTTATTCTATTAGCACATGTCTTTTAAGAGTTCTGTGTCTTTGGACTTTTTGACAGTGATACTTATTACTTAGTCTATTTGATGATGTTTCATTTATAATAAAAAATTTCGGGGAATGCAAGCATTAAATTAGCAGCAAAAAGAAAGTCTAATAAATGGCTGCAATTTCCGCGTAAATTTTATGTAAGAATTAAAAATGGAAAATACTCTTTAGAAAGGCTCACAATTCCAGTAATAAATCATTCTATGTCTAAATGCAAGTACAAACGCTTATACAATTTATTTCTAACATCCAAACTTACTTTTGTCGTCGATAACAACAACTAATATACTTTTTTTTACATTTAAACTTCAGGCAGAAATATGGGAGTGAGACATCATATTACTGCGACAGATCCAACAGATCAGTTCTATAGCAAAGATGGTCTTAACGACGGCATTACAGATTTGAAAAAGCGAACGTGCTATTTAGAAAAGGAACAATCTACTGGTGTAATAATTGTCTTGGATCCGCCGATAACTTTAAGTATGGTGGAAATATATGATGTTCCAAGTAAGTTTTTGATTCGAAATAAGTTAATGTTATTATTAATTTATGCAGCTTAGCCTAAAATATGTTTGGGCGTTGTTGGCTATATAGTCAAAGCAATTTTTCAAAATGTCAGCGTTAAATGGCAAAAACTTTGGATAAAAAAATATGTATAATTCTAAGATTGTTCTAAAATATTCAGATTATAAAGAGAAGCAGAAAGGATTCAATGTTTTAGGTTATACAATGTTTATTTTAAAATGTTCAAAATAGTTTTCGTAATTTCTCATTTGGTAAGGTTATTGATGCACATAATTAGTTGGTTTATTTTTTAGGAAAATAAAAAATCATTTGTTAAGCACCTATAAGGATGTTGTTTAAGAAGCCTCTTTTAGCAGTTTGACCTCAAAATATTTTGGCTTAATATTTAGGTCAGGCTAAATACCATTCTAAAAGGTTGCTGTGTCAAATTTTAATGTTCTTGATTGCAACAAAAAAAAAAGAAGATAAAGAAAAAATATAATGGCTAAATAAAAGTATAGATAACTCTACAGAAATCTAAACTTACCGGTACCTAACACTACTGACTAATCAAAAGATAATAATTACAGTCTTTATTACAGTATTAATGCACTCGATATCTGTTAAGATACTGTGGAATTGTAAAGGAAAGTAAAATAAAATTATACAATGTGCATCTTATACACAGTTAATTTTTTTTTTTTAAATGAATGTTTTATCCCATATTATGTGTTAAAAGATTGTCTACTGCTAAAATAAATACAATACGTGTGTGTGCCTCTATTACGTACCTTCGCTTTTATACAGTTTAAAACTTTGATAGAATAAATTTAAACTACATGCAAGACGAATGTTTACTTGATAATTAGAAGCAGTTGTGTCAGCAACTAAAAATAGTGTACATAATATATGCTGCATTTGCTTGGTTCATACATACAAATGCATATTAAACACCTACTTGTTTTTCCAGATTACATATTATAAGAGTCCTGTTATTAATTTTTTCCTAATGGTGTTATGTAGGCAATTATACAACCAATAGCTACCTTTAAAATCTCTTCCTCAACAACATGTTAGGAGTTAGTAATATAATCATCATTGTTACATACATTTGAATAGCAGCAAAAAAACGTTTTCACATTAGTTTTGCAAAAGTTCGAAAAAAATAACTACTCAAATATTAAGTTGCAACTATTAACGTATCGATTAATGTTAGGATGTAGAAGTGCTAGGCTATTGCTAAGGCCTAAATTTTACATTTATGAAATTTTTGTAAGTGTAAATATAATATGTTTATATAACGGAAAATGAAATGGACAAATACATAAGCCTTTATTGCGTTTTATTTTGTTTAACTACGATCGACCGAACGAGAAATTTCAGCTCATTTCAAAAAGATATATGTCCTCAACCTTTCATACTTATTTTATTGTTAAATCCATGTAGATATAATAATAATAATAATAATGATGTTTTAGCATGCTCAGTGCGCTCTCGAACATTATTACATCCTCTAGTACCGAAACTCCTGCAGGGCTGCGGGGATCGGTTGGTGGCAGGGGTAGAACCCGCGACGTCTCAATTGGTTTTTGCTTAACAGTCCGGTGAACTAACTAATGATGCTTGAAATGTTAATAGTGTGTTTTGTTTTTCATTAAAGAAAAAAAAATAAACATTTAGAAATAAAATACTTTTTTAAAAGACATTATTACTATTTAAAACTATAATGATTCTAGATGCAATCATCATATAATCGTTTTTAAAGTCATTTAAACTTAAAATCTAACACAACTCTATATTTTTGATTTTTTTTTTATATTGTAATTGCTTTGGTTTGTTTTATGATTAGAGGATTATACAGCTGTAAGGAATATTGACATTGAAATTGGCATTAAAGGAATAGCAGAAACCGGATCATCTGCTAAAATTGAAGATAACCGTCTTGAAGTAAAAAGATATATTCCAGACGAGGAAATCCTCGAAGTACAAAGTGTAACGCTGGTAACAGGCAAGGCGTTTGGCGCTTGTGAAATTCAAGTCATTGGAGGTAATGTTAAAAATACTTACAGAAAATTTAGTAAATATGTCTTTTTTTACGTCCTTTTTACTGCCTCACATTACATATAAAAAAAATCTATTCATAAAAAAGGCTATACATTATGTACATATATGTGTACGAGGAGTAGAACAATGAATAGCTAAAATTATTTGTCTAATGATCATATAATATTAGCTAATTACTTGCATATTTTCTCACAATACGTAAACTTACTTTTTATGGAATTTAATTAAAAGGCAGGATTTAATATACCAATAAAATACAGTCATTGCATACGTACAATTTATTTGATAATAGTTTTATTACAAGTATTTGATTGGCTGTTTATCAATCTACGGCTAGTGTCTATAAACTTTGATTTTATTTTAGGCTAATTAATTGCAGCCGCTTTAAGATATAAAGCTGTGCGCATCGTTTCAGAATTGAATGCGAAAAAAAAATAGGTTAATATTCCGAGACATTGATTGTAATGACAGATTTAGTTGCCCTTTTTAATGTTGCGAATAATTATTTTAAATAAAACTATTGAATACACTCCACAAACTACAGCGACATCAACACATTTATTTAATGTCAATGGCAATGTTTAGTCTATGGTATGGGCTAGTGTAACCCTTGTAAGGGTTCAGTTATGGGCTAGAGTATCCCATGTAAGGTTTCTATAATGGGCTAGTGTATCCCATGTAAGGTTTCTTATGGGCTAGTGTATCATATGTAACATGGTGATGATATAAAAAAACTGAATCGCTCGTTTAGCACCAACACTCTGGATCACATATCATATGTTGATAATGAGAAAGTTAATGTCTGAGGTACAAGGACCCAAGTATTACCGAGCAGAAAGGTTATATGGTATTCACCATTCTCTCCTCTTACGGAGTGTGGATTAGCTCTTTGGAAAAAAAAATGTTCTTGGCTCCCTCAGTAGGAAATATGGGATAAAAATCTTTGTATTTAATAAATTATATACGATACTTGCCTTTATACTTGCCACGATACTTGCCATTATACTTGCCACGATACTTGCCTTTATACTTGCCACGATACTTGCCATTATACTTGCCACGATACTTGCCTTTATACTTGCCACGATACTTGCCATTATACTTGCCACGATACTTGCCATTATACTTGCCACGATACTTATATTTTGTGCACCAACCCACTTAATATTTCATCATCTGATATTTCTCTCACTAGATTGCCCACGGGGAAAATTCGGATTAGCATGTTCGGACGATTGCCTCAATGGATGTAAATGGTGCACTATGGAGACTCATTGTATAATCCCGAGTAAGTAAAATATTAAAACAATATTTTTTTTGTAAAAATCGTTTCTACACAGATATAACCATTTTGTATAGGCTTAAATTGTGTTTAATTACTTTCTAAAATAATTATTTACCATTATGTTGTGATAAAGAAATTTTAAGAAATATACTTTTTTCCTCGTTTTTACAAAATACTTTAATTTATTATGTTTCCTAGTTCGAAAAAGAGGTAAATGTCTTATCTTATATATTACAGACGCTCCTTCTATAAAGAAGATTATTGCGTCCTACGCTCATCAGTAGTCCGAGTCTAGTCTGGAATCTTAAATGTTTTAAATGATGTTAAGTTACTGGTTTTCCTGGTTTGTCATTTTATATATAGGGCCAAAATAATTCATATTTACGATGGAAAAGATGATACTTTTATAAAAATGATTAAGAATTAGAAATGTGCTCCAAGGCTAGTACTGCCGGGGATGGAGAAGGGAAATAAGCGCCCACTCCTCTCGAAATATTCTCACGGCTTGCGATTTAATTGGCAATGTTTTAATTATCATCATAATCTTTGGCGTTACAGCCCAGGGAGGGCTCTGGCATTGGCTCACCACCTCCTTCCACTCGGACCTATCCATTGCCTTCTTTTTTCCATGCATGGACCCCGATCTGTCGCAGATCCATCTCTACATCGTCCAACCATCTCAGTCTGGGTCTGCCTTTCCGTCGTTATCTTCTGGGGATCTGAGTTATATATTACTTTTGCTCCTCTGATGTTTGACATTTGTTCCAGATGGCCTGTCCAGCGTAATCTGCCCTTCTTTATCTCATAATTATTAAACAGGATCAGTAAAATATGTTAACCTTAACAATTTTATAATTGCTTAATTATTATTTTACATCATCATCAAGTAAGGTTAAATACTTTGTGAACAATTTTATCAGAAAACTAACATTTTACAAATCTACAATTACATTTAGATATTTTTTGTAAACTTCATTTTTTTCTTTCAACAGCATGCAGTCCTAATTGCATCAACGTTAGCTGTGATGCTGGAGGAGTCTGTCTGTTGGGTTGTGAACATGGACATTACGGTCCGCACTGCTATGCTAGTAAGCTATGTAAAACAAAAAACCTAATCTCCAAGTCGAAATCATTAAACCAGACTCAATGTTTTGATAATTAAATATTTGTATTAAATGAGTTGTTTTTATTTACATTTACCGTAGTTTGTATCAGTAGATAACTGCCGACGCAAAAAAAAGAATACCAGTACTTTTGCTTCCTGAACTCTCGATTATGTTTCTATAGTATATACAGACAATTTAATGCCGCTTCCGCTTGTTCATACATATAGTAATTATACTGATTTTAAACTTTATACTCGTCTTAAACTGTCGTAAACAGTCACTCAACGGCAATGTCTATGTAGTAAACCGGTAGCTCAGTAGGGCTTGATCTAAATATTTCGATATTTAAACAATGCTTGGCTTTTAATTGTCATTATATTTCCAAAAGATAGTATCACACGCATGTTTAAGACATATGTAATATGTAGAATGTCAAAAATATTTTTTCAAAATAAATAACATTAGATTTAATATTTAAAAAAAATGAAAAACGCCTGATTGATATGTGATGATTGCATTACGTGTCAAAGCTACAATTGCTAAGAAACTGTGAATAGAACATTCTTATTATTCAGCCATCTTTGTGTGCCCACTTTTCAATTATTTGTATGTGGCAAAGGGCAATGTCAAGAAAGGTCTAATGAATAAGAAAAAAAAAATCTGCATAAAATAATAAGTTGAATAAGTTACACTTTGTGTACTATTTTAATATAATGTAGTCAAAACTATTGTTTTGTTTATAACTATTGACAGCATAATTATACTATGGCATTGAAGTTTTCCTTCAAATTTGTATATCTTTTAATATTTGAATTTTTATTTACTTCTCTTCTGTAGTTTTTCCTGCTATGATAGTGCAGCTGCCTAAAGATTTGTAACGTTAAAAACGTTTAGTTTTCGT
Organism: Anisus vortex; assembly: GCA_949126835.1. Classification (NCBI taxonomy): domain Eukaryota; kingdom Metazoa; phylum Mollusca; class Gastropoda; family Planorbidae; genus Anisus; species Anisus vortex. Next base: position 19,418,108 of record OX421503.1, read on the forward strand.
CTAGTGAAAGGTTTAAATTACCCATAGGTAAATAAAAAAAATGGCAGTTTAACATTTGCATTATATCTATTAAAACAATTTTATAATTGTCTACACAATCGTGGGTTTATTCATATTATTAATAATGTATGTACGATTTTATAATAAAATCAGTTCAAAGTATACATTTTTTAAAGGGAGAAATACACAAAAAATTGAATAATTTTAGCATTTTTAGTTTTGACTGGTATTACATTGAAGCACATTTAATTGCACACTAGTCTATGCTCATAGTTTGTGTAGAAATGAAATAGTTATTTATTTTTTAAGTAATTTCAAACAATGTAGGGGTATAATGGTATTGTTTACAAAACAAAGTTATGACTATGTCATATCCAAATGAGTCTAAAATTGTGTTGATCCCTGTCTCCGATTCAATATCATTTAATATGGCAGCTTCTTTGATGAATAAAACTAATTTATAAATTGTCAACTACCAACTGAAGGATTATTTTATTGTATAATAACTTCTGATAAAGAACAGTATCATACTTCAAAGAAGCGTAAAATGTAAATTAATATAGATATTAACTTGATAAATAATTAATCTAAATCACAATCTACCATATCGTATTAGTATTTGTGTGTCTAGTCAAGTTTTCAAAACCTTTGATAAGATCAAGAGGGTACTAAACCTTTAAAAATTGTCATAACATAATGACTGCCACTGCCACGCACACAAACAATTTTTTTCTAAAACGAAATTAATTGGACATTTATAAATTACTATAGGAATGAGATAGGAGTTAGGAATACGACAAGGAGATTTGGCTTACAGTTTAAAGAAATACAAAACTAAATCTGAACGCTTACCTTATCCTGCTGGAGCTCACTACGGCTATGTCTTTAGTTTTTTAACCTAAAATTTCTTCCTTGTTCGTTCGCATAAACTTGAGCTTCACGACACTTCTGCAGTTTTTGCTGTTCTAAATAGTAACCATTTGCATAGAATGTTCTGTGCTGGTATGTTATATAGATAAATCTATGGCTGGTACATAAATATTTTCCATTTCATTAATTTTCTCTTTCTACAGAATGTAGTCCCAATTGCGTCAACAGCAGTTGTGAAGCAACCGGGAATTGTATGTACGGTTGTGTAAAAGGACATTATGGTCCTAAATGCAATTCTGGTAAGCCATGTGTAAAAATTGCATACATGTTTTAATAATATGCCTTTCAATTTATTCCATGATGTGCTGAAAACAAAATGTCAGAAGTTGCTTACTATAGTGGAAAGAAAGCCATTATATAGATTTATTAATGTAAGATGCACCAGGTTTGACATTCCTTTAGTCCACTTAGTGTTTCTCAGTTACTCAACGCTATATTAACCACACTTGCTTTTATTTAAAATCATATATAGTCAATATGTTTGTTTTTATTTATTTTGGACCTTCCATCCTTAAGTAATGAAAAAAAATTGCAAACACAAATTAAATGTATAAAATGTAAACTCTCTAAGTCTTTGAAGTTAGCTTCGTATTATCTTTCAACCTTCAACAATTAAAAAAAAACGTGTTTTTAAAAACCAAAGGTTATTGAAATAACATTCGCAATAATGAAAACATTTCAGTATGTAACCTTAAGCATGCTTATAAAGTTTAAATCAAATAGCGTTGAGTCCACTCATTCAAGATGGCCAATACTTACGAAATATGGAATAAATATATAGGCCCTATCCTTTTCTGTATGGCATTCTCTCTCTCTACAAATATATGGTTCCGTGACAAACGCGCACAAGACAATTGCACACACGACAAACGCGCACAGACAATCCCGCAATGACACAAATGCGCGCAGGACAAACGCGAACACCGATAGTTGCGCACACGGACAATGGCGCACACCGACAAATGCGGACACCGACAATCGCCCACAGTGACAAATGCGAACGGCTATATAAGCGCACACCGACAAAAGCGCAAACTGACAATGAAGCTATAATTAAAACAAAAAAAAAACATGTTTAAATATAATTTAGTTCAAATAGTTTTCAGTACCAGAAAGGAAGGCAAAGTATGGAGAAAAAAAGGAACAAAATAGACAACAAAAGAAATTGAATTTAAAATAATTCAGAACAAATATTAAATGTCGAAATAATTTTTTCACTATGAGAGTTGAAGATAGGCCTATTGGGTGATGACTTTCGAAGCGACAGTCGACACTATCGACATCGAAGTATAGGCCTACAGAATTACAGAGTACGACTTGTAATGGACCTTAATGGTATAATTACCATATGTATGAATAGTGGAAGCAACATTGAAGAAAAGGTCGGCATAAAATGTGAACAGCATAGGCCTACTCGACAATTCAGGAAAAGTAGGTATTACTTTTAAGACTTTGTCTTCCTTATTTTTATTAAGTTCCATTAAAATTGTACAAGATAAGAAGAGAAAGTTGACAGTTTAGTTAACGTAAAGATTTTACTAAAGTGTAAAGTAAAGTAAATTGTAGGCATAGCCTACATGAAAATAAACTGATTTAAGTCCGACATATGGGGCATGGGGACTTACTTTATTTCATTTGATGAAATTATTTAGCCATATAACATATTATTATAATCATCATATTTGAGTCATTTAGTCTGGTATGATGATTCAGACTTTCGGAATAGTGTTTTTTTTTGTCACATTTCGTGATATATTGTAGGTTTAATTTAATTGTCATTGATAGGATAGTATATATCTCCCATTTATTATATTATAGTCCTATCCTATAGTCTAGCCTATATATAGGCATAAGATAACATATAATTAAGCCTATTATTAATTAGTCAATATTCATTGGCATGCTACAGTTGGTATATAGAGAGGCTTTAGTTTGGCTATCAGCACCACTGCTTTGAATAGTCTTAAAACAGTTTTTAATACTATATAAAATTAAAACTATTCAAAATACAAATGTAAAGCTTGATGCCAGTAGCCTTATAGACTATAGGCCTATAGTAGTATTGTAGGATTTTATTGTAGGATGAAGTCCAATAAACATTTTGGTGTGGTTGCTATAAAGACCTATAAAACTAAATGACTTTTTTATTCAGTAGATATAGGCCTAGGCTATGTAATATATATTTTTTAGTTAATTAATATTTTTTCATGTAACAGAATATTCCTCCCTTCAACTTCAACATTTGAAATTATTATGCTTCAATTCAAATAAAAATGTTATAACTATAAGTACCTATACTTATGTATAGGGTAAAGTAAAGGAGGTTCTGGATAGTGCTGGCCACACAATCAATTAGTATGCCGTGGCAACGTAAACTGTTGAATGCTGCTTCATCTGACCTATGGATCAATTTGGTGCAACAATTAGTTTACTTTAGGCCTCTTCAATTAATAAAAAAAATATATAAATATAATATATTTATTTATGCCATGTTACTTGTTTTTCACCCCCATTGCAAACAGGTAATTGAAGCAGAATGTCAAGGCAGGGTGGATGAAGACAGCTTGTTGCAAGTACAATGTTGGACTGTTTAGCTGCACTATAACTATAATCCTAGAGGAAAAGGAATTTCATATGTTGCACACTTAGGCAACCCACCTCTATACATGACATCAGTCTACTGCTAAAAATAAATTCTATATTTAATTTCATCACATATTTTGTTGTAATTTATGTTTAATTGGTAATTATATTAATATATATTTATATTTTAACTTACAAAACAATTAAAAAAGAAACATAAAATATTTTCATAAAATATTTTTCAATATTTTTATTTTATTTAATACATTTAAAGAATCAAAGGCTAATGTCAGCACATCTTCCTTGCAAAATACATCATTGACTATCCTTTACTGGATGCAATTGAAACACAGTCTCCTTCAACAGCACATGGTTACATTTTCTTTAATTAAGCAGTGTCAATGTCAACAACTGATGCAGGACTTTTTCTCATGTCTGGCAGCTAACACCATTTTGAATTAGATGATCCCCCATGTACATTTTGTTTCCGTTGATTGATACATGAAGTCTAAATAGAAAAAAAAAACTTTTATAAAACAACATATTAATATTTAGGCTAAATCATAAATGTTCACTTTCCAAAATTTACTACAGTACCAGTACATAGTTTTCAATATATTACTTATAAAATAAAATTTCATAAAATTATAAAACATATAATCATACCCAAACATTGAACATATGTATGTTGATTATTCTTATAGAAATGCAATGGAAGTAAATAAAATTTAGTTAGCTATTTCATTTCATTAGTGTAAATAATTTTAGATCCATTCAAAATAAGCATAATCAACCAAATTTTACACTAAAAGAAAAATAAATTACCAAAATTCATAATGTGTCTAGTTAATTATGCTTATGGGTCAATGGTATGTGATAAAAATGACTAGGAAATGCTGCAGTTTTTATTTTTAGTTGTACTGGTACTCATTTAACATTAACATGTAAGGTTGAAGAAAAAACACATTACCCGGTAATATTAATTTAATTAAACATTCAATATAATCAGCCATTTTTCTATGGTTGATGATTCCAAGTAATTCCATCATACCCCCATCAGTATAACCATTTTAATTGATTGAAACTTCTTGTGCATCCCCTTCCTATCTAAAAATCAATTCATGTTAAACACACAAGTATAAAATACACAGTAATTGCAAAAATACTGCTCAGTTATTTATTTACTTTTATTAAATTAGGTGACAACATTGTTTTATTGTTACTGTACCACTTTAACAACAAGAGTAATTGATGTAAAATGGATTCATTCTGTACATAGAAGGCCTTTTTATTAGTCCTGTATATACCTACATCTCTTAATATTTATATCCGATTGACTGAGATGCCTACATCTAAGCCTCAACTATATTAATATTTGTAAGTATTTATGAGGCTAATAATATATTATTATATAATAATATCATCAATTATTCATTATAAATGTATATATATATTAGATCTTTATCATATCATAGTAGCTCTAATATTAATATAATAATAATGCTTGCCTTAAGTCTAATCCATAAGGTAGGCCTATAGGCCTATTATTAATAATATAGGGTCTTATACTTATATGAGTATATGAGGATTACTTATTTTAATTATAATATGAATTATAGGTCTATGCACAGGGATGTGTCTAATGTTCATCCAAGGCAATGCACTAGCCCCAGCTCTAGTCTAGGCTAAGCCTATAATACTAATACTAAACAGAATATACTCACTATAGTTAGGCTACACAGGTCATATTATATGTATAGAGTCTAGCTAGGCCTAATCAATATATAATATATGGAATTATACATGGGCCTACAATATGATAGGCATAAAGGGCCTAGTTATAGTTAGCCTAACCTATAACTATAGTGTAGCCTATGCTTAAATGTAGTAGGCTTAATGATTACCTTAGCATATTTAGCCTAAAGATTCTTTAGTAAAGACTAAGCTCATGCTTAAGTCTAATTTAAATAATTTAATATGCCTATAGCCAATATAGGGCTGACCGCCTAACCTATAAATATATATATTGATAATATATATTATATAAATATTAGCCTAATAGTTTAGGAGTTTAGTTAGCTTTTCATTAGCTTAGCAGATAGAAAATATCGTATTGGATTGCATTATAATTAATAATAATTAAAAAAGCCTACTCATTATCATTATGTAGGCAATATGAATATGTGTAGTGTAGGCCTAGGCTAGGCTATGTAGTAGGCCTAGGGCCTAGCTAGGGCCTATATGAAGTATGTGTAGGCCTACACCACAAGCCGTTTATTATAGTTTATAACATTACGTTGGTCGTCTTCATTAATAGGCAATTAATGAGTTGTATTAGCTAATCACACATAAAAATTGCCTAAGCGAATGATTTTATGAAATCATTTTATCATTGACTTAATATTTAAAAAATCTAAATCAATGGCAAGTACACTTACCGTCGCTTAGGCCTACCAGTGATCAGTGAAACTAGTGAAAGGTTGAAACAAGGAAGTCTCAGTCTTCGTCTTCGAAGTGTTTGGAACATAATATACTCTGTTATTTTGCCTTCTTTTGGCATACCATGCATTAAGGAAGTTTGTATCTATCAGTGGATATTGATGAAAGCATAGTTTCTTTTTCTTTTATGAAGATTTAACGTCGGAATTGGATCACACTAAGAAAACTTCTTATAATTTCACCATTAAAAAAAAACACTTCCTGGTGTGATCACGTGACCCGGAAATACTTATGCATAAAGCCCATTAAAAATTTTTAAATGACATCTCTTAAAAATCATGACGTAGCAGTAGGCTACTACTAGAACGAACATTTTATTACTATACTATTAGTCTATACATTTAAAAGTTAATTTTTTTTAAAATATGCATACAATTATTATTACATTTATTATGATATTATTAATATATTGTTAGCTTTAAACATGATGTATTTTTTGCTGAAAACAAACTAAGACTAAATCCATTATCATCTTTAAATTGGCGATGCATAACTTGCTATTTGCGCATTTGTCGGTGTGCGCTTATATAGCCGTTCGCATTTGTCACTGTGCGGGATTGTCGGTGTCCGCATTTGTCGGTGTGCGCCATTGTCCGTGTGCGCAACTATCGGTGTTCGCGTTTGTCCTGTGCGCATTTGTGTCATTGCGGAATTGTCTGTGCGCGTTTGTCGTGTGCGCAATTGTCTTGTGCGCATATGTCTGGTCACCCAAATATATATATATATATATATATACATCTACAGAATGCAGTCCCAGTTGTGTCAACAACAGTTGTGAAGCAGCCGGAAACTGTCGGTACGGTTGTTTAGAAGGACATTATGGTCCTAACTGCTATTCTGGTAAGCCATGTGTAAAATTCGCATACACGTTTTGGCTATATTCCGTTATATTTATTCCATGTCATGCTGAAAATCACAATCTATCAATTACTATTATGATTAGGGAGTCTATATAAATATATATATATATATAGTGGTACTTCGTACTTCGGGTTGCGAACGTCTCAGATTGCAAACTATTCAGGTTGCGAACAAACATGAAGAACGTTAGTGGTGCTGCTTGGAAGCATACATTTATAATAGTGGAGATGAACATTGAAATAATTGTGTAAAATATAAATGGCGTGTGTGTGTGTGAAATCAGTACAGTATGGATTCACAATCATAAAGAACTAAGAGTTAGCTAACTCCAATCAATTAATTTCGTTAATGCGTAACTAATCGTCAGAAATAAAGACCTCACATTTTAGAGAAAGATTAAAATCTTCTCTAAATCTGAATAAATGAAAAGCAATTTTCAATTTATTTATATATTAATTAAATATTCGTTGCCTTTTGTCAGGTCAATGACTGAATGTTAATAAAAAAAAGAGAACGATTTATTTCATTTTGAAACGTATTGAGTTTATTGCATTGAGTTCATATTACGAACGTTGCAAGCTACGAACTGAGCTCATATGAGTTAAGTTCGTAACCCGGAATACTACTGCATATATATATATACGGCTATGACCCCTTATTATCACCTTTAAAAGTTCATGTTAACATTGTTAATGTTTTGAACTCTGCCCATGTCCGACTGGCCAGATCTGTTACAGGTTTGAATAGAGTGTGTTCTTTTTGTGAGGTTAGGAAGTCAAGAGATAGTTTAAGAGTGTTACGGTTTTGGCATCCACCAGAGTTTGACATCTAAGTTTATGATGTGTACTTTGTTTATATTATTCGATGTGTTTGTATGTTGAATCTGATTCAATGATTTAGCTAACTGTAAGTATTCCTTCGTTTTTGATCGTTGAAAGGTAGGATGGACAGGTGTGCAAATGTGTATATTCTTCAAGGGTTTAAAGAAGTCATTTTTAGACATCGAGATGTAACAATATATTTATAAATGAGAGTTGGAGAGACTGATGTAGATTGATAGATAGACTGATTAATAGATTAATTAAACTTATTAGATAGAGTCGAAATCTTAAATATATTACATAGATTATATTGAAATTCTGTTCATATAATGGATATTTTTACCATTCGCTCTTGTACACATGTATTGTGTTGTACAAATTGGCATGGGTCTTACAATGTTTTCGTAACATACTTTTACTTTTAAATCTAGCGTTGACAACAACTTCAACTACAACTTTGAATACAACAACTGGTATGTCAGTTGTTTTTTTTTGTTTATTTAATTCTAGAACATTATATTTTACAATTCTAGATTTAGACATTTGACTATTTGTTAATAAATGGAAAAATATAAACTTGATAACAAAATCTTCAATTGATTTATGATCATTAAGATATTTTGACATAATGATTGAAATACGTTTTTCCATTTGCATAAATTAAAAGCAAATTAAGAGTTTGGAAAAAAAAGTATTTGTATTTCCTTTTGCAAAATAATCTGTCTTTCTAGCCTAAATTCCACCATAATGGCATTTTTCAATATACAAAGCTGAAACAAAATTGTGTAATTGTTCATTGATTAATAAAGATGTTATTATCAAATTTGCTTCACTTTAACAATCTATTACTATATACAATTGAAATTATATTTTATTATTTCACACTTCACACAAATATATTTTATATATACATATCTCCTGGAAGCCTTACAGCAAACGATTAGTTATATCAATACATTTTAATTTACACATACGTTTGTTACATAAATGTTACAACAAAATTTGTGTTTATCTGTCTCTGTGATTATCTCTCCGTACGTTTTTGTGTCGTGTTGTTAAGTGGCATGTGTTTAATTGTCTGCGTTTATCTTTCCCGTATTTCAATGTCAGCACATCATATTTTAAAATGTGTTTCATAAATAAATATAAAAAATAAAATAATACGTATCAAACAGAGGTTAAAAAAATTGCAAATTTAAGGGAATTAGCAAATACAAATATTTTATTGTTCGACTCTTGCTATCTTAAATACGTCATTTATATTATAGTAGGGTTATAAAGTTAACTTTTTAAGTGCGAAAGATCAAATAATGCTTTTGACAATAATCGTCTGTAATATTTTTTACATTAGAATGTTTCAAGATTATTGTGTTTAATTTCATATTTTTTATTATTACTGATATTATCGCTATAACTGTACAGAATGCACAGCAAGTTGTGCAGGGGACAGCATATGTGACTCAAATGGAATTTGTACTTATGGATGTAAGGTTTTTTTTTAAAAATAATTTTAGCCCTAATTGCATTTTTTAATTTACGTCGGCATCTGAAAAAATAACATGCAGTTATAAAATTAGTATCAAGTTCTTAGAATAATTTTGTCTTTCTATTAAGCATGAAAAAAAAAACTCAATAGCTCGAAAAAATTAATTATGTTTGCCTCATTGCATCTATATATTCTATTGTTTATGGAATACCTCAATAATTTGAAATAGATTGCAGTGAAAATTGTGCACAAAATAAAACGTGTAGCTCAAACAGAACTTGCACGTTTGGCTGCCGTACTGGCTACTTCGAACACAACTGCACTTCCAGTAAGCATCTATTGTTAGTGTAACATAAGCATTTATAATGTGAAATTTGCTTTTGCTTATATAAAAACATAACATGTTCAATATAGTTAGGCAGTTTCAATAGAAGAAATTAATAAAAGCATTATACAAAATTTTTTTTTTTTAAATATTGTGTGTGTGTGTGTGTGTTTTCCTAATACTGAAATTTTTCATCTGTGTATATTCATATATAATATACCTAAAATATTTTAATCCAAAAATTAAATACATTTTTAAAGTAATATAAATGTATATTACATGTAGCCTATAATTATAGAATGCAGTGGTTCCTGCGCTGATGATGGAAGTTGTTTATTAAATGGCACTTGTAAATATGGATGCACTGCAGGCTTTTATGGTCCAGATTGCACGTTAAGTGAGAGCATTTATTATATGCTAAATATTAAGTCATTAATGATTTTTCTAATTAATTAGACCATTTAATTTAGGTAAAAACATGTCTCACCAATTTTATTTGTATTTAATACAAAATATATAAATAACTAGCGTCATTAAACATTCTTAAAACAAAGATTTTCATTAAATAAATGAAAGCTAGATATAATATTTTTAATGACAAGTTTCAATTTTAAACAGATTGCAGTCAAATTTGCGAAGACGATAGAACCTGTGACTTAAATGGAATGTGTAAGTTCGGCTGCCGCCCAGGCTACCTTGGAGCTATCTGCTCGTCTAGTAAGTATAATATATGACTCACTTAACAACGTGAAATGTTTAGTTTTACTAAAATTAAAATTTTAGAAATATGTTAAATATACATTAGAAACATGAAAATAAAAAACAAATTTATTAAAACATGAAAAAAATATTTTTTATGGAATATATTCTATGTAAATATATTTGTAGTTATGATACATTCCTATGATATAAGTCCCAAAGAAATATTTAAAAATAGATATAATAAATGTATATATTTTAAAATAAAATAAAAAAATCTTAATTGTTCTTTTTCTATATATAGATTGTAGTGGTTCTTGTGCTGATGACGGAAGTTGTTTATCAAACGGAACTTGTCAATATGGATGCATGGCAGGCTTTTATGGTCCAGAATGCAATTTATGTAAGAACATATAACATTTATATGCAAAGTGTTAAATCATGTATTTAGCTCTAGTCATTTTTAAATGAAGCGACAATTTTCTTTTTATCAACTGCAAGATATATAAATTGATTTTATCTTTATTTGTGATGTACCGAAATGTCTGGATGTGTTTTCATTGGTGGTTTTGCTGGCGATATCCCTCTCGTGGTGGGAAGCATCAAATAACTACGAGAGCTCAAAGACAAGCTTGCAGATAGAGCGAGGGCATTATGGAAATCAGCTAAATAATGATCAACACCTTAGATGCCAGAAGTGCAAATATCATAATGAACCAACAACAACTGGAAAAAGTTAAGACTTTGAAATATCTAGCAGCAATCCTATTTGCAAACGGAAGCTGTGAGTCAGAAATTAAAGCAATGATTGAGACAGCAATGGCGGCAGGGCTTGGCTAAAAAGAATATAGACCATCAAAAAGGCTCAGACTTTACAGAGCCATTGTCAAAACCAATTTTCTTTATGGATGTGAGACCTGGACGCTGCTCTCAGCAACTGACAACAGGTTTCTGGCGTTCGAAAATAAATGCATGAGAAAAATCCTTCGAAACTCCTACGTAGAACACAGGACTAATGAGTATGTTTGGGACAGAATATCCTAAACACTACGACAACAATCAAACGGCGCAAACTGACATGGTTTTGTCATTTGTTGCGGCATAATAACCTGCTAAAAACAATCCTCCAAGGCACTGCGGAAGGTGGACGTTGCAGAAGCCGTCAGCGGAGTTGCTGTTTTGACAACATAAAATATTGGACAGGGCTGCAGTTGATTGAACTATTGACAGCCGCTCAAGATAGGCGAAAGTGGAGAAAGTTGACTGCTTAGGTGCCCATTCGCTCTCCCCAACGACTACAACGGTCAAGTTATTGATGTTAATGAATGCTAGAAATTGTTCCCAAAACTGTTTGGTGTCCGTGAGTCTACGTAGTTATGAATGGTACCTCATATTAGTTGAGTAAAAATGAATAGGCTTGTTGCTGGTCATATAATACCCTAAGCTGCTTCGCCGGCCAAATGTCCGAAGGGTATATTACTATAGAATATAAAAGAAAGATATGCTTAAACTTGGTCCTTTTTTGCACTAATTTGTTTAGCTGGATTAAATAGTCCAGCGGCGTACCGAGAGTGGTGCGGGGGTGCGGACCGCACCGGGTGACACCCTCTCAGGGGGTGACACCCCAATGAAAAAAAACAATATTTAAAAAAATGATAGGCCCTAATTTTACAGAACACGCACTGCTGGTCTAGTCCAATAACAGAACGGATGGCAGATCAAAATGAAATAAATGAAAATGACTAGCAGCACGGTGTATCATCAACTTACGACAATGCTGCCACAATGTCTGGAACTCATGGAGGTGTTCAAGCCATTTTGAAAAGAAAGAACAAGAAATTTTTTTTAATGGATGTGTGGGCCATTCCCTTAACTTGTGTGGTCAATAGTCTTTTGCCGAAAATGCTTCATGTATAACATTTTTTGGTACCCTTTTGATAATTTATTCCTTCTTTGCTGCTTCCACTCATCGGTGGGATGTTTTAATTGAACACACAGGGGTGTCGTAGAAAAGGTTATCTACAACACATTGGAGCGCTCATCATGCTACTGTTAAACCAGTGAAAGATAAGTTTGATTAATGTATTACGGCGATTGAAGCTTTATGTGAAAATTTGGACACAAGAAGTTGCAGATATGTTTGAGGCTGTACACCCCAATTTTCTACTGTCAGCAAGTGAAGAAGAGTTACCGTTCTCAAGTTAACCTATTTTTACGATGAGCCATCCGAAATGAGCTCTTAAAAGAAATACCACGGCTAAGACGACACCTAAAAGCAGATGGACTGGTCTGTATTAGATATTTTGAAATTCATAGCTAAATGGGACTTTATAGAATCTCTTCCAAAACTCTCGCTATGCCTTCAATTATTTCTAACGGTATGTGTGTCTGTGGCTTCATGTGAATGGAACTTTTCAAAACTAAAGCTTATAAAAAGCTATTTACCTTCCATCATGGGACAGTCAAGACTTTCTGGTCTGGCTAGGTTATCGATCTAACGGGATACTGTGAATGATATAGATATTGATGAGGTGATTGATAAATTTGCAGTTTTGAAGAGCAGGAAAGGAAAAATTCAAATAAAGTACTTTGAATGTTGTTTTTTTTTATTGTTTTTACTCTCTAATATTAAATTAATATTGTTTTTTTTTATGTTTGAACTGTAGGCTTGTTTTAAGGAGACGACAACTATACTAAATGTCATAGGCGGGTGGGGGGGGGGGGGAAGGGGTGACACCCAAAGTTTACCGCACCGGGTGACACCAGCCCTCGGCTTGCCGCTGAAATAGTCCATGAACTTCTTTCATATTATAACATATTTTAATGAAGTACATTGCTAAAATGATATGTTAAGAAATTTAAAATAGTCTTATATTATTAACATTTACTAGTATGAAAATTATGCAATTAACCATAAACTAAATTCCATACAATTATAATGATATCATTACTCATTTCATGAATGTTATTTGTGCTAATAATCTTGAAATTCAACATAAATACAAATTATAAAAACATTTGTATAATTTGTTATGTCAAAATAATGATTATCATATGTATTGCATGAAATAAAAATTTGTCTTTTTAAAGGATAAACGAATTCAATCTTAAGAGTGACAGTATTAAAAAAAAAGGATATCTAATTAAAGCAAATACATTCTTTGTAAACGCTAATCGTTATTTCAAAACTTAACCAAAGCCTTAAATCTAGTTTTTAAATATAAGACATTCGTTCTGTTAACTAAATAAGGGCTAGTGGGTTTGAAAAAGTTTGACAGAGTTGTTGATAAGTTGGTGGGGGTTCAACGTAAGTTCAACTTCAACAGTGTTACTTTTTAATAATTCATGAATTAGAAAATGAAAATTAGTTGTCCTTTTTTATAACATACACTCTCTCTCTCTCCAATCAACAGCCTTCCATTTGAATCATAATCATTCTGGATAACCAGCTTTGGGATCATACAGACCTATTCTCTTTACTCCGATCAGAACAAAAACAAAGTTGCGGATGGGAAGCGGGCAAGGGAAACATTTCTGTAACATTTTCCAAATATAGTAGCTTCGCCATTGTAGGCTACTTTTTCTTATTACGTGGGTAGATGAGATCATATTATTCAGATATACAAATATAAAAAAGCGTAGTAAAGATTTCGAGCATGGAATGGGTTGCCTGAACCAGGAAAACCAGTAACTTGACATCATCTAAAACATTAATAAAAATTCAAGACTACACTCGGACTACGGATGAACGTAGGACGCAATAATCTTCTTTATAGAAGGAACGTCTGTAATGTATAAAATAAGATAAAAATATTGTTATTTTATTCTTTCAACAATGATTATCCTTTTCGCAGCATGCAGTCGTTTTTGTGCTAATAATGGAGCTTGTAATCAAGAAGGAGAATGTACCTTTGGATGCAAGAAAGGCTATTTTGGAAAGATATGTGATATAAGTAAGATTATGACAATGTTGTTTTATATTGAGTCTTTTGTTTTAGTTGGCTCACCTAACTCACTATACTAACATAATCGTAATTAATATATAATGCAATTAATATTTAACCCATAGAAAATGAATTGTTTCACACAGGGTCAATAATGAAATCAGTTCTGACTTAAGCGAGCCTTAGCCCATGCCAAGAACATATTTTAAGCATCCTAATATTACCATATATTACATCTATAGATAATATATATTAATTTTCTACCGCATACGTTAGTAAGATTTAGTATTAAGCTTTTAAACAGGTGTTAGTATTATAAATTAATATATTGTTTGAAAAATTCGCTTAGCTGTAGGCCTATGGCAATTTTGAAAATACAGCTTGTCATCGAGCCGTATGTCGTATATACATAATAATGATGGTATGGTAACAGATGTCCTGAGCCAGAGAAGTGGTTTTCTTTAGGCTTATTTTCAAACATAATCCCTTGCAGATGTGAGATAATTAAGACAATTGACCAGTCTTTGTCTGATAACAGAGGTGCATCATCAGCAAAAAGCAGATCATTAATAAGAACATGCGTATTCTTGTAAGCTCGGCTTTGGCCCAGAGGCGGGTAATGTTGAGCAACTCTGCATTTGATATGTCATCTGTATGCAGATTCCATAGCAGGTCATGTTGGGGATGTTTGTGAAAAACAGAGAAAAAAAAATTAAACAATGTTTGGGCAAGTACACAACATTGTTAAATTCTGCTACATGACTGGGACGGTGTTCAGATGTAGTTTCAGTAAAGCACACAGTGCCCTACTTATGTTCATTATATTACCAGATGAAGTTAGCAGGGGTGGGGACATCCAGTTATTATTCAGAATTTGGATCTTTTTACTTCAATTGACTAAATCAAAGGCTAGTGTCAGGTCTTTAAAGGCAACGTACAGTGACATCTTCTGCTCGCTGTATATTTACATCATCTGACGTATAGATAATTCATGTCACTAGTATACCGACCAGCTCAGAAGCTACGAAATGTATTCATCTTGCTGTCTTAATAGCCTTAAAGAAAAAACACACTCACAATATAGATTTTTTGGCAACGATCAGTAAGTCATTTAGCCAACAGTTCATTTGGAAACTAACTGCTTTTGACAAGATAAAATAAATATTTTAATTCATACGCATTAACCTTGGGCAAAAAAAAATAATATAAAGCAGACAAAATGTAGAGAAAGACATTTATTTTATAAGTTGTTGTTTTTTTTTAATAATTATCAGCTGTACTGATATATCTAAGTATTAAGAGCAAACTGCAAACCTGTTTCAATTTTTACATGTGCATTTATAAGTAACGTTTTCTTAAAAGTGGTGTTAGCAATTTTTGTTAAATCTAAATGTTCAGCTGTTAAAAAAACAACAACTACATAGCTGGGCATTGTACTGGCCACACTCCCATCATGGACCGACATAATTTGAAAATAATACTATTGCTATACGAACAATTAAAAATGCATATTATATGTTATAGACATTTCCTTATTTTATTTTGATGTATCAGTAAGAATAATTGGATGCTCAAGTGACTGTATTAGTGTGAGTGCATTCCATGGAGCTTGTACACTTATTGAAGCTATGATTACGATCATCGTAATAGTGAATTTAACTGGTAAGTAATTGTTTTATGTATATATATATATATATATATATATATATATATATATATATATATATATATATATATATATATATATATATATATATATATATATATATATATATATATACATATTTATATTACAGATATGCAAATCACTACGTTTTGGTTATGTTTGGACAAATCGCAAATATTTAAAGCCTCCTTGTGATAACCGTAGCCTTTCGCAAATTGTTTAACGAACAAAAAGATATAATTAACTTTTTTTCCTATTTAAGTGAGTTTTTTTTTTTTAATCAGCCTAATAAACAAGGCAACACATTATCCCTATCATCAATCAATATTTATAATTACCTTTTTTACTTACATTACCTTAAGTACTCATATATATGTTTGTTCCCTTAAGGCTCCTAATATGTTTGACCGATTGGAAACAAAAGTTAAATGTGTAAATTGGGAACGTTCTCCAAATTAGTTTTTTTATAATATAAACAATATTGCGTAATTCGTTGTTTTTTAAAAATAACTTAGAACTATTACTAATCACTGTATGCTAAAGTTCTAAACTAAGCGCTATTTCAAAATAATGTCCCTTTGAAATGCTTTCACATTATGGTGTTTTTATGGGACTGGGTTTTCCCGTTAAGCAAAACATTATTTTTTAGTTGTTTTTTTATTATATCCTTTTTTTTTTACTGTTTTCTTTTAATAGTATAATTGTTTGCTTACTATTATCAATAAAAAGTCAAAATCTTAACAGCAGCCATGGCTAGCTGGCCGTTAACAATAACAACTAACTAAAACTAAATACCGAAAGAAATGTTCTCACTAAAGTTTGTATTGTTTTACAAGTTAAATTTCCCCGCTTTGCCCGGGGGAAAATAAAACTGGCCTGTATAATTTATAAACTGCAATGAACAGAAGCTTTAGAACTTAACATAAAAAAAAATACAAGTTATTTTTAATAAAGACATTTAGAAAAGCCATTTAAAATAAATATTGTAATCGGGTTAAAAATAGGCAAGTCTTTTTATTTAACAAAAAGCTAAATTGCCCTGTGTTTCTCATGGATTTATAATCTTTTTTTTAAGTAATACTAATTGAAATAAAATGTTATAGACTGACTGGGTGAATATAATTCGGGTCGACCGCATGGCAGTCCGAAATTTTATCAACTCAGCTAGCGAGGACACGTGTGCTTTGTCAAATCGCTAAAATAAAAAACGAGACCACAAGGTCACCTGTCTTTCAATAAACCAATTTGATTGGTTGAACGCACACACAGAGTTTTCTATATAGATGTATTGTTTTCTCTCTTTTTTCTTTCTTTATTTTAACAAAACGTATTGTAATCATTCGTTTCTCATTTTGCATAGTATATTTTACAAAACGTATTAGAACAATTATATCATTATATTTTCTATTTCAGACACAACCCCAAAATTTGTAACAATATTAGCATGCATTGCACTTGCAATCTTGGAACTTGTTCAGATTACACTTGTGTTTATGAATGGTTTATCAGATATCGAATGTAAGTGAA
This sequence comes from Anisus vortex, assembly GCA_949126835.1. Lineage (NCBI taxonomy): Eukaryota > Metazoa > Mollusca > Gastropoda > Planorbidae > Anisus > Anisus vortex. The sequence goes on from OX421503.1 coordinate 19,435,449, forward strand.
ACAATATATATATATATATATTATATATTTGTTCTATTGTACTAATTAACATAAATTTGTAAGAAAAAAATATATTTTTTTTTTACTAATAGTCCGAATTTTTCAGGCAATTGTACCTCTGCTGTTCCTCTATGGCGAATTATGCTCATATACCAGTTTATCTTCAATGGTATATTCATTGTTGCTGATATAGTACATCTAGGCATTCAAAAGGGTACGTTTTTAATATGTATTTTCAATTATGAAAAACTTTTTTAAATAGATTTAATGGATATTTTCATACTGTAAAGTATCTCTATGAACTTAATCATTATTTTTTTTTAAATTATTATGCAAGACATTGTTTATTTAAACTATGCAATACTTCATACTTCGTAGGTGTGCCTTGGGCTACTGTAGTCATCATTATTTGCATTCACTCGGTATTTGGGATGCTTGCCTTGCCTGTTGTACTTATCTTTAGATGCAGTAAGTAATTGTGTTGCATTATTCTTTGTCAAATCAAACTCATAAAGCCCCAAGGGATGTGACATTGAACCTTTATATCATATGTGCTAGGAAGAGACTATTTAACTAAATAATTTTATTGTTCCAGTAATGTTATGGTTAAATAAAATTATTGACTTTTAGCAACTATAGAGCCGATAAAACTATAGACACTATAGAGCCGATGAAACTATAGAAACTAAAGAGCCGATGAAACTAAGGCAACTATAGAGCCGATGAAACTATAGAAACTATAGGGCGGATGAAACTATGGAAACTATAGAGCCGATGAAACTATAGAAACTATAGAGCCGATGAAACTATAGAAACTATAGAGCCGATGAAACTATAGAAACTATAGAGCCGATGAAACTATAGAAACTATAGAGCCGATGAAACTATAGCAACTATAGAGCCGATGAAACTAAAGAAACAATAGAGCCGATGAAACTATAGAAACAAATAGAGCCGATGAAACTATAGAAACTATAGAGCCGATGAAACTGAAGAAACAATGGAGCCGATGAAACTATAGAAACTATAGAGCCGATGAAACTAAAGAAACAATAGAGCCGATGAAACTATAGAAACTATAGAGCCGATGAAACTAAAGAAACAATAGAGCCGATGAAACTATAGAAACTATAGAGCCGATGAAACTATAGAAACTATAGAGCTGATGAAACTATAGAAATTATAGAGCCGATGAAACTATAGCAACTATAGAGCCGATGAAACTAAAGAAACAATAGAGCCGATATAACTATAGCAACTATAGAGCCGATGAAACTATAGAAACTATAGAGCCGATGAAACTATAGAAACTATAGAGCCGATGAAACTATAGCAACTATAGAGCCGATGAAACTATAGAAACTATAGAGCCGATGAAACTATAGAAACTATAGAGCCGATGAAACTATAGAAACTATAGAGCCGATGAAACTATAGAAACTATAGAGCCGATGAAACTTATCAAACAATAGAGCCGATGAAACTATAGAAACTATAGAGCCGATGAAACTATAGAAACTATAGAGCCGATGAAACTATAGAAACCATAGAGCCGATGAAACTATAGAAACTATAGAGCCGATGAAACTATAGAAACCATAGAGCCGATGAAACCATAGAAACTATAGAGCCGATGAAACTATAGAAACTATAGAGCCGATGAAACTATAGAAACTATAGAGCCGATGAAACTATAGAAACCATAGAGCCGATGAAACTATAGAAACCATAGAGCCGATGAAACTATAGAAACTATAGAGCCGATGAAAAGGAAGCAAAATTAAGAAAAAACAAATATAAATGTAATATATTGAGCAGCCGTTTAATATTACAGTAACCTAGCGACTAGCGATATTATATTTCTTTGTTTCGAATTTGCACATAAAAAATTAAATTAGCATAATATGTGTATCTTGTGTTTCTTCCTTCAGCTTACGCTATACAAATGAAGCCAGTGTCACAGTTTTAGAAGAATTGTGGCAATGCATCATCTTTATGCTAAGACCTTCTCATGAATACACGGAGGAAACGAATAGAAACATAAGTGACTAAAATACTACAAGAAGGGCTTAACGTTTTACTTCTGTTTTGTACTCTATTAACATGTCTGCTTTTTTGGTTGAGTTTGTTTTGCAAAACAAAACTGGTCTAATGCTGAATCGTGAACGGAGTGCAATGTATAGATTTCTAAATCAATCCCTGAGATTCCTAGAACATTTCACTAGGACAATAGCTAAACACTTTCAGTCTTAATTTCTGCAGGAGAATCCATTGGTCAATTTGTTACTATTAAGCTTGCCACTGATGCCATTTATATATGATAATATTAGCCTATTATATTATTTTTTAATAAATCATAATTTTATTAATATTTTATTTTGTTGCTTTATTTTAGTTTACAACTGTATCTGATCAAGTATGTTTCAAGTATTGCACTAAATAGTAAAATAAATATTAGCATTCTGTTTTTTTGCTATGGGCTATATCCAATCAATAAACCTTTTGTTTTTTATGTTACATTTTTCAGAGTGACAATTCATACTATATTTTTTTTATTTTCTCACTGAGCTATTGAACAACTTCAATTATTGAAAGAATTGCCTTTAACTTTAACTTAACTATTAACAACTTTGTCTAAAGCAATACACATTTTTTGGAAACATTTTTTTATTCAAATCTATGATTGTAAAATATAATTTTCAAACACTTACAGTAATTATAATCAGGTTACAACAGGTAAAATAATAAAGTCTAATGCGTTCCTTTCTCAAAAATGCATTTACAAATAATTTCCAATTTTTGTTGATGTTCATTTTAAAAACATTAGTTAACTTGTAAAACACATTACTAGGCTATCAATCTTTTTTTTTAAAATTCATTTTAATCTGTTGGGTATGATTTCAAGTTACACTCTCTCTTTCTCTTTTTCTCTGTACCTCTCTGTAGATATATATACATATGATATATAGTATTAAGTATTTTTAGACTATAACATTATAGGCCTATAGATAAATACCTACACATAGTTCCGCATGACAAATGTGTAACATCATGAGTAGAAAAAAAAATTCATGTAGTGTATTCTTTTTATTTAAAAAATCAGTTTATCCAGTTTAATATATAAAAAAAACATTTTTATTACATTTTTCGATATACTGTACAGTTATCTTTTTTTAAAACGTAATTTTTTTGGTATACTATAAATTATGAATCTTCAGTTATATTTTGTTATAACGGAATTGAAGTATAATTTATAAAAAGTAATTGTTTTGCAAAAAAAACTACATCAATTTAGTGAGTAAAATGTAATGTGTAGAATCCTTATCATTGTTATTACCAATTACCATTCCAGACATTTTTCTATTTTGTCGGTGATTAAACTTTAGTTATTCCTTTTATCAAACTTGTTACTATTCTCTTTCATTAATCACTAATGCATTTTAACAAAGGTATGGTAACTTTTAACAGGTAACAAACCAGGTAAAGTAAAGTAACAAAGGCGACACTTAATCACAGACAAATAATTATTTGTCACTTAAACATTATGACACTTAAATCACAAGACACCTAAACATACGAACATTAAATGACAGTGACAGATAAACACAATAGTATTTGAAACTTCAGATGCTAACTGCTATATTGTATCAAGAATGTGGAATGAATAAATTATTTTTAAATCGTTCTGATTGTAATACTATAATATGTTAAAATGCTCAAATAAACTTTTGGACAAAAAGACTTTTCTTGTGCGAGAGTAAAAGCATATAAGTGCTATGTCTTCTGAAATGTCCTCCGGGCATTAAAGGGCTATCCTGAACAAACCAGAAAACTATTAATTCAACATCATTTAAAACACTGATCAAAATGCAAAACTATACTCAGACTATGGTTGAGCGTAGGACGCACTAATCTTTCGTAAACAAAAAAGCGTCTGTAACATAATATATATGCTTTGGAAGCATCTGAAATAATACAGGCGAATGTGTATATACCTAGTGAGAAAAAACTTAGTAAGAAATGAAAATGTGGTGTCATTGTAACTATCAAACAGAGCTTTATCATAATAAGTAAAATTTAGCGATCAAAATATTCACAATAAAATAATATTTGCAAACTCGTGCTATTATTTTTAATATCGAAATTATTAGCAAAATTATAAAAATCTGAAGCGATTTCATTTTATTGCCAGTAATAATAGATATAATCAGTTTTTGCTTATTTTTATATATATTATGCTTGTATTAATAAGGTTATTGTCTGGCTGGGTCATGAAAAAGCCCATGACTTTCTTGGCAAGACTATTAATTAAACATTAAAAACATTAACATCAGTAAGAAATGAAAGGAAGCAAAACTGAAACAGTGGTTGTACATTGGAATTCATGGAACGAATGGAGCAGATGAATTATCTGACTGAAAGACTCGTTAGGTACTTGTAACTTGTCATATGCTCACTTTAAGTAAAGAAGATGAGAATCAATAGCATATTGTACTGCTAGGTAAATGAAACAGAGAAAACATAGTAATACGACCTTGAATGGTGCACAAATTGTATTTTCTAAAACAAAATGGACAATTATCAAATTGTTACCAGTAAATATATATTCAGCGTATTGATGGTCGTTACAAAGAAAAATTGTAACGTGAATATGTAGCTGATAAATATTGGTGCGTAAAAGACTGCACCTTATGAACGTAAAAATTATGACGCAGGTTGTTTTGGGTGAACGCAAGTTTTGGACGGGAGATAACAACGGTTAGTCAGATGAGCTGGGGCTCTTGTAGATGAGGCTGGTCTCTTGTTTAAGTAGGATGCATATGATTAAATATTGATATTAGGCCAATGAATGTGTGGCAGTTAGTACTAAAGAATATAGACATATTTGTACAAAAGTTATGCATTAAAGTTTCAAGTTGTTCTACTAGATCTCGATTGTTGTATATTCATTTTGTTACGCACCCTGAGTTAGAAAGAGAGAGCTAGCCGATGTTTTGGGTGCAGTGATGGATCTAAAATATATCCAAGAGTTACTATAAACCAAAGACGTAACAAAAATAATAACTGTGATCTGTATATGAATGTATATAAATAACATTTATGAAGACAATATATAAGCTTATATTATTATAGAAGACTAATATTTTGTGTATATATTTTGATATAAAAATGTCTTCATACAATTAGAAAGTGGATAGATAGGTTGAAGAAAATGTGAGAATTGAATTATGTATAAATATAATTATGTACAGTATTAATTAAACATTTGTCCTGTAAAATAAACACACTGTTACATAATAAGCGTTTAAATTTAAATACATAAAGGCTAATTTATAATATAAAGAAAAACAAAAAATGGAAAATTAAATGTTACAAATTTAAACAGATGTAAAGCGAAACAAGCATTTATGTAGCATCAATAATAATCTCATCATACAGGCTTTTTTCAGCGTTTTGATATGTTTCAGCTGCAAAAAAAAATATATAACAATTATTTATAATAGTAATAAAAATATAGCCTACACTTATAAATGAAAATAATTAAAACACAGTTAGGCCTAAAAGTATTTTTGTCGGATTGGTTATTATTTATTTATAGTTCTTTTCTTTATTAATAAATATATTTTACCCATCAAGATATTTTTTTTTATTTAAGCGTAGATTGTTTTCATTGTCTAATATTTTGTAAAAAAAAAAAAAGATAAATTTTAATATTCCTTATAATTACAGAAATCATATATTTACAAAATGTATCAACTTAATTTATGCACTTACGTTGTACATTAACATAATTAAAAATTTCATTGGTCGTACTTGTGTGAGCTGAGTCTCTAGTGCGGTTTAAGTTGATATTTGGAGTTTCATATGTATGATTATCTTCGTTTTGTCGGGTTACTGTCAAAATTAAAGATTTTTTTTTGTGAATTGGCAAAATGGCATTATTAAAAATTGCCCTTATAATTAAATCTAAAAAAAGTTATCTTTTGGCATTCCACATTTAATAATTATACATATAACACATATTTACAGTTGGATTCCAGAAGGGCTATTTCTTTCTTTAAAATTATTATATAATTGTGTTTTCTTATTTATTAGAAATTAAACAAATAAGTAAATAAAATTAACATAGCTGGCAGCTTTTAAAAATGTATAAAACTTACCAGATAGCTCAGAATAATGTCTATCTTCCCTGAAAAAAAAACAATAAAAAATTTTTGGTTTATGTCAAAATTTAGGCGTCGATATATTTTTTCTAATTTGTAAAGGATGTCATATTTTACAAGTAATTCAAAATGCATCTACTTATTCAATACTTGTGCACGCAAATGATTATAAACACATATAGATATAAGATAAGATAATAATGGGCATTTCTTATAGCGCTTCTATCCATGCTATTAAATTAGCATGCTCATTGCGCTCTTGGTGAGATTTGCAGGGGCAGATGTATTAGCCAAAGAGAAAGGTCTTTAAGTTATATTTAAAATATTCTCTTGTCCCAGATTCTCTCAGTGTCTGAGATAAACTGTTCCATAGAGAAGGCGCCAGTGATTCACATAAGCTCACTCCCATGCACTTGTTTTTGTGTCCATCCAAACTACATACAGAGAGAGAGACAGACATACAAGAGAGATAGAGAGAGAGGAGATATTAGTAAATTAATTGGTCATACATTTTATAATATCGCTACGTTTCTTATGACGATACTCTACTTTTACGCTGTTGAAAACCATTTAACTATTTATTTTATATATCTAATTGTCTTTTAAAATAAATGATTTTTTTTTAAATTTGTTTTTATTTTGACAATCAGTCTAATATCTAAATCAATAACATGCCTCGAACAGATGTTTGTCATAGTAATGCTGCACATTTGTGCAACACTATTTTAATTTTATAGTTTCGAATTATAATGAAAATGCATAATGGTCTGTTAAAAGACAATGGAAAGTTTTATACGCATCATAAATGTTTAAAACAAACCTTTTTTCTCGCGTTGTTTTTCTAATACAAGAACAGGAGCATTTAATGCCTGAAATAACGTTAAATAGTTAAAGGATTATTTAAAGTGTTTAAATGTAATACAGCTGAAAATAATAATATGCATATATATCAACCTTTTTTTAAAATTTAACACTGGAATCCAACCGTAAACATGGCCGTCTTATTTGGACATGTTGTATTGCTCTCTAAACATGAAACATGCGCCTACAACAGCACAACAAACCTGGTAAAACAGGTTATTTAGTTCCTTACTTGTATCTTATATTTATTGCCAGAGAGAAAACAGCTCTATGGCATAATGCGAAAAATTAGAAGAAGAATGGTGCATATTTTAATCAGATTATAATGTACCAATGCTCTGTCTTTACAGAGTAGATTTTCAATATAAGGTAATCCATTGGTTGAAGTCTGTTATTGCTTGTTTCCTATAATTTGAATAATTTTGAATGATATTGTTTTATTTCTAAATGTTCTCCTAATAACTTTTAGTACGGTAAAAAGAAAACATGTATTATAACATAATCTATGCATATACAAATCCAAGTAAAATATAATATACTTTCTTTCTTTACGTTTAAAGCCTTTATATTTCTTATCAAACTTTCACTATATTTCTTTGTCCAGAGCTAGCTCTTTCTAAATAATATCAAATCAATGAATTTAACCAAAATGCTGACATGGGGTTTAATATACATTTTAATCAAAACATAAGTTGTTTTTTAACTCCATTTGTGTAAAGTTTAGAATTCACCACTGGTGGATTTGTCTAGCACCTTAATTTAATTTTCATTTTACAATCATTATTTAGCGGCAGACAGTTATCTATTTTAATAGTTATACATTTAAACAAGGCAGTCGCGAATACAACTCACCTAACCAGTAAGTCAATATAACATCAACACTGGTCACACATTTCACTAATCATATTTCAAAATACAGTCAATTGTGTCACTAAGTTTTATTCAGTATATAGTTATACATCCAATTAAACACAGTTACACTCTCACTTTTAATCAGTTTAATGCCTATATTTCCAGCTGGACAATTTTGTATAGTTCAGCTATGTGTTTGTTAAACGTTTTGCAAAAAATAGAAATTACTTACTGTATTTCCTCGCTACTAAAACTGCAACTATAATTAAAATTATTAAAGCAAGGCCAGCCAAAGTCCCACCAACTATAGCTCCAACATTGGTTTCGTCGACTGTTTTGACTACTAAAAGAAAAACAAGTTCAATTAAATATTGAATAAATAGTTTGTATCATGATTTACAATTATTATTTAAAAAAAAACACTTTAAAACACATTATTTAATTTTACGATTTAACTTCGTTAAACATTTTTATGTTCCTAATGTTTTGAGATGATATCATTTGATGTAATAAAACAAAATATATACTTATAAATGGCTCTTTGCTTGCTTTTGTTGCTCAATGTCAAAGGCGTTCTGACCATTGATCTATACACTGATCTTACATTATAATAGTTGGCAGCACTGTATAAATAAACATTATTATTGGAGTAGAAAAACATAAAAACCTTTAATATAAAATGTGTATATCAAACTTTTAGATCCATCTTGAAAAATTGTCAGAGTATAGTTTGCAATGTCTGAAATTGTCAAGTATATTATTTTTATTTCAATTGATACATATGGTGGATCCAGTGGTGAATATGAAACGTTAAAGTTGTGCGATGTTCTGTCTAGCTTAGTTATGTCTACTTGGCTTGGTCCTGGATAACCATACACAATAAGTCTATGTAAAAACGTTTCTCCTACTTGGTAATTGAACTCTTTAATCAATCCTTCTGAATTATTGAACTGTAAACTGCCTGAAATGATAATTAAAGACAATATAATTTACTAATAATGTATAAAATACTTAGGTATAATACAGTGTGTAAAATTCTTTTAAGTCGAGAATTTTTAAACAGTCTACGTACATTTGACATTAATCATTACACTTTTTTCTTGATTTTTTAACAAGTCTTTGCTATTTATTCCGTCGTAAGCTTGACATTTAAATTGCCCAGTATCAGTACATGACATTGATTTATTAAGTGCCACCATATATCCACTAGAAGTTTGACTTAAAAGTTCAAGCCCTCTGGATATATTGATTGATGGTGGTGGGTTTCCGTCGGCTGCACAAATAAATTCTAAAGAATCTCCATTTTCAACGATTTGTGTAAACTGTGGTGTGAAACTTATGATGATTGGAGCATCTACAAACAAAAAGATAGTAACATTATTTTAAAAAAAAAGAAGAAACTAAGAATAAACTGTTAATAAATCCTGAAAATGGTGTTGTTGTTTTTTTTTTATAATACTTAACTAAACTAGACAAACTCTAATTGCTTAATAATACAAGTTTATTTTACTTAGGTTTACAGTATAAAAATAAAAACATTTGATGACACAGTTTTTCACCATTATGTGTAACTGAAGTGCCTTAAGTAATAGCTGGTTGTTGCAACATATGGACACTTAATCTAAACGAAAAATACAAATATGAGTTTAAGTTAGACATCTCAGGATGCTTTTTTAAAGTATATGGTTTTAAGAGCCGCAATTATAATATGAACGACTGTATTTATCACGAGTAGACCTACTAAATACGATCTTGTTTTATAATATTCTGAAAAAAAAACACAGTAAAAAAAAAAGTATTTTCACAACAACAAAAAAGAGAGGGTGATTATCCAATAACTAAGCTGCAAGATTAACTAATAAATATATAATATTTTGTGTAGCTTTTGTTGCTCCAAACCAATAAATAAATGCTATCTTATTAGAATCATGTCAAGGGTTTGAATGTATTTTTTTTTAAAGTTTAACAGATATTCATGATAATTCCACCGATTGTTTATTCGTTCAATAAAAGCTGACATATTGACCTAATTTCTAACTATGTGTATCTATAATTTAACAAAATTATGTTAAGTTAACAGAATCCTATTGAAACTAATCACAAACCAACACTGTATAGATGTTGGAAAATTTTAAATCTAACAGCAGTATTGATGTGACCTTATTGTTACTTACATATAACATTGCATGTTCTGATAATGCTTCTTTGATAGCAATTGCTTATGTGTTGAGCTGAACATGTACAGTTTTGTCCAGTCATATTTCTTGTAAATGTCACATGAGATGTAAAGATGCTTCCAGATTGAGTTGCTCCATAAATGTCACCACAAGATACGGTCACATTGCTAACCAGAGGTACGCCACCTAGTACTGTACATTCTAAAACATAGTCTTTATTTTCCTCTACATCTAGCTGATTTGTTGTGGAATAGGAATTTATTTTTAAAATTGGGTCTGACTTTGGTGAAGCTAAAAGGAAAAGAAAAAGATAAAAAAAAAGATTTTATGAATATTAATAGTGTGATATCATTTTGTAAGACAAATAATTTTTTGTAAGCGAAATAATCAAATCTTTTCTTATTCAATTTAAATTTAAAAAAAATTGTTTTGTGTCTTTGGTTAATTTTAAATTGTATAGGAGGTCAAATTTTTTTTAAACTTAAAAGTAATGCTTAGTCTAGACGATCTTATATGAATACATAATATTTCATATTGTTAACACAGCAGTCATTTGAAAGTTTTGTTTGGTAAAGGTTGTGTTGTTGTTGTTTTATATTACAAAAATAAATTGCAATGAAATCGATAATAAAGTTATTTTATTGTCAAAATAAGAGATAAAAAAGTTCGCTCATTAATTTATAAATAACCATTTACCTATAACTTGTAAAACTTGTGAATTACTACAGGAAACAGTAACGTCATTAAAAACTGAAATCCGCATCAAACATGAAGTAGTAATTGTTCCTGGTTCTGATATAACTGCGTCATATTTAGCTCTGTAAATTTTGTCTACTGTTTCATTGCTTAATATTCCAGACGCAGTTGTGTTGATGTAGATGATTGTATTGATGCTTGGCTTTACGTTTGAGATGTTAGAAATGCAGACAATTGGTAATTTTATTTTTGAATTTGTACACATGTTCCAAACTGTTTGAGTTGAATTTTCAGGTTTCACCTCACATTTACTTGGTCCCTCTGGAAAAGAAAAGAGCATGAACTGTTTTTAGAAATCGACTAAAAAATTCCTGTGAAATTTACACAAATAAAACATCATAAAAGATACATATAAGAAATATTTGGTGAAAACAATAACAAATAAGGGAAGTATCCTTTTTAGAAATTATCTTCACTTATCCCATAACAGTTGGTGAGTCATTGGTGATGAATTATCTCGTGCCAGTTATGAGGGGCATGGGATTCCCTTAAGTAGCCAGTGAAGCACAGTCTGATTTACTCTTCTATATTGTCATCACACGTTTTCTTTAGTATGTCATATTTTCCGTCCTCTTTGCAGCGTGTTCCGCAGGATGATCTTTGAATTTTGCTACCTGCCTATACCAATCAATATTTTAGCTCTTGATAGAGGTGAACAGATAGTTGTTTTGTTCCATGACACCTGTGATTCGTTCACACACAGCTTTGATTGTGATGTTCTCTGTGTATAAGGTGTTTGAAATCTTTCTGAGACATCGGTTTTCGAGCCTTTATTAGATAATAATTAGATAATAGTGTTGCTTTCAGAAACTTTTGTTACGTCCACAATCCCCTTGTGGCCAGATTTGTGTAGATATCGTTGATAATTCTCGTTTGTCATAGGGTAGACTTCAGTTGTTATTATTTATTTTTTAGTATTACACGAACTCTCCTTATGGTCCTGGGCACAAACTCAGGATTTGCGTTCTAACAGTTCCTTTCCTTGACGTTGTAGTTGTAAATAAATATTATAGTATTGTAAACAACACAATAGAATAGTAACTTGACGAGGAAGCTTCAGTGTAAATGTTGTTGATAATTTAATTCAGGTGATATGTTCAAATATATACAATATGAAGATTATGTACAGTTAGAATAAAATAGTGCAAAGACAAGCGTACTCAAAAGAAATTATCTCGAAACTGACTGCCTTTAAGACAAACGAATGATTAAATACTATTAGAGTGGTGCGGTAAACAGACCTATTACTAGGAGGGGTGAAAATAATGGCATTACTACAAAACTCATTAAAAAAATGATAGGAACCCTCCTGTACGAGAATAATAAACCATTCCTAGCCATTCCGAGAATTTGAGGTCAACATAAACATGGAATTCCGAGATTACCCAGAATCTTCCGCCTTCGTACTAAAATTCAAGAAAATGGAAAAAAAAGCCCCGCCAACAAAATCTTGCGTAGAGAGAGAGAGAGAGACAGAGAGAGAGAGAGAGAGAGAGAGAGAGAGAGAGAGAGAGGGGGGGGGTAATATGTAATGTGTTTCAATATTTAGAACTACCAATATGTGACACTTTCTAGATTCTTTTCCTCTCACATGTATTTGATATACTAATTATATATTTGTCATAATTTCATCTTTGTGTATATGTTTTCCATGTCATATTTAAATGTCTATCAAAGCAGAGTCTATTCGTTGCAGTGGTCACGGTATGGAAGGAGATTGTTTATCAAGCATAAATTGTGGATCTAACAGAGGCGGATAAATCAGTGACAACTTTCAGTCAATGGATCAAATTACGTCAGAATGGAAATGCAAATTAAAAATGTCTTTGGACCACACTATTACATCATATTCAGAACAGCGCTAAGAATAAAAGGGATATACAGTACAGTTTTATAAAATATGTGTATATGCATGCAGATTTATGTGTATTCTGGTCTATGTCATACAAACTAGGTAGTAATGAGAGTTTAAAAAATTAACATTGTTATGTAAAGAGATGGATAAAAGTAAATGTTATTATAATATTTCAAGTGAAATAAAATAGCCACCGAATCTGTGGCTTCAATATTTTATTCATGAAATATCAAATATGCATTTGTAAAAAGTATGCATTTATACAGAAAGAAAGAGAAAGAGATTTAAGAACCATATTCTTATATAATCATTTATCATATATTCTACTTACTTGCATAGTTCACTGTATAAGGAATATTAAAATTTTTACTTTGGAAAGTTGTTGAAGCAGAGCAGTTGTAAATGCCAGTGTCCATATTCTCAGCTTTAAAAAAGTGAATAATGTTATATTAATCATATATAGTGTAGTATACAATTTTTAAAAATATTGCTACAGAAAAGAAAAATAATTTATGAGGCTAACAAAATATTGTGTTTTTTTTTTAATAAGACGTGTTACATATGCATTCTTTTATACCCCTGGGTATAATAAAACAAAGAACAATTCATAAAAGAATGTTTAAAACTTGCAAAACTTCTAGCTGGCGACCAATTCCTCCACCTTTAGAAAGCTTCTTGAAAAGATTATCTTCAACATAATTGATCTGAAACTTGGCACAATATGTAAAGCCCCGAGCAACATATTATATTAAGTTTTCTACCAAATCACATGCTCCAATAAACAAAAAATCCGTTTTTAACAGGCTTGTTTTTAAATACTTTATGGTGCGCGTTGGTAAATCCCTTTTAAACGTACATGATTGATCTTTTTGTTTTTGTGTGTTTTTATTGCGCTTTAGTGCATTTTTACTCCTTTTATATTAACTCGTACTGTCTGTATGTCTGTCTGCTTGGTTGGTTGGTTGCTTGCTTGCTTGGAAAACTTTGCATCGATTTTTCAACCACTTCTCGTAGTCCAATGGAGCTGAAACTTGGGCAGCAGATCTGTTGCGACTAACAATACATTATATTAAATTTTCAGCATCATAGCCTTTGGAATAGTCACTAATATCTGCGACCGATTTGCGAATTGAAGAAAATTTTACGTAAAACATTACTGCCTCTACCGGAAGAGACGGAAGTAAATAAACTTTTTGGATGTCTTCGTTTTTACGAAATAAATAGAATGAAAACGACACAATATAGTAGACACAAAGCGAGTTAACTTTTTATGTTTTTTTGCGGATAAAGCTAGAAATAAAAAAAGGAAATGGAAATTCATAAGGTATAATATCGGTTATATTTTTTTTTAATCTATCACAAAAAAAAAGAAGGATACAAATTATATTCACGGAAATCAGAATGCGCAATCGTTATAATTAGGTTTGTATTTGCCGACATTACCGATCCGAAATTTTAGTGTAGAAATTCATAATAATATGGTATGATATTAATTAAAGGAAGTATAAGCTTAATAAAAACTTTGTTTTTATGGGTTAGTTTATTTATAGTATTTTGTGGGTGTTTGCAAATGGTAAAATGTTTAGAAACGTTGATGCGAAAGCATAAGAAATAAAACATAAAATAAACAACATAATATTGTAAATACGATTTACTACGTGTGATTCTTTATTTAAATAAAACAGTCTCTGCGTTTTCTTTGTTTATAACTATTGTCATCATCATATCAATGCGGTAAAAAGATTTTTCATTAAAATTATTACTTTTATACAAATTTTAGATCAACTTAGTTTGTTTTTTTCTTTCTATGTGGGTGACAAAGAATAAATCTTGAAATGTCTAATGCATAATAAAAATAAATTTAAACACCATTATTGAATTAACTTCTATTGACTCGTGCTTCTCTATCTTTATAAAATATACTGTATACGTTTTTTGGTTTTAATTAACGATTTATTGTATAGGCTTAACTGCGCCATTGTAGGCCTATATGTCAGTGGCATTTGGCAAAGAGTTTGTAAGGTTATATACAATGAAAATAAAGGATTATATTGTTTTTAGGGATGTTTGATTTGTACAGTAATCTCCTTATTTACCTAATTTTCAATGTTGTTGATATCATTAAGGCCAACTTTCAAATGCTATTGCGGTACCAATTATTATTTATATCTAATAATATTAAACGAGAAAAAATTGGGGGTATATTTGTTTGTTTGTGTGTTTGTGTCAGCGTTCTCGAAATCGGGCCCAACGATTTTCGCTAAAATTGTCCTATTGATGTATTCTGGTGAGAAAATGCGTTTTAGATCAATCTCCTTTCATTTGAACCTCTGCTTGACCCTCAATTTTTACTTTTATTTAGTATCCGCGTTTCGGTAATTCCCGATTTAAAGCATTTAAATCGTTACCATTTTCGCCGCGCAATGAAATAAAATCAGCATGACATTGTATCATCAATAAAAAAAAAAAGTTAACATATGTATTAACTTTGTATTTTGCACTCCAATTAGTTTTTAATATGCTTCTTTTAAACTAAAAGTGAGCTTTCGTAAACATCTTTTAACTACATGCTCTAGCTCTATACATGTTTACGTTTGATAGTTTATATCACTGAGCTATATATACATGGAGTGCTCAAGCAATAGGGTGTTTGCAATCACGTGACAAAAAGCACGTGATTTGTGTTTACTTTGAGTAATGGTGTACAATTAAATATGGCCGCTGTATTAATAAAGTTTCATATAGGCTCGAGCTTTATTTAAATGATGTGTTGTGTTTTAGGTCTTATTAAGATTTAAGCTGTATTATGTATGTTAAATAAAATAGGCTATTTTATTATTATCAGAGACATAGATCATAGACGATGTGAGCCTATTAATGACTTGACTAGATAGCCTATTCACCCAACACAATCACTTGACATCGTAGCCTAGCCTACGAAACATTAAAAGTGTAGGCCTATAAAGTGAAATTGAAAGTGTAAATAGGTCTAGCCGGCCCTAGCCTAATCACATTAATCAATTAATCTACAGTACTACTGTTTACCTCATTATTTTTTAGTAGGATAGCCAATATTCAGATGTGAATTTTGCATGATAAAGAAGTACTTCACTTTCACCACGTTACATTTGTACCTCAAGTGGGTTCTCTATTTACACAAATACGTCACTAAAAACCTAAGCCACGCCCACTAAGAACGCTCTATTAAAATAGAGAAGAAAAAATGGGAGAAAATGCTGACGTTTTAATATAGATAGGTGCACTGTAGACTGACCTATATATACATAAAAAGTACTTAAAATGTAAAAACTTTTTGTAATTGCGTCATTGTAATTTGATAAAAATGAACTATTTTATATAGTGTCATGTATATTGTTTTTCCAAGAATCGGAACACGCAATGTTTATTCCTCTCTCTCTCTCTTTTCTTACTACACACAATATTAGGACGTTTAGTAGGAAAACAAAAGGTTCTAGGTAATGTTGGGATTCTGTGTTGATCTATAATTCTCAGGGTCTGGGAACGACTCATTATTTAATAGGGGAAGTTCCTATCGTTTTTGTTATGAGTTTTGTAATGATACCATGATTTTCACCCCTACTGGTAATGGGTCTGTACCTTGCACCACTCGGATAGTATTTAATGATTTGTTTTGTCTGAAAGACAGAGAGTTTCAAAATATGTTCCTTTGAGAACGTTTGTGTTTGCACTATTTTATTCTAACTGTACATAATAGATATATTGTATATATTGAACATACCACCTGAAATAAACTATCAACAACAGTTACACTGAAGCTTCCTTGTCAAGTTACAATTCTATTGTGTTGTATACATTACTATAAGATTTATCTACTACTCTAATGTACAAGAAAGGAAATGTTGGAATACAAATACTGAATTTGTGCCCAGGACTATAAGAAGAGTTCGTGTAATACTGAAACATAAATACTAATAATTAAAGTCTCCCCTAGGACTAACGAGAATTATCAGCAAGATCTACACAGCTCTGGCCACAAGGGGATTGTGGACGTAACAAAATTTGGTGGTCTCGCCCGGTATATTTGAGTTCTACTTTTCCTGACCTAGGATTGACAAAATTTTGTGGTCTCGTTCGGTAGATTTGAGTTCTACTTTTCTTGATCTAGGATTGGAAAAAATTTGTTGATCTCGTCTGGAAAATTTGAGTTATATTTTTTCCTGACCTATAAATATTTTGTGACATTAGTAGTACTGAGAGCGGCATATTTGTGTTTCGTTTTCTAGGACTGTGAAACTATTCTTTTTAAAAAGAGGAGAGAACTGGTTTGCGTTTTTATTCCTTGGGAGGTGTGAAGATTCCACGAAGTGTTTAATATTATATTGTGCAAATTTCTTGACAAATCGTAAGTTGGAACTTTATATTTTATTATACAATATATACTACTCTACTATCACAAATATTTCGAACGCTATACTATGGCTTCGAATATATCAAGTGAGGAACTTAATGCCATGTCATTTGCTGAACTAAAAGAATTAGCTGAGTCCTTTGGGATTGAGGCAGGACAGGCAAGACCTAATCGTAATCGTTTGATCAAAGAAATTATGACATGTTTTAACGGGCAGAATGCCATGAACACTGGTAATGTAGTTGAAGTGGGACAGAACGATATCAATGAAGGTTATGTAGCTCCCAGTGGGGGCGAGGTAATTGCCCACGGAGACGAGGTAAGAAATATGTCATCTAGATCATCAAACAATGATGAAGATGAAGGGTTGAGTGAAAACCTAAAATTCCAATTAGCTATGAAGAGAATGGAATTAGAAAGTATGGAAAGGAGAGATATGGAAAGAATTAGGATAGAAACTGAAAGGGAAAATGAAAGAATTAGGATTAAAAGCAGAGAAAGGATAGAGATGGCACGCATGAACAGACCTGACCATCGTAGGGACAGCAATGGTATGGATATTAGCGCAATGAAGCAACACTTGCCTATATTCAGAGAAGAAGATGTTCAAGATTTCTTTTTGCTTTTTGAGAGGATAGCTGTAGATTATTAGTTCCCTGATGATAAGATGGCTTTATTGTTACGGTCAACTCTCAACAAAGGAAAAGCATTGGACGTAGTGTTGAGTTTAACACCCGAGGAAATAAATGACTATGAAGTGATCAAAGATAGGGTGCTAAAAAGTTATTCCCTGACACCATAAAAATATAGAAAGCTATTTAGAGACAGAAAGAAGGCATATGATCAAACTCATGTAGACTTTTTGAGACAAAAGGAGAAAATGTAAGAACAGTGGCTAAGGTCACAGAATGTAAGTGAGTTTGATAAACTCAAGAACCTAATATTGTTTGAGGAATTCAATGATTGTATTCGAGTGGATATTAAAACCCACATCTCAGACCGAGGGGTTGAAGATGTGCATGAAGCTGCTAGATTGGCAGATAACTATGCCATAATTCACGCCAGCATAAAGCCATATTATGCTGACAAACCCAAAGTGCACAAACCAGAGCCCAAGGAGGCTAGTAAACCAAAAGAGACAAGTGAAAACAATAATAAGAACAGTGGTGTAAATAATAATAGTAACTTAGTTCATTTCAGGAAAAAGACAGATGTAAATAAAGCAAAGGTGGTATGTTTCAATTGCAAGAAAGAGGGCCACATGAAGAAAGATTGTTGGATCCTTACCAAGAAGCAAGGTGCTATTCTACACTGTGCCAGAGTGCAGAAAGACAGCAAGCAGACAGAAGAAGTGTGCAACACAGGGTCAAGAAACTCAAAAGAAATGCGGCCGGCATCGCCCATAGTTGTGGAGTCGATGGTTTTTGAGAACAGTCTATCTAAGGTAAAAGAGAATAGCTGTACTGAATCTATTATGCTTTCAGAAGGCCGTGAGGAACAGATGGTTCCTGAAGTCCCGGAAGAGGACGACCTATCCGATTTTCGACCCTTTGTCTACGAGGGGACAGTGTCGACAGAAGTCGATGTACTCAGCAAGAAGAAAATACAGATATTACGTGACACGGGTTCTGCTGTCAGCGTGATCCTGGAGGGCAGTGTGCCGTTAACGGATGCCACCAGTACCGGTGAGTCTGTTGTGCTGAGAGGTGCCAGTATGGAGGCTGTGGAAGCTCCACTGCACAGAATAAAACTCGAGTCGGATATTTTTACAGGTAACATCGTAGTGGGAGTGTGGCGCGCACTACCCGTCAAAGGCGTTTCCATGATATTAGGAAATGACATTATGGGCGGCAGAGTCACTGTCGAGCTCATGGTTAAAGTGTTGGAGACAAAGATGGCGGAGGACAAAAACCTACGTCCTGCCAATGAACGCCCAACATGTGCACTGACAAGAGCAATGCAGAAAAAGAAGTCGGTAAAGACTCCTGCTACGCCGTGTAGTGCAACGAAAGATGTGTTTGTCTGTTCTGAAGACACACATGCGAATGAAACAGTGATAACAGAAACACCTGACATCGATTTAAGTGCTACGTTCTTTGCTGAACTAACAACTGGTGATGCAACAGAGAACGATAACATTTTGTCACCAAAGCAGAAATTGGTGAAAGAACAATTTAATAACGAAGTAATAATGCAACTCAGAATGAAAGCTGTTGATGAAAAGACTGCAGATGCAATGGCGGAATGTTTCTACATGAAAGATGAAGTGTTGATGAGAAAGTCGAAACCGCTCAACTCAGGTACAAACGAGTGGGACAGTATTCACCAGATTGTAATACCTAAGTGCTATCGTCAAGATATACTGCGTATGGCGCATGATCTTCCTTTCGCTGGTCACATGGGAGTCCGTAAAACGCACCACCGTATCCTCCCTTACTTCTACTGGCCAGGACTGAGAAGAGATGTCGAACAATACTGCAAGACTTGCCACGTATGCCAAATGGTAGGACGTCCTAACCAACGAATTCCTGTCGCTCCACTCCAGCCGATACCAGCGTTCGACGAACCATTCAGTCATATACTCATTGATTGCGTGGGCCCGTTGCCGAAAACAAAAGCCGGTTTTCAATACCTGCTCACAGTCATGTGTTCATCCACTCGCTTCCCGGAAGCCACTCCGTTGCGGAACATAACAACAGTGAAGGTGGTAGACGCCCTGACAAATTTCTTCACACGTTATGGCCTACCGAAGACAGTACAGTCCGACCAGGGGACTAACTTTACTTCGAACATTTTCAAACAAGTCATGGAACAATTAGGGATAAGCCATAGGCTATCACGTGCCTATCATCCTGAGAGCCAGGGAGCTCTGGAAAGGTTTCATCAGACATTAAAATCGATGCTTAAAAAGTACTGTTATGAAAACGAGAAAGACTGGGATAAGGGTGTGCCTTATGTACTGTTCGCTGCAAGGGAGGCCACTCAGGAATCCCTGGGGTTTAGCCCATTCGAACTTGTGTATGGACACTCAGTCAGAGGTCCGTTGAAACTTCTACATGAAACTTGGCTAACGGACAGTGAACCGATTGGACTTTTGTCATATGTAGATAAATTTAAAAAATAGGCTTTATCATGCTTTTAACCATGTGAAAATTCATTTTCCACAGATGCAGGAGCGTATGAGACAGAACTATGACCGTAAAGCTACAGCTAGAACTTTTGCACCAGGTGACAAAGTTCTTGTGTTTCTACCTTTGCAAAATCAGCCTTTAAGTGCAAAGTTTAGTGGACCCTATGAGATAGAGTCAAAGCTTGGCGAGGTCAATTATTTGATAAAGACTCCTGACCGGAGACAAAAGCAGAGGGTATGCCATATTAATTTACTTAAGCCCTATGTTTCCAGGGAAAAGAGTAAACCACGGGAGGTCCCCATGATTTCATTAGCTAGAGTCCTGACGGATTTATCTAGGATAGAATATAAGTAAGCAGAAAGTAAACTTAATAATACAGATGCCCTTAAGAGTTTAGATACAAGGCTAGAACATCCTTCGGTATAAGATAAGGAGAAGATTATTGAGCTGGTACATGAAAATAAGTCAAGGTTTACAAATGTTCCCAGTAGGACACATGTCATAGAGCACGATGTAGTGTTAACCAATAGTGCCAGGTCTATTAAACAGCATCCATTTGACCCCATCAGACCTGAGCATATTAAATTAGATGTAAAGTATATGTTAGAAGATGACATAGGAGAAAAATGTGATAGCAAATGGTCTACACGCTGTGTGATGGTACCAAAAGCCGACCACACACTGCAGTTTAATAGAGACCTTGGGAAATTAAGTAATTTACAAAGACCGACTGGTATCCCATTCCCCGTATCATCGACAAGATAGAGACAAGATCCTAGCTGATACTCTATCTCGGGTGCTACATGATTGACTGAATAACCCAATACTTCTTTTTCAGATCATCTCATTTATTCATTAAGAATGTGTCATGATAACCTATCATTCGTTTGAATTTTGATTATGGAATACCTATAGAATACTTGTATCATACAGAAGTCAAGTCTTTAGAAAGTATTAATAATTTTTATAATCATGTATAATATTGATGTTGTGATATATTTTGAATTCATTTGATTATGGAAAAGAAATTCCAGTTAAATGTTAATGCATGATGCAATAAATATATAAATATGCACGTATTTACTTGATATGGATGGATAAAAGTAATTGTCATCACATGTAATTAAGTGGGAAAACTTTGAGCTAGTTGATTTATTATCTTGTTTTTTTGTTAATGAATGGAACTAAATAATAATATGTACAATTTTATCTTAGAAAGAGATGTAATATCAATTGGTAAAAATTAATATATAATTTTGGAAATCTATTGCTAAATTGTTATATCATGGTAATAGAATTGGAAAAACTAGTGGATATTCACTATGTTGTATAGGTTGTTATATATTCCATATATCCGGGAATGGAGTGAAACAAAGGTACCTAAAGGTGTGCAATCATTCAACCCTGAACAATCTTTTATATTAAACTTTTAAATTTGCCAAAAACGCATAATAGTGGATTACATTTTAATATTTAGATTATTGTAGTAATCGTAACTAGAGCATATTTTCTCCTCATATTTGAGAAAAGGGGAAGTATCATCATCTTAGGTATGAACCCTGTTAATGTCAAGTTGACACTGTAATTTAAAGGGGAAGTAACCTATAGTTTGATTCGAGTTACGTATTACTTATCTTTTGGTTTGTATATTAGAAGTAAACTGTTGAAAATTGACAGAGTTTGAGCAATGTTATATTTGTTTAAATAGATTAAGACTTTTTGCAAATTTTTGGTGGAAATCCACACAACTGTACATAGTTAAAATAAGAATGACTAGAATATTTTTGAATTATTTGTACTTGTTGAGACATTAGTTAATATTAATATTAACGGGGAAATATTTGTCCATCACGTTATAATCACAATTACCATTGGGTAGTGACACTTTTTATAATTTAGTTGTGCCAGTGAGCCATGTTTGCTTAAATTGTCTTATAATCTTCAAATTGATTGATGGTTGTTAAAACGATAGTGTTAAGTACGAAAAATGTACCATGTTGAGTATTACTTGGGTAATTATGGTACATTATTTCTTTCATTGGGTGGGGGCGTGTCATGTATATTGTTTTTCCAAGAATTGGAACACGCAATGTTTATTCCTCTCTCTCTCTCTTTTCTTACTACACACAATATTAGGACGTTTAGTAGGAAAACAAAAGGTTCTAGGTAATGTTGGGATTCTGTGTTGATCTCAAATTCTCAGGGTCTGGGAACGACTCATTATTTAATAGGGGAAGTTCCTATCGTTTTTGTTATGAGTTTTGTAATGATACCATGATTTTCGCCCCTACTGGTAATGGGTCTGTCCCTTGCACCACTCGGATAGTATTTAATGATTTGTTTTGTCTGAAAGACAGAGAGTTTCAAAATATGTTCCTTTGAGAACGTTTGTGTTTGCACTATTTTATTCTAACTGTACATAATAGATATATTGTATATATTGAACATACCATCTGAAATAAACTATCAACAACAGTTACACTGAAGCTTTCTTGTCAAGTTACTATTCTATTGTGTTGTATACATTACTATAAGCTTTATCTACTACTCTAATGTACAAGAAAGGAAATGTTGGAATACAAATACTGAATTTGTGCCCAGGACTATAAGAAGAGTTCGTGTAATACTGAAACATAAATACTAATAATTAAAGTCTCCCCTAGGACTAACGAGAATTATCAGCAAGATCTACACAGCTCTGGCCACAAGGGGATATTGGACGTAACAATAGACTCTATATATACTCTCTTATACTTGTAAGTTTTAATAAGTACCGGATTCATTTCTTTGTCAAGTCAAGAGATGAAATGGTTGATCATTTTTCTCCATAATTATTTGAATACCACATGAATGATAAGCTTATATATGTTAACTGAGTAAGTACTTTTAAAGTATATAAGCTTATGTATTATTTAGCCACTAATTTATATTAATTAAGCCATAATGTTAACTTATAAAATACTGTGCGTGCCGTGTAACAGTAAAAATTCCGCAACTAGAATAATCCACTGCGGTTCTCCTAAGGATAATTATCGTGTTGGCTCGCCTGTAAACCTGCACAGTCACCCGGTAGCACAAATCCTATAATATAAATACAGGCGTCCTGGCACCGGGTGGTTCTCGAGACGGGGTTGCTGCGTCCACTGCTGTCCCCCATGCGTTCGCCCGCCGGTGTATTCTTAATGGGAACGTATCGTCGGTATACACATATTGCCAGTCTTTGAGGCCCACATCTCCTTCCTCATCAAAACCTGCTTCTTCCACATGCGTCGTAATTCCGCCATCCGTCGCTATCTCACCCAGGAAGCTTGCCATCTCTCTACTCTTATCCCTCTTGGATTTTTGTAATTCGCTATATTCTTGCCTCTCGGCCTCGTCCATTTAGGGTCAAACGTGTGCAGGACTGTGCTGCGCGATTAGTCCTCAATAAGAAGAAATCAACTTATTACCTATCACTAGTCTGCTCTGATCTCTGCACTGGCTACCCACCAACTACCGGATCTCCTAAAAGCTGGCTTCTTTCTGCTACAAGTGCCTTAATGAATCCGCCCCAGAATACATTCGCTCCTGTCTCAAGCTATACGCCCAATCCTGTCCACTTTACTCGGCTTCTGACCCACTGAATCTTCGGATCCCTTGTGCGAAGCTAGTGTCCGCTGACCAGCGTGCATTCTCCTACACGGATACGTCCGCCTGGAATCCCCTATCCCACTATATATATCACAACAACTATCGAAATGTCACGAGACATCCAGTGGTCACTTACACAGAAATGGGTGATTTAATTTCTGCTAAACTAAGTCTATCTATGATATATTTAAATTTTTCACTTACATAGACATAGTAAATTTTTAATATATAATTATATATTTTATAACCTGCATACATTTGTTTACATATTTAGTTTTGTATTTCTCTATTTCTTAAGGTTTCCGAATCAAAGATTTACAGAAAGAAGACAACAATGGATAGACAATGTCGGTATTGAGAAGGAAAATGTGACCATGAATACACGTATTTGTTTAGTGCATGAATACACGTATTTGTTCAGTGCATGAATACACGTATTTGTTCACTGCATGAATACACGTATTTGTTCACTGCATGAATACACGTATTTGTTCACTGCATGAATACACGTATTTGTTCACTGCATGAATACACGTATTTGTTCACTGCATGAATACACGTATTTGTTCAGTGCATGAATACACGTATTTGTTCACTGCATGAATACACGTATTTGTTCACTGCATGAATACACGTATTTGTTCACTGCATGAATACACGTATTTGTTCACTGCATGAATACACGTATTTGTTCACTGCATGAATACACGTATTTGTTCACTGCATGAATACACGTATTTGTTCACTGCATGAATACACGTATTTGTTCACTGCATGAATACACGTATTTGTTCACTGCATGAATACACGTATTTGTTCACTGCATGAATACACGTATTTGTTCACTGCATGAATACACGTATTTGTTCACTGCATGAATACACGTATTTGTTCACTGCATGAATACACGTATTTGTTCACTGCATGAATACACGTATTTGTTCACTGCATGAATACACGTATTTGTTCACTGCATGAATATACGTATTTGTTCACTGCATGAATACACGTATTTGTTCACTGCATGAATACACGTATTTGTTCACTGCATAAATACACGTATTTGTTCACTGCATGAATACACGTATTTGTTCAGTGCATGAATACACGTATTTGTTCACTGCATGAATACACGTATTTGTTCACTGCATGAATACACGTATTTGTTCAGTGCATGAATACACGTATTTGTTCACTGCATGAATACACGTATTTGTTCAGTGCATGAATACACGTATTTGTTCACTGCATGAATACACGTATTTGTTCACTGCATGAATACACGTATTTGTTCACTGCATGAATACACGTATTTGTTCACTGCATGAATACACGTATTTGTTCACTGCATGAATACACGTATTCGTTCACTGCATGAATACACGTATTTGTTCACTGCATGAATACACGTATTTGTTCACTGCATGAATACACGTATTTGTTCACTGCATGAATACACGTATTTGTTCACTGCATGAATACACGTATTTGTTCAGTGCATGAATACACGTATTTGTTCACTGCATGAATACACGTATTTGTTCACTGCATGAATACACGTATTTGTTCACTGCATGAATACACGTATTTGTTCAGTGCATGAATACACGTATTTGTTCACTGCATGAATACACGTATTTGTTCAGTGCATGAATACACGTATTTGTTCACTGTATTTCGAAGAAAACATGTTTGGCAGATATGGAAAGCAAACAAGATTAATAGAAAATTACTTACCAACCCTTTTTGAACTGAATAAACAGAATGTAGTATGTTTAATTTTTCATTTTAATAATATACACTTGTTATTATTTAACAAAAACATATAAATATTAAAAAAAAATAATTTCAAATGCTGGTACTTTAATGCACCACTGAACCCGTTGGCCTAACAATGATATTTATAGAACCCATGACAGAGTCAAGTTATCGTAAGAGGTTGTGTAACTGTATAACGGATATGCACAGTGGCGTATTTAAGCATGTTCCACATGTTCCTTTGGAACAGGGGCCCCCACACAAAAGGGGGGCTCACACACATAAAAAGAAAATATTTTGTGTGACATCCCCATTTTTTCCCCTACAATATTAAGCGCTTCAGTGCAAGCTAGCTAAGCGCAACATAGAATTTATGATTTTGAAAAATGTAATATTAATTAACTGCACTTCTCTGAGTTATGCGGAAGGCAGGGTGAGGCCAAGAGGGGCCCCCCACTAAAAATTTTGAACAGAGGCCTCACAATCCTAAATACGGCCCTGGATATGTAAACAACGTCCTAAAAATACTGGATAAGAGACAATACCTATGCTACTAAACATGAACGGAACAAGCAAACCCATGTAAAGCCATTGCGATATTGCATGTACCGAAATTCACCGCATGCCTCTGCCTTAATCTCCTGCACCAGTGGCATGTTATGCTATGCTAATTTAGTCCAATAGAGAAATACCACTGAGGGCTACATAGCTTATTTGAATCATGGAATCAAAATGGTATATATGTGTGGCAAATGGCTCATTATCGAAAAGGCTTTTAATCCATTCATGAGCGCGCTTATAATATTACATTATGTGTATACATATTGGTAATTATGTTAATACATGTTGGTATGTGTTCAAAATTTTTCTTTTTTTAAAATACTTTCAGCTCTGTCCAGAGGAAATGACATCCACTTCCATTCCCAGAATTGAAACAACAACTATGGCAACAGAAAACAACCAAGATCATTCATATTTTATAACAGACAGTCCCAAGAGAATTAAAAGAAAGATGGATTATGAGAACAGAGTACTTAGAAAGAAATTGAAAGTTTGTCAAACTAAGTTGTGTAAATCTAAAAAAATGTTAGAAATACCTTAGCAGAACTAATATGTCTAAAAATAGAAAACAACTTTATTAAATGGTCTTTTATAGAAGATTTGCATGCTATTCAAGAAAAAGAAGGACTTGGACTAGGAAACAAATGAACTTGTAATCACATACATTATCTAAAAGAATGAAAGTGAATTTAGCAGCTCAATGTTTAAGTACAAGTGTTGCTGATGCAATAGCTTTTTGTAATGAACAATACAAAGTGGAAAATTTTAAAGATTCTCATAATACAGTACATTTTATTAACACATTTGATAAATTAATTGATATATTGAACAGTAGAAATCCGATAGCAAAAGGTTCAAAAGCTCACGACACTAATATTAGTATTGATTCTATTACACCAGATATAGCATTAGATAAAGTCCCAGATTATGAAGAAGGCAGACAGTCAGAATTTAAAGAAGCTGCAATTTCTTACATTGCAGGATATGTGATTAAGATGATGAAAAAAATAATGAAATGTCACCTTTGATTATCTTTTGAAAATAATGTTACATTTTCAAATAGTCTTGTACATTTTAAGAATAAGGGAGGATTAACATTACCCAATAGTGATATATTTTCTATATGCCTAGAAACAGAAAAATCTCTTCAAAGAGAACTGAAAATTTCAGTGACAACTTTGTTGAATGCAAGAGCTGTTTCAAACATTTGCACAAATACCTTAATAATGTGTCACAATAAATCGCTTTTTACATGTTTTAGGTTGTGGATAGGTTCTATTAAAATTAAACCATAACAGTAATTATAAAATTTTGAAAGTGATTTGATTTTTAAGAAAACTGCATTTTGTTTAAAGTTAAGGAAACATTGAATATACATTATGAAAAAGATATGTTTGAATATATAAAAAAATGTAATCATACATTTTATGTCCATTGTTAAAAATTGTAGAGATGGTAGGCCTATATTTAAAATTGAAGAAGATTTAGTAAATCATCCAAATGTTATACTATGTTAATTGTATGGCTACTCCTATGAATTTTATTATGTGAATAAACAAATTGAAGCAAATTAATTACAAGTTTGGTTGCTATACTTTTAATGTAAATCTCAATACATAATGTAAGCTCATAGCGCATTTCAAATACAGCCTAACTAAAAAGAGCACATAAACCAATTTTAAAAAGTATGAAAAAAATATATATATATATTCTGACAAATACATAGGAGTCACCCGTTTTCTTCAAGGTCTGACAGAAAAGAATAATGCTGATATTGGTGAAAAAATTATTCGACCCTCATCGTTTCCAGGCTTGAATAGAGACTACGTCAAACACTTTGTAGATGCTATGGCTATTGTTCGCTGATATGGTCTGCAATTTTTATTAGTCATAAAGAATATCATTGAAGATGGAGTTGTTCTACTAACAACAGCTTATCAATCGGCATTTATAAAAGGATATCACCAAGTAATCGTTCTTTTAAAGCCCTTAAAGCAGACTACAATAGATATTGAAAGAAAAAATAAAAGAGATGACTACAAAATACATTTGTAGGCCTATACCTGATTAAATATACTCCCTGTAAGTAGTAAATTATATGCATGTGTCTTATTGTTTACAATTTCTCTATTGTTTTAAAGATCATTGTTGTTAAATAAAAGCATTATATATTCTCACAATATTAGTATTAGTAGGACATTTCTATAATTAATTTCAGCCTATAAAGACCGATCTCAGATCGGTCACCCCGTTATTAATTATTTAATCGGGAAGTTGTGAAATGGGTTTTTTGGTTTCTTATTGTTATACGCTGAAGTTTGCAAATAACATTTAACAACTTTTAAATAATATTAAAAGAAACACATTTCATTGGTTACTTGACCTAGATATATAAAAAAATAAAACTGAAGTTAATAAGTTAAACTTACATATTATTAACATTTGAAATGTTGCATTTAAAGACAATCCTACTTCCGTTCCTCCACTATTTATCCACTTAACAATTCCTGGAGGATATCCAATAGTTTCTAAATAACACATACAGTTGATACTAGCTCTTGGCTTGATGTATCCTTCTAATATGTAAGGGCCTGTAAAACATTCACTGGATAATTTCACCGTTGGGAAAGCTGTAAAAAAAATCACCACCCAAAAATATAATAACTAATGTCTGCATGCCTGTTTAAGAAAACTATATTTATATAGCCTATATTGTAGTCTACTTTCATAATTGTACTTATACTTACAAAGCTGTAAGACTTGCAATGGTGTAACATTTACTTCATATCTAATGTCGTTGGCATTGGATGGGTACATTGAAACATTAAAACTATAATTGCCAGCATCAAAGTTACTCAATTGTGAAATCCAAGTACAAGCTGTTTGAAAATATAGTACCCCTTGAGTCTCTGTATAGTTAATACTAGTGCATAATGCTGTTTCTAGAACTGTAAGTTGTCCAATCTGATAAAATAGAACTTTGCATATAATATTTTCACAAATAATTAATATGTGAATGTATTTAAATTAGAACAAAAAAATTGAAATTAATTATCAACTCTTAATATTAATTATCAACTCTTAACAGCGATAGATATGTGGACATTAAATTATTTGTTTACTAATGTCTTAGACGCATTTGAATAAGCTTCTAATTTTTATTTTAATTGTGTGTATTATTTAATTTATCAGGCAACAAAAAATTTCGAACCTTAAATGTGTTAGAATCTATCATTGTATATTTATTTAGATAAAAAAAACTACATTTATTAAAACAAAAAAACAAAAAAACAAAACAAAAAAAAATATTCACGTCATACAAATGGAAAAGTTTTAATGTTTAGTCGTATAAGCTATATAAATTGTACCCATAAATTTGCAGTAATAATTCTATTGTTTCTTATTGTTTATGGCAAATTCTTTATATTTATATAAATATATATATATATATAATATATATATATATATATTGTCATGTATTAACAGATCTCTCTCAACGCGAGTTTTGTGGGCGGTACTAAAGCCTAGACTGTTCTAAGAATCCACTCTCGTGCAGACCTCAAATTCTCAGAATGGCTAGGAATAGTCTATTTTTTTCTCTTACAGGGAAGTTCATGCTAAAATTATCATTTTTATTATGAGTTTTGTAATGATACCATTATTTTCAACCCTCCTAGTAATTATTCTGTTCCCCGCTCTCCTCCTCTAGTAGTTAAGGCTAGGCAGCTAGTTTGCACATATTTTTTTTACAGAGTGGACGTTGTGTTGGCACTATTTTATTTTAACTGTATATAATCTTCATATTGTATATATTTGCACATATCACCTGAATTAAATTATCAACAACATTTACATTGAAGCTTCCTCGTCAAGCTAATATTTTTGTTTCATTGTTTACAATACGATAATATATTTATTTACAACTACAACGTCAAGGAAAGGAACTGTTAGAACGCAAATCCTGAGTTTGTGCCCATGACAATAAGGAGAGTTCGTTTAATACTGAAATTTAAGTAATAATAACCAAAGACTACCCCAGGACGAACGAGAATTATCAACAATATTGACACGGCTCGGACCTCAAGGGGATTGTGGTCGTAACAATATATATATATATATATATACGTTTACACATAATTTTATATGAAGTACTAAGTTCTGTATTTCTAGTCAACTAAAACATACACATTTGATCAACTAATTTCATCTCTTAAACCACACCTTGTTATACATGGTCTTAATTTTAAACCCAATTTTTAAGATTCAAAATTTAGTTTCATTGAAGGCAAAAACAAATGGACATCGATAAGGACATTTTTTAGATTACTTGTCTTAAAATTTAACTTCACAAATTTTGAAATGAGTCACTTCATCTTATTAGTGCTAAACTAACTTACTTTGTATTGACAGTCAAACCTATTTAGCCCCCCAGGGCGCCCATTCACCCATTCAGTGACTTCCCTCTGCCCTGCCCAATGTGAGGGCACTGTTGACAGTAAAACCTGACTTTTGAAATTATGTAATATTTCACTTACCTGACTCTGCACATTTATCTTAAGACTTGCTCCCGGGTATACTTTTAGTGTTCGACAATTTATTTTGACATTACTGTTAGCATCAGTTAAATAGGGAACATCACAACTTACATTTAGGGGTCTGGCTGTTTTAAAAAGAAATATAGCAACTTACTAAAACATTATA
Organism: Anisus vortex; assembly: GCA_949126835.1. Lineage (NCBI taxonomy): Eukaryota > Metazoa > Mollusca > Gastropoda > Planorbidae > Anisus > Anisus vortex. The sequence goes on from OX421503.1 coordinate 19,466,285, forward strand.
TATGTAACTGTAATGGATTTGTCTCCATAATATTAACATGCAATTTATTATATATATATATATATATATATATATAAATATATATATATATATATATATATATATATAAAAAAAATTTTTTAATATATATCATCAATATATATAATTACCGTGAGTTTGTTTATATATATATAGATAGATAGATAGATACATAGATAGATAAATAGATAGATAGATAGATAGATAGATAGATAGATAGATAGATAGAAAGATAGATAGATAGACAGATAGATAGATAGATAGATAGATAGATAGATAGATAGATAGATAGATAGATAGATAGATAGATAGATAGATAGATAGATAGATAGATAGATAGATAGATAGATAGATAGATAGATAGATAGATAGACATAAAGCGTAAAAGTGAGTGAAAGGGAGGGAAACACGAAGAGTGAGAGAGACAGATAATGAAATATTGAGAAGTTGATAGATTTATGTGAAGAGGGAAACAGCTAGTGAGTGATCTAAGAATATCTGTATTGTGAGTGTACATGACTGAGAAATGTTTTTATATATACGAGCTATTGCTAACAAGTGTATTTATGGGTGTAATTACACCCTTCGTTTAGGAAGGGATGGCTTTTACTTGTGTGTAAGTTCTTTGTGCAGTACTTACTCAAGTTGACGATTATATGTTTTATCAAAGATTATAATAAGATGGACCGCCTTGCTTTAATATTTCTGCTATTTGATAACTTAAAACACTTAGTTTCGGAATTTCCGATCACACCCTGTCCTCTAGACTTCCGGTTTAGTAATTCTCTATGATTTTCTCAATGGAAAATTAAGATTAAAATTGAATTTTGTATATATTGGAAGTCTTTAGTCAAGTTAAAAAGTCATTGAGGACAACATTATTGGCAAAGTATATGCATAAAAGAACTTCAAGGTTAATTACTAGCAAATATGCACAACTGATAAAAGTAACTTCAATAATTCCATCACTAAACCTAGAAACACTAAAAGACAGAAAGATAAAGAGTAAAGTAGTAATAATACATAATAAAAATAAGGTATTAAACTCTAATTTAGACATACAACCAAGAAGCAACCTAATGCAATGTTCAGATAAATATAAGGACAAATACACTTTTCTTATCCTTTATGCGAGAACAAATGCATATAAGTACTTTATCTTCCCGAGTGGCATTCGGGCAAGGAATGGGTCGCCTGAACTGAAAACCAGGAACACCAGTAACTTAACATCATCTAAAACATGTATAAATATGCAGGACTAGACTCGGACCACGAATAAGCGTGGGACGCAGTAATCTTCGCCTGTAATATATAAGTTAAGATACGAGTAAAGTAGTAATAATACACTAGGCATTAAACTCTAATTTTGAAATACAAGAAACAACCTGCTGCGATGCTCAGATAAACATAAGGACAAAACACCTTTCTTATCCATTATATTAATCATTTTACCCCGAATGGCATCCTGACATGAAATGGGTTGCCTGAACAAACCAGTAAAATCAGTACGTAACATAATTTAAAGCACTAATAATACAAAAAAAAACAACACTAGACTCAAACTAGGGATGAGCTTAGGATGCAATAATATTATTTAAAGAATGAGCCTCTGTAATATCTAATAATATTAAACGATAAAAAATCGGGGGTATATTTGTGGGTTTGTTTGTTTGTTTGTGTGTTTGTGTCAGCGTTCTCGAAAACGGGCCCTACGATTTTCGCGTAAATTGTCCTATTGATGTATTCTGGTGAGAAAATGCGTTTTAGATCAATCTCATTTTTTTTATCTCTGCTTGAACCAAAATTTTAGGAAAAACCACTGACCATTTCTAAAAATAGCTTTTAATTTGGGCTAAAAGAAACAAAAAAATAGGTCATTGGATTCCCCATCTAGCGCTATCACGTTCAATACAACTCTTTTGACGTCACAGTCGATACAACTTTTATTTACTATGAGCGTTTCGGTAATTCCCGTTTTAAAGCAATTAAATCGTTACCATTTTCCGATTCGCCGCGCATAAAATATAATCAGCGTGAAAATGTGTCTACAATTTAAAAAGGAAAGATATTATTATAGTTTGATAGTTTATATGTTTCAAAGAGTCCATGTTGATTAGGCTCTTACCAATACATTAAACAATTACGGTACTATTAAAGCTGTAGAATACATTAAAATATATATAGTGTATTGCATAGTTGTGATGGTAAATATTTTATACAGTATCTAAAGTTATGACATGTACAACTTTATGAAAATGCCTGGCGGACGAAAAAAGAATAATCCTATTTTAAACTAGAAAACGAGAAATGCACGGACTAATGATATTGCAGAAGCAGACATTGTTTTTAAAAGATTTTCTTGCATGTCTTCAGATATAAGTGATTCAGTAGATACAACTATAAAGCCAGACAGAGCAGCCTCGCCCAGGTGCATGGGTATAATTTCAGAATTTATTAGCAAAGAATTAGCAGAAACACGCAATCAACAATTAAAGAATAAATAGACGAGATTTGTAGATTACAGCAACTAGAAAAGTAAGCTATAGATAAGACAGAAACGAGATTGGATTATCAAAGAAAGTGTATGACAAAACAACTAGATTAGGAAACTGCAGATTTAAGAGAAAAGACCATTAGACAATCTGAGACGTCGCAAGGCAGAGCAATTAAAAACTGAAACACTATATAAACGAAAAGAAAGTTTGCAACTCAAGCGACAGAAAGCCATTATCGCTAAAGACCATTGATCAACGTGAACAACGCTTGGAAGAGCAACGTCGCCGTAATGTAAGGAAACAATTATTTATGAAACAAAATATATTGCCAACCTACATTTGCGCAAGCAATTCAGACAATACCTACACAAGTTTCGGACCTTTTAACATAGCATGTATTCACTGTCATGCTTTTCATTTTCCCGAAGAAGGGGTGTCGATCAGAATCAACCGCGACTCTTATGGTGACTTCTGCTTATCTGTTCAAGTAAACATAGAGCCATCAGTGTTTCCAAATGAGTTTGCCTGTCTATTATCAATCGGCATTTATTAAATGATATCATCAAGTAATTGTTTTTTTGAAAGCCCTTAAAGCAGATTACAATAGATATTATAATAAAAAAGAAAAGAGATGACTACAAAATACATTTGTAGGCCCATACCTGATTAAATATACTCCTTGTAAATAGTAAAATTATATGCATGTATCTTATTGTTTACAATTTCTCTTTTGTTTTAAAGATCTTTGATGTTAAAGATATGTATCAAATATTCTAACAATATTATTAATTTAAGCCTATAAAGACCGATCGGTCACCCCGATATTATATAAGAAAAAAACTTTGGGAACATTTTGCATCTTTTTCTACATCTTATTATTGTCCTTGTCGGGATGACAGTTAAAGTATATTCTATTACATTTCTTTTAATTGTCTAAAGTAACATTTAAATATATTGTGTAAAAAAATTATTATATTTTACAAGTCTGCTATTTATATATATATATATATATATATATATATATATATATATATATATATATATATATAAAATAATATATATATATATATATATATATATATTGTACTGACCAATGTCATGTACTGATATAATATGCTGACCAATATCATTTGATATACTTGCCAAAAACAGAAAAGGTATAGTTGTATACAATTGTATTATCATAAATGCATTGTATCATCTGTAGTGTTCTTAGAAGTGGTGCATCCAATAAAGTGATGTTAAAATTGAATCCATTTTTATCAATGAAATATTCCACACCAGGCACTAAGTCGAAACATGAGTTTTTGTTACACTCAGTTATTGGATTACTTCCAGGCTGAACTTGAAGCACTAAAGTATTAAATGAAATATTCACTGGACAGGTTATAATGAAATTGCCTTTGTCCTCATCCACAAATATGTGTTTACCATCTGAAATAAAGGTTTCATTAAAAAGGGTATATATTAATATATAAACATACATATTTATTTCAAAGAAACGTCTTTTAAAATGCTTTATATTAACTATACAAAACTTTGTTTTTGGTTTGATGGCTAGCCGGCGACTGACTTGACCTTCTAAAGACCAATTAAACCACTTCTCGCCATCCTCTAAGATTGAAAAGTGGCACAAAGACGTTAATTCCTCGGCAGCATATCATATCAAATTTTAACCTACATTCCCTAATACCAACCCAGAGAAATCATTTTTTTTTTACTATTAACTTTATGATGGGCATAGATAAATCCCTATCAATTGTACATCACTAAACGAGCTTGTTTATGTTTACTGCAGTTTTGCGCTTCTTTTATTTATCTGTGGATTGTATCAAAAAGCAACATTTACGGAAGGCTAATGCATCTGAAACATAATAGAAAATAAACCATAGAAACAACTTTAATTTATTTTTAATAAAATTTACTTCGAAAGTTTCTTTCATTAAATACTGTAAATACTTTTGTTTTATTTATAACTATTGACATCATCGTATTACAATGGCATTAAGATTTTCATTGATAATTTAATGAAAAAATGCCAACTATAAGGGTATCCAAGAAAAAGCAACGCATAATCGCAAACTACTTCATTCATGGTAAAGAACTAACTCAAACTAACAATGCTAAGTATCTAGGAGTAATATTAAATGACAAGTTATCTTGCAACCCTCATATTGATGAAGTAATTAAGAAATCAAACTAAACATTAGGTTTCATAAAAAGGAACTTTTACAAATGTAATAAGAACATAAAACTAAAATGCTATCTCACATTAGTTAGACCTATACTAGAATATGCAGCATCTGTATGGGACCAATCAACTCATCATCATCATCATCATCTGTCCTTTGGGTTCCTTGTGGAACATAGGGCCTCTGTCAAAGCACGCCACTCTTCACGGTCTCTTGCTAGTCGCTTCAATTCTTCCCAACTCTTTCCAGTTCTTTCAGTTTCATCCAGTATGCTTCGTCTCCATGTTCGCTTGGGACCAATCAACTAAAGAAAACAAATCCAAAAAAGAGCTGCAAGGTTCATAACCAGTGAATATTCCCAATTAACAAGAGTAACACCTTTAGTCAAATCACTAAACCTAGAAACACTAGAGGACAGAAGGGCAAAGTAGTAATAATACATAAGACATTAAACTCTAATTTAGAAATACAACCTAATAACAACCTGTTGCAAAGCTCAGATAAACATAAAGACAAAAGCACTATCCTTGTCCCTTATGCAAGAACAAATACATATAAGTACTCTATCTTCCCGAGTTACATTCGGGCATGGAATGGGTTGCATGAACAAACCAGGAAAACCAGTAACTTAACATCATTTAAAACATTAATAAAAATGCAAGACTAGACTCGGACCACAGATGAGCGTAGGACGCAATAATCTTCTTTATAGAAGGAGCGTCTGTAATGTATAAGATATATCCCTAATTAAGTGCTTTTTTAATGTACTTTCGCTTTATATGTCTTACAATCTGGCCGGAATAAGGCAAGTCTTCAGACGTCAGCGGTCTAAAGTATAATGCATAGCAAAAATTAAACAATCATATATTTGTTAGCTTCATTTAATCGAGAAGTTATCTTTATAAAATATTGTCAATGCGTTTGTTTTTATTTTCAATGATATTCTTCTTTTAGACTTACAATTCTAATTATTCGCTTTTACATTTCCTTTTCTTTTTCTTACTATGTGGGTGGCTCACTGATCTCTAAAAAGAATGGATTAGGCTCGGAAGTGACATTTTTGAAGAGATTTCCGACATTTTGTTTCCACTGCACTGATCAATATATATATATATATATATATATAATTACCGTGAGTTTGTTTATTTATTTAGATGTTTGTTTCTGCTCTAAATTCTCTTGAGCCGTTTGACTAATCGGGTTAAAAGTTAAATGTATAAATCGGAAACGTCCTCCAAACAAAAGTTGTTTTTTTTTCAACAATATGGCTTAATTCGTTAATTTTTTTTTTTTAAATAAACGTATACCTATTACTAATCACCGTATGTTAAGGTTATACAATGCGCGCAGTTTCCAAACGATGTTCATTTGAAATGCGTTCAAATTGTGTGTGTTTCGGGACCGGATTTTCCCGTACTGCGAAATATTGCTGTCTACTTTTTTTATTATTAACTTTTTTTATCTTTTGGTATTTGTTTTCTTTTGATCGTATTATTGTTAGTTTTATTTTATTAATTAGAAGTGGGAAGTTTGACAGCAACAATTCATATGCATATTGTGTAAAATGGCTGCAACATAGATTCCGTTCCGATCTATTTATAGATCAGTGGCACAGTAAGTTTTAGACACAATTTTGTTTATATTGGTAAGTGCAGTGGACATTTTGAGTTTTTCCTTTCTTCTATAGATCAGTGCATTTCTTCACATTTCTCAGACCAATTTATTAAGAAGGCGCAATCCAGTCTTTTTATAGATCAGTGGGGTGGCTACACGAACACAATCTTTAACAAGCTAAATAATAATACATGTATAAAGTATATACGAAAACTTTGTTTTAGGACCTTGTAATGATATTTATACATATAGTATTGTAAGCATAGAAACTATTCTGACGTATATATCATGTCAGTCATGTATAAAAGGAATGGGTAGAGCCTGCTTAATAATTTGTTTGCAAAGGGAAAATACAGTTTTCATTCACTTTTAACGTATCCATGTAAGTAATAGGAATAAACAGCCTTTTTTAAGAAAACTATAAAATGAAAAAAAGAATATAATCGCTTAAAATTTATTTAAAGGAAGGTGTTTTTATAAACGATTTAAAGCAAATAACAATTAAACAACAGCGGTAGCTTTTGCATCAAGAATATTGTGCCCGTGCCTAATCGACTATGTTTTATAGATCATGGATATTTGAACATACATATATAAGAGAAGTAGACTAGTATTATAGTTAAGAGCGTCCTTTAAAAACAAAAATCAATCTGTAAACAGCTGTTTTGAAAAAAATGACTGATTTTCACAAACCATTATATTTAGCCATCATTTTCTATTTACTTTTAGAAGAAAAAAAAACGTTTTTAATAACACTTACGAGTTAGACAAATTAACTTATGTAAAGTAATTTATCCCGTATGTAGGACCGAATCGATTCATTGGACCTGTAATTTACTGTAAATTAGCATTCACCAGTCTTTCTGGCACGGCACATAATTGTATTATGTGGCCAGCCCGTTGCCAGTCGCCCTTACTACATAAAACAGGGGCACACCCCAGAACCGTAAAATAATGCTAGCTGAATGAACTAAAACATTTGTTACCAAGATATGATGCTCATAAAATGCCACTAAATCTATAATATATGCAATATCAAATACAATGTAGTTAAACACCCACTAAGATCAACACAAGGTAAAATGTTTTGTAACAATAATAAGAAGGCGTATTACATTTGGGGCAGACAAGCGTTTTGATATAATAATTTGGGTACACGTGTGGCTCTTGACCGCGTAATACTGAGGTGGCTTTAAATGTAATGTCAATATAGATTTGCTACAATGTTTTATAATGTAAATATTTACCTTCTATTGCACAGAGATAAATAATTATAAAAAGATGGACGAATGCAATGTTCATTTTTTGTTCTGAAAAAGTATAACATACAGAAAGAAATATAATTAGATTCCTTTTACTTCGTTACAGAATCAACAAAAGAACAAAATTTGCAGAATTTTAAATAGCATAATCATTGCTCTTAGAGTTCTGGTGTTTATTGTGTCATATTTATGTAAGGAATATATTCAGTCTAAAATGAATAAGCTCAAAAAGTTTTGGGTAACTTGACCATTTACTTAAATACCAAGGCGAACCGGAGCAGTATCTTAGCTTAAAAAAACGTTAACTAAATACTAGTATAAGTGAAATGGAACAAAGCTCAAAAGATGGTCTCAATTTGGTTTAACAAGAAAAATATAGAGTATTAGATAGATATAAGAAAAAAGAACCCTTGGAACAAAACTGATCATAGTGTTGGTGAAGCAGCGTTCACCAGTTTCTCTGGCCACGGCGTACGAGGGGATGTGTGGCCAGCACAATGCCCAGCCGCCTTTACTTCACCCCAACTAGTGTCAGGTACCTATCAGATCAGGGTAGACTCAGGGGCACCCTCATGTCCCGGGAAAAAATCCTAGCCTGCACCAGGATTCGAACCCAGAACTTTCAGATTGCCAGTCGAACGCGCTGTCGCTCGGCCACCATTCCCCATTTTAAATAGATATACATATATATTAATATATAAATACAAATATATAAAACACAGTAAAGAAGACCAATGTATTCAACTGCCAGATTTTGAAAGCTTTATAAAATATGTAGAGTTAAAGTCAACCAATTTCCAGTGAACTCGTTATTTAATACATTAATGATTGTCCAAATAGTGAGATTTATTTCCCCTGGTGAGTTTATATACTAAGTTATTAGAGTGTTTGTGTAGACGTACTAGGCCTATATTTATTTTTATCAGTAGCCTATACTGTCTTGTAGCACAATGTCCTCTTTATTTTTCTTTTATACCAAAAAGTAGACATGGGTTATCTAAAGATATCGTAGCTGTGGTGTGCTTGTGAACGAGTTAACAGTTAAATGTAATATAACATGATATAATATAAATATATAAATATATATATATATATATATATATATATATATACATATAGGCTCTCTCTCTATATATATATAATATGTATATATAGGTATATATATATAATAATATATATATATATATATATATAATATCTTATTACATTTGCAGCACATAGAATATACACTATGGCCACATAAAATTTTTTTTTAGAAATCAATTGTACAGGTTTTTGTTGATTGAGTGCTTTATTTTTTCTAATTCTTGTATAGTGTATAACAATGTATTTTTGAATTGGGCTAATTTTACAATAAAATTACAACAAATACAAAGAGCACACTTACTTACCTATTACTACATTGCAATGTGCACCTTTATAGGCCAAGTATAAACAAGGAGGAAGTGAATTTGTACACATATACAGCTGCCTGTGCTTAAAACAGGCCTTTTAAAGTCTTTAGAAAATTTGGCCTTTTTTTTCTAGGCACTATCTTTTTGGGTGTACACCATGATATATGTATAAAGTTTTAAACATGGGTGTGTTTAAGCATAAACAATATAAGAGTATTCGTTTCTGTAATATATAATTTCGTCTCACAGTGGTCGTCTTCATGATGAAAACGTGCAGTCCAGCTTGATCATTTGGAAAACAAACATTATTTACAGCATAAACGTACTTGTTGCCAAGATAAGATAAGTATGTTCAAATCTGGAAATTCGAGATGAAATCAAACGTTGGTTATGCCTTGATTTATTATTTGTACATTGGTCTCTTTAAAAAACTTTTGGGTTGTTGTTTTAAAAGTTTATTTTATACAGTTTAAATTAGTTTAATAAATGTTTTTGTGTACGGCTGTGTAACATGAACACTTACAGCAGATCTCCAGAAGAGAATCAGAGCCCTGGAAATGAGATGCCTACGTAAATTTTAAACATCTCCTACAAAGATCGAGTTATAAATGAGGCTGTCCGTGAGCGAATCACCAACGTCATCTGCCCTCACGAGGAAATACTCATCGCCATTAAATGCATTAAAAAAAACTCAGATAGTACGGGCATGTGGCAAGATCCGAAGGCCTGGCGAAAACCATCTTGCGGGCCACAGTGCAGGGTGGAAGAGAGGCAGGCAGATGAGACGATGGGAGGATGACCAGGAGTGGACCGGCTTGTCTCTTGCGGATTCGCAGAGGGCGACGCAGGACCGAGACGAATGGCTTACAATTGTCTAACTGTCAAAAAAATGGTGCCCCAACGACCCTCAATCGGGTTATGGGATAGGTGAAAGTGGTGAAAATATGTTTATCAAGTTCTCTCAAAATTGAGTTTTGGATCCTTGTACGTTTAAATTTGATCTTCCACGCTTTACTAGATGAACTACAAATCAAAGGGCCATATTTTAATAACTTTCGTCTCTTTGGGCTTAAAAAGCTGTGCAATCAAAAAAGCCAAATAATAGTCTTTGAATATCAGTCGCTGTGTGGACATAACGAAACATGATATTTTGAAAGGAATCGTTGTTAACTGGCCTCTACCATCCCAGGCAAAAATAATTTTCAACCACGCTTTTTTTATTACTAAAAGGTTCATCAGCAATAACTTTATCAACACTGGTGCGGAGGAAGAAATTATATGAATTATCTTTTTTTTTATAAATTGTATGTAGGCTGCTATGCTAATGAATTTTAAAATTTATTTCAAAGCTCATGAACATTTTACACTTAATATAAATCTCAATTGAACTTGTTAGTGTCGACATTTGATTCCTACCTTTCCCACCAGAATATTTTATCTATGATATTCTTTATACAAGCATAATAATATTCTAGACCCGATTTTTGTATTGTTTTTAAAATTCCACTAAATAGGTCTACTCTGAATTTATTTGAGGACAAGTAACTTGAAAACATGGCGGTATCAAACGTTTCGCTTTTAATATATGAACAGAGAAAACTACACATTAATGTCTGAAATGCTTGCTTCAACTTAACTTTAATGCTCTTTGTCAACCATTCAGACAACAATAATACTACTGTTGCATTTAGTCAACAACCATGCAATAAAATAATAAAATTAAATGATCAGATAAGCATAAGTATAAATGCACTCTTCTTATTCCATGTACAAGAAAAAAGGAATATAATATAATTATCTTTATTCAGGAGTCACATTTGGGCATAAAATGGGTTAAAAGAACAAATAAACAAATAATAATCCAACTACTAAACATCATTTAAAATAACTAATCATTATGTTGGGTAAAGTAAAGGCAGCTGTGTATTATGCCACACAATCTTATAGTACGCCGAAGCAACAGAAACCGGCGAACGCTGATTCATCTGCCCTATAATCCGTTTGGTTCGACGGGTACTTTATTTCTGGTAGTAGTGTTCTGGAATCGTTCCTTTTTTCTCTTGTGCTTATTTTCATATTCGATGTAATTAAGTTTTGTTTTCTTGATTCAGTTCAACTTACGTTTACTTCTATTAACCTGTAGGGGTTCAGGGATAAGTCGGCCATTTTGCTGACAAGTTGGTGTATCAACCGTAGGACCAGCCTGCATTACATTGGAAACCCACTGCATGAGGAAAAAAATTAAATTTTTTACTACCCTCTATAAAAAACTTTCAAGATTATTCTCCAAAGTATATCAGATCCGTTGGCGTATCCAGGTTTTGATGCTAGGGTGAGAAAGTATTCCGTGACCTTCCTGGCTTTAACCAAACTTTCTGCATGGAGGCATCTCAGGAGTGCTACCGGTAGGCTCGACCACATAACGCGTACTATAATCTCAATAAAAATCGTATTTCGCTTTGCGACCCTAACGCCCGTTTCGAGGGCAGGGTTTCAACGAGACCAACGAACTAACGTAAAAAAGCTCCAAGCACTAATATGCTTTGAGAAGCACTAGGACTACTCGTTCCCCGAGAGCTGCAGAACAAGCAGGCAGACCCAAAAGAGCACTGAGCTGCTGTGAAATCATCAGCCTGACCACTCCACCGATGGTGATGATCATACTATCTGTAGGATTCTGTCACTCGAAACGTGGTTTGCCATGCCCTTTTATTTTTATATAGCCTTATATAATTCCCTTCTGTGCCATGCCCTTTTTACTCCCTTTATTTTAAGTTGCAATGTCTGCAATCGTCCGTCAATCGTGGTGCAAAACTTTGCTTCGATTTTTCGACCACTTCCCGTGGTCCGATCGAGCTGAAATTTGGACAGCAGATTTGGGGCGCCTAACAATACATCCTATCAAATTTTCAGTTAAAACGACTTAATAATACTACACTTATGACAATATTCATTTCTTAAAAGGAAAGTAGAAGAAATATTTTGATTTCGCGTTAAAAATGCCTGTGAAACTTTTTATACTTTTTCGGCGCAAAGCTAGAAAAAAAAAATTATGCGCTACGATTACTTTTAGAACAATTCATACTGAGTATGGAGATATTTTTGAGATTTGCGACACAGATATTTTTTCTGTACGTTTCAATTGCAGTAGTCTATCAATTATTTAATTACATGATGGTAAACTTAGTTTGCAAATAAAGGGAGTATAATAAAAACTTAGTTTTTACGGTTTTCTTGTTACTCCCTTTATTTTAAGTTGCAATGTCTGCAATCGTCCGTCAATCGTGGTGCAAAAATTGGCTTCGATTTTTCGACCACTTCCCGTGGTCCGATCGAGCTGAAACAATACATCCTATCAAATTTTCAGTTTAAACGACCTAATAATACTACACTTATGACAATATTCATTTCTTAAAAGGAAAGTATTAGAAATATTTTAATTTCGCGTTAAAAATGCCTGTGCAACTTTTTATAGTTTTTCGGCGCAAAGCTAGAAAAAAAAATTATGCGCTAAGGTTATTTTTAGAACAATTCATACGGAGTAAGGAGATATTTTTTAGATTTGCAACACAGATATTTTTTCTGTACGTTTCATTTGCAGTAGTCAATCAATTATTTAATTACATGATGGTAAACTTAGTTTGCAAATAAAGGGAGTATAATGAAAACTTCGTTTTTATGGTTTTCTTGTTATATAGCATTATATAGTTCCCTTCTGTGCCATGCTAATGTAGCCTATACTACGACAGCTCGCTCCCTGGAGAGTAAACCAGACAAATTATTTCAAATATTTACACATTTTTTTTAATATTCACTTAATAACACCGAAATGTCTTCTTTTGGGGAAAGTAGTTAATGTGTTACAGGCCTAACACAAAACAATTATGAATTTACAGGGTATAACATAGCCTAATTGTGTCGATGATTGCATAAAGTCTTACTCTTTGGCTACTTTGCCTCATTCATCTTTTTATAAGATTTATAAGAAAGTATATAAGCTTAAGTTGAAGTGATCAAATTTTCTGTAGAGGCAGAATCCACTTTCTGGCCGGATCTGGGTTATTGTTAAAACTCCTAATCCTAGGCTCATAAAACAATTTTTGTCTGGCACAGTTGTCGTGCTAAATGAAAATTAAAAATAACAATTCGCATATTTGATAACTAGGCCTAAGCTATTTGACACGACCTTCAACTTTTTCACCCCTTTTTTGTCCCATCTGGACCCTTCTAATTTCTTTTTGTTCTTTGTCAATATATTTACTGTTTTTTCTGTAGCTTTTCTTCCCTCCCAAATCCAGAAAATGTATATCCATGGCACTCAATCGTGATCAAGTCTGTCAAGATATTTACTACTAGGCAGACGGACCATCTTCACAAAGAGTCACCTACGGATCATGTCATTTTAACAGTAGGCCTACCGTTTACCGCTACCTGCTATCTCCGGACATTTTACACTGTTGTCTTATGTAGCCATTTTGTAATAAGACATCATATTCGCAATGTCCAATCTCAGTAAAATTGTGCGTAGAAGTGCGTTCATGATCATGTGTGTAAAGTCCAACAGATCTAGCTAGCCAGCCGATGGGGCGTAGTTCTCACCATTATGTAGGCTAGGTTGCGCGGTCGTAGAGGTCGGGCCGCCTCTGAATCAACCTCAGTGGGAGCATTGATAGATATATAACTTGTAAGCTAGAATTTTAACAGGACACCTAGAGAGTGTTGGGGAGGGGGACATAATAAATATGAGTTTTTTTTTCTATTCGGTGGTTGGGGCTAGGTTAGTGAAATGTGTTTTACAACTTGCTGCGAAGAGTGGCAGCCTCCCCCCAGAGTCAAATAAAAATATTCTTATTAATTTGTTTTATTTTTTAATAAGATATGGTCAGTGTAAAGTATAAGCGCATTCGAAGACTAGATTCTAGCTGTTAGGCCTATGTATCATCCCAAAATAGATATGTAGGCAGGCTCCTTTGTTCAATATTTTTTATCTCATAATTCTCAAAATGTATTATATGAAGTAGACTAGTCTAGTTGTGTGGTAGGCCTACGGTAAAATATGGTCTCATAAAAGAATAGTGAAACCAAACGCTAGGATTGAACCCTTGCCCTAGGCATGCTAGTAGCTTGTTTCGTTTATCGAAGCAATCCCTTTTTTATAATCGTAAAAGGTAGGCCTATGCATTTATGGTTTGTTCTTTACCAATGAGAATCTCAGCCAATCGAGAACTCCAAGTAGGAATAATAAAAAATAAAATAAAGTCCCGTTTTCAGAAAATGTGCTTTTTAAAACTGTTTGGTTTATTGAAGCATCATTAGCAAACTTGTAATTTTTTTTTTACTAACAATTTGTTAGAATTATAAATAAAGAAAAATATTATTATATTTTTTTCTCAATAAATAAAATACAGTTTAAAAAAAAAAGTATTTATAAATAATCTTTTTGCATTATAAGCACTGATCTATATATGTTTTGAAATATAAGCTCTTCAGTTTATGATAACAATGGTTGACAATTATTTATTTGGTGCATTTTTTTTTCATTGTAGCGTCTAGTCATTAAGTAACAGAAAAGCGCAATTTATTATATCTTGTGGCCTATCCCTCATTTTCGGCATCTGCAGCTGCCACTATAGTGTGAGTATCTAAAATTGCTTTAATTGAAAATAGCATGTAAACAATGCAAATAAGGCATATAAAAAATCATATATATAGATAAGTGCCAAAAATTAAACATGTAAAAATGCACCAATTCAAAAATGGGAAAACTTCCTAGTCGGAATTTCCGAGTTTCCAGTGAGTAAAAACACCCTGTAGTCTGTAGCAAAACAAAAAAAAAAAGAATAGGTAGGCCTAGATTAAATAATTTTAAATATGAAGTTTTCTTTTTTACCATTATGGTTTTGTATCAATTATTTTAATACATGGCCATGGTATAGCCAGTATAGTAGGTATAGGCTAATTGAGGGTAGCCTAGAAGTCTAAGAAGTTCTAAGTGATAAAAATTCCTAAGCCTAAGATTGCCTAAGACTAAGAAGAGTTTAAAAAAGAAATTATAATAATAATGAAATAGTATAGGAGTATAGGCTATTAAATATATATCATTATATATGTATGCCTATTACTATTTTATTAGGCCTACTAAATTTTAGTCTAAAAAATACTACTAGTCACTAGTCTATTAACTATTAGGCATTAGGACTAGTAACCTAGTAGTCTTCGTGCGTTTGCCAGATCTCAGTCACTGAATTCACAGATTGTTTGTGATTGTGAAAGTTAAGTTTGTTTATGTTTTATATTTATAGTTTATAGTACAAAATTATAGGCCTAACTAGGAGGCTATTGCCCTAGCGCCTAGGCCTAGGGCATAAGCCTAAACTTTAATTCTACTTTATACTCTTGTAGGCAGAGCCTTTCCTTTACAAGCTTTTGTAGCGCCCCAGGGCAAAAGTTTCAGCGCCACCCCCTTGTAACTGCAACTGCTAGTTTAGAGTTTAGTGCTATAGTACTATAGTTGCTATATTTAGACTAGGCTATATTTGCTGTACTATTTCTTAAATGAAATCTGGTAAGAATATAGATTTATATAGATTGTTTTAAATACATTTCGTGCTCTGCCGCTCATTCTCCTTTTTTTGGTATCGATTTTAGAAGGGAGCACATGAGAAGACTGCAAGGAAAATGTAGGCCCCGACAGACTTAACAAAAAAACAACAACATTACATCAGGGAGAAAGACTGAACCTATCAGAAGGCAAAGCTGGACAAGTTAAAGCAATTAAAAGCTGCCAATAGTCCACTGACTTTCTATGCCTAGATCATCCTCTCAGACAGAACCAGTTCACACCCCAAGTGCTCCTCCACCACTTAATAGACTTCCAAAGGCTCTGCATTTACCTGACTTCCTGGTTTGAGTCAATTTTAAAAAGACTCTCTAAAGAAAACCTGGTAGTGTATAATGCTACCATTGTTAAGAAATTGGTAACCTCTCAAACACCAGAAAAGAGGGCTGATTAGGCAGCTCTTTTTCAAAGCAGTAAAAAAAAAGGTGCACCCTAAACGTAAATTGAAAATGTGGTTGAGGCAATGCATGGATGAGAAATTGGCTGTATATTCTAGTTCTAGTATAAAGGTATCCATATAAATTTATTTTCTCTCTATATCAATATTTACTTATTTAATGATGAAATGAATTACAAATACATATTAAATTGCTATGCATGTGTCCATTTATTAAAAATATAATTAATTTCATTTGCTTTTAACATTTCAGCCTCTCATCTCAGACAAGACATGTCTAGGGTACTTATTCATAAGCGCTTTGCAACAAAGGCAGGCCATGGTTATGTGATGAATATCACTATTCATGGTAAGTCATTTTGAAATGTTCAAAAATACTTTTATTTATTAAAAAATAAGATATTTTTTGTTCATTAAAAAAAGTACACTTTAATAATAGTTTTTTTTTCTTCTTCATTTAGGCTTTTTAAAAGTGAAAAGCATTTATATAATACCAAGGGCCAGCTAACCAAGTTTTCAATGCTGTGGACAAAAAATGTTCACAAATTAGGGGCAATAAACATGGAGACTTTCCTTAAAGTGGGGTACAAGATATTGAGCATTAATCGGGTGCTGTCTAAGAATGGCAATCCATCCGGTTAGACTGCCAGAGGAAAGCAGCATCCTGAAATTTTTCCTCAGTCCAAAGTTGGAAGGTGATAAATGGCATGAAGTGAAATGTCTAAACGGTGAGTCAAACATATTTCATAAAGGTGATTAGTTTTACTAGTATGTATGTAATGTTTACTGTACGTCTTATGAAGATTTCTAATTAGGCCTCTCTATTTGATTGGCAGGTACCTTCAGTGCATAACAATCTTTCTAGTAAACTTGAAATTCTGTGCCAGCCATATCTAGAAACTAGAAGAAACAGTTTCATGGATGCACTGGGAAATGTGCACCCTTAAGGACATTTTGAAACTGGCTGTCTATACAAAGAGTGGACAATTAAGGTAGATTACAATATTTCTTCCAATATATATCACTTCTTTACTTCATTAATATTTTCCATATAATCCTATACTATAATACGAGTTAAAATTGTATGTATATATATATATATGTCTGGAAATTTTCTTCAAAAGCGCTCTAACGATTATCTTCATGTTTTAATGCACGACTTGTTTCACCTAAAAAAAAATCTACAGCTTTTCGGCCCCACAAATAAGAATCGGAAATGAACGTTAGACAAAAATACCCTTAGATTTATCGTAGATTATTCATTTTGGCCGTGAAAACATGCCATTGATCGACCCACATGTAGCGCGCTTTCAAGAGCGGTGTTTTTTTGCGTCGCAGTTGTGACGTTTCGGAAATACCCGTACAGCAACAGAAAGAAGTTTAATTTCTTGTTTAGACTACTGTTGCGCACCGATGGTAGATATAATTTAAAGCAAGACTAAGTGTAATTTATGTAATGCAGTGGTGTGCAAACTACAGCCAGTGGGTTGATAAATATTAGTATGCGGCCCTCGAGGCTTACTAGGCCTATTTAGATAATGAAATTTTCAATGTATTTTAGATTAAATAAAAGAAAATAGCAGCTTAACAATTATATGAGGAAAAGATAAATGGAATCTTTATAACCATGTTGGAAATGTTTTCCATTACGTATTAATTACTAGTGAAATAATAGTTTTACGTTTAAGCATAGACTATAAAATACATGGACCGCTTGCTTTAGTATTTCTGCTCTATAATGACTTGAAACACTGATTTTTCGGAATTCCCGATTCTAAATAACGTAATTGCTATACAGGAAATAAAGTTATTGATATACAAGTTCCGTTTTATTTCATCGCTATGATTTTCTCAATGAAAAATTAAAATCGAAAGTCTATGGTTTAAGTAATAACAGAATTAGATTTAGGTTTCACCAAACTATATATTTTACTTTTTTTAAAAATCAAATATTGTTTGGAAAAAAAACACGTCGAAAAAAATAATAGGATCTACTTTTTTTTTTAAACACGACATGTGTTTACGAATGTGTTCTTAAATATATTCATGATTTGCTTATATAGACCTACCCAAGTAAAAATAGTAAACTAGAAAAGATGTATTCAATTCATAACAATAGTTAGACGTGTAGCATAGGCCTACTGTTAGTTTTATTGAAAAAAAAAAGGGGGTGGGGGAATTAAACAATTCATCTAAAGTATATTATAATCTTTTCATTTGCAGTCTTTTAAATGAATAAGATCATTACATCATTGGCACATTGGTATATTTTTGTTGAAAGTAAAATTGTCAAATTTAGCCTACACGTTTAAATTTTATAAAGATTGAAAATGATATTCGCTATGTTTATATAATAAATGTTTTTCGTTACATATGTGGAGTAATTAAAAAGAAAACTCCCTGGTAGCTTGATATAAAGTTTTTGTGAACTAATAAAAAAAAACACTAAGCCACCGGTTATAAAATAGGCCTACACATGTTTACGAATGTTTTATTAAATGTATTTATGATTTGCTAACATAGGCCTACCAAAGTAAGATATATTAGAATATGTTAACATTGTGAATTCGAAATGTGGTAAACTAAAAAAGATGCATCAATTTATTCGTATTTTCCTTATAACAATAGTCAGAAGTGTAATACACTGTTCGTTTTATTGATGGGGGGGGGGGGGGGGGAATGAAACAAATCATCTAACGTATATTATAATCTTTTCATTTGCAGTCTTTCAATGAATAACCTAATTTCACCTTTAATTATTCAGTATTTTACTGGCGTAATGCTCAAAATTTTTTTTAAAAAGTAAAATGTTTATTATACCATTGTTTTAATTAATCGATATGATATTTTGCCGCGATAGTTTATTTTAAATAGTAACACAAGGGGAGGATATTAGATAAGGTTTACACCAAACTATATATTTTTACTTTTTTTTGTCAAATAATGTTTGGAATAATACATTGAAAACATTGAAAATAATTTATGTAATGCAGGGGTGTGCAAACTACAGCCAGTGGGTGACAAATAATAGTATGTGGCCATCGAGGCTTATTTAGATTATGTTTTCAATGTATTTTAGATTAAACTTCAATATATTTGAGATTAAAACAAGTAAAATATTTACGTATTAATTAATAGTGAGATAATAGTTTGCCGTTTAAATAATAACAGGATTAGATGAAGTTTCACCAAACTTAAGGTCTATTTTTAACTTTCTGTCATCTAACATTGTTTGGAAAAAAATACGTCGAAATCTTTTTTTTTTTTTGGTACAAAAACTGTGTAACTGTATATAGTCTAGCATACACTGTAAGAGTATACACTACACCGTATATAGTATACACTGTAGGAGTATACACTACACCGTGTATAGTGTACACTGTAGCAGAATACACTACTCCGTATATAGTGTACTCTGTAGAAGTATACACTACACCGTATATAGTGTACATTGAAGCATTATACACTACACCGTATATAGTGTACATTGAAGCAGTATACACTACTCCGTATATAGTGTACACTCTAGCAGTATTCACTACACCGTATATAGTATACACTGTAGCAGTATACACTACACCGTATATAGTGTACACTGTAGCAGAATACACTACACCGTATATAGTGTACACTGTAGCAGAATACACTACACCGTTTATAGTATACAATGTAGTAGTATACTCTACACTGTAAATATTATACACTGTATTAGTATCCACTTTTTTTTATTCAATACAAATGTTTACGAATGTTTCATTAAAATATGTATGATTTGCTTATATAGGCCAACCAAAGTAAGATATATTAGAATATGTTAACATTGTCAATTTGAAATCTGGTAAACTAGAAAAGATGTATTCAATTTATTCGTAATTTCCTTATAACAATAGTCAGAAGTGTAATATACTGTTAGTTTTATTGAGGGGTGGGGGTGCAAGGAAGGGGGGGAATTAAACAAATCATCTAACGTAGCTTTATTATAATCTTTTCTTTGCAGTCTTTTCAATGAATAACATAATTTCAACTTTAATTATTTAGTATTAAACGTGTTATGCTCAAAATTTAAACAATTTTTTTAAATGTTTATTATACCATTGTTTTAATTAATCGACATTATATTTTGCCGCGATAGTTTATTTAAATAGTAACACACATGGAGGATATTAAAAAAGGTTTACACCAAACTATATATTTTAACAATGTTTGGAATAATACATTGAAAACATTGAAAATAATAAATACTTTTTTGTATAAGATATTTTTTACAAGTGATTTACAAACTTTACTTTAGATTTATATATGTGCCCAAGTAAGAACTTACTATTAGACTGTTACGAAGTCAATAAGAAATCTGGTAAACTAGTAAAAATGTATTACATGTATTCGTAGACCTTTTTAATGTATATCAAATTAACTTGCCGGCTGTAAGTCATTGTTAGCTTGAATAGGGTGAGGGAGGGAGGGGTCACTAGAAAGTTTGACAGTTAGTTGTTAAAGTAGGGGAAAGGGTAGAAGAATTAATAATTGTAACGTAATTCACGATATATTAAATTTAAAGTTTTCATTTTCAGTCTTTTAAATACATAACATAATGACATAAATGATATATATTTCTGTTGGATTTAAAACTGACAACTCTAGACGACATGGTTTTTTTAGGGTATGAAATGAGATTAAGCTGTTTTATTTTTATTTTTTTATTTATTTTTTTTTTTTTTATATTTATTTTTTTTGGGGGGGGGGGGGGGGCAAAATCTAGATATTAGACTGCACAAATAAAAATCTGCTTCGACTGTTCGAATTTAAAGCCCATGTTCTTCATAGTAGAAAAAGGAAACAGACAAATATAATTGATAGGACTGGTAAAGACGTATTTTTTTAATTTATGCACTGTTGTTTTACATACACATTATGTTAAGGTACAAGCGCCTGCTCTTTATATTACCGATCGAATGATCGGTCACCTGGTACTATAATTTATATGATTTAAGCATTTTCATTTGAGACATTTAAATTAAAGCCAAATTAGATATTCTACAATTTGTTTAAATGTCTAAAATTAAAATAAATTTATCTTATCTGTGTACTGGTACTAATTAATGATTTTTTTTGGTAGGCTGGTTGTCCAAACTCCCACTCCCAGCTAGCTGGCTGGATGATGCCTTCCTAGAAGATCCATAAAAGTTACCAGAAAGGTACCAATCTTAGTTATCACCAAATTTTTAATTTAGATTTACAGACATGTGATCTTTTATTGCAAGTAAATTTTACTTTTCTGTAAGCACCTATATATTTTTTCTTCAGAAATGTTCCAAAAGTGGGTGAATTTATCACAGAGTTGTTTACAAAGTTGGAAAGAAGAATTTAACCTACACTGCACTAGTAAGTACTCACCTCCTCTGTAATTATGAGTTCTAATAAAATACTGACATGTAATGAATGTCGTTGTTGGCAATTAGTACTAATACAAATTTTCATTTCAGGTTATTCAGACATCCATGGTGCTACAAGACGATGAAATTATGGTCTCTTATATGAGAGATTATGCATTTCCAGCTAGTGAAGATTTGTCTATGGTTTGTTTGTCAGATGTTGATTTGATTAGTCTAGATCTACTGAAAGCACCAACCATAGACAATAGAAGTTTGCATTTTCTTTCCCACAAATAATTATGATTAGATTTAGATAGCACTTTTAAAAATTAAATTAATATTGTAAATACAAGTTTTAAATAAGTGAAAATCTGTTCATTTTTTGTGTGTGTGTTTGTGATGTTAAAATTTCATGTGTATGATAATATTCATGGATATATGTTATGATTGTGATAATCATGGATTTTTCAAATAATTAAGATATGTGTTTTTAAAATATCTATAAAATCTAAACTAATTGTCAGCTGACCTTCATATTTGGATTCCTGGTCTTTCAGGCTTTAAAATGACATATAAAAGAGTAGTAGAGCTTAAAATTTGTTAAATTACACAAAAGGAAACTCTAAATCCTTATCATGAAACCTGCCTTATATATGGTAATCCAGTGACTGTAAACTCAGCTATATTTGCAATGGTACTTACACTCATTCAGTCATTAGCATATTATTAATTTGGTATATTCCATAGACTTCATCATCCATAGCCAAAACATTAAAAATTCTTGAATGATGGTAAAATATAGACTGTGGAGACCAGTTGAAACATTTGAAATACTCCGGTACTGGGAATCTATTAAATGCTTCTTTTTTCACTTGACAATGCTTAGTTTTATTTTATAAAAAGAAAAATTAGCCAAAAAGTTTTTATTTGAATGTTTCAATGCTTTACTTTACAGTCCATTAAACTGAGTGAGCATTGTTGCTAGGATACAATGAGTGTCTGAAACTTTGAAGACAATGGATGTAACAAAAGCAATGGCTTGACAAAACACAGCACAAATTTTGAGCCTTACAACCAAACACTTGCAGTAAGTTGACAACATTTTTACATTTTAAGACTTAAAAAATATTTTTTTTTATAATGACACAATCATTGTCACTGTCATTCTTTACAGTCCAAAACATTTTGATTGTAGCACACCAATGAAGAGTTGGAAAATTTGGAAGACCGTAGAATATCTTGATGAAAGTCTCGATGAAATTCAGTCTGCAAGAATTTGAAATGTACAGCTAAACACAGTGAGTGTTCTTTACACAATAAAATATTTCATTATAATTTTGTCTGCATTTGTCTCCAAATTTATTTATACTAATTCTGATGGAAATTTTGTATGTTTGTCCATTCTGTGTCTCATCCTTAAAACTTCATAACAAGTTTAGTCTGTTTAGCTACTTGTATGAAAAGTATTTTTTATACATGAATATATGGTACTTATGAAATGCTTTTAAAACATTGCTTTACACACACACTAGATAATATATAAAAAATGATGCTAGTATGTTTTCTATTCTCAAGTATAATTATTTTTGATTATGGCAGTGGCAGAAATATTACTTTCAAAGTTCAAAATAAAAATCATCTCTTCTTTTTCAATGAAGATTTCTGTATCTAATGTCACTTTACCTCAATCATTTTTAATTAATGTTTCAGAACTATTCCTTTGAAAGTTTTTTTTTTCATAATTAACACTTAAAAAAAAACAATCCATATATTTTTTTAATGTAAGTAAAATACCCTTCAGACCAAGTTGATCGTAGGGCCAATGAAGCAGCGTTCACCAGTTTCTGTGGCCACGGCATACTATGGGATGTGTGTCCGGCACAACGCCCTGCCGCCTTTACTTTACCCCAACTAATGGAAGGTACCCAACAGAGCTGGGTAGACTCAGGGACACCCTCCAGTCACGGGAACAAATCCTTTTAAACTCACTGTGTCCCATTTATTCAAATATAAATCATTCTAAATTTAAGTTACAAACAATTCGGTTAAAACAAAAAGGCATGAAAGTAAAATAAATAAATGATATAAACTTATTTTACAGGCTTTGTTGATCTAAGAATACAACATTTATAATGAAACAATGATTGTAAATCTGCAGATTCAGATATACATTTTTTTTCCTCCTTTTTTATTTCAATTACTGATTTTTTAAAGAACTATCATTTCTTTACAGTGCCTCAGCAATGTCAACAAAAGGTTTCTAAAGTAGACAAGTTATGGAACTTTGGAAGGCTGCAACAGATTCTGAAATAAAACTTTCCATGAACATTTAAATTACAATGGGCATTCATGCTGTTGCAGAATATTCACATTACTGGACAGAAGAATATCTTGCTGCATGTCCAGTTCAGAAAAACTCTGCCTGTACCTGCACAAACGTGACTCATCCAGAAATCTACCCAATCATCAAGGATATGTAATGTTCCATTTTCATGAAGTAGGACAACCTATAGACCCTCTAATTTAATTCAGCTTTCTGTTATTCTGTTGGCAAGAATATTGACTTGATGAGGGAATGATTGTCTTTAGTGTGACACTGGAATTGAAGGAATGCATCCTATGGAAAACTTACTTCGGTGAGGTTAAGATTTAGTGTACTACTAATTCATTAAATGGATTCTTCCCCAGAGAAAGGCTGCTGGGCTTGGTACAGGTTTACAATCTTCCTTATTGTAGTGAACATTAGGAAGACTAGTTACAAAATTGGGATAGTTTTTCATAATAATATTAATAATGACCATTTCTTTTTCAACAATTTTGTTTGTTTGATATATTCATTACGCCCCATGATTTTTTTACCAAAATTGTATAATACCTGTTATACTGTTAGGCCTAACAGAAAAGGGTAGTTAACTATTATTGATTTTAAAAAATTAACATCAGGAAATATTTAGTTTAGTTTAGGCAAGATATAAATCCTGTTTGTCACGGTCTAAAAGGATAGACAGTTTGTTAGGTTATTGAACATAGATACTGACCCCCAGGATTACCAAGTTTCCTTTCATGCTTAAAGAGTTAAGTATAAATGTAACCATTCTGAATTAGAATTTTAATAAATCAATAGGAAATTTGGACACATTAGATCAGTTGTGTTCTTAATGTTCTGGTGGAAAAAAAATATCTTAAGAAGTGAAGATACATAGTCAGATTGTTCATTCAAGTGGCCATCACCAGTAGTATAAATTCTTATCATACCTCAGGACATCTTTGCTGAAATTTATTATTAGTTGGAAGAGAAAGTCATTAAATCAATCAGCAGATTCTCATTGAGTAAAAAATGCTAAGTTGATTTATTGTTGCTTCATCCAACTGGTTAGAAATAAATGTGCTGGCCACTACTGTTCCATCAACAGTTTGAAATAAACATTTAGGGCATATTAGACTGTTATGGCTAAAATGTGTTCAAAGTTAGACTTGTTAGAATGTTTGTAATAATGTTTATTTTTTTATTTTACATTTACAATGTGGACTGTAATAATGTTTTGTCTTTTTTTAAATGTGAACTAAGTCCCATTTCTCGCATTTACAATTTAATTTAAACATAAATATGATATTTTATTTGTTTAATATTTTTTATGTAGCATTTAAACTTAACCATATCTCTCTAATTTCCCAAAGTCTTTTTTTTTTGTGTACCGCTAATGTATTTTTATTTTAAATGTGTGTTTACATTTTTACAGTTATGTCCCTTTTATTTAGGATTGACTGTTTGGTGAATGTTGAGTTGCTGAATGTTTGGTTATTCAATAATTTATCTCTCCTTTAAGAAGTTATATAATTTTCAATTGATTTTTATGAAACAGTTTAGACAATTTAAATGTTTTAAAAGTAACATTTCTCCTTTTTGTTTTACCAATTTCTTCACTATTTTGTTATCTTCTTGTTCTATTGTTATTCTTAATGACCGTTCTTTGTATTATATGTTAATAGTACCGGTAGTTTTGTATAATGCTAACTTTCATTGCATTCAAGAAGTTAATCCATCCACTGTTACTGTTGTAGCAATATAAAATATGTATTGGTTACTTATAAAGCACAAATCAGAATATAGAAATATAACTCCAGTTCATATAATGTCACACAATTACTTAGTTTAAAGTTATTCATTAATCTTCAATAAAACATGTAGAAAATGTATTCCTTCAACTAATAGTTGAGGTGAAGTGAACTAATATTTTCTTCTGTCCTTCTCTTGTCCCTTCCCTCTTTGCTTGCTTTTTCTATATTCAAGCTTTACCCATTTTTTTTTTCACTCTGAGTTAACCAAGAATCAAATCAGGAACAGTCTACAAGGGAATTAATTATAAAATTATATATTTTCTTAGTAACTTTTGATAATTACAGAGTTGTGTCCCTTATACTATGTTTTTATAGGTGGACAATCATTTTTTTGGCTAAATAATAGTCATTAACACTGAATAAGTTAATAAAATAATGAGTGATAACAGTCTCCTAGTAAGTACACTTATAAATGTGATCCATATTTATAGCTGATAGGCTTTTTTGGTTAGCCTATGGGTGGTTATGTAATTACTAAATATATGGGGTTATAGGTTAATAACAATATTATTTGACAATTTGTATACTGTCTTTGGAATATTGGGGCAGACATGCCTACCACTAAGGACTAAAAAGAGGAACAATCTTGATGAAAAAGAGGATTTTTCAACAAAAAAGCGGAACACCCTTTATGTACTGGTAACAATCTTTTATAACAAAAAAAAAAAAAAGAGGAACATACCCATCTATTTACTATTTCACTTTTTAAAATGTAGGTAGGCCTATGTTTTACAGACAGTAGGCCTACGCAATCTATTAAGAATCCTAGATCTAAGCCTAAGAGCCTAAGAACATTAGGCCTAAATCCACGTTTTTCTTTGCTGAATAAACTCCTCTTAATATTCCTTCCTATAAAACTGTCTGTTTTTATACAGTTTAAACAAATCAGATTTAAACTGTTTTTATACAGTTTAAACAAATCAGATTTAAACTTTCTGAGCCAGGACGTTTAGACATTTTCACAATCTTAGCAATACAGTAAAGGAAAATAAGATTCATTGCCAAACACGTGTAATACCGCAAAAAAACGTTAGAAAAGACTAGAATATGTCTTTTAAAAAACCAGAAAACCCAAGTAATAATAATTAT
The DNA here is from genome assembly GCA_949126835.1 of Anisus vortex. Lineage (NCBI taxonomy): Eukaryota > Metazoa > Mollusca > Gastropoda > Planorbidae > Anisus > Anisus vortex. Next base: position 19,492,856 of record OX421503.1, read on the forward strand.
ATCATTGTGACCTTATTTATGCCTTTGATTTATCAACCTAGACACGGACTATATTTCAACACATGAAAAACCCAAACTTTCCAATTTGGCGTAACAAAACTAGTAAAAAGCGGAACGGCGTAACAAAGTGTGTTTTTTAATAAAAAAAAGCGGAACAAATACGCCAAAAGCGGAACGGTAGGCATGTCTGTTGGGGTCTGACCATGTGGGACAGTACTTAAAAAAGGAAAGGACTTTTCTGTTGCTCTAAACAATCTGAATTTTAAAAAATCAGTCTAAATAGCTTGACATGAAATAGGACAGAGAAGAATAATTACTGATAGTATGAAGTGTGATGCAAAGGATAGAAAGAAAATATTTCTAATGTCTGCTTGCCAATACATTTTTCAATAAATAGCTCTTTTGTTCACGTGTTCGACAGCGCCAATTTTTGCACTTCTTGACAGTGCTAATTTGTTCACTTATTAGACAGTGCCAATTTTTTCACTTCTTGACAGTGCTAATTTATTCACTTATTAGACAGTGCCAATTTTTTCACTTCTTGACAGTGCTAATATTTTCACTTATTAGACAGTGCCAATTTTTTCACTTCTTGACAGTGCTAATTTGTTCACTTATTAGACTGCCAATTTTTTCACTTCTTGACAGTGCTAATTTATTCACTTATTAGACAGTGCCAATTTTTTCACTTCTTGACAGTGCTAATTTTTTCACTTATTAGACAGTGCCAATTTTTTACTTATTAGATCAAGGGTCGGGAACCCATGGCTCGCGAGCCAGATGTGGCTCTTTTGATGGCTGGATCTGGCTCGTCGACAAATGTTCGATTATTAAAAGAATTTTTTTTTTAGACTTTTTGATCTACATATTGATTGCATATCAATATTTCATTCTACAAATGAGCTAAAGTCTACTGCAGCTTAGCATCAGAAGAATTCAGAGACATAATTATTGTACTTTTAGTGTTGAAATTACACAAAATGCACACATTTACTTGAATTTTTAGTTTTAAACATAATGTATGGCTCTCACAGAATTACTTTTCAAAATATGTGGTTTCTATGGTTCTCTCAGACAAAAAGGTTCCCGACCCCTGTATGAGACAGTGCCAATTTTTGTCTGTGTAAATTACCAATTTTTTCATGCATGCATTGCCAATTTTTTCATTTATTGCTAAAGTTCATTGTATTATGTTACGAGATTTGAGAATGAGAATACAATGTTTGAGTTAAAAAGACCAATAAACTAAGACCAGTTTATTATTATATAAGTGTTATTAGAGAATTGGTTATCTTGGTATTTTATGTATTCACTACTTTTGCCATCTGATTACCTTTTTAAAAAGAAATCTTTAACTAGATCCACACCTTTTAAATAAATGTGTATTTAAAGTGTGCAAAGGCAATGAAAAATTGTGTGAGAAATTAGTTTTTGTTGTCAAAAATATTTGAATTGTTTGTTTTGTAATAATTTATATTATCAATGTATTACTTTCTTTTTTACAATACTGTATATACTTTCTATTGTGTAAATAATAAATTGTCTTTTGATTATAAAAAAAACAATAACTCTATCTTTATAATTGTCCCTAATATCACTGAATTAATTAAATGTATTAATAGTATAGAAATTGGTACATAATTTATTACCTCCAGTTTATTTTCTTCACATGTAAAAGTGAATCTGTAATACAATCTACATTTATTTACTTATCTCTCATTATTCATTTTTTCATCTTTGTTATTGTTCAAAGATGTTATTTTTACACATAAAAAAAAAAAAAAAAATACTTATATGAACACTGGTACAATCATTTAGCTTTTATTCTCAAATAAATTTGAAGTTCATTCATTTTTCAACAAAATAATATCAAATACATTTTATCTTTAATCACAGAAAACATTTTTTTTTTCTAAAAATATGGACATATAGGTTTTATTATCATAGAGACAAAAAGAAATGAAAAATCTGGAGTAACTTTGGGGACAAAAATGGTTCTTTCTTTATTGAGTGGTACATAAGCCACACATAAGTTTATGTTAAAATAATAACAATATATACAAAATAGACATTTAAAGAAATAAATAAGCACAAAATAAATAAAATAATGTATTCAAATTTGACAAGAATTTGCATTATGTGAAATTTTTTAGTTCAAAAAAGAATCTTAAGTATTGGATATTAAAAAGTAAAGTACCCGTCAGACCAAATAGATCCATAAGGCCCGTAAAGCATTATTTACCAGTTTCTTTGGCCATGGCATACTAGGTGATTGTGTGGCCGGAACTATGCACATCTGCCTTTACTTACCAGAACTGGGTAGACTCAGGTACCAATACACCCTCCAGACCCGGAATAAAAAACCTAGTCCTCACCAGGATTTGAACCAAGGACCTTTGATTATGTTGATTTATAATTGATAAGAAGACTGCAAGTCATTATCAGTTAATCATTATCATTGTGTTGACATATTGTAGAAAATATATTCTTTCATAAGGTCTACTTTAAGATCTAAAGTAACACTCATATTGCAATATATAAATGCACATAGATTGAATGTTAAAAAATTTTAAAAAATGATAAACATTTTCTAATAATTCAAGAAATAATATTTTATAAAACTATGTATCCAGGTAATCTAACCTCCATCACTATTCTCCATAGGTAAAAGTAAATCTGATGTCTGAAGTTGTAATCCCATCACAGTAAGATGTTGATGTTTCACTAACAGGTCTTGACTGTGTATTCACTTAAGAATATAAAACAAAAATTATGGATTAAATCAGAAAATAGTGATATAGATAACAAACTGGTGAACGCTGCTTCATCGGCCCTATGGATCAATAGAGCGTTCTTAGTGGGCGTGGCTTAGGTTTTTAGTGACGTATTTGTGTAAATAAAGAACCCAATTGAGGTACAAATGTAACGTGGTGAAAGTGAAGTAATTCTTTATCATGCAAAATTCACATCTGAATATTGGCTATCCTACTCAAAAATAAGGAGGTAAATAGTAGTAATGTAGATTAATTGATTAATGTGATTAGGCTAGGGCCGGCTAGACCTATTTACACTTTCAATTTCACTTTATAGGCCTACACTTTTAATGTTTCGTAGGCTAGGCTAAGATGTCAAGTGATAGTGTTGGTGAATAGGCTATCTAGTCAAGTCACTATTAGGCTCACATCGTCTATGATAATAATAAAACAGCCTATTTTATTTAACATACATAATACAGCTTAAATCTTAATAAGACTTAAAACACAACACATCATTTAAAAAAAGCTTGAGCCTATATGAAACTTTATTAATACAGCGGCCATATTTACTTGTACACCATTACTCAAAGTAAACACAAATCACGTGCTTTTTGTCACGGGATTGCAAACGCCCTATTCGGTCCGACGGGTACTTTACTTACTTACAGATAACATGAATACATGTTAAATTGATCACTGATGATTGTTTATGGCAGGTTATTATGCTTATGCTGCAACCCACGACAGAACCATGTCAGCTTGCGCCACTTTATTTGTTGCCATAATGGTTTCTTAATCTAACTCCCCTGTCATTTGTTTGTTTCACCCCCCTCCCCGTGTCATTGTTTCTCCCTATCCAAATTTTCCATCTGTTCCTGACCACTGTTGGAAAGCGTTAGGGCTGACTTTTGCATTCCAGTCGGCCATTGTTATCAGAGTGTCTTTCTTTGGTGTTTTGTTGATTGTTAATTCTTCTATTTCCTCTTAGAATGTTTCCCCTTCTTTGGCGTGATCACAAGTTGAGGTGTAAACTTGCAAGATCTTATGGTGATTAGTCTACTTGATATTGGTGAGCAGCTGATAATTGATCTAGCAAACTCCTTTCTGATTATTTAAATTGATAGACAAATGGCTAAGTTATAAAGTAGGAGTAGGCGAACTATGGCTTGTGAGCTAATTGTATCTTGCTCTTTCATTTAGAAAGGCTCATGCTTCATTTTTAAGTAAAATAATGAGCCTTTTGTCAGTTTATTTGTTGCTATTTTTGTGAAATTCTGAAGCTATATTATATTGAATGAATACTAGATTACCTTACCATATTCAATAGAAATATGTAAATTAAAAAAAAAACATTCTTTTCCCCATGGATAGTGTTATAGATACTACTCCCCTTCCTCACTGTTTTTACTAATTTCAAAATGTCTCAATAAAACGGACAAGCCTTCTGGTTCCTTAATCCAGGGCATAACGATGTAAAGTGGTCGAATGGGAAAGGGACACACCCAAGGTCCAGTCCCAGGCTAGCCACACAGTAACATGGGATAGGTCTCCACTGCCTCTACACTGATTTTCCCACCTGTGGAAATTCACTCAGATCAATATCGTACCTGCACTATCACCCAGTAGCACAAATCCCATACTATAAGTATCCAGGCACCAGGGTGATTTTGCGATGGACTTCTGCTTAAACACCAAGGCTCAGAGTCTCTCAGCAGTGTAATCTTAAAGTGAACGTATTAGCAATTTGCACACTTTGCCAGTCTTAGAGGTCTATCCATACATTTATTCCACCCATGACTTGCATCTACAAAATTTTGCACATCCATTCAAATTCAATAAGGAATGCTAACTTGAGAAATCAAAGCAAATATATTATATACTGTTAATTGATTTTCAATAATAATGATAACTTACTTTCAACATTAACATACGTTTGTTTCATAGCAGAAAGAATTTCACTATCTTGTTCATGAGCCTGGGTTGAGTCTAGGTCTGTAGTTTTGTGGAGATTGATGGTATAGTGACGCTATCAGAAAGTATAACATGAATTATAATGAAAAATCCAAAATTATAAATAATAAATGGACACAGCTTTATTAATGTATATTTTACTTAATATATGGTTCAGAACCATTTCTTCTCCTAAATCTCTCTTAATGCACCAACTAGTTATTGTGTTAAACACCATATTTAATGTAGTGTTTTGATAAGAACAGATAAATAAGAAAAGATATACTAGAACATACAGTTATTGTTTTTATGCCCTAAAAATTGGATTAAAGAAAAAGTTTTTCTTATAAAAAGAAGATCCCAAATTGCAACTTACATTTAAAGATAATTTGGTAAAAACATGTTTTCAACTTACCTTGAAAATCAGAATAATGATCAGCTTTCCTGAAATTTAACATTTGTAAAAAATAAGTAAATATTTCTGTAGAAGATGTCATGTGAAATAACTATAATAAGCATAAATATTATTGATGGATTGTGCCAACTAAGTTTGTGTTAACGTATATACCCGTTAGTAAATATATGTATTTTTATATGTATAATTTGTTATACTTGTATATTATAAAATTAAAGATAAAAACTATGGGAAAGGGAATACATACATTACAATATTGAAAATGAACACTTTCTTAAATGTACATGAGAGACCTGCATATTGATAGGCCTACAGCTTGCCATAAGTTGTATATTGTTCCTGTTATGCATAGGCTATAGGCATTGGCATATTTGAGGTCAACTTGCAAAATGTGCTTAATCAATACAAAGGGATATTTCAGAAATTAACTTTTTAAGTCATAATTTAGAAATTTTGACAGGCGCTTTCTTTATTCTATTAATTATAGTAGAATACTGAAAACATTTAGAAGGTTGTACTAAAGATCAGCATTTTAAATAAAAATACTCTTAAAAACAGCAGGGGAAACTAAATTTTTTCATTAAAAAAAACTTAGGACCTTTTGCAAGTCGACTACATATATATTATTTAAGGAAAAGGCTATCTCCATACAAGTTTTGACATCAGATATGAAATTGATCTAAGTATAAAAAATAACTAAAGATAAATGATGTCATCATTGAAAAGACTTTAAACAGATCATAGTACGATGCATTATACACTTTTAAGTAAAAGAGCTTAAACAAAACGGCTTTAAAAACTCAGTTAAAGTAAGCCCTACATTGATTATTTTAAATTTCATTTGCAAATAGCATAAATAACAGCTTAATTTGAATTAACATTTGTGTACTGATTAGTGTAATGATTGTTGTTGTTTTTTTAATACTGAAGCAAAGTGTTATTTTTAAATTACAGAGTAAATTTTATGAAAAATTGAAAGCTTATTTTTAAAGTGACAACTGCTCCAAAGAATGTATTTTTGTTCTAACTGGAGACCCTTTTTTTTGGCTACTCAATCAACTCAATGTACTTCTGTCTTATAATTCCCTGTATTACTCAATGTACTTCTGTCTTATAATTCCCTGTATAACTCAATGTACTTCTGTATTATAATTCCCTGTATAACTCAATGTACTTCTGTCTTATAATTCCCTGTATAACTCAATGTACTTCTGTCTTATAATTCCCTGATATGAGTGTCAAATTATTTTTATGATGTTTAATTTAGACAAAGTGTAAAAAGAAACTAAATCAACTACAAATAGATTACTTTGCAACTGTAATATGAACCAATAGTTACTAAAATTAAGACATGCATAAAGAAAAATTGATAAGACTAGAAAATTATTTTCACTCTTTCTAGTTATCTTATATACAATAAATAATGAATAAAAAGGCTATAAAAGTGATGTTTTTTTTAATTTATAAATAAAATGTTCTAGTTTATCAACTTACAAATAGTTAGTGTTGTTACAGTGGAGTTAGTGACTGATTCTTCTTCATTGTCATCAGACTGAAACCAACTAACATTACCAGGTGGATATCCAATGTTGTCTAAATAGCGAAGACAGCTCATGGTTGTGTCTGGTTTTGTGCAGCCCATCACTGTTTTGTAACTTTCTTTTGATGCTTGAGGTAGGGCTATAGGTAGGGCTATAGGTAGGCCTATAGGTAGGGCTAGAGGTAGGGCTAGAGGTATGGCTATAGGTAGGGCTGTAGGTAGGGCTGTAGTTGTTTGGAATGAAAAAGCAAAAAATTAAAGGAGTGAAATATAAAAAGTACACAGCATAACTAGTTTTTTTATTTTGTTTAACTTACTAAGGCTGTAACAAAGAACTAGGTGCAACACTGAAGCACACAATGCCCCAATGATTACATTGGGATAAATGGACACATTAAATCTGTAACTCAAGCTTCAAATTTAAATAGCAATGATTTTCAATTACACCCAGACTGATATTAAAAGGATTTTATTTTGTGTTTCTATTTGCCTGTAATATATTGTCCAGAGAGTAAAAATAAGGCTCTGCCAAGAAAAATCAAACACTTTGATTTACAATTATTAAATTGTACCATTTACTTTTTAAAATTAAAATGGCTTTTAAATATTATTTTAAACAAAACTAAATATGACAATAACCTTGATTTAAAACGCTAATCTATAAAGTATGCTCCATTAAAAAGCTAATGACAACTTTGTTCAATCGCACATCCTGCATATAGAGTAAAAATTGGTTAATACTTGTGGAATACCAGCAGTTGGCAAATTTTCACTCAAAATGAGAAGATAAGCATTGTTACACTGATAGGATAAATCTACATACATAACGTTAATTTATTCCCTTAGCAATATTCCATTTTACAAGTCATCAAGACATTATGTATTTATTTTAAGTTCTATCAATTCTCCTGACAAATCTCGAGTCTTGAACTGATAATTTTCATTGTTTGCAAATGTGTTTTTTAAGTTACAAATATATATTAAATAAAAGAGCTTGAATGATTTTGGCTTTTCCACTAATTTTTAATATAATTTTTCAAGTCTTACAGAAGCAGCCATTCATTTTTCCTTACTGCAGCCTTCAGACTGTAAGTATAAAATCCTTATTTATCAAGGCTGAAAGAGGTTGCACAATTTCTAAGAGTCTGTCAATGCAAGTAGCTAGACTCAACCATCTCATTTTTACATGTTTTAAGACTTTTGTTTTGTTTCACTTTATTTAAAGTTGATACACCTTTAGAGTACTTTACCTCTACCTTTTTTTCAAAACAATAATAATCATCCATTAACAATTCACCTGCTCTAATTGGCAGCATAGATACTCCAGTCTCAGCTACAATGTGCAGAAGGTGACAAATGCAAACTATTTTTATGAAAAGAAATATATTTCTGGCTTAATTTCAAAGAGTTTTACGAAATTACTTCGATAAATCTTATTTTAGAACTAGTTTTATAGCTAGACTCAGCGGCGGAAAAAATGTCTGATGTGCTGTAACATTTCAAATAAGGGCTTTTTAACCTTAAAGCAGAATTTTTTCAAAAGCTAAACAGTTTTTTTTTTTTTTTGCTTCTAATAATGGTGGCCTAGAGAAAAATAACATGTGTATGAATGATAAACATTGAAAGAACGTTATATTTCGTTGTTTTTTTTTATTCCTGGTAAGTGATTTTCAAATGTTTACCAACATTTGGGAAATGACATCTGGCCAATTTGTAACGTTCGTACATATTTAAATTTTGTACAAAAACAAAAAAAAACTTTTACTTACGCCCGTCAACCCCTGTCGGAGTATGGGGCCACCAACAACAGTTCTCCAGATTCTCCTATCCCAAGCCATCCCCTCTAGCTGGTTTCTAGCTGAAACCCATCTTGGTGATTTCAGCTTCCAGGTCATGCCTCCATGTGTTTCTCTTCCTTTTTTAATGGGGATTCCATCTTCAAGATAACAACATAACTAAAACACACATTACTGATGCGGCTGATAGGCTACTTTATGACTAGGCTAGGCTATGGTCATAACTTTGGACACATAGACAATATAGGATTAGGCCTAAACACATACATACAAGTATGAAAAAGAAAAGTTTGTCTAATTTTGTATCAACTTATAAACAATTTGTATGTTTGCACTAAACAATAAACCCAACACTTGGTCTCTTGGTGGACATTTTGTGAAACCTGCCTGCCTTAACTTAATATTTTAATATTCAAATGTAGGTTCTGAACCTTGCTATTTATTCATTTTATTTTTATGTTACAGACTATTATACTATAATTTATAGTAGTTCTAGGATAGGCCTACTAATAATTACTAATATTGATATTGCATACAAATCAAATTAATTTTGTTATTATAAATAAAAAAGGCTGCCGCTATTCGGACATGAAATGGCTATTTGGACCCGGCTTCAGTCAGAATTCCTTAAAACTTATAAAAAACATCAAAAAAGAGGGAAACAAACACAAAATAAGTAGGCTAGCACAGAAAACACCAAATCTATCCCTAACCTATATAAACTAACCGATACTAACTATTTATCACTAAGTCTATCGGGTCGAAATAGCCACTTCGAATAAAAAAAAACACAGTGATTATTCGCACAGTTCTTAATATAACGCTAAGCGTTTTATGAAGATTACTAGCTGCAGATAACGCTATTATTCGAAGATTCGCACAGGTCTTCATATACTACTGGCGCATACGCATAATCGTTTGTCCATCCCTATTGCGTTATATACTGTTTATTGTAAGGTTTGAACAAGATTTCATGGCCTAATGGCTAGTGTTGTCGGCTGGCAAACGGGGTGTCGCAGGTTCTACCCCAGCCTTCTCCACTATTTTTTAATATTTTTTTTTAGTTTTTTATTATTATTCAATTTGAGTACAACGGGATACGTAAATACGGTAAATACATGAATATTTTGGTTGTAAGTAACCTTTAGTCATTGTCAGCCAGAAAATACAATAGCTGACTCCTAAGCCTAAATACTAAATGATACTTTTTCTTACGATAAATGGTATGATAGGCCTAGGGATAATAATAATAGTTCTGAAGTTTTAAAGTGTGCGCAAAATTAAATGTCTATTTCAATTGTGCTCGAGTACAAATGGTTATTTAATATTGTTTTAAGTGTGCTGAAAGACAGAAATTATTAAATCAAGTAAATTTCCATTTATGGCAGGTTTCACAAAATGGCCTCCAAAGGGTTACCTTTTTTTCAATATTTAAAAAAAAAAATTTATGTATAAAATGTTTTCTTTTTTACATGTTTGTGTTTACATGTAATAAAAGTAACAGCAAAATCAATGTTGTGAGTTTTTATTTTATTTTAGTGTTGTTTATAATATTTTTATGGTGTTCCACGTAATCAATCATGCAGATCCCGATTCCCCAATTATAAGTCATAATAAGTATAGCCTAACTCTAACAATTGTTCGAAAATTTGGGTCTTCCGATAACGCTTTGACTTATTCGAAGATTTGGTTCTTCCGATAACGCTCGGCGTTAGCCTATACCTATATGAACAGTTCTTCGAATAATGCTTCCCTAAAAAAATCGCTATTGACTTTGACAATTGATTTCAATTGAATGAAGTTGAAACCTTCACCACAAATATTAATATATTATTTTTTTAAAAAAAAGTACTCACTCGTGATATGAATATGGGTAAACATATGTTTACCCTAAAAAATTGTATCATTCAGCAATTGTTCAGTAATTGGCATATTATAAATACGGTACAGTTATTTATATAATATATATCATGTACACAGCCAGAAGGACGCGGGTGCTTTTTTTTTAGATCTCAGCCACTGATCTATAAAAAGTAAAAAGTTATCTCAGCTAAGGCTAAAGGGATCAATCATTATCAATTTTAAAATGGGAGTACTTAATTGTACTTTAGTCTATTTATCAAGTTATTATTTTTTATTTTAAAAAGTTTACACTAAGACAATACGAAAATTTTTTAAAACTTTATTTTTCCTTATATTATAAATTAACAAGTATAGGTTAATCTCATTGACGTCATCAATTCCTGTGTACCGCCATGACGGATGGCAAAAACTTACTTTCGATTTCATTACTGCTGTTAAAGAAAGCTTAGATTTAGATAGTCATACTACTACTTATTGTATTAAATCATGGTTTAGACTTGTTGTATTAAAGGCTGTGCCACAGATTTAAAAGAGGAAATGATATTTCCTTTTTTCACATACCAGCAATAATAATGGACAAAGGTAGTAGTGTTTTGGAATTAAATAAAAGTGTAAGACGCCGACGACTTTGGCTAAGAAATATAAACAGAAAAACCATTAGTGATTAGGCCTACACACGAGAATGTCAAATGTTGAACCTGCGTGTGTTCAAAACATTTCATTTCAGGTAAGTCTTTTTTTTATGAATATTTTGACTATATTATGCTTAAGTTTACTTTAATCATATTTATATTCTAGATGCATGAAATAAAGGTTATTATGTTACTAGTATGTAGGAATGTAGGCCTACCGTCCACTACCGAATCAGTCTCAGTGTCGTGAGGCGTTAGGGTAGTTTATGATAATGCAGTCGATTGTAGTCCAGTAGCCTACTAAGCTTAGTACTAGTACTTTCTAGGCCTAGGGTAATTATATTTTGATCCGCTCTGACACTTATATGCTTAATGACTAGACAACTTTTATTATGCTATGGCTATGGTATAGGCCTACTATATTACTAGATTCTATATAATATAGGCCTAACATGTAAACAAAATTTAGTTGTTTATCTTTAAGATTTGCTACAAAGCTTTATAATTCAAACAGTCCCATTTAACACAATAATTAAATTATAAAATCATGACACATTTTTATTTTTTATAATGATTTTTTTAATGCCCTTCCAGTTTAAAGATTGACAGTTTAAATAGGCTACTTTAAAGAGGCAGGCACACAAAAAGAAAAGTTATCTATTTTTTAACAATTATATTAATTTATATATAGGCCTAACAATTATATTTATATTTAAAATTTAACAATTATATTTATATTTAACAATTATATATTTATATTTTTTTTTCCTTGTTTTTGTTGTGTTATATCAGGGGTCGGGAACCTTTTTGTCTGAGAGAGCCATGTGTTATTTATATTTTAATCCTCATCAATACTATATTTATATTAATTAATTAATGTGGGTTTTGTTTGTTTTTTTCCTCTAGGAAAACCTGCTACTTTTGTTCAAGAACATAATCCTGATTGGGACCCAACTATTGATATGGGGTATGAATTAAAAGGTACCGGTAGTGATACAGACCGTTTCAATTTCAAGCCTTGATTCTTGTGTTTGTGCTTTTGCGATTTAACTTGCCTTTTGGCATTACTGGGGATCTATCTAATAAGCCTATGTGGTTTGATATATCTTACATTGATACTGACCACCCTTCGGTTAATGAATACCAGATGTTGCTTAGGTATGGAATATCAGGAGAAGCAGACTGTCTGATGTATAGAATTCACTATTTTATGACATTTGCAAAACGAAGACAAGGGACAACCTATCAATAACTTGTGCTCTACATTCAAACGTACAGCCAACGATGACAACCAATTGAAAAACGCTTTGTTAAATTTTAAAAGTTTAATTTTCAAAGTTAATTAAATCAGAAAAATCAAAACCACAACTTTTGTTTGTTATTTTACAATGTCATTAAAATGTCTTGTTCTTGTTCATCTTGTATTGCTTTTGGGTTGAAGATCACTGGTGTATCATCATAGGTTGTGTGTTCTAGTCCTATTTTTCGCACTTCCTATCTGTCATAAGACAGTTTACTGAGGTCTGATGGGCAATTTGAGAAAATAATAACATGTGGTATTTGGAAGTTATTGGGAACACACGCATAGCAGATTCATATTTGGTAGATAGGTAGACACCATTTTTGATGGATTCAATCACTTCATAGTTAATGTGTTCTTGTTGGGATCTTGATATTGATAGGTCCCAAAGGACTATACGCTGTCCTTGGTAAGCATATTTCACATCTGCTAGACCAGCCATGCAGTCACAATGTGCAGTGACAATTTAATAGTTCCATCCTCCTGAGATATTACCCAAGGCTTCAATGGTTTTTCACGGTCAGTGACTGGGAATGGTGAACCTTAAAAAAAAAGAAACAAATACACTCCTTTTATTACATGATCCTAAAATATATAAGCCTACAATTCAATGTCACAATACTCAAAACGTACCTTTATATAAATAAATAAATATTATTAAATTTAAATCATAATTTAATTTTATATATCTTAGCCTTGAGCCCTAGAGATTATATTATATATGTGTGTGTTCTTAGTTGTATGTTAAATGCGATCTTAGCTTAAATTATGTTTGTTGGCAGCGCTATACAAATAATATTATATTAGTATAATGGGCCTATATAACAAACTGATATAGTAGGCCTATAGTTTTCTAGGCCTAAAATAATATTAAAGTCTATTTAATATTTACATTACACTTACATGCCTAATCTTTATTCTTATAAAAACTTAAAAAAATGTTAAATAAAAGTCTAGGCCTATAAAATACTATAAATTCTTTATATAACATAAAGATTTATATATAAGGTCTATCCTCTATCATGCTTTTATAAATGCATGTCAAGTACATCATGTAGAATTGTAGACCTAATCAGAATTATAATGCACATAAATTATTATGTCATAAATAATATTTATTTTATAATATTATAATTATAGGCCTATGTGACCATGTCACCTATGTGACATGTGCATTTCAATAGGTCTTAACTTAAGTCTTATAAAATTACTATACACACACAAATCCTCATTTAGAATGAAAATAGTATTTAAATAAACTTACCTCAGAGATAATGATAATGTTTTCACTGCTTTTGGGTTTGTGGCTCATTATACCTTTCACCCAGCCTGAGGCCTGAGGTTAGTTGATTATGAGCTCCAAGCTGCTTCGATGCTTTAAAGTTAAAGTGCCGATGAGTGTAAAAGCTTACTTTATAGATAAGATATTCATGTGTCTTCTTGTTCAATTGTTGGTAAATGGACAACGTCAGTGGACCACAAGTTGTTCTTATATTCATATGGAATTATGGATCTACTCCATTTATTTTTATCATTTATCAAAAATCAAACTAATCAAAGTCAATTTATCTTCGTTTACTAACTGCATCTAAAGACTCTTTATAAGTTATAAGAAACTTTATTGCAAGTATTACTTGTCCTACATGCCAATTTAAACAAGGTTTTAATCGGACAATAAGCCACTGTTAATGATTTTTAGGTAGTACTGATTTTAAGCTTAAAACTCAGTGTGAATGTTGTTAACGCCATGAACGCCTCGAAATTATCGACAATAGGATTTGCCATCCGCCTGAAATTTGTTTACATCACGTGATACACAAGTGAGATTAACCTATTAACTGCTTAGATGTGTCACATTCACTGTGCTTGCTGGCAAAAGAAAAATGCCTTTTAATGTAATAAATATGTCAGTGTCAACGATCTAGATCACTGATCTATAAAAAGAATGGATTAGGTCCGGAAATGCCCGGAATCCATGTGAATGGTTTCCCTCTTTTTGCAATTTGCCAGACTTACATTATTTGAAGATTGCGCCCAGTTACTTAGCATATAAGATATAACTGTTGTTTTTGCTTTCGAATCTCTTTAACAGCTTTCATCTTTGCGTCACCGGTTGGATATTTAGCAGGGAGTCGGGTATGTTTTGTTTTTTTAGTGAAGTGTCTCTCCAAATTTGACTTCTTATTCAAGTGTATTGTCTGCACGTTTTTCTTGGCAAGTGACTCAAATGAGACAAGTCGGAAGGTCATCTGTGTTAAGGGTTGCCAGATACATGGTTACATGGGTAGTAAATGGAGGACACAGAGACAAAAAGGAGGACACATGGTTGAGTGTTTCATTTAAATCATTAAAATGTTTTCAATTGAATGGGGATTTAACCAGCAATAAGTACACGGTTACTACAGTAACAATGGTTGCCAATAGGCCTATTTAGGCCTAGACTAGATCTATATGGCAGGTTTCACAATAAGGATTTCAGGATTTCCCATTTTTTACGTGTTTTTTTTGAAAAAAATAATGTTTTAAGCTATAGTATAGTATTATATTATATATGTCATTTTAAAGCCTAAAAGCCCAGAAATCCAAATATGACACTTATAAAGTCAGCTGATATTTCAATATTTTATAATTAATCATTTAAAAATCGGGAAATTCCCTCTATCAAAAAGTTCCTGGGGCTACAAAATGAGTTAGACTAAACATCATCAAACTAGCATTAAAACACACAATATTGTTGAAATTGATACTTTTATGACAAATAAACTCACAAAACGTAAATATATCAGTGTTTGTGTTGTGTTTTATTATTATTTTTACAATAAAACGTGATTTCGCACTCGGACTCGGGCATCATAAAGTCTAGAACTACCGAAGTCGCCGCCATTTTGAAAAAAATGTGGCTTTATTGGACGTAAACAAAGCGTGTGTGTTAAAAGCGAAAAAAAGGATTTTTAACGTTTAAACCACAATAGTTTGCGTAAATTTAGTTTAAAACTATAAATAATAGTATTTTGTTGCCGTAGATAGTACACAAATAGTCGGAAATCGGAAAATAAATGTGTAAATAGTGTTTTAGAAAATACTTTTTCGACATCGATCGAACGTTCCAAAAAGCGAACATTTGCACCAAATGGAGTTTAAAAAAAATAAAAATCCTCTTTTTGCGAACTCAAAAAGTGCATCAAATGTAATTTTTAAGCTATCCGATCGGATTTACATTCTATAATTCGCACGTGTTCATTTAAATTGACCGTAATCTCGAATCTTGTTTTGACAGCGAACGTTATCTTTGCTAGTCCGAAGCCTTTTTTGTACCAATCGATTTTCATTTATTTACTAATAAAATGAATTCTTCGGCTAAATATTTAAAACAAACTTTGTTTTTATGAAAAGAATTAAATTTCTGGTTAAAATTAAAAGAGTTTTACGAAATTACATAGATAAATCTTATTTTAGATCTAGTTTTAGACTTAGTCTCTGCGGCGGAAAAAATCCACAGATAGGCCGTAAAAATTAGGGCTTTTTAAAACACGTTTTTTTCAAAAGATAAACATTTTTTTGTGCTTCTAATGGTGGCCTAGGGAAAATTAACATGTTTATGAACGTTAAACATTAAAAAAACATAATATTTCGGCTTTATTTATTCCTGGTAAGTGATTTTCAAATGTATACAAAAAATCGGGAAATGGGATCGGTGGATTATGTAACGTTTGAGGGTGTTTAAATTAATATAAACAACACATAAAAAAAATTAAAACATACAATACTGATGCAGCTGATACTTTATGGACATATAAACACATACAAGTAAAAAAAACAGCATTTTGTATCAACAATTTTTATTTTTTAAATAAACAATAAATCTTCATCATTTGGTGGCCATTTTGTGAAACCTGCCATATATTAATAAATAAACCAAGATTGTGAAAAAAAAATATTAAAATATAAATTCAATTGACTTTTATTTTTCTCAAAATGCAACAATAGAATATTATTTGAAAATCAAACATAAACTATTTCTATGACGAGCTAATTTTTTTGCAGAAGTTTCTCGTTAGCAAGCACAAATGTATACTGTTCACATGTGAGATTTTTCAAGCTGTACTTTGTAAGAATGATGCCTTTTACAGAATTAACTGACAGTCTGTTTCTTTTCTTTGTCCATTGAGCGTGTATCAGTGAGAACACGCTTTCCACGTTTCTATTGTGTCACAGGATACAGAAAAAAAAGTTCAGACTTTTAGTAACTCTGAAAAGCAACTTGCATGACAATGTGGGGAACTTTGAAAAAAAAAAAAAAACTCCACTGCTCATGCAAGAAAGTCTTTGAAAAAACAGTTCATTCTTTTCTTGTACAAATGATTTGAGATTTCAATATTGGTCCAACAATACAACAAATTACAAGGAAATTGAATAAATTTCTCAATGGTTAGATTCATTTACATCTTCATTATTGAACTATCCGACTTGTAAACTAGGACAAAACTTTCCAAAAATGGCTGAATAGTTCTTGAAATTTTCATCTTCTTAATTGAACTATCCGACTTGTAAACTATGACAAAACTTTCCCAATAATAAGGCTGAATAGTTCTTGAAATAGGACCTTCACCTTCACTCCAAAACTTGTATGCTTTGCCATAACCATTTGTTTAGACTCTTAATATTGTCACGTGCGAAAACCGCTACTGACGTATGATAATATATTTTAGAATGTATAATTACTACATCCTTCGATCCACATCCCTCTTGGATCCCACAAGGTTGTATAAGAATTAGTATTGGCAATATATTTGTAGATTTTTAGATTTAATTGGCTCGTAGGATGTGTGTATGTGTGTTAATATTTATTAGATAAATTAGGTAAACTATACCTTAATATATAGAGAGGAAATCCACAATCCTGTTTGAAAATAGTAATCACAATTTATTCCAATAAGTTGAAAATATGAATAGAACAGCAACGCAGAATACAGGTACCAATGGTAGAGGATAAACTTAAATCAATTGAGAGTCCTTTATATAATAATAAGCCGTAATAATATATCTTTAAGAGAATGGTCAAGAACGGTCTTCACACAAACAGCACCCAAGCTAGAACTCACTAACGATCTCCAACCTTCCTGCGACATATGACACATTTTAATTCTATGACATAGTGTCTAGACATATATACATGTTTTATTCTTAACACGGAAACATTTCGGGTTAAAGATTATTTCTTTTGAACTTTAATTACTTATAGAACCAATATAACTATGGAAATAAAACTACTTTCGTAACAATATTTTTTATTGTGAATAAATAGCGTAGAATCTATCTCCGGCTATCTCTTAAAACAATAAAGATGTTACAAAGGTAAATTTAAATGTATGTGTGCAAAGAGAGGTAAGGTGGGGAAAGGAATGATCGGTGGACAATTAACCTCACACCACATTAAATAACATAATCTAATTCATTACATTTCCTGCTAAATACTCCAGGGTTTTACCCGACCCAGCAACTAATTTTTAACAGTAAATAAGTACATAAAAAGTGAAAAAGGGTTTTTAATAAACTTTTGGCGTACAAAAGTCGGACAGTTTAAGGATTTTTAACTTTGCCTGCCGGACAGAGGACACAGGGCTAATAAGGAGGACATGTCCTCCTTTTGCCGGACGTCTGGCAACCCTATCTGTGTTGCATATGAACGCAAACGACTCCGACTAAACACTGCCTTCCTCTGGGTTGCTGGTTAGGTGGTAGTTAGTAGTAGTGACTAGCGGCTGTCAGCTGTCCGTCTACTCTCTACTTCACATATATTCTCTCTGCTCTCTGTTGAGTGATTTTATCCTGTTTGCAGTACAAGTATATATATTTTAATATTTTTTTGTATGAGTTTTGAACAAAAAAAAAATAATAATTGCGCATAGAACCGGAGAGCCGCATCTTGACATCGAAATAGCCGCATGCGGATCGTGATCCGCCGCATGCGGATCGTGATCCGCAGGTTGCCGACCCCTGTCCTAGGCTATGCTATATATGATAATAATGATTGCTATGATTTATGAAATTGATAGGACTAGGGGCCTAGTTAAAAAAAAAATTAAAAAATTCAATACTAATCAATAGGTCAATTCAATAGATAGGCTTAGCTTAAAATGATTCGGCTATATATAGGACTATATATATGATTCTATATCCTATACTATATACTAGGCCTATATTACGATATTGGCCATAATAATATATTATTATATTGAATATATATGATTATTAATATGCGATATTATATTGCATAGGCCTAAGCTATATATTCTATTGATATTAAATTATGATGTTATATTCAATATAGGGCCTACTTAATAAAGTTTCTTATAATTTAATATAGGCCTACATAAATTTATTATTACAATTTATATGGGCCTATTATCATTATTACGCCTATAGAAAAACAGCTATGATGCCAGTGATGGGTAGACCTACCTGACTTTCGTTGGGATGTTAATAAAGTAAAGGTGGCTGAGCATTAAGCTGTCCAAACAGTAATTAATCCCCTCATACTTATGCCGTGGCCTCAGAAACTAACTGGTAAATGTGCCGCTGCTTCTACAGCCCTATGGATCAATTTAAGCCTATACTTACTTTTACTTTTAGGCTCTCATTGGTTTTTATCCTGATACATTTAATCACATTGTCAATGTTTTCTGTTTATTTGTCAATATGATTGTTTTAGTTTTTTAAGTCAATATATTATAGAAGTTAAAGAAGTATGAATAAAATGTTCCAGGGCATGTTAAAATATTTTAGCTGTAGCCTATTTTTCTGTACTATTCTATAAATGTATGTTTGTTCCCATGAATGAAAGTCTAAGAAATTGTATAATGTACATTTTATATTATCATGTTCACAGATGACAGCAGTAAAAAATGAATATTGCAAGCACTACTGTATTGATGTGACCCATGTAGGCATACTGTGGAGGCAGTTGTACTTGTAATGACCTCTTAATGACTTATAATACTACTGTATAGTGACTGTACAGTAAGATAAATACTAAAAGTAAGTTTGGTGGATAGTTAATAATTATATATATATGTATAATTGACTGATTTCAAAGGTTGTTAAGTTATAGGTTTTTCTGTTTACTTTATGCAATCTATTGTTTAAATTGTCTCACCAAACAAGATTAGTAAATTAAAGTTATTTTTTAAATGTTTATTCATTTTTTAACTGTTTAACTATGTGGTACAGCCTCATGTGGTACACCTTCATGTGACAGAAAGTAAAAATTAAATTTATTAAAAGACTTGCTCCGGATAAAGTTTTGTTAAAGTTTCTAAGCTAATATAATTATTTGAAAAAATGATTTAATTTAAATGTTAGCTATGCTGATTCTAATATATTGCTCTGGCAGTAATAAAATGCAACTTGTATATATATATTAGCATTTGCCTTCAGCCTAACCTTGATTTAGTAGGCCTACCACCTTCTTGAGTAGGACATTTTTCTTTGAGAGTAAGAGTTGAACTAGTCACTGTGTTACTGCAGCATCATTAAATAGTGATAATCTTATCTTAGATTCAATCAATTTTTGTACTGAAATGTTAAATTGTGAAATAACTTAATGTTCAAACATGAAAATATATATTAAAATTGAGTTGCTTATTAATTACAATAATATTTTATAAATATCTTCTCATCCATTTTCATGTCTCCTATTACCATCTGGTCTCTTTAACCTCAAGTTCTGTATAACTCTTGCCTATTTAGGCTTGCATGAAAAATGTTAATTTTCCTCTACTATATATTGTTAAGTTTAATATTGAGACTTTTTTTTTATCATGCACTAATATAATCTATAGACTATAGAATATATAGGATTGAAAAAAGATGTATTGTTGATATTGGCCTATAGCCTATTGGTAAAACCAATATTATTTTATTACTGATAATAATTTGATATATTTGTTAGTCTCATTTTCAATTTATGAAATAGTTTTATTTATCCTATCTTATTCATAATACTGTGGAGACCCCGATAGAACCGAGGAAAGACTCCACAATTTAAATACACATAAAATGAAAAGCATCACAAACAACAATTATAAACAGGTGACAGAGTGTCACTTTAGGTTTTTAGACCAGCCCTTCAGTGACGATTTAAAAGCCTGAACTGTAGGGGCAGTGATGGAGGCCTGGTCCAGGGTGTTCCACAGCCTAATGGCTGACGGAAAAAAAGAATATTTGTAGACGTCGGTGCGTGCATGTGGGACATGCAGCTTGAGCTGGTGGCCTCGGGTAGAGCGGGACACCTGTTGGATTCGGCCTGGCTGAGTGGACATTTCCACGTGGCGGTTCACGATCTTGTAAACAGTGTGACCTTGTTTATCGCTCTGCGATGATGTAGGGGCTCCAGTTGAAGTTGGGCCACCAAAGCTGAGGCGCTAGTTTTAAGGTCGTAGTCATGTAAGATATGACGTGCCGCTCGACGTTGGTTCCTCTCCAGCTTAGATATCAGGTGTTGTTGATGAGGATCCCATACAGTCGATGCGTACTCCAGGATGGGACGAGCTAAACTTTTATAACAATGGGTCTGGATCCTGGTGGAGCATCCCTTGAGGTTCCTTTGGACGAAGGCGCAAGCTCTATTTGCTTTGGCAGCAATAGATTGGACATGTGTGCCCCAGTGGAGTTTTTCTGTGATGTTCACTCCAAGGTACTTGGCATCTGAAACCCTCTCAAGAGTGTGACCATGCAAGGTATAGCTGGTGGGGATCCTAGACCTCTTCCTTGAAATAGAGAGGAGGTTGCACTTATCAACATTGAACGTCATTTGCCATTTCAATTCCCAGGTCTCCAACCTATTGAGGTCGCCCTGTAGATATTTATAAAGCGTCATTGGGGCTCTCGATGTGAGAATACAGGATGGTATCATCTGCAAAAAGCCGAACCCTGGCGTGGATCCCGTCTCCCAGGTCATTGATGTAGATCAAGAACAGAGTGGGCCCCAGCACCGAACCCTGTGGAACTCCAGACATGACCGGACCAAAGCAGGAGCTCTCACCTTCCACGATGACGCGTTGAGTGCGGCTGAAAAGGAAATTTTCAATCCATCTTTTGGTCTGACCTCTTATTCCGTAGTAGTCCAGCTTGAGGAGAAGACGTTGGTGAGGGACCTTATCAAAGGCCTTGGAAAAATCCAATAGTATGGTGTCGATTTGGCCAGCCTTGTCAACCACCGCAGCCAGATCGTCTACTGTGAGGATGAGCTGGGACTCGCAAGACCTTTTTTTTCTGAATCGGTGTTGGGCATCAGTAATAATCTTGTTCCTATCCAGGTGGCTCGAGATCCCTGATCTGACGATATGTTCATGAAGCTTGCAACACACACAAGTCAGTGAGATTGGCCTGTAGTTGGCTGGCTGGCTTCTATCTCCTTTTTTGAAGACTGGCTGTACATTGGCGTGTTTCCAGATGGTAGGAATTTCGCCAGTGGCCAGTGATTTATTGAAGAGAAGAGTCAGTGAGGGTGCCAATTCTGAGGCCAATTCCTTCAGTAGACGGCATGGGATATTGACAGGGCCTGCTGCTTTTTTTGGGTTTGAGATTGGACAGTAACTTCTGTACACCATTATTGATTATTAATATGTCAGGCATGTCTGGATGGGGGCTGACGTCCATCCTGGGCAAGTCGCTCAGGTCTTCTCTGGTGAATGCAGCGCAGAAAATATTATTGAGAATGTCAGCTTTCGCCCTACTGTCGCTGTTTGCTTTTAAATTGTCTGTGAGCCTGGATTTGAGACAAAATAGCCTTTTATTTTGGAACATTTGATACCTATGCTCATTTTAATTATAAATAAGGTTAGATTGAACTGCTTACTTATAAATGGACACTGTTAGGCTACTGTCACAAATACCGTAGCTTACTGTATTATTTATTGTTATATTGTTTATATTATATTGTTTATATCCAGAAAAATGGATTCAAAATCATCACAATATAGAAACAAATTGAAAGCAGAAATTCCAGACCTTTATGTAAAATATTTGGAGAGAGAGAAAGAGTAAAGTGGAACAATGAACTTCATACACGAGCAATGATACAAGACCATAAAAGAGAGAATGAGCTAGCTAGGTATTTATAGTTTATTATTCTCTAATATATTTTCTCTACATATTTAAAAAAATATTTTTTATTTGATGAAAAATTTATTTTTAGATTCCGCATGCAAAAAGTACTTCAGTAGAAACTCAACTGATTGCCTAGAAATTGAAGCACATGCTTGTCTAAGGGGAAAAGACCAAGAGATATGACAGGAAGAAAATATCTTGAGAGACCACACAAGAAGACTTAAACTTAAACAAGACTCTAGGGCTTGACAGATGTTACTAGAAAAAACAAATGACAACATTACATTTAGGAATACAACAGAGACAACAACATTTTTATTAAGGAATACAACAGAGCCCATTAGAATGTGAAGCAGGATAATCTAAGGATATTAAAACAACATTACATTAAGGAATACAACAGAGCCCATCAGAAGGTGAAGCAGGATAATCTAAGGATATTAAAACAACATTACATTAAGGAATACAACAGAGCCCATCAGAAGGTGAAGCAGGATAATCTAAGGATATTAAATGTTCCCACTGATCCGACAATTTTAATTCCTGGACTGAACCAAAATAGCCGGAATACTTCACCTCTTTAACATCTTTTAAAGATGCTTTGGAAATTAACAGGGAAATTTATATTGATCTTAAATTAAAGGTCGGAAGAAAGTTTATGTCTATAGTAAAAAAATTAACAATCCCTCATACACAAGAGGGGTGCTTTTAGCAGTCTTTTTTATACCTTAATTTTTGTTTTACCTTAATTTATAAAAAAGAGGAACAACCACAACACAAAACCAAACAAAAACAAATGAGAAGGTCTAGTTAGGAGAAAGTCTCATTATATTCCAGTAGAAAGGTTTCTAAATTGAAGCGTAGGACTATTTTCTCTCTCTATCAATATTTGTTTATTAATGAAATGAATTACAAATACATACTAAATAATTGCTATAAATGTGTCCATTTAATAAAATTTAATTGTATTTACTTTTAAAATTACAGGTTTGAGACTAGATGTATCCAGGATACTTTCACATAATCTGATTGCAACAAAATCAGGCCCTGGATAACTTGAACATAACTATTTGTGGTAAGTAACAGTTATAATTTTCAAATGTTTAGAAAATACTTTTGTTCATTGAAAAAAAAAAGTAGATTTTAAGAATACTTTTTTTTATTCTAGGGGCATTTTTTTTTAAAAGTGAAAAACCTTATTCCAAGGTCCAGCTTACGATTTTTGTTTATGCTGTGTCCTAAAAATGTACACAAATTGGGATCAATAAACATGGCATGTTGTCTTTGTGTCTACTGCCTTAATGTAGGATTTAACCCTTTGTGGCCGGAACGACACGAGCCGTGTCGATCGGTCTACTCAATTTTGACGGAACGACACGAGTGGTGTCGTTTTCGGTTATAGTTATAATTGTTTTTATTGTTTTACGTCTAATCCATGTTTTTAAAAATAAAAATAACTTCCGTTTCCTTTTAGCAGAAACCAAAATAACATTTCACATTTGATTTTCGTTGTGAAAAGTGCTGTTTTATATACTTTTATTAATTTTTTTTTTTGGTGACTTTTTTTTTCTCCTTTTTTTCTTGTTGTTGAATATGTAATGGTGACGGATAAAGAAATGGCAACTACTAGCAGACTAAGTACTAGATTATTATGTCTTATAGTGATATTGTTAGAAAAATGGACAGTGTTTGATAATTTAATAGTTTTGTTTCATTTTGTTCTTTTTTTTTTAATTAAAAAGAATTTTTAGCTAATTTTTTTGTGCAAAATTAAGTGTTTTTGTATATAAATAATTGTGGATTATTTTTTTTAAGATTGTTATTTAAAGTATTTCAAAATAAAAGTTATACACTTTCATTAAGCATCCAATTACCTTTAATTTGATATATGACACTTAAATATATTTACAAAATTTGATGCAGAAAAAAATAAAATTCTGGGATATACAAAATAAGTTGAAAAAAAACTCCGTCAAAACAGCTAAAAAAACTCCGGCCACAAAGTGTTAAAATATCTTGCATTATTAGAGTGCAATGCAAACATGACAATCCAAATAGGCTGCCAGAAGGATGCAATATCTTCAATTTCTTTTTGTGTCTGAAATTGGAAGATACTAAAGGGCAATACATAAAATATGAAATTCTGAATATTGATTCAACCATGGCTAATAAAAGCTATTAATTATACTATTAGTTATTTGTAATGTTTACAGCATATGAGATTTTAGAATAAGCCACTCAATTAGATTTGCAGGCACTTGCAGTGCAGTCCACAATCTTTTGCCTACATTAGAAATTGTGTGCCGCCTTACTTAGATGAAATAGTTTCTTTGACACACTGGGGAAGGCACAATGTTTGAGACATTCTGAAACTGGATGTTTATGCAAGAGGGGACAATTAAGGTAATATTTTCCATCTGCTATTATTTATATAAACAAGGTAAATACCATGGCGGTGCCCGGGGAAAATTAAATAGGCTTGTATAAGCTACAGATAAACATTTCATAAACTACAATACACAAAAAGATATAGGTTAGATCTAATAATTAAAAATATATAATTTTAATTTACTGAAATCATTTAGGAAAGTAATTTAAAATAAATATTATAATCGGTTTAAAAATAGGCAAGTCTTTTTTTATAAAACAACACTCAATTGTCCGGTGTAGCTTGGGGGGAAAATACATAGGATAACATTGGCTTAGGCTTAACTCTTTGCAGGCCGGTTCTTTTTTTGAGGGAAGGGATATTTTTTGAGTGATGACACATTTCATGTTGCATAGACCAAACTATTGGTTATAAGTGCTTAATAATATATATCAAATTGTTCATAATTGAATTTTCTTTTATAATATGTAAAGTTCTTTTAAGAAACTCAAGTATTATGTAAACAGTAAATATTTAAGTACAAAACATTTTTGCATTTCAAAATAATTTTTTTACAAAAACAACAAACACCAAGAAGGAAAAAAAAAAACATTGAAAGAAATATATATAATTTTAATACAGTCTTAATCAACAGCATCTTAGACATATTATACCAAAAAATCATACTGATTAAAAATAATTTGAATTTTTTATAAATTTTTTTGTACAGCACCCTATTTTTATTTTTTTTGACAATTTTGTCAACAAAATAATTTTGAAATTTTTTTGTCTAAAAATTGAATAGAAAGATTTCTGTAAAAGATTTAACAAATACAAATATATGTACACGTATAGTACAAGCTTGTAAAAAGTTAAAAACAGAAAAATATTATTTAAAAAAACCCATCTCTACCAGATATATTACAAAGCAATATGAATATATCAGTATTAAGAAAACAGACTAACATGTCTAAAACTGATCCAAGCAGTACCTATAACTATAACTTATTTACCTTCTGTTTGTGCAATATTTAAAGGATGATCTAACAATAAACAATTTCTGACATTATTAAAGCAGAAATGTTGATTGCAAATTTGACATTTCACTTTGGTCTGCCGCTGTTCTTTTTCAACACGATAACACCGAACACAATTCTTCCTTTTTTCTACTAAGATGGGCACTACATAATGTTGTGTTTCTATTTCCTTAACAATGGATGCTTTAGTTATGAATAAAGGAACTTCTGATTGTGGATCTATCCCAGCTAATTCTATTATAAGTTCTATTGTAAAATCTAATTGAGCATATCTATTATGTCTACTAAGTTCTGGGATGTCTGTATTCTGTTTTCTAAATTCCTGAAATAATATGTATGAGTTTACCCTTCCAATGTCTAAAAAATGATACATCAATGTTTTCCAATATTTAGCTGTCTTTCTAAGTACTGTGTACTTTCCTATTAATTGATCTGATCTATCTACTCCCCCCATGTGTGCATTATAATCTCCCACCACCCCAGGCTGTCTAACTTCTATCTTTCTAAATTCACTATTCACTTTCACTCTTCTAGAACAAAAAAACCTTTCAGATAAGTTTTTATGAATGGATGTTAACATTGTAACTATTTTATTATCTTTCCATTGTACTAAACCTAAATTTCCCATTCTAATCCATCTCATACTTCCCCTATGACTATTTTTATTAAATTGTTTGGTGTTTTTAAAATGAGCAGGTATGTCCTTTCTATTTAACAAAATAGTTCCGCAAGCAACAATTTTCTGCTTTAATAATGCCAGAAATAATTTAATAGAAGTATAATAGTTATCCATGTATAGCCTATACCCTTGTCCAAACAAAGATCTACATAACCCCATAACAACATCGTAAGCTAACCCATTTAGTGATTTATTTTCCTGATCTACCACCCTCCCAGTATAAACTTCATAATTATATGTATACCCATTACTCGAATCTGCTAACACCCAAATTTTCATCCCCCACTTAGTCGGTTTGTCCTTCATAAATTGTCTAAATGCATACCTCCCCTTATTCTGAACCATTCTTTCATCTACGCTAATATTTTCTAACGGCTGCCAAAACTTCATACATTTTCTTCGAATAAATTAATGTAGGAACCTAACTTTACTAAGTTTATCATTTTTATTTTCTGTACTAAAATCAGATACTTTTAAAAAGCATTGTATCTGCTTGAATCTGAATTTAGACATGAAAGCTCTAGCCCATAACCCATGAAACAAAACACTAGTACACCAATACGACTCTACACTGGGTGCTTGAACTAGGCTCATGTACATGAGCAGGGCAAAAAAAGTATACAATTCATTGATAGTTACATCCTTCCAATTTGTGTGCATATACTTCTTCTTGTCCTTCATCGCAAAGGCATACATGTTGGTGAAGTCACAAATCATCTGCATTATTAAATCGCAAAATATCAGTTTGAAGAAAACACCTGTAAACAAAGTAATAAAAGGTATGTAGAGTTTATAACATAAATAATAGTTGATAGAATACTCAGAAAAGACATGTAAAATTTCATCAATATTAGACAATTTTACTGTTGTTTGACGAACGAAACTGCTCCACTAAACCGTCTAGGCCTATTATAGTGTTAATATTTTTTTTGAATTAGGTAGTGAAGACAACTCTTTTTTAAAATTCATATTTATAACTAAACCTCTAATAAAAATGTAAACCAACCTGGTGTTAAGAAATTCCGCAGCTCACTTCTGGTTTCTGGAGTATCAGTGTCAAATAGGTGTAGGCCAGGCTTTCTTTCTGGAAGAAATTTGGGAAGAGGGTCTGTGGGTCCATCGTCACTGTTTTCATAGGAATTATCCGGCGTTTCAACAGTTTGGACTCTGGCTCTGGGAATGTTTTGGCTGAGAAAATAAAAATAATAGTAATTAAGTTTTAATCCTTTAAATTATATTTTAAACAATTTGTTATAAATGGAATGTAAATTTATTTCCTGCACTAATAAATGCTAATACCTAATAGTAGTAATAGTGGATAGGCACAACTGACAAACAATAACAGTAACAGCTGATCAATCAGCTGATAATGTCTTATAAGGGATGTGTGTAGTATAAAGCATTTTTTTAGACAATGAATAATCTAAAATATATATTTTTTTATTGCAGTAAACACATAAGTCCCTAAATTAAACTTCCATACCACAAAATAATCAATAGGCCTAATTGTTTTGAAGAAAAAACACATTTTGTGTGACTAATAGTGTGTAAATAAAATCTTACTTTGCACGATCTGTGTCTAGCTGATATAAAGGCTCATTATTTTCATCATCCGTCGAAGTTTCAAAGTCTTCTGGCAACCAGTCATCATCAGAATCACTATATGATTCTTTAAAACTTAAATCAATGTCTTCTGAGCTCATTTTGCAATCGAAATGTTGATTTTAGTGGACAGCGTGTTGTAAAAATGACTAAGTCGAAAGCAATATGGCCGCCGTGGATTCGTCTCGCGACTATCTTTTTTATTATGAATTATTTTATTTAAAAAAAGCAAATAGTTAATTTTAAATGTTATTATATTGTAAAATAACATTTAAATTTTAATAAAATAACATTTCTGTGTATTAAATCAAAAAAATATATATGTAAACATGCTTGACAAATGTCAACTGTTGCATCCGTACAAAAAGACGGATTTCTTTATTGTTGGACCGCACAGTGTTAAAGCTAGAGATAAAAATGTATAAACTATAATGAACAGAAAGCTATAATAACTTAAAAAAATAAAATTATTAAAAAAAAGCATGTCTTTTTATTTAACAAAAAGTTAGGACTATCTCTGTGGATGAGAATCAAACACCCGTCTTCTGCATGCTTCTAAATTATAATTATTAGATTTTATTTACTGTAAACATTTTATAAGTCCTAAAATCCTTACAATCTTTAAAAAAAAGAAATATTAATGGAAATTATACAAAAAGTAGAAAAGAAAACAACTCTATGTGTGGGGAATCGAACCCTGGTTGCCTGCATGGCAGTTGAAGATGCGAATCACTACTCTAAGGAAACCACATGTCAATAAGGGATCTTAAAAGAAAGATATGAGACATAAGGTCACATGTCATTAAATAAATCAATTGGATTGGTTAAACACATGCACAGGCTACTTTATATATATATATATAGATAGATTTAAGCATTTTCATTTTTTTTATTTTAATCCAACTGTTTAATTAGGGACTTGTTGTCATAATTTGTTGAAAAAGATCCGCTGCAGCCTATGAAAGGGTTCACTTACATTGAGCATTCAATTAGAGCCATGTGGCAGTTCCATCAATATGCAGAATTAAAGAGCATGTTATATGTTGGTGAAATTTTAATTGTAATGGATTTTGTAGAAAATACAAAAGCCATGTACAATGTATATAAATGTGTACTGCCTAGTATTATATAATTTTAGAAATTGAGTGATTTAAAAAAAATTTTATTATAAATAATTCAAATTAAATTCTATGTTAAATTGTTATACAGGAAGTGGACAGCCCATTTTGGCAAAGGGTAGATAACACTCCATCCAGTAGTGACTTTTTATAATAAGGATACACAGCTTGTACATCACAGTTTGATTCTTGTCACCGATGACATACAACACAACCATCATGCTGTGCATACCTTTACTTTAAAGGCATTATATTTTCTCTTGCCACTACTGCAAGGTGGGGACTATCTAAATCTTTTATGATGGTTGTGATGCTCACTACAAAGGACCTTTCTTTAACTGTCAAGTTGAAGATACTTTTTTGTTTTTTGGCTCAGAACAAGGCAAAGAAGAGGCTGATGGGGATTCAGGAGTCCTGAGCCAGGCACTTCACAGAAGTGTGTGGCATCAGAGTCAACATAAAAATATGCCTGAGATCTTTACGAATGGGTTTTCAGACAGATACTGACAAGTAATGAATGTTGTTGTTGGCAAAGATTACTAATACTAATACACATTTTCTTTTCAGGTTTTTCAGACATTCATTGTCCTGAAAAGTGAGAAACTTTTGAAAGATAATGAAGAAGAGGCCTACCATACATTTCCAGCAAATGAGGATATATCTGTGATTTCTTCATCAGATGTTGATTTACTTAGCATAGACCTTCTCAAAGCACCAACAATAGACAACAGAGATCAACATTTGTTTTCCAAACAAATAATGGTTAGATGGCACATTTAAAAAAAGAATTAAATATTACTTTCAGTAATAAATAAATAAATATCAGTTTTCTTTTTCTTGTGTGCTTATCATATAAATTTTAATGTGTATGTGATAATATTTTAACTGATAATGGTGATGAAAATGGGATTTTTAAAAAATGTAAGGTATTCTCCTTCTTCATTTTCCAAAGTTATTTTTTGTTTGTAGGATTTAGACAATCCAATAATTGCGATGAACTGTGCTGTGGCTGTCAGTTGCTCCAGTCCACCATAAGTATGTCATTGCAGATAGCTTCCTGGGGCCATTTGACTGACAGGTAGAGTGGTACAGGGGGCAGGTTTGTAGGAGATGTTCCACAT
Organism: Anisus vortex; assembly: GCA_949126835.1. NCBI lineage: Eukaryota > Metazoa > Mollusca > Gastropoda > Planorbidae > Anisus > Anisus vortex. The sequence continues at coordinate 19,523,143 of OX421503.1, forward strand.
TTTTGGGATCAATTCTGCAGGGACACATTTCACTAGCTCCAATTTGTAGTTTGCAGAACATGTGTTGCTTCAGCCTGTTATAACCTTTTCTTAGCCTGAAGATGATGTGTTGAATATGGTGGAGAGTTTTAAGTAAGCATCATTCTTTGGGTTGTTTTGTTGCAGCTTGGACCATCTTTCCGATTCATTTCTTTTGAGTATGCCTTGATTTCTTCAGGGTGTAGGGATGGTTGTTTCTGACTTGCTTTGCCACCAGTTTTAGCTAAGGTGTAGGCAGTGTCGTTCTCTTGATTTCGCCCAGGGATCCATTGCAGAACCAGTTCTTTTGTTATTATACTCAGTTTTAAAAGTTCTGTACTGAGTGACTGGTTGATCAGGGCATTTGAGTTTTTGAAAGACCGGAGCACTGTTTTGGTGTCAACGAAGATGACCATCTGGTTGTTTGTTGAGTGGGTGTGGCCTGTTAGTAAATTGGCAGCAAGCTCTATACTATTGCTTTTTTCCCCTTCTATTCAAGATATGAGTTTTTTTAAATATCCATATAATTTAAACTGTCTCCTGAATTTCTTACTTTCATATTTTGATTTTTGTGTTTTCAGGTTTTAAAATGACATATAATACAATAATATAGCTTTGATTTACACAATAATACAAATAAGGGAACTTTGTAAGTCCTTATCGTAAAACCTGCTTTAAACCAATTTATAGACTAAATATAGTATTTTTCATTTTAACATCAGCTGTAGCTAATAAATTGATGTTAAAGTAATCTAGTACTAAGTATAGTTGTAACCGTAGAGTAGTATAGAAATGATTTAGGCTATAATAGGCTCAAGTCACAGTCTCTTAACGCCGCTTTAGGTTACGTTTATTATTGTAATCATCAAATTTTATAAAGCACTATACATTAGTAAGAATATCTACTTAAAGATTTTAATAAATGCTTTATAATTTAATTGACATTGTTTTGTTTTTCTTTTTAGCTGATTTTATCTGCCAACTTCAGAACTATACCACAGCCCAGGTTGTTTTTTTAATTACTTTAGTCTCCATTGACAAGTAAGTTATTCTGCATTTTTTTATGATATACAAATATTGTTATATTTTCAGCTGAAGCAGTGATAAGCGTCATTAACTGAAATATGCATTTTAGTCAGCTATCCAAAAAATTTTGTTAAGCTTAATAAAAATATGATAAATTACTTGGTTAACTTATGTATTCTAATTTTTAGTTTGTTTTTTAAAATGATTTGAGCTGCAATATCACAACACTTACATTTCTTTTTTTTTATTAGTAATTTTTGACAAACAAGTTGTTATTATAAAAAAATAATTATAAAAACATTGTAGTATTGTTCATATTTACATTTATAATCAGCTGTAGCATTTATCATGCATAAAAAAATATTTTGAAATTGAATTCCATAATAGTTATTATAATTATAGTATACATTTTTTTTTCGGTTTGAATTTCAGTTCTTTGTTTGTCTGATGAAGTCAATACAACTTCATTTCTTTTTATACAATTCATCACTATTTACAAGTAAGTCTAACTATTTTAAACCCTTACAGTATTGGTCGTGTATACAGTCACCAACCTATTTCTTTACCTCAGTCCCAGACGCATATCTTGTCATCAAAATATGAAATTCCGTGGAACCCAGGCGCATATATATTCCTCAAGGAACGGTGTCTTTTTAAAACACAAAATAAAGGATTTGACCTTTCACCATAATCTCGGGCAGAATATTTATTCGATAGCTGAATAGTTTAATTTTATTTCCCTTTTAAATTACAAAAATTGAATAATTACCGGTACTGAGTTTTGTTTTGTGAAATTGAAAGTACGGTCCTAATGGATGCTACCAAATTACCTTCCGTTATTATGGACTTACCTGTTTATAAAACCTTTCTTATGAATTAATATTTAATTAATATCACAAATGAATACAATTATTTTATGAATTAGATTATTCTAATATGGTAAGTTATTATGTTTCTAAAAATGTTCTCTTATCTTATACATTACAGATTCTCCCTCTATAGAAAAGATTATTGCATCCTACGCTCATCGATGGTTCGAGTCTAGTTTTGCATTTTATTAAAGTTTCTCTCTACGTTTTGTTCTTAATTTTTACCAACCCAAAAGTTAAAAACATAAATAATGTCTGAACCCTATCAATGTCTCAGCCCTTCTAAAATAAAGTCTGGGCTGTAGGGAATAATTAGTAAAATAATGACCGGAACTGAAGGTATGCATAGCAGGAAAGTAGGTCGATACTTAAGGGTTAAGTACTATTACTATGTTGAACGCGATGGTCTTATCGGGTTTTCCCAATTCAGCTGTTGTTTGTTTAATGTGGTGAGACTTTTTTTTTTAAGTTACGCACCGCGATTTGGCTTGGAGAGTTGAATGGTGTAATTTTTTAAAAATACTAGCGTATGACGTCAAGACGTAATGTCTATCAAATCATTTCTTTGTTCATTATAGATGTTTGCATTATCCTTTTAAGTAAAAGTAACATAATGTTTTAATTATTGAATGGATTCACGTCGCTATTGAGAACATTCTTTAATAGGCGACTTAATACACTCTATAAATTAAATGATAGTCTACAAGTTATAAATGATTACTTTTTAAATACCAGAAGCTTGAAGCCAACAGTTTGTATGTTTGTGCCAGGGTCAGGAGGACTGACACAATATTAATATAAAATAACTAAAACTAAATACCGAAAGAAACATTCTCAATGTTTTTTTTATACAGTAAGCAAGAACAAAAATGAAATACTGAAAAAAAAATCGTTCTCACTTAAGTTTTTATTGTATTGAAATATTATTTTTTTTTTTTTTTTATTATTTACATTTTTATTGTTTGTGTTTTTTTTTTTTTATTTTAGATAGTATATTATGGTTAAATTAATTTAATTAATAACAAGTCAAGTCAACGCAACTGTTCGCTACATTTTAACACCAGAAGTTTGACACCAACAATTCTTATGCATATGCCAGGGTCAGGGCGACCGAATTAAAAAGTCTCTTAGAAAACCCGGACGAGCCTTTCAGCTCTTGTGTCCAGGGCGTAACGTTTAGGATAGAGTAAACTCTGTCCGGGCTCCAGCCACCCCACGACACGCCGAAGGCGTGGCGGGCCGTGTAACAGGGAAGGTTCACAGAGGTTCCCCATAGGATCATTATCGTGGTGGCTCGCCGGTATACCTGCACTGTCACCCGGTAGCGCAAATCATATACCCCGGTACCATAAGTACATGCATCCAGGCACCGGGTGGTTCTCGAGACGGGAATGCAACGTCCATTGCTTCCTCCCCACCGAGACCCTGTGGCCTCTCGGTAGTGCAATGGATCTCGGACCCGCTGCGGGGGCTGTCCCCCACGTGTTTTTCCGCCGGTGTATTATTAATGGGAATGTATCGGCGGTTTACACACTACGCCAGTCTTTGAAGCCCATGGGTACAGTAGTGGGTCAGGGCAACCAGAAACAAGTGACAATAACAAAAACTAAATACTGAAAAGAAACGTTCTCATTCCAGTTTTTATTGTATATATATATATATATATATAGTATTGTATATTATATTGTATATTTTTTCTTTCTCTCTTAACAATACACATTGTAGTCATTTATTTCTCCGTCATTTGGACGGGCATAACCACTAGTTTTTATACTAATTGTCAAAGTGATTCTTCTTATTTTTTTTTATCATTAAGATGTTTGTTTACCACCTGATTCAAAGAGGCCTAGAAAACGAGAGACTCCAGAACAACAGGAAAAGTTACTGTGTGAGAAACAGCAAAAGATGCGACCATAATTCATGTTACTGAAATGCCAAAACAACAAAAAAGAGACAGTCACAAAACAGAATTAGAAATAGCATTGCCCAGGCAAGCTACTACCTCTGAAATTGGCAAGTATAGAAACAACTCTTTGCAACTAAATGCTCAGACCAGACTAAAGTTTTAAAATTGTGCAAGTTCGGGATGAGAGCAACGGGATGAGTGCACTCCTGCACTCAAAAAAGCTCTTGAAGCACTGGATAGAAATAGAATAGAATACTTCAGGATCTGAAAGGATGTAATCAGTTGAAATACAACGAACCCTCCCTACTAAGCGGTTCGACATTTGCATATTCACGACTTCCTTTTTTTTAAAATTATATTATCTGAGAAAATATATTGCAGATTTTCCAGAAATTTCAAACATAGTCGAGATAAATGAAGACCTAATAAATTGTGTTAATTCCATAAATATTTAGATAATTCCATTAAAACATTGATAAAAAAATTATTATTTTCTAGTGAACGAACAACAAAAAAAGAATGATATAGCATAAAACATACCTTGTATTTGAATTTGTAACTAACAAGACAAAAAAAAGAACCATACCGTACGTACAATACCCGCGTATGCACTGTAAATATTTTGTCCCTATTTTGCGGATTTTCAGTGGCAGGTCTCGAAACCTTTTTACTGCAATATACGAGGGTTAACTGTATATGAACTTTTTGTCGTTCTGGCCTTTGACTTTAGACAAATGTTGCCATTTTTTCTAAAAGTCAAATTCAATTTATAAATCTGTAGATATTGTTATTAATTCAGATTCATACGTTTTTTACCCTGTTTAATGGGAGAGAATGTATTCATACCAAGGATTCTTTTGATTCCATCTTATATCCTGTTCGACTTCAAGTGGTGGCTTCTGTTTCTAATACAGTTGGTGTTCCCCATGACAATAATAAATCCTAGGGTCATTCTTTAAAGTTGGCTGGCCTCATCTTAGAAATCCTATGCTTTTCACATGACCAACTGAATGTTTTTTGCTACAGGGTTGGCTCAATGTTAAATCTTGTTATCTTTCCTCCTGGATGTAACTAAAAATATAGTGTGTTTTTTTCTGAAGCTTTGAGTTTAAATGTTGATCATTTCATTTTGTGATTGATAATAATTCATATTTCTTTAGGATATTTTATTTACTGCTTTATTGAACCTAGAACTAACAATTTATTTTAATTCATTTAAAACCTTCAATAGAATATATGTACTTATTTTGTTTAATTTTTTATTCTTATTGACATTTGTATGTATTTATTTTATTCCCTGTACATTTATATTAAAGGATTCACTTTTTGTTGCATATTGGTTATAATACTTCACAAGTTATTATAATAATTTAAAATAATCTGGTGTTAATAATATGTCTAGATATATGAAATTTCAAAATGTTATTGTTGTTTGGCAATACAAAGATTATATATAATCTAGACATTTAACTTGGGTCTGTTTTCATACAATGAAGTATTAAATTTAACTTTAAAAAATTTGTTTGTGTTGTCTGTATATTTGTTTATCTCCTTACTGTTGACTGATAATATGTTATAGCTTAAAGGTTACCCATTTTTTCAACTTCAATTTAGGTTTAAATGTTCTCAAGGCGATGCCAAGTAATTTAGCCACAGTATTTAAATGTTTTTTTACATTATTGTTAGTTTTCCTAAATGTTATTAGTTTAAAACAAATAATAATTATAGTTTGTTTTTAGGTTTTAAGGCTTGAGGGTGAAATTAAGTTTAATGTTCAGGCTCAATGTAAAACAGCATAAATACATAATTCATATCAATATGCCTAAATCCATAGTATCTAAATTATAATTCATAATAATAAAATTAAAATAAAGGATGCCAAAGTATACATATTTATTATGATATAGGTTTCTTGAAGTGTATTTTACTTTATCTAAACTTTTTATAGTTTTCTCTTTACAGCAGTCTGTACACAATTTTTCAAAAGCTTTAGGACTATGTCAATGTCATTATTTTCCTGGGCAATGCTGGGTAATTTAGCATGAATGCATATACATACATTTTATGTCTACAAGCCAGCTTTCCCTATAGTGCCAGAACAAATGGGAAATAAGGGATTGGTGCACTTATGATATTTACAATCTAAGTATTTTACATCTATAAATTAATTTGCTATAAGTGATAAAACATAAATAAAACTGAAAAAAAACAAACAACTAAGACATTGGTTTCCTGAGACATCTTATTTTATCATTACCAGACTAGCTATCTGAGAAAAAGAATATTATTCCTTACAAATATCAGTTATATAGTTATAGGTCTGTATCACTGATTTATAAAAAAAGTAGAGCAATGGTTTATAGTTTTAAATAATGTTTACTTAAACTTTATACTATCAGACTATCACAAGTATAACAAATAACATTATCTGAAACATGTGATGACAATAATTATGAAAATAGTTTTAAAAGTCACAAAAATCACAGTTAGTGTGTTAAAAACATTTATAGTTACCGGTAATTCAGGTAAAAAAAAAAACTAATTTACAATCTAGAAACACAAAATAAATACATTAAAAATGATAATGACAGTGTCTTTAAAAGAATCAAAAGATTGACAAAAAATGTACCATTAGTAAAAATTTCCAACAACCAACTTAAGGTGTGAGCAACTATTTATCCTTCTATTTTTATTTCCTAACCAAAATGTCCTAAATTTTAATGAATTTAACCACAGAACCTCCATGAAATATCCATTATCATTTACAAAAATATATTTTTTAAATTGTGAAACTGTTTAAAATCATGAGCTTTTCAACCCCTATATAAAATATGCTGTATATAGTTAGGTACATGTAGAGAAATGGATGCACACAATTTTCTTCTATACACTTTTTTAAATGTATGCATATTTTTGAAGTTATAAATATTTCATTAAAACACTGAATACATATTTAAGTTTTCATAAAAGAAATGCGGCCGTTAAGCTATAATATAAAATAAAAAAAAAATATATAATTAAAATCTGAATTGAACAAATTATATAATTTGTGCCTACATTAAAAGCTCAGTTTCAATAAATTAAATTGGCAAAAAGGGCAAATATCATTTTAATAAATAGGAAAAAATACAGATCTAAAATAGTATTTAGATCAGAAAATGAAAGGTGAGTATTTCATTTGAAAATATGTACGTTTTGAATGGGGGGGTATTTGGAGGCATGTTATGTTGGAATACTGAAGGTCCTGTGTTCGAATCCTAGTGTAGGCTACGATTTTTGTTCCCAGGGCTGGAGGCTGTCCCTGGGTCTACCCAGCTCTGATTTTAGTTGCGGTAAAGTAAAGTAAAGGTGGCTGGGCTTTGTACTGGCCAGTCCCTTGGTATGCCACAACACAAAAACTGGTGAACTCTGCTTCACTGAACCCATGGTTCAATTTGGTTTGAAGGGGTACTTGCGCTTAACTTATGTTTTAATTGATGCACATAAGCTGATAATTATGAGAGATAAAAATAATGAGATAAAGTGTATATAGTTTTTTTGCTGTTTTGCATTAGATTTTTAATTGTTTTTCCATCTATTGGCTAAAAGGAACCAACACATGCATATTTTAAAAAATAAAAATACAAACTTTAAGTTTTATATCATAAGAGTTGCATTTTGTGTACAAAAATAGTTTAGAAATCTGTATTAAAACACTACTAAAATTTGATAAACCCTCACCTCACTGAGCCTCAAAAGTACAAATTGAACATGACAAGAAAATGTTACAAAAAAATTAAATGTACACTGTAAACATTATGTATAAAGGGAATGTTAAGTAACAACATTGCATTTAAAAATAACATTGTACTGCTTCTTAAAGCAATAATGTAATGCATGCAATAAAATATACAAGTTGGCATTTCTGCTGGAAATATATTTTTTTGTCTCTGCTTTTCCATGCTGTGATTCTCTGGCTCATATGATACATATATTCGGACCATGCAGTAACTTCCACTGTGAGGTACAGGAATTAGAAAGGTTTAGATTAAGTTTGTTTTTTCATGTTTTTCTTTTTTCATTCATCCAGGATCACTTCTGTTTCAAGTGCATCGATTTTAAATGAGGCAAGTGATTTCACATCTAGGTGTCAATGCCAAAAGTTTTAAGGGATGACTTTCCTTCTAGTACTACTTTTAAATCAAGTCTTCTTATTACATTATTATATACTCTACAAGAAGGTGAATTTACAGATTGCATTAATATGAAGAATCTGATGGAACATTTAATTTGAGACCGCTTATTTTAAATTCTTCAGCATGTTTGCCTCTATAATAGAAGAAATAAAAAAAATTCAAAGTATAATGATAAATGTGTAATTGTAATACAAGAAATATTACTATGCATACAATAAAATATTATAGTAAAAAACAACAACTTATATCTTCTAATATTAATTAAATATTATATATATATCACATACTAATCAATTGCAATATATGAAATAACATGGCTGAAATAGTAATGAGCAAACAAATAAAGATTAAAAAACAGATGAAAAAATATAGATAAACATATAAAAGGTAATATAGTAAAGTGAAGTATCCCATCGGACCAAATTGATCCATAGGGCCGGTGAAGCAGCGTTAATTAATTTCTGTGGCCACTGCATACTAAAATATTGTGTGGCCAGCACTATGCACAAATGCCTTTTCTTCGCCTCAATTAAGATCAGATACCCATCAGAGGTGGGTAGACTTAAGGACACCCTCCAGACCCTGGGGAAAAAAATCCTAGTCTTCACCAAGATTCGAACGCAGGACCTTTGGTATGCCAGCCAAACAATCTGAAGCACGGCCACCATGCCCCAAATTAACTATAAATTTTTTAAAAGATGAAAAAAAATATAGTTCTTTTGTTTAAAATAATATGTCTAAAACAGGGGAGTGCAAAATTGTCTAATGTTGGCCACATTGGAATTTTGGAAAGACAAAGAGGGCCAGTTACCAAAGGAAAATGTAATCTCATGATAACTAGAGTTAATGTAAATACATTTGGACATAAATAATAAAAACAAACACTATTAGTATTAGCTGGGGACACACCAATTGGTCTGGTGGGCGGGTTGTGGCCCGCAGGCTTCCTGTTGCACACCCCTGGTCTAAAACTAAAATATTAATTTTCTGACACATTGCAATTTTTTATATGCCTACAGTTAACATGTAAAAAAGAATTATTAATAATAATAATGCTTAAATAGAGCATTTCCCTTGAGGACAGCTCTATGCGTTGACAACAGTTACAGAGTACAAACAACACAGAACAGACATCAATGTATACAATTAACATATTTAAAAATATATTTTAGTTTATATAAAAATCCTTCTATAAGTTAATTGTGTGTACCTTTGTCATGCATAATACATATTTTTTTACATTATTTCTTTTGTGGTAATACACTTTTTTCTTTAGTTGCTTTTCGATAATAGAGAAATTAATTTCCTTACATTAGTTGCTCTTAAAAAAAAATAAAAAAAATAACTAGGCCTACAACAAAAAAAAATCTAAAATACAATTGATACCAAACCAATCAAGTACTATTTAGGAAATGATAACTATAAATAATTTTAACCTGTTTTTTAATATCATGGTTTGCTTGTCGTAGCCTGTGAAAAAGAAAAAATATTAATATTAGATAAATCATAGGACGACAGCTGCATTTATGACTCCTTAACTAAACAAAAGTAAAACTAATATTGTACTTTTCATAATCATATTCTGTCAGCAATACTAGCAAGTTGTAACCAAATATAGTATAAAGTAACATTGAGTAATAGTTTCTATTGCAAACTGACTCTAAAAAAGCAATGTCTTCTTCTTCTTCACATTACTGTGGAGACCCCGTTAGGACCAAGGAAAGAGTCCACAATTTAACTACACATAAAAATTAAAAACATCACAAAAAACAATTATAAACAGAAGACAGAGTGTCACTTTAGGTTTTTAGTCCAGCCCTTCAGTGACGATTTGAAAGCCGGCACAGTAGGGGCAGTGATGGAGGCCTGGTCCAGGGTGTTCCACAGCCTAATGGCTGACGGAAAAAAAATATTTGTAGACGTCGGTGCGTGCGTGTGGGACATGCAGCTTGAGCTGATGGCCTTGGGTAGAGCAAGACACCTGCTGGAAGCAACCTGACAGCGTGGGCATTTTACTTGGCGATTCACAATTTTGTAAATAGTGGTGACCTTGTTTACCGCTCTGCGGTGTTGTAGGGGCTCGAGTTTCAGTTTGGCCACCAAAGCAGAGGCTCTTGTTTTAAGGCAGTAGTCCTGTAAGATATGATGTGCTCCTTGACATCGGGTCATATCTAACTTAGATATGAGATGTTGTTGATGGAGATCCCACACCATCAATGCGTACTCCAAGATGGGAATAAAACCACAATCATCCACATTGTATAACAGTTGAGTCTAATAATACATGTATATAACTATAACAGATATTTGTATACAATAACAGATTTATGTATATTCAAAGTGATATTATTGCAAGAGTCATTTTTTTGCAATATAAGATTTTTAAATATATTTATTAATGATAATGATTACTAAGATTTAAAATATATGTAGGCCTATTAAGGAAACATAGAGTCTGAATAAATGAAATAAAACATGTAGGCCCTATGTTGAAAATATTATAATAATTAAAGTGTATATAAAACAATATATTAACAGTAAAAATCTATAATTACTAATATATTGCTCTAGAAATATAAGGCTTAAAATCTAGCTTATATTTATAATTAAACATAAGCAAAAACGAAAAATTTCATAATAACTTGCCATATAGAAATGGATAAAATATATATATATAATATATAACAAGACAAACTGTAAAGTAGATCATAGCCTGGATCTATTAGACCAGAAATCACACTTGGCACTTGGTATACTCACTGTTTTTTTTTTATGTCTGTGAAATAATGCATATTATGATTGCTTATTTAATGATTATTAAAAATGTACATTAAATGAATGATAAAATAACACACATAGCCACATAGCTAAATGAATGTTATTGTAAAAACCTGCCTGCTAAGCTACTATATTTATTTATGTACTGTGCTCTGTCAGTCATTTTGAAATAGGAAGGTGTCTGATTAACAATAAAATTTAATTATTTCCCTCTTCTTGGCAGTCACTGTTTTTTTAACATTTCTTAATTTTTGTAAGATTACAGTGTATGTAAAATTATTAAATTAAGAACTAATTATAAAATCTTTAAAAAAATGTAGGCCCTATCAAGTAAAATGTGTACATTACCTCCAAAAATATATGGCTACTATGATAACAATAATCAATGCAAAAGAGCTGTATTTACACTATTTGCCTCTCCACTCTCCTCCCAACTCGCATTCTTTTTATCTCAACCTCTTCCAGTTTATAACCAATATAGTAAAATGATGTGGAATATTTCTTCTATTCACTCGCAAAAAGCGGCTGCAGTATGCTTATCTTCTTATCTTATACATTACAGACGCTCATTCTATAAAGAAGATTATTGCGTCCTACGCTCATCCGTGGTCCGAGTATAGTCTTGCATTTTTATTAATGTTTTAAATGATGTTAGGTTATTGGTTTTCCTGGTTTGTTCAGGCAACCCATTCCATGAAAGAGTACTTATATGCATTTGTTCTCGCATAAGGGACAAGGAAAGTGTTTTTGTCTTTATGTTTATCTGAGCTTTGCAAGAGGTTGTTATTGTGTTGCGGTTGTTGTTTACCATGATGTCGTCAAATGTGAGTTTAGATTAATTGTTACACCACTTCACCCTCCCCTCGATCCCCATCCTCGTTGCCACCTTATCCATTCACTCAATGTCCACCCAACTCAGCACTGTTTTTACACGGTACAAGTGATATAACCGAGCCGTCGCTGGCGACACAATGAGTCTAGCCAAATCTGCTGTAGCAGTATAGATGACATATACATTTATTTAGACTTTTAATCGCTTTCCAAAAAATATTTTGGATACTAAAATACATAAAATAATGCTAATATTTTCTTGATAGAAAAAGCCAAGATAAAAAGCCAAGGTCCTTGATAAAAAAAAGCCAATATCCAAAGTTGGGATCGAAAAAGCCAAGATCTTGGGAAAAAAGCCAAGGAGTGGTATCACTGATGAGTATGAGTCAGCCTATGCCACTGTATGCTTACCAGATTTCAAATTCAAAGTAAATATTTTTTGGAGTGACAGATAAAGTTGACGATGTTCGGTAATTGATTTCCAGCTGGAATTAAATTGGGATAATATAGGCTAACATAACAATATTGCATATTACCACAGTAATATAGTGTATAAATTATAAGTGTATAGAGCAGGGGTCGGGAACCTTTTTGTCTGAGAGAGCCATGGATACCACATATTTTGAAAAGTAATTTTGTGAGAGCCATAGGCCTACATTATGTTAAAAACTAAAAATTCAAGTAAATGTGTGCGTTTTGTGTAATTTCAACACTAAAAGTACAATGATTATGTCTCTGAATTCTTATGATGCTGAGCTGCAGTAGACTTTAGCTCATTTGTAGAATGAAATATTGATATGCAATTAATACGTAGATAAAAAAAAAGTCTGAAAAAACATTTTTTAAAATAATCGAACATTTGTCTGCGAGCCAGACGCAGCCATCAAAGGAGCCACATCTGACTCGCGAGCCATGGGTTCCCGACCCCTGGTATAGAGTATAGGTTCTAGGAGTATGCATATAGGCATAGGCCTAATCTAGTGTGTGAGACTTTGTTATTTGTGCCAGTTGGGCATGATTTATTTTACGGACAGAGGCTTAAAACTAGAGTGAAAGTCTAGCTATTCTAACTTTATACCGATAAATTATTGTAGAAAAATCATTAAGGTAAAGGTATACATTGAGTATACAATTAAAATAAAACGCGCCATATCATTTCGGTAATTACCGAAACAATATATTTAGCGTTGCAAACGGTGATACCACTCCTTTGCAATTTTTCCCAACATCTGGTTGTTGTTGTTTTTTATATTTTTATCTAGGCTTATTTTGTAAGAGGTGTAAGCATATGTTTAATCTTATACCTTTGACAACACAATCTAAATTGACCAGACATCAAAGTAGGCCTAAACACCCCAGCCCTTGATTTGATAGCGAATAAAAAAAAGTCCACATTAGAAAAATTGACAAGAACGAGACAAAACATATTGCGAGGTGGGAGGTGATACAAATTGTGTAAAGTAGGGGGATAAGGGAGCTGGATGGCTAGTATGGTATGCAAATAGTATACAGAGGGTGGGGGCGGCATTTTGCAAAGGGAAAATAGTGCACGGTTCCTTGAGGAAGCAATAATATAGCACGCTTTTTTGCACTAGTGCACAATTACGGTATATTCGAAAATGTAGGCCTATATTTCCTCTAAGTACGGTACATTTACATATAGGTGAAGCGTCAACAATTGATAGGCCTACCTATTTAAAGTTCTTTTTAAAAAAAAAACAAATTTACAAAGATTTGTTTGTGTTAATTCTGTTGTGGAAAAAAAAGGCGGTGGATGAGGTTGAGAGAGGGGTGGCACAAAATATGTCACAAAGACCATTTTTATCCTATAACTTGGCATTTCTGGTTTATTTTGTCCTAAGAGCTAAACGTGGTTATTACGATTATTTATAGCGGTATCCTTCAATGGTTGTCAAATTATTTGACCACATGTCAACAAATTATGAAAGCAATAGTCGATAGGCTACTTAGTCTATTCACTGTACGTGACATAAACAGTTCAAAAGTGTGGCACCCCTTTAGATGTTGTAGTTCAGAGGTCGGCAACTTGTTCCTAATAGTGTGCAATACTAGGATTTTTAAATAATTCAGCGTGCCAACATTGTTAGCCTGCTCTACTTTTTTTTTTTAGACAATTTTATTAGCGCCGTAGCAAGAGCAATGCCAAAAGCAATGGCGCTACATAGAGAAAATCGTTAAAGCGTCTTACATATAATATAAAGTTATTTAAATTAACGTATATTCATCTTGTTGTTTTGTTTTTCGTATTGGTCTATAGTAAAAATAATATTATAAAATTTATTATACAAATTTCACACAAAAGGTTACTTTTTTTTTTTTTAAAGAATATTCTCCAATTCTTGATTAAGCTATAAAGCTAATTATTTTTATTACTCTTAAAACATATTATATTACGACTTTGAAATATATTAGATATCACAACATTTGGATCTTTTTAAATACATATAAAAAAAATGAGCCTATAAATTATACATAAATTTCACGGTGAATTTCTGCTAATTATTTTTCATAAATCCTAAATAAGCTTTTTATGTACAGATGCAGATTACAAAAAAAACAAAACAACAACAACAAACAAATAACAACAACAAAAAACAGATGTTCTTAGGCCTACCTTTAAACAATATCAAAACCATAATATCAATGAATCAGATCCATTCTGAAATATTATCAGCGTATAATTGCCAAAGTCAAAATCTACTAAACTTAGTATTTTTATGTTTACAGTGCCATAAGGTGTCGCTCTTGATGTATATTTCACAAGTACATTGTTAGTTGTGTTGCCAGCCTTGATAACGCTAAAGTTACTTGGTTCTGGGTAACCAAATATTTTGAATGTTTTTACAAATAGTTGTCCTGGTTTTATTATAAACTCGATAACGTCTTCAGATTTGTTAAAATGTAAAGGACCTTTAGAAAATATTTTAAAACAGTAACTAACATTTTAAAATATTGTGACGACCACAATCACTAGTGTTCTGGGTAGCGTAAATGTTGTTGTTATTATTTGTTCGTCCTAGGGTAGACTTTAGTTAATATTATTTATACTTCAGTATTACGCATACTCCTTATTTTCCTGGGAACAAAGTCAGGATTTGTCGTCTGACAGCTCCTTTCCTTCACGTTGGATTTATCTAAATAATGTAATATGGGACAACATCATATAAAAGTCTCCAGAAGTCTCCATTCCTTTGTATAAAACAAAAACCACCCCTTATATAACTCCCCTGGTCTGGCAAAAAATTGCGACCAAATGCAAACCGTCAACCAATGGGAAAAGGTCTACATAATCGTCTACATAAAACTCATATAGTTCGTCCAACGATTGGTCAAGGGAGAGTGGCTAGTGTCAACAGGCTTAGTCATAATTACTGAACTTGCTCGAGGGGTGGGGTACGAAAGAGGGGGGGACGTTGGTCTGTCGTCTTAAACACATTTACCATCTTCCATATTTTTGTACACTTCGTGATTAAAACAAAGGTCCCTAACAAGACACTGCGCATGACTCGCGAGAACAAACAATAAGCCCGAATTGTTATCACCCCCGCCTGACGTATAATGTTGAAAGACCTGCGGCGCCATCGTCTCTAACACTGGCTTAACAATCTCACTATGATACAATAGACGCTAAGAGTATGGTGAAAAGGCGCCGGCGACCACAAAGAATAGATTGTATATGGGTATTTCAAGGATTAACCAAGTGGTAGAGGGGGGGGGGGTAGGGATGTGTGTGTGTGTGTGGGAAGGGGTATGTGTTGTAACGTTCAACACAATCATCTAACTCGTTATCTACTTTGATAGTTGAAATAAACACTGTATTAATATATAACGCAAGTTTAAGCAAACACAAAACTCAGGGGAAAATATACACAATCGATTACCATTCACGAAGACATCAAGATATGAACTAAACTGTCAACTCGTCGCAGCTGTGCAACAACACAACTAACTATAGGGGCATACATGAACCCCCCCCTACTAAACTTAACATTTCGACTTTTAAAAACCCCAAAATGGCGAATTTTAATAGAAAAACTATATTTTACAACCAAAATAAATCAATGAATTATATCATGAAATTCATATACAAGTTAAATAAGCTTGAATAAACATGAAATATATCACAACACCCAGGCCCTTTTAAAATGATTCAATTACAACTTTTCTTGAAACAACAATACTCTAGCTAAACAAAAATGCAATTCAAGGCTCTAACTACGCGATAAAAAAAATCATAAAATGTACCTTGCCCACAACGAACCCACTGGATATATAGCCCCCATCTCATCATTACATTCATTAATACGCTTGAAAACATTAATACAACATATTTGGATCATGGGGATGTAAGACAACACCTAGGCCGTTTCAAACAGTGTTTACTAAAACAACAATAATAATACTTGAACTAACGAAACTATGATCTTTTTTATAGCACTTCTGTCCATAAGAAAAATACATTCCGACTTTTATATTATCCCTATCATAATCATGCTCCGATACGCCCATCTCACTGATGTGATCAATTTAGTTCGTGTCACAGATGAACATACAATTCCCTTTACAATTTATCCAGTATCCAAACACATTTCATTCCTGTTTACATGACGATATGTCGCATTTCTCTTAACGTATCTCACACATTGATTCACAATGTTCTCATTCCGTCATGGTGTGGAAATGGCAATAGAAGAAATGTCATTAGGATGTACAAACCCAAATAGAAAACATACAAAAGGTAGTTTAGTTACCCATGAAAACGATATAGCAGCCAAATGTCTGTGTGTCAGCTGTAACATGTAGTCCATGTTCTCCTTGATGATTGGGGACTTAATGCACGAACCCCCGTCCTTTTCAAACGCTGTCAAGTACTGTATATACAACATCAACACCAGGTCCATGTACTTATCTATCCATCGACTCAACGTACACATCACAAATTGTATGCCATGATTTTTGTCCAACAAACTATTTTTACCTGCTGGGGTTGTTCTATCCTAAACGTGAGTGCTATCCCATTATCATTCTTGCTGGAATAAATGTTTATGGACGGATTTCTATTCATAGAGACTAGATACCGACCGAATCCAAATTTTTTGTTTCTGCCGAAAACGAAAAAACCATACCGAATGAAATAAATTGACTCTCTGCCGAAACCGAAGCCGAAACTTAAAATATCACTACACATTCGGCCGAAACCGTAACCAAAAAATAGGTAAATAGAATATGTCATACAAAGATTTTAAAAGACTGTACATTTTCTGTAATATTATCTAGTTTATGAGTGCTCTATGTAAGTAAACAATAGAACCAGGGATGCTAATGATGTCTTTTTATCAAAGCCAATTTTTGGTTCTATAAATCCGATTTCAAACCGGGTTTTGGTTCCCCCTGCCCTCCCTCCTGCCCCTGAGCAAAGTAAGTTATAGGTAGAAAAAGACAAATTGGCATAGATTATACTAAAAACATAATTTTCTAAACCAAATAATAGAAAATAAAGGACCATTGATCCTTAGAACCTGGTGATTTTGGATTGTTAGAAATCAAAAACTGTATTGTCATGAATTTTAAATTTAGACTTGTATAGATTCTTATCTTATCTTAAATATTACAGACTCTCCTTCAATAAAGAAGATTATTGCGTCCTACGCTTATCCGTGGTCCGAGTCTAGTCTGGCATTTTTACTAATGTTTAAATGATGCTAAGTTAATGGTTTTCCTGGTTTGTTCAGGTAACCCATTCCTAAGTATAATATAGATATGATACAAGTTGCACACATTAAAATAATATTTGTATACAACTTATATCAATACAATCCCATACAAAGGTTAAACATTAAAAAAAAAACTTCCATGCGCTGTAAAGTTGTTGTTTTTTTTAAGTTGCCCTATTGGAAGTTGCTTTTCAGTGTACCATAAATTAAAAGCCTGTTTAAGTTTGAAAAATACTCTTTTTATGTCAGTTTTACCAATAGACAAATATTGTCAGCTATTTTAATAAAACTGAACTAATTGAAGGGTTTAACATCTGCGTTTGCTGCTGTATGTGTTTGTACTGCAAATTCACAAGCAATATTCGGGATTTGAAAAAGAACAAAAAACAATAGGCATATAAGTTGCCTCTGACAAAAGAGTGTTTGCAAGAAATATAATGTTAAGATTTAAATATATTTGTTCGAGATAAAAATATAAATAAATTGTGGGACACAGTTATGAATGATTTCCTCTTGAATTCCGGTTTTCGTTTAACATCCCTACTTCACACCGATTAATTCACAATATCTTAACTAAATGAAAGTATCAATAAGAGTAATAGATGCAACAATAGCGTTGCAGTCTGAGTTTTAAAAGTTAAAATAGATATTCGGCTGATGACCGAAAGTCAATATCAGTTTCGGTCGAAACCGTAAACAAACCGAAAACTAACCTTTTGGCTTGGGCCGAAACCGAAGCCACACCGAAAAAGGCTTTTTGCCTACATTCGGCGCTGAAACAGAAGCCGAAAATGAATTTCGGTCGGTCTCTAATAGAGACGTCATAGTATTCCTTCTCATCTTCGCTGACCGTAAACGGTTTAAACGTAGCACCAAACAATGCACTGGTCAAGTACGCCACGACTTTCACAGGACTGGCGGCCAATAGAACAAAACTTGTCCTGATTCCGTTCACAGAATCATAATTTTCAGTGATGTCGTGCTGTGAAGTAACAAACAACATTGGCAGTACTCCCTTGTCCCATTCTTTTAGATTATCCTTACAATACTTTCGCAACATCGTCTTCAATGTCTGATGGAGACGTTCTAATTCATCTTGGGACTGCGGATGATACGCACTCGACATCGGCTCTCCATCATAAAGTCTATCAGAAATCTTCTGAAAAATACACAAGGTAAAATTACCACCTTGGTCGGTTTGCACCGACTTTGGCAAACCTTATCTGGTGAAGAACTTCAGGAGATGATCAGTTATCTTCTCGGCTGTGATCGATCGAAGTGGTATAGCCTCAGAATATCTAGTTGCTGTACACAGGATTGTCAGCAGCTATTGATGGCCCAATTTTGTCTTCAGCAAGGGTCCCACACAATCGATGATTATATGGCTGAGAAATTCATGGAGGGCCGGAATCGAATGTAATTGCGCAACTGGGATCGTCTGATTAGGCTTGCCCACTAGCTGACATGTATGGCAGGACTTGTAATATGCAACAACATCCCGTTTCAAACTAGGTAAGTAAAAATAGCGAAGTATCCGTTGATACGCTTTGTTGTCTCCAAAATGACCAGAAAAAGACGAATCTTGGGCTAGCTGAAGGATATCAAAACGATAGATTAGCGGTACGACGATTTTAATTACCGCTCTCCAGTCGCCATCATCAGGATTCGCTTCGGGCCTCATTAGCACATCATTCTTGAAAAAATAGTAGACTGTCGAGGTTCTCTTCTCTTCATCAGATACGCCGATTTCACATTGAGCTGTAACTTCGACATCTTCCTTCTGTCGATGAATAAGCTTTTTACGTGGTGACAAAGTTAAAGTAGAGGTATAATTATGTTCCTCTTCCCATAAACTTGGGAAAAATGTGGCTCCCAAATTCACTTCTAATTCATTCTTTTCTGCGAGGACTGTTTCTTCACTAGTCTCTTTCTGACGCATACCTCTAGTAACAGCACAAACAGGATACAGCTCATTGTCCTCTGTTACATCCTCATTCAGAACAGGTATATCTGTCACAATGGGATCCGGTTTCACCCGACCACCTGCTAAATATCATTGCCATTTAGCTAGGCAATCCCATCAAATGGTAGTGTCAACATAACCTCTACCACAACGTCTCCCGTGACCAATTCGGGACTTCAACTTCACACAATAGAGCGGTATTTGGACACTTCCCATCTCGACACCCTGCAACAAAACGCGGTTTCCCTTATATGTCCTTGACGACAAATGCAAGACACCTGAGAGTAGTACGGATAAGGATGCACCGGTATGTCTCAGTATCTTAATGGGATGTTCAACGTTGCCCTCTTCATCAGGTAATGCAATTGTACCTTCTGAAATGATTGGTAAAAAATCAATAAGTCTCGAATCATTCGAATTCTCTTGAATGTCTTCATCCTTTCCATAGGATTCTTCTGCAAGCACGACTAGATGTTTACTATTGACACTGACTATCGACAAACACTCTCCAGAGTTCCAACTAACCCGATGCCTCTCCGAGTTTTCCATCCCTCGAGACAATGTTATAGGAGATTTCCTGTCTTTTGGCATTCTTTCAGTCAAGGAAACTTCCTGACCAGCACAACAATACGACAAATTTTCCTTTTCCATCGTATCCAAATTTCTAGTCTGCTTCTCTTGTGAATTTGTTCTAAGTACATCTTTATCCTCTGAGCTATTTTCACCTTGATTAATGCTGTGACAATCTGTAACAACTGGCCTCTCAACAAAATATCTCTGTGTTATTAACCTCTCTTTTCTTTCCCAGTTTTCACTTATTGTTGGAAGTTGGAAGGTAATCATTACTTTTAGTAGAAGATCATTTTTATTCGTTTTAATGGAAATATTTAAAATAAATAATGTTGGATTCACACTAAACAATTCCTGAAATGCCTTAGATATTGTGTTTCTTGTGTTTACAAATACCAACTATGGCTTGCGATAAAAACAACATCAAACCAATTGTTAAGTTGCAATTACAATTAGCACGAATCTTTTTACTTGTCGGCTCATCTTTTAGATGTGCGCTGCTCTTTGGTGTACGCAATGGAGAGACGCAAACTAGCTCCTCCCTGTGACCCTGGTCAATTCGGCTAGACACCGCGTCTGTGCTTTATTATTAACGGCACTATTAAATAAACATTCTTTTCATTTTGTGCTACACGAAACCTTTCAATACACTATTTTACAAGTTACCATGCATGCCTCTTCAAATGCTTCTTAATATTATGATCAACCGATAATCGGTAATTTTATTATCACTATTGAAAAATTGAAAGTTATTATCGGTTTTAATCAATGAGCCCAATTTATTTTTAGTTCTAAAGGATTTTATGGTAAAGAGTACAAAATCATATTGTATTCACACAAATCAACCCCTTGAATGCACTGCAAACACTAATTAAGTTTAAAGTATTTTTCCAATATAGGCCTATCTACAAAACTACGCACATTTGGCTTCTCCGGCATGTAAATTGTGACATTGCGCGGGGGGGGGGGGGGAAGGCCGAAATCCGGTTTTAAACCGGCTTTATAGAACCGACAACCGGTATTGGAAAAAAAAACGGTTTCAACATCACTAGGCTTAAATGTTAAATTACATGCTTTTCAAAGAAAACAGATAAGGTAGACCAGGAGCCGCATGAGAAAAACAGTTCTGGTTCGATCCTTCTGTCCAACACAACTCAAATCTAGATGATTTATTTGCATTACATACGTTTATAGATATCAGGAATCTCTTAAACGGTCTATGGACCATTTTATCAAATTGTCATAAGATTTACCATTAGAATGTACGCCTTACAGGCCTATTCACAAACTTTAATGAATTACAGTTTTTAATTTAAATTAATGTAACTTTTCCTAAACTTTCAGTATTGATCTTACAGATAATATTTCAAAGATAAAACTTTGTGGGGCCTAAAGTAGACAGCATATACATTTAATTTTCATCCAATTTTGTTTTTAAGCAAAGGCTAAAGTTTCATTTGGAATGATCGGATAAATTAAGGTATGTTACATTTTCCTCCTTGCGGTGATAAATTTAACTCATTCCAGACGACAATGATGTCAACCAAATAAGTGTGCAGTTCACTGTTATCACCGAAACGTGCTCCAAAAAGCAGTCTTGTTTTCTGATTTAGAATATATATATAAAAAAAACGTTCACGATGAAGCTAAAAAAAAACAAGTTTTAATTTCTCTCAACAATCATCTCACAAGTGTGAAATGGCAAGCATTGTTACTCGTTGCACAATTGCGAAAACAGTCGAATGTAGAGCTTGTCTTTATAAAAGGGCACAACTTATGACGTTTTTATTACTTCTTTTAACTGGTGTGGCAATGTCTTCGTTGCTAATATTTGCCCATAGTCTATAGGGGCATATCATACAGTGAGCTCCGATTTCTTTTGGTCACTAATTCTGTTGAAATCCAGACCGAACAGAATCTACCCTAAATTCCAAAATATCCATGAAGTGTCGGTCGTTTTATCGCCAATGGCTTTAACACAATGGCTGCTTCAGAGAAGAGGCTTTTTAACACAACTCTCTACACACGTGTTACTCGTCCGCATACGTGCACTATGGTGCCGACCTTGTCACATACACCTGTATTGATGTCATTACGCCAAGTAGCCTACACGTAGTATGCGGATGTATCTGCATGTCGGTGGACTCGCTTGGAGACGGAAAGATGAGCTGTGTTTCGGCTCCTAAAACAATCGAAAACATACGTTTTCCGAAGGTCTTTGTCGACCCCCGCGAAATGGGGTCGCGACCCACAGTTTGTGAACCACTGGTGTGGGTAAACTGTTTTTAAGGGTGCGACATGTCTAGCTTCCAGTCAGCGTGACCCAGAGACAACTTACCTTCACCTGTTTACGTCTGGGTAATACTGGCGGGGAAGGGGTGGGTGAGGATATTCAAATATCGGTTATTGAGAAAACGACTCTATTTTTCACTTCCCTATCCTGTCGGTAGAAAGTGGGCCTGTGTGTGTATGTGTATATCGTTAGACAAAGCTCACAGTAACAATAACCGAAACTTGTTGGCACATTGATACATTCATGAAATAAAAATAAGAAACTGATACGATTTGGCTGCCGTCAACAGGTAATAAAACCGATAATAGTCGTTCAGAAATTTAAACAGCAAGATAAAATAATTTTTGACAACCTTTCATGTGGGGTCGCTCATTTATTATGTCAACAAAACAAAGAGGAGGGGTAGTTTGAACAAGTTTGACAGTTGTTGACATGGGGGATGGGAGAGGTAGAATACAAATTGACGTCAATAATGTTACTTTTGAAATAAATTTTGAACAAAACAAATGGAAATTCGTCGTGTGTTTGTTTGACACCGGGCACGGTAGCCGAGCGGCAGCGCGTTCGACTGGCGATCCGAAGGTTCTGAGCTCGAATCCTGGTGCAGGCTAGGATTTCTTTCCCGGGACTTGATGGTGCCCCTACCCAGTTTTGATGGGTACTTGACACTAAATGTGTTAAAGAAAAATCGGCTGGGCATTGTACTGGCCACACATCCTTTTGTATGCCGTGGCAATAGAACTGGTGACCGCTGCTTCATCGGCCGTATGATCAGTTTGGTCCGTGTTTGACACACACGGACTTACCTGTCAACGGCCCACCATTTAATAATAATATAATACATTAAGCTTATTATACTCAATTGCCTAAAGACTTAATAAGGCACACTATACTCAAGAATCACGTTTTGACTGGAATGATGGTTCAGCGAAAAACTAGAATCTTGTTTCAGTGCGAATCAGAAATACGCTGTTTCACAATCAGCCATGCCACACGTAAAATCCCATTCGGAGAGAATCATGAATCACGGAAAGTGTTGAGTGTGACTTCGAAGTCATTTTGGTCTGTGCCGCTGCATCTGTTATACTTTAAGCACAAAGAAAACGAAAACCAAAATGGTGGGTTAAACCTTGGATCGAAAGAAGAACGATCTATGGAGCATACCATGTTCTTTTAAGCGAACTGGAAGATTTAATCGCAGCCATCTTTGTTTACTTTTTTTAACTAGGCTAATTATCACATGATCTAGTTTGCACTTCCCATTAGCTGACACAGCTTGAATCAAGAATCATAATTCCAAATTTTAGAACATGTTCTAAATCTGTGAATCATCGCGAATCACTACTGAAACTGATTCTGGTGAATCAAGTTTCGCGCTATGCCACATTTGAAACGGGGAGAATCATCGGGATTTTTAATTGAATCACAGCGAATCACTGATTTTGTTTCTAGTGTGGCGTGTGGCTTAGTCTTAATCCTCTCTATTCCGATCCGAACGAAATAAAAACAAAGGGGTACGCTTTAACAGGTGGGTATTAAGTGGGTGAACACATGGTGAACACATTGGGGGAGGAGAGATTGTGCAAATTAAAGATGTGTATGTGGGAAGAGATGAAGTTCACGGCCGGAAGGTATTCAACTTTTATTATAATGTGCCCTAAGGGCAACCATGAAACATTACAACATTAATGACAACCTGACAATGCTGATACGTAGCCTCTATGACAGGGCCACCAGTGCAGTCTTCTTCAGCAACAACATTGGAGATTGGTTTAGGACGACCGTTGGAGTACGACAAGGATGCTTGCTTTCGCCAACACTGTTCAACATCTTCCTGGAGAGAATCATGTCAGATGGACTACAGGATCATGAAGGGACAATCAGCATAAATGGCAGAAGGATCACCAACCTTCGATTCGCAGATGATATAGATGGACTCGCCCGGAGTGAGGAAGAATTAGCCAATCTAGTGGAGCAACTGAACACAACTTCCGCATCATATGGCATGCAAATCAGTGCCGAAAAGACTAAATTAATGACTAGTAACACCAGCGGCATGACCACGCAGATCAAGATTGGTGGGCAGAGTTTGGAAACAGTTAGCAGCTTCAAGTACCTAGGAGCTATTGTATCCGAAGAGGGCTCCAAACCAGAAGTATTGTCTAGGATTGCCCAGACAACAGCATCACTAAAGAGGCTCAAGACAATATGGAAAGACAATAACCTAGCCCTCAGCACCGAAATCAGGCTGATGCGATCACTGGTCCTCTCCATTTTCTTATATGCTTGCGAGTCATGGACACTAACAGCGGAGCTGGAAAATAAGATAAACGCCATGGAAATGAGATGCTTCAGGACCCTGCTCGGTATCTGTTACAAAGACCATATCTCCAACGAACAGATAAGAAATAGAATACAACAGGAAATTGGAAAGTATGAAGACCTGCTGGCTACAGCCAAGAAAAGAAAACTGGAATGGTATGGCCACGTCACCAGAACCAACGGGCTTGCAAAGACCATCCTGCAGGGTACCACCAGAGGAGGCAGAAAGAGAGGAAGACCAAAGAAACGTTGGGAAGATAATATCAGGGAATGGACAGGTACAAAACTGTGCGAGGCATTGAGAACGGCTGAGAGACGGGAGGAGTGGAGGAGGCTGGTTTACATGTCATCTGTGGCGCCCCAACGGTCTAACAGACTACGGGATATGTAGGATGTAGGTAGGAATAAAATAATATATTTTTGCTAACTAACTACTTTATACTAATTTTAACGTTGATGAAACTTTCTTGTCAAAATTTCAAAGTTTTGATTTCTAATTTTCTGATAAATTTTGTATGTATGAAAATTGTATATGCCTAATAATTAATGAAGAAGCCAGGATTGCAAGGAGGGGAGGCAAATTGTGCGAGGTAGGAGATGTAGAACTGACAGTTCCACGTGTGGAGGAGGGGGGGGGGTCAATAATGCAAGACGGAATAATGAATACACGGTGGAAAAAAAAATGCTATCAACTAGTGCACAATTTCTCCCTAAAGTATTGAAGAACTTTGTAAAAGATGTTTTCTCAAGAGTCGGCTACAACGTAAAATTAGATTTATTAAATTTTTCTATAAAGATAAAAAAGAAAGAAAAAGCAATATTGTTAAAATTCTTAAAATAAAAGCATACATTTACATCCAGCTTTCGTGACTACGGCTATGAGATTTATAGTAAGTTATAGTCAATGTTAAATATGTTACACACATTTTAAAATGATATTAAAATGTTATAAATTTAATAATACTCTTTTAAATCCAAATTGTATTTAAAACATAAAAGCCATCGTATTAACTTAAGCTAGTTAATATGGGGGTGTGGGGGTAAACAAATGTTGACATAATTTTATAGAGGGGGGGGGGAGTGGAGTCTCTAAAAGTTTGACAATTGTCAACTAGGGAGGGGAGGTTAATATTGCCTAAAATTTGTCGACGTAATTAATGGACGTCCCTTGTGATCAGACAAGGAGAGATATACAAAACTAATTTTAGGAAACTTGACCTTTCGGACAAAAAAAAAATATTTACAAGTGTATACATTTCTATGTTGGCCTAAAGAGAAGATTAATTTAGTTCATAGGTTCTCAACGGGGGCGATATCGCCCCCTGGGGGGCTGGGAGAAGCTTTAGGGGGACGCTGACATTCCCGGGGGTGATTGGGGGGCGGTGAAGGGCAAGTGGGCGGTACAAACATACCTGATATAATTTGAACACCTCAGCTATTTGAATCGATTAGGCCTAGTTTTTGGATGAAATGTGATGTAAAGGCAAGAGCTGCTAAATATCTGCTATCCCCCAACAGTTTCTACACATATTATTATATTAATAAGAAATAGTAATCGCAGTGACTTTTCGATGAAGTAGGTGTCGGTATTTGGCAAATATTATTATGGTGTGCGGCGGGCTGGTCCTGTGGTTGGTTTACCGGACTGTCAACCCTGCTGACCGATCACTGTCGCCCTAACAACTGCTATTATTAATGATATTTTTTATCTCAGTTTTACCGAGATGTCCTTAATGTTTTAGAAACTTTCATTACTTGAAAAGCATTATTAAAAATTATTGTTAGCGGTATAGATAAGTAGTAATCATACAAACTGGGTTGTTATTGTAATGCTTGAAAATATACATAGCCTATAAATTGTTTAGTCATATAATATTTATATAATTTTCAAATACCTTTTACATTTTGATCATTCAAAATTAGAAATTGTAAGCCATTAATTTTTATAAAAGAAAAAAAATATTACTCAAATAAAACGGGCTAATTTTCTCCCTTTATTAAAAAAAAATGTTTCCACGTTTGATTCAATACTGATGCCGAACAAGTTCTGTTTTGTAATATAACAAATATTACTGATTATTAGACCTAAGGCTTTTGCAACCAAAATTGAAAAAAAAAAAAAAAAAAAAAGACAAATTGCTAGCAACACACAAGGCAAACGATTCACATTAATATTGATTTATTTAAACCCTTTGTTGAAGCAATATTTTGATCTATTAGAATCTAATTCTTACGTTTCCTTTTCCTTTTTTTTATAAAGATAATTAATCACACAAAAAGTCTAGTCCGCCAAAAAAAATTGCGGAAACTATAGTCCAGACGGGCGGAAAGGGGGTGGGGGGCGCTAAAAGAAAGTTTTTGAGGGGGGGGGGGGCGTTGAGCTGAACGAAATTGTAAAAGGGGGCTGTGAGCCGAAAAAGGTTGAGAACCTATGATTAGTTGTATCAAATTATCTGAGAAATAGTGAAACAGCAAAACTGCCGTAATGACAGTGAAGCAGAAAAAGACAGAATTATAAGACCATGCATTAGCTTGAACAATTGGCAGCAATAATTTCCAATGGTATATAAAAATATTACGAACGGTAGGCGAGGGGAACACTTACTGTACTCCTGAAGCCCCCCTCCCTCCCCCCACAACTCGCGCAACCTGGCAACCGACACCTCCCGTGACATAAAACCCAGCCAATCTAAAAGTCGTTTGACGGGCTTCATATAGGTCAAAGTTGTATCCGGTTTCTGTGTGTGTTTTGTTCTGTTCCGCGCGTCGGGTAAGGTGGGAGGGGTGGTGGTCAAAAGTTAGTGGGGGAAGGCCGGGAAGGTGGCGCGAGGAGAAGAAGCCCGTTGGACAAAAGGGCGGGAGAATAAAAAAAGAGGATGGAAGGCGATGATCGCCAGTCAGGGGGAGGAAACCGAGCGGTGAACTCCTGCTGAGAGGAGAGAAAAGGCGAACCAAGTCTGCTGATTGGATGGTGAGGTGGGGACGGGGGATAATCCGTAAGTGGGGGGGGGGGGGGCTTGGGCAGATTTTGTGGGAGTAGAGTTTGGATTCGTTCTTTTTGTTTTCTTAACATCAGGGATGACGCTCATCAGTGGTTGCAGTGGTTTGATGCGTACGAGTAGCCGCTACGGCAAAATTCCTCTTTACAGATTGGGGACACCATTTTTGTTAGGGAGTGTCTATTTACACACGTATGCAAATAGGCACTCCACTTCGGAGTTTGCTATTTGCACACCGCATGCGCACTGATGGGCATGCGCACTGATAATTATGTTTGACTGCGCATTTCTTTTGCGCATTCTTTCACAGCACTACTACCAGTATTTGATGGTAAATTGTGTAAGATTT
The DNA here is from genome assembly GCA_949126835.1 of Anisus vortex. NCBI lineage: Eukaryota > Metazoa > Mollusca > Gastropoda > Planorbidae > Anisus > Anisus vortex. The sequence continues at coordinate 19,550,977 of OX421503.1, forward strand.
CCTGGCCTAGAGGTTAGAACAGTGGGCTGTCATCTGGCTGTGACGTGTTCAAATCCTGCCCTAGACCAATGCAATTTTTATTTATTTTTTATTTTTTTATAAGTTTAGCCGCAGCCTAAAATAAATAATAGCATAAGTATTGTAGGCCTATTCAATTACCAGCGGGTGTCATTAAAAATTAAATATAAAAGTTAGGCTGTAGCCTGCCATATAAAATTATAAAAGTTCAAGTTATAAATAGGTTTGTAGGCCTAGTTTAGGCCTACCCTGATTTTATCTAAAACTTAAAACACAGACAAAAACACTTTCCTTATCCCTTATGTGAAAGTTATGTGAGAACAAATGAATGCATATATGGCATTTAGCATGATATAGCCTAAGTAGTTTACTCTTTCTTCCCGAGTGGCATTCTGGCATGGAATGGGTTGCCTGAACAAACCATGAAAACCAGTAACTTAACATCATTTAAAACATTAATAAATAAAGATTCGGGGACTAGACTCGGACCACGGATGAGCGTAGGATGCAATAATCTTCTTTATAGAAGGAGCGTCTGTAATTTAAAAGATAAAATTACACAAACCTATGTTAGTTGTGATGGTGTAGGCCCTACATTTGTGTGTGTGTGTGTGGTAAAAAAGGGGGGATATCTCAGGCTAAACCTGAACTAATGTAAATTTTCCACTTTGTCATAAACAATAAAACGTTTTTTTATTTCTTAATTTAACAATAGCTACGCTAATAGGCTATAATATGATTTCTAAATAAGAAATCCGGTTACCTATATTGGTGTGAGAAAAATGACACGGACATTTGTATTATGAGCCCCAACCCCTTCATTTCCCCCACGAGTAGGCTATATAGGCCTATATAAAAGTAAGATTAATACAACATTGCCACTCTAGACCTATATATGTCAAAAAATGGGCTCATTATAGTCAACCATATTAATCATTAATCATTGTAAATAGGCCTAATCTACATATTTCTCCAACAATGTTTTGGTATGTGTGTAATTACTATACTAGACTATATTGACACATATTTTTCGTGGCAAATCAAAACATATATTTTCATAAAAACATCACAGTGTGCATTCTGTGTGCAAATAGACTACTGTATTCTATTTGCACACGTGTGCAAATAGAACACTGTATTCTATTTGCACACGTGTGCAAATAGCCACAGCCTTTTTGTTATTAAGTTTATTGTTCATAAATACGTGTACAATAACAATATTCAACATAAATACAATAAAATCAGAGCTGTTTTAATCCACTAATAGGTTTACCAAGATTTGCCTGCTTTAGGCTACTATTTCTTACTTTTTTTCCACCCATTCGCCCTTTAAGCGCTTTTGCTTTCATTTGCATTGTAAGAAGTCATTGAGTTAAGACAGGTAGGCCTAACTAGAAAATTTCAGTTTTGTTATTTATAAGATATATTTTATAAGGTGCTGTTCCCCTTCAGTAAGCACCATTAAGTAAAAAAACAAACAAGAATTATTAGTTGGTTATACATAATTCTCCAGGTAGTCGTATAGTAATAATAGAAAGAAGGTTTGGGGGCAAAGAAGAGGGTGTGTTCCAATCTGTGTGTTGGTAGGAGCAACTAATCAGTTAAGGAATAATAATATAATTCATGTTTCTTCTTTTATCCGCTTTTTTTTTTTTTTTTTTTTTTTTTTTTTTTTTTTGTTTACATTTTTTTAATTAAAGATTGCATACGTGACCGTAATTGCAGGTGCTCGGTGAAGCGGCTACCCTCGTTATGTCCCGTGCCGGCGCTCTAGTTTCTACAGCCACCTGATCTTTGTTTGATGACGTCTGTAGACGCTTGGTTAAAAACGGTTATTTTTTATATCACTCGCCGAGCAGGAAAAAGAAAGAGGGCGTCATAATTCTGAATCGTCTCCCTCACTTGTAGTTGACAAGGTTTACAATAGGGAAAAAAACAGTTATGACAGTCTATATGGGTTAGGTTGAAAGCGTATCATGCATGTACATAAACACATGTATGTTCACACTCGCACATACACACATTAGTATACCCATATACACACATAATCTACCCCATTAGGTGTATATAGGCTTAATAAGAATATAAGGGGGAAAAACCGAAACGTCTTGAACCATGGATACATTAAATAGCATTTGTACTCAGAAGTCAATATACTATATAATAAGTAGTTTAAACTAGTAAACAGGTGTACAGATTTACATTGCATTAATAAAATGTGTTTGAAGTTATTTATCGTGTTTTTAATTATGAAACTTCTGATAATGTTATTTATTTTGGTAATGAATGTAGGAGGTGGTTCTGTGATGGTGGCGAGGTAAACATTCTTTGGAGTGACTAAGTTGTTAATTAAAATTGCCCGCCCAAAAATTGCTGTAGCTGTGTTTCTATAAGAAGATTATTGCGTCCTACGCTCATCCGTGGCCCGAGTCTACTCTTGAATTTTTTATATATTGTATAAATGATGTTAAGTTACGGTTTTCTTAGTTTGTTTAAGCAACCCATTCAATGCCCGAATGCCACTCGGGAAGAAAGAGTACTTATATTTAGACAACGTTTCCCAACATACAGGATAGCGCGAAAATAGAATCTATGTAGATTGCACAAGAACTTAAATAGCACATATTGACAAGTCTTAACAAATATGCATGCATAAAAGGTCGCAACGAAAGACATTTCCGGTCTTATTCGATCAATTAATAAAAAAACATGTTACTGATTGTACTAAAAGCTGTAGGAGATTACATTTTATTTAATTTCCAAATAATGTTGCCAAAAGAAAACGATGGATTGTGAAAGTCAGAAGTAAAGCTTCAACTTTTCATAATATAAAACTTATTGCTTAAATGGAAAAGAATTTTCGTTATTTTTTTTTAAGAATCTACGCATTGTGTTTTTTAATAACCACGAAACGCAACTCTTGACTACTTTATTTTGTAAACAAAGATATATTTAACCTTACGCGACTAACACTTAAGTATTAATTATCACCCTACTCACTTTTGGAGTTAAAAACGGACTTCTCATAACTAATCTTGTATCCTTTAATAATTCTAAAAGACTATAACGGGCCGTCGAGGTTGAAATCAATTGCCAAAAGCATGCTTTTTTTTGTTTACTAATTTTAAAAAAGAACCGGAAGCACGTGACCTCTTCCATTTGAAAAGGTCACGCCTAATTAAGACTTGTCAATAGAACAAAGAAACAATATTAAAGGTTCTATATAGACAACCTTTAGTAAAACACTAGGAATACAATCTTTGATAGAAAAAAGTTTGTACAATATACAAGCTCAGCAGAAAGGTGGGTGTTGCTTTCTATAAATGGAAATGTTGCCGATGCTCGGGGATGTTAGAAAAGAAAACATCCACTACTTGTGCCAACACCTATTTGCCGTTACGTGACGTTTTGGTGCAGCCGTTTTGGCGCGACCGTTTTGGCGCCGCCGTTTTTGCGCCGGCCGCTTTGGCGCTGGACATTTTGGCTCGATGGAATAATTAAGGAAAACAATATTTTTTTTATAATAAATAAAACTAATATTAGTAATAACAAATAATAATAATTTAAAAAGATTTATTTTAATCACTATTTAGGACTATTAAACTTTTAAAAACTTAGATATTTTTTTATATAGGCATATTAGCTTAGGCTATGTATCTATTGACAAGTCTTAACCATTATGTATGCATAAAGGTCGAAGAGAAAACCGTTTCCGGTCTTATTCGAATTCATTCGATTATTTGCTTCGAAACATGTCTATGTACTGGGTTAATGGTTGTAAGAAAAGATGTCGAGGATTACATTTTATTTTATTTCCCAAGGATGTCGCCAAAAGAAAACGATGGATTGTGAATGTTAGATTAAAAAAAAAACCTATTTATAATCCCAAACTTAGTGCTAGATGCAAAAGAATGTTCGATTTTGTTTTTATGAATCTACGCATTGTGTTTTTTTAAGGACGCAACTCTTGACCAATTTATTTTATAAACAAAGCTAAAATTAACCTAAGCGACTAACACTTTCACTAATTATTATCGTTTACTAATTTTTTATGTTAAAAACGGATTCCTCATAACTAATCGTGTAGCCTCTGTATATTTCTAAAAGACCAGACCTGGCCGTAGAGGTTAAAATCAATTGTTAAACACCACCAAAAGCGGGAAATGTCACCGGAAGTTCATGATCTCTTCCATTTGAAAAGGTCACACCTTATTAAGACTTGTCAATTTATCGGCATAAAATGCTTACCTTTCTATTTCTATAATTGTCGTCTTAGTTGATTGTTTTTGTTGTTTATTTGATTCATACCTTAAACGTTAGGCCTATTTAGTATAAGTACTGGGCAATGTTATTATGGTTGAGCTCACTCCAATACTCAAATGGTTTGTGGGACGTCAAAATCAAAATGTAACAAGACGTCGTGCATTATTTTATCCTCCAATGTGGTCTGTGTTTGAGAGGACGCTAAATGGCCATGATCGCACCAATAATTATTTGGAAGCAGCCCATCGAAGGTTATAGACTGAATTCAGGATGGATCACCCACATATTTGGAAATTCATTGATGGGATGCGTGTAGTTCAGAAAGGGCGTGACTTGGTATATGAACAATTTGTTAGTGGAGACCAGCCACGCATAAAACGCACACAAATATGTAGACGCTGATAACATAATCATTAAGATTAGTTAAACTTATAGAAACATAAACGTAATAGAATACTTGAGAGGACTAGCCAATAATTATTAATTGTGCATTCAGTATATTGTTGTGAACGCTTATTTTTTTAAAATAATTATTTCGTCAATTTAATTTGTTTTACTGATAGTATGTTAGGTATGCCTTTATGCATCAAAACACACTGTTTTAGACTTTCATTATTTACTTTTTCAAGCAATCAGTTTATAAGAAACTAAGTTCTTAAAATTTAATATTCAAATACATTGCCTACAATGTTTTAATTCTTGTTTATTTACTATTTGTTTCATTTATTATACAAAAAAGTATTGTTTTCCTCAAATGAAGTTAATAAGTTACTTTTATTGAATAATGTGATATGTTTTTATTCCATCGCGCCAAAACGTCCAGCGCCAAATCGGACCGCTAAAAAAACCGTCGGCCCAAAATGGTCGCGCCAAAACGGCGGGCCCAAACGTCCTTCTTCGCCTATTTGCATAGCTCCAAAGAACATGCCATAGACTTATGCACACTAAGTGCTCAATTAAATGATATTAATAGATATATGGCTGGTCCTGCGGTTAGTTCACAGGACAGTCAACCAACAAGTCCTAGGTTCTATCCCTGCCGCCAACCGATCTATGACGCCCTACAAGACTTTTTGGGCCTAGTAGTCGTAATAATCTTCTATCTAGAAAGTTTTTTTCTAATAAAAAAAAATGTTTTCTTAGTTATATTGACCCCCTTTATAGTAGAATACAGTTAAAGCACGAAGTATGCATTAGGCTAGTGAATACATAATTGATCAGTGATAAACGGCTGAGTTATGTAATCATTGACGCACAACATTCGATCGCTGGTCTGGGCATCCATGCGTGAAATCCCAACAGTTTTACCATTTCAACCAGACGGCAACTACCGCTCCTCACCTTCAGCCAGTCACAAACACACACACTCGTGTATACATGATGGCATAAACTAACAATCAGTTCAATAAAGAAGAAGTTTCTAGTCAATGACAATAATTATAGACGATGACAGTCAGTTCAACAAAGAAGAACTTTCTAGTCAATGACAATGATTATAGACTATGACAGTCAGTTCAACAAGGAAGAACTTTCTAGTCAATGACAATGATTATAGACTATGACAGTAAGTTCAACAAAGAAGACGTTTCTAGTCAATGACAATGATTATAGACTATGACAGTAAGTGCAACAAAGAAGACGTTTCTAGTCAATGACAATGATTATAGACTATGACAGTAAGTTCAACAAAGAAGACGTTTCTAGTCAATGACAATGATTATAGACTATGACAGTCAGTTCAACAAAGAAGAACTTTCTAGTCAATGACAATAATTATAGACTATGACAACCAGTTCAACAAAGAAGATCTTTCTAGCCAATGACAATAATTATAGACTATGAATTTCAGTTCAACAAAGAAGAACTTTCTAGCCAATGAATATAATTATAGACTATGACAGTCAGTTCAACAAAGAAGAACTTTCTAGCCAATGACAATAATTAATTATAGACTCTGACAGTCAGTTCAACAAAGAAGAACTTTCTAGCCAATGACAATAATTAATTATAGACTCTGACATTCAGTTCAACAAAGAACTTTCTAGCCAATGACAATAATTAATTATAGACTCTGACAGTCAGTTCAACAAAGAAGAAGTTTCTAGCCAATGACAATAATTATAGACCATGATAGTCAGTTTAACAAAGAAGAACTTTCTAGCCAATGACAATAATTATAGACTATGACAATCAGTTCAACAAAGAAGACGTTTCTAGTCAATGACAATGATTATAGACTATGACAGTAAGTGCAACAAAGAAGACGTTTCTAGTCAATGACAATGATTATAGACTATGACAGTAAGTCCAACAAAGAAGACGTTTCTAGTCAATGACAATGATTATAGACTATGACAGTCAGTTAAATAAAGAAGAACTTTCTAGTCAATGACAATAATTATAGACTATGACAATCAGTTCAACAAAGAAGATCTTTCTAGCCAATGACAATAATTATAGACTATGACAGTCAGTTCAACAAAGAAAAACTTTCTAGCCAATGACAATAATTATAGACTATGACAGTCAGTTCAACAAAGAAGAACTTTCTAGCCAATGACAATAATTAATTATAGACTCTGACAGTCAGTTCAACAAAGAAGAACTTTCTAGCCAATGACAATAATTAATTATAGACTCTGACATTCAGTTCAACAAAGAACTTTCTAGCCAATGACAATAATTAATTATAGACTCTGACAGTCAGTTCAACAAAGAAGAAGTTTCTAGCCAATGACAATAATTATAGACCATGATAGTCAGTTCAACAAAGAAGAACTTTCTAGCCAATGACAATAATTATAGACTATGACAATCAGTTCAACAAAGAAGAACTTTCTAGCCAATGACAATAATTATAGACTATGACAGTCAGTTAAACAAAGAAGAACTTTCTAGCCCATGACAATAAATATAGACCATGACAGTCAGTTCAACAAAGAAGAACTTACTAGCCAATGACAATAATTATATACCATGACAGTCAGTTCAACAAAGAAGAACGTTTTAGCCAATGACAATAATAATAGACTATGACAGTCAGTTCAACAAAGAAGAACTTTCTAGCCAATGACAATAATTATAGACTATGACAGTCAGTTCAACAACAAAAAACTTTCTAGCCAATGACAATAATTATAGACTATGACAGTCAGTTCAACAAGGAAGAACTTTCTAGGCAATGACAATAATTATAGACTTTGACAGTCAGTTAAACAAAGAAGAACTTTTTAGGCAATAACAATAATTATATACTATGACAGTCAGTTCAACAAAGAAAAACTTTCTTGGCAATGACAATGATTATAGACTATGACAGTCAGTTCAACAAAGAAGAACTTTCTAGTCAATGACAATGATTATAGACTATGACAGTCAGTTCAACAAAGAAGATCTTTCTAGCCAATGACAATAATTATAGACTATGACAGTCAGTTCAATTAAGAAGAACTTTCTAGCCAATGACAATGATTATAGACTATGACAGTCAGTTCAACAAAGAAGAACTTTCTAGCCAATGATAATAATTATAGACTATGACAGTCAGTTCAACAACGAAGAAGTTTATAGCCAATGACAATAATTATAGACCATGATAGTCAGTTCAACAAAGAAGAACTTTCTAGCCAATGACAATAATTATAGACTATGACAATCAGTTCAACAAAGAAGATCTTTCTAGCCAATGACAATAATTATAGACTATGACAGTCAGTTCAACAAAGACGAATTTTCTAGCCAATGACAATAATTATAGACTATGACAGTCAGTTCAACAAAGAAGAAGTTTCTAGCCAATGACAATAATTATAGACTATGACAGTCAGTTAAATAAAGAAGAACTTTCTAGTCAATGACAATGATTATAAACTATGACAGTCAGTTAAAAAAAGAAGAACTTTCTAGTCAATGACAATAATTATAGACTATGACAGTCAGTTCAACAAAGAAGAACTTTCTAGCCAAGGAAAATAATTATAGACTATGACAGTCAGTTAAAAAAAGAACAACTTTCTAGCCAATGACAATAATTATAGACTATGACAGTCAGTTAAACAAAGAAGAACATTCTAGCCCATGACAATAAATATAGACCATGACAGTCAGTTCAACAAAGAAGAACTTTCTAGCCAATGACAATAATTATATACCATGAAAGTCAGTTAAACAAAGAAGAAATTTCTAGCCAATGACAATAATTATAGACTGTAACAGTCAGTTCAACAAAGAAGAAGTTTCTAGTCAATGACAATGATTATAGACTATGACAGTCAGTTAAATAAAGAAGAACTTTCTAGTCAATGACAATGATTATAAACTATGACAGTCAGTTCAACAAAGAATAACTTTCTAGCCAATGACAATAATTATAGACTATGACAGTCAGTTAAAAAAAGAACAACTTTCTAGCCAATGACAATAATTATAGACTTTGACAGTCAGTTCAACAAAGAAGAACTTTCTAGCCCATGACAATAAATATAGACCATGACAGTCAGTTCAACAAAGAAGAACTTACTAGCCAATGACAATAATTATATACCATGACAGTCAGTTCAACAAAGATGAAGTTTCTAGCCAATGACAATAATTATAGACCATGATAGTCAGTTCAACAAGGAAGAACTTTCTAGCCAATGACAATAATTATAGACTATGACAATCAGTTCAACAAAGAAGAACTTTCTAGCCAATGACAATAATTATAGACTATGACAGTCAGTTAAAAAAAGAACAACTTTCTAGCCAATGACAATAATTATAGGCTATGACTGTCAGTTCAACAAAGAAGAACAGTCTAAGTCTAGTAAATGACAATAATTATAGACTATGACAGTCAGTTCAACAAAGAAGAACTTTCTAGCCAATAGCAATAATTATAGACTATGACAGTCAGTTCAACAAAGAAGAAGTTTCTAGTCAATGACAATAATTATAGACTATGACAGTCAGTTCAACAAAGAAGAACTTTCTAGCCAATGACAATAATTATAGACTATGACAGTCAGTTAAACAAAGAAGAACTTTCTAGCCAATGACAATAATTATAGACTATGGCAGTCAGTTCAACAAAGAAGAACTTTTTAGCCAAAGACAATAATAATAGACTATGACTGTCAGTTCAACAAAGAAAAAGTTTCTAGCCAATGACAATAATTATAGACTATGACAGTCAGTTCAACGACGAAGAACTTTCTAGCCAATGACAATAATTATAGACTATGACAGTCATTTCAACAAAGAAGAACTTTCTAGCCAATGACAATAATTATAGACTATGACAAACAGTTCAACAAAGAAGAACTTACCAGCCAATGACAATAATTATAGACAAAGACAGTCAGTTTAACAAAGAAGAACTTTCTAGCCACTGACAATATTTATAGACTCTGACAGTCAGTTCAACAAAGACGAACTTTTTAGCCAATGACAATAATTATAGATTATGACAGTCAGTTCAACAAAGAAGAACTCTCTAGCCAATGACAGTAATTATAGACTATGACAGTCAGTTCAACAACGAAGAACTTTCTAGCCAATGACAATAATTATAGACTATGACAGTCAGTTCAACAAAGAAGAACTTTCTAGTCAATGACAATGATTATAGACTATGACAGTCAGTTCAACAAAGAAGATCTTTCTAGCCAATGACAATAATTATAGACTATGACAGTCAGTTCAATTAAGAAGAACTTTCTAGCCAATGACAATGATTATAGACTATGACAGTCAGTTCAACAAAGAAGAACTTTCTAGCCAATGATAATAATTATAGACTATGACAGTCAGTTCAACAACGAAGAAGTTTATAGCCAATGACAATAATTATAGACCATGATAGTCAGTTCAACAAAGAAGAACTTTCTAGCCAATGACAATAATTATAGACTATGACAATCAGTTCAACAAAGAAGATCTTTCTAGCCAATGACAATAATTATAGACTATGACAGTCAGTTCAACAAAGACGAATTTTCTAGCCAATGACAATAATTATAGACTATGACAGTCAGTTCAACAAAGAAGAAGTTTCTAGCCAATGACAATAATTATAGACTATTACAGTCAGTTAAATAAAGAAGAACTTTCTAGTCAATGACAATGATTATAAACTATGACAGTCAGTTAAAAAAAGAAGAACTTTCTAGTCAATGACAATAATTATAGACTATGACAGTCGGTTCAACAAAGAAGAACTTTCTAGCCAAGGAAAATAATTATAGACTATGACAGTCAGTTAAAAAAAGAACAACTTTCTAGCCAATGACAATAATTATAGACTATGACAGTCAGTTAAACAAAGAAGAACATTCTAGCCCATGACAATAAATATAGACCATGACAGTCAGTTCAACAAAGAAGAACTTTCTAGCCAATGACAATAATTATATACCATGAAAGTCAGTTAAACAAAGAAGAAATTTCTAGCCAATGACAATAATTATAGACTGTAACAGTCAGTTCAACAAAGAAGAAGTTTCTAGTCAATGACAATGATTATAGACTATGACAGTCAGTTAAATAAAGAAGAACTTTCTAGTCAATGACAATGATTATAAACTATGACAGTCAGTTCAACAAAGAATAACTTTCTAGCCAATGACAATAATTATAGACTATGACAGTCAGTTAAAAAAAGAACAACTTTCTAGCCAATGACAATAATTATAGACTTTGACAGTCAGTTCAACAAAGAAGAACTTTCTAGCCCATGACAATAAATATAGACCATGACAGTCAGTTCAACAAAGAAGAACTTACTAGCCAATGACAATAATTATATACCATGACAGTCAGTTCAACAAAGATGAAGTTTCTAGCCAATGACAATAATTATAGACCATGATAGTCAGTTCAACAAGGAAGAACTTTCTAGCCAATGACAATAATTATAGACTATGACAATCAGTTCAACAAAGAAGAACTTTCTAGCCAATGACAATAATTATAGACTATGACAGTCAGTTAAAAAAAGAACAACTTTCTAGCCAATGACAATAATTATAGGCTATGACTGTCAGTTCAACAAAGAAGAACAGTCTAAGTCTAGTAAATGACAATAATTATAGACTATGACAGTCAGTTCAACAAAGAAGAACTTTCTAGCCAATAGCAATAATTATAGACTATGACAGTCAGTTCAACAAAGAAGAAGTTTCTAGTCAATGACAATAATTATAGACTATGACAGTCAGTTCAACAAAGAAGAACTTTCTAGCCAATGACAATAATTATAGACTATGACAGTCAGTTAAACAAAGAAGAACTTTCTAGCCAATGACAATAATTATAGACTATGGCAGTCAGTTCAACAAAGAAGAACTTTTTAGCCAAAGACAATAATAATAGACTATGACTGTCAGTTCAACAAAGAAAAAGTTTCTAGCCAATGACAATAATTATAGACTATGACAGTCAGTTCAACGACGAAGAACTTTCTAGCCAATGACAATAATTATAGACTATGACAGTCATTTCAACAAAGAAGAACTTTCTAGCCAATGACAATAATTATAGACTATGACAAACAGTTCAACAAAGAAGAACTTACCAGCCAATGACAATAATTATAGACAAAGACAGTCAGTTTAACAAAGAAGAACTTTCTAGCCACTGACAATATTTATAGACTCTGACAGTCAGTTCAACAAAGACGAACTTTTTAGCCAATGACAATAATTATAGATTATGACAGTCAGTTCAACAAAGAAGAACTCTCTAGCCAATGACAGTAATTATAGACTATGACAGTCAGTTCAACAACGAAGAACTTTCTAGCCAATGACAATAATTATAGACTATGACAGTCAGTTCAACAAAGAAGAACTTTCTAGCCAATGATAATAATTACAGACTATGACAGTCAGTTCAACAAAAAAGAAGATGTTTCTAGCCAATGACAATAATTATAGACTATGACAATCAGTTCAAAAAAGAAGAACTTTCTAGCCAATGACAATAATTATAAACTATGACAGTCAGTTCAACAAAGAAGAACTTTATAGCCAATGACAATAATTATAGACTATGACAGTTAGTTAAAAAAAGAAGAAGTTTCCAGCCAATGACAATAATTATAGACTATTACAGTCAGTTCAACAAAGAAGAACTTTCTAGCCAATGACAATATTTAATTATAGACTCTGACAGTCAGTTCAACAAAGAAGAACTTTCTAGCCAATGACAATAATTAATTATAGACTCTGACAGTCAAATCAACAAAGAAGAACTTTCTAGCCAATGACAATAATTAATTATAGACTCTGACAGTCAGTTCAACAAATAAGAACTTTCTAGTCAATGACAATAATTATAGACTATGACATTCAGTTCAACAAAGAAGAACTATCTAGCCAATGACAATGTTAATAGACTATGACAGTCAGTTCAAAAAAGAAGAAGTTTCTAGCCAATAACAATAATTATAGACTATGACAGTCAGTTCAACAAAGAAGAACTTTCTAGCCAATGAAAATAATTATAGACTATGACAGTCAGTTCAACAAAGAAGAAGTTTCTAGCCAATGACAATAATTAAAGACCATGATAATCACTTCAACAAAGAAGACCTTTCTAGCCAATGACAATAATTATAGACTATGACAATCAGTTCAACAAAGAATAACTTTCTAGCCAATGACAATAATTATAGACTATGACAATTAGTTCAACAAAGAAGATCTTTCTAGCCAATGACAATAATTATAGACTATGACAGTCAGTTCAACAAAGAAGAACTTTCTAACTAATGACAATAATTATAGACTATGACAGTCAGTTCAACAAAGAAGAAGTTTCTAGCCAATGACATAGACTATGACAGTCAGTTCAACAAAGAAGAACTTTCTAGCCAATGACAATGATTATAGACCATGATATTTAGTTCAACAAAGAAGAACTTTCTAGTCAATGACAATAATTATAGACTATGACAATCAGTTCAACAAAGAAGAACTTTCTAGCCAATGACAATAATTATAGACTATGACAGTCAGTTAAACAAAGAAGAACTTTCTAGCCCATGACAATAAATATAGACCATGACAGTCAGTTCAACAAAGAAGAACTTACTAGCCAATGACAATAATTATATACCATGACAGTCAGTTCAACAAAGAAGAACGTTTTAGCCAATGACAATAATAATAGACTATGACAGTCAGTTCAACAAAGAAGAACTTTCTAGCCAATGACAATAATTATAGACTATGACAGTCAGTTCAACAAAAAAAAACTTTCTAGCCAATGACAATAATTATAGACTATGACAGTCAGTTCAACAAGGAAGAACTTTCTAGGCAATGACAATACTTATAGACTTTGACAGTCAGTTAAACAAAGAAGAACTTTTTAGCCAATAACAATAATTATATACTATGACAGTCAGTTCAACAAAGAAGAACTTTCTTGGCAATGACAATGATTATAGACTATGACAGTCAGTTCAAAAAAGAAGAACTTTCTAGTCAATGACAATGATTATAGACTATGACAGTCAGTTCAACAAAGAAGATCTTTCTAGCCAATGACAATAATTATAGACTATGACAGTCAGTTCAATTAAGAAGAACTTTCTAGCCAATGACAATGATTATAGACTATGACAGTCAGTTCAACAAAGAAGAATTTTCTAGCCAATGATAATAATTATAGACTATGACAGTCAGTTCAACAACGAAGAAGTTTATAGCCAATGACAATAATTATAGACCATGATAGTCAGTTCAACAAAGAAGAACTTTCTAGCCAATGACAATAATTATAGACTATGACAATCAGTTCAACAAAGAAGATCTTTCTAGCCAATGACAATAATTATAGACTATGACAGTCAGTTCAACAAAGACGAATTTTCTAGCCAATGACAATAATTATAGACTATGACAGTCAGTTCAACAAAGAAGAAGTTTCTAGCAAATTACAATAATTATAGACTATGACAGTCAGTTAAATAAAGAAGAACTTTATAGTCAATGACAATGATTATAAACTATGACAGTCAGTTAAAAAAAGAAGAACTTTCTAGTCAATGACAATAATTATAGACTATGACAGTCAGTTCAACAAAGAAGAACTTTTTAGCCAAGGAAAATAATTATAGACTATGACAGTCAGTTAAAAAAAGAACAACTTTCTAGCCAATGACAATAATTATAGACTATGACAGTCAGTTAAACAAAGAAGAACATTCTAGCCCATGACAATAAATATAGACCATGACAGTCAGTTCAACAAAAAAGAACTTTCTAGCCAATGACAATACTTATATACCATGAAAGTCAGTTAAACAAAGAAGAAATGTCTAGCCAATGACAATAATTATAGACTGTAACAGTCAGTTCAACAAAGAAGAAGTTTCTAGTCAATGACAATGATTATAGACTATGACAGTCAGTTAAATAAAGAAGAACTTTCTAGTCAATGACAATGATTATAAACTATGACAGTCAGTTCAACAAAGAAGAACTTTCTAGCCAATGACAATAATTATAGACTATGACAGTCAGTTAAAAAAAGAACAACTTTCTAGCCAATGACAATAATTATAGACTATGACAGTCAGTTAAAAAAAGAACAACTTTCTAGCCAATGACAATAATTATAGACTTTGACAGTCAGTTCAACAAAGAAGAACTTTCTAGCCCATGACAATAAATATAGACCATGACAGTCAGTTCCACAAAGAAGAACTTACTAGCCAATGACAATAATTATATACCATGACAGTCAGTTCAACAAAGATGAAGTTTCTAGCCAATGACAATAATTATAGACCATGATAGTCAGTTCAACAAAGAAGAACTTTCTAGCCAATGACAATAATTATAGACTATGACAATCAGTTCAACAAAGAAGAAGTTTCTAGCCAATGACAATTATTATAGACTATGACAGTCAGTTAAAAAAAGAACAACTTTCTAGCCAATGACAATAATTATAGGCTATGACAGTCAGTTCAACAAAGAAGAACAGTCTAAGTCTAGTAAATGACAATAATTATAGACTATGACAGTCAGTTCAACAAAGAAGAAGTTTCTAGTCAATGACAATAATTATAGACTATGACAGTCAGTTCAACAAAGAAGAACTTTCTAGCCAATGACAATAATTATAGACTATGACAGTCAGTTAAACAAAGAAGAACTTTCTAGCCAATGACAATAATTATAGACTATGGCAGTCAGTTCAACAAAGAAGAACTTTTTAGCCAAAGACAATAATAATAGACTATGACTGTCAGTTCAACAAAGAAAAAGTTTCTAGCCAATGACAATAATTATAGACTATGACAGTCAGTTCAACGACGAAGAACTTTCTAGCCAATGACAATAATTATAGACTATGACAGTTATTTCAACAAAGAAGAACTTTCTAGCCAATGACAATAATTATAGACTATGACAAACAGTTCAACAAAGAAGAACTTACCAGCCAATGACAATAATTATAGACAAAGACAGTCAGTTCAACAAAGAAGAACTTTCTAGCCACTGACAATATTTATAGACTCTGACAGTCAGTTCAACAAAGACGAACTTTTTAGCCAATGACAATAATTATAGATTATGACAGTCAGTTCAACAAAGAAGAACTCTCTAGCCAATGACAGTAATTATAGACTATGACAGTCAGTTCAACAACGAAGAACTTTCTAGCCAATGACAATAATTATAGACTATGACAGTCAGTTCAACAAAGAAGAACTTTCTAGCCAATGATAATAATTACAGACTATGACAGTCAGTTCAACAAAAAAGAAGATGTTTCTAGCCAATGACAATAATTATAGACCATGATAGTCAGTTCAACAAAGAAGAACTTTCTAGCCAATGACAATAATTATAGACTATGACAATCAGTTCAAAAAAGAAGAACTTTCTAGCCATTGACAATAAATATAAACTATGACAGTCAGTTCAACAAAGAAGAACTTTCTAGCCAATGACAATAATTATAGACTATGACAGTTAGTTAAAAAAAGAAGAAGTTTCTAGCCAATGACAATAATTATAGACTATTACAGTCAGTTCAACAAAGAAGAACTTTCTAGCCAATGACAATATTTAATTATAGACTCTGACAGTCAGTTCAACAAAGAAGAACTTTCTAGCCAATGACAATAATTAATTATAGACTCTGACAGTCAAATCAACAAAGAAGAACTTTCTAGCCAATGACAATAATTAATTATAGACTCTGACAGTCAGTTCAACAAATAAGAACTTTCTAGTCAATGACAATAATTATAGACTATGACATTCAGTTCAACATAGAAGAACTATCTAGCCAATGACAATGTTAATAGACTATGACAGTCAGTTCAAAAAAGAAGAAGTTTCTAGCCAATAACAATAATTGTAGACTATGACAGTCAGTTCAACAAAGAAGAACTTTCTAGCCAATGATAATAATTATAGACTATGACAGTCAGTTCAACAAAGAAGAAGTTTCTAGCCAATGACAAAAATTATAGACCATGATAATCACTTCAACAAAGAAGACCTTTCTAGCCAATGACAATAATTATAGACTATGACAATCAGTTCAACAAAGAATAACTTTCTAGCCAATGACAATAATTATAGACTATGACAATCAGTTCAACAAAGAAGATCTTTCTAGCCAATGACAATAATTATAGACTATGACAGTCAGTTCAACAAAGAAGAACTTTCTAGCCAATGACAATAATTATAGACTATGACAGTCAGTTCAACAAAGAAGAAGTTTTTAGCCAATGACAATAATTATAGACTATGACAGTCAGTTCAACAAAGAAGAACTTTCTAGCCAATGACAATAATTATAGACTATGACAGTCAGTTCAACAAAGAAGAACTTTCTAGCCAATGACAATAATTAATTATAGACTCTGACAGTCAGTTCAACAAAGAAGAACTTTCTAGCCAATGACAATAATTAATTATAGACTCTGACAGTCAGTTCAACAAAGAAGAACTTTCTAGCTAATGAAAATAATTATAGACTTTGACAGTCAGTTCAACAAAGAAGAAGTTTCTAGCCAATGACAATAATTATAGACCATGATAGTCAGTTCAACAAAGAAGAACTTTCTAGCCAATGACAATAATTATAGACTATGACAGTCAGTTAAAAAAAGAAGAAGTTTCTAGCCAATGACAATAATTATAGACTATGACAGTCAGTTCAACAAAGAAGAACTTTCTAGCCAATTACAATAATTATAGACTATGACAGTCAGTTAAAAAAGAAGAAGTTTCTAGCCAATGACAATAATTATAGACTATTACAGTCAGTTCAACAAAGAAGAACTTTCTAGCCAATGACAATAATTAATTATAGACTCTGACAGTCAGTTCAACAAAGAAGAACTTTCTAGCCAATGACAATAATTAATTATAGACTCTGACAGTCAAATCAACAAAGAAGAACTTTCTAGCCAATGACAATAATTAATTATAGACTCTGACAGTCAGTTCAACAAATAAGAACTTTCTAGTCAATGACAATAATTATAGACTACGACAGTCAGTTCAACAAAGAAGAACTTTCTAGCTAATGACAATGTTAATAGACTATGACAGTCAGTTCAAAAAAGAAGAAGTTTCTAGCCAATGACAATAATTATTGACTATGACAGTCAGTTCAACAAAGAAGAACTTTCTAGCCAATGATAATAATTATAGACTATGACAGTCAGTTCAACAAAGAAGAAGTTTCTAGCCAATGACAATAATTATAGACCATGATAATCAGTTCAACAAAGAAGAACTTTCTAGCCAATGACAATAATTATAGACTATGACAATCAGTTTAACAAAGAAGATCTTTCTAGCCAATGACAATAATTATAGACTATGACAGTCAGTTCAACAAAGAAGAACTTTCTAGCCAATGACAATAATTATAGACTATGACAGTCAGTTCAACAAAGAAGAAGTTTCTAGCCAGTGACAATAAATATAGACTATGACAGTCAGTTCAACAAAGAAGAACTTTCTAGCCAATGACAATAATTAATTATAGACTCTGACAGTCAGTTCAACAAAGAAGAACTTTCTAGCCAATGACAATAATTAGATATAGACTCTGACAGTCAGTTCAACAAAGAAGAACTTTCTAGCCAATGACAATAATTAATTATAGACTCTGACAGTCAGTTCAACAAAGAAGAAGTTTCTAGCCAATGACAATAATTATAGACCATGATAATCAGTTCAACAAAGCAGAACTTTCTAGCCAATGACAATAATTATAGACTATGACAATCAGTTCAACAAAGAAGATCTTTCTAGCCAATGACAATAATTATAGACTATGACAGTCAGTTCAACAAAGAAGAACTTTCTAGCCAATGACAATAATTATAGACTATGACAGTCAGTTCAACAAAAAAGAACTTTCTAGCCAATGACAATAATTATAGGCTATGACAGTCAGTTCAACAAAAAAGAACTTTCTAGCCAATGACAATAATTATAGACTATGACAGTCAGATCAACAAAGAAGAACTTTCTAGCCAATGACAATAATTAATTATAGACTCTGACAGTCAGTTCAACAAAGAAGAACTTTCTAGCCAATGACAATAATTAATTATAGACTCTGACAGTCAGTTCAACAAAGAAGAACTTTCTAGCCAATGACAATAATTAATTATAGACTCTGACAGTCAGTTCAACAAAGAAGAACTTTCTAGCCAATGACAATAATTATAGACTATGACAAACAGTTCAACAAAGAAGAACTTACCAGCCAATGACAATAATTTTAGACAATGACAGTCAGTTCAACAAATAAGATCTTTCTAGCCAATTACAATAATTATAGACTATGACAGTCAGTTAAAAAAAGAAGAAGTTTCTAGCCAATGACAATAATTATAGACTATTACAGTCAGTTCAACAAAGAAGAACTTTCTAGCCAATGACAATAAATAATTATAGACTCTGACAGTCAGTTCAACAAAGAAGAACTTTCTAGCCAATGACAATAATTAATTATAGACTCTGACAGTCAGTTCAACAAATAAGAACTTTCTAGCCAATGACAATAATTAATTATAGACTCTGACAGTCAGTTCAACAAAGAAGAACTTTCTAGCCAATGACAATGTTTATAGACTATGACAGTCAGTTAAAAAAAGAAGAAGTTTCTAGCCAATGACAATAATTATAGACTTTGACAGTCAGTTCAACAAAGAAGAACTTTCTAGCCAATGATAAAAAATTATAGACTAAGATAATCAGTTCAACAAAGAAGAACTTTCTAGCCAATGACAATAATTATAGACTATAACAGTCAGTTCAACAAAGAAGAACTTTCTAGCCAATGACAATAATTATAGACTATGACAGTCCTTTAAAAAAAGAAGAAGTTTCTAGCCAATTACAATAATTATAGACTATGACAGTCAGTTCAACAAAGAAGAACTTTCTAGCCAATTACAATAATTATAGACTATGACATTCAGTTCAACAAAGAAGAACTTTCTAGCCAATGACAATAATTAATTATAGACTCTGACAGTCAGTTTAACAAAGAAGAACGTTCTAGCCAATGACAATAATTAATTATAGACTCTGACAGTCAGTTCAACAAATAAGAACTTTCTAGCCAATGACAATAATTAATTATAGACTCTGACAGTCAGTTCAACAAAGAAGAACTTTCTAGCCAATGACAATAATTAATTATAGACTCTGACAGTCAGTTCAACAAATAAGAACTTTCTAGTCAATGACAATAATTATAGACTATGACAGTCAGTTCAACAAAGAAGAAGTTTCTAGCCAATGACAATGTTTATAGACTATGACAGTCAGTTCAAAAAAGAAGAAGTTTCTAGCCAATGACAATAATTAATAGACTTTGACAGTCAGTTCAACAAAGAAGAACTTTCTAGCCAATGATAATAATTATAGACTATGACAGTCAGTTCAACAAAGAAGAACTTTCTAGCCAATGACAATTTTTATAGACTCTGACAGTCAGTTCAACAAAGAAGAACTTTCTAGCCAATGACAATAATTAATTATAGACTCTGACAGTCAGTTCAACAAAGAAGAAGTTTCTAGCCAATGACAATAATTATAGACCATGATAATCAGTTCAACAAAGCAGAACTTTCTAGCCAATGACAATAATTATAGACTATGACAATCAGTTCAACAAAGAAGATCTTTCTTGCTAATGACAATAATTATAGACTATGACAGTCAGTTCAACAAAGAAGAACTTTCTAGCCAATGACAATAATTATAGACTATGACAGTCAGTTCAACAAAAAAGAACTTTCTAGCCAATGACAATAATTATAGACTATGACAGTCAGTTCAACAAAGAAGAACTTTCTAGCCAATGACAATAATTATAGACTATGACAGTCAGATCAACAAAGAAGAACTTTCTAGCCAATGACAATAATTATATATAGACTCTGACAGTCAGTTCAACAAAGAAGAACTTTCTAGCCAATGACAATAATTAATTATAGACTCTGACAGTCAGTTCAACAAAGAAGAACTTTCTAGCCAATGACAATAATTAATTATAGACTCTGACAGTCAGTTCAACAAAGAAGAACTTTCTAGCCAATGACAATAATTATAGACTATGACAAACAGTTCAACAAAGAAGAACTTACCAGCCAATGACAATAATTTTAGACAATGACAGTCAGTTCAACAAATAAGATCTTTCTAGCCAATGACAATAATTAATTATAGACTCTGACAGTCAGTTCAACAAATAAGAACTTTCTAGCCAATGACAATAATTAATTATAGACTCTGACAGTAAGTTCAACAAAGAAGAACTTTCTAGCCAATGACAATGTTTATAGACTATGACAGTCAGTTAAAAAAAGAAGAAGTTTCTAGCCAATGACAATAATTATAGACTTTGACAGTCAGTTCAACAAAGAAGAACTTTCTAGCCAATGATAAAAAATTATAAACTAAGATAATCAGTTCAACAAAGAAGAACTTTCTAGCCAATGACAATAATTATAGACTATGACAGTCAGTTAAACAAAGAAGAAATGTCTAGCCAATGACAATAATTATAGACTGTAACAGTCAGTTCAACAAAGAAGAAGTTTCTAGTCAATGACAATGATTATAGACTATGACAGTCAGTTAAATAAAGAAGAACTTTCTAGTCAATGACAATGATTATAAACTATGACAGTCAGTTCAACAAAGAAGAACTTTCTAGCCAATGACAATAATTATAGACTATGACAGTCAGTTAAAAAAAGAACAACTTTCTAGCCAATGACAATAATTATAGACTATGACAGTCAGTTAAAAAAAGAACAACTTTCTAGCCAATGACAATAATTATAGACTTTGACAGTCAGTTCAACAAAGAAGAACTTTCTAGCCCATGACAATAAATATAGACCATGACAGTCAGTTCCACAAAGAAGAACTTACTAGCCAATGACAATAATTATATACCATGACAGTCAGTTCAACAAAGATGAAGTTTCTAGCCAATGACAATAATTATAGACCATGATAGTCAGTTCAACAAAGAAGAACTTTCTAGCCAATGACAATAATTATAGACTATGACAATCAGTTCAACAAAGAAGAACTTTCTAGCCAATGACAATTATTATAGACTATGACAGTCAGTTAAAAAAAGAACAACTTTCTAGCCAATGACAATAATTATAGGCTATGACAGTCAGTTCAACAAAAAAGAACAGTCTAAGTCTAGTAAATGACAATAATTATAGACTATGACAGTCAGTTCAACAAAGAAGAAGTTTCTAGTCAATGACAATAATTATAGACTATGACAGTCAGTTCAACAAAGAAGAACTTTCTAGCCAATGACAATAATTATAGACTATGACAGTCAGTTAAACAAAGAAGAACTTTCTAGCCAATGACAATAATTATAGACTATGGCAGTCAGTTCAACAAAGAAGAACTTTTTAGCCAAAGACAATAATAATAGACTATGACTGTCAGTTCAACAAAGAAAAAGTTTCTAGCCAATGACAATAATTATAGACTATGACAGTCAGTTCAACGACGAAGAACTTTCTAGCCAATGACAATAATTATAGACTATGACAGTTATTTCAACAAAGAAGAACTTTCTAGCCAATGACAATAATTATAGACTATGACAAACAGTTCAACAAAGAAGAACTTACCAGCCAATGACAATAATTATAGACAAAGACAGTCAGTTCAACAAAGAAGAACTTTCTAGCCACTGACAATATTTATAGACTCTGACAGTCAGTTCAACAAAGACGAACTTTTTAGCCAATGACAATAATTATAGATTATGACAGTCAGTTCAACAAAGAAGAACTCTCTAGCCAATGACAGTAATTATAGACTATGACAGTCAGTTCAACAACGAAGAACTTTCTAGCCAATGACAATAATTATAGACTATGACAGTCAGTTCAACAAAGAAGAACTTTCTAGCCATTGACAATAAATATAAACTATGACAGTCAGTTCAACAAAGAAGAACTTTCTAGCCAATGACAATAATTATAGACTATGACAGTTAGTTAAAAAAAGAAGAAGTTTCTAGCCAATGACAATAATTATAGACTATTACAGTCAGTTCAACAAAGAAGAACTTTCTAGCCAATGACAATATTTAATTATAGGCTCTGACAGTCAGTTCAACAAAGAAGAACTTTCTAGCCAATGACAATAATTAATTATAGACTCTGACAGTCAAATCAACAAAGAAGAACTTTCTAGCCAATGACAATAATTAATTATAGACTCTGACAGTCAGTTCAACAAATAAGAACTTTCTAGTCAATGACAATAATTATAGACTATGACATTCAGTTCAACATAGAAGAACTATCTAGCCAATGACAATGTTAATAGACTATGACAGTCAGTTCAAAAAAGAAGAAGTTTCTAGCCAATAACAATAATTGTAGACTATGACAGTCAGTTCAACAAAGAAGAACTTTCTAGCCAATGATAATAATTATAGACTATGACAGTCAGTTCAACAAAGAAGAAGTTTCTAGCCAATGACAAAAATTATAGACCATGATAATCACTTCAACAAAGAAGACCTTTCTAGCCAATGACAATAATTATAGACTATGACAATCAGTTCAACAAAGAATAACTTTCTAGCCAATGACAATAATTATAGACTATGACAATCAGTTCAACAAAGAAGATCTTTCTAGCCAATGACAATAATTATAGACTATGACAGTCAGTTCAACAAAGAAGAACTTTCTAGCCAATGACAATATTTATAGACTATGACAGTCAGTTCAACAAAGAAGAAGTTTCTAGCCAATGACAATAATTATAGACTATGACAGTCAGTTCAACAAAGAAGAACTTTCTAGCCAATGACAATAATTATAGACTATGACAGTCAGTTCAACAAAGAAGAACTTTCTAGCCAATGACAATAATTAATTATAGACTCTGACAGTCAGTTCAACAAAGAAGAACTTTCTAGCCAATGACAATAATTAATTATAGACTCTGACAGTCAGTTCAACAAAGAAGAACTTTCTAGCTAATGAAAATAATTATAGACTTTGACAGTCAGTTCAACAAAGAAGAAGTTTCTAGCCAATGACAATAATTATAGACCATGATAGTCAGTTCAACAAAGAAGAACTTTCTAGCCAATGACAATAATTATAGACTATGACAGTCAGTTAAAAAAAGAAGAAGTTTCTAGCCAATGACAATAATTATAGACTATGACAGTCAGTTCAACAAAGAAGAACTTTCTAGCCAATTACAATAATTATAGACTATGACAGTCAGTTAAAAAAGAAGAAGTTTCTAGCCAATGACAATAATTATAGACTATTACAGTCAGTTCAACAAAGAAGAACTTTCTAGCCAATGACAATAATTAATTATAGACTCTGACAGTCAGTTCAACAAAGAAGAACTTTCTAGCCGATGACAATAATTAATTATAGACTCTGACAGTCAAATCAACAAAGAAGAACTTTCTAGCCAATGACAATAATTAATTATAGACTCTGACAGTCAGTTCAACAAATAAGAACTTTCTAGCTAATGACAATGTTAATAGACTATGACAGTCAGTTCAAAAAAGAAGAAGTTTCTAGCCAATGACAATAATTATTGACTATGACAGTCAGTTCAACAAAGAAGAACTTTCTAGCCAATGATAATAATTATAGACTATGACAGTCAGTTCAACAAAGAAGAAGTTTCTAGCCAATGACAATAATTATAGACCATGATAATCAGTTCAACAAAGAAGAACTTTCTAGCCAATGACAATAATTATAGACTATGACAATCAGTTTAACAAAGAAGATCTTTCTAGCCAATGACAATAATTATAGACTATGACAGTCAGTTCAACAAAGAAGAACTTTCTAGCCAATGACAATAATTATAGACTATGACAGTCAGTTCAACAAAGAAGAAGTTTCTAGCCAGTGACAATAAATATAGACTATGACAGTCAGTTCAACAAAGAAGAACTTTCTAGCCAATGACAATAATTAATTATAGACTCTGACAGTCAGTTCAACAAAGAAGAACTTTCTAGCCAATGACAATAATTAGATATAGACTCTGACAGTCAGTTCAACAAAGAAGAACTTTCTAGCCAATGACAATAATTAATTATAGACTCTGACAGTCAGTTCAACAAAGAAGAAGTTTCTAGCCAATGACAATAATTATAGACCATGATAATCAGTTCAACAAAGCAGAACTTTCTAGCCAATGACAATAATTATAGACTATGACAATCAGTTCAACAAAGAAGATCTTTCTAGCCAATGACAATAATTATAGACTATGACAGTCAGTTCAACAAAGAAGAACTTTCTAGCCAATGACAATAATTATAGACTATGACAGTCAGTTCAACAAAAAAGAACTTTCTAGCCAATGACAATAATTATAGACTATGACAGTCAGTTCAAAAAAAAAGAACTTTCTAGCCAATGACAATAATTATAGACTATGACAGTCAGATCAACAAAGAAGAACTTTCTAGCCAATGACAATAATTAATTATAGACTCTGACAGTCAGTTCAACAAAGAAGAACTTTCTAGCCAATGACAATAATTAATTATAGACTCTGACAGTCAGTTCAACAAAGAAGAACTTTCTAGCCAATGACAATAATTAATTATAGACTCTGACAGTCAGTTCAACAAAGAAGAACTTTCTAGCCAATGACAATAATTATAGACTATGACAAACAGTTCAACAAAGAAGAACTTACCAGCCAATGACAATAATTTTAGACAATGACAGTCAGTTCAACAAATAAGATCTTTCTAGCCAATTACAATAATTATAGACTATGACAGTCAGTTAAAAAAAGAAGAAGTTTCTAGCCAATGTAAATAATTATAGACTATTACAGTCAGTTCAACAAAGAAGAACTTTCTAGCCAATGACAATAATTAATTATAGACTCTGACAGTCAGTTCAACAAAGAAGAACTTTCTAGCCAATGACAATAATTAATTATAGACTCTGACAGTCAGTTCAACAAATAAGAACTTTCTAGCCAATGACAATAATTAATTATAGACTCTGACAGTCAGTTCAACAAAGAAGAACTTTCTAGCCAATGACAATGTTTATAGACTATGACAGTCAGTTAAAAAAAGAAGAAGTTTCTAGCCAATGACAATAATTATAGACTTTGACAGTCAGTTCAACAAAGAAGAACTTTCTAGCCAATGATAAAAAATTATAGACTAAGATAATCAGTTCAACAAAGAAGAACTTTCTAGCCAATGACAATAATTATAGACTATAACAGTCAGTTCAACAAAGAAGAACTTTCTAGCCAATGACAATAATTATAGACTATGACAGTCCTTTAAAAAAAGAAGAAGTTTCTAGCCAATTACAATAATTATAGACTATGACAGTCAGTTCAACAAAGAAGAACTTTCTAGCCCATTACAATAATTATAGACTATGACATTCAGTTCAACAAAGAAGAACTTTCTAGCCAATGACAATAATTAATTATAGACTCTGACAGTCAGTTCAACAAAGAAGAACTTTCTAGCCAATGACAATATTTAATTATAGACTCTGACAGTCAGTTCAACAAATAAGAACTTTCTAGCCAATGACAATAATTAATTATAGACTCTGACAGTCAGTTCAACAAAGAAGAACTTTCTAGCCAATGACAATAATTAATTATAGACTCTGACAGTCAGTTCAACAAAGAAGAACTTTCTAGCTAATGACAATAATTATAGACTATGACAGTCAGTTCAACAAAGAAGAACTTTCTAGCCAATGACAATAATTAATTATAGACTCTGACAGTCAGTTCAACAAAGAAGAACTTTCTAGCCAATGACAATAATTAATTATAGACTCTGAAAGTCAGTTCAACAAAGAAGAACTTTCTAGCTAATAAAAATAATTATAGACTTTGACAGTCAGTTCAACAAAGAAGAAGTTTCTAGCCAATGACAATAATTATAGACCATGATAGTCAGTTCAACAAAGAAGAACTTTCTAGCCAATGACAATAATTATAGACTATGACAGTCAGTTAAAAAAAGAAGAAGTTTCTAGCCAATGACAATAATTATAGACTATGACAGTCAGTTCAACAAAGAAGAACTTTCTAGCCAATTACAATAATTATAGACTATGACAGTCAGTTAAAAAAGAAGAAGTTTCCAGCCAATGACAATAATTATAGACTATTACAGTCAGTTCAACAAAGAAGAACTTTCTAGCCAATGACAATAATTAATTATAGACTCTGACAGTCAGTTCAACAAAGAAGAACTTTCTAGCCAATGACAATAATTAATTATAGACTCTGACAGTCAAATCAACAAAGAAGAACTTTCTAGCCAATGACAATAATTAATTATAGACTCTGACAGTCAGTTCAACAAATAAGAACTTTCTAGTCAATGACAATAATTATAGACTATGACAGTCAGTTCAACAAAGAAGAACTTTCTAGCTAATGACAATGTTAATAGACTATGACAGTCAGTTCAAAAAAGAAGAAGTTTCTAGCCAATGACAATAATTATTGACTATGACAGTCAGTTCAACAAAGAAGAACTTTCTAGCCAATGATAATAATTATAGACTATGACAGTCAGTTCAACAAAGAAGAAGTTTCTAGCCAATGACAATAATTATAGACCATGATAATCAGTTCAACAAAGAAGAACTTTCTAGCCAATGACAATAATTATAGACTATGACAATCAGTTTAACAAAGAAGATCTTTCTAGCCAATGACAATAGTTATAGACTCTGACAGTCAGTTCAACAAAGAAGAACTTTCTAGCCAATGACAATAATTATAGACTATTTCAGTCAGTTCAACAAAGAAGAAGTTTCTAGCCAGTGACAATAAATATAGACTATGACAGTCAGTTCAACAAAGAAGAACTTTCTAGCCAATGACAATAATTAATTATAGACTCTGACAGTCAGTTCAACAAAGAAGAACTTTCTAGCCAATGACAATAATTAGATATAGACTCTGACAGTCAGTTCAACAAAGAAGAACTTTCTAGCCAATGACAATAATTAATTATAGACTCTGACAGTCAGTTCAACAAAGAAGAAGTTTCTAGCCAATGACAATAATTATAGACCATGATAATCAGTTCAACAAAGCAGAACTTTCTAGCCAATGACAATAATTATAGACTATGACAATCAGTTCAACAAAGAAGATCTTTCTAGCCAATGACAATAATTATAGACTATGACAGTCAGTTCAACAATAAAGAACTTTCTAGCCAATGACAATAATTATAGACTATGACAGTCAGTTCAACAAAAAAGAACTTTCTAGCCAATGACAATAATTATAGACTATGACAGTCAGTTCAACAAAAAAGAACTTTCTAGCCAATGACAATAATTATAGACTATGACAGTCAGATCAACAAAGAAGAACTTTCTAGCCAATGACAATAATTAATTATAGACTCTGACAGTCAGTTCAACAAAGAAGAACTTTCTAGCCAATGACAATAATTAATTATAGACTCTGACAGTCAGTTCAACAAAGAAGAACTTTCTAGCCAATGACAATAATTAATTATAGACTCTGACAGTCAGTTCAACAAAGAAGAACTTTCTAGCCAATGACAATAATTATAGACTATGACAAACAGTTCAACAAAGAAGAACTTACCAGCCAATGACAATAATTTTAGACAATGACAGTCAGTTCAACAAATAAGATCTTTCTAGCCAATTACAATAATTATAGACTATGACTGTCAGTTAAAAAAAGAAGAAGTTTCTAGCCAATGACAATAATTATAGACTATTACAGTCAGTTCAACAAAGAAGAACTTTCTAGCCAATGACAATAATTAATTATAGACTCTGACAGTCAGTTCAACAAAGAAGAACTTTCTAGCCAATGACAATAATTAATTATAGACTCTGACAGTCAGTTCAACAAATAAGAACTTTCTAGCCAATGACAATAATTAATTATAGACTCTGACAGTCAGTTCAACAAAGAAGAACTTTCTAGCCAATGACAATGTTTATAGACTATGACAGTCAGTTAAAAAAAGAAGAAGTTTCTAGCCAATGACAATAATTATAGACTTTGACAGTCAGTTCAACAAAGAAGAACTTTCTAGCCAATGATAAAAAATTATAGACTAAGATAATCAGTTCAAAAAAGAAGAACTTTCTAGCCAATGACAATAATTATAGACTATAACAGTCAGTTCAACAAAGAAGAACTTTCTAGCCAATGACAATAATTATAGACTATGACAGTCCTTTAAAAAAAGAAGAAGTTTCTAGCCAATTACAATAATTATAGACTATGACAGTCAGTTCAACAAAGAAGAACTTTCTAGCCAATTACAATAATTATAGACTATGACATTCAGTTCAACAAAGAAGAACTTTCTAGCCAATGACAATAATTAATTATAGACTCTGACAGTCAGTTCAACAAAGAAGAACTTTCTAGCCAATGACAATAATTAATTATAGACTCTGACAGTCAGTTCAACAAATAAGAACTTTCTAGCCAATGACAATAATTAATTATAGACTCTGACAGTCAGTTCAACAAAGAAGAACTTTCTAGCCAATGACAATAATTAATTATAGACTCTGACAGTCAGTTCAACAAATAAGAACTTTCTAGTCAATGACAATAATTATAGACTATGACAGTCAGTTCAACAAAGAAGAAGTTTCTAGCCAATGACAATGTTTATAGACTATGACAGTCAGTTCAAAAAAGAAGAAGTTTCTAGCCAATGACAATAATTATAGACTATGACAGTCAGTTCAACAAAGAAGAACTTTCTAGCCAATGATAATAATTATAGACTATGACAGTCAGTTCAACAAAGAAGAACTTTCTAGCCAATGACAATTTTTATAGACTCTGACAGTCAGTTCAACAAAGAAGAACTTTCTAGCCAATGACAATAATTAATTATAGACTCTGACAGTCAGTTCAACAAAGAAGAAGTTTCTAGCCAATGACAATAATTATAGACCATGATAATCAGTTCAACAAAGCAGAACTTTCTAGCCAATGACAATAATTATAGACTATGACAATCAGTTCAACAAAGAAGATCTTTCTTGCTAATGACAATAATTATAGACTATGACAGTCAGTTCAACAAAGAAGAACTTTCTAGCCAATGACAATAATTATAGACTATGACAGTCAGTTCAACAAAAAAGAACTTTCTAGCCAATGACAATAATTATAGACTATGACAGTCAGTTCAACAAAGAAGAACTTTCTAGCCAATGACAATAATTATAGACTATGACAGTCAGATCAACAAAGAAGAACTTTCTAGCCAATGACAATAATTATATATAGACTCTGACAGTCAGTTCAACAAAGAAGAACTTTCTAGCCAATGACAATAATTAATTATAGACTCTGACAGTCAGTTCAACAAAGAAGAACCTTCTAGCCAATGACAATAATTAATTATAGACTCTGACAGTCAGTTCAACAAAGAAGAACTTTCTAGCCAATGACAATAATTATAGACTATGACAAACAGTTCAACAAAGAAGAACTTACCAGCCAATGACAATAATTTTAGACAATGACAGTCAGTTCAACAAATAAGATCTTTCTAGCCAATGACAATAATTAATTATAGACTCTGACAGTCAGTTCAACAAATAAGAACTTTCTAGCCAATGACAATAATTAATTATAGACTCTGACAGTCAGTTCAACAAAGAAGAACTTTCTAGCCAATGACAATGTTTATAGACTATGACAGTCAGTTAAAAAAAGAAGAAGTTTCTAGCCAATGACAATAATTATAGACTTTGACAGTCAGTTCAACAAAGAAGAACTTTCTAGCCAATGATAAAAAATTATAAACTAAGATAATCAGTTCAACAAAGAAGAACTTTCTAGCCAATGACAATAATTATAGACTATGACAGTCAGTTCAACAAAGAAGAACTTTCTAGCCAATGACAATAATTATAGACTATGACAGTCAGTTAAAAAAAGAAGAAGTTTCTAGCCAATTACAATAATTATAGACTATGACAGTCAGTTCAACAAAGAAGAACTTTCTAGTCAATTACAATAATTATAGACTATGACATTCAGTTCAACAAAGAAGAACTTTCTAGCCAATGACAATAATTAATTATAGACTCTGACAGTCAGTTCAACAAAGAAGAACTTTCTAGCCAATGACAATAATTAATTATAGACTCTGACAGTCAGTTCAACAAAGAAGAACTTTCTAGCCAATGACAATAATTATTTATAGACTCTGACAGTCAGTTCAACAAAGAAGAACTTTCTAGCTAATGAAAATAATTATAGACTTTGACAGTCAGTTCAACAATGAAGAAGTTTCTAGCCAATGACAAAAATTATAGACCATGATAGTCAGTTCAACAAAGAAGAACTTTCTAGCCAATGACAATAATTATAGACTATGACAGTCAGTTAAAAAAAGAAGAAGTTTCTAGCCAATGACAATAATTATAGACTATGACAGTCAGTTCAACAAAGAAGAACTTTCTAGCCAATTACAATAATTATAGACTATGACAGTCAGTTCAACAAAGAAGAACTTTCTAGCCAATGACAATAATTAATTATAGACTCTGACAGTCAGTTCAACAAAGAAGAACTTTCTAGCTAATGAAAATAATTATAGACTTTGACAGTCAGTTCAACAAAGAAGAAGTTTCTAGCCAATGACAATAATTATAGACCATGATAGTCAGTTCAACAAAGAAGAACTTTCTAGCCAATGACAATAATTATAGACTATGACAGTCAGTTAAAAAAAAAGAAGTTTCTAGCCAATGACAATAATTATAGACTATGACAGTCAGTTCAACATAGAAGAACTTTCTAGCCAATTACAATAATTATAGACTATGACAGTCAGTTAAAAAAAGAAGAAGTTTCTAGCCAATGACAATAATTATAGACTATTACAGTCAGTTCAACAAAGAAGAACTTTCTAGCCAATGACAATAATTAATTATAGACTCTGACAGTCAGTTCAACAAAGAAGAACTTTCTAGCCAATGACAATAATTAATTATAGACTCTGACAGTCAAATCAACAAAGAAGAACTTTCTAGCCAATGACAATAATTAATTATAGACTCTGACAGTCAGTTCAACAAAGAAGAACTTTCTAGCCAATGACAATAATTAATTATAGACTCTGACAGTCAAATCAACAAAGAAGAACTTTCTAGCCAATGACAATAATTAATTATAGACTCTGACAGTCAGTTCAACAAATAAGAACTTTCTAGTCAATGACAATAATTATAGACTATGACAGTCAGTTCAACAAAGAAGAACTTTCTAGCTAATGACAATGTTAATAGACTATGACAGTCAGTTCAAAAAAGAAGAAGTTTCTAGCCAATGACAATAATTATAGACTATGACAGTCAGTTCAAAAAAGAAGAACTTTCTAGCCAATGATAATAATTATAGACTATGACAGTCAGTTCAACAAAGAAGAAGTTTCTAGCCAATGACACAAATTATAGACCATGATAATCAGTTCAACAAAGAAGAACTTTCTAGCCAATGACAATAATTATAGACTATGACAATCAGTTTAACAAAGAAGATCTTTCTAGCCAATGACAATAATTATAGACTATGACAGTCAGTTCAACAAAGAAGAACTTTCTAGCCAATGACAATAATTATAGACTATGACAGTCAGTTCAACAAAGAAGAAGTTTCTAGCCAGTGACAATGAATATAGACTATGACAGTCAGTTCAACAAAGAAGAACTTTCTAGCCAATGACAATAATTAATTATAGACTCTGACAGTCAGTTCAACAAAGAAGAACTTTCTAGCCAATGACAATAATTAGATATAGACTCTGACAGTCAGTTCAACAAAGAAGAACTTTCTAGCCAATGACATTAATTAATTATAGACTCTGACAGTCAGTTCAACAAAGAAGAAGTTTCTAGCCAATGAAAATAATTATAGACCATGATAATCAGTTCAACAAAGCAGAACTTTCTAGCCAATGACAATAATTATAGACTATGACAATCAGTTCAACAAAGAAGATCTTTCTAGCCAATGACAATAATTATAGACTATGACAGTCAGTTCAACAAAGAAGAACTTTCTAGCCAATGACAATAATTATAGACTATGACAGTCAGTTCAACAAAAAAGAACTTTCTAGCCAATGACAATAATTATAGACTATGACAGTCAGTTCAACAAAAAAGAACTTTCTAGCCATTGACAATAATTATAGACTATGACAGTCAGATCAACAAAGAAGAACTTTCTAGCCAATGACAATAATTAATTATAGACTCTGACAGTCAGTTCAACAAAGAAGAACTTTCTAGCCAATGACAATAATTAATTATAGACTCTGACAGTCAGTTCAACAAAGAAGAACTTTCTAGCCAATGACAATAATTAATTATAGACTCTGACAGTCAGTTCAACAAAGAAGAACTTTCTAGCCAATGACAATAATTATAGACTATGAATAACAGTTCAACAAAGAAGAACTTACCAGCCAATGACAATAATTTTAGACAATGACAGTCAGTTCAACAAATAAGATCTTTCTAGCCAATGACAATAATTAATTATAGACTCTGACAGTCAGTTCAACAAATAAGAACTTTCTAGCCAATGACAATAATTAATTATAGACTCTGACAGTCAGTTCAACAAAGAAGAACTTTCTAGCCAATGACAATGTTTATAGACTATGACAGTCAGTTAAAAAAAGAAGAAGTTTCTAGCCAATGACAATAATTATAGACTTTGACAGTCAGTTCAACAAAGAAGAACTTTCTAGCCAATGATAAAAAAATTATAGACTAAGATAATCAGTTCAACAAAGAAGAACTTTCTAGCCAATGACAATAATTATAGACTATGACAGTCAGTTCAACAAAGAAGAACTTTCTAGCCAATGACAATAATTATAGACTATGACAGTCCTTTAAAAAAAGAAGAAGTTTCTAGCCAATTACAATAATTATAGACTATGACAGTCAGTTCAACAAAGAAGAACTTTCTAGCCAATTACAATAATTATAGACTATGACATTCAGTTCAACAAAGAAGAACTTTCTAGCCAATGACAATAATTAATTATAGACTCTGACAGTCAGTTCAACAAAGAAGAACTTTCTAGCCAATGACAATAATTAATTATAGACTCTGACAGTCAGTTCAACAAATAAGAACTTTCTAGCCAATGACAATAATTAATTATAGACTCTGACAGTCAG
Organism: Anisus vortex; assembly: GCA_949126835.1. Classification (NCBI taxonomy): domain Eukaryota; kingdom Metazoa; phylum Mollusca; class Gastropoda; family Planorbidae; genus Anisus; species Anisus vortex. The sequence continues at coordinate 19,585,028 of OX421503.1, forward strand.
TTCAACAAAGAAGAACTTTCTAGCCAATGACAATAATTAATTATAGACTCTGACAGTCAGTTCAACAAATAAGAACTTTCTAGTCAATGACAATAATTATAGACTATGACAGTCAGTTCAACAAAGAAGAAGTTTCTAGCCAATGACAATGTTTATAGACTATGACAGTCAGTTCAAAAAAGAAGAAGTTTCTAGCCAATGACAATAATTAATAGACTTTGACAGTCAGTTCAACAAAGAAGAACTTTCTAGCCAATGATAATAATTATAGACTATGACAGTCAGTTCAACAAAGAAGAACTTTCTAGCCAATGACAATTTTTATAGACTCTGACAGTCAGTTCAACAAAGAAGAAGTTTCTAGCCAATGACAATAATTATAGACCATGATAATCAGTTCAACAAAGCAGAACTTTCTAGCCAATGACAATAATTATAGACTATGACAATCAGTTCAACAAAGAAGATCTTTCTAGCTAATGACAATAATTATAGACTATGACAGTCAGTTCAACAAAGAAGAACTTTCTAGCCAATGACAATAATTATAGACTATGACAGTCAGTTCAACAAAAAAGAACTTTCTAGCCAATGACAATAATTATAGACTATGACAGTCAGTTCAACAAAGAAGAATTTCTAGCCAATGACAATAATTATAGACTATGACAGTCAGATCAACAAAGAAGAACTTTCTAGCCAATGACAATAATTAATTATAGACTCTGACAGTCAGTTCAACAAAGAAGAACTTTCTAGCCAATGACAATAATTAATTATAGACTCTGACAGTCAGTTCAACAAAGAAGAACTTTCTAGCCAATGACAATAATTATAGACTATGACAAACAGTTCAACAAAGAAGAACTTACCAGCCAATGACAATAATTTTAGAAAATGACAGTCAGTTCAACAAATAAGATCTTTCTAGCCAATGACATTAATTAATTATAGACTCTGACAGTCAGTTCAACAAATAAGAACTTTCTAGCCAATGACAATAATTAATTATAGACTCTGACAGTCAGTTCAACAAAGAAGAACTTTCTAGCCAATGACAATGTTTATAGACTATGACAGTCAGTAAAAAAAAAGAAGACGTTTCTAGCCAATGACAATAATTAATAGACTTTGACAGTCAGTTCAACAAAGAAGAACTTTCTAGCCAATGATAATAATTATAGACTATGACAGTCAGTTAAACAAAGAAGAAGTTTCTAGCCAATGATAATAATTATAGACTATGACAGTCAGTTCAACAAAGAAGAACTTTCTAGCCAATGATAAAAAATTATATACTAAGATAATCAGTTCAACAAAGAAGAACTTTCTAGCCAATGACAATAATTATAGACTATGACAGTCAGTTCAGCAAAGAAGAACTTTCTAGCCAATGACAATAATTATAGACTATGACAGTCAGTTAAAAAAAGAAGAAGTTTCTAGCCAATTACAATAATTATAGACTATGACATTCAGTTCAACAAAGAAGAACTTTCTAGCCAATGACAATAATTAATTATAGACTCTGACAGTCAGTTCAACAAAGAAGAACTTTCTAGCCAATGACAATAATTAATTATAGACTCTGACAGTCAGTTCAACAAAAAAGAACTTTCTAGCCAATGACAATAATTAATTATAGACTCTGACAGTCAGTTCAACAAAGAAGAACTTTCTAGCCAATGACAATAATTAATTATAGACTCTGACAGTCAGTTCAACAAATAAGAACTTTCTAGTCAATGACAATAATTATAGACTATGACAGTCAGTTCAACAAAGAAGAAGTTTCTAGCCAATGACAATGTTTATAGACTATGACAGTCAGTTCAAAAAAGAAGAAGTTTCTAGCCAATGACAATAATTAATAGACTTTGACAGTCAGTTCAACAAAGAAGAACTTTCTAGCCAATGATAATAATTATAGACTATGACAGTCAGTTAAACAAAGAAGAAGTTTCTAGCCAATGATAATAATTATAGACTATGACAGTCAGTTCAACAAAGAAGAAGTTTCTAGCCAATGACAATAATTATAGACCATGATAATCAGTTCAACAAAGAAGAACTTTCTAGCCAATGACAATAATTAATTATAGACTCTGACAGTCAGTTCAACAAAGAAGAACTTTCTAGCCAATGACAATAATTATAGACTATGACAAACAGTTCAACAAAGAAGAACTTACCAGCCAATGACAATAATTTTAGACAATGACAGTCAGTTCAACAAATAAGATCTTTCTAGCCAATGACAATAATTAATTATAGACTCTGACAGTCAGTTCAACAAATAAGAACTTTCTAGCCAATGACAATAATTAATTATAGACTCTGACAGTCAGTTCAACAAAGAAGAACTTTCTAGCCAATGACAATGTTTATAGACTATGACAGTCAGTTAAAAAAAGAAGAAGTTTCTAGCCAATGACAATAATTATAGACTTTGACAGTCAGTTCAACAAAGAAGAACTTTCTAGCCAATGATAAAAAATTATAGACTAAGATAATCAGTTCAACAAAGAAGAACTTTCTAGCCAATGACAATAATTATAGACTATGACAGTCAGTTCAACAAAGAAGAACTTTCTAGCCAATGACAATAATTATAGACTATGACAGTCAGTTAAAAAAAGAAGAAGTTTCTAGCCAATTACAATAATTATAGACTATGACAGTCAGTTCAACAAAGAAGAACTTTCTAGCCAATTACAATAATTATAGACTATGACATTCAGTTCAACAAAGAAGAACTTTCGAGCCAATGACAATAATTAATTATAGACTCTGACAGTCAGTTCAACAAAGAAGAACTTTCTAGCCAATGACAATAATTAATTATAGACTCTGACAGTCAGTTCAACAAATAAGAACTTTCTAGCCAATGACAATAATTAATTATAGACTCTGACAGTCAGTTCAACAAAGAAAAACTTTCTAGCCAATGACAATAATTAATTATAGACTCTGACAGTCAGTTCAACAAATAAGAACTTTCTAGTCAATGACAATAATTATAGACTATGACAGTCAGTTCAACAAAGAAGAAGTTTCTAGCCAATGACAATGTTTATAGACTATGACAGTCAGTTCAAAAAAGAAGAAGTTTCTAGCCAATGACAATAATTAATAGACTTTGACAGTCAGTTCAACAAAGAAGAACTTTCTAGCCAATGATAATAATTATAGACTATGACAGTCAGTTAAACAAAGAAGAAGTTTCTAGCCAATGATAATAATTATAGACTATGACAGTCAGTTCAACAAAGAAGAAGTTTCTAGCCAATGACAATAATTATAGACCATGATAATCAGTTCAACAAAGAAGAACTTTCTAGCCAATGACAATAATTATAGACTATGACAATCAGTTCAACAAAGAAGATCTTTCTAGCCAATGACAATAATTATAGACTATGACAGTCAGTTCAACAAAGAAGAACTTTCTAGCCAATGACAATAATTATAGAGTTTGACAGTCAGTTCAACAAAGAAGAACTTTCTAGCCAATGACAATAATTAATTATAGACTCTGACAGTCAGTTCAACAATGAAAAATTTTCTAGCCAATGACAATAATTAATTATAGACTCTGACAGTCAGTTCAACAAAGAAGAACTTTCTAGCCAATGACAATAATTAATTATAGACTCTGACAGTCAGTTTAACAAAGAAGAACTTTCTAGCCAATGACAATGTTTATAGACTATGACAGTCAGTTCAAAAAAGAAGAAGTTTCTAGCCAATGACAATAATTATAGACTTTGACAGTCAGTTCAACAAAGAAGAACTTTCTAGCCAATGATAATAATTATAGACTATGACAATCAGTTCAACAAAGAAGAACTTTCTAGCCAATGACAATAATTATAGACTATGACAGTCAGTTCAACAAAGAAGAACTTTCTAGCCAATGACAATAATTATAGACTATGACAGTCAGTTAAAAAAAGAAGAAGTTTCTAGCCAATGACAATAATTATAGACTATGACAGTCAGTTCAACAAAGAAGAACTTTCTAGCCAATGACAATAATTATAGACTATGACAGTCAGTTCAACAAAGAAGAAGTTTCTAGCTAATGACAATAATTAATTATAGACTCTGACAGTCAGTTCAACAAAGAAGAACTTTCTAGCCAATGACAATAATTAATTATAGACTCTGACAGTCAGTTCAACAAATAAGAACTTTCTAGCCAATGACAATAATTAATTATAGACTCTGACAGTCAGTTCAACAAAGAAGAACTTTCTAGCCAATGACAATAACTAATTATAGACTCTGACAGTCAGTTCAACAAATAAGAACTTTCTAGTCAATGACAATAATTATAGACTATGACAGTTCAACAAAGAAGAAGTTTCTAGCCAATGACAATGTTTATAGACTATGACAGTCAGTTCAAAAAAGAAGAAGTTTCTAGCCAATGACAATAATTATAGACTATGACAGTCAGTTCAACAAAGAAGAACTTTCTAGCCAATGACAATAATTATAGACTCTGACAGTCAGTTCAACAAAGAAGAACTTTCTAGCCAATGACAATAATTAATTATAGACTCTGACAGTCAGTTCAACAAATAAGAACTTTCTAGCCAATGACAATAATTAATTATAGACTCTGACAGTCAGTTCAACAAAGAACAACTTTCTAGCCAATGACAATAATTAATTATAGACTCTGACAGTCAGTTCAACAAATAAGAACTTTCTAGCCAATGACAATAATTATAGACTATGACATTCAGTTCAACAAAGAAGAAGTTTCTAGCCAATGACAATGTTTATAGACTATGACAGTCAGTTCAAAAAAGATGAAGTTTTTAGCCAATGACAATAATTATAGACTGTGACAGTCAGTTCAACAAAGAAGAACTTTCTAGCCAATGATAATAATTATAGACTATGACAGTCAGTTAAACAAAGAAGAAGTTTCTAGCCAATGACAATAATTATAGACCATGATAATCAGTTCAACAAAGAAGAACTTTCTAGCCAATGACAATAATTATAGACTATGACAATCAGTTCAACAAAGAAGATCTTTCTAGCCAATGACAATAATTATAGACTATAACAGTCAGTTCAACAAAGAAGAACTTTCTAGCCAAGAAAAATAATTATAGACTATGACAGTCAGTTAAAAAAAGAACAACTGGCTAGCCAATGACAATAATTATAGACTATGACAGTCAGTTAAACAAAGAAGAACATTCTAGCCAATGACAATAATTATAGACTATGACAGTCAATTCAACCAAGAAGAACTTTCTAGCCAATGACAATAATTATAGACTATGACAGTCAGTTAAACAAAGAAGAACTTTCTAGCCAATGACAATAATTAATTATAGACTCTGACATTCAGTTCAACAAAGAACTTTCTAGCCAATGACAATAATTAATTATAGACTCTGACAGTCAGTTCAACAAAGAAGAAGTTTCTAGCCAATGACAATAACTATAGACCATGATAGTCAGTTCAACAAAGAAGAACTTTCTAGCCAATGACAATAATTATAGACTATGACAATCAGTTCAACAAAGAAAAACTTTCTAGCCAATGACAATAATTATAGACTATGACAGTCAGTTAAAAAAAGAACAACTTTCTAGCCAATGACAATAATTATAGACTATGACAGTCAGTTAAACAAAGAAGAACTTTCTAGCCCATGACAATAAATATAGAACATGATAGTCAGTTCAACAAAGAAGAACATTTTAGCCAATGACAATAATAATAGACTATGACAGTCAGTTAAACAAAGAAGAAATTTCTAGCCAATGACAATATCTATAGACTGTGACAGTCAGTTCAACAAAGAAGAACTTTTTAGTCAATGACAATGATTATAGACTATGACAGTCAGTTAAATAAAGAAGAACTTTCTAGTCAATGACAATAATTATAGACTCTGACAGTCAGTTCAACATAGAATAACTTTCTAGCCAATGAGAATAATTAAAGACTATGACAGTCAGTTCAACAAAGAAGAAGTTTCTAGCCAATGACAATAACTATAGACCATGATAGTCAGTTCATCAAAGAAGAACTTTCTAGCCAATGACAATAATTATAGACTATGACAATCAGTTCAACAAAGAAAAACTTTCTAGCCAATGACAATAATTATAGACTATGACAGTTAGTTAAAAAAAGAACAACTTTCTAGCCAATGACAATAATTATAGACTATGACAGTCAGTTAAACAAAGAAGAACCTTCTAGCCAATGACAATATATATAGAACATGATAGTCAGTTCAACAAAGAAGAACTTTTTAGCCAATGACAATAATAATAGACTATGACAGTCAGTAAAACAAAGAAGAAATTTCTAGCCAATGACAATATCTATAGACTGTGACAGTCAGTTCAACAAAGAAGAACTTTTTAGTCAATGACAATGATTATAGACTATGACAGTCAGGTAAATAAAGAATAACTTTCTAGTCAATTACAATAATTATAGACTATGACAGTCAGTTCAACAAAGAATAACTTTCTAGCCAATGAGAATAATTAAAGACTATGACAGTCAGTTAAAAAAAGAACAACTTTCTAGCCAATGACAATAATTATAGACTATGACAGTCAGTTCAACAAAGAAGAACTTTCTAGCCAATGACAATAATTATAGACTATGACAGTCAGTTCAACAAAGAAGAACTTTCTAGCCAATGACAATAATTATAGACTATGACAGTCAGTTAAACAAAGAAGAACTTTCTAGCCCATGACAATATATATAGAACATGATAGTCAGTTCAACAAAGAAGAACTTTCTAGCCAATGACAATAATTATATACCATGACAGTCAGTTCAACAAAGAAGAACTTTTTAGCCAATGACAATAATAATAGACTATGACAGTCAGTTAAACAAAGAAGAAATTTCTAGCCAATGACAATATCTATAGACTGTGACAGTCAGTTCAACAAAGAAGAACTTTTTAGTCAATGACAATGATTATAGACTATGACAGTCAGTTAAATAAAGAATAACTTTCTAGTCAATTACAATAATTATAGACTATGACAGTCAGTTCAACAAAGAATAACTTTCTAGCCAATGAGAATAATTAAAGACTATGACAGTCAGTTAAAAAAAGAACAACTTTCTAGCCAATGACAATAATTATAGACTATGACAGTCAGTTCAACAAAAAAGAACTTTCTAGCCAATGACAATAATTATAGACTATGACAGTCAGTTCAACAAAGAAGAACTTTCTAGCCAATGACAACAATTATAGACTATGACAGTCAGTTCAACAAAGAAGAACAGTCTAGTACAGGGGTCGGCAACCGTTTGAGACGAAAGAGCCAAAAGTTACAATTTACTAAATTTCCAAGTTTTTAAAGAGCCACTAACATTTTTGTTTCATTATTACGGTATTTGCAAACAAATGTTTCGAACAAAACATATTAAAATATTTAAGATATCTCTGCTAGAATAATCAAATTAGTATTCAAATAATGTAACTATAATTATTGAATAATAGATAGTTACAATAGTTGCATCAATGGGAGCATTGTCCTTGCATGCCTTTTGAAAGTTTGGTTAAATCTGCCTCATAACTTGCTGTTTTCAATTTCAAGCATGCCTCTAGATTTTTATTTGTTAGTTAGCTTCTTACTTTTTTTAAAAATTATATCCATGCAAGAGAGTGCTTTCTCGCACGAATATGTTGACCCGAAGATCGTCAGCACTCCAAATGCCAACTTTTTCACCTTACTGTAGCATTCTGGAAGACTATTCCGTGCGTCAAATATGAGTGCTAAAACTTGCGATATTTATTTTAGAGCTGTCCAGTTGTGCAGCGTGACGTGCATGCTTTTCTGGACCTCCAACTCTTCTAACTTGCTTTTGAGTTCTGTGAACGTGCCACTCCACAAGTGTTTGGTTTTCGAATTCAGAAATTGCATTTGAAGCGAACCAGCATAAATTCCAATTGCTCAATGTCGATCTCATTTGTATAATTTGTGTTTAGGATTTACTTTGAACGCTAGAGTACTTTCGTTTGTTTTTTAATTGCTCAAATCTCTCAGCATATCCATCCTTCAATTTGTTTATAGTCATGCTGAAGTAATTTGTGTCAATAGTTGCATTGGTTTCATCGCAATATTGCTACAGATTTCCGAAATGAAGCTATTTACCGCTCGCTCTCCATGTCTTCGACAAAAAGAAGTAATTTAATTTCAAAACAAGCCACTTCTTCAAGCAAGGCATAGGCTGGGTTTCCCTTTCCTTGCAGTTTTACATTGAGCTCATTTAGTTTCTTTGTGATATCCACCATGAATTTGAAATTTTAAAGCCATTTGTCTTCTTTCAATTCGGGATGGACAATGCCTTTATAATTGAAGAATGCTTTTGTTTCACTCAAGCAAGAAGCACACCGTTTCAATACGTTACCCCTGGAAAGCCATCACACTTTATTGTGCAGAAGTAGGTCAGAATACTGGCTTTCTTTTTCTTCAAGAAATTCCTTAAACTCGCGCTGGTAGTGCTTTTGCCAAAATGCTGTTAATGATCTAATTACCAAGTTCATAACATATATTATTTCTGCCCGAAATGTTTGGGCACAAAGCGCCTCTTGGTGAATTATGCAGTGAAACGTTAAAATTCCTGTCATACTTCTGGCTCCACCAGTTGCTATGGACAGATTTTATTTATCCCGATTTCATCGTCTTCCAGGCATTTTTGCACAGCATTTGCTATATCTTCTCCACAGTTTGTCATGAGAGCGGCAGCAATCCTAGCAGTTCTTCTTTTGGACCTTTGGACAAAATAATATACCTTAATATACTTTTACCTGACGACAAGGGTAACTTGTGCCGTGTATTTTATGTCGCAAGACTCATCCATAGCAAGTTGAATGTCTTACACTTGCACATGTGTTACATTTGAAGACAGTTTAGCAGTTCTATCGTGTACTGTTTTAGCAGATAATGGCAAATCTTCAATTTTCTTCGTGATTTCTGTTTTGTTTTTGAAGTTACGAAACAGTTCTTCAGCTCCACGTATGAAACTATTTTTGACATACACACCAACTGTGAATGGTTTCCCTATTTTTGCAATTTGTAGTGATATTGCAAAGCTTGACAGATTTACATTATTTGAAGATTGCGCCCAATTACTTAGCATAGAACTCGACTGTTGTTTTTCTTTTTGGAGCTCTTTAATAGCTTTTGTCCGTGCGTCATCGGTGGGATATTTAGCAGCGAATCGGATATGTTTTGAAGTGAAGTGTCTCTCCAATTTGACTTCTTATTGTGAGCAAGTTTTTCTTGACAAATGAGACAAGTCGGAAGGTCGTCTGTGTTGCATATGAACGCAAACGAGTCCGTCCAATCTTTAAACAACTAGAAATTGTTGTTTCTCGCAAGCAATTAAATTAACACAAATGCAAGCGTGCTCCGAGGAAGACTGAATGAAGACTGAACACTACCGTCCGATAGGTTGCTGGCTGGGTGGTAGTAGTGACTAGCGGCTGTCAGCTGTACGTCTACTCTCTACTCCACCTATTCTCATTGTTCTCTGTTGAGTGTTTTTATCCTGCAGTAAATATACTATATATTGCCGCCATCCGTCGTAATCTCACCAAGGAAGCGTGTGATAATCTTGTTATCTCTCTCCTCTTCTCCCACATGGACTATCGCAATTCGCTCTGAGCATGTCTCTCGGCCGCCTCCCTTCAAGGCCTACAACTGCGCAGCCCGACTAGTCCTCAAGAAGAAGAAGTCAAATAATATCACTCCTCTGCTCCGTTCTCTGCACTGGCTTCCCATCAACAACCGGATCTCGTATAACCTGGCTTCTCTCTGCTATAAGTGTCTAAATAACTCTGCCCCGGATTACCCTTGCTCCTGTCATGATCTCTACACCCAGTCCCGCCCACTCCGCTCAGCTTCTGATGCGCTTACTCTGCGGATCCCTCGTGTGAGGCTAGTTTCTGTTGGCGAACGTGCTTTCTCCTACGCGGGACCGTCCGCTTGGAATCAACTACCACTACAGCTTCGCCAGACTGAAGACTCACGTATTTCGTTAGCAATATTTGCTACATATTTTCATTTTCGTCTGTTGTTGTCGTTTCAGCGCATAGAACTATTATCGACGGGATATGCGCCATATAAGCATCATTATTATTATTATTTTTTGCAGTATAATATTTTTTTTTAGTTTTGAAAAAAAAACAATATAGTATTATTATTAATTGGGCATGGAACTGGAGAGCCGCATCTTGACATCGAAAGAGCCGCATGCGGCTCGCGAGCCGCAGGTTGTCGACCCCTGGTCTAGTAAATGACAATAATTATAGACTATAACAGTCAGTTCAACAAAGAAGAACTTTCTAGCCAATGACAATAATAATAGACTATGACTGTCAGTTTAACAAAGAAAAAGTTTCTAGCCAATGACAATAATTATAGACTATGACAGTCAGTTCAACGACAAAGAACTTTCTAGCCAATGACAATAATTATAGACTATGACAGTTAGTTCAACAAAGAAGAACTTTCTAGCCAATGACAATAATTATAGACTATGACAAACAGTTCAACAAAGAAGAACTTACCAGCCAATGACAATAATTATAGACAATGACAGTCAGTTCAACAAAGAAGAACTATCTAGCCAATGACAATATTTATAGACTCTGACAGTCAGTTCAACAAAGACGAACTTTTTAGCCAATGACAATAATTATAGACTACGACAGTCAGTTCAACAAAGAAGAACTTTCTAGCCAATGACAATAATTATAGATTATGACAGTCAGTTCAACAAAGAAGAACTCTCTAGCCAATGACAGTAATTATAGACTATGACAGTCAGTTAAACAACGAAGAACTTTCTAGCCAATGACAATAATTATAGACTATGACAGTCAGTTCAAAAAAGAAGAAGTTTCTAGCCAATGACAATAATTATAGACTATGACAGTCAGTTCAACAAAGAAGAACTTTCTAGCCAATGACAATTTTTATAGACTATGACAGTCAGTTCAACAAAGAAGAACTTTCTAGCCAATGACAATAATTATAGACTATGACAGTCAGTTTAACAAAGAAGAACTTTCTAGCCAATGACAATAATTATAGACTATGACAGTCAGTTCAAAAAAGAAGAAGTTTCTAGCCAATGACAATAATTATAGACTATGACAGTCAGTTCAACAAAGAAGAACTTTCTAGCCAATGACAATTTTTATAGACTATGACAGTCAGTTCAACAAAGAACTTTCTAGCCAATGACAATGTTTATAGACTATGTTTATTAACTATGTGGGGGTACGGTGGCCGTGCGGCTGCGCTTTCGACAAGCGTACGTAAGGTCCTGGTTCCAAACACGGTGACGGCTAGGGCTTTTTCACGGGATGGCAGGGTATGCCTGAGTCTATCCAGCTCTGATGGGTACCTGATTTTAGTTGGCCACACAATCCCCCAGTACGCCGTGGCCACATAAACTTGTGAACCCTGTTTTACCGGTCTTATGGACCAATTAGGTACGATGTGATAGTTTACTAGTATTAGCACATGTGTTCGCGTAGTTTTGCAAAAAAAAAACTATAAAAAAAACATAAAAAAAAAACTTTATTGGCCTTTTCCCATCTATATAAAAATATTTTTAAAACTATTTGTAGGCCTATATACAAAAAACTATAACTGTTTCCTACGTCTTCTCTTACTCCATCTTTTTTATGTCATTTTATCCAATGTAATAATATAATTTAGACAATTGACAAAAAATATTACTCTTTTTTCAATTTTTTTTTTACTTTTATGTAATATTTTGACGGACATAATTCTATGATAATAATATAAGGACAAAAATAGTATCTCCCTCACTCTCTGTATATCTATCATTTCTTTCTCCGTAATTATGGAGTATACATATATAAAAAGGACTACGCTCTCACTCATTCTTTTTATTTATATTTCTGTCATAATGCCCGTTATTTGGACTATCTTTCTTATTTTACTTTCTTGATCCTTTTGTTGCATGTATAAGACAATTTAAGGTGTCACTCTGTTCCACCTTTTTTTCTTTTTTTCACTTCATCTTTTTCTCCCTCTGGTCCTAATCTTAATTACATCTTGAAAATAAATGGACGAAAATATAACTCTCTATTTCCCTCCTGTTGTGTTTTGGGTCACTAACAGGATTAACACCACACGAAAAAAAGAAATATTTCTTGTATAATCAACTCTCATAAATATTAATCTGCGCTTTTCCATCGCCTGTACATATTTGCCTACAACTGTGGCCACTACTGAGTGAATGATTGAAGCGAGAAGCACACATCTACCTTTCATTATCTTTACTAATCATTTAGCTCTTGCATATGTAACATATTTTATGTATTTTTACATTGCGTATTCGTTGTCAGTATTCGTTTTATGCTTATATCCATATCAATATTCTCATATGATATTGCTATTATCATTGCTAATGCTATCATTTATCATTGATTATTATGCTAACATTTATATTAGTGTATATCATCTTGCGTGCTGGCGTTAGCATACACCCCCTCCCTTCCCTCGAACATGTGGCTAGTAAGCTTTCGTCCACGTTCTCATTATGCAATATCCACGTGGATAGCGACTTAATTAATACCCAACTTCTCTACACCCCCTTCTTACCCACCCCACCCCACAGTCTCTCCGTCCAGATGATAGGAATTTCACACGTAAATGTTGTTGTTTTTTTTCTGGTCAGGGAAAGGGATCCAGGGCATCTTTTGATTCATAATAAGCCGACGGACAAGAGAGAAACTCTGACCAACAACAGAGGACCTTATAAGTTCCCGACCTCCCGGCGCCCTCCCCACACCCTCCCCACTACCCCGCTACTTGGTACTTAACATCACATGGTAATCAAATGCTGAAGTGAAGAGACATCTTGACCAATCCCTACTTAGGTCTACTTAGAGTCTAAGCCTACTGCTAGATTTATACTCATATCATTGTATTGGATTATATATGTTCAGCTAATGATTTGTTTGCCCATGACATTAATACTTGAATACAGACTTTCATGTGAATAAAATCATCAGTGTGCTACACTTCGCCTCGCTTAATGATTGATATAGTACTTGTATGTGTGATGCCAGTGGCAATTCAACCTACGTATTTATGCGAGCCATAGAAACCTGCATATAAATTTTGTCTTAGAATCACATAGAAATCAACAGCACTACATGACAGACCACATGACACCTAGATAACCTGCCAAAATCACTCCTACCCATCACACTGTGTACCTGCTGAGTTATCCCTTAAGTCTGCACTGATAGCCTTTGTCAATTAAAAGGTTGTGATGCAGCAATTTAGACCAGCACGCCACACCTCCCACACCCTTTTTTTTCTCAATGATTAGGATAGGTATGGCAGCTAGCAGGTAATGTTATGTTTAAATAAAAGTGTGTTTAAATATCGCTATGATTAACTGTCTTCTATGATTTAAATGTATTGTGATTAAGTGTCCGCGAGTTTAAGTGTCATGCAATTAAGTGTCCCTGTGTTTAAGTGTCGTCTGGTTAATTGTCTGTGTTTAGGTCTCTCGTGTTTATCTGTTGCGTGTTTAAATGTCAGGGCGCTCCCACATGCAAAACATAACGCCGGGGTCAACTGCAGTGGATATGTTACTAATTGATGAATAGCCAATGCAAGGGTCCCAATAACTCAGATCAAATGACACACGGAATAACTCTTGATAGGCTTAATTTTAAGACAACCCCTTAGGGAGAGATGATTTATGCAAACTTTCAAATACAATACAGCATCACCAGTTTCCTGGTGCATGAAATCGGTATGACGGTCCTAACGGTAAAACTTAACATATTGTTGGCACCTGTTTTCCAATGGGTAGAATGGTCTGGAATCTGGAACCCATAGATCGATGCAATTTAAATGTTTTTCTACTTCCAGGCAGATTATGTTAATCACACCAAATGTTGATTGGAAGGATAGTTTTAATCGGATATTAGGAAATTGATATAGGGGTGGGGGGAGCGGGATGAATACAATAATATAATGTATACTGTTCTATTGGGTACAAAGACACAAATTAGTAAGCTAAAAATCCTAACTTATATATGTACACAAGCTACATTGCCCGGCGTTGCCCAAGTGAAAAAAAAACAGAACTGTATAAAGTGCAGATACAAATTTTATAAACTAGATTCAAAAGAAAGCTTTAAATCTAATATTTGAATTATTAATTTTTTTTACTAAAGACTTTTAGGAAAGTAATTTAAAATAAATATTGTAATCGGGTAATAAAAAAATAGGCAATTATTTTTATTTAACAAAAATCTAAATTGCCCGTACATGTTTTTAAAAGTTTGATAAAAACATTGTAGAAAGAAAATATATAGTCTAACTGGAGAATCGAACCCGGGTCGCCCGAAAAGAAGTCCGCTACGTTAACCACTAAGTTAGCGAATACACATGTTCGATGTGAAAAATTATTAGACAGTATATAGGCCTAAATATGTCAGTTAATTTTAAAACGGCACTGTAAATGAGAATTTTATTTTTAAATTTAAGAAAGGAGAAACAATTACAGAAAACTGGATATACTCAATGCTCAGTGGCGTACCAAGGGCTGGTGCCACCCGTGCGGTAAACTTTGGGTGTCACCCCCATCAAACCCCCCGCCCACGACTTTCAACATATTTTTCGTCTCCTTAAAACAAACAAGCCTACAGTTCAAATATGACATAAACAATAACACTGTTTATTTAATATTAGAAAGTAAAAGCAATAAACAACTGAAACAACCGTACGGTTAGCTATTTTTATATTAAAAGTACTATATTTAAATTTTTCCTTTCCTGCTATTTAAAACTGCAAACTTGTCAATCCCCTCATCAAAATATGTATCATTCACATTATCCCTTTCAATCGATAACATAGCCAGTTCAGAAAGTCTTGATTGTCCCATGGTGAAGCGTAAATATCTTTTTATAAGCTTTAGTTTTGAAAAGCTCCGTTCACATAAAGCCACACACACTCATACCGTTAGAAATAATTGAATGCCAATCGAGAGTGTTGGAAGAAATTCTATGAAGTCCCATTTAGCTATGAATTTCAAAATATCTAATACTGACCAGTCAATGGCTTTTTTTTAGGTCAATATCTGCTTCTTTTAGCTGTCGTCTTAGCCGTGGTATGTCTTTTAAGAGTTCATCTTCGGATAGCTCATCGTAGAAATAGGTTAATTTGGGAACGGACACCAATAACTCTTCTTCACTTGCTGACAGTAGTATCTTGTGCTGAACAGCCTCAAACATATCTGCAACTTCCTTAAACGCTGTTGGTCTGATCTGGAGTTTAGAATAAAAGCGATCTATACACTCTAGCATCTCCTTAATTACTTATCGCATAGAAAATCCGGCATATCTTATTTTTTTTCCTGCCATTCTCTTCTTGAATCTTAATCTTCTCTCTACCGAAATCCCATGTTGGTCTGATTTCATAAGTGCTTGTTCAATAGCATGATCCACTAATTGACTCCGCTATTTGTGCAAAAGCAATCTTAAGGCTTCTAACTTGGTCACCACTTTATCAAGAGTTAAGTCTTTAGTTTGCAGGTATTGCTGTGAAAGATTAACTTCTTCAAGTATATCAGCCCAAAGGTTAAGGTAGCAGATACAAGTAAAATCGCAGACAGCATGTTTAAGTCATTGGGCTGTACCTCTTGTGTCCAAACTTTCATGAGGATCACATAAAGCTGCAATCGCAGTAATACATTCATTAAATTTATCTCTCACTGGTTTAACTAACTAACTAGCTAGAACTTGCCTAGAACTCCTATTGGAAGCGAGAGCTGGAAGTATTATTCCCTTGTATCTCTGAACAAGAACTCAGCCGTGCGTTTGAGCACCTCTATCTCCGTAGAGATTAGTGGATAGTGGGTCACTCGTCCCATCTCCTCGATCGACGAGACGGTGGCACTCCCGCAGGATATGCTTCACAGTCTCCTCTTCCTCGCCACAGTGGCGACACCGCGAGTCGTAAATAGGCCGGAACATGGCGAAGTATGCCCCAATGTGGCAGTGGCCAGTGCGGAATTGAGATATAATACTCTGTTTCGACCTATTTAGGCACCACCATGGGTCGGCGCGGTTAGGGCTCTGTCTCCCACCTCCGGGTCAATGTACAGACCTTCGAAAAGGAGCATGGCGTGCTGCCGGGCTCCTCGGAGGTGGGTGTGCTCAGTCCACCTTTTTTGGCAAGGTGGTCTGCTCTCTCGTTGTCAGGTAGGCCTGTACGCCCTGGGACCCACTGCAGTAGCACGCGTTCTCCAAAGCGCTGGCTTAGCTCGTCTGAAGCCAGTAGAATTGTCTCTATATAAGGGGGGCAGTTGCTCAGATTCTCAATAACCCGGAGCACCGACAACGCATCAGTCAGGATGATGACGGTCGTAGAGCCGAGGGCGCCTTCGACGTGGCGAAGGCGGATCGACTCCAGAGTCCGACTGATGGCCTCGATCTCTGCGCCGTAGTTGCAGAGACCGTCACAAGCCCCCATAGTTCGTCTCTATTCGGGTTGCCGGGGTACTCTATGTAAACACCAAAGCCGGCGGTACCGGTGTCTGCATTAGCCGACCCGTCGGTGTAGACATGGACAGCCCCGGGCGGTAGGGCATTTAGCGTATACATGGCTACTTTTCTGAGTAGTTTTGGGTCGAACGTTTTGCTAACTGAGGTGCCCTTCAGCTTCGTCCGTATTTCAGGGAGCGTTGGCGTGTTTTCCGGAGAAAAACTCGAGTACCTTTGCATAGGCAGCCTTGTATCGGGTAGGTCGATTTCGGATGACAGCCTTGTTGCGTGGTGCATAAAGGACTGCATCTTTATTCTCTTCGTGGTTTAACAGCAGCATGATGAGCGCTCCAACGTATTGTAGATACACTTTTCAACGACACTCTTTTGACGTCATAATCGAGACGACTTTTATTTACTCCCATCCCATCGATGAGTGGAAGCAGTAAAGAAGGAAAACATTCTCTCAAGGGTACCAAAAAATGTTGTACATGAAGTAATTTCGGCAAAAGAGTGTTGACAACACAAGTTACGGGAAAAGCCCACACATCCTTTAAAAATAGCTTTCTTGTTGTTTCTTTTCAAAATGGCTTGAACACCTGCATGGATTCCAGACATTGTGGCAGCATTGTCGTAACCTTGAGCTCTGCCTACCATTATATCAAGTCCGTCACTTTTTAGATGTTAAGACTGTCAGAACTGAGGTCGTCAGCTTTTTCCCCCTTAGAGGAAAATAAAACAAAACTCTTCTCTCACTTCAACATTCGCACTATGGCTTTTCACATATCTGATCACTTCAGACATTTGGTCAGTGTGTGATATATCAGGTGTGCTGTCAAACATAATTCCAAAATACCTTGCGGTCTTCATATCCATAACAAAATTTTTCTTTGCATGGTTGGCCAGTACATTTATAAATTTATTTTGAATTTTTAATGAAAGATAAGATACAGATGCTTTCCCTGTACATGTACTTATCTTTAGTCTCATTAGGTGCTCTTTCAGCACTGGGTCAAATTTTAAAAGCGTTTAAACCATCTCAAGAAAGTTTCCTTTATTCAACGAGGATTCATCTTCGTTGTGGTCACGAAATATCACCCTTTGAGAGGGTGTCACCCGGTGCTGTCCGCACCCATGCACCCCTCGGTACGCCACTGTCAATGCTTACTTACTTACGTCTACTACCCCTCTCGGGGCAGAGGCCATTAACAAGAGCTCTCCAGCCATCCCGGTCCTGACCGAGTCTTCCCAACTGTCCCCTGTCCCCAAGAATGACCTGATCTCTTGACGTCACGGCGCCAGCAGTTAAGGGGTCGGCCCCTCTTCCTCTTTTTTTTTTTGGGGGGGGGGGGGGTTCCACGATAGGGACTGTCTGGTGATGTTGGAAGCTGATTTTCGGAGTTTGCGCCCCAACCATCTCCATCCTTTTTGCTTGATCTCCAGATCGGCTGCCAGTTGACCTGTGCGACTCCAGAGCTCATCGTTACTGATCATGTCCGGCCAGCGTATATGCAAGATTCCCCTGAGACATGAGTTTATGAAAGTCTGGATCTTCTTAGTGTTAGTAGCTGTGGTCCTCCACGTTTTAGCACCATAGAGAAAGACAGACTTTACGTTTGAGTTAAAAAAAATGTATCTTTGTGTAATAGGGAACTTTTTAATAGGCCTATAGCTTTAATGACTAGTTATAAGTCAATACACCAAAACAAATATAGCTGTTAACAATATTTCTTATTTCCATTGGTTCCAAAAGTTGCAACAGCCTGGATGGGGGAAGGGGGCAGTGGCGGATAAATTCCCTTTGTCTAAAATGTGTCTATAAAGAATGCGTCTCAAACTGCCTCGGGCAACAAAGTCCAGCATCAGGTCTGAGCGAATGGCTTAGTCACTAAGCCCGGCGCAACTGCTTCTACTAACAGAGGAAGGGGCGAACATTGGCGCCTCAAAACCAATAGGTTCGGGCCGATGGTACCCGTCAGTCTAAGAAGACACTCAAGCTGGGAGAGGGGACACTCCGATCACACAACCCCAATGGCTTGCGGACATAGAATAGGCTACAGGAGTAAACCTTAAATAAATCAGAAGCGTTGCCCCTAAGGCGCTAGGAACACCTACTATTGTTCTCTCGTTACAAAAGCTTCTGCAGTCGAATAGGCTCCCAGTGTAGTGCCTCGCATTCCTTTAGCATATACCGAAAATATTGAGAGGGGGTGGGGGTTGTGATGCATGGGCAACTCACAATATCTACATCAAAACCCAGGCATGCGCCCCGGGGAGGACACTCTGGTGCTGCTGCAAAGCGGCGAAATCAACACGGGAAGCAGTTACGAGTGATAAGTCCAAAGTGATTGGCGTAAGGTAGTACGATACGGGCTTCCTCTGTCGGTGGGAGCGGTCATCGAAACCCGTTGACCAGCTATCACCCGTCTCAACCTGGGCAGCCCACAGACCAGCGTCACTGTCTGCCTGCTCCAAAAGGCGCTTGCGGCTTAGGCTATCAGTTAAATGATATAAGCTACAATAGTTTTAGGTAGAAAGTCTAAGCCTAAGTTTCCATTTACCTATGGGTAAACATAAAGCTAGAACACTAATAATGCATTTGAATTATTACATTATCATGTATACAACTATTCTTTAAACCCCATCTTTTCCCTCTACATTGTGATTTAATACTATTTGGGTCTCTACCGTTAATTTTCTCCTTTTTAACTTAAACAACAAGTACAAGGCTATATTAAATTACTATCGACACTTGTTAAGTCAGTTTAAACCGGATAGGAAATCCAGACAGCTAGTATACTTCTAATGCCAATAGATGAGCTAGAAAATGTTCGCGCCAAACTATTAATAGCATTTCTCGGAAACAAACTTTACCCGCGTAAATGCTTGAACATTATTGGTAGCGGCACAAGTAAGCTGTGACGTATTCTAACTAGCCCCTCCCTTTTCTTGTCGGCAGTTTTACAAGCCCCGGCAAGTTTAGTTCAGCTTAAGACTCCGTTGTGTGAGGTTGTGTGTCACTGTTTTCTACACATTACAATTTATTTCTTCATTTTACTACATTACAAACTTGTTGCTTCGTTGATTTCAAATTAAAAACTTCATCATTATTACCATACGAACCTTGTGTTGCTTACTGATTTTACAAGTTGATTTGAATTAAAATTATTAAGCCATACTGGAGGAGTCGCGGATATTTTAACACTACTGTCGGAGACGTAGGGCCTGGAGACCTCATTGAATTATACCTTAGACACTAGACGACGCAGCTAAATCGTTGTTATAACGTTACAAAATAAATAAATAAGCTCTATTAGGGCACCATTAAAATATATAGAATAATTGCATTGAATAATATTGAGTTTAGTCAATGCTATATTTGGGTTTACAAAGGCTATAGCGTTGTTTTTCATACATAACAAACAAGAAGGAAATAGGTCTATTTTAAAAATAATCAACGCTAAATGTAAAAGTAGCCTACACTTGAGGTGACAGACTTCACTAGAATGCGTGAAGCGGCCTGTGGTTTGGACTCTGAGCTACACACTTTGAGACCATAAAAAAGATACCTAGTTTCATATCAGCCTTGGTCAGTAGCTCTAAGATAAATGTTTATTTCATATTTTGTATTATTACTATCACTTTGTTTCACGTTGGAATAATTTTAAACTTCCAAGTTTACATCTTTGTTTTTTTTTAGCTTAGCTATTAGATGTCCCACATATTATAATTTAAATAATTATTAACACGAACCAATACTATTTTAATAAACAACATTCAAGAACATTTACTATTTACAAATTAAAACAAAATAACATAACATCTTAGAACTTTTACTTTTAAAAGCAAAAACATTTAGTGTATAATTTTCTATTAGTTTAAAGCATATCAATTTATTCCTTCTTAGGAAAGCCCTGCAGTTTAACATGCTTATTTGTAAACATTGTAAGAAGACACATATACTGTCATACACACATTGTAAAGATAATCACCAGAGCAGCTGAAAGACTAATTCCACGTGGCAATACCAAGAAATACCATTCTGTACCCCAGAGCTAGGAGCAACAGTAAAAGATAGAGCCAAAGCCATAAACATTGCTGAAATAAACCCAACTAAAGTTACAAGTTACAATAAACTGACAGTCACAATAAGATATTAAATTAAGTAAAGTAAAGTACCCGTCGGACCGAGTTGATCCATAGGTCCAATGAAGCAGCGTTCACCAGTTTCTGTGGCCACGGCATACTGGGTGATTGTGTGGCCATCACTATGCACAGCAGCCTTTACTTTATCCCATCTAAGGTCAGGTACCCATCGGAGCTGGGTAGACTCAGGGACACCTTCAAGTCCCGGGAAAAAATCCTAGCCTGCACCACGATTCGAACCCGGGACCTTCTGTTCGCCAGTCGAACGCGCTGCCGCTCGGCTACCGTGCCCCATGATATTAAAAAAAGGCCAACAAAAAAACAACAAAGTCGTTCAAAACTTGTAAGCAGCTTGACCTCAGAAAGGATTGACGCAGGGCATGGACACTTCTACATCAGTTACCAGTCAATAATACAAAAAGAAACCCAATATCCTTGAACTATGGAACATGCTTAACAACAGAAAGCAAGAAAAATATCAGACATTTTTATCAAACACTTTGCAAGCACAAACATATCTATCTATCTATCTATCTAATAATATTAAACGAGAAAAAATGGGGGGGGGGGATATTTCTGGGTTTGTTTGTTTGTTTGTGTGTTTGTGTCAGCGTTCTCGAAAACGGACCCTACGATTTTCACGAAAACTGTCCTATTGATGTATTCTGGTGAGAAAATGCGTTTTAGATCAAACTCATTTCATTTGAACCTCTGCTTGACCCTCAATTTTCGGAAAAACCACTGACCATTTCTAAAAATAGCTTTTAAATTGGGCTAAAAAAACAACAACATGTCAATGGATTCCCCATATAGCGCGATCACGTTCAATACATCTCTTTTGACGTCATAATCGAGACGACTTTTATTTACTCTCAGCGCTTCGGTAATTCCCGTTTTAAAGCATTTAAATCGTTACCATTTTCCGATTCGCCGCGCAATTAAATGTAATCAGCGTGAAAATGTGTCATCAATTTAAAAAAAAAAAGGAAAGATATAGTTTGATAGTTTATATGTTTCAAAGAGTCCATGTTGATTAGGCTCTTACCAATACATTAAACAAATAGGGTACTATTTAAGCTGTGGAATACATTAAAATATATATCGTTAATTGCATAGTTGTGATGGAATGTATTTTATACAGTCTTTAAAGTTATAACATTTACAACTTTATGAGAAATAGCAGAAATACGCGATCAACAATTAAAGAATAAAAAAATGTGTAAATTACAGCAGCTAGAAAAGTAATTTATAGATAAGACAGAAATGAGATTGAATTATCAAAGAAAGTGTATGACAAAACAACTAGAGGAGGAAACTGCAAAAGAACGAGAAAGACGATTGGAAGAAAATAGAAAGCGAAGGACATAACAACTAGAGGAGGAAACTGCAGATGTAAGAGAAAAGACCATTAGACAATATGAGACGTCACAAGGCAGAGCAATTAAACAATGAAACACTAGATAAAATAAAAGAAAGGTTGCAACTCAAGCGACAGAAAGCCATTCAAGGACTATCGCTAGAGACCATTGATCAACGTGAACAACGATTGGAAGAGCATCGTCGCCGTAATGTAAGACAACAATTATTTATGAAGCAAAATTGCCAACCTACATTTGCGCAAACAATTCCGACGTTACCTACACAAGTTTGGGACCTTTCAACATAACATGTATTCACTGTCATGCTTTTCATTTTCCCGAAGAACGGGTGTCGAACAGAATCAACCGCGACTCTTATGGTGACTGCTATTTATCTGGTCAAGTAAACATAGAGCCATGAGTGTTTCCAATTGAGTTGGCCTGCCTCTTTTTTAAAACGTCATTTGCTCGCAGAAGAATTCCACAAGAGGATCAGGAACTTAAATTCATGTTTCGCACTGGCTTCGCTAAAGGTAGATGACGATCGGACAATCAATAGTCACGGAGTCTACAGCTTCATAGCAGCAGGACAAGGCTACTATAAGATGGATATTGCAAAACATCCAAGACAAAATGTAAAGGGTGAATTTGAAAGTCCACAATACGTACAGATGTACTTCTTAGATTCCGGTGACGCCGTCACCGAGCACTTAAATATCCACTCAATCATGAAATCATGATTATTAATTTTATTTTATAGAGTACATACTACTATTATAATGTATTTATGATATTGACGTACATCAAACTATATATTATGTATATGGATTAATTTGTATTCACTTTATATTCACATTTCCCATATTGTTGAAGCCTGTCTGAACAATTGATATGTAAATATGCAGCTACTTAATCGTGGCTGCTTTATTTAAATTTGACTTACATTTTATTATAATTAATGTATTTAAAATGTGTCTAAGCTTCACATTACAATGCATATTTATTTGTGAACAATCCCCTTGATACACTAACCTACATTATATGATATAGTCGTTCAATATACTGGCTAGGCCTACATTGATGACCGTTCTAAAGTCATTGAAAAGTATGACATGCAATCTTGATTAGTCGTAAGGAATCTCATTGGAGATGGATTTTTGTTCAATTAATAACAGCTTATAAACCGGCATTTATTAAATGATATCACTAAATAATAATTGTTCTTTTGAAAGCCTTTTAAGCAGATTAAAATATATTGTAGCAAAATATATTGTATTGGAAAAGAAGACATGACTACAAAATACATTTTTAGGCCTATACCTGATTAAATATGCCCCCCTGTAAATAGTAAATTATATACATGTATTTTATTTTTACAATTTCTCTATTGTTTTAAAGATCTTTGATGTTAAAGAAATTAAATGCATCATAGCCTACATTCTAACAATATTAGTATTAGTATGATAATGCATGACATTTCTATTATTAATTTCAGACTTTACAGACCGATCTCAGATCAGTCACCCCGATATTCTCATTAAAGAAGGCAATTGGATACAACTTGTAAAAATCATTGAAAAAAAAAAGAAGAGAAAAACCTATCTGCCAATATTCGACACACCTTCCTGACCTTATACAGCAAGAATTAATTAAGCCTGAAGGGTAGGGGAGCCAGTAGAGAGCTCGTTTTTTATTTGTGCACGCATCATGACCATTTTTGGTATATAGATAGTATAAGCAGGTCCGAGTAAGCATAGCTTAAAAAAATCATTTCTGATGGGTGTGATGGAAATGGCGGCCATTTCGGATTTTTTTGGTTAACGATTTACCACGCAATAAAAAATGTATCAACTTGATTTTTTATTAAGATAATGTATTGCAATTTGGCGGAAATATTTATAAGCTTTATCTTCATAAAATTTGTGGATGAAATTTGGTTAAATTAATAAATAAAATTTATAGGAATTTTTAGTAGGACATATGAAAAAAATAAATTTATTGCAATTTTTTTCAATTAAAATTATATTTAAGGAAAACTATAATTCTTATCAAAAATTCATCCGATAACTCTGATTATTAGCATGTAATAATTGCATGTAAAAAATTTCATAAAGATTGGTTCATAAATATGGAAGTTAATAAAAAAAAAAAAGAAAACAAAGTAGTATTTTGAAAAAAACCCCGGAAAAACTGAAAATTTTAGGTAAAAAAATAATTTGGGAGTAAAATTGATCAATGTGTAAGAGGTTTTTATATATCAAGCAGATCTTTTCATGTGTTTCATATTAAATTAGGAAAATATGTTCCTAACAATAACATCTCAGTGCTGACAAATAAATTATACAGTTACATGCATTTAACAGTTTTAGGGACAGTGTAACAGTGAGTTTGTAAGGGACGGAGTAATTATAAACTAGACACACACTTAGTGAGACATATTGGACTGTATTATTGTAATGAGTTGACCACATATAGTGACCTAATAGCTCTGTTGTCTATGTGACTGGCTGGATATAGTGAGTTGTGTTCATGAATGTCTTGTTTAAACGTGTGAATATTGAGTGACTGGCTATAATAATGGGCTTTAAAAGGATTGTAGAATGATAATTGAAGTTAGCTTTAACACCAATCTAAAGACTTGAAGTTATACTTTTACAATGCACGACACCTTTTCTCAGCCTGCAGAGTTATCCTAAGATCAATACATTACTGGCATTGCACATATACCTGCACTGTCGCTCAGTAACACAAATACCAGACATTATGCCTGGTCATCCATACACCGGGCTTGACAAGACGTGTTGTTGCGCACATGTATTCTTTCTCACAGAGTCTTGGTAGCTCTAACATATGCAATGATTCGTAGACGCGCCTGCCCGTGCGTTTGCCCACCGGTGTACTCATAATGGGGTTTATAAACATCACCAGATTTGAGATCCATTGGTACAGAATTTAGCTCTGACACAATATATCGCCTTTTTACGTTTAAACTACCGTAAACAAATTTAAAGTTAGACTCCATAATTATGCAAGCCAATAACTAATCAACGTCAGGAATTTAGATTAAAGGCGTAAAAAAAAAAATTGGTGCAACGTTCAATAAGCTTATATTTTTTATGTATATTAGGATTCTAAATATTGACCGAAATTATGGCTAACATTTGCGATCTCTCGGAGGGTTGTCCACCTAAAGATTCGTTTATCGTTGATTAAACCATGGACAATAAAATAAAAAGTATTATAATCGGATATTTGTATTTTTTTATATTATTCGTGGTTCTACAAAATATATCTTAAACTTTATGGGTCCATGACACAAAAACATAGGTAAGCACTGGCTTCAAATTCAAATAACAATGTAAAGGACATTCATTTCAAACGTTGTGTTTTTTATGGCATGTTAAACAATTGAATATTTTGCAATAAAAAACCTACAAAACCCACAAGGAATAATATTACATTGTTGACATAACGGATGTCTACCGTAGTTAAAACATTGACCATCGAAGCGGAAAAAAAATCGTGATGAAAACCGCATGCATTGTTCATCAAATATGTAAGGAAAAACTCAATGGCAGTTATTTCGCCTGCTTCAAAGATCAATTATCCTAGTAAAAAATAGTTAACCACTGTTTGTTCTACATGTTAAGTGCCATTTAATAGGTTTATGTTCATTAGTTATGTAGATACTTTCAAGTTGATGGAATAGTTGTAACTGAGCGCTTTGACAAGGTTGTTTGATTCGCTATGTAAACCATTGATTTTTACGTTAAAAAACTCTTTAAAGGCATAAATACAAATTGACAATAACGGCCTTTGTCAATAGCGTTTGTGGTATTAATGTTTTATATCCCCGTCCATTTTGAATTCTGCCATTGACTTCAACCGATGATATTTAATAACGGAAATATGTCAAAAACTAAAAAACAAAAAAAAAAAACAAAAAAAAACACATCAATAACTGTTGCTAGGTTAACAGAAATTGTGTGTGCGCAAATCGTGTATAAAATAGGCTCTATGTCTGCATAGTCACACAACTGGAGTCTGCACCCTGAATAGTGATTTGAGTTCACTCTTTCTTTGTAACTGGAAGGATGATCTCACTAGTCTACACGACGTTGGCTTCAGTTTTTCTTGTTCACCTTCATACTTGTTCAGGTACAGTAAATGCATTTAATCTTATTTGTTTTATCTTAACTTATCTTTATATATTACAGACGCTCCTTCTATAAAGAAGATTATTGCGTCCTACGCTCATCCGTGGTCCGATTCTAGTCTTGCATCGTTATTAATGTTTTAAATGATGTTAAGTTGCTGGTTTTCCTGGTTTGTTCAGGCAACACATTTCATGCCCGAATGCCATTCGTTAAGAAAGAGTACTTATATGCATTTGTTCTCGCATAAGGGATAAGGAAAGTGTTTTGCCCTTATGCATATCTGAGCATTGCACCAGGCTGTTATTGTGTTGTATTTCTATTACGTTCTAAATTAGAGTTTAATGCCTTATGTGTTATTACTACTTCACTATTTGCCCTTCTGTCCTCTAGTGTTTCTAGGTTTTATGATTTGACTAATGGCGTTACTCTTGTTAATTGGGAATATTCGCTGGTTATGAACCTTGCCGCTATATTTTGAATTTGTTCAATTTTTTATTATCTCTAACAATATGAAAGAAAACAACTTACAAAGCATAGGCAATGTAATAAAATTTAGCATGTAATGTTATTTCATTAATTAAAAAATTATTCATTAAACATTTTAACATTGTTAACACTTTTTATACACCCTACTGTTTTACTATTATCGATTAATACTACATTGTTTGCTTTGGTCCTATATTCGTAAGGTGTTTAGATCAATAAGTCGCTCTAGGCCTATTGTCTACATCCTTTTTAGCTCAGATAACGTACTTTAACAGCTTCATTGTGAAAATAGCCTTATTAAAAAATAATACAAAGAAGAAATTACTAAGAATGTTCTAGATGAAAATACTTTTATCTAATTTTTTGTTCTTGTCAATTAGTATACCGGTTAGGGGTTTGCTGCTAAAGCCATCCATACAATTGTATAGCTTAAATTAATTTCAATAAAATCCTCTTATGAAAATGAATGTTTACTCTTAAATTAAACCATTGATAGGAGTAGAAGGCAAAATGTTCTAGATAAAACGAACACTTGTTATATATAAGATAATAAAACAGCTCGTAAGTCAATTAATTAATTGAGTAAATTAACACTGAAGCTGTCATAACGACTGATTATCAGTCGATAGGCCGTTACACGTTTATAAAAACAGCACTGTAAATGTGAATTTTATTTTTTTCTTTAAGAAAGGAGAAACAATTACAGAAAATTGGATATACTCAATGCTTACTTACTTACGTCTACTACCCCTCTCAGGGCAGAATCCATTAACAAGGGCTCTCCAGCCATCCCGGTCTTGAGCGCGTCTTTCCAACTGTCCCCAAGAATGACTTGATCTCTTGACGTCAGCATCCAGGTCACGGCGCCAGCAGTTTCAGGGTCGGTCCCTCTTCCTCTTTTTTGGGGGTTCCACGATAGGGACTGTCTGGCGATGTTGGAAGCTGGTTTTCGGAGTGTGCGCCCCGACCATCTCCATCCTTTTTGCATGATCTCCAGATCAGCTGCCTGTTGACCTGTGCGACTTCAGAGCTCATCCTTACTGATAATGTCCGGCCAGTGCATATGTAAAGTTAATTTCTCGTAGACGTTTAAAATTACACAAAATTCCAACAGCTATGTCCATTTTGTTTTTCTGAATTTATTATTTTTTTCGCCATCGTATCTGATGGTGGTGATTGTTATCAGTCTAAATCTTTTTGATTACATATCACACACTCAAATTTACTCATGCAAAACACACAGAATGTCACGAGCAAAATTTTTTTTTCCAAAGAAACGCCTACGCCTTGTCAAATAGATTATTAACTTTCATCTTCACATCAGTTCTCTTTATTTTTACTTAATTGTTTTTCACTGTTGTTTTGTAACAAATCCATTATATAAAAGTGTATCTGGAATAATTCTGTTATAATGAGGGAATTGACGATCTATCTACTAGGGATAAACTAATAACATGTGAGCTAACAAGAAAATCTACAGGAATATATTTCATTAATGGTTTAAGAAAATAACAGTGGCTTATCACCCCTCTTCCCTAGCGGGCTTACCGCCCATTGAAAAACTTGGTATGTTGTTATACTTATATTTCAGATACTTATTTTTATGTTATACAGGACATAACTCCAAGTGCTCTTGGTTTTAAATAAAAGTTTTAGCGAGTATATCTCCTGATAATAGTGTGGGCGGAGGGGGGGGGGGTCATAATCCAGACTACGCATGTCGTCGGCATTTTAAATGTATTAGGGAAAAGCCTGGGCAAATATTAGCGGGCCCTGGACTGCCCAGGCGACAAGAACCGCCTCTCTACCATGCTGGCAGGGTCCAAAGGGTTGGGTAACCGTCACAGTTTGAGGCCAGATGGTTGCAGGAGTTTGTCGGAAAGCAGAGTATACCACTGTCCATCCGCCTACGGGGCACCACTGTCAGGGTTTACCTTCTTAGCCTTAGTCCCTCCCAAGACACACACAAGGCAATGCGACTATTAACCTATAGCAAGGGGTTTGGTTTGTGGGTAGCAGGGCGTGTCCGTACTCCGTCGGGCCATGCCTGCCTCACATCTAGAGGCCAAACCTCCTCTGAGATCCTTGCAGTTCAGCCTGGAGCCTCGCAGCTCCAGTGCACATCTGCCACCACGAGGAGGTACTGCATATGACTTGTTGTTGAGAGAATATATACTAACAGTAGAGACTTACTAATTGCACTCCTTTTACAGTTACACTGCTAGCCATCGGTGACCGCTAACATAGTGCTGTCAAACTAGACGCATCACACAGCCATTAAACATATATACTACACATGTACACTCCATGTAACACATGCAAACACCAGGCTACACATGTACACTCTAAGCTACACATACATATTCAAGCTACACATGACTTGAACACTCCAGGCTACACATGGAACTCCATGATACGCATGTAAATATTAGGATACATCATACACATGTACAATACAGGCTGATATCTACCTTTCCAGCCGACACATACGTAATCCTAGCTACAAATGCACAATTTAGGCAACCTAAAAGTACTACATGCTACACTTACACACTTAAAGCAACCTATAGGCTACGTTCTCCAATATACACATACACACTTTTGGCAACCTATGCGTACTCCTGCCTGCTCATACACACTTTAGGCAACCTATGCGTACTCCTGGCTAAATATAAACACTTCAGGCAACCTATGCCTATTCCTGGATACACATGCATTCTTTAGGCAATGTATGCGTACTTCTGGCTACACATGCGCACTTTAGGCAAGCTATGTGTAATCCTGGCTACATATGCACATTTCAGGCAACATATGCGTAATCCTGGCTACACATGCATTCTTTAGGCAATATATGCGTACTCATGGCTAAACTTTTACACTTCAGGCATCCTATGCGTAATCGTGGATAAACATAAAGACTTCAAGCAACCTATGAGTAATCCTGGCTACACATAAACACTTCAGGCAACCTATGCGTAATACTGGATACACAAACACAATTCAGGCTACACATGCAAACTGCAGGCTACACATGCCAACTGCAGGATTAAAATGCACACATCAGGCTACAAATGCACAAATTTAACTACAAATGCACACATTAGGCTACAAATGCACAAATTAGGCTACAAATGCACACATTAGGCTACAAATACACACATCAGGCTACAAATGAACACAAAAGGCTACAAATGCACACATCAGTCTACAAATGCTCACATCAGGCTACAAATGCACATATCAGGCTACAAATGCACACATCAGGCTAAAAATGCACACGTCAGGCTATGAATGCACAGAAAAGGCTGCAAATGCACACATTAGGCTACAAATGCACATATAAGGCTACAAATAAACCCCTCAGGTTACACGTACACATTTCAGGCTACAAATGCAATCATTAGGCTACAAATGCACACATCATGCTACAAGTGCACACTCCTTGCTACTAGTGCACACATCAGTCTACACATGCACACTCCAAAAACTACACATGCACACTCCATACCACACATGCACACTGCAGTTATACATGCACACTCCAGACTACATTTTCATCTTAGCGCATAATTCTTTTTTTCTAGCTTTGCGCCGAAAAATTATAAAAAGTTGCACAGGCATTTTTAAAGTGAAACCAAAATTTTTTTTATACTTTCCTTTCAAGAAATGAATATTGTCATAAAAGTAGTATTATTAAGTTGTTTTAACTGAAAATTTTGATAGGATGTATTGTTAGGTGCCACAAGTCTGCTGTCCAAATTTCAGCTCGATCGGACCACGGGAAGTGGTCGAAAAATCGAAGCCAATTTTTTCCCCCACGACGATTGCAATCAGACAGACAGAAAATGCAATTTAAAATAAAGGAAGTAAAAAAACAAGAAAACCATAAAAACTAAGTTTTTATTATACTCCCTTTATTTGCAAACTAAGTTTACCGTTATATAATTAAATAATTGATTGACTACTGCAAATGAAACGTACAGAAAAATATCTGTGTCGCAAATCTAAAAAATATCTCCTTACTCCGTATGAATTGTTCTAAAAATAATCTTAGCGCATAATTTTTTTTCTTGCTTTGCGCCGAAAAACTATAAAAAGTTGCACAGGCATTTTTAAAGTGAAACCAACATTTTTCTTATACTTCCCTTTTAAGAAATGAATATTGTCATAAATTTGATATGTACCGGTAAACATCAAGAGCTGTTGCTAAGTTAACAGGAAGTCTGTATTTTAAAACAAAACATAACCAATCATTCTATAAAGATTCCTGCAAAGTAACTGAGCATAACTTGAATGGAACTGTTTTGATCTATTAAGGGGAAAATGGAAATAATAAGATAAGATAAGATAAGATTGCTTTATTGATCCAAATGAGTGGAAAATCGACTTGATTACATAAATTCCGTCTTTCAGCATACCTAAAACAATATTAAAGAACCATTTGTACTCAAACACAATAGACATTCACGCACACTATCATACCATTTATCATACAAGAAAAAAGTAGGCCTATTATTTAGGAGTCAGCTATTGAGCCATCATATTTCCTGGCTGAACGATGATTCTTTTGAAAGAGTCTCACTGACAGTGACCGGACTCAAGACTCACCTGTTTATTATTGACTCCTAGCCCACTTACATTTTTAAACATTTGTCTGTTATTGTTATCATCGTTAATTGTAATTGTAATTGTAATTGTAAATGTAATTGTTAAGCGCCGCATAGAACTGATTGCGGGATATGCGCTATATAAGCTTCATTATTATTATTATTATTATTATTATTATTATTCTGTCTGTGTAGTACGAGAGGCTTTGTTTATTAGGCGGTCTATCCGATGTTTGTTCAATGTGGTGGTATTACCATACCAGCAGGTGATTGCAAAGGTTATGATGCTACCAACAGTCGCCGAGTAAAATTGATTCATAATGGTTTTCTCTATGTGAAATATTTTTAGTTTATTAAGACAGAAAAGTCGTTGGTGCATTTTCTTACAAAGTATTTTGCAGTGGTCAGACCAAGTCAGTTTGTCAGTAATTGTGACAGTAATGTTTAAAACAGCGTTAATCTTACTGATACTAAATCAGCTTCATCCTTTTTCAGGTTTAGTAAATTAAATAAAATAAATTTAATCTTTTTTTTTAATGTTCTAATATTAATGAACTATTTAGCGCAAATCATTATCATAGTATTATAATTTTATCGTAAATATAACATTAATTCTAAAAAGTAAAATAAGCAAATGAGATTCATCTTCTTTTAAAATAATATCATGAACTAATCATATCATATCATATCATATCAACATATATAATTACCGTGAATTTGTTTATATGTTTATATATATGTATTTATTTATTGATATATATACTAGTGGTTATGCCCGTAAAAATGACGGAGAAACGAATGACTACAATGTGTTTTGTTAAAAGAATAATTAAGAATACACTGGCGGGCGAACGCATGGGGCACAGCCACTGCAGCGGGTCCGAGGTCCATTACACTGACGAGAGGCCAATGGTGAAAAAGCAATGGACGCTGCAATCCCGTCTCGAGAACCACCCGGTGCCTGAATGAATGTACCTATAGTAGGCATATAGGATTTGTGCTACTGGTGACAGTGCAGGTATACTAGCGAGCCACCACAATAAAAATACTTAGGGGAACCGCATTGAATCGATTTGCTGCGGAAACTTTCCCTGTTACACGGCACGAAACGCCTTCAGTGTGTCGTGGGGTGGCTGGAGCCCGGACATAGATTGTTGAAAGTTGATCCCGGCAAATTAAACATTGCCCGGCAATATAAACATTGGCCGTTACAAAATTTATAAGTCGTATACGACACAATTTCAAACTTTAGAAAATTGGTCCTGTCAATTTAAACATTGTTCGGCAATATAAACATTGCCCGCTACAAAACTTATAAGGCGAAAACGACACGAATTAAAACTTTAAAAAGTTGGATCCGGCTATTTCAACATTGCCCGGCAATATAAACATTGCCCGCCACACAAGTTTTAAGTCGTATACGACACGAATGGTAAAAGTCTGCAAAACAACAATAAATAAATAAATACAGACCATAAAAAAATCACCCAAAAATAAATAACATACTACTTTATTTATGTTGAAAAAAAACACTATATTGTGTCAAGCATTGTCAATACAAAGCCCATCCGGAGAATCGGGCACATACTGGCTAGTAGATATACACATCTCAAAAGGTGTATGTGGATATGTGTGTGTGTACGTGGATATATGTGTACAAACCGCATAATCTTTTTTAATACTGGACAGAATGAGATGAAATTTGCTACAAATATTCTTTGTCTTAATGCGGCCAATACTGTCAAGGTTTTACATTTTTTGAAATGACCACAGTTGTCAGTTTGGTCAAAATTAGGGATTAAAAGGACAACTTTTGATTTATGTTAAAATTGCCAGTATCAAATTTATATAATTTGTCTTCACAAAATGAAAAACAAAATGGCGTTGATATTATTTTCAGGATGACGTCATCAAAGTTTACGCATGGATTTTTTTATCAAGAAGGGACCATTTTTATTCATGTTTAAATTGACGTCATCAAACTATGCGCATACATTTTTTCTCAATGAAGGGAACACATTTCAATCATGTTTAAATTGCTTACGTGTCGTAAACAACTTCAGTTATTTTTGTAGCGTGAAATGTTTAAGAAGGGAACACAATATTGATTCAATTTGCGTCGTAATTACATTACGAGAAAATACTTTATCACCGCTTAAGACTATTGTTCAAGACTGCATGGGTAGCTACAGTGTATTTTAAAATTATTTTAGCCAGTTCAGACTGGGGACCTTTAGGCTTATGCCTTTTTAACGGGCAATAATTCAATTTCATTCGTGTCAAATCATCTCTGAAGAGAAAAATGTTTCAATTTCAATTGTGTCAAATTATCTCTGAAGAGGGCAATGTTTCAATTGTCGGTTTGCGAATGAACTTTGTGAGTAAAGGGAACGAAATTAATTTCAATCACTGTTAAGCTTATAAATATAAATGTAGATAAAAAATGCATTAAACAACTCCTAACCAACTTAAAAATAAACAAAGCTTCTGGTCCAGATGAAATACCAGCAAGACTGCTTAAAGAATTAACTAATTTCCAATCTTTAAAATAATTTTTCATGCCTCTCTAAACCAGGGCAAAGTGCCCAAAGATTGGAAATTAGCCAATGTGACCCTCTTTTCAAAAAAGGAGATAAATCTGACCCCGGAAATTATAGACCCGTTTCTCTAACAAGAATAACATGTAAAACACTTGAACATATAATATATAGTAGTATAGTAAATCATCTAGACAAACCTAATGCACTGCGCCCACACCAACATGGCTTCAGGAAAAATAGATCATGTGAGACTCAATTAATAGGCTTAATAGATGACTTGTTTAAGGGATTAGATAATATCAACCAAATTGATGCTATATTACTAGATTTTTCAAAAGCTTTCGATAAAAATCATCCGTCTAGTCTCCTAAAAAAAATTAAATATTTTGGCATCTCTGGTCCCTTACATCAGTGGATCCAGGACTTTCTTATAGGCCGAGAACAAACAGTGATAATAAATGGCTCTATGTCATCACCAATAACTGTAAACTCGGGAGTTCCACAAGGAACTGTTCTAGGAGTCCTACTATTTCTAATTTACATTAATGATCTGCCAAATTGCATCAACACAGGAAAAAAAGTAAGATTATTTGCCGATGATTGCATACTTTATAGAATAATAAAGACAGGGACAGATACTGAACTTCTACAAACAGACCTAGATGAGCTACGAAAATTAGAATCAAACTGGAGTATGTCTTTTCACCCAGAAAAATGCCAACTAATAAGGGTATCCAAGAAAAAGAAACAAATAAAAACAAACTACTTTATTCATGGTAAAGAACTAACTCAAACTAACAATGCTAAGTATCTAGGAGTAATAATAAATAATAAGTTATCTTGGAACCCTCATATTGATGAAGTAATTAAAAAACAAAAACAAAACAAACATTAGGATTCATTAAAAGGAACTTTTACAAATGTAATAATAATATAAAACTAAAATGCTATCTCACATTAGTTCGGCCTATACTAGAATATGCAGCATCTGTATGGGACCCATCAACTAAAGAAAACATTAAAAAATTAGAACAAATTCAAAAAATAGCTACCAGGTTCATAACTAGTGAATATTCCCAATTAACAAGAGTAACACCATTAGTCGAATCACTAAACCTACAAACACTAGAGGACAGAAGGGCAAAGAGTAAAGTAGTAATAATACATAAGGCATTAAACTCTAATTTAGAAATACAACACAATAACAATATGTTGCAAAGTTCAGATAAACATAAAGACAAAAACAGATTCCTTGTCCCTTTTGCGAGAACAAATGCATATAAGTACTCTTTCTTCCCGAGTGGCATATAATGGGTTGCCTGAACAAACCAGGAAAACCAGTAACTTAACATCATTTAAAACATTGATAAAAATGCAAGACTAGACTCGGACCACGGATAAGCGTAGGACGCAATAATCTTCTTTATAGAAGGAGCGTCTGTAATGTATGAGATAAGATAAGACCTATAGGCTAACCTTTGTAGCGGGCAATGTTTAAATTATACGGTGGGCGTTAACTTTTTGAATGACTGGGGAATAATTAATTCACGTTTAAATTAGCCTACCTGAAAATATCTTTCACCGCTTAAGACTATTGCGCTGATTATAACTGCATGGATAGTTAGAATGTATTTGAAAATAAATTTTAGCCTTTTCGGGGAATGGGGCACATATCTGCTAGTATATATATAAATCTCAAAAGGTGTATGTGAATGTGTGGGTATGCGGGTATCTATCTATCTATCTATATATATATATATATATATATATATATATATATATGTACATACCGCATAATCTTTTTTAATACTGGACAGAATGAGATGAAATTCAATACAAATATTATTTGTCTTAATGCGGTCAGTACCGTCAAGGTTTAAAAAAAATGACCGCAGTGGTCAGTTTGGTGAAATTAACTTTGTTTATGAATGAGTAGAACAAAATATATTCACGTTAGGCCTTAAATTGTGTCATGATTTGTTGCGGGCAATTTTTAAATTGTTATAATGGGTAATAATTTTAATGGGTATTTTATTTTGTAAAGGGCAAATAAAAAAATCCTTCACGTTTAAATTCGTGTCGTATATGCCATGTAAAATTTGTAGTTGTTGCGGGAGATCTCATTATAACTGCTATAGTAGTTAGAGTTTATGTAAACATAACTTTGAGCCGGTTCGGAAGACCGGGCACATACCTGCTAGTCTTAAATAAATGTCAAAATTAGACTACACTTAATGTTTAAAAGTTCGCTCCACTTAGCGTCAAAACCAAGCTATGCCACTAAAATTGATGGGTAGATATGTATGAATAATTATTGTTCAATTATAATATCAAATATTACGTTTTATTGTTGGAGGCAGTCCTTGCATTTGTGTTGTTTTCCGTTTCTTCTTTGATTCACGCAAGAGCTTCATATCTTCGTGGGCTCTCACACTGACTTATCTAATCTTATAAAATGTATATGTTACAGATGCGTATTCCAAAAAGAAGATCTTTGCGTCCTACGCTTATCAGCAGTCTGGGTCTAATCTTGCATTTTTATTAGTGTTTTGAATTATAAGTTAATGGTTTTCTTGGTTTGTTCAGTCAACCTATTCAATGACCATATGCCACTCGGGAAAAAAACTTTTGCATTTCTTCTCGCATGAGGGATAAGGTGTTTTCTTTATTTTATGTTTGTCGAAGCATTGTAGCATATTGTTATTGTATTGTATGTATATATCACAATTTAGTGCTTTTTTATTATTACTATTTTACTCTTCGCACTTAATTCCTTATTGTTTCTAGATTTATTGATATTGTCAGTTTTGAGTATTCGCCAATAATGAACATTGCAGCTCTTTTCTGAATTTGTTCTGTCTTTGGCTATGTCTCGGTTATGCACGTGTTAGGACATGGGATGAAGAAAGAGAAGAGAAAACAAATAAAGAAAAAAGAAAAAAAAAATAGATAAAGAGATAGACAATAAGAGAGAACTAAGAAAAACAAGATAGAAATGAGACAGGAGTCTAGGTCTGTGCAACCTCGGAAAGCAGACCCCAAGGTGATCATTTACCCTCTAAGACTTAAAATATCTACAAAAAGCAATCGTTAAATAATGATTACAACTAATTGTATACACCGCAAGTAACTACGATAGAAAGAAAACAAAGATCAGTCAACAAATGCTAGTGGGACACTAGAACACTTTTACATTTATTACCATTTAGAGTGTAAGGCATGCTTAAGCCTATATCAGAATATTAATGCAATTTCCCAACATGTCATGACCGAAACAGTCTATAGACTACTATATGGCCTATTGTCTATAATGATTAATCTAATAAATAGCTGAAAAATATATTAAAATTGATCATTAGCATTTTCATCTTATATTAATAATATGTTTAAATAAATTCATTTTTTTTCGATATTTGAAACATTTAGACAAATTAACATTAAAGTGGCAGCAGTGGAGATAAGTGAGCCACTGCTGGTCCAATCATCCCCACAGGGAGCAGTTGTAAAGAAAGTGACCTAGATTAAAAACTTTAAACGTTATTATTATAACTTAAGTTTCAAAACGTCTTATGAAGAATAAGTTAACATAAACTTGTACTTACCAAAAACTGGTATTCAAATTGTGGTATTTAGAAAGATGGGTAAAACATAAGAAGAATGGCTGTAAAATATAGCTTTAGCGGCTTGAAAAAAAAAACTGCTTGTAAAAAAAGTTAGTTTTAATTAAAAGTGCGAGAAAACAACTTGTGTAATGGAAAAAAACATTAGTGAGATTTTTTCATTATTTGCGGAACTACACTGAATGTCTCGTTTGGGCTGTAGAGGGGGTTGCCCAAATATTCCCTATGCCCATTCATCCTCACTCTCCCCTACTAATTCTACTAGTAGGCCTACTATAATAAATGATAATAATAGTAAATAGTTCTATGTAAATTACAAATACTAATACAGTAAAGTATTATGTAAAGCACTGTAGGCCTATACGTACCTTAAAAATTAAAAAGACCTACAATTATTCTGGACTAGTAGGCTATTGTAAATTCATTGAATAAACTAGACTACTAAACACACAAAGGCGGTGACCGAGTGGCAGCGCGATCGACTGGCGTACCGAAGGTTCTGGGCTCAAATCCTGATGCAAGCTAGGATTTTTTCACGGGTCTGTAGGGTGTCCCTAAGTCTACCCAGGTCTAATGGGTACCTGACTTCAGTAGGGGTAAAGTAAAAGCGGTTGTGCAAGGTACTTGCCACACAATCAACTAGTTTACTGTGGCCACATACATAAACTGGTGAACTCTGCTTCACCGGCCCTATGGATCAATTAAGACAGACGTGATACTTTACTTTCTTTAATTTACTTTACAATTCGGTCTTGCATGGCTTACCTAAGCGGAGATTCAATGTACTAATATCTTTTGCGAAAATGTTTAACCTACCTTGTTTGCAGTTCATTGTTCATCTATGTATGATCCAATTTTTTATTTTCATGTGAGTGTCGTGCAAGTTGTAAAAAAAATGTTAAAATAATGATGCTATGTCCCTTCGCTGGCTTAATGCGAGAACAAATGCTATATAATGTACTTTTTATTACCGAGTGGCATTTGGACGTAGAATGGGTTGCCTGAACAAACCAGGAAAACCAGTAACTTAACATTAAGTAAGACATTAATAAAGATGAAAGACTAGACTCAGACCACGTACGAGCGTAAAACGCAATATTCTAATTAATATCTTTTGTAATAAATAATCTAACAATACTATTCTAGTCACCGTCCCATTTTTAAAACACAAATGTAGAAACATATTCTTTTCACAAGTGCTTTGGGATTTGGCCATGGAAAGCAAGCCACTTAAAATCACCAGTTTTTCCGGCTTTGATAAAACAGTTTTACCAGAGTGCTAAATGACCAACTAGCAGTGTTTGGTGTAAAGGCCGTAACATTATATAACATCTCTCTTTCTTGAAAATTAGCACACCGGAAAATGAAAAATCAACAGCTTTATGTTAAATAAAAAACATATCTTTTAAACATATTTTTATTTTTATTTTCAGGTGAACAATGTTACGGTATCCCGAATTCAGTCTCCATACATGACACGTGTTTGTTTCTAATCAAGGATAAACAACAAAGTTGGAACGACTCAAAGGTAAACTATACGACTTTATTGTTTTCCATCTTTCTCAGGTATCGGACCAAAGATAAATAAAATATTAAAAAAAAACAACTGATTAACAAAAACAGCATTGTAATATAATGCAAAGCTCACGGTTTTTGTATAGCTAGGTATTTTGGGCAAATAAACGCTTATCAAGGTTTTAAGCCGTTCCTTCCCGCTCTTTGGCTTGTTGCGTAGGCTACCAATAGGGGATGCAAAATTCTAGTCCGTGGCCCAAATAAAAAGCTTTTGCAGAAGAAAGTGAACAATAATACACAAAACTGGGTTTATTTTGGCGCCTGTTTTATTTTTACAATTTTTATTAATATAAATCGGCTATTCAATGAATTAACCAGAAATATTAGTTATAAAAGAGGGTATAATAGAAAATCTACTAGTTCTAAAACATTCTGGGTCTGTATATACGGGAGTATCTCCTAAAGAAGAATGTGGTTTTATCTCCCATTGTCTCTTTTCCTACAAGGTCAACAACTTCCATCACAAAATTCAACAAGTGCCACCTTTAAATGTCGTTGTATAAACTCGTGCTCTGTTCGGAATTTCTTGTCAAATAAAAACGAAATTGTTTATCTTTAAGTAGTCTCGCTTCAGACCATTTAAACATTAGACTTTAGACAACGGCTCTTGATGGGGTCTGTGTGTAAGACTTGTAAAAACCAAAGACATATAAATCTATTCGTCCACTTGTGGCGAGGGCAACTACTAGGCAGAAGGCATGAGATGGGAGTGGGTTAGGGGGGGTGGTAGCTGTATCCCCTAGATGGGGTGCGTTTAGAACAAATGGAGACACTACCTATGGTAAATGACGATTTGAGCCGATCAGAAATGAAGTGAAGAGGGTGTGGGAGGGGTACATACCTCTCATTAACAAGGAAATAAGTTT
Organism: Anisus vortex; assembly: GCA_949126835.1. Classification (NCBI taxonomy): domain Eukaryota; kingdom Metazoa; phylum Mollusca; class Gastropoda; family Planorbidae; genus Anisus; species Anisus vortex. Next base: position 19,624,948 of record OX421503.1, read on the forward strand.
GGATAGTCTGCGAAGTTAATTAAATTGTACTAAACTATTACGCTATAATAAAGCTCACATTTAGACAGATGCTCTTGTCATATTCGTATGATCTCGTGTACCAACACTCAGTCTTTCACCCACAGATAGTGTTGCGGGCACTCTCAAATGAGCACGGATCGTTGAGAGCATATTCTTCTAAGAACCCCAAATTAATTACATGAACGTGAAAGTCCCCATTCAGACACTTTTAGGTAGGAGAGGCCATATTTTAGTATCCAGAATGCTATAAATGAAGCTGCACTTAACATGTATGTATGATTACTACCCCTCAGCAAGAGATGCTTACTCATCTCTCCAAGTATATTTTTTTCTTGAATAGGCTCTTGATTTTTAAGGACTTCACTCTTTTCTTAAAAGGACACACATGTTTTCTTGAAAGGACCCCACTTTGCAGAATTGAAAAGATATCACTTTGTATCATTTAATATGTTCACTATTTTTTTCCTTAAATAAATCACACATTTTATTCACAAAAAAGCCTTAGGTCTTCTATTTTGTTGAAAAGATGCCATTTTTTTTAATTCTAAAAATTATAATTGACCAAGAAAGATTATTATTATAATTCTAAAAAGATCCCCATTTTTTTATAAATTGGCTTACGGGGAGCGGCCGCTTTCCCTCCTAACATGATTAAATATATATTATATAAGCTTGTTATATGCATTTTTTTTTATTGCAGACTTATTGTGAAAACACATTTTACGATGGAAAGCTCGCAGAACTAAAGTTTAATGATACAAAACAAGAAGCCGTAAAATTATTACAAAAGGCTTTTAAAGGTTGGTCCGAATTCCATAAAATAATAAAAATATAGAAAACTTATTAGAATCCCAACATTTGAAAATTAGTTGATTACATTGAAAAGTATATTTTATTTTATTATATTTTTTCCTAATAAATTTGTTTTATATTTTTTGTTCTGCGATTGTTATATTCTTTCATTATGTTAGCCTTTTTTTTCAAATGCAATCATGTTAACTATTTTAAAAATAAATAATTCTTAACTATTGGTCAGACTTTTAATATTGTAAAGGATATGGCGAAATTTGATTGTGACCAAATACTAACATACCACACAAAGGTTGTTTTTTTTTTCAGTGATAATATATAATTATGAACATGTTGTGGTTCGCAAATTTGTTTTTCTGTTATTCAATGTTTATCATTGGGCAAGGTGGCCAAAAAAAAGGAATTGCCCTTAATTTTGTTTGAAGTATACAAGTCAGAAATCATTTGGGCAATGTTTGCTACCACGAGACATCTGTAGATTTACTAAAAAATATTTAGACATGGCTAAAATTGCAACTTGTTTTTCTAGCATATATTTGAAAAACTAGAACTTTACAACATAAATACGAGGTGCTTTTATGGGAATATTTGTGATTTCCATAAACAAGCGTCCTTGTCACACTATTATCTTATACTGACTAGTGTAATGACTCAATATATAAGTGTTAATATATATTTTTCATTATAATGAAGCCATTAAATATGCTTGCCGGCGCCAGTGCTAGAGATTTTCATGATGTCAACTTTAGCAGCTTCTTCTATGATGTGTTTACTATTAGTCTACTATTAAAGCTACAAGCAACACCGCTCATCTAAAATTGGTATTAATTCAATAACTTCACTTGTTGAACAAAACATTTTTTTTAAATTAAAGACTCAAGATATATACTGGAATTTTTTTTTTTTTTACAAAAAGCTGGAATAGAACTTTATATCAATAAAACGTACACTAAACTTTATTCTACAAACTCTGGACTTGAAATGTTCTCTATACGTTTTTAGACCGATCTAACTCAACTAGACAAGGGGACCCCACAATGTAAGGGAATAAAAACAAATCATGCCTATTCATGGAGCTAGGCCTCACATTTAGAAGAAGCACACAGACGATATTGATAATGGGATAAATGTTGTTTTTTTAAAGTTGCGTTTAAAAATAGAAACATTTGAAAAATTATTAATTTTTATGCATTTTTTTAAAGTCTACAAAATGTGACAACGTTAAATGCTAAAAGGACCGAAATCTATAGAATCTTCATTCTGCACATGTTAAACTCTAATTGGGCAAAATTATGAAATAGTTAACTTTAAAATGAAAGTAAGGTTTATATTCTGAAAGATATAAATTATAGAATGTCTTTATTTTAAAATGGCTCATTATATGAGAATAATTGTATTACTAACTAATGCAGCCGATATGATATGGGACGGCCGAGTTATTTTAAAAACATTCTTTTAGCCTTCCTTACCACAAAAACAACCAATAAATCGGGATATTTTTTTTTATTCAGCTTTTTGAGCAGGCTAAATATATATCATTAAACTATGCCCTAAATTAATAGTCATTATTATTACTATTATTGGTCTAATTTAAACTACTCCATTGATAGATTCAGCATGGATTGCATTGAAAAAACCTCCAGTTGTTGAAACATATTTTTGGACTTATTCAAAACGATTATTATCAAAAACTGAAACCGCACAATCGATCACAAGTAATCGGGAGGAATCGTGTGTGATTCTTAAGTCTACAAACACTTTCCAGCCTAGAGAGTGTGATGATCATAAGAATTTCGTTTGTGAAACAGGTAAATACGATTTTTTATCTTAAATATGTTTATGCCAGCTCACTCATATTCAATGTAATCAACAATAGTGTGTATTTTAAGTCATTTACTTTAATTTATGCAGATCTATGCTTTCTGCTGACAGCCTGGCAAATTTTAAAAATGATTGTGACCCTATTATTAAAATCCTATTTTTTTTTTTTTTTGCAAATAAAGATGAAACTGATGACAAACATTTTATAAAATGTCCATTTCCCGCAACCCCACAAAATAGGTCTGTACCGTTTTTCTTGTAATAAAAAAGAGAGCTGAAAGAGTAGAAATGTGCTTTTGTTTTATATTCTCAGCTCCATGTGTTGTAGGCGGAATTAATAGACATAAACTTTAAAAAAAAGTCATTTATAATATTTTGATTTTGTTTATTTCGGGCTTCGACCGTGAGTGGCTGATTGACAAAAATAATAATAATGATAATGAAATTCACAAATAAATATACACGACTCTTTAATTATGTTTAACACGTTTTTATAGCCTACGTATTCTACACATTATATTGCACCATTGATTTATCGGTTTAAAGTTAGTTTGTTAATAAATATATTTTCAATATTTAGATCATAAATGCAATACTTTTCAATCAATATCTCCAAATAAAGGGGACAATATAAGCTTATACCGATATATTTTCAAACAACTCTATTTTAATTTTTTAAAGACTTAAATAATGTGTTTGTAACAAAGGTTTATTTTTTTTTTACATTAAATATGCTTAAAATAAAACACACACAATGTTTAGCCTACCTAGTAAAAAAATATTATTTCACTAAAATTACTTTAAAAATGACTTTAGTTTTCTGGAAAGCAATCTCAATGAAATAAATGCAATGCAGTTATTACCAGTAAAGATATGAGTATCCCAGGAATGCGTTTTATAATTAAACCTTTCCAACATCTACAGTGTAATAATACTCCGGAATATCGAACACCTAGAAATCTAGATGGTAGGCCTATTAAAGCGGGAGAAAATAATATAAATAATCCGAGATACGAAGACGACACGGTATTATTAGCAGAATCATATAGCGTCCTGCAAAATATTCTAAATAAGGTGGTAGAAGAGAGCCGACTTAAGGGATTAACACTCAATCTCAGTAAAACCAAAGTAATGGTAATCTCTAAAAAAAACAACCTCCATTGTGCTCTAAGTGTTGGTCTAAGTTGGTCAAGTACACATCCATCGGCAAAAACTTAGTTTAAAACTATTTTAGAGTATTATTGTCGCTGCGTTTTTATGAACGCGCTGAGCATGCTTGCATTAGCATGGAGTGAGGCGCTATATAAATGACCAATTAATTAATGAATTAATATCTATTGAAGACAAAAACATCAAGCAAATAAGTTTGTTTCAGTATCTAGGCTATGCAATAACACAGAAAGGCAGATACAGAGAGGAACCTCAATATCTTAAGACAGTTTCATCAGATTACCTTATACATTTCAGACGCTCCTTCTATAAAGAAGATTATTGCGTCCAACGCTTATCCGTGGTCCGAGTCTAGATTAAGCAGTGTCATGAAAAACAGGAATATCAAAATATGTACCAAAATGCGCATACTGAAAGTATATGTTTGGTCTGTATTTCTGTATGGGTGGGAATATTGGACCATATATTATGAAACAAGGAAAAAATTGGAAACAGTGGAAATGTGGATTCCAAGAAGGATGATGATTGAGATTATCATAGACTATAAAAAAATGTTGAGGTCTTAACCCCTTAACTACGGGAGGGTTTTTAATATAAATATTTGCTGACTCAGCATATTTTTACAATTTCTCCTAATCTGTAGTACCGCCAATGGTTAAGCATTTTGGGGGGTAACCTTATGGTAAAGCTTATATCTTTTTTATTTTTGAATATAACCTTAAACAAATAGGATGAACAAAATTCACCATTGAATAAGGTTTCTGAATATGCTAATTATGACTGACAAAGGTCAAGGTCACGACCAAGGTCAAGGTCACAAGGTCAAAATAAATAAATTTTGAAGGCTAAAAAATTTTAAAAAAAAATTTTCATGAAATATTTTTAATCTTTTAACAAGAAAAACAATAATAAAAACAATTTATACAATAACCATACAGTTATGTCAAGTTTTTCAAAGTTTTGTGTGGTATTGTTCATAACACAATCCAACACAAAGGCCGGGTTGCTCAGGACACTTTGGGCAGTGGTATTTAGTTTCCCGGCGGATGCCATTTTCATAGCAGACTCTGCATCTTTTATATGGGGTTGACTTTTTTCCAGTTGCAGGAATCTGGTAGATAAAATGTTGTCCTGCATTTAGATTTGCATCTGTTGCTAACAGCTGAACACTATTCTGTTTGACCAGATGTCTAATACAATGATAAGTAAATTTCAAAAAGGTCTCTTTCCCTCCGGACAGCTTTCTGAGGTAGTGAGCATTCACACAGGCTAGCTGTATAAAATGTATAGCTAGTTTAATGTACTATCTTCGAGTTTTTCTGGCTGCACTGTAAGGCTGAATTATTTGATGCATTTTGTCAACACCACCCATGCTTTGATTGTAGTGTTGGATTGCCACTGGAAGGTCAATTTCACCTTTACCTCTGCGTGATTTCTTGACAGTTTCTGCTTGAAAAGCATTGGTAATCATGTAAACTGTCTTTTTGTCTAAAAACTTTTGGACAAGTACTTGTCCTGATCTCAAACTCACAGCTTTTCCTTTCTTTGCTGGTAGAGATTTTAAATTATTTGGTACTCTATTAGAGCGAGCAGTACCTGTGCAGAAGGTGTTGTTTTCTGTTAGAAATCTTACAAGAGGTATTGAATTGTACCAATGGTCAATAAACAAATGATATCCCTTGTTGAGCAATGGTGCAAGCAGCTCCAGAGTTACTTTTGAAGTAATAGAGAGTTCTCTGCATTCTTCAGGAATGTAGTTGTCGATGTTGTAGAGTGGATCTGACTTACCACTGTACACACGAAAACGATACAAATAGCCACTTTTATCACAAAGACAAAAGAACTTAATCCCAAATCGAGCTCTCTTCAGAGGTATAAACTGTTTGAAAACCAATCGCCCTTTCCAAAGAAGTAGTGACTCATCTATGCAAATGTCTCTTCCTGGACAAAAGGCTTGTTGGAATGTTGTATTGAAATGCTCCAACAAAGGCCTAATTTTAAACAATCTATCTCTTTCTGTAGATGTATGTGGAGGTTCATTTTCATTATTACTGAAATGAAAATTCTTCATGATTTGGAAAAATCGGTCTCTGGTCATGACACCAGGAATGAATGGACTAAATACAAGTTCATCTGTACTCCAATAATCAGAGTATTTAGGCTTGTAGAGTACTCCCATGAGTAGCACTATTCCAATAAACTTTTTCATTTCCACAATGTTAGTATCTACCCAAACACTTTCATTTGATTTACTTCTTTGAGCAGCTTCAACCATACCCACAGTTCTCGTTTGTAAAGCTTTTCTGTTAGTTTCTGAAACAATCAGTTCCCAAAATTTGTCATCCAAAAATTTATACAGGAAATCATGGCACTCGTAATTAGAGGCATCAAATAGTAAACCAGCTTCAGGCAGAAATGGAGGCCAGACTGGTGGTATCCCTGGATTACTTTCATTCACCCATTCAGTTTCATTTGGAGACGACGTATCTTCAGTGGGTTGTATATCTTCATTGCCAGTGTCGAAAAGGTGACGAGGCTCATCATTATTTATGATTTGACGTCTTTTTTTCCCTTTTCCTTTGCCTAAAAAAATAAAACAAAATATTTTTTTTTTACTAATGAATGAAAAAAACAAAAAAAAAAAACAGCATAAAATTACATAATTAGGCCTACCACACAATAATGAAATGTAATAAAATAACCACTAAGATTACCTTTTGAATGGACAGGAGAAGGTGTATCATCCCCAACCAAGGCACGGGTTGTTGTCATTTCTCCTTTCCTTCCTTTGCCTAAGGAAATAAAACAAAATATTTGCTATTTACTTATAAATAAAAGATACAAAATGAAATCATATAATTAGGCCTACAACATAAAAATGATCAGTAAAAACTTAGTAGGCTTACCCTTTGAGTGGACAGGTGAAGGTGTGTTATCAATAGCCGTTGTCACTGTAGCCTGTAGCCGTAGCTTTTGCTTTTTTTCTTGACAGGTTGTTCTGTCGTATCAGTAGTATCACTATCAGTGTCTAACTCTGAGCCAGAGTAAATATATTCTGACCCAGATTCAGAATACAATGACAAATGCTCGTCATCATCACCTTCCAACAAAGCCAGAACTTGTTGAATATCAAATATTTGAGTTTGTTTACGTTTGCCAGTGGAAGTACTGGGCTCGCACGGGTCCATTGTTTACGTAGCAACGGTCGTTCGTGAAATCGTTGTAATTTATAGCGTTGCGAGCGCTTGCAGTTAAAAACTCAAAGAAGAAACAGCTAGTATTTGTTCATTCTCTATTTGATTCGCCTTTTAACTTTCACATAACGTTAATAACAAACGAAATATAGAGCTCTGAAACCATGACGTGAACGTGACGTCCTCGGTATTACAGATTAGCCATTTTTTTGTTTTGTTATGACGTAAACGTGACGTCCTCGGTACTTAACTATACAAAAGTGATGACGTGAACGTGACGTCACCCGTAATTAAGGGGTACAAGAAGGATGATGACTGAGATTATCATAGACTATAAAAAAATGTTGAGGTCTTAATAACAACTATTATGCCACAAGATTATTCATTAAAACTATAAGGGACAGACGAATAAAATTCGTAGGACATGACTATAGGAAAAAGGGAATAGATAGACTAGTTTTGTGTGATATATAATAATTTTGGCCATTTACATAATTACGTCACCAAAAAACCTAAGTCACGCCTATTGCAATCGCTCTATTGATAAATGTAAACCGTGTTCAATAGTTGTAATTTAATATTTATAAACAAATGGATACAGTTGTATATTGATATCATTTTTATCGCAACGGAGGAACACACACACACAAGACTTAAGAAGACAACTTTACAAAAAAACTACTGTTGTTTAGATCTTAAAGGTAATTTTTGAATTAAATAAAGACAAATTACCGAATAATTAAATTTGGAAACAATGGTAGTATTAGTTACTAGTATTATTTTGAGTTAGTATCAGTATAGTAAGTTTGAATACAAATAAAGACGACTACCGGAAAGCTAGTCTTAGTCCGTAGACTTCATTATGATAGCAAAATGTGGGTAATTTTTTAGTTTAGCAGTGTAGCTGGTTATTAAAAAGTAACCATCATCACCAGACACTTGACCATTGTGGTCGTTGGCGGGAGTGAATGGACACATCAGCGTTCATCTTTCTCCAATTTTGCCTATCTTGAGCCGCTGTCACTAGTTCAGCCATTTGCAGCTTTGCCCAATTCTTTATATTGTCGAACCACCTTTTCTGCTGACGGCTTCTCCGACATCCACCTTCCACAGTACCTTTGAGAAAGGTTTTTGGGAGGTTATTATGCCGCACCACATCACTGAACCATGTAAGCTTGCACCGCTTTATTGTTGCCATTATGTTTTCTAGAGAGACCGCAATTGATGATATTCTGTCTCAGACATACTCACTACCTCTTTGTTCTAGGTAGGGTATATATAAAATGACATTTAAATTTTTATCGAAAGAAGCTATTGATTAGTGTCTTATGAAGAGCTGCAGACCATTTTCAATGAAAACAACAATTGTTTCAAAAAAAATAGTGATTTCTTGAGTGTTTACATTAAGGTCGTGACGTCGATCCATGTGATGTAAATCCCACTAACTCGGAAAAATTTTAATCTTAGCTCCACACATCCACATTTTTGGAGGGAATTTCTTAGAACCCATAAATATATATATATATATATAAATATATTTTAATACAGTCCTATTATCAACATATTTTATAAGAAATATCACAAAAAGACCTAGGGAGAATCACTGAGTAGTGCCTCTGGCTAGCCTATCACTACATGTCTCAAGACATATGATATGTCGGGAAAAGCCATGCTGTTCATCTACGGCCAACTAAAGGATGGGTTCTTGTAAAGCTACAAAGCTATCCTAGCCCAAAAACTAACCATTGAAAACGTACTAGAGCCATCCCTTCCCTATAAACTAACAGATACTAACTAAAGACATGAAGAAAAACTACAAAACAAAACCTGCCATAAATACTAAAATATCTAGGGGGGGGGGGGGGAACTAAAAAACACAGTTTTTATTTATAACGAAGTGCTCAAGAGAAGTAACAATATTTCATAAAACATGCAAAATCATTAAATATTCAACATTAAATAAAAATCACAGAAATGAAATGTTAAAAGTAATTAACTGTTTCGTAATTAGGACAAAAATATATTTAAAGTCCCATATTACGGGACTTAGAAAAATAATAGAACCAGTAATCCCAAAGTAAAGCCGAAATGTGTTTCAGTTACCATTAAATGCATAAAAAATAAAACATAAGTGTGTTTTATTGTATTAAATAAATAAACTTTATCTTTTTTTTTATAACTTTTTAAAATTTAAATAAAAAAACTACGTAAAATTGTTTTACCATTTATTGTTTAGGCCTATTATTATTTAGATATAACTAATTTATGTGTGTGTGCCGGCTGTCAGCCTTACACAATTACAATATTAAGGCTTAATCATATTTTTCAAATGTTTTATTCTAACAGAGAATAATAGATTGAAATCTGCTGAAAACCCATGCTATCCATTTAAGAGATTTGTTTTGGAAAATGAAAATTGCGCTTACAATTTAGGTGAAAATTTGGACCGCGGAGAAGCTCAGGTGAGCAATAAAATAATAAGTTATGTAGCTTAAGTCTTTAACAAAATAATTAAAAAAAAAACTAAAACAAAGCCAAGAAAACATTCATTCAAGTTTGTTTCTGTTTTAAAAGACAATCAATTATGTAAAAGAGAATGATGTTTAATTTTAATAATAAATCTTATCTTATGCATTACAGACATTCCTTCTATAATAAGGATTAATGCGTCTTAAAGTCTTGTTATGCATTTCTATTAGTGTTTTAAATGATATTAAGTTACTGGTTTTGCTGGTTTGCTCCGGCAACCCATTCCATGCCGGGATGTCACTCTGGAAGAAAGAGTATTTGTATGATTTTGTTCTTGCGTAAGGAATGAGGAAAGTGTTTTAGTCCATATTTTTATGTTTTATTGTTTTCCTATAACATCTTCTGCAGTAAAAATTAGTACTTCTCTTAAGTTATGTGCTAAGATATCTACATCTTGGTTGATCGTGGCCATTACATAATTATTTGGGAAGGGCCGTTTTTAGGATTGTGGGTGCCCCGTTCCCTAATTTATTTGGGGACCCCTCGTGGCCTCGCCCATGTCTTCCGACATTGCTGTGTTAGCCTGTGTACAGTGTTTCTGATTCTTAATGATAACCAATAACTCACTCTGCCTGACGTTAGAGAGCGAATTAGCATATCACTTCATTTAAGTTTAGTTGATCGTTTGAACACTCCTACATTAACAACTATGTAGGCCTACAGTGTGTGTCAATTAACAATCCGAAAAGATTTCTCATTAATATTATTCGATGCGGAATTTGTTAATTTAGTTAAGTCTATATCTGATTGTTTCTGACAGTTAAATGCCTGCTAGAGTCTTTATGATTCATTCTGGTCTGAATCTAAATTATCGATGTTAAAAAAAAATGTTGTTTTTATTATACTTGTTTTATTTCAAGTATTTTCTAAGACTTCAAAATTATTTTCTTTTATTAAATCAGCATGTTGCGTGAAGGCATTGGCAACCATAAGTACCAGATACATTCAATGTTCTAAAAAGTATCAAATTTAATTTGTAAATTAATTGTTCATATACAATGTCCTGTTTTTGTTTATCCTTTATTAAATAAGCATGTTGCTTGGTAATTCAGCAAATTGAACCACTTCATTACCAAGGCAAGTGTCCAGGTCTTTGTCATAAATTTGGACTTCTTCTTTGTAGTGGTTGGAAGTTGGGTTTTAAACTTGTATGATTGTGAGGTTGTTGGGTTTTGCGCAAATTATTATACTAGTTAGTCTACTTGATATTGGCAAGTAGCTAATAACTGAGCTTGCTATCTCATTTCTGACTATGAACGCTACACCACATTAATGCTCCGATTGATCCCCACTGAACTATATTGTGAGGTCCTCAGATGATTAGGTTTCTCCGAATTCTGTCCATCGGACTTCGGAAAGTCCTATTATGTCCCATTTATATAATTGTTGCTCGTATGTCAATTATTTTACTTTCTCGCATTGTTGTGTATCCATTAGTCCTTTTTGGCTTGTAGACTTGGATGCACCCAACTCCTCTACAAGTCGGTATCGCATTTATTATGTATCTATTAATTTTATTTTACACATAGTATATTTTACGCATAATAAAAAAACAACACTATGAACTAGCTTTACATTATGTTATCATTTCTTCATGAGCATTCATCCTTTATGAAGTTCAATTCACAGGATAATTGTTACTCTCTATGCTACAACTTTAGTCGCAATTGTGTTTTACCTACAGAGCGATTGCAATCACGTGACAAAAAGCGCGAACAGTTTGTTTACTTTGTCTAGTAGATAAATGGCAGCCGTATTACTATAGCCTTTAAGAAGATTTTATTTTTTAATTTGATCATTTTAATAATATAACGTAAACATATTTAAAACAATGTCAAGCGATGTAAATTAACATTCAAAGCTCAAATTTAAACCATTAAAAATCAATGGAAAAGGTTCCGTAAGTGCTGAATATTTAATTGAAGATGTCAACTGTCGAAAGTTAGCCTACTACTTACTCAAAGTTAGTAAAAGTAAGGCATAAAGCAAAATGTAGGCCTACAATGTTTCAAAAGAGCTATTGAAAAACAATAAAAGCCTAAGATCTTCTTTATTTCGTGGACGGACTACTAAGGTCTAGTGTCACAGTTAACTATCAAGATTTATGGAAACTAATTCCTTATATTTTGGGTTTAAAATACACAATGTTTATTCCCCATTAATGCCATTATCACCAAGATGGCCGCTAATATTTACACAATTACGTCACTAAAAATCTAAGCCACGCCTATTGCAATCGCTCTACTGGAAATAAAAAGTAAACAGATTAACACAAATTATTTTAATGTTCATTAGAAAAATAAAAACTAGATTTTATATGTTATTGATAGTAATGATTTTGTAAAGTAATAGGACAATAAAACGAATGTGAACATAAAATCTTTACTTTTGACATAACATACTAAATAAATTCAAAACTTAAGTCAATATAACAAAATCACATTTATTTATTCACATATAGAAAACATGTGAATATTATGGAGCTAGGCTGATGAACGCTACCTGCTCATTGGATACTGGAGGTATTATTAGATGAATTTGCAACAAAATAAGAGGGAAAATTGAATATGCCTTTTATTTCACGATTATTTTAAAATTAATAATAATAAAATCATACTTTCGTGGTAGGGGGAAGTATGTAAAGAAAAGTATTTAATTAAATCATTCTTGGGATAAATGTTTAAAAGAAGCATCTGCTAACCAACGGATAACCTTTTTGACAAACTAAAATAATAGGCAAATTACAATTTTATCAACAGCAAGGCCATGTGCAATTATGATCTTGTAAATAAAATACATTTCATAGCTCATACATATACAAATCATATTTTTATCTCCTTAATGACAAAGTTTTTTTTTTTTTTAAATTAACTATTCGTCTTCTTCTTATTATTATATATGTTGTTAATATCATGGGATGCTGCATATGAAGAGTTTCAATTAACTAACCTAGAATTTTATTTATAAATCAATAATATTGTTATAATATATATATATATATATATATATATATATATATATATATATATATATATATATATATATAGAGAGAGAGAGAGAGAGAGAGAGAGATAGCTTGTATATATTTAATTGACTTTAGCTTTAAGGCTAATTTCCAGGGATTAAAATAATTCAACTTATTTTAACAAAATTTCGTAAAAATGTGTTTTAGAACGATTAACATTACACACAGTAAAATTTATTTTCCTTTATGTTTCAATATAATAACTAAAGTAATAACTAAAATGCACATACAAACATTATTTAAATAAATGGTTTCAATGTTTTTATATTTACCATTTTTTTCTATAGATAGAAACTCTGCATGTGCAATTTTTAATGAAAGCGTGTACATATGGGGAAGCTGTTACAAACTGTTTACTAGAACATTGTCATGGAAGGAAGCAAATGTGAGTAAACATTTCTTATAACTTTTTTTTTGGCTCTTCTGACTGGTGACATCAGACTTAAGAGTTGGCAAAGTGCTATTAGCGTAGACAGTATTAAGAAATTGTTTTTATTAACTTTTTTAACAAGCATGCAGAAATACACTTCTGTACCCATGGGCCTCAAAGCTGGCAAAGTGTGAAAACCACCGATACGTTCTCATTAAGAGTACACCGATGGGCTATCGAATAAAGGACAACTTTTGTTGCGCATTTGATATTTCATTGCACAGGCGAGAGCTACTAAGACTCGGTGGGGAGGAAGAAATGTGCATAAAAACCCGACTTGCCAAACCCAGTGCCTGAATGTCCAGGCATCTAGTCTGGAGTTCGTGCTACCGGGAAACAGAGCAGTAATACGACGAAGCCTAAATCGTTAATGATTTACGGTAATTTCACAGTTGTTAGAAGGCAGTTTAGTGCCTTTTAACAACAATAGCGCATGTGAATGTGGTTGGTGTTGGTGGTTTGTTGGTGTTATTTGAAATGTATTTATTTCTTGTTGCTTTGGAAGCAAACTTAGAATAAAAATTGTAAATTCAACAAGAAAAAAACAAACAAATGAAACCCATATGAAAAAATAATTATAAAACTTTAGAATGTTGGTCCCGGGAAATTTAAACATTGCCCGACAAATAAAAATTGTCCACTACAAAGCTTATAAGATTTATACGACACGAATTAAAACGTGAAAGAAATTTTGTCACCGGAAGTAGAAAAAATTCCCGCTACAAAGTTAATTTAAGTCGTTTACGACACGTAGGCAATTTAAACATGAATGAAAATTTTCCTCTTCATTGATAAAAAATACATACACATAGTTTGATGACGTCAATTTAAACATGGATGAAAGTTTTTCCCTTCATTCATAAAGTTCATTCGCAAAGTATGATGACGTTATCAAAATAATCTCAGCGCATTCTTTTTTCTAACTTTGTGACGCAAAACTATAAAAAGTTGGACCGGCATTTTCAAAGTGAAACCAAAGTTGTATTTTTATTCGCGTTTTTTGAGCAAACTGAACACCGCGGTCATTAAAAAAAATTTAAAACCTTGACATTGTTCACCACAGTAACACAAAAAATATTTGTAGCAATTTTCACGACTTTCTGTCCAGTATTAAAAAAGATTATACGGTATGTACATACCCATATACCCACATACCCACATACATACACCTTTTGAGATTTATATATATAATAACAGATATGTGCCCGATTCTCCGAAAGGGCTAAAATATACTTTCAAATACATTGTAACCACCCATGCAGTTATAATGAGCACAATAGTCTTAAGCGGTGACATATATTTTCCGGTAGGCTAATTTAAACGTGAATGAATTATTCCCCATTCATTCATAAAGTTAACGCGCACCGATTAATTTAAACATTGCCCGCTACAAAGGTTAACCTATAGGTCTAAGCTTAGTCGTGAATGAAATTTCGTTCCCTTTATTCACAAAGTTCATTTGCAAAACGGCAATTGAAACATTGCCTTCTACAGAGATAATTTTACACAAATGCAATTGAAACATTGCTCTCTACAGAGATAGTTTAACACGAATGAAATTCAAACATTGCCCAAACAAACATTGCAGAGATAATTTAACACGAATGAAATTCAAACATTGTCCGCTACAGATATAATTTAACAGGAATGAAATTGAAACATTGCCCGCTACAGAGATAAATTAACACGCATGAAATTGAAACATTGCCTGCTACAGAGATCATTTAACTCGAATAAAATTGAAACATTGCCCTTTACAGAGATAATCTAACACGTATGAAATTGAAACACTGCCCTCTACAGAGATAATTTAACACGAATAAAATTGAAACATTGCCCTCTACAGATATTATTTAACACGAATGAAATTGAAACATTGCCCGTTACAGAGATAAATTAACACGAATGAAATTGAAACATTGATCGTTACAGAGATAATTTAACACGAATGAAATTGAATCATTGCCCGGTACAGAGATAATTTAACACAAATGAATTTGACACATTGCCCGTTACAAAGGCTATAAGCCTTAAGGTGCCTAGCTCACCGAACTGGCTATAATACTTGTCAAATACACTGTAGCTACCCATGCAGTCGTGAACAATAGTCGGTGATACATAATTTTCTGGTAATTTAAACAATTTAAATATTGCCAGGTACAAATTACGACGCAAGTTAAAACAAAATTTTGTTCCCTTCGTAAACATTTCTCGCTATAAAGTAAATTTAAAATGAATTTTCAAAATTTGATGACGTCATAAAAATAATCTCAACGCGTCCTTTTTTTCTTTTTTTTAACCGCGATCGATCGAATAATGATAAAAATTTGGACCGGCATTTTCAACGTGAAACCAAAATGTGTCTTTTTATTAGCGTTTTTTGACCAAAATGACCACTGAGGTCATTAAAAAAAATGTAAAACCTAGACAGTGTTCACCGCAGTAACGCAAAAGAATATTTGTAGCAAATTTCACGTAGTTCTGTCCAGTATTAAAAAAAATTATGCGGCATATACAAACATATATATATACCCACATACATACACATTTTGAGATGTATATATGTATATATATATATATACTAGCAGATATGTGCCCGATTCTTCGAACGGGCTTTGTGTAAAATATGCTTGACACTTTATGTTTTTTTGTTTTGTTTTTGCAATATACATAAAGTAATTTTTTTTATGGTCAGTATTTATTTATTTATTGTTGTTTTGCACACTTTAATATACACCAGTTCAACATACAACTAAAAAGGAAACACAAATAACAAACATTTTTTTATTATTTTTTGCTCAAAGTATGGCCACTGTGATCTAATGGTTTGCGTTTATTGGGTAATTACATTATTTCTGTAAAACCGAACTCACATGTCATTTCGACAGTACTTTTAACTTTAAAAAAATGGTTTGCTATATTTTTTAAGACCAACATTAAGTCTTAGACCATTGTTTGTTTTTTTTTTTTTTTTTTTTGTGCTTTTTTTTATATTTATTGTTGCTTTTGAAGCAAATTTAGAATTAAATTTTATATTCACAATAACAAATGAAACCCATAAGAAACAATGAAGAAATACTTTATCTTTGACATACACTTTATCTACCCATGGAGTTATAATGAGATAGTCCGCTAGAAAGTTAATATATACGGCAGTTTAAACCTTGCCCGTTACAAAGTTTATTAGATGTACACGTCACAAATTTAAATGTGAGTGAAATTTTGTTCACTTCATTCACAAACTTAATTCGCAAACTTGAAACATTGCACTCTACAAAGCTTATAACTCGTATACGCCCACTACAAACGAATTAAAACTTGAAACATTGCCATCTACAAAGCTTTTAATTCGTATACGCCCAATACAAACAAATCGAGCCTTATAAACATTGCCCTCTACAACGCTTTTAATTCGTATACGCCCGTTACAAACGAATTGAAACGTGAAATAATTGCCCTCTACAAAATAATTTAACACGAATGATTTTTTTCCCCTTATACGCAAAGTTTGATGACATCATTAGAAAACAAAAACAGCCAGTTTTTTCGCGCAAGGTTTGATGACGTCATCCTGACAATAATCTCAGCACACTTTTTTTGTTTCTAACCGTGTGACGAAAAAAATATAAAAAGTTGAACTGGCTTTTTCAAAGTGAAACCAAAATGTGTCTTTTTGTTCGCGTTTTTTGACCGAACTGACCACTGCGGTTATTTTTTTTTTAAACCTTGACAGTGTCCACCGCAGTAACACAAATAATATTTGTAGCAAAGTTCACGTCATTCTGTCCAGTATTAAAAAAGATTATGCGACATATTCAAACCCACACAAATAGCCACATACATACACCTTTTGAGATTTATATATATAAATATGATATGATATGATACGTGCAATATTTAAAAGCCTTGCACTATCTGACGACCAAAAACATGTTGTACCTTGCTTACGTCTAAACTAGAAGCTTATTATACTGATATCATCTGTTCGAAAAGCCTTCTAACTAGTTTACTATAATACTATATTGCATTAAACTCATAAACTAGTTTAATCCAATACAGTCATACATTCTGAAATTTATTAACGTGAAATAGCATACAATACATGCATATTATAATAAATATCGAGGTGTAAGTAGTAAGAATATTTTATGTTTTGACAAAATATGATATTAACCACTTTGTATCTGTCTGCATCACTGTTTGTTGATGCTTAGCAGTTTTTTTTAAAGAAAAGGCATTTATCCAAATGAATAATTTTCGCCCTGTGCCGCCTGTGCCTAACCTTCCTTAAATATCAACTTTTTGAGAGAGTTGTGTCCTATCAGCTTGCCGCCATCTTAACAATAAAAGCCTATTTGATAAGTTTCAGTCAGCATTTCGACATGGTCACAGCTGTGAAACAACACTATTCAGTTGTCATGAATGATGTACTGTAGTCTCTTCAACCCATTCACTGTTGGATTACTGCAACAGTTACCATTGGGTTTGTCACAGAACCAGCTTCCGAGACTTCAAATGGCATTAAACATTGCAGCACATATTGTGTTAATGGTAAAGAGGCAGGATCATATCACTCCAGTTCTACAAGATCTACACTGGCTCGATGTAATAAAGCGCATTGATCACAACACACAACCATGCCCCTTATCTAATGATGTATGAAAGGCACTGCTCTTTACAATCTTCATGAACTGATATCCAAGCAGTCACTAAGGACATGCTTTTTGCAAATGACGCTGCCATTGCTACACAGGCAGAGGCATAATTGCAAAACCTAATGGATCGATTAGCCAAGGCCACTAGAGACTTCAACTTAACTATCAGTCATAAAGACTAATCTAATGACCCAGAAACTGACCCTAACATTACCCTCAACGACTGACAACCCGAGGAAGTGTAGCACTTTACATACCTTACATTAACCATCTCTAGCATCCTCTCACTAGATTCAGACCTTGCTTGACAACACTGATAAGACTATTACAAAGTGTGTAGGACAATAAAAACGCTGACCTTTAACACCAAGGTGTAACGTGCATGTGTGTTAAGCACTCTCCTCTATGCCAGCGTAAACCTGAACCCTATGGCAGAATCCCAAAGACATCCTATACTCAGAACTAGCCACAAGAAAGAAGGCTAGAGGTCAGCTCCAACTTATATTTAAAAATGTCTGAAAAAGAGACATTAAAGCCCTAGCCATAGACACAAATATCTTGGAGAAACTTGCCAGAGACAGGTCCTGCTGGAGACGAGCGTTGACCACCGGGCTGGAAGAAGGAGAGCATTATCTGCAACATCTTGCTGACGAGAAGCACACCAGTAGAAAGAGAGGGGTAGACCAGCCAAATTCTAATGCTCCCTTCTTGTGCCAGAAGTTCAATAAGGTATTTCACTTGCGTGTGGGATTGTACAGACACAGAAGAATTCCTTAAGCGCACACTCCCCAAGGGCACATTTAATTCCGGCGTCATGCGATACATATGGACGCTAACAAACAAGCATAAATACTTATTATTATTATTATTATTATTACTTTTACTACTTTCACTGGGCATAATTTATGAGGTATAAAAGACGGACATAAGATCTAGCTACTCTGCCTGAAATTCAAACTTTTGTTCAAGTCAAAGACTGTAAGCATCCTTCGCATCTTACCACAGTTAATATAACAATAATAATTCATTGTAGACCCATTTTTGTCTTTTATTTTTTACATTGCCATTATTTTTAATTGTATGTTGATTTTCATATTCCAGGAGGAATGCCTGTTACTGAATAGTCATCTTGCTGAACCAAATCAAGATGCAGTAAATGCACTGCGAAGTAATTTTAATTTTTATAATAGTATAATATATTAAACACCATTCTATTATACAGGATATTACTGATCCTTTGGCGTAGTTGTGTAAATTTATATATTTTTTCCGATATTATTATCTGAGCCTTTATTTAAAATACCGTATATACTCGATTATAAGTCGCACTTCTTTTATCGAAAATTTCGACAAAAAGTATAGCTGCGACTTATACACCCGACATGATTTTTGAAAAGTTCAAAAAATTATATATCACTACTCTGTCATAAAGTGTCCTTCATAACCCGTAGGCCTATAGATGATTAAAATGCTAAGTAGTTTAGTTTTTTCAGATCCCCCATTCCCACACACCCTTTCTTTTTGAACTATCAGACCAATTTTGTATTGCATTTGCTGAAACGCAGCGTAAGTTTAAGTTGGGATTTTTCATAGGCCTTTTGAACGCAGTATGAAAGAATCGAAAAATGTGTGAAAACCTGTCTAGGCCTATAATGTAGGTATAAGCTTGTAGACTAGTAGCTTAAAAGATGAGTTTTATTTAGGACCTATTGCCTATGACTATTGGCTATAGCCTACTAATAAGGCAGTATGTAGCATTCCGGGAAAACCGTGCCATGTCTAAGCAAAGTTTCCAAAACTACAATCGGCCTGAAAAATTATGCACTCAAACTTTAAATCTTTAAATCCATATAGAAAGGATGCGTGAAATGTCAATAGTTTGTTTCTTTTTTTATTATTTGCACTTACGAGTTGGAAAAAAACAAAGGTTATTGTCGGTCGCGCAGTCGCGTTTGAAATTTAAACAATGTTAATCGTAGTTAGGGCACTTGTACTTGTATAACGCGTCGTCAATACGGGCGCCGCTCAGTCTGGACGACATTCTCCAATAGCACACTTGAAAAGATATTTTTTGTCTCTATAGTGAGACTATAAGGATAGTAGCTTGAGTAGGGACATGGACTTAGATGAAGAAACAGATATACCTTACTTTCCCATATGACAAATGATTGTATTGATCAGTTGTTTAAAATAAATGAAGAGCTGCTTTTATATGATTGTGTTTGCAATTTGCATGATTGAAACCATTTTATATGTTTAAAAGGTAAGCATGTTTGAGAAGTTGAAAGGTAGTGTAACCCCTGAAAGTCAAGTTGCGACTTACTCGCGGGTCAATGACAACATATAAGAAAAAAATTCCTAAACTAGGGGAGCAACTTATACACCGGTGCAACTTATATGCGAGTATATACGGTAATTGACTCTCGATATGATAATGTTTAACATGTTTATAATTAATATAATTAATTTTAACCAGCATTAGCAAAGAGTTAGCTTAAGCAAATATGTTTTTTTTAAATACTTATACAGTAAAATAGTATTGCATAATTTTGTTTCTTTGTTTCTTTCTTTATTTTTACACAGAAGCTTTCAACAAAGCACTTATTACTGCTTGGCTAGGTGAAGGTCATGCCAAAGCTTCAGATACTGCTAATTGGTCGATCAATGGACTTACAGTGCCGATTAACGACACGAAGAGTACAGGATTGCCCAATGCTACCCTAGCCTGGCTTATAACCAACGCATCGGTTACGTTTATTAGTAATCGATCCGAGTCGCATGCATTCATTTGTCAAACGGGTAAATGAACATGTGTTTGAAAAGAGATCAGTATGTTGTGTCCTTATGGAATGTAGTGCCTGTTCATTTTTACTCAATGTAGTTTTCATACCTGTATTGCTCCCGTCATGTAACAGTCAATATAAACTAAACTAATAGCTTTTTTTCCATTTAACTCATTTTTTGTACTTGCTAATAACAGTTAGTATTATGATAGTAGGCCTACATCTGTCAGCGTAACATTATAATCAGGGAAAGGCTTAAAAACAATTTCTCGCTATTACTGAGCTTGTCCCACGACACATCAACTCTAGCACAAACAACATAATTGACATAGAGGGAGTTTGACAGGATGATTTATTGCTTAGGTGGCGGGGATAAACCCATTATTGTACTTTGCAGTGAACTAAGACCATAGGATGACTGTTTAACTCATGATATTATAGTCAGATAGGGCGCAAAATGGACAAAGGGGAAATCAAGGTTGGCCTAGACATACATTGTTACATGAAATGTGGATACTTACCAGCTATGAAATTGTGGAGCTGATGCACGACTATTTAACTTAAGGAGACTTTACGAGACATAACTTTTACTAAGAGGCTTGATGTGTGTATCTCGCTCAAGCTAAGTTGCCAGTCTGTAGATGAGACTTTGCCAGATCGCCGAGAAGAGGAGACTGGACAGTTAATTTCTTACATGGGTAAGTTGGGTTTTACATCAATACTTTCCAATAGACAAGGTACATATAAATGGACAGTACTTAGTGCTTTATTGATTACTGTTTACGTGACGTTTAGCGTATAGGCCTAGTGGTGGAAACTAGTGACATAAAGAGACGTTGACGACCACAGTACATACTGTTTATTGGCAGCAGTTAGGTGCGTCGGAATAATGTGTCAGTGCTGTGCCATAGTGGATATCGGAGGGCCAAACAGGTGAACCAACAAGGAGAGCTACTTAACAATTTAACTAGAGCGTGAGAGACTCTAGGCTCTTGTTCCCTTGATAACTGAGGTACAAATTATTATGATGGATATTGGAACAATATCAATCATTTACGTTATTAGATCAATTAGATCTACATTATCTTGTATTCCTTTTTATTATTTTATGTTTTAAAAGTCATACATAGATTTCATCTGAATATGTAACTGACATAATAATTAGTAATTTTTATTTTTTTATCATTGTAGGCGTTTTTTATATGTATCTAGTTGGCTTACTTTTATTTGAGTAACGATTTCTCGCAATATGCCCTTTCTTATTGCAATACCATCAAATAGTAGTTTGCCTGGTGCCTGTGTTCGGTAGGCTTTTATTCCTTTCGCCTTGTCTTTTTTCCTGTTTTCTACATTTGTACTAGAGCAAAGACATCCTGTCTTTTATCCATCTCTCAGTTTGGATGCAAGTCTTTGAATGTACGTAATGCATTTGTTAAGGCTATTTGCGTACGTATTTTCTTATCAGTCAGGTACGTAAATAAGTCTGGTGTTGCACTATCTATAAACTTGTCTATTAACACCATGTCTAGAATGGCTTGGGGACTACTGGTATCTATGCCTGTGAGTTTAATCCATTTACTTAGTTTTTTTTGTCTACTTGAAGAAATATTATGTTATTTTATTATACTTTTAGTAAATTGTTAGTAGTATTTGATACAGTTATGAGTGTCTTAATCTTAATTTAATCGAGCCAGTGTTATTAAGTAAAGAGACGTAATTAAGTTTATGACAACATCTGGCTGAGCATTGTTTTAACTTAGTTATTTATTTACTATGTTACATTTAATTTGCGTATACGCTTAAATACCCTGTGTATAAATCTAATATGCGTAAACCTCGATCACAAATCAGGAGACAGAATCCCTAAGACAGTCTGGCGTTGCCTACAACGTCTCTCTGGTATTTCCTGTGGCACAGCTGATACCAAACGGTACTGGCTGCGCCTTTCCCTTGGACATATCAGCTGCGTGGAGAGAGGGAGTCTGCTGCATGGGCAACAGCTAATTATCTACACCACCTGCGCAGGCTTGTGCCCTGTTAAGGATACGCATGCTTCGCCTCACAGTGTCGACACGCGAGAAGCGCAACAGTGGATGGGAAGACCAGACAATAACAAATGCTGCCTTCTTGTGCCAGATCTGCAACAGTGATTGTCACTTGCGTGTGGGTTTGTACAGCCAAAGTAGAAGTTGCAAGGCCAGAAGCGCACACTCCCCAAGAACACATTACAATACATCGTATTGCAAGACAAATGGATGCCAAAAAAAAATTATGCGTAGTCAAGTTGGCCTTAATTTTTTTCCAGAAAAAGGGTTATTCATATATTACGTACGCACTGAGAATGAATCTTGGGTGTTGGATTAACAGATTTTGCATATGAAGAGGGATACTGTTTCTCGTCGTAATGAGCATGTAAGCGCAATTTTAAATTTATACTACATTACTACATCTGAAGATACTGAGGTTTAATCTAGAAGAAATTTAGATTTCGCCGGGTCAGGAGTGTCTCCCTGATTTCACCCAGCTCTGATGGTTACCTGAAGCGGATGGGAATAAGTATTGGTGGTCAAGCATTGTGTTGGCCACACACTACTCTAATAATATTTGGCTATGGTGAGTGCTGCTTCCCAGGCCTTATAGCTAATTAATATCATACATTATTGACTGTTTATGTTTCCTCCTGGGACGTAGGCCACAAATTCATGTATCCCTTTGTTGTACAAGTCTTTAAGTCTTTAAATTTAAAACTGATTCCAGTTTTGTCCCATCTTGCTGGTGTTCTATTTCAAATTTTTAAATCCAGGTCAGTTTTGATCTGCTTCTTTTAATCTTGCATTGTGTTCCTGTTTAAGGGCCTGGCTTATAATGTTTTTGAGCTAGAAATCAACTTATTAACAAACTATTTACAACAAAACATCTTTATTTTACTTACCCATTATTACTTTTTTTGCAACAGATGCCGTCGCACCAAGGCCTAACAACTATGTTTTGGTTATGCCTACTGTATTGAAAGCACCGGGTAATGTAAAAGCAAGACTTCACGTAACATCCAGCCATTTAAACCCGGCAGTGTATTTAAAAGTGACACAGTTATGTTCCTTAAGTGCATCAAATTCCATTAGCCACACCTTTGTCATCATGCGGCAATTGTCTTTGGACTTAAATGGCTGCCTTACAAAATTAACAAAAGGTAAGTATTCAAACATGCTAAGTAGTTTAATATTCAGTGTTTAAATTCATTATTGCAATATTAGCGCTTAAAATGTGCGTATTTTTCAGTTGAAAAATCGAAATCTCAACGTCTTTTGAGATGCTAAAATGTTCGTCAATAAAGGGTCGTGATATTATTACTTGGCAATTCGTGTAGGAATGATTCATTCAACCACGTGTTTTAAAACTTTACCCTGTTCTTTTTTCTGAAAAAATGTTTAAAAATAGTTTTAGTTGGTCATGCTAGATTTATTTTGTTCCCTGCCAAACGTCACTACGATATGATGCTATTCCTAATATCGCCACTCAGTTTGTGTTAATTTTAGTTAACCCACTAGCTAACTTCCGGACAAATTGTGTTCATTACAAACTTTGTGTATAAATAGAAAATTGCGAAATCAACAATAGAGATACTTCTATGCATATTGTTGTACAGTTTATTATGAACTTGTTTATCTTAACCATTGTTCTTTTATTTATTATTTTATTGAGAGCTTTTTTATTTATTAATTAATGCATAATAATCTCTCAGCAATATATGTATGGTGTATGACGTCGTTGTTAGTTACTGAAGTGGCGTGAGTCTTGTGTTTTTGTCTGGGAGTAAAGGGTGTCTTGTATGTTTGTCATCGGACGCATAGTGGTTTCCTGATTTTTTTCTGTAGTGAAATAATAATAAAGTGGAATTGTTTTAATTGTATACGGAGTTATGAATTATATTATTTCAAGTAGGGATGTTAAAACCGTTTTTTTTTCAAAACCGGTTTTCGGTTCTATGAAACCGGTATAAAACCGGATTTCGTCCCCCCCCCAAACTTAATTAGTGTGTGCATGTCATTTAAGAGGTTGATTAGTGTGAAAACAATATGATGTTGTAAACTTTACCATTAACTTCTTTAGAACTGATAAAAATCTGAGCAAATTGCTTAAAACCGATAATAGTTTTCAAATTTCAATAGTGATAATCAAATTTGCGATTGTCGTTGACCATAATAAGAAGCATAATATGAAGAGGCATAGGTTAAGGTAACTTGTAAAATAATGTATTGAAAGGTTTCGCGTAGCACAAATCAAAATAATGTGTAGGCCGTTAATAATAAAGCACAGACGCGGTGTCTAGCCGAATTGTTCAGGGTCACAGGAAAGGAATAGTTTGCGTCTCTCCGTTGCGTACATCAAAGAGTAGCGCACATCTAAAAGATGAGCCGATAAGTAAAAAGATTCATGTTAATTGTAACTGTAACTTAACAATTGGTTTGATATTGTTTTTATTGCGAGCTATAGAAACACAATATCTAAGATTAAATAGTGTTAGCAAGGCATTTCAATAATTGTTTTGTTCGAAACCAACAATATTTATTAAATATATTTCCATCATAACAAAAAAAGGGTCTTCTATTTGAAGTAATGATTACTTTCTAACTTCCAACAAACAAACCGAAATCCGATTTCGAACTTCAAAACCGGTTTTCGGTTTCAAAACCGAATGTTTTTGGCGTTGCCTTCAAACCATATTCCGGTTTTCGTTTAACATCCCTAATTTCAATACGGTTATTAGTAGTTTTACAAAATATAAACCAATTTAAAAATTGAAAAGTGTAGTCGTTTATGCGTATTGTAAGCTGTAGGTGTTTGTTTTATTTACTATTTTAATATTTACTAGTACACTGCTCACTTTTAATAAACAAACAAATTTCATTTAATCTGTTTTTTTATGCATCTACTATGCATCCCATATTTGATTGTCTTTTACTGTCTCCCACTCCATCCCCTCTTTCACAATCTCTCTAACTTTCTATCCTTCTCTCTTAATCTCACCTTGTCCATCACAACATCTCTTCTTCTTTATGAATCTCTCTTACTTAATTTCTCCCTCTCTAACCATTTCTCTCTCTCACTACATCAATCCCTCTATCTCTCCTCTTCTTTCCATTTCCCCCTATTGTCATCTGTTTCTTAATTGTTCCTTTTAGATAAGTTTCTCTTTGTCTATCTGTCTCTCTCGCTCTACTATAGTTTTACGTTTCCTACTCACATAAAAAAATCCTTTTATATGTGTTACGTCCTCGTTGTTCTGGATTAAGGTAAAATCTACGTCGTCGACACTCTATATCACCTTTATTGTTTCTCTTACAGGTGTGTTCAGAAGATTCGTTCAGGTTAGCTCTTCTCAGCCTGTCACGGTTGGCATCTATATAATTCACGTCACAGGTAAACGTTCAGGATTACCGATGGTATTACCTGGCAAAATGATCAGCCAGTACAAGCTTACTCCTTGGGATGTGACTTTAATGAGTAGTGAGTATAAGCTAGAGTTTTATAAGTTCATTCACTGAAGTTAATTGGTGGCATTGTTTTATATACTACATACTACAACTCACAATTACGGGGCATGGGAACACATTCCCCTGGCGTATCAAAGATCATGGGTTTGAATCTTGGGGATTAGATTTGTTATTGGGACAGGATACTTTTTGATATCTTTTTACAAGCCATCAATTACATAACCAAAAGAGATTGTGTCTTGTCTTACAAGTTTACAGACCATCCTTCTAGTTAGAAGATTATTACGTCATTGGCTCAAAATTCCCGAAGAGTGGCAAGTATTATACGTTAGCAGAGCTAGAACTGGAGGGAGGGGTTAACAGCCCGCGGTGCCGACCCCAGAGTATGATTCAATTTAAGAAATCCACAATTAAAGAAACACAATGACTTAATGTCTTCGAAAAAAATCCATAATTACATAAATACATTTTGCATTTCGAAAATATGATGGCAATATAAATCAGTGAGTATAGTCTATAAGTCATTATGTTTTACAATTGTTAACCCATATCTTGCTGAGGTCTTATTTTTCTTGATTTTTACATGTTATAGAAAGTTATAGTGTGATAAACGAATGAAAGTTTGTTTTTCAAAATGTCTATTTTTTAAAGAAATATTTAGATTTTTTAAAGTGTCCTTAAAAAAGACGCCAGCAACAAATGATACCGTGACATTGCATGTTTGCGTGAGAAACAGGCCATTTTATCTCAAAGAACAAAAATACATTTTTTTTTAACAATTTAAGTTGGAATGATTAATTTATAGCTTTTCAAAACAATAAGATAATAAAATAGCGTAATAAAACATTGACATTCAAGTGGCTCCCGAGCACTGAACAAACCAGCACAACCAATAACATCATTTAAAACACTAATGAAATTGCAAGACTAGACTCTTACCACAGATAAGCATGGGATGCAATAATGTTCTTTACCTACGAAGGAGCGTATATAATTTATAATTTAAGATTATATAAATCATATAAATTTTTTTTATAAGTATGCTTTATATAATAATATATGTGTTTTTTGCATAATATGGTGTAGATATTGTGATACTTGGCGTGATCACCTAGATAAAGATACATATGTATATATAGGCAGGTTAGCCGACAATCTGCTATTTTTTCCTTTAATACATTATATAGGTCCAATGATTATAGATGTTTTATGAAGACTTCTCCTCGTATTGCTTTCATCATACTGCATTTTAAATATGTTTTTCCGCATTGGTATTCTGGGCATCGGATATGTCTTCTGAGCAGCGGATTGGTATTCTGGGCAGCAATTTGGTCTTATGGGCGCAATACTAGTCTTCTGGGCATCAGATTTATTGTTTAGGGAGCTGATTCATCTTGTGGGCAGCAGATGTGTCTTCTGGGCAACATATTGATCTTATGAGCGTCATATAGGTCTTATGGGCACTGGATTGGTCTTATGTGTAGTGAATAGATTTTATGGACAGCACATTCGTATTTTAGGGAATCAGATTTGTATGTGTATGTGTCTTTTGGGCAGAGGATTGGGCTTCAGGCATCGGACAGATTTTGTGGGCAACAAATTATTCTTTTTTGGCATGATATTGGTCTTCCGGTTAGCGGATAGTCTTATAGGCATCAGGTTTGTCTTTTGAGAAATGTATCGGAGCCAGCAAAAGAAAAAAAATAGCAAGAAAGGTTTGCGTCGATCCTATTGTAATAGAAAAAGAGTAGTCAGCTTTAGAAAAGGAGAACTCAGTCTTTGTCGGCTGTATGATGTATTCTAGGATTTAGTCAACATACATTTTAAAAAAATCTGTAATGCTGGATAGTCTCATCTCAAATTCAACATCATTTGTATTTGATTTTAGATAATTAAGAGACCTAGAATCTAGAAATTCACCTAGAATGTCGTTAGTTACATCCTCTTCATTACAATACATGGCGGCTGAATCAATATATTGAGTGCGTAATATAATATTCTTCTTCTATTAAGTTATATCATGTTGAATTGAGTAAAGTTTGTGACATGCGTTGAGAATAAAATAGAAATATATACTAGAAGTAGTCTAATAATGTAAATTTATGTATATGCTATAAATATGCAATGTGGTTTTAAAACTAGTTAATATGAACAACAACATATAATTCCTACTCAACTATCTTTAAATGTTAAAGACTCCATAATATATTCAAAACGAAACATAAAAAAAAAGTTTTTCTATATTATAGCAAAGAAAAAAACGAAAAAACTAACTTTTATGTCACGATATCGTTTTTTAATGGCGTCCTTAAAAATAGACAGATGGTTTTAACACCTCTGTGTAATTATTATTATTGTTTTAACCTAAATATATATGTTTTTGCCTTTTAAGTACATTAATTAACAATCTTATGTTAAAGCTTAAGTCAATTTTTATCATTTAAATAAAAAAAAGTTTCACTATTTCAGATTTGACTTTTTTTCCTCAATTTTATCAAACTCACGACATAAATTTGTTTCGAGCCCCCAAAAAATAAATGTAGACAAATGAAAATAATAATTAGATAGATCAGTATATATACTTTACATTCAATGAAAAAATGTCAAACAATTAGCTTTATTTTATTTCTTAAATCGCATTTTACGAATTGTTCTTAAAAAAGGACCCCATCTGTAAATGGTTAATGCAGTTTTTGTAAGTTTCACTCTCATATTTCTAATCTAAAAAATAATAATAATAATAATAAATGAATATTGATAGTTCTATGTCTCAACTGACAAGAGTAACACCAATAGTTTAATTACTAAACTAGAAACACTAGAAGACAGATCTAGAAGGGCAAAGAGTAAAGTAGTAATAATACATAAGGCATTAAACTCTAATTTAAAAATATAACACAATCACGATTTTTTCAATGCTCAGATAAACATAAAGACAAAAACACTATCCTTATCCCTTATGCGAGAACAAATGCATTTAAGTATAAGTAATCTTTTTTCTCGCATGACATCATTGCATGGGATGGATTGCCTGAACAAACCAGGACATCCAGTAACTTAATAACATTTAAAACAGTAATAGAAATGCAGGACTAGACTCAAAACACAGATGAGCGTAGGACGCAAAAATCTCTATAGAAGGAGCGTCGGTCGTGTATAAGATAATATATAGACTAGCCCTACCGCACATGTCCCAATATGACTTTTTTCTTAATACTATGCTTAAATTCATTAATCTATGTGTGTTTTTAATAACAATCTTTACGTTGTTTCAATGTCTTGCTTTTCGCTCCTTGCGTATTTACTTGCTTTGTTTAAATGCTAATGCGAATCTGTAGCTCGATAAAGCTCTCTCATTAAAACTGCCAAATCTTGCAATTAATAATAGCTAAATCACTTTTTATACTCAATATAACAGTTATAATATATATTGGCACTTGTCTGTATGGAAGTATTTCTATTTATTATAAGTCTTTTGTAATTATTGAATAAATTTTTATCTACCTCGGCCACTCTGAGGAAAGTTCACTAACGTGCAGAAGAAAAAAGAGCCACTAGTTACCATTATGAAGGTTTTAGGTTTGAATACACATAATAAAATAGCTGAGTTGTTCAACCATTGACCTGGTGTTTTTCTTGAGTCTATAGTGGGTATTAGGAGTTCTTTTGTGTTTTTTTTTAAACTGGGGGAACTTTGACATTTGAGATGTCCACAAAATAACTTTGTATTTTATGGCCAAAGAAATATGTGTACCCGCTTTGCTGGCAATGTGGACCAAAATATCTGTAACTAAAAAATATTTTTTTTATATATAAATGTCACAAACTAATTACTGGATAAGACATAAATGTTGTCAAAACTAAAGAGTCGAAACAAAATATTAAGGTTTCTTGGAATATAAAAATACAAATCTCATACATTTACTTTCAGAAATCGGTCTTGAGGCTTTGGACATGAGGTCATATGTAGCTGAAATTAATCTAATACAGGATATTACAAGAATGAAAAATGCAACGTTTAGTGTTAGAAATTTCAATTTGAGGTAAACAATACTTGTTTAGTCTTTTACCTGAACCATTTAATATCAAATATATTTTATAACATACTATTTTTTATTACATTTTCTTGTATAATTTTTGAGTGATGTTTTAATAACTACTTTGTTAGCTAAATATTGGCATGACCAATAGTAATTAAAGTATTTTGCTAAAAAATATGTTTTAAAAGCGCTAATTTTCAATTAAATCCACCATATTCACACCCAACAGGGGAAAAGGTTAAATTCTCAAAGAGCGCTTGACTTAATGAAAATGTTATTTTTTAAATTGCATTTTTGCCTTATTGATCACTTCACAAGATGATTTTTAATTCGTTATACATCTGATTGAGATGACGTAATGTATGTTAAATTACCATTAATTGCATTTGTTTATTTAAATAATATTGTCCTTTATATCTACTATTTACCAGTAATTGTATTTGTTTGTTGTGTTATATTGTCCTGTATATCTACAATTTAACATTATGTTTATATGTATAATTTATTAACATGCCCGGTATAATATAAATATATATTTTGACATTGTATTTTATACGTATATTGTATAATTTCTCCAGCATGGTAAATGGTCAAAACAGTTCTAATGTTGTCCTTGCAACTATGACAACGTTTCACGAAGTTGATCTTTTCCCAGGACAATCTTACATGTACACTAGTGACCTTCACTCTCATCAATTGACCAATCAGACTGTATGTAAAATAAATAGAACATTTTAATCTTGATACAAATGTTTACTCAACTTTTCTGCTATTACAGCGTGCATGGAGAATCAATATAATTAATAACAAGTTTTACATAAATGTTCTTCTATTAAATCGAGCATGATTCAGTATAACAAATAAACAAATATACAACATACATTTCTATCATTGCATGCTCTATTATTATGCATATATTTCATTCGTGAATTCTAAGTTTTTCAATCAAATAAAAAAAAAAGTATACATGCAATTAAAAAAGAAGTGTGGTCAACTGGCGGACCACGAACCAAGCATGGCCCACAAATCCTCTTAGTATGTCCCAACAGACCTTCTAAGGGTATATTTTCAATTAAATGTACTAATAAATTCAATATATGTTCAGACTATGTCGTTCGTTTTGATTTAGAAATTCTAAAAAAATATTTCACACTCCCGATATAAAGACAGAAACAAATACTTAAATGACAACTGTTTCTTTTTTTATTTTTCATCTCGTTCAAAAAGAACGCCCTCAACTCCACAAAAGAAATCGACTTTACCATTGATCAGGTTCTCCCCCCTGACTTTTTGGACTCTAAATATATCAGTTTTCCAAGTCCGCTCCAGAGTTCAGTGGAATGCAACGTGACGTTAAATTTCAGGTTACAGGCTATTGCAGACGAAACAACTATCTATGTAAGATTTTACTTTGCACCGTTTATGAGTTGTATTTTAAATTTCTTACAAACCTAGGAACTTGTTCACTATGAAATAATACACTGAAGCCACTCGATGATTAGTTAAAGAAGAGTTTAATGATTGAACGTATTGTAACGTTGTAGCAACGAGCTAGCTGCGTCTGTCTAGTGTCTAGGTAAAATTCAATGAGGTCTCTAAGTCCTACGCCTCTCTGGCAGTAGTGTTAAAATATCAGCAACTCCTCCAGTATGGCGAAATGGCATTAATTCAAATCAACTTGTAAATCAGTAATCAAACAAAGACCGTATTGTAAAAAATTATGACGTTTTAATTTAGTTTCAACGTAGCAATATTTTGGTAATGTAGAATAAAATGATGAAGCATTCATTAATAGTTACATTGCGTATAGAGAAATGGAACACGTCTATATACAAAGGAGTCTGAAGCTAAACTAACTTGCCGGGTGCGCTTCGAGGATGCCGACAAGGAAAGAAAGGGGAGGGGCTAATTAGAACACGTCGCAGCTTACTGTGCCTCTCCCAATAAAATGTATGCATTTCCGCGGGAAAGACTTATTTCCGATAAATGCTATTAATAGTTTGTCGGTTTAAATAATAGTTGTATACATAATAATGTAATAGTATGTGTAATATTAACATTCAACCTCACTGGTAGCTAGGTAAAAATCAACAAGAAAAACTAACTGCACTAATTGACAAGTCTTAAATATTATGCATGCATAAAAGTTGAAGTCTAAAACATTTCCAATTCAATTCGTTTATTTGCTTCAAAACATGTTTGTGTGCTGTGTTAGTGGTAGTACGAAAAGATGTAGAGGATTAAATTGTATTTCATTTTTCAAAATATGTTGCCAATGGAAAACGGTGGTTTGTGAAGCATCACCTCTTTATTATCCCAAACTAATTGCTTGATGCATAATCATTTTAATTTTTTGTTTTTATGAATCTACGCATTGTGTTTTGTTATAACCAAGCATGCGATTCTTGAATCATTTATTTTTTAAACAAAGCTAAATTTAACTTAATGCGAATAACACTTTGAGTATTAATTATCGCCTTCTAACTTTTGATGTTAAAAACGGTTTTCTCATTACCAATCTTGTAGCCTTTCTGTATTTCTAAAAGGCCAGAACTGGCCGTCTAGTTTGAAATCAATTGTCAATCACAAGCATAGGCATGTTTTCTGTTTATGTAAATGGCAGAAAATGACACCGGAAGTTCATGGTCTCTTCAATTTGAAATGGTCATGCCTCATTAAAACTTCAATATGTGCTTAAAAAGATTATGGTGTAAATGTAAAAAGTACTAATATAGATTTCCCCGAAGGCATACTAGAAACTACAAAACAGCATAAGTGAGACTTACGTATAATAACTAAATACTTACAGGGACTTACATCAATAATTTCTGCGCCAATGTTAAATATACATAAATAACTATCCATAAACTGTCGATAATATTTCAAATACACTAGAGAAACTATTATTACAGGCTATATGCACATAGCATAATGCCTCAACATTTGTTCAACATGATCCCATTATAACATTGGATATGATTTAAAAAAAATTCCACTAATTAATTTCTTTTAGAAAAGCATATAGTTTCTTATAAGGGGCCTATTATGCGTGCCATTGAAAATATTTCTACGTGTCAAGTCTGGAATGCATTCTTTGCCGACCCTTGGTTAAAAGTAGTAACAATGTGCTGATGGAAAAGTACAACAAAATAGAGCTACAATCCTTTTTTTAAAGGAAGATGGAATAGCGTCTAAACTTTTTATTCATCTCTACAATACTTTACATACATCTCTAAATTAGCGTAAAGTAATTAAAAATTAAATTAATTAATCGTTAAATAATCATATAATCTAAAATGTACGGGCGACACCAGACTATTTTGCTTTTTGTTAAATAAAAGACTTGCCTATTTTTAACCCGATTACAATATTTACTTTGAATACTCTCCTAAGTGATCAAGTGTCTTCAGTAAACTAAACAAATATTTAAATTATTAGATATATAGCTTTCTGTTCATTGTAGTTTATACAATTTTTATCTGTAGCTTATACAGACTGGTGTTTAGACTGAACGGCGCCGGTATTGATGACGCTCTATGCAAGGGCCCTAATTACTATTAACATTGTTTGTAATGATTTCAAACGCGACTGTGAGGCCGACAATACGTTGTGTTTTTTTTTTCAACTCTTACATGCAACTAATGAAAAATGAAACATACTATTGTCATTTCACACATTTTCTATATAGATTAAAAAAAATAATTCATGTGTTGAAGAGGCGATTGTTGTTTTGGAAACATTGCTTAGACATGGCGCGTTTTTCTCGGAATGCTAAACACTGCCTTATTAGTAAGCTATATAGCCTACAGGCCTAGGCCATATGTGCTAAATAAAACGCATCTATCTTAAGCAACTAGTCTACAACCTTATATCTACATTATAGGCCTAGAGGGGTTTTCACTTTTCACACATGAACGATTCTTTCCATACTGTAATTTGCGTTCAATAGGCCTCAGAAAAATGCCGCCGCCTTAAACTTATGCTATGTTTCGGCAATACAAAAGTTCAAAAGAAACGGGAGTGGGGGGGGGGGGAGTCTGAAAAAACTAAAATATTTGTCACTTTCAGTTATATAAAGACAGTATATTTACACCTACGAAAGATTTCTTAATGTAAAATGTATGCCTACGCATATACTAGTAATTCTACATCACTACAGTCAATTGTACGGGTTATGTAAGAAACCGTATGATAGAGTTGTGATGTTTTTCGAACTTTTCAAGAACAGTGTCGGGTGTGTCCCCTACTTTTTTGTCGAAATTTTTCCCCCATTCATGGGCTTTTTTTATACATTTTCTAAATTTAATAAGTTGAAGTTTTAATTAAGGTATGGCTAACCAACGTACATATTCATTGTGGAGATACCTTTAATAGTATCGCATAGACGATTAGTTTATTGTTTACTAAATTACACGTGAATAGTAAAAAGACGATAATGTTTTTTTTAACACCCACACAGGTATGGGGACGAAATTTCAGCGATTCTGTCTACTTAGAGACTGCAGGAGATGTTAAAAGTTTACAGCTTAACGAATCAGAGATTTACTTTTTCAACAGCAGCAAATATTTTTCTGTTTCGGAGATTCACAGGACGACAACTCTAGGTAAGATAAGCCTTACGTGGGTTTAAAAATTGGAATAAATGTCTATCTCAGAAACTGTCTACTTAAACATATTTGGTTTGGTGATGCTGTTTTGTTTACAGATACTATACTGTTTGACCAAAAAAGTGTGATTATAATGAATTCCAAAGTTATATATACTTTTGATAATTTACTAATGCTATATCTACATTTACGAAGGACAAATATTGCCAAAATATAACCAACTAAAGCGCTAACTATATTAAGAATTAAACCTAACAACTAAGCTTATAGTATTTCGAAACCAATCAAAGATAAGTATAATCATCAAGACCTAAATATATAGAAAGGGGAAGAAATGTAATAAAGAAGATATTATTCTGAAATATTGTCGCTGTGTAAATGATAAACCAACACCTTACTATTAAAAAAAAGGGGAGGGGAAATCAAAACATATCCTAACCGTTCCTCTGTCTAACCTACTCACTAAAAACTAGGATCAATATCCTGCTTACACTATAAAATAAAAAAAACAACTTTAATTGCATTTATAAACGATGAATATTCGTAACAACCTAGATGGGATTATTTCCCCTTATGTTTGTATTACTCGCAGTACGAAGCTGGTCCTCGGTGGACCCCTTCATCACGTGTCATGATTGACTGCTCAAGGTCAATTCTCTTGCTTCCCCAGTCATATATATATATACAAGCTACGTTGTCCTGCGTTGCCCGGGTGAAACAAAACAGGACTGTATAAGGTTTAGATAAAAATTGTATAAACTACAATGAAAAAGAAAGCTATAAATGTAATATTTAAATTATTATTTTTTTATGAAGACTTTTAGGAAAGTAACCCTAAAATAAATATTGTAATCGGGTAAAAAAATGGACAAGAATTTTTTTTTTTTTAAATCTAAATTGCCCGTAGATTTACAATGTCTTTTGTTTTTAAAAGTTTGAAAACAAATGTAGAAAAAAATGGTATAGTCTAACTGAAGAATCGAACCCGGTCGCCCGTATAGCAGTCCGCTACGTTAACCACTTAGCTAGAGAACGCACATGTCCGATGTAAAAAAATTATTAGACAGTATATAGGCCTAGGCCTAAATAGGTCAGTGACACAAACTCACGTGTTTTCAAATTGACCAATGGGGATCCGTGGAGACACAATATATATATATATATATATATATATATTGTACGTTTCTGGATCGTAACTGTTCAATCGTACATCACTTTCTCTACCAATCTCTTCGGGGCGTTCACAAACCCAATTAACTCTCCAGAAACAGCAAAAATACAAGTTTATTTACACACATAATAATATCCTCACAAATTACAAGAAAATCCATTTGAATGCTTAAGCATGTAGCATTAAATTATAATCACTCAATTACGTTGCAATTTACAATAGATTCACTGATATCTCAAATAATATCTCCATTACAAAAATCTACATAAAACCATAGCTCCTACTATCACAAGAGCTGGTTGCACATCACCTAGCCAAGGTCGAGTCTCGCCTGGAACCTTCTCAACATATCCTCTCACATTTCTCAATCAACACATGAACTAACGAAAATCACTATCCTGCCCCACAACTATAGTCCGCTCTTGTCATATAATAACTGTTCTTTATCCTATAGTCTGTTTCTGCTATCTAAGGTCATTCTTTACTTCTTTTCATTGGTTATCTCTCTTTGACCACAGACAAATATTTATGGTCTGTTTCAATCACTGACATATATATATATATTTATAGGCTATATATATATTCTTTATAGAAATTACTTAGACCTCGCCATTATATATTTTCTATTCTACTAAATATTGTTTCATTGGCAGCTAATAGTAAATTTAAGATTTTCTACATTTCGAAAATTCTATTACTTTTAGTGTAAATACAGCTCCTGTCCAGTTGAGAGTATTTTGGAGTTTGTCTTTGAATAGTATACTTTTGTATTATATGCTTAACTATTTCTATACCGTTTAAAGGGTGTTCTGTTATATTAATTTTTTAACTAGGTCTGGTATGTTTGCTTAACTTTAATTTGAACTTTTGTAATTGTAAGGTAGTATTTATTGTTTTGTTGTTTTGTTGTTATTTTTATATCTTACAAAAATAAAATGCATAGGTAAAAAGGTGACTTTTTTTTTTTTTTTTTTTTTTTTTTTTTTTTTTTTAAATAAAATAGGAATTTGGATATTTTAAAGTTAGATCTAGTTCTAATTAAAATTAATGTTATTTTTTTTTTGTTTACGGCTTCTTAACTAGCCGAATTAAAACTTAAAACTAAATATAGTAAAAATAAAAGTTCTCACCATTTCGCGTGCAATAGACATAAAAAAATGTGTTTACCACCAGAATAAAGCAAACCCTTTATAGATAGCATATCTGAAAGCTTAAAGTCTTGGGATGAATGATTTTAGAGTTTTATAAAAAAATATACCATAGACGGGTCAAATTGACCCACCTAGTAGAGATAGGTTAACAAATCAGAGGTTTTAACAGTTTAATTTAAATTTGATGAACTCTTCAATGATATTTTTTTTCAAAGAGTATATAACTCATTGCAGAATAAAACTACTAGTATTTTCATGTTGCTATAACCTGCTTGAAGGCACTGTGGAATAAAATGTATAGAGTCCAAATACTAAAAGGAAACGAATTATTCTCCACCAATCAAAAGACTAGACTCTTTCGATTTAAAAAAAATAAAATCTCTCGAACCAAAAAAAGGTTATTTTCAATTCAAATTAATCTTAATATACTCATGTTCCGAAATATTTTTGTTTAGCAAATTATTTCGTAACGCTATAATATTATGTTATAATTGTTTTGTTTTTACATTTCAGAGAAGGAAACAGTTTATGAAACACTGTGTTTGGCTTCATTGATCCCCAAAAGTCTATGGCGTGATCAGTACGATTATTATATAGAGGCTGAAACCAAGCTGTTTACTGTGAAGATATATATAGTTGTAGCAGAAGACCTTACTAATAAACTTGAAATTAATAACAATCATACGGACCTAAAATGTCAACCCCTTACAGGTAATTGAAAATGAAATTAATAGCTATCTTTTTGTAAACAGAAATACAGATTTTAAGAGATTCATGGATGAGATAGTAGAAGGGATTATTTGATAGACAGAACATAAAAAAATGAAGGAAAAATGATAGACTTCAAAAAATTAAGAATGGTAGAAAACAAGTCTTTGCAAGGGCAAATATACTGTTTGGTGAATTTAAAGAATGGACAGTAATGCACCTTTATATGTTCGTTAACTCCAAAGAGTAAGCTATCACAAAGGCCGCCCTCTTTATTATAACCTAGCGTAGCCAGGATTTCAAAGTGGGAGAAAAAAAAACTAACTTATAAAAAACAAGTTTTTATTATACTTCCTTTCTTTGTAAAATAAAAATACCGGTTACTTATTAACATGTGTACGGCTTTAACAAAAACATTGCCCGCAAATTTTATAATACGACACGAATGTAAACATGAATTAATTTTTTCCCTTCATTCACAAAGCTAGATCGCAAAGTTTGATGACGTCATAAAAATAATCTAAGCGCATCCTTTTTTTTTTCTAGCTTTGTAACGAAATACCAAAAAAGTTGGACCGACATTTTCAACGTGAAACCAAAAAAAAAAAAACGTTAAATTTTCAAACAAAATCAAAATTATAGTATAATTAAGTTTTTTAAACTGAAAATTTGACGGAACGTATTGTTAGTCGCCACAAGTCTACTGCCCAAGTTTTAGCTCGATTGGACGACGGAAAGTGGTTGAAAAATCGATGCGAAGTTTTACAAGCAGACAGACAGTAGCAACTAAGAGAAAGGGGGTAAAAAGGGGTGGGGGAATTAAATAGTGCAATGTTGGGTAGGTAGGGAAACACATATTGTAAGTGGAAGGAGTAGTAAGAATAAAGCAACTTGTGTGCTGGTGAAAAGGAAAGAAATAGTGTAATGTGTGACGAGCAGTATAAAGTACATTGTGACTATTTTCCCCAAAACTATTGGAAAAACTAATGCATTTTATAGATGGCAATTGTTTTATATCTATCTCTCTATTTATCTATCTATCCATCTCTCTATCTTTTTCTCTATCGCTCTCTCTCTCTATGTCTCTCTATATAATATATCTCTGTCTCTCTCTCCCTGTCTTGCTATCTCTCTCTATCCCTCTCTCTCTCTGTTCAATCGATTCTATCTTTTCTATCTATTCTAGAAATTATTTTTTCTATATGTTGCTAATACTATGCATTATTTCAGGCATTGAATTTGAAGTTTGTGAACTTACGTTACAACCAGATGAGAATGTCAATATCCACATCGAGTTGCAGGGTTTACAAGATACCTTTGGGGCATAT
Organism: Anisus vortex; assembly: GCA_949126835.1. Lineage (NCBI taxonomy): Eukaryota > Metazoa > Mollusca > Gastropoda > Planorbidae > Anisus > Anisus vortex. The sequence goes on from OX421503.1 coordinate 19,663,886, forward strand.
GTGTTGCTTTATAACATTAAAACAGCCATGTGTAACACTCTTGGTGTTACTGACGACCCTGCAATAAAGATAGATAAGGCAAGGAAATATTTCTTTGTAAAATGTATTTCTTCTATATTGGGTTGTTTGAAACCCATTTAAGACTAATTCAAATCAAAGAACAAACGTATGGATGTGTATCATATCGTGTAGCATTCCGGAGTCAAAACAATTATATGTGGTAATTTTTTTTGCTATAGATATTGAAAGGGCAGTTGGAGAATGTGCTGGACACACAATCCCCTAGTATGTCATGACCACAGAAACTTGTAAACTCTTGCCTTTTTTTTGTTTATGTTTTAATGTCAGCATATACATGCTTTTAGCAATAAAAAATACACCTTTTTACATAACTAGTTAAGCAGGTATAACTTTCTCTTCCCCTATTTATAACATTTAATTACTGTTGATCTTTTATTTTATTGATAAATGGATCAAATAATAAATTATTAGGGACCATTCACATATTACTATTCCTACACATCAAATGGGAAAATATATATAGAAGAAATTATTTGCGTAATGGCGCGTATGGAAAGGATGGTGTGGAGGACACTGGACTTAAATTATACGTTTTCAACCAATATTACTACAGCCATCCTAGCGATAAAAAAAGGCAACTGCAGCCGATCACACAGAAGACTTGTAAAATACATATACATACAATTCTAGCACAATTACTTTCACACGCCACTGTCCAGTTCAAAGCAGCAATTAGAAGGCTTTTGTTTGTTTAAGTCATTTAGCAAATCAGATGATGTCATATTATATGTACTTATGTACTCATGGGCATCATTGCTGGCGAAATATGGAAACCACCGTATATGACGTTAATTGCACTACCGAGAGGCCCTGAGCCACGGTAGAGAGGAAACAGTGAGCGCACCAGTCCCTCTCGAAACCCCCTGGTACCCGGATGTCCAAAACTGTAGTCTGGAAATACTGCTACCGGACGACAGTGCAGGTATGCAAGCGAGCCAACACGATAATGATTCGAGGTGAATTCCGCAGGTGGAAAGTGAAGTGTATAATGTACTACCGAGACCCTACCCTATGTTACGCCACACGCCTTATTGACCTGCTACATGTTGGCTAGCTTAGACAGGATCTTGGTGTGCCCTCCGCCTTGATCCACCCCTTTACATTGTTACTCGCTGGACTAAAAAGCCGGAAGGCTCATCCAGTACTTTTTTTTTACGAGACTTTAAAATCGATGTCATATATGTTCCTAATCCTCCAAAGTTTATAGAAAAAAGGTATGCTGATTAAAAGCAAGACAAGGTATATATGGGATGTTCCAATTTGTTTCTATTGAAACTAACGCTGTAACAGACCGATTAAGGACTGCTATGCAATTATTGGATCTTTTTTTTTTTTTTTTTTTTTCTTTCGAATGCGGATTTATTTTAACATTTACTTGGTATTGTGTTGAAGGCAATAACACCTAAAGTTTTTAATGTCTATTTAATAATAATTTTAAACGTGAATAAAAGCGAACTATATAATACAAATAATCATTGTGACTATGACTAAAATTATTTTTAAAATCATTGTGATGGCGGAGCTAAAATGTTTAAGTACATATTCATTGAGGAGAGGTAAAAAAAAATGTATGGGTGGCAACATGGAGGGGGGGGGGAGTATGACAAAATATGTTTCGAAAAATTTGATCACCTCTTACAGAAAAAGAAATAGTTTAACTATATAAAATTATGGAAAATATTTAATAAATATTTAGATATCTCTATTTTTTTTATTTTTGATTCAGACATATTCTGACTATATTGAACGTCCACACTATTGGAACACTGCATCTTCAGAATCTGCTCCATGCTTGGCGATTAATTATGATAACTGTTCACAAGACCATTCTACGCTAGTAAGAAATGCTACAGAACTTCTCAGAAATAAAACTTTCTTAGACGAGCTTCGGAAAGAAATAGTTGATCATCTGACGGTTCCGTTAAATAGTACCGCCTCCTTCAGGAGGAATAAACAAAGCGCCTTAGATTTCAGGCCAGCGTCCAGAGCCATGGGCGCAGTTGGCGTGGCCATTTTGACTGTTTTGTTTAGCATTGTCTGTATTAGCGACATGGTTGCATTTATCTTATTCATCTTTAGACATGTGAAACAGAAATACATCTTATGGAAACGAAACAACGCAGTTGAAACAAATTAAACTGAAGATTATATTTTTATTGGGAAGTAAATTTGTAGCATTGATAGTTTAAAGCACAGTGTTAACTTTAATATACCTTTTAATACTTTGAATATAAATTATTTTTAGAAAGTGTATTTATAATCTATTTAGTACCTTACACAAAAATTTTCTTACACAAACACCAATTTGAGTCTTATCAAATATTTTTGACTATGAAATAATGTTAACTGATGTTTTTTTTCTTAATTATTAAGGCATTGAAGAAGAAGGACAACTTTTAATTTTTTTTCCCTTCATATATATCATGTATTTTGCATCATTCGGTGTATTTTTTTTAAGATAAATGTTTCTTTTAATTATATCTGGTAATTATTGATTATTATAATATATTCTTCAACTTTTTTATGTAGATTAGTTTCTTACAATGAATGGTAACACTCTTTTTAAAATTCAATGATGAAGAGAGCAGTTCTCTAGATGTTTCCCCCGAAACAATGCGGGCCGCGGTGTTCTGCACTCTCTGTAATCTCTTCAGTGGTTCTGGGGCAAACCTCACAGGCCACTTTTGCAGTAATCCAACCTTGACTGGATAAGAGAGACTGCTACGGTATTGGCCGTCCTTCTATTGAGTTGAGGTCGCAGCTGACCCAAGGCGCGTGGATGAGACGAACAAGCCTTAACCACAGCACTAATATGTAAACATGTGAAATAGTAATTTGAGTAGAATTAATTTAAAACATCTACTATTACAAATAAAACTTGTAAAGCTACGATTGAATACTAAAACACCTATTTAATAACATTTTTAGAGCAACTAGTTTTTAAGTATCACATATATATGTATAATATATATATATATATATATATATATATATATATATATATATATATATATTTATATATTAATATACCTTTTAATACTTTGAATATAAATTATTTTTAGAAAGTGTATTTATAATCTATTTAGTACCTTACACACTCATTTTCTTACACAAACACCAATTTGAGTCTTATCAAATATTTTTGACTATGAAGTAATGTTAACTGATGTTGATATAAAAGTTAAGTTTTTTTAATAAAATGCTTTTGGTCTATGTACTATTTTTTATCACAAATGACAATGTTTTATTCAAGAACTACAAATACTTTTCATAAAGACAAATGATGTTTTTTTATCATCAGCAACTTAATATTTTTAATCTCTTAGATCTAGTGAATTGTCACTATGAAACAAAATTTGAAATGTGCGATTAACTAACAATATTGACATCAATTTAATTAACAACATATATTTAGTATTCATCATTTATTTATTACTTTGGACTTGTTACATTTTTAAGACGAAAATGTTGTTTTTTCATTAAAGCACCACGAACATATTTTTTATAAAGACAAATGATGTTTTTTTTTATCATCAACTTTTTTTTAAAATCTCCTAGATTTTGTGAATTGTTAACGTGAAAGCAAAATGTGCAAATTCATGATTGAACCAATAAAATAATTAAATGTCACCAATGTAATTAGTAACTAAATAGTAACAGACCAAATCTTAAAACAATAAATATCAATTAGAACTACTATATTTAATAATAAATTTCATTATAACTATTATGTAGCCTATTAAGAAAATGAAACTATTAGTTTTAATTCTAGCCCTATTTCTGGTAAGGGCACTAAAACTACCAAACTATGAATATGAAAATGTCCAAAAACAGGTAATAATTAACCATCACAACATTAAAGATATTAACAACACACTTATTTATATCACCTTTAAAAAAATCACCCTAAACCATTTTAAACATAAAATTTGCAGGTGTAGACAAAAGCACCTTATACTGTTGTTGCTCTTAGCTGGTGATGTTGAATCTAACCCAGGCCCAGTCAAGACAGTTAGAGATAGATGTAATATTTGCAGTAAGTCATGCACAGCAAAACAACTATCCATTCAATGTGATGAATGGTACCATGCTTCATGCTTGCATATGAACACCCCAGTTTATGTAGCTCTAGGAAATAAAGATGCCTCTTGGCACTGTGTACAGTGTGGGTTGCCACAATTTAGCTCAGGACTGTTTAATTCTCATGACCTGGATACCACTAACCCCTACAGGGCCTTGACAAGCCCAGAAGTTAATAACTTAGACCTAAATAAGCCCTTAGCTTGATCAACACCAATTAAAATAGTTAAAAAGACACTCTTCAACACTAAATACCATTAAACCCCAAATCAGCATAACCTTAAAACACCAACAATACACTTCCAAAGCATTAAAAATAAACCGCCGATTTGGAAATCCTAATAAATAAAGAAGAACCAGACATAATTGCAGGTTCCGAAACATGGCTTAATCCAGATATATACAACACAGAGATATTCAATAATAATTATGAAATTTTTAGGAAAGATAGGTCAGACAGGCATGGAGGAGTCTTACTAGTCATAAAATCTACTCTAATAGCTGAAGAAATTAAAATAGTATCTAAAAATAACATAGAGTCAGTCTTTTGTAAAATAAGTAGACCTAACTCTAAACTACTAATTGTAGGCAGTGTTTTCAGACCACCAAACTCAACATCAGAGTACATGACTGATCTATGTAATCAGCTGACAAGTATTGAAACTAAATATAAAAATGCTATAAATTGGATAATGGGAGACTTCAACCTCCCTGATATAAATTGGAATAGCTACTCTATAGAAAAACACCAAAACGTGAAAGAAATAATTGAAATGTTTATCAATACCATCCAAAATCTAAACTTAGATCAAATTAATAAAAAACCAACAAGAAACCTTAATATACTAGATTTATTCTTAACGAACAGACCAGGGCTAGTAATAGATTATGAAATAATCCCTGGACTTTCAGATCATGATACTGTCAGAGTAAAAAACAAAATAAAAACCCAAATAAGCAAGAAACCTAAAAAAATAATTTCTCTGTAATAAACGTAACACAACAGAACTACATCTAGCAGCAATAAAATTCCAAAGCAATTTTCTTACTAAATACAATATAAATAGTTCAATTGAAGATATTTGGCAATTCATAAAAACCAACTTAAAAGCAAAAATGGCTGATTCTGTTCCAACAAAACAAATATAAAATAAAATTAACAAATGTTGGTTTAACACTAAACTAGAGAAACTGTGTAAACAAAAAGAAAATCTATGAAAAAATTTTTAGGCAACTAATTCAATTAGACTACATAAAAAATACCTAAAAATTAAACATTTAACTCAGAAACTAAGCAGACAGATGCAGAATGAATAATATGTAAACAATGTAATTTCTAAAGCAGACAGCTGCAGAATGAATATGTAAACAATGTAATTTCTAAAGATAATAATACAAACTTATGGTCTTACATTAAATCAAGAAAAATGGACACTACACTACAGGCATAGCTCCACTAAAAGGCAGAAACAATGAAACTTATAATGATAATGAAACTAAAGCTAATATCCTAAACAAACACTTTGCATCATCTTTTTTCAAATCCAGGTGACAAAGAAATATTCATAAGTTTAAACAAACTAGAAGAGATAGGAAATATAAATGTAGATGAAAAAGGCATTAAACCACTCCTAACCAACTTAACAGTAAACAAAGCTTCTGGTCCAGATGAAATACCAGCAAGACTGCTTAAAGAATTAGCTAATGAAATATCTCCAATCTTTAAAATACTTTTTCAGGGCTCTCTAAACAAGGGCAAGGTGCCCCAAGATTGGAAATTAGCCAATGTGACCCCCCCCCCTTTTCAAAATAGGAGATAAATCTGACCTCGGAAATTATAGACCTGTTTCTCTAACAAGCATAACATGTAAATTACTTGAACATATAATATATAGTAGTATAAAAAATCATCTAGACAAACTTAACGCACTGTGCCCACACCAACATGGCTTCAGGAAAAATAGATCATGTGAGACTCAATTAATAGGCTTAATAGATGACTTTTCTAAGGGATTATATAATAACAACCAAATTGAAGCCATATTACTAGATTTTTCAAAAGCATTCGATAAAGTTCATCATTCTAGTCTACTAAAAAAACTTAAATATTTTGGAATCTCTGGTCCCTTACATCAGTGGATTCAGGACTTTCTTATAGGCAGGGAACGAACAGTGATAATAAATGGCTATAAGTCAACACCAATAACTGTTAAATTAGGACTTCCACAAGGAACTGTTCTAGGATTCCTACTATTTCTAATTTACATTAATGATCTGCCAAAGTGCATCAACACAGGAACAAAAGTAAGATTATTTGCCGATGATTGCATAATCTATAGAACAATAAAGACAGGAAAAGATAATGAACTTCTACAAAAAGACCTAGATGAACTACAAAAATGGGAATCAAACTGGAGTATGTCTTTTCACCCAGAAAAATGCCAACTAATAAGGGTATCCAAGAAAAAGAAACAAATAATAGCAAACTACTTCATTCATGATAAAGAACTAACTCAAACTAACTATGCTAATTATCTAGGAGTAATAATAAATGATAAGTTATCTTGAAACCCTCATATTGATGAAGTATTTAAAAAATCAAACAAAACATTATAATTCATAGAAAGGAACTTTTACAAATGTACTAAGAATATAAAACTAAAATGCTATCTCACATTAGTTAGGCCTATACTAGAATATGCAGCACCTGTATGGGACCTATCAACTATAGAAAACATTAAAAAATTAGAACAAATTCAAAAAAGACCTGCAAGGTTCATAACTAGTGAATATTCCCAATTAACAAGAGTAACACCATTAGTCAAATCACTAAACCTAGAAACACTAGAAGACAGAAGGGCAAAGAGTAAAGTAGTAATAATACATAAGACATTAAATTCTAATTTAAGAATGCAAATAGCAAGCTAAATTGCATACATAACGTAATCATTAAATTCCTTACATTTAACTTCGCTTTTGTGTGTGTATTACTTTGTTTTTGGTATCGTAATCTTTTCATCTTCTTCTTCTTCATGTTACTGTGGAGATCCCGTTAGGACCAAGGAAAAAGTCCACAGTTGGCAAATGGACACATTCCTCGTTTTCCTATTGAGCTGAAAATATATACATAAACTCGTTGTCGATGACACTGCACTCTATTCATTTAAAACGTGTTTCTGTTGTCGGTAAACACTGCCACTTTAAATCATCAATTTCGTTAATGTAGTGAGTTTATTGTCGACATTTTTTCAGGAAGATTAATGGCAAAAAGCTTAAGTCCAGTGCCCCAAATATTTCATATAAAATATCCTATTCAAATAATTAAAAAGCTTTTGCAATGTATCTTGCACACATATATTCAAATTTACAAAATATAACATGCGATATAATCTACGTTAGTGACTCACAATAATTAAGACAAAGGAAGCACGTTTTGGAGTGTAGATAAATGTTCTATTTCAAAAACTATTTTGCCATATTGTGAAACTTTTATCCTAGTTTACAAGTAAGATGGTTAAATTAATTAGTAAAGTTCCCGTTGGACCGAGCTGATCCATAGGTCCGATGAAGCAGCGTTCACCAGTTTCTTTTGCCACGGCATACTAGGTGATTGCGTAGCCAGCACTATGCACAGCCGCCTTTACTTTACATCGACTAAGGTTAGGTACCCATCAGAGCTGAGTAGACCCAGGGACACCCTCCAGACCCGGAAAAAAATCCTAGCCTACTCCACGATTCGAACCCGGGACCTTCGGCTCGCCAGTCGAACGCGCTGCCGCTTGGCTACCGTGCCCCTTTAAATTAATTAAGAAGGTGATAATTACGCTAAACATTTAGAAGTTTATTCAATTTCCTTGTACTTTTTTGCTGTGAAATTGTTTGACCAATATTGCAATCTTAAATGATTTTTTTGTAAAAAAAAAAAAAAAAAAGAATGAACAAAGTTTTTTCAAAGACTCTTGCATGAGCAGTGGAGTTTCTTTTTTCAAAGTTCCCCAAATGGAATTTGCTTTACAGAGTTACTAAAAATTTGTGAGCTGTTTTAAATCTTCGTTTGAAATCATGTCTTCTGTTTTAAATCTTCGTTTCAAATCATGTTTTCTGTTTGAAATCTTCTTTTTAAATCATGTATTCTGTTTTAAATCTTCTTTTTTAAATCATATATTCTGTTTTAAATCTTCTTTTTAAATCATGTATTCGGTTTTAAATCTTCGTTTTAAATCAGGTAGTCTATTTTATATCTTATTTTTAAATCATGTAGTCTGTTTTAAATCTTCGTTTTAAATCATGTAGTCTGTTTTAAATCTTCGTTTAAATCATGTAGTCTGTTTTTAATATTATTTTTGGTTATAAATCATGTTTGTATTATGTAGGTAATCAAAATTAAATGTATTTTGTAAAATTTATTTCTAACGTTGTTGTGTTTTAAAACAATCGTTATTGTGTAAGTCGCTCATATGACAGTCGCTGTTTTGAATCAGTCGCTATTTTGAAGTCGCTCAAGTGACAGTCGCTGTTTTGACAATCGCTATTCTGCCCGGATACCATCTATACTTAGAAATATTATAAATAAAGGTCTGATGTAAAGAATACAAAAGATATTGACCAGAAATAGTGATTACAGTGAAATATTTACACAATACTTGTTTTTATTGTTTATTAATGTGTTAACATTATCTGAATTAATTTGTTTGTTTTATGTCGTCATGTCTTAATTTGGATAATTGATCTTACCAAGACTTGCTCAAAGTAAAATGACTGACTATATAATATTTTTAAACGATGCTATAATTGAGGCATCCAAAATAAAAATTCTTCTAAAATAAATCTGAAAATAGTAAATATCATAATAATATCCTACACTATAATAAGAGTAATAATTGTATATCCTATACTATAATACGAGTAAAATTGTATGTATGTATGTATGTATATATGTATATATATATATATATATATATATATATATATATATATATATATATATATATATATATATTCTTGAAAAGCGCTCTAACGATTTTCTTCATGTTTCTCCCACAAATAAAAATCGGAAATGAACGTTAGACAAAAAATTCCATCCCCATTAGATTTATTTAGATCAGGGGTATTCAAACTGCGGCCCATGGAGTCGTGGAGTCAGTTTTATCTACGGAAAAAATTACGGAATTTTACCTGTATCCTGCCAAGTTCAGCCGCCGGTTACGTGGACGTTATGTTTTTACCCAATTAAAATTGAATAAGCAGTAGTGCGTTTTGTTTTCCAACCGATCACTACAATGCAAAACCTTATTCGCTGCTTACTATTTCTACTTTTCAAATGGAAAGGACTGAGCAAAAAACAATGCGAGTTGGGAAAAATGACAAATAGTATAAATAGGAAGGGCTGAAGGGAGACAAATTGTAAGCAAATAGTATAAAGGTGGAAAAGGAGGGGGGGGGGATGAAAAGTTGTTTGCCCCACTCTCAAATTGGGCACATATTGAACGCGAACAATGTTTCTAGTTCAAGGCCATACATGTTTAAACATGAATTCAATTTACTTTTTTTTCTCGAAATGCAACAATACTATATTATTGAAAACAGTCAATTCTACATTATCATTTTTCTTAATAATACAACAACATATTTCTCTGACGAGCCAACTTTTTACAGAAGATCTTAGTTAGCAACACAAATGTATAAAACTGTTCTCATGTGAACATGTGAGATTTTTCAAGTTGTACTTTGGTAAGAATTTCCCATTTACAGAGTTAACAGAGAGTCTGTTTCTTTTCTTTGTCCTTTTAGCGTTTATCAATGAAAACACTCTTTCCACATTATCATTGCGTCCAGCGATACAGAAAAGAAGTTCACACATTTTTAGTAACTCTGAAAAAAAAAACTTGCATTTGGGAAACTTTGATGAAACTAACTTTACTGCAATTATTAACCTAACAACACATTCGATAACACAAGCTTATTCATTACATTTTCTGCCAAATACTCCAGTGTTTTGCTATATCCCGACCCAGCCATTTATTGACAGTAAATAATAACATAAAAAGTGCACAAAGGATTAAAATTAAAAAAAAAACCTGTGGCATACAAAAGCCGGGCATTTTAAGGGCTTTTAGCTTTGCCTGTCGGACGGAGGACACAGGGCTAAAAAGGAGGACCTGACCTCCTAATGCCAGACGTCTGGCAAGCCTAATCGAAAGGATAAATGATGATGATGAGTAAACTGCTTTAAAATTAGGAGCGGTCTAAAGTTTCCGCACTGTAGATTTAGGTAAATGTCAGCCTAAGATACATAACTCCGTCGTTGCACCAATTAAATTAACTAGCCATGGGCCTGAAGCATTGTTGGCTTACTAATTAAAGTAAATTTCAAAAATATATTAACAAAAGACATTTGTTTTCACAACCAAGAATAAAAAATAATTCATTGTTATTTTATTTTTTTATTCTTGTTTTCGCAACAACCAAAAAACAGGTGGGGAAGGGGAAAGGTGCACTTGGATGCAGTTGAAAAAACAAAAGGGGGAGTGGCACAAATTAAGTCACATAATATTTATATTATAGTATATTTTTAATAACTTATTTTTTTTAAGACCACAACTTGGCTTTTCGGAAATTTTAGTTTCGGAGTTTTTAAAAGGTTTTCTGCTTGATAAAGACATGATTATTTTGATCACATTTTGACAGTTCTGGGGAGAAAACACTAAAAGTAACAATCTCTTTACCATAAGTGAATATATTTGCACACTATATTCAGGTAAGTTCATAAGAATTTTAAAAAAATGTTTCTGGTAATTTGCAACTATGGATATAATTGCGATCAAATTAGTTCCCATAATCAGTTTTGGGGCGATATTTTGTGCAATATACTTTCAGTTTCACTATTTATTTATGTTGACTTCACTTTATTAAGTGTCCAACGATGGCCGAGAAGAGGAAAAGAAAAAATAGTCGATGAATGAATTAATGTGGGCAATTGCAAGAAGAATGAAGTTTGAAATACTTCTTCATCAGATCCAACGAGAAATCATTGTGTGTGATTTGCAACGAAACTGTGGCTGTGATGAAAGAATACAGCTTGCGCCGTCATGATCAAAGTAAACATCAGGAGAAATATGCACATTTGGAGGGTGAAGTCCACGCAGAAAAAAATGCTAAATTACAAAATCAACTCACATCTCAGAGGACATTGTTCAGTTAATCCTCAAATAAAAACGAATTTGTATCTAAGGCCAGTTATAAAGTTGCTTACATCCTGGCTAAAAGTGGCAAACCGTTTACAGATGGTGAAGTAGTTGCCTCACTGTTTGTGACGGTCTCACTCTGTGACGGTCTTACCCTATAATATAATAAAAAGTAGTATATATATATGATATTTATAAACTGGACTTTTCTTTTTATCTGAACATTATAGGATAGCCACTTTGATAGCACGTATTAATGTGTAAGAATGGTGCCGATATGCATATATTTATATTCTATTCAATGTATATCACTATATTATACCATATGGTTAGTCCTTCCTCTCCCAATACAAATGTTCAGCCTCTACCCCCCCCCCCCTTCTTATCTCCCTCTCTTGACAGGAGTAAAGATTTATGTCTGATAAACTGCCAGCTAGGCAGGCCTCACCCCCACCACATCTGGTCTCTCTTATCTCTCCCGTGTGACCAATTAAAGTGCACCTGTCTTTGCACTGTCCAGTCTGTCCGTTTCCACTCCCTCCCTCTCTGGCCTCTCTTCCACGCCTGGTTTCCCACCTCCCCATTGCCCTCTCATTCTCTATACTATCCGTCCTTTTTTATGTTTAGTCTTAAGATTTGGAGGCACTTCTACACAATGACAATGTGAAAATAGGTCGTGTACTCTAGGCGGCCTGCGAGCCTCGCCTAACACAGTCCAGTGACGGTTGTAATTAAATATATATATATATATTGTTAGGTTACAGTGCATACATAGTTTAAAACATCCTTTTATTAATCCCTCGACAGAGTTTATCTCTTAAAATACTTTAATTGTCGGGACACGACTGTTTATTTTTCTTCGTTGACTAAAATCTAATTGGGCTATAAACGCCTCACTCTTGAAACCAGCGTAAACCAGTTAGGGCTAACGCGGAGGAATATGCAATTAGCCTCTGACGTCACTTCGCGCCCTTTGAGGTACTATATAAGTTAGTCACGCAGAATATTCTCCCTCTTCCCGCTATGTAGATTCTGACAGAAGGACGCTACGCCTTGTACACTCATTATCGCCATTTGTAAATTCTTCTTTAACATCGTTTGATTTGCAAGTTATAATAAAGTTTGGGGACGTCCATTAATTACGTCAACAATTTTTTGGCGATTTTTACCCCCCCCCCCTCCCCCTTGTCAACAACTGTCAAACTTTCAGAGACCCCCCCTATATAATTACGTCAACAATTCGTTACCCCCCCCCCTATAACAAGTAAAAAAAAAAATTAAACGCTGGCTTTTATGTTTAAAATAGATTTGTAACGGAAAGATCTAGATTCTAGATCTTTACTATAATTAATTGTAATACATTTTAAAACTTGTTTTAAAGATTTCATATTGACTAGATAGAACTCTCATAGGCGTAGCCACGAAAGGGGTGTAACATGCTTACTACCCCCCATCGCCCCTCCCAATTTTTTTTTCCAATCCGAGGATTTTAACAATATTTCTTTCCTTTTTATTTACTATTGTTCTTTTCATATAGATATATTGAATACTTTCTGATTGTACTTTTCACTAATGAGATTTTGGTACAATGTTAATTGTTAAATAGCTTAGGGGGAAATTGTGCACCAGTTGTAAATTAACCTGCTATTTTAACCATATGCTCACTATTCCTTCTTGCATTATTGCCCCCCTCCCCACACACACATATGATTATACACACGGTAGTTGGCTTCCTTGCCCCTACTACTCCTACCTTGCACTATTTGCCACCCACACCTTGCAATCTGGCTACGCCACTATAGGCCTGCTAATACATTTTCATCTCATACATTTTTTTTCAGACATTTAGAAATTAAAACTAAAAAATTACTATATTAAGCCTAATCACCAAATTTTAATGTTTCACCTATTATAACGTAGTCAGCAAAAATATATTAGTTTATATATCAGAATTAGGGATGTTAAAAGGAAAGGTAGGCTAAGTATTTCGGACTTCATGGGCCACAAATTATTTTTATGAAGGACATATTTTAAAATAACCATGTTGGATTCACACGATACACTTCATTCAATGCAATTCAAACATAGTCTCAGAGAGGGCCTATTGTTGTCTTTAGTTATATTGCCAATCCCAGCTATCGCTTACATGGTATATATAACGAACGCCAGTCTCTGGCGCCTAATTTCACTTCTGTACCTATGAGCCCCAAAGCTGGCGAAGTGTGTAAACCGCCGATACGTTTTTATTAAGAATACACCAGCGGGCGAACGCGTGGGAAAGAGCTCCCGCAGCGAGTCCGGACAGAGCTGAGCTCAACCGTTACGCCCTGGACACAAGACGGGCTCGTCCGGTTTTATTCTTTTGAGACCTTTTAACTTGGTTCCCCGAGTCTGACCAGTGAGCTAATGCATGGGACAAGCGGTCGCCGAGATACTTCCACTCCCATCTCTGTAAGTGACGGAGAGAGGCGTGGTATCCCAAGCTGCAAGTCTGGAGATTAATCGGCTTGTTCTGTGCTTCCATTTGAGGGGGCCTGTGAGGTACCCACTGTCCGATTTCTGGCGTCTCCGGGGTGGGGGCTTTGCGACGTAAGGAAAGGTATACAAAACGTCCTGTAAAAACGGCTGCTTTCAAAGGTTGCCTTGAGGGGATGACATCCCCGTGTCAGACAAAATCCGCTCGGCCAACACACCGTCAGCCCACATTACAGGAATACGAGGCAAGCCATGGATGGCTTGAGCAAATGTACGTTCGTAAAAGGCGAATCCGAACAGAGCAAGCCGACCCAACAAGCGACCGCCCTGTAAGACAAAGCCTGCCTACTCATATCTTTCCATGTCGGAGTGCATGGCCTGCTAACGCTGATCCAAACATGGTTTCAAGAGTTGGAACTTGGAAAAGACTCAACCATGGGCGTTGAATTAAAGTAGTCGACTCTCGGACGTTGTTCATAGTCCTTTCAGGACTCAATAAAAGAACGGCGCCTAATTTAGATGTATGCCTACTGAGCGGCAAAAAACTGGGCTTCTGTTTCTGAACGTACTCTGCAAAATGTTTGTTGGTGTGTTTATGTTCTTTTGTTATTCCAGTCGTAATGGCTCGCTAGACTACAGCGAAGGTGAAGTTTTTTACAATTGGTCGGTCACTTTGCCGTGCTGACAATTGCATTAGTTTCCACTTTCCTCACATACATAGATCTACAAACTATCAAGATGAACACAAAAAGGAAATGTCAAATGTAGCGTCCGTAATTTTAATTAATATATTTGTATTAACGTAAAACAATGTTTATAGATGTCTGCATGTAAGTGGCACATGACAAATGTAGCCTAGAATTTTTTAATAAATTTGTATCATTATTTATTTTAAAAAAGTAACATTGTTGACGTCAACTTTTCTTGACCTCCCCCCCTCCCCCTTGTCAACAATTGTCAAACTTTTTCAGACCCCCCCTCCCCCCTATTTTGTTGACGTAATTAATGGACGTCCCCTTTCTTCATTTATTATACAGTCAAAGAGTTGGTTTTTGAATTAATATTATCGTTGAGAACTTTTGAATGGTATCAGGACAGGTTAACCAAACTTGGAAAACTGCTGCAGACTGTTTATCACTCTCAGAACGAAGTGAGTTCCCGCTGGCCTTAAAAATCAAACCCTAGTCAACCGCCAAAAGAATTGGAGTGAAAGCTACAATTTAACATGTGGTCTCGGTCCGGCAAATAGTTTATCAGCATTACAAGAGGTCTAACGTCTGGAAGTATATTATATATTTAAATACTCAAGGTAATAACATTTTATAATTTTTTCAAGTAGCAAGATTATTATTGGAAAAATCAAGGCGACACGTCACAACAATTTAAGGAGACTGCCGCGCAAATTTTAACAAGCACTTCAATAATGAATCATTTTTAATACTGAGGAATCGCCACGGAGAAGTTTGTTGTTTGTGAAGAAGGAGATACTATATTTACTATACAGACTATACATAAAGGGGGCTTCGTGGAGCTAAATTTTTACACAAGTTGCTTTGCACAAGTACGAGGTTAATTTTTCAAGACTACAGTTTTACAACTCATCATTGCTACAATCGAATATTCAGGAAGATTTATTTACATGTTGCATCAGAGTCTATTTGTTTACAAGTTATCGTTCTGCAATTACGAGAATTTCATCATACTATCGTTACAAGGTTTTTCAGCATTCGTACTCAAGTAAATTCCTGAAATAATTTTAACTCATACTATTGTCTAATAATTAGGACTGTGTTGTGTAGTGAATTTGGACATTCGAACACACGTAAGTTGGCTCTTAATTTCTTTTAAAGTAACATTTCTAATTTATCAAGCACAATGGATGCTAATAGGATGTTTACTACTGATGAGTTAGATAGGCTAACGCTGACTCAACTCAAAGAATTGGCTCATAGCCTAGAGATAACTGTTACGCAGGTTACCCCTACTCGTACTAAATTACAACAGCTGATCAGGGAGTGCCTAGCAGATAAAAACCAACTAATAGTTGATGATGTTGAAACTGATCAGATATTGAGCGAGAATGACACTGAGAATGTACGTGTAGATGAAGATAATGATCAAGCATTGCAACTGAATGAGCAATTAAGATTACAAATAGAACTAGCAAAAATTGAAGCTGCTAAGCAAGAAAGAATAAAATTAGCTGCACAGCAAGAAAGAATACAATTAGCTGCTCAGCAAAAAGAAATAGAACTTGCTAGAATAGAAGCAGCCAAACATGAAAGAATCGAAAAAGCTAGAATGGAACTTGAGGGCAGAACGCTTAATGCTCGCCCGCCAAATAAAGAAATTTCAAACATTGAGCTGGCCAAGTATTTACAATATGTTACAAAATTTACTACCCTCGACCCTGAAGATTTTTTTTTATTGCTGGAAAAAAATGCCAAAGACTATGAATTTTCAAAGGATAAAATGGCATTAATTCTTAGATCTGCATTAACTGAAGGAAGGGAAAAGGACGTTGTTTTGGCACTGAGTGAACAAGAAAGTAATGACTATGAGTGTATTAAACAAAAGGTCTTACGTGTTTATGAAGGTAGACCGGAAAAATACCGAAGAAAGTTTAGAGAACTAAGAAAAAGTAGTCAACAGACCTATGCAGATTTTCTTAGGCAAAAGGAAAACTATCTGGACAGGTGGCTACGCTCTAGGAGAGTAAATAATAATTATGATGAATTTAAAGAGGTTATTTTGTTTGAAGAGTTCCTAAACTGCACAAGAACTGATATTAAACTTCACATTGCAGACAGGGAGGTGGCTAAAGCTACGAAAGCAGCCAGATTGGCAGATGACTTTGTACTTTTACATCCATATCCTGCAAGAGATCTCCGAGAAAACTCACAACAATCACAACAATCTAGAAATAAACCAGAGCAATTCCATAACCAGAAATTTAACTCTGACAGGCGAAATAAAACGGACAACTCCAATAACTTTAGGACTGTAAACAATGCAAATGATAGAAATGTGAAACCTATGAAGCTTGTATTTGCCCACTGCAAGAAAGAGGGACATACTAAACAAAACTGTTTTGTACTGAATGGGAAGCCAGCAAAACCAAAACAGTTATTTGCAGCAACTTGTGTTACTCTAAGTAGAGAGGACATATTTACACCCAAACTGGTAGGTGAAACAAATGGCAATAGGAAGACAAAAAGCGGAAGACGAAATTTAAGAGGAAATGACGAAACCTCTAACATCAAGTTAAACGCTAATTGTGTGACAATGAAAGATGGGTCTATTCCAATCTGCAAAGCCAAACAGAAGGAAGATCCTAGGAAAAGTAGTCAGGTAGTGAGAGACAGTTCTCCTCACTTATGTGCTGATGGGTCACGCAAGCCCAAGCGACGCACGAGAGCAAACCACATAAGAGACAAGAGATCCGGTGGTGAAGCCAAAGAAAAGGTCGAGTTAGTGCATAATACTGTACAATGTAAACATGAGAGTGATTGTAAAATTATATCAACTATATTTACAAACTCTAACCTAAGTCCACAGAAAAACAAGCTAGCTGATGGAAGTTTGAAGATAAAGGCAGAACAGACCAGTAAAAGTCCACCAGAGAACAACACTCTGAGAGAATTCAGACCGTTCATCCATGAAGGCTATGTATCCATGCCAGGAGATGGAAGCTGGCGGAGTAAAGTTCTAATGTTGAGAGACACGGGTGCATCCCAGTCGCTTCTTCTAGAAGGTATATTACCACGTTCCAGTGATTCATTCACAGGTAGAAAGGTACTCCTGAGAGGTGTGGAGATGGGCAAGACAAGCGTGCCACTACACACGATACAGCTAGAAACGGAACTGATATCTGGTACTGTGGTTGTCGGAGTACAGCCAGCCCTTCCAATTGACGGTATAGCACTCCTCATTGGAAATGACCTTGCTGGAGGTAAGGTGATATTGAATAGCTTAAAGAAAGATGCAGTCTTATCATCCTTAGGCTCAGCAATAGTACAAGACCCCAACTCGTCCAGTGACATCGGTGTGGGCAAAAATTAACACTGCACACCCCACTTGTGCCGTCACTAGGGGCATGAAACAAAGAAAGCAGCAGAAGAAAGCACAGTCCAGAGAAGCCCAAGCGGAACAGAACTCCAGCTTGCGAGAATCAGATATTGGCACGACTCAGTTCGCCAACCTACTCCACGGCACCACCTCTGAAACCAATATCAACATGTCTTCTAGACATCAACTCATCCAGGAACAAAAAGACGACGTGAACATTGCCAGGCTTCGTGAGCAAGCTGTCACAAAAACCTGAGGCAGAGAAATTAGCAGTGTGCTACTACCTAAAAGATGGCCTGCTAATGCGTAAATGGATACCAAGCGACGACCAGATTAACGAAGGTTGGTCCGAAACACACCAAATCATCGTTCCAAACCGTTATCGAAATGATATCCTGCGTATCGCTCATGATTTGCCTTATGCTGGACACATGGGAGTCTCAAAGACCTAACGTCGGGTTCTCCCCTACTTTTTCTGGCCAGGATTACATAAAGACATCGTGACATACTGCAGAAGCTGTCATTTTTGTCAGCTGATATGCAAGCCTAATCAGAAGATACCAGTCGCTCCATTACACCCTATACCCGCATTCGGGGAACCCTTCAGTGAAATCATAATTGACTGTGTTGGTCCATTACCGAAAACCAGATCAGGACACCAGTACCTACTGACCATAATGTGTGCCTCCACAAGATTCCCTGAAGCAATTCCTCTACGGAACATCACCGCGAGAAAGGTCACTGACGCACTCGTCGAGTTCTTTACAAGATACGGGCTACCTCGGTCTATTCAGTCAGACCAGGGAACGAACTTCACGTCGAAACTGTTTGAGCAAATTATCAGTAGTCTTGGTGTTGAGCATCGAAAAGCAACCGCTTACCACCCAGAGTCGCAAGGCGCTCTCGAAAGGTTCCACCAAACGCTAAAAACAATGCTGCGTACGTACTGCACAGAGAATGAGAAAGACTGGAATACCGGTGTGCCTCTTTTGTTATTCGCTGCACGGGAAGCCGTACATGATTTACTAGGCTTTAGTCCATTTGAACTCATATTCGGACACACGGTAAGGGGTCCACTCAAAATGTTGCAGGAATCTTTGTTAAAGCAAAATGAGCAAACTGACCTGCTCACCTATGTCTTAAAATTTAAGAATAGATTATATGATGCATATGAGGTATCAAAAAGGCATTTACAAAAGGCACAGAGCCAAATGAAAACCTGGTATGATAGGAAATCTAGGGACAGAATTTTTCAACCAGGGGAAAAAGTTTTGGTTTTCTTACCTATTCCCGGTCAACCCCTTTGTGCTAAATTCACTGGTCCATATGCCATAGACTCGAGAATTGGGGAGGTAAATTATCTAGTTAGAACACCTGACCGCCGGAAAACCAAGCGATTGGTACATGTAAACATGTTGAAACAGTACCATAGTAGAGAAAAAGAAAAGCAAAAAGGCACTGAAATTTCACCTATGGCGCCGGTGATACAAATAACGGGAGAAAAACCCGCGTTAGACGAAGACTTCGCCGAGAGTAAGTTAAGGAACAGTAACACTCTACGGGACTTCGCGAGTAAAGTAGATCACTTGTCAGTTGATCAAGCTAATGAAATACGCGCTTTACTGAATGACTTCTCTACTCTCTTAAGTGATGTACCACGCAGGACACACTTATTCAAGCATGACATTAATGTAGGTTCTGAAAAGGCAATAAGGCAACATCCTTATCGAGTAAACCCGCAGCAACTAAAGGTAATTCGCGAGGAGGTAAAGTATATGCTAGACAATCACATGATCGAACATAGCGACAGCGAATGGGCGTCCCCTGTTCTGTTAGTTCCCAAAGCGGACGGTACCCTCCGTTTCTGCGCGGACTATAGAAAGTTAAATTCCATTGTCAGATCAGACTCGTACCCAATACCGCGTATAAATGATTTGATCGACAGGGTGGGTAACTCAAACTTTGTCACTAAGATTGATCTGTTATCCGCATATTTCCAGATTCCTTTAACTGCCAGGGCACAGGATATCTCATCTTTTATAACACCCGATGGCCTATACAAATATAAGGTTATGCCATTCGGCTTGAAGACTGCTCCAGCAGCCTTCCAGAAGTTGATTAATACTATTACTAGGGAGGTCAAGGACTGCGACGCATATCTAGATGACATCATAGTATATAGTAGGGATTTTGTTAGCCACATTGCACAGTTGAGAGAACTTTTTACAAGGCTAGATAATGCGAACCTAACCATTAATCTTGCCAAGTGTCAGTTTGGCCATGCTACCATTGAGTTCTTGGGTCATATAGTGGGAGGAGGGCAGGTGAAGCCTATTGACGCAAAGGTTAAGGCTATCCTGGAGGTACCGATACCCCAGAACCAGAAACAGATTAGGAGGTTTTTAGGAATGGCATGGTTCTATAGGAAGTACTGTGAAAACTTCTCGGTAATCGCGGCTCCGCTCACTGAACTTCTTAAAAAGAACACAAAATATGTATGGTCCGAACAGTGTAATTCGGCATTTGAGGCTCTAAAACTGTTTTGGCTAGCGCACCAGTGTTAGTGACCCCTGACTTTAATAAGCAATTCCGAATATACGTAGACGCGTGTAACACAGGTATGGGATCTGTTATCTGTCAGATAGGTGAAGATAATTTAGAACACCCCATCTGTTATCTGTCAGATAGGTGAAGATAATTTAGAACACCCCATCTGTTATCTGTCAGATAGGTGAAGATAATTTAGAACACCCCATCTGTTATCTGTCAGATAGGTGAAGATAATTTAGAACACCCCATCTGTTATCTGTCAGATAGGTGAAGATAATTTAGAACACCCCATCTGTTATCTGTCAGATAGGTGAAGATAATTTAGAACACCCCATCTGTTATCTGTCAGATAGGTGAAGATAATTTAGAACACCCCATCTGTTATCTGTCAGATAGGTGAAGATAATTTAGAACACCCCATCTGTTATCTGTCAGATAGGTGAAGATAATTTAGAACACCCCATCTGTTATCACTCACAGAAATTTAATAAGCATGAACGGGTCTATAGTACGGTTAAAAAGGAACTTTTAGGAATTTTGATCTCATTAAAACACTTTGACTTTTACTTGAATGGGTCCAGTTTTCCCATAATAGTCAATACTGATCATAACCCACTAACTTTCCTGGCCAGGGTAAAGCAGATTCAACGACTGCTTAGGTGGCAATTATTCTTACAGTCATACAATTTGACAATCCAACACGTAAAGGGGGTTGAAAATGTTCTTGCCGACACCCTCAGCCGACTGTAGATGCCTTCTTGATTTGATTCTTATTCTATTTTGCATGTTGTA
The DNA here is from genome assembly GCA_949126835.1 of Anisus vortex. Lineage (NCBI taxonomy): Eukaryota > Metazoa > Mollusca > Gastropoda > Planorbidae > Anisus > Anisus vortex. The sequence continues at coordinate 19,685,116 of OX421503.1, forward strand.
TTAAAAAGAAAATATATCTTTAAAAAAATTGTGTTTTCCCCAAAACCCCATGTATATAATACAATTTATTGAGATGTACTTTTATACATGGCACAATTACACTTTGCTAATGTACAAGAGAAAAGTATCATAACAATTTGCAACACAAAAACTAACACGCATTAATTCAATGAGTAATGTACATTATTAATTGCATTTGATTATTATTATTATGATTTTTTCCCTTATGGCGTTTTATATGTTTGTCTGTGTTGTCTGTACTTATGACAACTGACAACTATGACTACTGTGAGGTGTTTTCTTTCGGTAAGTGATAAAAAAAAACATGGTGAGTTAATCAACAATACCAAAACTTGATAGGTTTATATTTTGTTTGGTAAAAACTAAAAAAGGTCAACGTTTACACAATGGCACTAATACTAATATAAATAGTAAAGAAACGTCTGGCACTAAAAAGGTTCAATGTATACACTTAAAAATCAAAAAGAGGTAACTTGTACTAAAAGAGGTCAATGCGTACACATCTTTAGGAAAACAATAAAGCATCCTTGAACTTAAAAATCCTTTAAATCAAAAGAACTTAAAATTTTAACATAAAATTTTAAAAAGGGAGTGATAATGGTAATGTGCTTGAGGAGTGATATCTTACAAACCTGGTTAGAACTCTAAAGTTGAACTTTAAACGGGTAGCTTAAGGTTTAAATTGGTTGCACTTACTAAAATAAATGGAAAATACTCTTTTATTGTAAAAAGGTAATTAAGAATTAAGTCAAATGTTTTGTAAATAAAGTGATGAATGCTATGACTAAACTTTTAAATAAAAGTTAAGCATTAAATTGAAAATCTTGTAAGCAATAGAAAAACTGAATAACTGGATTTTTAACATGAAATGAAAGCTAAGATTTAGTTACAGAGGTAAATACTCTGGAAGCATCAACTCAAAGGTTATACTATACTCTTAAGAAATTATACTCTTAAAAGGTAAAGGTTAAGTTAAAAATAAAAATAAACTAACTACGGTCACTGTGTTTTTTTCTTGAAAAATTTAAGGTTAAATAAGCTGTACATTTAACTAGAGTTGTTGAATAAATGTCTCTACTGGCACTGGTATTTTAGGGATAACTAATTCCGCTGTAAATAAAACCACTAAACTTGTACTATAAAGAGCGAATAGCTAACGTCTTACTTGGTTAAAAATAACTATTAATGTTAAATAAATGATTATTGACGTAAACTGATTCAGTATTAATATTACGGTTACAATCATTTTTAATGATCAGTAAATATATGGGTTAAAATAATACTTTAATATTAGAGATAAACTCTCACACTATATCATTCATTCTTTAAAATTATCTATAAATAAGATATATAAGATAAAAAGAACTAAGAACTAAAATATTATTAAAGTATTTGGAATATTATTAAAATATTTGGTTGTCATTAAGATTATTACAACCTGAGTAACCTCATGTAGGTAAAGTTAATACTTAGGCTGGGTAAGAATCTATGACTAGTTATTATCTGATATCTGTAGCAAAGGATTACTAGATAACATGGTTGTTAAGGAATAGACCAATGGTAAAACAAACTAGAGGGAAACACGTATGAACTTATGTAGTAACTAAGGTTGATATAAGTAACTTATGGATAAGGTAATATACAACATACTAGTTAACAACACATCAGTAGAATTAACGAAAGAAGACATCTCTCTTTCCTAGACTGACGTACATGTGTTCTTGTTCTTGATTGTTTTTACTTTATTGTGTGCCTAATGAGCACTTACTTTGTTCCTTGTTGTTATATAAACACTTGTATTGTTTGTGCCTAATGTGCACTAATTTTTTATTGATAAATGTGCCTAATGAGCACCTATTTTGTTCCTTATAAACAATTGTACTGTTTGTGCCTAATGAGCACTAATTTTTATTGTTAAATGTGCCTAATGCGCACTTAAATTGTTCTATTACTTAAACTGTTTTTTTTTACATCTATACTGACAGTCGTACTATTATTGTTAGGAATCGTGATGGCTAAAAAAAAATTCCCCATCACAGATGACAAATTTTCTTTTATTTTTGTGGAAGGGAGGTGTTAGGTTACAGTGGATACATAGTTTAAAACACCCTTTTATTAATCCCTCGACAGAGTTTATCTTTTAAAATACTTTAATTGTCGGGACACGACTGTTAATTTTTCTTCGTTGACTAAAATCTAATTGGGCTATAAACGCCTCACTCTTGAAACCAGCGTAAACCAGTTAGGGCTAACGCGGAGGAATATGCAATTAGCCTCTGACGTCACTTCGCGCCCTTTGAGGTACTATATAAGTTAGTCACGCAGAATATTCTCCCTCTTCCCGCTATGTAGATTCTGACAGAAGGACGCTACGCCTTATACACTCATTATCGCCATTTGTACATTCTTCACTAACATCGTTTGATTTGCAAGTTATAATAAAGTTTCTTTATTTATTATACAGTCAAGGAGTTGGTTTTTGAATTAATATTATCGTTGAGAACTTTTGAATGGTATCAGGACAGGTTAACTAAACTTGGAAAACTGCTGCAGACTGTTTATCACTCTCAGAACGAAGTGAGTTCCCTCTGGCCTTAAAAATCAAACCCTAGTCAACCGCCAAAAGAATTGGAGTGAAAGCTACAATTTAACAATATATATAAACTATGCCAGCTTTATCCAATGATATATGTAATCTATGTTTTGTGTGCTTCTGTGTGCTGATTAAATAGCAGTTCCAATATGATTTACTTATCTCGAGACACGGACACTTCATCAAATAAATAATTGATTGTAGAACACATTGAATCTTTGCGCAAGATAAAAGGGGCCAAACATACTCTATTGACAACACCCCCTTCCCTTGTGTCAACATTGTGGACGATATATAATTAGCCTGGATTCTAATACCTGTTATTTCACGTGCATAACTATCTGGATTGTAGAGAAACGAGTTATACTCGTCCAAAACAAACCACATCGCGACACTGTTGACGGAGGAAAGAACATGAGTGGCATAAAGAAAGGCTTGTTTAAACAAGTGAAGCAGATGTGTAATGAAAAAATTATTTAATATCTGATCCTAAATAATTAATGTAATAAAATGCAAATGTCTTAATATAATTATTTAATCAATTAACTCATTAATATAATTAGTATTTTGAGAAAGAATATCTACATTACCTTCCCCTTTGCAAAAATAAAATAAATCTAGATATAGATTTTATGGAAAAATGTTTGTACAAAAATTGCACATTTGTTCAAAGAAAATAATTAATACATCATTAAAATGAAGTTAATATGATATTAACATTAGATTGATATTTTCAGTAATAGTATTACAATGTTACATGATTTAACTTCTAGCTTAGTTACCATAAAAAAAAAATTGCAATAACAACAATTTTCTTCATCATGACTCATGTTCATGAATGAATATCGATAAGTTTACATTTATTTGCCAATGCTCACATTTGAGACTTATGTGTAATCATTCTTGCATATGTCTGTTGCTTATACAAGTCATATAAATATTATATATTCAATTATTTTACATCTGCTCACCCTTGAGACTTATGGTTCTTTTTCTTCCTGAGTTATGTCTTTGTAGACAATGTCAAGGTATACATATTATATATTCAATGCTCACTTAGAGAGACTTATTTGAATACACAATACACTTTAATGAAATTTTCACTGATATTTCTAATATTATAATAGTCACAATGCGCTCTCCTGGAGTCGTATATATCATTATTAAAACATAGCAATGCTCATTATCCTGAGTCTTACATGATCATAACATTGAGTAATCAAAAATGTGCAATGCTCATTACTTTGAGACTTACATGTATACAATTCCCTTTTTTTAAAACATTGATATCATCATCATAATCAATTGCTCAACCTTCTGTGTTTGTCCTTACCAAGTAATAAAAAAAATGTTGTCATGACATTATACATATTTACTGAAAAAATAATCTATTATTTACAAATTTATACAAAGTAATTTATTATGTTAGTATTGGCTTTCACAAAAATAAGTCTGCATTCTTAGTCTGGTATTTCCGTAGATAAACGCGAAAAAACATCAGGAATATTATTATCCTGGCCACGTACATATTGTATATCAAAACTGTAATCACTAAGGAACATCGCATACTTGTTGATGCGATTATTGTTTATGTTGTTAATGTTGAATTTCAACAGAGGTTTGTGGTCTATTAATATTGTGAATCTCCTGCCAAGCAAATACCTTTGTTGTTTGCGTACGGCCCATCTCAAACCTAAACATTCCAATTCTATAATTGGGTACCGTTTTTCAGCATTAGATAAAGCACGGCTTAGATAAAGAGCTGGCTTTAAAATGGTTTTGTTATCATCAGATTTACATTCCTTCATAAGATATACACCTAGACCTTCCTTTGAGACATCTGTCGCTAAAATGACCTTATCATTTTCATTTATTATAGTAAGAATAGGTTGTTGTGAAAAATTTTTTTTTTAAGGTTTGTGATGATTTTTCACAATCTGAATTCCATTTTATTTTGTTTGGCTGTAGTTTTTTAGTTAACTCAATGAGTGGTCTCTCTATATTAGAATAGTCTTTTATAAACTTGCTATTGTAATAAAAAAAAAACAATTAAAGCTCTGACATGCTTTTTCAATACATGGGTTTTTATATGCAGTATTTTTTCATTGAAATGACTTGTGGTCTGTATTCCTTGATTATTAAACTTGTGTCCCAGAAATTCAATTTATGACTGACAAAGTCTCATTTTTTCTGGTGACACTGTTAGACCATTTGTTTTTAATACTTGAAATAAATAATCAAGTGTTTGAAAATGTTCATCCCAGGTATTTGTGAAAACACAAATATCATCCACATAGTGTTGTATGTGGGGATGTGGTTTTAGATTTGTACGCATCATTTTTTAAAATGTTGCTGTTGAATTAATCAAGCCGAATGGCATTACATTCCACTCAAAAAATCCTAATTGTGTGGTGAAGGCAGTAAACTGTTTGGATTCCTCATTCATTGAAATTTGCCAAAAAAACACGAGTCAAGTCTATTATGGAAAATATGTTTGCCTGTCCCATAATGGTGATTATATCTTCAATGTTTGGGAGGCCCTCCTGATAAATATTAGTTATTTTTTTTAACTTTCTGTAGTCACAACAAATGCGTATGTTGCCATCTTTTTTCTTAACTAAAACCATTGGCGACGAAAATTGTGACCTTGATGGTCTTATCAGCCATCTTTTAATAAAGAGTTAAGTTCGCACTGAACCTTCTTTCTTAACATTTGAGGTACGGTGTATACCTTGGAGCGGAAAGGTCTATTATCATTTAGAGTTATGTCAAGCTCTATGACATTCGTATGACCTGGTTTATCACTAATGACTGAGGAGTATTTGGCAAGAAGCCATCTCATTCTTTTTCTGTTGTGCTCAGACTTGATATGACTAATAGAGCTTTCAATGTCAGTTTTAGAATCAACATTTTCGATAAGGATTTAATTGAATATTTCCTCATTATGTACAAAAGAGGCAAGATATTCATCTGTAACTTAATCCTCATTACTGACATTTTCATCACTCCCACAATCTGATTTTTTATAAAGTCTTAAATTATTTACATGGAAATTGTTTCCATATTGTCAACTAGAATTGTATAGGACACCTCTGTTTTTCGTTGCAGGACCTTGAATGGACCTTTCCATTATTTATAATCTGCAGTGCCTGTCGGCAGGAGAATTAATACAAGATCATTCGGCTGCAACACTACTTGTTTTTATTTATTTGTTGTAAGGACTTATCACTTGTCATTTCAATTTGTGTCCTGGCCGAATCATTGGCATAATCTATATGTTGTCTTATCTGACGGACATAGTCATATGGAGAAACTGGTATTTCTTTGTCCTATATGATATTATCTTTAACTATCTCTAGTGGTGTACTGGGATTTTTACCAAAGAGCATTTCAAAAGATTAAACCCAGTTGATTGGTGAATAGTGCTGCGATAAGCAAACACTACCATTGGTTGATATATATCCCATTCATATGGTTTGTCAACAGTGAGCTTTTTTAACATGAGTTTTATTGTTTGATTCAATCTGTCCACTCAGCCTTTGGACTGTGGGTGATATCTGGCACTAAAGATCAGGGTTTTGTCCAGCATTTTTGTAAATGCTTGTGTCAGTTGTGACACGAATTGTGTACCGTTATCTGACAATACTACAGTTGGGAAACCATACTTAGTAAATGTCGACAGTATTGCAGTACATATCTTCTCAGCAGTTATTTCTTTAAGTGGAACTGCTTCAACCCACCGGGTTGCTAAATCGACGATCATAAGAACAAATCTGTTCTTGGAATATTTAGTTGGTGTCATTGGACCTATTATGTCCACTGCGATTTTATAGAAGGGAGATACAATTGCATCCACTTTCTAAATAGTTGCATTATGTTTTGAACTTATTTTATTTTTTCTTAAGCATGTGTCACATGATTGCACATGATTTTATATAACTGATTGCATGCCTCTCCACCAAAAGTTTAATTTAATTGACTGATAAGTTTTATTTGCACCTAAATGACCAGATATGGGACTGTCATGACCTGCTTTCATTATGTTATTTACAAGAGAATCTGGTATGACAATTTGTTTATTTTCATTATTTTTAGACTTTGTCATTTTTACCAAAATGTCATTGATGATTTTATAGTTTCTACTGTAGTCATCCTTTTTGTCTTTGTTCATGATACTTTCAATTATCTGTGATATCCTTGTATCATTTCTTTGTTCTGTTTTTATTATTTCATAGTTAAGTTTAACAAATGAATGTGGAATTTTCTCATTTTCATTGAGAATCTGACAAAAAGCATTATCTTGTTTAGATTTGTGTCTTTTAGTTTCATTTTTTGTTTGTTTTCTTTCAATCACTCTAGGTGATGGTTGTTTTTGTACTTGTGTCTTGGTCACAAAAGATTGAAAATGTGTTTCTCCTGAAAGAATGGTGTATTTGAAATTTGATTCTGACTATTTATTGTTTCTAAAGATGTAGGTTTCCTGATTTGGTAAGAATTGGATTTTGAATTAATCCATTGTTGATATATTTGAAATGAGTTGTCAGGAATGACATCCTTGACATTTCCAACTATGAGTGGTTCAATGCATGACTGTATAAAAATAGCCTCCAGATATCCAGTGATCCATAGAGTATCAACAACAATGTTTGCTATTGGAATTTTTTTTGTCCCATCACCAACTGTGACAAATAAAGTTTTGTCCATATAATATTGGTGAGATTTTACAAAGGACTTTTGTACTAGAATAGACGTTGCGCCCGTGTCTCTAAGAACAAAGCACTCAGTATCATTCACAAATCCTGGATACAACATTAAGTTACCATTAATATTGGCCATATTGTGGTAATTATTTGCACTGTCATTGCCATTCTGAAATGGTCTTGGTTTGTATGTGCCTGTTGATCCCTGACAAAGGAATCTCTATTTTGTGAGTTATGAAAATTACTGCCTGGTTTATGTAAAGGCTCTCTGTTTTGTTTTAAATTTTAACAAGACCTGTAATAAAATATCTTTTAGCATTCCTCAAAAGACTATAAGGACATCTTACAAACATTGTTAATGCAATTAGATTTAGTTCAAGCGGTTTTAACCATTTTACTCTGCTATACCGATAAATACCAGGAACAGCTATGAACAGTAGGCTACACCACAAACAGACTTACCGACGAACTAATAATAGAACTGAGAGTCCCACTATTACTAGATATTTAGGAGAAGCAGATTAGCACGAAGTCAGTCAAAACATTTTAGTATTACGGCACATACTAATAGTTCCAAATACTGGAACACACAATACTTATTCCCTCTCTCTCTCCAACGCGCGTTTTGTGGTAGGTACTAAGCTTAGACTATTCAAGGAATCCACTCTTGTGCCGACATCAAATTCTCGGGATGGCTAGGAATAGTTTATTATTTTACGTACAGGGTAGTTCATGTTAAAACTATCGTTTTTATTTTTAGTTTTGTAAATGATACCATTATTTTAACCCCTTTCTTAATAAGTCTGTTCCCCGCTCTTCTCCGCGAGTATTGAAGGATTCGCGTTTTCTTTTAAGGCAGTCAGTTTGGTAGATACTTTCTTAAAGCCTGTGACGGACGCTTGTGTTGGCACTATTTTATTACTACTGTAAATAAACTTCACATTGTATATATTTGCACATATTGGAGTTATCACCATAATTAAAATATCTTATTGATTGAATCATTTACACTGAAGCTTTCTTGTCAAGTTAGTTTTCTATTTTATTGTTTACAATACCATAATATATATTCATTTACAACTACAACGTCAAGGAAAAAAACTGTTAGAACACAAATCCTGAGTTTGTTCTCAGGACGTTAAGGAGTAAGTGTAATGCTAAAGAAATAATTGTATAAACCAAAGTCAACCCTAGGACTAACGATGACTATCAACAACATTTACACTGCTCTGACCACAAGGGGATTGTGGTCGTAACAATAAAAACAACTTGTTCTCAGAAGGGCATAGACTTAGTAAGCTTATAAGTCATGCTAATTCAATCAAATAGAAACACAAAATTATTTGCGTTGGTAGTGATGTTCTGTTGTACATTAATTTTTGGGATGGCATAACGGTCAGACGTCTTATGTGTGATACTTTGTCGATGTCCATCATAGAGACATCACATCGCTTCAAATCAATAACTGTTTGACTATGATGAGTTTTACATATTGTATTATATTGTTCTTTTCAATTTGATGATTTAATCTTACTTAAATCATTGCTATAACATGCAGTGATACCATATTATCTCACATGTACATTTTCCAGGATATTTAACTTCACCCTACCAAATACAACTATTTCACTATTTTTCGTCAGCCATTGTAGATGCCAAATGCTCAGGCCGATTTATATCTATGTGAATTAAATGTTCGTGTTTTATACTACAGTTGCAACAGATTTGACTATTGTGTTAACTTGTTTGAATGTTTATACGCTAATTCTTATACGTGTTACTGATCAATCATATACATACAATATTGAGCCAATAAATTCCTTTACTACGTTATTTATCAAGAATCTGGTTTTACAACTGAGCCAATTGCAATTACAGACTGTAGCAATCGTATCGTATAGAATCTGATCTGTTGGTTTCACCGAAAAATACCTATCCTGGATACATTTATATTTGATTTAAAGAAAATTGGAAATCAAAAGCGCTCGTTCTGCAAAAACATGCAGGAGCCATAAAATTCATTATTAATAATATTACGTGTGCCAGTCTTTGCGCATTGTTTTTAGAATGTTTATACATGTTTCTAAATTTAAAATATGTGTTTATTGTTTGAATTGTTTGTGTTTTAAATGGGCAGCATGCCGCTCATATATTGCTGGAGTAAGTATGGCAATTATTGCTTAAAACTGTCAATGTTCTTAGTCCACTTTTTTCCAAACAATTGCGATGCAGTGCTGTCTGTGGTCTCCCTGATGTTATCCCATCTCTCTGTTGCATTATTGAATTTGCGAAAGTATTTCATAACTCTGATCTTCCATTTATATTAGTTTATTCTTCATTTGTTCCATTGCTTTTGTATTGCATGATCAGAGTTGGCAGACATTTTATCTTTACCTATCTGAACTGTGTCTAGAGCGTCCGGAGTTTAATTATTTAAATTATTTAAAAAAATTAAAGCGTTAATGTTTATGTAAAAAGCTTTTAAAGATTAACTTTCCTAAATAATAGCGCTATAGGCCTATAAAAGTGTAATTTGCCATTTTTGAAACTAATGTTGTTTATTAACCGTTTGATCAAAAAGGGTTTACGTTCAGATTAAACGAAGCTTTATTTTTTAAGTAATTTGACATATAATTAAAATTTAGTGATAACTCGCTTCTCAGTACTGTTATAGGTTATTATGTCCTATTATGGTTGTCACGAACTGAATGTATCAGCTATAAACTTACATTCTGTTCTTAAAACAAACTAGTTATGTACATGGAACACAGGCTGACAAACATTTATAATGCTCCTTAAATTTGTGTTGAATTGCAAGCCGTTTATCTTTGTGCTATTTTAATACCTGCAATTCGCTATATAAAAAAAATATATAAACACTTAGCAATTCTGAGACCATAATAGACGTCATTATAGATCAACCGAGAAACGCCTTGAATTTTATCATGCATGAAGCACCCTGTATTCAGTGAATATATCTGCACATGAATAAAAAAAAATATATTTTTATCGACTTAGGTGGGTAATGCTTTATGATACGATTACATTACATTCTAGCTATTTCTGAGACTGAAAATAATACAACATTTCAGGTTATTTTTATAAGTGCATCATAGCACCTAAAATATGCGCTGTACATAATTTGTTTTCTTAAATTGACAGGAACAATATTTAATGAAGTTTTATCTCTTTGGCAGAAAGGAAACTGAAGTTAGGCCTATATAATAATTTGTTGTAAGGGTTTGTAAGGGTTTTCAAGTGGTTGATTTGTGTGAATACAATATGATTTTGTACTCTTTACCATACAATTCTTTAGAACTAACAAAAATCTGGGCTAAGTGATTAAAACCGATAATTGCTTTCTTTTGAAGAGGCATATATGGTAGGCTAACTTGTAAAATAATGTATTGAAAGGTTTCGCGTAGCACAAATCGAAAGAATGTGTAAGCCGTTAATAATAGACGCGGTGTCTAGACGAATTGTTCAGGGTCCATGGAAGTGCTAGTTTGCGTCTCTCCATTGCGTACATCAAAGAGCAACATAAAGTAAAAGTAAAAATATTCAAGCTAATTGTAACTGTAACTTAACAATTGGTTTGATGTTGTTTTTATCGCAAGCCATAGTTGGTATTCGGAAACACAATATCTAAGACTAATTAGTGTTGGCAAGGCATTTCAGGAATAGTTTTTGCGAATCCAACATTATTTATGAAAAATATTTTCATTAGAACCATAAAAAATTGTTTTCTACTAATAGTAATGATTACCTTCCAACCAACAAACCGAAATCCGGTTTAATCAAAACTGGTTTTTGATTTCAAAACCGGAATCCGGTATTCCGGTTTTCGTTGATCATCCCTACGTAAGACGCAATAATCTTCTTTATAAAAGGGGCGTCTATAATATATAAGATAATGAATAAAAAAATGGCGTTATTTAGTCTCCCAGTTTTCTCGGAGTTTAGCTCCACATAGAAGAATTAAGCTGGTATTGCAAAGAGAGCTAAGAAATAAACGTAGGCCTACAAGGCGCAATAAATATTATCTTGGTGTTAGCATTCATATTCAACGAAAAGACGCATTTTTTAAAGAAAAGTCCATTTAAGGTTGATAATAAATTAAACTATAAACTCACTAGATATATAATCGTTTATTCAGATCAGGAAACTAAAGCTAATATCCTAAACACACACTTTGCATCATCTTTTTCAAATCCAGGTGACAAAGAAATCCTCATAAATTTAAACAAACTAGAAGAGATAGGAAATATAAATGTAGATGAAAAAGGCATTAAACAACACCTAACCAACTTAAAAGTAAACAAAGCTTCTGGTCCAGATGAAATACCAGCAAGACTGCTTAAAGAACTAACTAATGAAATATCCCCAATCTTTACAATACTTTTTCAGGCCTCTCTAAACCAGGGCAAAGTGCCCAAAGATTGGACATTAGCCAATGTCCCCTCTTCAAAAAAGGAGATAAATCTAACCCCGGAAATTATAGACCTGTTTCCCTAACAAGCATAACATGTAAATACTTGAACATATAATATATAGTAGTATAGTAAATTATCTAGATAAAATTAATGCACTGTGCCCACACCAACATGGCTTCAGGAAAAATAGATCATGTGAGACTCAATCAATATGCTTAATCGTTGACTTGTCTAAGAGATTAGATAATAACAACCAAATTGATGCTCTTTTACTAGATTTTTCAATAGCATTCGATAAAGTTCATCATTCTAGTCTACTAAAAAAACTTAATTATTTCGTCATCTGTGGTCCCTTACATCAGTGGATTCAGGACTTTCTTATAGGCAGAGAACAAACAGTGATAATAACTGGCTCTAAGTCAACACCAATAACTGTAAACTCAGGAGTTCCACAAGGAATTGTTCTAGGACCTCTGCTATTTCTAATTTATATTAATAATCTTCCAAATTGCATCAACACAGGAACAAAAGTAAGATTATTTTTAGATGACTGCATAATTTATAGAATAATAAAGACAGGAAAAGATAGTGAACTTCTACAAAAAGACCTAGATGAACTACAAAAATGGCAATCAAACTAAAGTATGTCTTTTCACCCAGGAAAATGCCAACTAATAAGGGTATCAAAGAAAAAGTAACAAATATTAGCAAACTACTTCATTCATGGTAAAGAACTAACTTAAACTAACAATGCTAAGTATCTAGGAGTAATAATAAATGACAAGTTATCTTGGAACCCTCATATTGATGAAGTATTTAAAAAATCAAACAAGACATTAGGATTCATAGGAACGAACTTTTACAAATGTAATAAGAATATAAAACTAAAATGCTATCTCACATTAGTTAGACCTATACTAGAATATGCAGCACCTGTATGGGACCCATCAACTAAAGAAAACATTAAAAAATTAGAAAACATCTAAAAAAGAGCAGCAGGGTTCATAACCAGTGAATATTCCCAATTAACAAGAGTAACACCATTAGTCAAATCACTAAACCTAGAAACACTTAGAGGACAGAAGGGCAAAGAGTAAAGTAGTAATAATACACAAGGCAAAGCTCAGATAAACATAAAGACAAAAACACTTTCCTTGCCCCTTATGCGAGAACAAATGCATATAAATACTCTTTCTTCCCGAGTGGCATTCGGGCATGGAATGGGTTGCCTGAACAAACCAGGAAAACCAGAAACTTAACATCATTTAAAACATTAATACAAATGCAAGACTAGACTCGGACCACGGATGAGCGTAGGACGCAATAATCTTCTTTATAGAAGGAGCATCTATAATGTATAAGAAGATAAGATGTGATTTCACTACGAAACAATGTTTATATAGACTCGGTCACTTTCTATGTTTTTCAAAGTATTTTTAAAATTTGAATCTCCGAGAAAATATAGAGTTGTAGCTCTGCCTATATATTTATTATATTTTATAATCAGTGATTTGTTAGTAAACAACCAACTTTTACCAAGTCATACGATTTTTAGTTCTCCTACCGGTAATCAATGTTGAAACAGCCAAAATAAGAAACAATTGTTGGTAAAGTATAGTTAATAATAAAAACTGATTTTTTAAAATATGATAATGAGCCTACATTCTAGAGATTATGAACAGAAATATTGATTGTGTAACCAAAAACTTACATTACCTATATAAATTATAAAGTGAGTAGGCCTAAGGGACGGCGTAGCCTATATAATTGCGTAGGCTAATTATAAACTGAGTCACTGAGTTAAAATTAGTTTAGTTAGTCAAGACTTAGACTTAGTGACAACATTGGACTGTAGGCCTACTATAAATGTAAATGTATTGACTTTGCCTTAATGACCTGATAGCTCCCTTTTATTGTTTATTTTACGTGACTGGAAAACCAATAACTTAACATCATTTAAAACATTAATAAAAATGCAAGACTAGACTCGAACCACGGATGGATGAGCGTAGGACGCATTAATCTTCTTTATAGAAGGAGCGTCTTTAATGTATAAGATAAGAGAAGATATGGAGACGATACGGTGGCAACGTGGTCATGTGTCGACATTGTGACGATATGGTTTCAATAAGGTGGTGACGTAATGGAAATTCTTTCTTGATATGGTAGAAACTAACTGACTATTAGTTCACCATATCCGCATTCAAGCGTTGTGCTGCGCTGTTATCGTGCTTCATATGGTAACTTTAGATTAGTATAGTTATTAACAGTATATTATTAATTTATTCATTTATAAATAAAGTTTATATGGAAATAAATCAAAATGCGATATAAACTTCTGACCTCGTATTGAACAACACAACACTACAGACACAATAACCCCGACTACAAATCTGCAAATACATTTTTACCCCAGCAATATTTTGTTCTTTATTAGCTTACGCTTAAAAATTGAAGACCTAAAAAACAAGCTTGTCAGTCACAATAAATAACTCAAATAACAATACATATTATATTATGGGCCTTTGCTATCTGTCTTTTTAATCAAGTATTCAACTAATGGCTTTAAGACAAAGAGTGCAAATATACGGGCTTAGCGATTGAACAGATAGCAGGGCTGAAAAATTATCTGAGTTGGTAAATATAACATGGTCTACAGTAAGCTCGTTACGGACTATTAATTTAATATAAATTTTTCTATGTACACGAATCGTTTACTTTATTAAAAACATGTTTTCTAGGGTATATCTTTGTTACATTTCTATGGTTGTATGCTTCATTGATTATATAAGGTCCTGGCTTTTGTCAGTTATTACAAAATGAGAAATGCCACTGCTCTCTGCATTAGCGTATTATCGTGCCAGGTGATTAACGAACGGCATATGTAAATGTTATACCCAGGTATATTTTGTATCACCCTTTAAAAGCGTGTTTTAACATAAGCTCGTGATAAGATCAACTGGGTTATATTCTGTTTTAGAGCTATATTAGGAACATAAATTTACATTCAAAGACATTGGGTTCTGACGTTCTAAGGCAGCAATTGGCCAGATTCAAATGTATGATATGTTAAAAAATAGGGTGGATGTGTTAGTAAAGGGTGTAGGTCTAATAACGTAATGTTTGATAAATGATTGAGTTTGATATGTTAGCAAAGAATGTTTATTGAACATGTGATTTATGCATTTTAAAGTTCATATAAGTGTTAGATGCTTGTGGATAATATGTCATAAATGGGTGCATATCAACATCATTACAAAGAGTAAGTAGGTAAAAGTAAAATAACCCTATTGGTCGATGAATGGGGCCTGTGAATCAGCGATGACCAGCTTACGTAATGGTAAACCAGGGAATTGTGTGGCCGGCGTAATGCCCAGCCGCCTTTTATTTTGTTTCAGCTAATTTCAGGTATATATCAGTGGTGGGTAGATTACTAATGAAATTGTCTATAATAAAATGTTAGTTTGCAAACACAATTTTAACAGCTTTTTAAAATGCAAGGCTAGATATACGCATAGGCTAGAAAGAAATAGACGACCTATAAGGATGCACATACTTGTATGTCTTCCTGGTGCAAAGCATTGACGTATACTCAAGATCTTCTGGAAAAAATATCTCGAACGAGGACCAACGCAAGAAAGCAAGAGTAGTTCTGCTAGCAGAGATCATCTTAGCAAGGAGATGGCAATGGTTTTGACACGTCTTTAGAGTATTAGCTAAATCCATCCACAGGACAGTTCTGATGGAAAGAAGACCTAAACAAAACATATTTTTTTCTTAGCACTTTGTTTGAAACAAGTATATTTATCTTTATGTTTGACCATTCTACTATGATGGTTAAATAGTTAAAGTAGAAAGCGAATGTAGTTGGTTTTGTTTTGTACATTTGGTTTTGAAATCAATTTGTTAATCTATTAGTAAAGCATGATTTGTTCCCGATTTTATGGGAGTACGTGTAGGTAGCGATGATGTAAATTACATTAACTAAGTTTATTTAAACAGGACAAAGGGGGTGTTACAATCATATTTAGAAGGTCAACTGGATTGTGTACTATACGACCAGTTACCTCCCATTCTCATTGTGGTGACCGTTATGGTCGCTAAGTGCTCGTAACATTAACAACGATATATTGACCCCACTGCTTACGCCTGGTATCTTAGCATGCATGTGCATGTCACGTGAAGCCGTGAATGATATTGGAGCCCTCCACCTGTGAAATATAATAGGCTACGCATGAAGAGTTATCTAGACTAGGAGATTATAGATATGTGTATGTAAAAATAGATATGAATAGGAAGGCTATGGACATGTAAAGGATACATAATATATCTATATTTCGAATCTTCTGTCTGGTCATTCTATTTAAACATTTTTCAAGAGAAACATCGCCGTGTAGGCTAAGTGTCAAGTATCTTAAATTAAAAATTGTGTTAGGTGTTGCGTTGCTTTCTGATGTCATTCTGATACCCACCTGATTTAAAGCGTACTTGCAAAAAATCGATATAAGTCCTTAGGAAGAAAATAAAAAGAACATAAGAAAAGAAGGGATCGTAGGCCTAACATGCAAGGCAGTTTTCAGTCTTACTAGAGATTTAAGTTTCCTTTTCTAGAACTTATTCGTGGGTTTTTTGGATGGTGAGTATTTTTTTTAACTGCTACTTGCTATTTACAGTTTCATTAAAATATTTTATCTCCTTTTATTCATCGGCTTTATAATATTTGAATTAGGGATGTTAACGAAAACCGGAATACCTGATTCCGGTTTTGAAACCGAAAACCGCTTTTGATTTTCAAAACCGGATTTCGGTTTGTTAGAAGTTGGAAGGTAATCATTATTTCAAGTAAAAGCCCCTTCTTTTGGGTCTAATGGAAATATTTTTAATAAAAAATTTTGGATTTGCAGAAAACAATTCCTGAAATGTCTTGCTAACACTATTATTTTAGTCTTAAATATTGTGTTTCTTGTGTTTCCAAATACCAACTATGGCTTGCGATAAACATAAAACCTATTGTTAAGTTACAGATACAATTTATAACATGAATCTTTTTACTTGTCGGCTCATCTTCAGATTTGCGCTGCACTTTGATGTACGCAAATGAGAGCCGCAAACTAGCCCTTCCCTGTGACAGTGAACAATTCGGCTAGACACCGCGTCTGTGCTTTATTATTAACGGCACTATTAAATACACATTTTTTATTTGTGCTACGCGAAACCTTTCAATACATTATTTTACAAATTACCATATATGCTTCTTCAGATGCTTCTTAATATTATGGTAAACGGTAATCGGTAATAATATTTATTTTATTATAACTAATGAAAAATTGAAAGCTATTATCGGTTTTAATAAATTAACACATATTTTTGTAGCTCTAAAGAATTTTATGGTAAAGAGTACAAAATCATATTGTATTCACACAAATCAACCCCTTGAATGTCCAGCAAATACTAATTAAGTTTCAAGTTTGACATTGCGCCCGGGGAAGGACCGAAATCCGGTTTTAAACCTGTTTTATAGAACCAAACACCGATTCTGGAAAAAAAAACGGTCTTAATATCCCTAATTTGAACATTAGTCGGTGTTGTAAAAGAAATATTTAGTTATTTCGGAAGTTATTTCACATATTTAGGCCTATAATATAAAAAGTACCAGGTGACCGATCATTCGATCGGTAATAAAGAGCAGGCGCTTGTACCTTAACATCATGTGTATGTAAAACAAGAGTGCATAAATTTTAAAAATACGTCTTCACCAGTCCAATAAATTGTATTTGTCTTTTTTCTTTTTTCTACTATGAATAACATAGGCTTTAAATTCTAACAGTCGAAGCAGATTTTTATTTGTGCAGTCTAATATCTAGATTTTGACCGATAACCCCCCCCCCCCCCCGAAAAAAAAAAAAAAAAAAAAAAAAAAAGATTAATCTCATTTTAAACCCAAATAAAAAAGCATATAGGCTAGAGTTGTCAGTTTTAAATCCAACAGAACTATATGTCATTCATGTCGTTAAATCTCCAGGCTACAGCGAATACAGAACAGTACAGCGCGTTTGTTTATGTGCAAGTCTAAAAGAGACTCGGGAACTGCCCGTTCTACGCTCGCTCCACTGGCTCCCCGTGAAAGCCAGATTTGAGTATAAAGTGGCGCTACTTTGCCATCAGTGCATTTTTAATAACGAGTTTCCGTCCTATCTCAAGGCACTAATCACACCTTGTTTCCCGCAAAGAAAACTTCGTTCTGCAAACTCATCGCTTCTGGAAGAGCCCCGTTTCTCTCTGACGATCGTTGGCCTTAGAGCCTTCTCAGTATCCGGTCCGAAGGTGTGGAATCAACTTCCCATTCAACTGAGGCTAATAAGCTCTACTGTTACTTTCAAAAAGAACTTAAAAACTTATTATTTCAATATTTACCTTAGATAACATTTAACATGCTTTAGAAACTTACTGTCTTATTTATGGGTTGGGTCGGTTAATGCTACATTTATTTGTTTTGTCTTTTTTTTAATCATCAATTTAGCTCTGTCACCTGGCCTAGTGTAATATCCGTATTCTTAGTTGTATGTTAAACGCGCTCTGAGCTTACATTATGTTTGTTGGCAGCGCTATACAAATTTTATTATTATTATTATTTATTTTTTAAAAGACTAAAAATGAAAAGTTTAAATTTAATATATCGTGAATTATGTTACAATTTTTAGTTCTTCTACCCCTTCCCCTATTGGTGAACGCTCGTTTGAATCTGTGGCGCCTTCACTGTGGAACGGCTTATCTGAGACACTGAAAAACTCTGTGTCAAAAAAGGCTTTCAAGAAGAATTTGAAGACTTTTCTTTTCAACTAAGTTGATTAAGTACACATCCATCAGTAAAAAACTTGTTTGAAACTATTTTAAAATGTTATTGTCGTTTCGTGCCTCCATCGGCCGAAACCTTTTAAAACTATTCTAGAGTGTTATTGTCGTTTCGATTTTGTGAGCGCGCTGAGCATGCTTTTATTAGCATGGAGTGAGGCGCTATATAAATGACCAATTAATTAATTAATAAATTAACTTTAACAACTGTCAAACTTTCCTATAACATTATGTCAATTTTTTCAACTCCCTCCCTCAACCCATTCAAGCTAACAATGAGTTACGGCCGGCAAATATGTTTGATAGGAATTAAAAAGGTCTGCGAATAAATGTAAATCGGGTAAAAAAATAGGCATAGGACAGCAGTCCTCTACGTTAACAACTTAGCTAGAGAAGGCACATGTCAGATGTGAAAAGCTATTAGACAGTATATAGGACTAGGCCTAAATAAGTCAGTGACACAATAGGGATCCGTGGGGACACAAACACGATCTTTTTATATATAGAGATTTTCAATGTTTTCAATGTATTATTCCAAACATTGTTTGACAAAAAAGTAAAAAAATATAGTTTGGTGTTAACATTTTCTAATATCCTCCATTTGTGTTACTATTTATAATAAACTATCGCGGCAAAATATAATTTGATTAATTAAAACAATGGTATGATAAACATTTTTATTTTTTTTGTTATTTTGAGCATTAAACTTAAATACTAAATAATTAAAAGTGAAATTATGTTATTCATTGAAAAGACTGCAAATGAAAAGATCATAATATATATAGGCTACGTTAGATGATGTGTTTAATTTCCCCCCCCCGCCCTTCAATAAAACTAACAGTATATTACACTTCTGACTATTGTTATAAGGAAAATACGAATATACTGAATTTACATCTTTTCTAGTTTACCAGATTTCGAATTGACAATGTTAACATATTCTAATATATCTTACTTTGGTAGGCCTTTATAAGAAAATCATACATATTTTTAATGAAACATTCATTGCATTTTTTAAAAAGTGGATACTGATACAGTGTTTATTATTTACAGCGTAGTGTATACTGCTACAGTGAACACTATATACAGTGCAGTGTAATATGCTACAGTGTATACTATATACAGCTATTGATTGTTTAAATACAAAAAAAGTTTTAGAGGTGTTTTTTTTTTCAAAAAATGTCAGATAAAAGAAAGTTAAAAATAGACCTTTAGTTCGGTGAAACTTCATCTAATTCTGTTATTATTTAAACGGCAAACTATTATCTGACTATTAGATAATTCGTAAATATGTATTTGTTTTTCTTTTTTTTTAAATTTATCTAAAATATATTGAAGTTTAATCTAAAATATATTGAAGACGTTCTAATCTAAATAAGCCGCGAGAGCCGCATACTATCATTTGTCCGCCCGCGCGTTACCCACTGGCTGTAGTTTGGACACCCCTGCATTACATAAATTACACTTGGTTTTGCTTTAAATTATTTCTATCATCGGTGCGCAACAGTAGTTTAAACAATAAATTAAACTTCTTTCTGCTGTAGTAAGCCTACGGGTATTCCCGAAACGTCATAACTGCGACGCAACAAAACACCGCTCTTGAAAGCCCGCACTACATGTGGGTCGAGCAATGGCATGTTTTCACGGCCAAAATCAATATCTACGATAAATCTAATGTGTATTTTTGTTGAACGTCCATTTCCGATTTTTATTTGTGGGGCCGAAAAGCTGTAGATTTTTTTTTAGGTGAAACAAGTAGTGCATTAAAACATGAAGATAATCGTTAGAGCGCTTTTGAAGAAAATTTCCAGACATATATACACATATATATATATAGTACCAGGTGACCGATCATTCGATCGGTAATAAAGAGCAGGCGCTTGTACCTTAACATCATGTGTATGTAAAACAACAGTGCATAAATTTTAAAAATACTTCTTTACCAGACCAATAAATTGTATTTTTCTTTTTCTTTTTTTCTACTATGAATAACATGGGCTTTAAATTCTAAAAGTCGAAGTAGATTTTTATTTGTGCAGTCTAATATCTAGATTTTGCCCGATAACCCCCCCCCCCCCCCCCAAAAAAAAAAAAATAAAAAAAAAAAAAAACGCTTAATCTCATTTTAAACCAAAAAAAAGCATGCAGGCTAGAAGTGTCAGTTTTAAATCCAACAGAAATATATGTCATTTATGTCATTAAATCGCCAGGCTACAACGAATATATAAAAGTACTGCGCGTTTGTTTATGTGCAAGTCTAAAAGAGACTCGGGAACTGCCCTTCTACGCTCGCTCCACTGGCTCCCCGTGAAAGCCAGAATTGAGTATAAAGTGGCGCTACTTTGCCATCAGTGCATTTTTAATAACGAGTTTCCGTCCTATCTCAAGGCACTAATCAGACCTTATGTCCCGCAAAGAACACTTCGTTCTGCAAACTCATCGCTTCTGGAAGAGCCCCGTTTCTATCTGACGACCGTTGGCCTTAGAGCCTTCTCAGTATCCGGTCCGAAGGTGTGGAATCAACTTCCCATTTAACTGAGGCGAACAAGCTCTACTGTTACTTTCAAAAAGAACTTAAAAACTCATTATTTCAATATTTACCTTCGATAACATTTAACATGCTTTAGAAACTTACTGTCTTATTTATGGGTTGGGTCGGTTAATGCTACATTTATTTGTTTTGTCTTTTTTTTAATCATCAATTTAGCTCTGTCACCTGGCCTAGTGTAATATCCGTATTCTTAGTTGTATGTTAAACGCGCTCTGAGCTTACATTATGTTTGTTGGCAGCGCTATACAAATATTATTATTATTATTATTATTTAAAAGACTGAAAATGAAAAGTTTAAATTTAAAATATCGTGAATTACGTTACAATTTTTAGTTCTTCTACCCCTTTCCCTATTGGTGTACGCTCGTTTGAATCTGTGGCGCCTTCACTGTGGAACGGCTTACCTGAGACACTGAAAAACTCTGTGTCAAAAAAGGCATTCAAGAATAATTTGAAGACTTTTCTTTTCAACTAAATTGATCAAATACACATCCATCAGCAAAAAACTTGTTTGAAACTATTTAAAAATGTTATTGTCGTTTCGTGCCTCCATCGGCCGAAACCTTGTTTAAAACTATTTTAGAGTGTTATTGTCGTTTCGATTTTGTGAGCGCGCTGAGCATGCTTTTATTAGCATGGAGTGAGGCGCTATATAAATGACCAATTAATTAATTAATTAATTAACTTTAACAACTGTCAAACTTTCCTATAACATTATGTCAATTTTTTCAACTCCCTCCCTCAACCCATTCAAGCTAACAATGAGTTACGGCCGGCAAATATGTTTGATAGGAATTCAAAAGGTCTACGAATAAATGTAAATCGGGTAAAAAAAATAGGCATAGTCTAACTGGAGAATCGAACCCGGGTCGCACGCACAGCAGTCCTCTACGTTAACAACTTAGCTAGAGAAGGCACATGTCAGATGTGAAAAGCTATTAGACAGTATATAGGACTAGGCCTAAATAAGTCAGTGACACAATAGGGATCCGTGGGGACACAAACACGATCTTTTTATAGATAGAGATTTTTATTATTATTTTTTAGAGATGTTTTCAATGTATTATTCCAAACATTGTTTGACAAAAAAGTAAAAAAATATAGTTTGGTGTTAACATTATCTAATATCCTCCATTTGTGTTACTATTTAAAATAAACTATCGCGGCAAAATATAATATTGATTAATTAAAACAATGGTATGATAAACATTTTTTTTTTTTTTTAGCATTAAACTTAAATACTAAATAATTAACGGTGAAATTAGGTTATTCATTTAAAAGACTGCAAATGAAAAGATTATAATATATATAGGTTACGTTAGATGATGTGTTTAATTCCTTTCCCCCTCCCCCCGCCCCTCAATAAAACTAACAGTATATTACACTTCTGACTATTGTTATAAGGAAAATACGAATATACTGAATTTACATCTTTTCTAGTTTACCAGATTTCGAATTGACAATGTTAACATATTCTAATATATCTTACTTTGGTAGGCCTTTATAAGCAAATCATACAAATTTTTAATGAAACATTCATTGCATTTTTAAAAAAGTGGATACTAATACAGTGTTTATTATTTACAGTGTAGAGTATACTGCTACATTGTATGCTATATACAGCGTAGTGTATACTGCTACAGTGAACACTATATACAGTGTAGTGTAATCTGCTACAGTGTACACTATATACAGCTATTCATTGTTTAAACACAAACAAGTTTTAGAGGTGTTTTTTTTTCAAAAAATGTCAGATAAAAGAAAGTTAAAAATATACCTTTAGTTTGATGAAACTTAATCTAATTCTGTTATTTTTTAAACGGCAAACTATTATCTGACTATTAGATAATTCGTAAATATGTATTTGTTTTTCTTTTTTTTTAAATTTAATTTAAAATATATTGAAGTTTAATCTAAAATATATTGAAGACGTTCTAATCTAAATAAGCCGCGAGGGCCGCATACTATCATTTGTCCGCCCGCGCGTTACCCACTGGTTGTAGGCTGGACACCCCTGCATTACATAAACTACACTTGGTCTTGCTTTAAATTATTTCTATCATCGGTGCGCAACAGAAGTTTAAACAAGAAATTAAACTTCTTTCTGCTGTAGTAAGCCTACGGGTATTCCCGAAACGTCATAACCGCGACGCAACAAAACACCGCTCTTGAAAGCAGCACTACATGTGGGTCGAGCAATGGCATGTTTTCACGGCCAAATTCAATTATCTACGATAAATCTAAAGCGTATTTTTGTCTAACGTTCATTTTCGATTTTTATTTGTGTGGCCGAAAAGGTGTAGATTTTTTTTTAGGTGAAACAAGTCGTGCATTAAAACATGAAGATAATCGTTAGAGCGCATTTGAAGAAAATTTCCAGATATATATATATATATATATATAGTACCAGGTGACCGATCATTCGATCGGTAATAAAGAGCAGGCGCTTGTACCTTAACATCATGTGTATGTAAAACAACAGTGCATACATTTTAAAAATACTTCTTTACCAGACCAATAAATTGTATTTGTCTTTTTTCTTTTTTCTACTATGAATAACATGGGCTTTAAATTCTAACAGTCGAAGCAGATTTTTATTTGTGCAGTCTAATATCTAGATTTTGACCGATAACCCCCCCCCCCCCAAAAAAAAAAAAAAAAAAAAATAAAAACAACAACAGCTTAATCTCATTTTAAACCAAAAAAAACATGAAGGCTAGAGTTGTCAGTTTTAAATCCAACAGAAATATATGTCATTTATGTCATTAAATCGCCAGGCTACAACGAATACATAAAAGTACTGCGCGTTTGTTTATGTGCAAGTCTAAAAGAGACTCGGGAACTGCCCTTCTAAGCTCGCTCCAGAATTGAGTATAAAGTGGCGCTACTTTGCCATCAGTGCATTTTTAAATACGAGTTTCCGTCCTATCTCAAGGCACTAATCAGACCTTATGTCCCGCAAAGAACACTTTGTTCTACAAACTCATCGCTTCTGGAAGAGCCCCGTTTCTCTCTGACGACCGTTGGCCTTAGAGCCTTCTCAGTATCCGGTCCGAAAGTGTGGAATCAACTTCCCATTCAACTGAGGCGAACAAGCTCTACTGTTACTTTCAAAAAGAACTTAAAAACTCATTATTTCAATATTTACCTTCGATAACATTTAACATGCTTTAGAAACTTACTGTCTTATTTATGGGTTAAGTCGGTTAATGCTACATTTATTTGTTTTGTCTTGTTTTTTATCATCAATTTAGCTCTGTCACCTGGCCTAGTGTAATATCCGTATTCTTAGTTGTATGTTAAACGCGCTCTGAGCTTACATTATGTTTGTTGGCAGCGCTTTACAAATATTATTATTATTATTATTTAAAAGACTGAAAATGAAAAGTTTAAATTTAAAATATCGTGAATTACGTTACAATTTTTAGTTCTTCTACCCCTTCCCCTATTGGTGTACGCTCGTTTGAATCTGTGGCGCCTTCACTGTGGAACGGCTTACCTGAGACACTGAAAAACTCTATGTCAAAAAAGGCTTTCAAGAAGAATTTGAAGACTTTTCTTTTCAACTAAATTGATCAAATACACATCCATCAGCAAAAAACTTGTTTGAAACTATTTTAAAATGTTATTGTCGTTTCGTGCCTCCATCGGCCGAAACCTTGTTTAAAACTATTTTAGAGCGTTATTGTCGTTTCGATTTTGTGAGCGCGCCGAGCATGCTTTTATTAGTATGGAGTGAGGCGCTATATAAATAACCAATTAATTAATTAATTATTTAACTTAAACAACTGTCAAACTTTCCTATAAAATTATGTCAATTTTTTCAACTCCCTCCCTCAACCCATTCAAGCTAACAATGAGTTACGGCCGGAAAATATAATTGATAGGAATTAAAAAGGTCTACGAATAAATGTAAATCGGGTAAAAAAAATAGGCATAGTCTAACTGGAGAATCGAACCCGCTCGCACGCACAGCAGTCCTCTACGTTAACAACTTAGCTAGAGAAGGCACATGTCAGATGTGAAAAGCTATTAGACAGTATATAGGACTAGGCCTAAAAAAGTCAGTGACACAATAGGGATCCGTGGGGACACAAACACGATCTTTTTATATATAGAGATTTTCAATGTTTTCAATGTATTATTCCAAACATTGTTTTACGAAAAAAGTAAAAAAATATAGTTTGGTGTTAACATTATTTAATATCCTCCATTTGTGTTACTATTTATAATAAACTATCGCGGTAAAATATAATATTGATTAATTAAAACAATGGTATGATAAACATTTTTTTTTTAATTTTGAGCATTAAACTTAAATACTAAATAATTAAAGGTAAAATTATGTTATTCATTGAAAAGACTGCAAATGAAAAGATCATAATATATGTAGGCTTCGTTAGATAATGTGTTTAATTTCTCTCCCCCCCCCCCCGCCCCTCAATAAAACTAACAGTATATTACACTTCTGACTATTGTTATAAGGAAAATACGAATATACTGAATTTACATCTTTTCTAGTTTACCAGATTTCAAATTGACAATGTTAACATATTCTAATATATCTTACTTTGGTAGGCCTTTTTAAGCAAATCATACACATTTTTAATGAAACATTAATTGAATTTTTAAAAAAGTGAATACTAAAACAGTGTTTATTATTTACAGTGTAGAGTATACTGCTACGTTGTATGCTATATACAGCGTAGTGTTTACTGCTACAGTGAACACTATATACAGTGCAGTGTAATCTGCTACAGTGTACACTATATACAGCTATTCATTGTTTAAACACAAAAAAAGTTTTAGAGGTTGTTTTTTTTCAAAAAATGTCAGATAAAAGAAAGTTACAAATAGACCTTTAGTTTGGTGAAAGTTCTTCTAATTCTGTTATTATTTAAACGGCAAACTATTATCTCACTATTAGATAATTCGTAAATATGTATTTGTTTTCTTTTTTTTAAAATTTAATCTAAAATATATTGAAGTTTAATCTAAAATATATTGGTAGACGTTCAAATCTAAATAAGCCGCGAGGGCCGCATACTATCATTTGTCCGCCCGCGCGTTACCCACTGGCTGTAGTTTGGACACCCCTGCATTACATAAATTACACTTGGTCTTGCTTTAAATTATTTCTATCATCGGTGCGCAACAGTAGTTTAAACAAGAAATTAAACTTCTTTCTGCTGTAGTAAGCCTACGGGTATTCCCGAAACGTCATAACCGCGACGCAACAAAACACCGCTCTTGAAAGCAGCACTACATGTGGGTCGAGCAATGGCATGTTTTCACGGCCAAATTCAATTATCTACGATAAATCTAAAGCGTATTTTTGTCTAACGTTCATTTTCGATTTTTATTTGTGTGGCCGAAAAGGTGTAGATTTTTTTTTAGGTGAAACAAGTCGTGCATTAAAACATGAAGATAATCGTTAGAGCGCATTTGAAGAAAATTTCCAGATATATATATATATATATATATATATATATATATACATACAATTTTAACTCGTATTATAGTATAGGATATATACATACAATTTTAACTCGTATTATAGTATAGGATATGTTCAAACTAATTATCGCAATATAAAAGAAAACAAATAAATTGAAAAGAATGTGATTTTTTTTTAATTGTATCAGAGCGACTGCCAGTGTCTTTGCAGGATCATTGGAAAAATAGGGTCCTAATTGGCCGAGTCTACGCAACTGTAGATATAGACCTCTGCACATTTGAGAAATATGCAGGTCGAAAGACAGCGTGGGATCCAATAAAACACCAAGATTCCTCACTTTGTTAACAGATGGCACTTGACAGTTTATCACAGTGATAGATTCTGGATCAGTAACCTTAGAGCCGGACCTCATTACAAGTAATGTAGTTATGTTATAACGCAGTTCAATAGCAATGCGTTTTAGTCACCCATACTGTCACAGTAAATCAATATACATATATATAAAGTAGACTGTGTGTGTCAAGTCCGATACCCATTGGTTAATTTAAAGAAAATGTATTAATTGTCTTATATTTTTTTTTTTTTTGATTTCGCTTCTTACACATGTTTCTGACGTAGTTGCCTACACTGGTTAGAGTCCACGACAGTCTCAAGGTAACCTAGGTTTTCATTGTGTTAAAATAAAACAAAAAAACTTGCCAATATTTTCATGATTAGCCTACAACTTTCTAAATAACTTTGTCGGAATTTATAGTTGTTGTTTTTTTTTCGAATAAGCGCGAAAAATTATTATATTTTATGTTTGATAATTGATTATTGATTTAGGATCGTAGGACTTTAAAACAATATGTTATTAGTCTAAATATTATAATTGTAAGTTTCGAATTAGTATAGTTGTTAAGGTCTTAAATTATCGAAGAATCAGCTTCTTAACTTTCAACTAACAAGAACGAACAATGACACTGTAGGCTATAGACCATATCTAGTTAACAGACTATTTATTCAATTCGACAAACATATACACCCAACCATTTTAAAAAAGTAGAAATCATAGATGGCTAACTCTACTAGTCACAACAACAGTAACTCTAGTGAAATTGTCAATCGACCCCCAAGGGGGTCGCGACCCACAGTTTGGGAACCGCTGCTCTAGAGTCTAGACAAACGCTGAAATGACTAACCTCACGGCGTGATCAAAACATACGCAGCGTGAACACGAGTTTACACTGGGAGTAATAAAAGGGTGGGGGCATATGAGTAAATTCCCACTGAACGTCTACGTCGCGTAGTATAAATATACATGGACCGCTTGCTTTAGTATTTCTGCTATATGATGACTTGAAACACTGATGATCGGAATTCCCGATTCTAAATAACGTAATTGCTATACAGGAAATAAAGTTATTGATATACAAGTTCCGTTTTATTTGATTTTCTCAATGAAAAATTAAAATCGAAAGTAGTACGGAGCGGAAACATTTATAGATCAGTGTTGTGTGCGCACGGAAAAAGAACAAAAGCTCTAAAAATAGAGCAGGCGGTCCATCTTATTATAGACAATGATATATTAATAGGCCTACACGTATTCATTTAAAGTCGAAAACAAATGCGATTTGATAAAACGGAACTTGTATAACAATTACTTCATTTAGAATCGGGAATTGCAAAAAAAGAAGATAATAGCATACAAAATTAAAGCAAGTGGTCCATGTATAGTAAAGTATATGGTATAAATGTATAATTTATAAATATTTAATTAGCTAAATAAACATATTTAAAGTCTAAATATCTATAGATTTTGTAAATTTGGCTTCAATTAATAATATATTTTATTTATTTTAAAGCTAGAAAAAATCATTCATATGTTATCAATAGAGTAGAAAGTATTTGTCATTTGCTCTTCGGTGTAGATATAAGCTAACTTGTTGCTTGGGAAATGCCGGGTAATGAAGCTAGTTTTAATATCTTTCGTCAAGAGTGACTATGCACATGTAAAATCCTTTGTAAAGTGAGGCTGCGTTCTCTCCCTTTTAGTTTTTTTCACACACGACTCTGTACTATAAATAGAACTAAAGGCTAGTATTTCTACTATTAACTATATTTTAGAAACTGCATTATAATTATTATATAATTATATAACACAGTAATCAAGGACTTGTCAAGTGCATTATCATTTTATACTAATGAAAAGAATATATAGGCCCTATTTTTTATAGTTTCCCCCCAACAGAAATTCAAGTCACCATAATAATATTATTAAAACAATATATATATATATATATATATTTATATATATATATATATATATATATATATATATATATATTAGGGATTGGCCGGATATCCGGGCCGGATATCGGGATTTCCGGCACTATCCGGATTAGCCAAATACCACCGCCGGATTTTTGCCGGATCCGCTATCACGGTAGTAAAGAAATATTTCAAAGTTCAAATACAAATAAAGTAATATTGTAGTATAAAGTAGATAAAGACATATAAAATATATAAACAATACATATAACTAGGTAATAAACATAATAAACAAAAAAACTACAACGTACAAACTTAAGTAAACAGCACAAGTACTGATTAGTACTATCTTGTTACAACTTCCCACTAAGTTCAAAACATGAACTGGTAACTATTTTATTTTGATTGATTCATTTCATTAAAGAATTTCATTCTTAAAGGTTATCTTAGTTATCTATGAATACTTGAATTTTAAATTACAAATTATTTTAATAACTGTAACTTTAATAAAACATGATAACTTTATATCATAAAGTTGAAAGTTTATAACAATAACATACACGGCTAAGTCTCAAGTCAAACCGGCTGAGTCTTGCCTATCACTTTTAACTTAGGCTACTTGTCATTGACAGTAGTAAATGATTTCAGAATTTAATTAATATTTACTATTGACATTGAAACATTTTACTTATACACGATATTAGTCATATCATTGTAATATTTTAATAAACTTTGTTTCTTAGTTTTTTTTTAAATTGAACTTTAAAATTAAATGACATTTGCATTTTTGATTTCATTTGTTCATTTCTATTTTTAAAACAAAACTTTTGCTTGTCTCATGTGTTTAATCTTATTGAGTATTATAAATAAAAAATTTTTTCTAGACAGTTTTTTGTGAAAAAAATTTAAACCAAATAAAACAAAATTAATCATTAAAAATACATCATGAAGTTATTAAAATCCATGCAAAGTATACGTCACTTCTGAATCTTGCTTATTCAGTATGTTTACCTACTTGACGTAGTTATTTTGTATATGTCAAGTAGGTAAAGATACTGAATAAGCGAGATTCTGAAGTGACGTAATCCCTAATATATATATATATAATTTCAGTTTATAGTAAGAGTTTAAACACACAAGGATAATATACTTCAAATCAGAAAATATACCCTAGTTGTATTTATTTCAAAAATTGTTTTCCTACATACATTTTTTATAGGCTATGGTGTTGTGAAACAATTCTACAGATGGTACCAAAGAAATTGTTTGTGGCCATAGAAATTGTGTTCGCTTGTCTCGTTGTTCTTACTCACGGAGAGAATGGTAGGTGCATGACAATATACGATTATTTTACTTTACATTCTCCCTCTCATTATATCCTTTTATCTATCTGCCTGTTTATTTTGCGGTCAATGAATCAGTCAATTTATATGAGTATATATGTAAAATTATATATATTATATATCGTTCATCTATATTTTATCATTATAGCAATTTCTATTTTTTTTCTCTTCTGTTCGTAATATATATATATATATATATATATATATATATATATATACGTTTATTCTCTATAGGCTCCTAGGCCTAAATATATATATATATATATAATATATTTATCTCGCAAGAGAACGGAATTAATGTACCCTTGGGGCTTTTGCGCTTCCGGCCTTACAACCTCTGCTGTGGGTGTAAAATCTCACATGCAAGTGACATAATCTGTTGCACTTCTGGCACAAGAAGATAGTATCATCCATTGGCTGGTCTCCCTTCATTTTGCTGCGCTTCTCGTCAGCCAGCAGTTGCAGTTCGGAGGGCAGCGCTTTTCTCCAGCTTAATCGGTCGCTATTAATCTCCTCCCTTTTGCAAACAGTGTTGATTCGGAGGTGGAACCAGCTTGCAGTTCTTCTGTGGCTAGTTCTGTAATAGGATGTCTTTGGATATTATGACATGCTCCATCCTACACACATGTCCTAGCTATATTAGCCGACGATGACGGAAAAGAGTTAACATGCTTGGCATGCTGAAGCATCTCATAGCTAATGACTTGGCCGCACCAGTAGATTTCGAGTTTGCGTCGGAGTCAACGCATACACAATATACACAGCCGTTTCTTTTGTTTGGAGTACATGGTTTAGATTTCGTTGGCATAAAAAGAGTGCTTAACACACACACACTTGTTGCAAAGCAACCTTGGTGTTGATGATCCGCTTTTTATAGTTCTACATTCTCTGTGATATTTTAGCAAGTTTTGTGGAGGGCTTGCCGATTTTTTTAACAAGCTCTGGATCAAGAGTGTGAGGTTGCTAGTGATGTTTCAGCCTAGGTATGTAAAGTACTCCATAGCATCAAGTTGGAAGTCGTTGGTAATCGTTGATGGTAATGCTAGTTTGGTTAGCTTTCTGGGCCTTTATATTAGTCTGTGCAAAGCTGATAGTTAGGCCAAAGTCGCTGGCGTTCTAAAAAATAGGCCTTCGGGCATTGCGATTCTGCCTCTGTGTGTTTAGCTATGGCGGCGTCATCTACAAATTCATCAAAGCATGAATGTTTCTCCTATCTTCCTCTTTGACTTTTGCCTGGCCAGGTTGAATAGTTCATCGTCGGAACGAGTGTGTAGATAGATCCCCTCAATTGACCTTACAAGGACATATCTTAAGAGTCTTGCGAAAAAGATGCCAAGGAGTGTCGGGGATAGAGCACAGCCTCGTTTAACTCCGCTGAGGTTGTTTAAATTGAGTGATGTTGATCCGTCGTACTTTACTATGCCTTTCATTCCGACTGTATTATGCTCAACAGTTTCAGTGGACAGTCCTCTTTTGTCAAGACTGTAAAGAGTCCGTTTCTGCTGATTAGGCTGAAAGGTTTCCCCAGGTCTATGAATGTCAGACAGATAGATGGGCATCTTAGTGAGAAGATCATATCGATTGTGGACCTTTCTATTTTTCCTGTGCCAAATGTTCCCAGACATGTTGGTAATGAAACATAGTCAGAAATCACTCTAGCATTGAAATGAACCAATAATAACATACGCCAATCTATGGGGATCGTGTCTAACAGTAAGTCCAGATAGGTCGTAAAACTCGTCTTTGGTGTGCGTGGTGGCACTGAGAGTTGTTGCATATGCTGGCTTTAGTAGGCGCGCTCTGTTGACGTGTGTCGGCGGAGTGATAGAAACCTTTCAGTTCTCTGTTGGCAGGATACTATCATCGCATTAAAAGATTTCCGGATAGCTATCTTTTTTTTTTTTACCGGAAATAAATCAATAATTTAATATATTGTTACGTGACACTAATATTTAAACCCCTTTGTACCTATTCTTATATATAATAATAATAATAATAATAATAATAATATAATAATAATAATAATAAGATAATATTTCTTTATTGATCCAAACAAATGGAAATTTGTCTTGATTACAGATGTTTTGTCCTTCAGCATATTTTAAACAAATTAAAAAAATTATTTGTAATTTGTATACAAGCACAGAAATATACTTATAAAATAGACAAGCGCACACACATTCACACAATTTATCATAAAAGTAGTCATCCACTGTATTTTGGCTGACTGAAGTCTTGACGATATATTTATGGTAGATAGCTTGCCTGAGGCTGACGCGCAATAATTCTTCGTCTGGTGTGCATATTCTTCTTTTGTTGTAAAACAGTTGGTATTGTAATATTGTTTGTTTATATAGATAGCCAGCCATCCAACTTTACTTTGCCATTGTTGACGGTTCTGTCTGAGCAAAGCAGATAAAATGTCCACAGTCATATTCCTCCTCTGCGGCCACATTTTTTTCGCCTTGTTGGTGTGAAGACATGTTTATTTGTTGTCATTTGTATCCAAGATGGCGGTTCGTTCATTAGTATCGACACCAATGGTGTAAAATAGTTTCGTGTAAGGCGGTTCTTGACATAAAAGTTTTAGGAACAATAGTTTCCGTTATACAAACTACTCACATACATTAAGCATATACAAATTAATAAATTCTGGCTTGATAAGATGGTAGAAAAGCTGAAAAACGGCACATCGTAATCAGGTCGCCTGCAGCGCAGCGCCCCGGAAGTGCAAAAAAATAGATACATATCTCCCCATTTCTATAGTTTATTATATTAAAAGCATTCATATTAATAGTCACTAATGCTATTTTCTCCTTCCGATTAAAAACAAAATATGTAGGCCTGCATTTCTCCTTTTGTTTAAATCAAGGCGAGAGGTTTTGTCTGCACAGCACTAGATTAAACTACATCGCTTGTAGACAGTAAAAAAAATGCTATTAATAGCGCGACAGCCTATTTATACCCCCCTCCGCCCCTCTTTCTCTTTTTCTTCCCGCCTGAGACATGACGCGATGAATATGCAAATCACTACCTTGACCTTTGAGAAGCTTATTGAAAGTTCTTGAGTTCCAGTTATTTCATTGGTCTAGCCCCTAGATTCTCAACGGGGGTGTTATCGTACCCGGGGGGGGGGGCGTTAAGAAGCTTTAGGTGGGCACTGACATTCCCGGGGGCGATTGGGGGGGGGGGGCGGTGAAGGGCAAGTGGGCGGTAAAAACGTACCTTATATAATTTTAACGCGTCAGCTATTTGAAACGATTAATTTTTGGCTGAAATATGATGTAAACACAAGTGCTGCTAAATATCTGATATCCCCTAACAGTAGGCTTGCATATTTTTTAACTAATAAGATATAGGAATCGCAATGGCTTTTTGATGAAGTAGAGGCAGTATTTGGCAAATATGGTATGCGGCCGTCTGGTCCTATGGTTGGTTCATTGGACTGACGCCCATCTGCCAATATTAATATTTTGATTCCAGTTATACCGAGATATCCTTTAATGCGTTTATAATCCTTTAAATATAAACTCAGTATCGTTATGCGGTATAGATACGTAGTAATCACACAAACTGGTTAGTTATTGTAATGCTTAACAATATACAAACACATTCTTTTGTAATATAATATTGATAAAATGTTCCAAACTTTTTACAGTTTGATCATTTAAAAGTTATAAATATATACTATTTATTTTTTTTTATAAAAGAAAAGAAAAAACATTATAAATATTAGCTCGAATGAAACGGGTTAATTATCCCCCTATAATTCTGTTTTGTAATGTAACAAATATTGCTGATTATAATTTTTTTCTTTATATACATTCAACATTATGGTATTCACAATAAGATTAAATTATTAGAGGATTAAATTAATTTACGTTAATCAGTTATAAAAAAACATTTCCAGCATTAATTGTTTTGTCCATTTAAGGAGTTTATATTTTAAACACTAATGATTACAAAAAGTACAAAATATAGTGCTATTAAATAGGTCTCTTATATTTCTAAATAAATGATTAAATATCTTTGTTTTATAATTAATTAAATTTATGTTTAATTAATAAAGATGAGAATAAAAACTCGTTTAAATGTGATTAGTCTGTATCAATTAATGAGCGGTCAATGGTAAATAACTTCTGTGTATGCTTAAAACAGCTTTGATGTACGATAAAATCGGTTCACAGGTGTAAGTTATACGAAGAGCAACTGAAGAATTCTTATTCATTCATTGTTTACAAGCTAAGTTAAATACTGTCATTTTCATCATTATTGAATAAGTTATTTGATTACCACCGTCAAGAGTCAGTGAAGGACCTGCCAGCCTCATCGAATCATACCAATAGAACCTAGACAGATGCAGTTTTAGTATTGAATGACAAGAATAATCTTAGAGGAGGTCTTCTTTATCACTATTTGCATATATATATATATATATATATATATATATATATATATATATATATATATATATATATATATAATTAATATATTTGTGTGTGTTTGTAAAAGCGTTTATCTTTCATATATCTTCATTTTTATAGCTATTTATACTGCCGTTTATCTCTGTGAGTTATCTGTCTATCATTACATACTTTTTTTTTCTACTAATGTATCCGTTTTTCTATTTCGCCATATAAACTAATCAATCTAGGTTTGCTTCTATGTATTAGGGTATAGTTCTATATTTTAGTCGACCTAATATGTCTCTAAATAGTTTTACTTTTCATTTACTTGTTGCATAAATGTCGTTGATATATTTATGTTAGCTTGTGCATTATTATAAAGAAGATATTAGTTAATTCTATATTTTTACAATAATCATTTTTTTTCTATTAATTCTCCAGTTACGTGCCCAACAGATGGTTGGATTTTGTCCGAAGGAACATGTTTTAAATATAATAACATTAAACGCACCTGGGATGAGGCAAAAGTAAAATGGTTTTTATATTTAACAAAATGTATTCAATTAGTATTAAATATACATGAAAGTAATAAACTATTTTTCTACTTAGATTGGTCTGCTTAACATAATAAATATTTTGTTTTTTTTAATATGCCTTTGTAGCCTATAAAGTTAGCTCCCCCCCCCCCTAAACTTAGTTTTATTATTTAAAATTTTTTTTAAAGGTAAAAACATGTTCCAATATAATATACATTAATATATATTATTTAACAATTTTTATTGGATTCATAGTAGTTTTTTCTTTTATTATTGTGTTCGTTGAAAACAATGAACATGTTAAAATACTACACTATATTAGGTCTAGATAATTGTTAAATTTGAACTTTATTTTATGTTGTGTAAAAAAAAACAGACACGCTCAAAATTGTATTTTAATATCGAAAATTGTTTTAATCAATTCCTGATATCAATTAATAAATCTTTAAAAGAAGTGTAAAAGCAACATGCAATCTTTTAAAATATTTTTTTTCTAAAATTATCCAAAGATCGCACATATATATATAATATATACGTATTTAAAAATATCTTTTTAAAAAAAAAATCAATTTTAAACAAGTTTTATGTGTGTTTTACTTTAA
The DNA here is from genome assembly GCA_949126835.1 of Anisus vortex. Taxonomy (NCBI): domain Eukaryota; kingdom Metazoa; phylum Mollusca; class Gastropoda; family Planorbidae; genus Anisus; species Anisus vortex. The sequence goes on from OX421503.1 coordinate 19,720,861, forward strand.
TATACTGACTTTTGGTGTCTTTGCATTTACATCATTTACCAAGCCTTATAGAATATTAACATAAGGAAAATAATGTTTAATCTTATACGTCAAGACTTTAGAATTTGATAAGGTTTAAACTATTTTCAAATATAAGCTGTTCATTTTTTTTAAGGCTTATTGCTCAAGTCTGGGAGCTGTCCTTGCCAAGTTCAACTCTGCAGCACAGTTGGAGAATGCTACAGCTGATATTATTAGTCAGTATTTAAAAACAAAAATGCTAAAAATTAACAGGGTTATTGCTTAAGTAGTTGTCTATTCAATCACTATTCTTTGTATTTTTATTTTGTTAACGAAAACCGCATATTGTCAAATAGTAATTTTATTGCATTGTCTTTAAAACAATTGTTAAGTTTAGAACTTAATGTATTAGGTTTAAATTTTGTTTGGCTCGTTTAATAAACGTAATATGGAAAATAGTATTTTGAAAAGAAAACTTATATCTAAAATACATTTGGTATCTCTATTAAAAACTAAGGAAACGAAACACACAAAAAAACTACTCCAAAATCAAGAGTTAAGATACCATAAATATAAATTTTAATAAGTTAAAAATAAAAGTTATAATTGCAAGTTTTAATGATAAATAATAAACTCTAGAAACTTAATGTTTAAACTAGCTAAAATAAAATATTAACAAATAATGGAATGCATACAGTAAATTAACGAGGTCAGCAATGATAAATGTGTCACTAACAAAGCCTTGTACAATAGTTGAGATAAATAATAACATAATCTCTATGTGCACAAACACTCTACGTGTATATAAACTCGTTACAACAGTGAAGTGTACAGAAAACTAAAGCGTACAAAAACTGTCCTAAATCTCCAATTATTCGTCTTTTATTGTCGATATCACTGGAAGTTGTAGACACTGACTGCTCTAGTTCTATACAGCCTCACTATCAAAAATAACATTTGTGATAAACAACAGATTCAAGAACAAAACAGAACTGACCACAAGTCATAAGAAATGAAAACAAGTTAGAAAAAAAACACAAAAGATTAAGTGACGGGGATGAGGTGTATGGGGATGACGTGACTTTGAACCAAACAAAAACTTTCTTAGCGTGACTATCTAGCCAGTTTACAAAACAAAGGATAGAAAGAAATAATAACGATTGGAGAATAAACGCACATCGGTAAACACAGAAATAAAAATATGACAAAGAAATAAACAATGGACGGGTTTGATTTAATAGATGATTCTAGAATCCAACTGAATAAAAAGTAATGGGAAAATTTAATATGTACTGGGTTATTGAGAAATCGAAAATAAAATCAAATATATATATATATACATATTATGAATTATCATGATTTAAAATACAATTTTAGTATTACCGATTACTGTATAATATTTAGATACGAAATTATTAATATCAATACATATATAATATATATTATTATGTTACTAGCTACTTTAATATTTAATTAATTCAGCTTTCTATATTTGGATCGGCGCTAATGACATTGACAAGGAAGGGACTTTTATTTGGGACCACGACAATTCCTCTGCAACGTCCGACCTGGAAACCCTCTGGGTTAAAGATGTGAATGTGAAAGCCAATGATAATGCATCTGACTGTGTAATGATTACACTATATGCTAAGTTACCTTCAGATGTTCGAGCGTATGATTGTACAGAAACGTTACGAACTATGTGTATGTTGTACACCCGTAAGTAACTTATATATACTTTGTCACTTTCATGCAATTAGTCATTTGAAACCACAAAGAGAATTGAATTGTTTAAATTTAAGAATACAGTCTATACGAAATTATTGTTGTTATATGCCGGAGCACATAAGGTTCGTGATTTTTAGGGGAAAGGGGCGTGGGGTTATATCCAATTGTTTATTTCAACACTGCCGGAACTATTTAAGTTACAACCTAACTTTCAACTAGCTTAGTTAAACTAATTAAGAAACTCTTGTCTAACAGAAGAGCAGACTTTAATCTACAAGGAAAATGAACTTTGTACATATAACATATTAAAACACAATAGTAAATGAAAATGCAACTGGTCTATAAAACTCTTAGGATTAGACTGCCACAACGGGGACTCCGCACCACGGAGTCATTAAAAATGGTTGGTTTATATTGGTCATGAGGAATCTACGTGAAACAACTTCATGGTGATGTTGGGGACCCTTGAGTAAGCTTACTTGTTAGATTAATAGAAACCGTAAATATCTAAATATGGTGTGACAACAATATCCTTACCTCATTGGGAAAAATAAAACTTATTTTAACAATGTATATAAATATTATGCGAAATTACAACCTTAGTCGGGTTAAAAAGAGGCGTTATTATTATTTTTTTAAATTTAGTACAATCCCTGCATGATAATTGAACACCCGTATCCACATGCGGATGAAATGTAATTATTAGATTTTTTCTTGCTAAAAATATTAATTGTTAGGAAAGCTTTAAGTCTTAAAGTTCCTAACAATCTTTAAAATAAAATAAGATATTAATGGAAACTTTAACATAAGTAGAAAAAGAAAGATTTAAGTGCGGTGTCGAACCCTGGGGGTCCGCTTGGCAGCCGGATACACTAACCACTTAGCTAGAGACGACACCTGCCGGAAGCGAGATCACAGAAATAAATTATGAGCAAGTAAGGTCACGTGTCTTTAAATTAACCAATAACGATCGGTATCCACACACAGTCTACTTTATTTATCTATTAGTACAAGTTAAATTCCCGTGTTGGCCCGGGAAAAAAATAGATCAAATTTAATTAATTTTTACTGAAGACATTTAGGAATGTAATTTAACATACGACATATTAATGTAAACGTGTTAAAAATAGGCGTGTCTTTTTAATCAACGAAACGTTAGGACTATTCCTGGTTTAAAATTGAACACCCGCATGCGTCTAACATATAATTATTAGATTTTACTTACTGAAAAGTTTTAAGAAATCTTTACAAACTGCATTTAAGTTAATTTAACTTCATAGGCCTTTAGCTACAGATAAAAACATTAAAAACTACTATGAACAAAAAGCTATAATAATGAAAAAATTATTATCCTTATTTATTTAATAAAAAAAAAATTTTAAAAAAGTAATTTAACATATATATTGTAATCCGGTTCATAAAAGCATGTCTCTTATATAACGAAAATTAGCACTATGCCTGCATGGGAATGGAACACCCGTCTTTTTATTACATTTTTGTACAGAAAATATTTTAGGAAAGCATTAAGTCCTGAAATGCTTTACAATCTTTAAAAAAAAAGTAATTTTAACGGGAAAAAAAAGGAAAAAAGGAAAAAAAAAGTTGGGGATCAAATCCAGGTCGCCCCCATGGTATTCGGATACGTTAACCACTCAGCTAGGGAGGACATATGCCGGAAGAGAGAGCGCAAAAAGTAAAATATGTGGTATTAAGGTCACGCAACTTACAATTAACCAATGTCTATATATATATAATATTGCAACACAACTGACCATGATGTAATGCATGGTGTTATTTGTTAATCAACTATTTAGTGTTGCAAAGACGATACATCAGTGGTCATCTCGCACTGTCGTATATGTCGAAATTATGTAAATATTATTATTCGGGTCATTCCTCTTGGACGAAAAATTCCAAATATTTAGGTAGACAAGCCAGTTTCGTTAAATATGTATTATTAAAAATGTAGAAGACGTACTGGTGCTGTTATGAATAGTTGTATTACGTATTTTGCAATGAGCCCCCTTTTGATGAATACGACTTAATAATGCGGTTATTCAAAGTGTAAATAAACAGTTCAATTTGATCAGCACAGCAGTAGTATATGTGTAATATATTAGTTCAATGTTGTAATTTTATGTGTCTAAGGTTGGTCCAAGTTCGTTATCACTGGCTGATTCGAATATAAATAATATAAAGTGTATAATTTATTCAGTGGTAAAGTTATTAGATTGGCTCCTAATTTATATATAATCGTGTAAATGTTCTTGTAGAATTGTAGATTTATTATATGTTAAAACCACAAATATATAAACTTGAATAATAAAAAAAAAACAGCGTATTAAACAACATTGAAATTTTAATTACTGTACAACGAATATTTCGTGACATGACAGGTATTTACTAGGATGATACAACGATAATCAAATTAGAAATTATTATACGAGCGTGTCAGCACTACACATTGACATGTGTTGAACTATTAATTGTAGATATATAATTATTAATCATTAATCCTTATAGGAAATCACAAGATATAATCCATGGGAATAAAACAACACAATAATATCCAAGCAAATCTCAGAGCATGAAATGAACGTAGTTAATCCAAGCAAGAATTGTGGAAGAAGAGAGCGAGGAACGAGTGGGCGAATCTTATATACCAGCGGGGTGGGTGATTAAGTCCGTAATCGAAAGTACTTTAGGAAGCAGCTAGAATTGGCTAAAATAATTAAGATTTAATAAGAAAATATTATATAGCTTAAGTAATCGATTTCGTTAAATCAAAGTATCAAAATAGACCGGACGCTTACGTGCTAATATGTTTTAAGGGCCATAGTCATTAACAATTAATAAACTCCTTACGGCTAATTCGCGATTCCTTTTTAATTATCAACAGACATTTAAGAACATTTTTATTATTATGGAACGGTGTTTCGTAACAACATATATATTGTTACATATTAATAGCGTACATTACTAGAACGCACCTTATTTATTTTCTCTCTCTCATCGCGAGTTTTGTGGGATGCTACATCTACATGCTACATTACTAATATAAAACAATTTCCTTTTATGGTTGTCATTTGTGTCTAATTTAGTGACGACTGCAAAATTCTAGAAATCCACTCTTGTACCGACTGCAAAAAGCTCATTATTTTACGTACAGGGGAGAACATGTTGAAACTATCGTTTTTATTATGAATTTTGTAAATGGTACCAGCATTTTTACCCCTCTCTTAATAGGTCTGTTTCCCGCCCTTCCCCGCGAGTATGTAAGGCTCTTTGGGTCGTATTTCTGGGAGTTAGCTAGATCATTTATCTTGAGTCAGTTAGTTGACGTTTGTGTTGGCTCTGCTTTACTGTTGATGTATATAATGTTTCTAGTGTACATACTTACAATTATTGGATTTATTATCTGAAATAAATATATTCCTGATTGAACCATTCACCCTGAAGCTTATGTTGTCAAGTTACTGTTTTATTATTTACAATACCATATGTATATTTACAACTACAACGTCAAAAAAATGAACTGTCAGACGGCAAATCGGGAGTTTGTTCCCACGACAATAAGGAACGCGTAACACTGAATTAAAAATAATATTGACTAAAGGTCTACCCTAGGACGAACGAGTATTAACAACAATATTTACGCTATTTATATATATATATATATATAAATATATATATATTATATACAGGTTGGGCCAATAAAATGTTATCCCTTTTTATATTCTTACAATTTTCAAAATTAGAAAGATTTTTGTTTCATTTTCGGGAATATTAACAACAAAACACTGAATTCTCATCCCAATGGATCGAACGCAATATACTGTGGAGGAGAGAGTGAAGATCCAGAAGCATATTTGGATTTAAAATCGGTAACCAACACTCACCGACAATTCACAATTGACTTTCCGGGAAGAATTCCTCGCAATAGACTCACAATCAATAAACTTCATCATCGAGGAAATGAAGAAAAGAAGATGGAGATGGCTGGGTCACATCCTCCGCATGGGCCGAAAGAGGTGCATTGAAATGGACAGCACCAGGGAAAAGACGAAGGGGAAGACCAATGGGAACATTGAGGAGGACAATGGACGAGGAAGCAAAGGCCACTAACAAAACATATCATGAAATCAGATGGCTCACCCAGGATAGAGAGATCTGGCGCAACTATATTGCTGCCTTATGCTCCTCTGGGAGCGATAAAGAATAAAGAATAATAGAGAGACTAACAATCAAATGTCTTCTACAGAAGTTCAAGGTAACAGGACGTATGACCAATGAGAATAAAGGACATAGTGGGATGCCAAGGTCTGCAAGGACAGCCATTAACACTGAGACCGTGAGACAGCGTCTAGTGGAATCACCAAGAAAATCGGTTACAGATTTTAATTCCAAATATGCTTCCACGATCTTCACTCTCTCCTCCACAGTATATTGCTTTAGATCCATTGGGGTGAGAATTTAGTGTTTCGTTGTTAATATTCCTAGAAGAAAAAATTGAAAATTGTAAATATATATATATATATATAGTACCAGGTGACCGATCATTCGATCGGTAATAAAGAGCAGGCGCTTGTACCTTAACATCATGTGTATGTTAAACAACAGTGCATAACTTTTAAAAATACGTCTTTCCCAGACCAATAAATTGTATTTGTCTTGTTATTTTTCTACTATGAATAACATAAGCTTTAAATTATAACAGTCCAAGCAGATTTTTATTTGTGCAGTCTAATATCTAGATTACGCCCGATAACCCCCCCCCCCCAAAAAAAAAAAAAAAAAAAAAAAAATATATATATATATACAAAAATAGAAAATAAAACAGCTTAATCTCATATCAAACCCTAAAAAAAAACATGTAGGCTAGAGTTGTCAGTTTTAAATCCAACAGAAATATATCTCATTTATGTCATTATGTATTGTATTTAAAAGACTGAAAATGAAAAGTTTAAATTTTGAATATCGTGAATTACGTTACAATTTTTAGTTCTTCTACCCCTTCTACTACTTTAAAAACTGTCAAACTTTCTAGTGACCCCTCTTATAAAATTATGTCAATTTTGTTAACTCCCTTCCTCACCCCATTCAAGCTAACAATGAGTTATTGCCGGCAAGTATGTTTGATATAAATTAAAAAGGTCTACGAATGAATGTAACACATTTTTAATAATTTACCAGATTTCATTTTGACCTCTTAACATAGTCTTATATTTCTTACTTGGGCACATATATAAATCATAAGTATAGTTTGTAAATCACTTGTAAAAAATATCTTCTACAACAAAGTATTTATTTATTATTTTCAATGTTTTCAATGTATTATTCCAAACATTATTTGATCAAAAAAAAGTAAAAATATATAGTTTCGTGTAAACCTTATCTAATATCCTCCCCTAGTGTTACTATTTAAAATAAACTATCGTGGCAAAATATAATATCGATGAATTAAAACAATGGTATAATAAACATTTAACTTTTTTTTTTAATTTTGAGCATTACGCCAGTTAAATACTGAATAATTAAAGGTGAAATTAGGTTATTCATTGAAAGACTGCAAATGAAAAGGTTATAATATACGTTAGATGCTTTGTTTAATTCCCCCCCCCCTCAATAAAACTAACAGTATATTACACTTCTAACTATTGTTATAAGGAAAATACGAATAAATTGATACATCTTTTCTAGTTTACCACATTCCGAATTCACAATGTTAACATATTCTAATATATCTTACTTTGGTAGGCCTATGTTAGCAAATCATAAATACATTTAATAAAACATTCGTAAACATGTGTAGGCCTATTTTATAACCGGTGGCTTAGTGTTTTTTTTAAATATTAGTTCACAAAAACTTTATATCAAGCTACCAGGGAGTTTTTTTTAAATTACTCCACATATGTAACGAAAAACATTTATTAAATAAACATAGCGAATATCATTTTCAATCTTTATAAAATTTAAACGTGTAGGCTAAATTCGACAATTTTACTTTCAACAAAAATATACCAATGGGCCAATGATGTAATGATCTTATTCATTTAAAAGACTGCAAATGAAAAGATTAGAATATACTTTAGATAAATTGTTTAATTCCCCCCCCCCTTTTTTTTTCTCAATAAAACTAACAGTAGGCCTATGCTACACGTCTAACTATTGTTATGAATGGAATACATCTTTTCTAGTTTACTATTCTTACTTGGGTAGGTCTATAAAAGCAAATCATGAATATATTTAAGAACACATTCGTAAACACATGTCGTGTATAAAAAAAAGTATTATTATTTTCGAAGTGTTTTTTTTCCAAACAATATTTGACAAAAAAAAGTAAAATATATAGTTTGGTGAAACCTAAATCTAATTCTGTTATTACTTAAACTATAGACTTTCGATTTTAATTTTTCATTGAGAAAATCATAACGATTAAATAAAACGGAACTTGTATATCAATAACTTTATTTCCTGTATAGCAATTACGTTATTTAAAATCGGGAATTCCGAAAATCAGTGTTTCAAGTCATTATAGAGCAGAAATACTAAAGCAAGCGGTCCATGTATTTTATAGTCTATGCTTAAACGTAAAACTATTATTTCACTAGTAATTAATACGTAACGGGAAACATTTCCAACATGGTTCCAACATAAAGATTCCATTTATCTTTTCCTCATATAATTGTTAAGCTGCTATTTTCTTTTATTTAATCTAAAATACATTGAAGATTTCATCATCTAAATAGGCCTAGTAAGCCTCGAGGGCCGCATACTAATATTTGTCAACCCAAACAAAACCCACTGGCTTTAGTTTGCACACCCCTGCATTACATAAATTACACTTAGTCTTGCTTTAAATTATATCTACCATCGGTGCGCAACAGTAGTCTAAACAAGAAATTAAACTTCTTTCTGCTGTAGTAGGCCTACGGGTATTCCCGAAACGTCATAATTGCAAAACAACAATACACCACTCTTGAAAGCTGCGCTACGCGTGGGTCGATCAATGGCATGTTTTCACGGCCAAAATCAATTATCTACGATAAATCTAAAGGGTATTTTTGTCTAACGTTCATTTCCGATTTTTATTTGTGGGGCCGAAAAGCTGTAGATTTTTTTTCAGGTGAAACATGCAGAAAAACGTTAGAGCGCTTTTCAAGAAAATTTCCAGACATACATACATATATATATATATACACACATATATACATACCTATATACATACAATTTTTGCTCGTATTATAGTATAGGATATATTTATATATGTGTATGTGTTAATGGGTGTGTGTATATATTTATAGACAGGGGAAATAATGCTTATTTTGTGTTTATTTTTAAATAAGGTTTGTATTAATTAATAAAGGTGTTTCTTTTATTTTTATTTTTTTTCACATCTATCTAAACATTTATGTTTATATCATTTCTTTTTCAGCTCCTACTACAACTACAGAAACAACCACTACACCTACACCAACTACAACTACAGAAACAACCACTACACCTACACCAACTACAACTACAGAAACAACCACTACACCTACACCAACTACAACTACAGAAACAACCACTACACCTACACCAACTACAACTACAGAAACAACCACTACACCTACACCAACTACAACTACAGAAACAACCACTACACCTACACCAACTACAACTACAGAAACAACCACTACACCTACACCAACTACAACTACAGAAACAACCACTACACCTACACCAACTACAACTACAGAAACAACCATTACAACTAGACCATCTACAGCTACAGAAACAACCACTACAACTACAACAACTACAACTACAGAAACAACTACCAAAACTACACCAACAGCAAGTCCATCTACAGAATCAACCACGACATCAACAGCAGCTACAACTACAGAAACAATCACTGGAGCTTCACCAACCAGCGCGACAATTTCAACGCCAGCCACCCTGTCTACCACAAACGAAGCTACTTCAACTTTAACATCGACCGCTAACAATTCAACAGCCACATCTCCAGCCTCTGCAGCGACAACATTAGGTGATGTGACCATGACAACCAGTGACAACGCAACAAGGTCTGTTCAACTAAATATAACAACTATTCCAACACCAGTCACATGTTGCTTTGGTGTTAAAATGGTTTTGTTCAATGCAAAACTCTACATTCTTCCTGTTCTTGTTGTTTTGGTATATAAAGGGTTATAATGCAAGTACTTTAATTAACCACGAGTATTTTGATACTTGAAGTGTGTGTTAATTAAAATCTGTGCAGCTTGTTCTTAAAAGATGTCTGCCAATAAAAAACAAAACTTCAAGAAGCACTTGATATCTAATGAAACAGCTAATGTAACATATGCTAGCCGCATTTTCCTATATTTGTGTGTAAAATAAAACGATGTCAGTTGAGGTAACTGCTAGTCTTCGGTCACTTCTCCGTTTAAAAAACAGACAGCCAATGGAAGTATCGGGCTTCGTCACCACTTCCTTTCAATTGGACATATCTCATGTTTTCTTTCTCCAGGCCTGGACCCTCGATCTGTCTCAGATCCATCTCGACATCATCCAGCCATCTCAGTCTGAGTCTGCCTTTAGGTCGTTTTCCTCTGGGGTTCTGTACATGTTACTTTTACTACTCTGATGTTTGGCATTCGTTCCAGGTTATATGTCCTTCTTTACTTCAGGCACGATTGTAGGATCTTCATATAATTTATTCATAAACCTCTCCATTGGTGCGCGCCCATCCATTATGATCTTATGTTGGTACAAAAAAAGTGTCGGGCTACGTCAAAATTATTTTTATTTTTATTTTTTAAACTAAATTTTATTTTCGCTCCAAAACTAACTGACTCGCGTGTTATGTTACACAATGGATGAATAATTAATGAGTGTTTGCTCTAATATCAAATACAACACACCACACACAAAACAGACACATATACAGAAGGGAAAAGACGTTGCAGACGAATATTTAAATTCCAATAAATATATATTTCTATGTCTATGTTTTAAATATTTTTTTTTAGCCAATACTTATGTACTATGAAATATTTGCTTTGTGATAAAGATATTTATTCAACCATGTCTTGAACTACTTTAAAAAAACAAAAAATGCCTTTTATAACATTCCAAAGCTATTAAAAATGTATCAGAGTAAATATTTCATGATTTTTCAATCAACGTATAGACACGTGTATGCAATCAATAAATAAATATGGAATTTTCAACTTTTACATACAATGAATGAAAACATAAAGTTATTTATTATCTAAAATGTATAGTCTACATACTATAGGTTAGTCTTACAATCTCTGTATTTTTCAATCCACTTTTAGTCTGGATGAATTAATTTTTTTTTAAATTGTTTTTCTTTTTGTATTCAAATTATATTATTTGAAAATTATTAATTATTTTTTTTTCTTTTCTTTTCAATAAACTTACAATAAGTTATCATTATTACTTGAACATTTACATTGTAATACGTACATTTGTATGCTTTTCTAAGAATTAATAGTTATTGTAATTTGTTTTAAGCTGTTAATTGCAGTGTCTTGTTTTTTTTTTACACTTCTCCACCTTTGAGGCAACAAAATACCATAGACCTACCCTGGAAAAAAACAGCCTGAAACCTTCAGTGAGGCATTTTGAGCTCGATACCGTAAAGCACCATTCCTCACAGACAACAGAAAAGTAATTTTAACAAGAAATAGGGAGCTCATCCTTAGCGCTTCAATTTCATTCAAATAGTTAAACTTTACTAATTGAAAGTATCAATGCCTTATCATTAACATTATGAAATAACTGTGCTTTCAAATAGTTTCATTAAAACCATTTAACAAATCAATGAATAATAGTCTCAATGAAAATAGAAGCATAATATCTTTATTAGCAAAGTAGTCATAGCTTCCTAAAGTATTTAATTAAAATATAGAAATACATGATAATAATATCATTAAAAAAACTCAGAAAGACGAAGGTAAAATATATTTTATAATATATGTAAGGGAGCGAGGGTAAAGGCATTTGTTATTCACTGATATAAACACCTATTAGAAAGTATATTGCATCATATTAAAGCATGTTATTAAATTACATAACACTTTTTGGATTATTTACATTATAAATTACACGCTAATTTTCCGACGTTGCCCAGGCAAAATTAAACTGTATAAGCTACAGCTAAAAATTTAAAAAACTACAAAGAACAAAAAGCTTTGGATCTAATAATTTTAAAAAGAAAATCATTATTTACTGAAGTTATTTAGGAAAGTAATTTAAGATAAATATTGTAATGGGGTTAAAAATAGGTAAGTCTTTTTAACAAAAAAGCTAACTAAACCAAATTGATCAGTTAAACACACACACAAAGTTTTTTTTATAATATAGATTTACTGGAGGGGGGGGTAGGGAAGAGTATCTGCACATCTCTGTTGGTACAGAGAGATTATTATCAACCTGGATAGACCAATACCATAAACATTAACTGTAAACTATAAACTGTCAACCACACTTTCCTTGTCCCTTATGCGAGAACAAATGCATATAAGTACTCTTTCTTCCCGAGTGGCATTCGGGCATGGAATGGGTTGCCTGAACAAACCAGGAAAACCAATAACTTAACATAATTTAAAACATTAATAAAAATGCAAGACTAGACTCGGACCACGGATGAGCGTTGGATTAGGGCCAGCTACCATACGTAATAAAGTTAAACAAGTTAAAGAAATGGCTGGAATTTCTCAACTAATTGATGAAAAAGTACTGATCCCAACCCTTCAATAAGTCACCGATACCAATTTATCTTTAAAAGATGCCCAGAAACTGATTCGATCTAACATTTTTGGCGATACATCATTTGATAATTTTTTTATTTCAAAAATGGGGTAAAAGTGCCCATCTTATAAGAGAAATAAACAACTACAAGCATTCAAAGAAAGTGAACAACTTTTTTTTTAATTTGATTAGTCTGGAGAATATCTTTAATTCTAATGTAAAATATGTCCTGCTGTATGGCTCAGAAAGTTGGAGATCAACAAAAGGGGATTTGAAAAAACGACTAACTTTTGAGAATGGCTGCCTAAGAAGAATGCATCTTTATTTACATTTATTTATTTTTATTCTTTATAAGAATATCAAATGGTATGAACAAAATACAAACGCAACTGAATGATAAAGGACAGCACATATTCCAATAGAACAAGTAATAAAAAAAAGATGGGGATAGATAGGCCACATATTGAGAAAACCGACTACAAGTTTGACTAGTCAAACTTTTGCTTGGAATCCGCAGGATGCAAGACGAAGAGGTAGACCCAAGAACACCTGGAAGAGAAACGTAGAAAAAGATGTGCAGCTGATAGGGAAAAGCTGGAAAGAGTTAGAGAATAAGGCACTGCACCCTTAAAGCATAACGACTTGTCACACAGTGATAGCAAGACGAAAGCCGACATTTTAAATCATCAATTCTGCGATGCTTTCACGAGAGAGGACGTAAGCACAACACCTAACATGGACGACTCCCCATACCCAGACATGCCGGCTATAAAGGTCAATACCAACGGCGTCCATAAGCTGCTCTCTAACATTAACCCCACAAAGGCTGCGGGCCCAGACGATATACACTGCCGACTACTAAAAGAATTAGCATCAGAACTGGCACTTGTATTGACCCTCTTATTCAACAAATCACTGGCCTCCGGGGAATAACCAGGTATCTGGAAACACGCCCGAATGCAACCAGTATTCAAAAAAGGGGACAGAAGCCTACCAGGCAACTATAGGCCAATCTCATTGACTTGTGTGTGTTGTAAGCTTCTTGAACACATTGTCACGTCTGAAATCTCTAGCCACCTGAACATGTATAACATCATCAAAGATGCTCAACACGGATTCAGGAAAAAGAGATCCTGCGAGTCTCAGCTCATCCTCACCGTTGACAACTTGGCAGCGACCGTTGACAAGGCTGGGCAAACCGATACCATCCTGCTAGATTTTTCAAAGGCTTTGACAAGGTCCCTTACAAGCGCCTCCTTCTCAAGTTGGATTACTACGGTATAAGAGGGCAGACCAAGAGATGGATTGAGAACTTCCTCGTCGGCCGCACCCAACAGGTTGTCGTAGAGGGTGAAACTTCCACAATAGGACTGGTCATATCTGGAGTCCCTCAGGGGTCGGTTCTTGGGCCTTTGCTGTTCTTGATATTCATTAACAAATTGGAGAGTGGACTTCACACCAGGGTACGACTCTTTGCATATGACACCATCCTGTACGCTCCAATCAATAGCCCTGATGATGCTGTCCATTTACAGGAAGACCTCCTAAAGCTAGAGGCCTGGGCATCGAAACGGCAAATGGAGTTCAACGTCGATAAATGCCTCCCCCTCTCTGTTTCCAGAAAAAGAAAACTAGGATAACCACTTGCTATACTTTAAATGACCAATCTCTTGCAAGGGTGTCAGAAGCGAAATACTTGGGTTTGAACATCACAGAAAATCTCCACTGGGGCATACATGTTCAATCCATTGTTGCCAAGTCTAACAGAGTTTGGGCCTTCATCCATAGAAACCTAAAGGGGTGTTTTACGCAAATTCAGACCCACTTTTATAAAAGCTTAGCTCGCCCCATCCTAGAATACGCCTCGCCAGTTTGGGACCCCCACCAGCAAAACCTGATTGACAAACTGGAGATGACCCAGCGACGCGCAGCACGTCGAATACTAGAGGACTACAGCACCAAATCAAGCGCATCTGCCTTAGTAGCAAAACTCCACCTAGATACACTTCAACAACGAAGAGCAATTGACAAAGTGTCCATGATTTATAAAATCATCAACGACCACGTGGACCTTTCGACCCAAACAAACATAATAAGAAAGTGTCCCGCTCTACCCGAGGCCATCAGCTCAAGCTGCATGTCCCACATGCACGCACCGACGTCTACAAACATTCTTTTTTTCCGTCAGCCATTAGGCTGTGGAACACCCTGGACCAGGCCTCCCACACTGCCCCTACAGTTCCGGCCTTCGAATCGTCACTAAAGTGCTGGTCCAAAAACCTAAAGTGACATTCTTTTATCTGTATATAACTGTTGTTTGCTATGTTATGTTTGCTATGTTATTTTATGTGTATTTAAATTGTGGACTTTTCCCTCGGTTCTACGGGGTCTCCACAGTATTACGAAGAAGAAGAAGAAGATATAGCCATAGACAGGAAGACATGGAAATAAATTGTTTATGGCCTCTGCCCCACTAGCAGTTTATATTGGCGAAAAATTCATAATAGAAAAAGGAGAGAGCCCGAAGTGTTTTTAAATGTATATAGGCCTACATTTCCATAAAGTATGACATTCGATTCAGTAACTTTTCTATTCCATATTCCACGTTTTATTGACAATCTTAGTATTAAGCTCATATGTAATTCCCTTCACTTCCAAAAACATGTCTATTTCTTCTCTGAGTTTCTTCTCCTGGCCTCATAACCGTGCTGAGAGTCAGCCATCAAATACTGGTGTGGTACAGGGTACAGGACATAGAAGTTTTCAATTTTTTAAACGTTAAGTAATTTCAATGATTAGGTTCTCTTGATCTGATGACGTTAATTACAATAATAACGAGGTTAATAACAAGCTCAATATTCAAAACAGTTTCATAAAGATTTTTTATTTGATCAAACAGTTAAGTGGTAATTATGTGTGATCAGGTTTTTCCGCTCTTATCTTATCATTTACCAAACTTTGTTTTTATCAGTTTCAGAAATTGTATTTTCCTTTTTTCGATTGTTAAATTAGTAATGTATTGTTGTATGCAACAAGCAAACTGATTTGCTACCAAATTTGAAAAAAAAAAAATATAAAAAAAAAAAAAAAAATAAATAAATAAATAGTTGTCTTTTCATTGTACGGCATTTATTAGAATTCAAAACTTTTTTTAGTGACACTCATTGTTTAAGCAAAAAATTAAAATTCTGTGTATAATTGTACAAAACTTTATAAAAAAGGTAATACAATAAAATCTAGTTCCGACTTTGTGTGGAAAATAAATATTCGGGAAACAAGATGAAAACTTTAAAAAATCATCCGTATAATTTGTTTCATGTGTATATATATAAGGCATCCTTCCGTCCTCAAGGGACGAAGTCTCCTTTCTCTCTGCCTCTCGCCTTTCTCCTGGCTCGTTTCTCTTCGCTTCTTTCTGTGAGGGTGACTTCTGCAGCTTTATATATAATAACATTTATCTACATCAAAATTGATACATTCGCCTGTGGCCCAGGTGTGGAGGTGGAAAGGACGTTGCGAGCCCGTCTCGAAAAATACGAGTACATGATTTGTGCTACTGGGGGACATTGCAGGTATACGGTCGAGCCACCACGATAATGAACTTTGGGGAACTGCAGTGAACAATAGCTGGACTACAGAAACCTTCCTTGTTAAACAGCATGCCTTGAGGTGACTGGAGCTCGGACAGAGCTTTGGTGTGCCTCCCTAGAGCTCAATCTTAATACGTTACACTCTCGACAAAGGAACCCTTAGGGCTCGTCCGCTTTTTTTAAAGAGACAATATAATCCGGTTCACTAATAGATTTTAGTACAAATGGGTTAGCTGGCGAATTGTGGAAACCACTAGTACATCAAGAGCACACCGGTGGACTAACGCATGCGGAACAACACCTGCTGCGCACACGAGGTCTCATTATATCGCCGAGAAGCTCCGAGACACGATGGGGAGGAAGCAATGTAGGCAGCAAACCCTCCTCAATCTAGCCATGATGCCTGGATGCCTATAATTATACTATATATAGGTCCTATAGTATAAGGTTTGTGCTACCGGGCGACAGTGCAAGTATACAAACGAGCCACCAAGATAAGCGTCTGAGGAGCATTCCACAGTGCGGAAAAAAATGTAGTACATGTGGCTGCGGATACAGTAAAGTTACAAGCCCTTTCCGTATGCCTTTGGTAGGCTCGCGCTCCAACATGACTTTGGTGTGCTTACCTCTTGGTCCACATCTGAAGTTCTGAACATAGAAACGCCTTAGACGTAAGAGCAGTAAGGAGCGTCCACTTTTTTAAAGAAATTATAGTATGGTTTGCTCCTAACCTGTCTATTGATTATTTACAATTCGTTTTGGTTTTATTCCTGTCTATTAAGCAGAAGGGCCTAAATATCTTATACATGATCAGCGATTAAAGACAAATAGACATAACTTTAATAATCTTTCACTAGATACGCATGTACAGATATAAAGCAATGCAATGCTGTCAAGTAGATTCCTTTGAAGTTAGTTTTAGGCATATCATTAGATCTTCTTAAGATGTCATTGAAAAGGAATTTTCAATAAATTTCCATGAGTAGACTTTATAAAACTTGCCTATGGCCATTGTTATTTAAACAAAATTTAAAAGGTAATAAAAACAAAATTTATTTTACGCTGTGTTCTAGTTTTCTAAAAAAACAACACTATAAGTATGTTGACTTTCACATAAAAGTAGTGTAATTATTAGATTGATGACATTCAGAAAACATAAAGAGATTTCTATAAAGTGAAAAATAATAATAGTTAGTCTTAGACATATTAATCAACAACTAAAACTCTTTAAAAATATAATTAAATGCCCTATCCAGCAGAATATTCAACTTACATGTAGGTATTGTTGTTTATGATTTATTAATGGTATTGTCAATTATTTAAAAAAAAAATTGCTCTTGTTTTTTTGTTTTTTTAAAACTCATTTTTCAAAAAAGTGTTTCGCATTTATGCATGCACAGAAACGTAATGAGATGCATAATACTGTTAGAATAGCTACCTAAGAAACACCTGTTAAGAGATGTGTCCATCCAATATTTATTTAACTTTAAATGTACAACTCCCACCCAATAAACAAGGATTACATCTTAGGTTACAAAAATGTGTAAGCAATATCATTTTTATGGGTAAACCAGTTATAACAGATGTATATACTTTTGCATTATAAAATATTTAAAATAAATAAACGTATATACTTGCCTATAACCGAAATGGTATAGCTAATACCATTTGTGTTGTTATATGCACATTGTACTAGCTCCACTGTTCGTAGTGATGAAAGATCTGGTGGAGTAATGTTAAATTAATAGAATCCATCTTTTTTAATAACATATTCCACACCAGGCAAAATGTTGTCAACAGGACAATAGCTATTATCAAACTGAGCTATTGACACTGATCCAGGTTGAATTAGAAGCGTTAAAGTAGTAAAAGTAAAATTGATTGGACAGACAATGGTGAAATATTTATTCTCGTCAACAAATATACGTTATCCATCTGAAATGTTTATAGAAAACTACATATTATTATTTATAATATTTACATTTTATTATTTATCATCAACATATATAATTGCCGTGAGTTTGTTTGTTTGTTTATATATATATATTTATCATCAATCATCAATATATATAATTACGGTAAGTTTGTTTGTTTTATATATATTGTTACGTCCACAATCCCCTTGTGGCCAGAGCTGTGTAGATCTTGCTGATAATTCTCGTTAGTCCTAGGGGAGACTTTAATTATTAGTATTTATGTTTCAGTATTACACGAACTCTTCTTATAGTCCTGGGCACAAATTCAGTATTTGTATTCCAACATTTCCTTTCTTGTACATTAGGGTAGTAAATAAATCTTGTAGTAATGTATACAACATAATAGAATAGTAACTTGACAAGGAAGCTTCAGTGTAACTGTTGTTGATAGTTTATTTCAGGTGGTATGTTCAATATATACAATATATCTATTATGTACAGCTAGAATAAAATAGTGCAAACACAAACGTTCTCAAAGGAACATATTTTGAAACTCTCTGTCTTTCAGACAAAACAAATCATTAAATACTATCCGAGTGGTGCAAGGGATAGACCCATTACCAGTAGGGGTGAAAATCATGGTATCATTACAAAACTCATAACAAAAACGATAGGAACTTCCCCTATTAAATAATGAGTCGTTCCCAGACTCTGAGAATTTGAGATCAACACAGAATCCCAACATTACCTAGAACCTTTTATTTTCCTACTAAACGTCCTAATATGGTGTGTAGTAAGAAAAGAGAGAGAGAGAGGAATAAACATTGCGTGTTCCAATTCTTGGAAAAACAATATACATGACACGCCCCCACCCAATGAAAGAAATAATGTACCATAATTACCCAAGTAATACTCAACATGGTACATTTTTCGTACTTAACACTATCGTTTTAACAACCATCAATCAATGGAAGATTATAAGACAATTTAAGCAAACATGGCTCACTGGCACAACTAAATTATAAAAAGTGTCACTACCCAATGGTAATTGTGATTATAACGTGATGGACAAATATTTCCCCGTTAATATTGATATTAACTAATGTCTCAACAAGTACAAATAATTCTAAAAATATTCTAGTCATTCTTATTTTAACTATGTACAGTTGTGTGGATTTCCACCAAAAATTTGCAAAAAGTCTTAATCTATTTAAACAAATATAACATTGCTCAAGCTCTGTCAATTTTCAACAGTTTACTTCTAATATACAAACCAAAATATAAGTAATACGTAACTCGAATCAAACTATAGGTTACTTCCCCTTTAAATTACAGTGTCAACTTGACATTAACATGGTTCATACCTAAGATGATGATACTTCCCCTTTTCTCAAATATGAGGAGAAAATACGCTCTAGTTACGATTACTACAGTAATCTCAATATTAAAATGTAATCCACTATTATGCGTTTTTGGCAAATTTGAAAGTTTAATATAAAAGTTTGTTCAGGGTTGAATGAGTTACACCTTTAGGTACCTTTGTTTCCCTCCGTTCCTGGATATATGGAATATATATAACCTATACAACATAGTGAATATCCACTAGTTTTTCCCATTCTATTACCATGATATAACAATTTAGCAATATATTTCCAATATTATCTATTAATTTATACCAATTAAGATTACATCTCTTTCTAAGATAAAAATTGTACATATTATTATTTAGTTCCATTCATTAACTAAAATAAAACAAGATAATAAATCAACTAGCTCAAAGTTTTCCCACTTAATTGCATGCGATGACAATTACTTTTATCCATCCATATCAAGTAATACGTGCATATTATATATTTATTGCATCATGCATCAACATTTAAATGGAATTTCTTTTCCATAATCAAATGAATTTAAAATATATCAGAACATCAATATTATACATGATTATAAGAATTATTAATACTTTCAAAAGACTTGACTTCTGTATGATACAAGTATTCTATAGGTATTCCATAATCAAAATTCAAACGAATGATAGGTTATCATGACACATTCTTAATGAATAAGTGAGATGATCTGAAAAAGAAGTATGGGGTTATTCAGTCAATCATGTAGCACCCGAGATAGAGTATCAGCTATGACCTTGTCTCTATCTTGTCGATGATTCGGGGAATGGGATACCAGTCGGTCTCTGTCAAATTACTTAATTTCCCAAAGTCTCTATAAAACTGCAGTGTGTGGTCGGCTTTTGGTACCATCACACAGGGTGTAGACCATTTGCTATCACATTTTTCTCCTATGTCATCTTCTAACATATACTTTACATCTAATTTAATATGCTCAGGTCTGATGGGGTCAAATGGATGCTGTTTAATAGACCTGGCACTATTGGTTAACACTACATCGTGCTCTATGACATGTGTCCTACTGGCAACATTTGTAAACATTGACTTATATTCATGTACCAGCTCAATAATCTTCTCCTTATCTTCTACCGGAAGATGTTCTAGCCTTGTATCTAAACTCTTAAGGGCATCTGTATCATTAAGTTTACTTTCTGCAAACTTATATTCTATCCTAGATAAATCCGTCGGGACTCTAGCTAATGAAATCATGGGGACCTCCCGTGGTTTACTCTTTTCCCTGGAAACATAGGGCTTAAGCAAATTAATATGGCATACCCTCTGCTTTTGTCTCCGGTCAGGAGTCTTTATCAAATAATTGACCACGCCAAGCTTTGACTCTATCTCATAGGGTCCACTAAACTTTGCACTTAAAGGCTGATTTTGCAAAGGTAGAAACACAAGAACTTTGTCACCTGGTGCAAAAGTTCTAGCTGTAGCTTTACGGTCATAGTTCTGTCTCATACGCTCCTGCATCTGTGGAAAATGAATCTTCACATGGTTAAAAGCATGATAAAGCCATTTTTAAATTTATCTACATATGACAAAAGTCCAATCGGTTCACGGTCCGTTAGCCAAGTTTCATGTAGAAGTTTCAACGGACCTCTGACTGAGTGTCCATACACAAGTTCGAATGGGCTAAACCCCAGGGATTCCTGAGTGGCCTCCCCTGCAGCGAACAGTACATAAGGCACACCCTTATCCCAGTCTTTCTCGTTTTCATAACAGTACTTTTTAAGCATCGATTTTAATGTCTGATGAAACCTTTCCAGAGCTCCTTGGCTCTCAGGATGATAGGCACTTGATAGCCTATGACTTATCCCTAATTGTTCCATGACTTGTTTGAAAATGTTCGAAGTAAAGTTAGTCCCCTGGTCGGACTGTACTGTCTTCGGTAGGCCATAACGTGTGAAGAAATTTGTCAGGGCGTCTACCACCTTCACTGTTGTTATGTTCCGAACGGAATGGCTTCCGGGAAGCGAGTGGATGAACACATGACTGTGAGCAGGTATTGAAAACCGGCTTTTGTTTTCGGCAACGGGCCCACGCAATCAATGAGTATATGACTGAATGGTTCGTCGAACGCTGGTATTGGCTGGAGTGGAGCGACAGGAATTCGTTGGTTAGGACGTCCTACCATTTGGCATACGTGGCAAGTCTTGCAGTATTGTTCGACATCTCTTCTCAGTCCTGGCCAGTAGAAGTAAGGGAGGATACGGTGGTGCGTTTTTCGGACTCCCATGTGACCAGCGAAAGGAAGAACATGCGCCATACGCAGTATATCTTGACGATAGCACTTAGGTATTACAATCTGGTGAATACTGTCCCACTCGTTTGTACCTGAGTTGAGCGGTTTCGACTTTCTCATCAACACTTCATCTTTCATGTAGAAACATTCCGCCATTGCATCTGCAGTCTTTTCGTCAACAGCTTTCATTCTGAGTTGCATTATTACTTCGTCATTCAATTGTTCTTTCACCAATTTCTGCTTTGGTGACAAAATGTTATCGTTCTCTGTTGCATCACCAGTTGTTAGTTCAGCAAAGAACGTAGCACTTAAATCGATGTCAGGTGTTTCTGTTATCACTGTTTCATTCGCATGTGTGTCTTCAGAACAGACAAACACATCTTTCGTTGCACTACACGGCGTAGCAGGAGTCTTTACCGACTTCTTTTTCTGCATTGCTCTTGTCAGTGCACATGTTGGGCGTTCATTGGCAGGACGTAGGTTTTTGTCCTCCGCCATCTTTGTCTCCAACACTTTAACCATGGGCTCGACAGTGACTCTGCCGCCCATAATGTCATTTCCTAATATCATGGAAACGCCTTTGACGGGTAGTGCGCGCCACACTCCCACTACGATGTTACCTGTAAAAATATCCGACTCGAGTTTTATTCTGTGTAGTGGAGCTTCCACGGCCTCCATACTAGCACCTCTCAGCACAACAGACTCACCGGTACTGGTGGCATCCGTTAACGGCACACTGCCCTCCAGGATCACGCTGACAGCAGAACCCGTGTCACGTAATATCTGTATTTTCTTCTTGCTGAGTACATCGACTTCTGTCGACACTGTCCCCTCGTAGACAAAGGGTCGAAAATCGGATAGGTCGTCCTCTTCCGGGACTTCAGGACTCATCTGTTCCTCACGGCCTTCTGAAAGCATAATAGATTGAGTACAGCTATTCTCTTTTACCTTAGATAGACTGTTCTCAAAAACCATCGACTCCACAACTATGGGCGATGCCGGCCGCATTTCTTTTGAGTTTCTTGACCCTGTGTTGCACACTGCTTCTGCCTGCTTGCTATCTTTCTGCACTCTGGCACAGTGTAGAATAGCACTTTGCTTCTTGGTAAGGATCCAACAATCTTTCTTCATGTGGCCCTCTTTCTTGCAATTGAAACATACCACCTTTGCTTTATTTACATCTGTCTGCTTCCTGAAATGAACTAAGTTACTATTATTATTTACACCACTGTTCTTATTATTGTTTTCACTTGTCTCTTTTGGTTTACTAGCCTCCTTGGGCTCTGGTTTGTGCACTTTGTGTTTGTCAGCATAATATGGCTTTATGCTGGCTTGAATTATGGCATAGTTATCTGCCAATCTAGCAGCTTCATGCACATCTTCAACCCCTCGGTCTGAGATGTGGGTTTTAATATCCACTCGAATACAATCATTGAATTCCTCAAACAATATTAGGTTCTTGAGTTTATCAAACTCACTTACATTCTGTGACCTTAGCCACTGTTCTAACATTTTATCCTTTTGTCTCAAAAAGTCTACATGAGTTTGATCATATGCCTTCTTTCTGTCTCTAAATAGCTTTCTATATTTTTCTGGTGTCAGGGAATAACTTTTTAGCACCCTATCTTTGATCACTTCATAGTCATTTATTTCCTCGGGTGTTAAACTCAACACTACGTCCAATGCTTTTCCTTTGTTGAGAGTTGACCTTAACAATAAAGCCATCTTATCATCAGGGAACTGATAATCTACAGCTATCCTCTCAAAAAGCAAAAAGAAATCTTGAACATCTTCTTCTCTGAATATAGGCAAGTGTTGCTTCATTGCGCTAATATCCATACCATTGCTGTCCCTACGATGGTCAGGTCTGTTCATGCGTGCCATCTCTATCCTTTCTCTGCTTTCAATTTCTATCCTAATTCTTTCCAATTCCATTCTCTTCATAGCTAATTGGAATTTTAGGTTTTCACTCAACCCTTCATCTTCATCATTGTTTGATGATCTATATGACATATTTCTTACCTCGTCTCCGTGGGCAATTACCTCCTATCCAGGTGGCTAGTGATCTCCGACGTTACGATGTGTTCGATGAGCTTGCAGCACACACAAGTCAGTGAGATTAACATGTAGTTGGCTGGCTAGTTTATATCCCCTGTCTTAAAGAATGGCTGCGCGAGGGCGTGTTTCTAGATTGTAGAAATGTTGCCAGTGGTTTCTTGAAGAGAAGAGTCAATGAGGCCAATTCCTTGAGAAGACGGTATTGAATATTATTATTTTTTTATTTGGGGGGGGGGGGGGTAATATTTGATTACAGCTTCTGTACTCCATTACTAATGATGATTATATCAGGCATATCTGGATGGGGCTTTCATCCAGCTTGGGTAAGGCGCTTAGATCTTCTCTGGTAAATGCGATGCAGACAAGATTATTTAGGATATAAGCTTTAGCCTTACTGTCGCTGAACGTCAGTCCATTCCTCATTAAGGGTTATATGCACATCGGATCACTTCGCTTGTTTTTTTATAAGTCACCATAGGTTTTTGTTTGAATCTGCTTCATCGATCTTGCTAACATAGTTCTGGTAGCTCTTTCGATTAGTTCATTTGGCTTTCTTTCTTGATGTTTTTGAAGCGCTCCCAGTATGAAGCTTTGTTGGAAGTTTTTGCTTTCCGCCAAGCTCGTTACTTGCGTCTCGAGATCTTCATGAGCTTGTTGTTTATCCAGGGCACGTGGTTGTTGATGGATCTTTGGGACCTTTTTACTTGTCATTGTGGTTAAGTGGTCTTGGATACTCAGGTAGGTATGTGTGACTTGTGAAAGCGTCACTGAATGCTACTGTGAATTTCTTGATGGTATCAAAGTCCGCCTTTTTCCAAATGCTCATGTTCCTGGCCACCGGCCTTGATCTTGCTGTCATTAAGGACAATATCATGGTTCTGCAACTATCAATCTGAATGAGCACCAGCAAATAGGATGCATGCAAGAATACATTCCTGCCACTATTGTTCTAAGAAAAATGATTTTGTCATAAGGTTGTGTAAAGGACTTTGCTTTGCCAAAATTTAATGATCAATTAAAAAAATATGTTTTGTCAAGAATTTGAATTTTTAAATCTGCAGTTTGTCTGTCTTTAATATATTGTTATGTGTGTGTCATCATCATCAAACCCTTGCCCGTTGTTGCTGTTAAGGAGAGCGAATCAGCTGTTATATTTTTGCCTATCTTGAGCGGCCGTCAATAGTTCAGTCATCTGCAGCCATGTCAAATCTTTTATATTGTCGAACCAGCATTTCCTCTCACGGCCTCTGACCTTCTACGGTGCCTTGGAGGATAGTTTTTGTCAGGTTTTTATGCCGCAACACATGACTGAACAATGTCAATGTGCGCCGTTTGATTGTTGTTATAGTGGTTTCTTGAGATCCCGCAATTAGGGATATTATGTCCCAGACATACTCATTAGTCCTGTGTTCTAGGTATGAGATTCGAATGATTTTTCTCATGCATTTATTTTCGAATTCCTGGAACTTGTTTTCAATGGCTGCTAACAGTGGCCAGTTGTCAAATCCATACAGAACAACTGTTTTCACAAGTGCTCTGTAAAGACTAAGTTTTCTTTGGAGACTAATGTTTTTGCAGGGTCAGATTCTGTTTTCTATAGTCATTGCTTACCCAATCATGGATCGAATTTCTGTCTCACATCTTACGTCTAAGGACAGCATTGTTCATAGATTTTTGAAATTCTTTACTTCTTCTATTGGTTGTTGGATCATTGTAATGTTTGCACTTATGGCATGTGTGGTTTTGATCATTATTTGCTTTATTCTTATCTGATTTTCATTCCGTATGCCCTTTGCTCTATCTGCAAACTTGCATTTTAGCTCTTGTAGTTCTTTGCTGCTCCCAACCAACAGGTCAATATCACCTTCAAATCTTAGGTTGCAAAGTGGTCTTCCACCAATGGAGATGGATGTATGATAATCATCGAGTGGTTTTTGCATGTTTTTTTTCTATGCAGATATTGAACAAGATTGGTAATAAAATGCAACCTTGCCAGACTCAATCTTGACATCTTGAATAAGTCAACTACACAAACATTGAGTTGAACTGCATTGCTCGCCTGATTGTAGAGTGTTTCGAGTTTCGATTGCCTGTACCAGGCCTTCTTCAATGTTGTACCGTCTCATTACTTGCCATAGTCCCTCGTGCTATACATGATCAAAGGCTTTCTTGAAGTCCATGAACTTATGATGGAGTCCGCGGTGGGGTTGTAATTGTTTTTCTATCAGTAATCGACAGTAACAAATCTACTCAATTATGCTTCTACCTGGTATGAAACCTTCATGTTCTACTGCCAGTAAATACTTAACCACATGTTTAAATCTTTCGGGTATAACTGTTGTCAGGAACTTAATTATGAATAATTAAGCAAGAAATCCCGGCTCAACTAATTAAGTTTAATACAATGATAATTATATTAAATACCACTAACAATTTACTACAAGTAGCACAACGTAAAATAGAATGACAGAGACTATCTTTTAAATGTAGAAAATGATTACTTTACTATACTTTATTAATGTTGATCTTAGTTTAAGGAAAACAAACAAACAAATATCAAAACCAATATTATAAAATGATAAGCTTATATATAAAAAAAAAAATTAGTATATTAAAAGAAATTCTTTCAATATAGTACTAATGAAAACAAAATAAGTGAAAAAGTATGAGTGACATTAATTTATAAACATTAATGCGTAATATAAAATGGCCTGCTAACAAAATTGATAGAGAATGAATATAAGAAGAAGATTAGATCTAATAACGAAAGTGATTAATATTAAAATCTGTTATCCATATCCATAGTTTGTATCTCGTATAACAATAGCATAGGGTCTGTCCCGCCTTAGTTTAACTGTTAAGACTTCCCTTCGTTTCACCTGCTTGGTCCCTCCGACGTCCACTATGGCACGACACGGACAACCCACTCCGACGTATTAGTGGCGCAACTAACTGCTGCCAGTAGTCAGTCAATATCGTGGTCGTCCTCTCGTCTCTCTCTTACTCGTTTCCTTCACTACTCACTGGCCGTCACCTAAATAGTAGTCAATAAAGTACTAAGTACAGTCCTATTTATATGTAACTTTTCTAATGGAAAGTATTGATGTAAAACCCAACTTACCCGTGTCAGAAATTAACTGTCCAGTGTCCTCTTTATTCGGTGGTCTGGCAAAGTCTCGTCTACGGACAGATAAATTAGCTTGAGCAAGATACAAACATCAAGCCTCTTAGCAAAAGTTCTGTGCCGCAAAGTCAGTCTCCCTTAGTTAAATAGTCGTCTCGACTCCCCCAATTTCCTAGCCTGTCAGTTTCCACATTCCATCTAAAAATTTATGCCCGTGTCTTGGCCAACCTTGATTCCCCCTTTGTCCCTTTAGCGCCCTATCCGTCTATAGTTACCCGCCCCTAGGTATACATCTTCCTGTTAGACTCTCTCTACCTCGATTCTGTTGTTTGTGCTAGAGTTGCTGTGTCGTGGGACCAAGCTCAGTAATAGCAAGATATTATTATAATTTTGTTAGCGTTCCCATGATTTTAATTGTACTTGACATCACCCCCCTTTGCTTGACTATATTTAACGATTAAATATAGTCACATGTAAATGATAAATGTAATCATAATATTAGATACAATCAAATATGAGCAGTTTCAAAACATGTGTAAAAATTATGGATAGTTAAACATAGATTACAATAGTAAGTCATGGGAATAGAGTCTGACACTTGACAATGTACAGTACAAGAAACCATAAGAAATCAGTGCATTCAAACATCGGCATAGCAAGATTAGTGTAGAAACAGCTAGATTAACCGAGACAAAACATCAGCTTTGACGTTGTTAACACCCTTAATGTGTTGGATTGTGAAATGATAGTCTTGTAAAAGCAAGCTCCATCTACAGATTCGAGAGTTGCCAAAAGTTGCACTTTTGAGATAGGAGCGCGGTCGGTGGTCACATTGAAGTGTAAAGTGTGTGCCGAGAAGATAGCGTGACAGTCGCTGCACGCTCCAGACAATAGCTAGACACTCTTTTTCAATAGTGGAGTAACGCTGTTCTCTTGGTAGTAGCTTCCTGCTGAGGAATTTCACTGGGTGATGGAAACCGTCAACAACTTGCATTAAGCAACAGGATATACCTATATTTGAGGCATCAGTCTGTAAAACAAATGGCAATTGAGGATTTGGAAGCGTTAATATAGGTGATGTTGTAAGACAAGTCTGAATTCCTCTCAGTGCACTGTCACACTCTGGACTCCAATGGACTTTAAGCGGTTTCCCTTTTTTAAGAAGTTCAGTTATAGGAGACACCAGACTAGCGAAGGAAGGTATAAACTTACTGTAATAGTTGGCTAGGCCCATCAACGAACGGACTTCCTGCTTTGTTTGTGGTACTCTAAGGTTTAAAACTTTCTCAATATTTGAAGGGTCAGGTCTTAAAGTTCCCTCTCCTACCACGTGCCCCAAGAAGTTGATAACATTGTGAGCTATCTGGAGCTTACTTGGTTTTACAGTAAAACCTGTTTCGCGTAATCTGTGTAGAACAGCGGAAAGTGATTCTAGATGTGATTCCCAAGTATCATTAAACACACATATATCGTCGAAATAGAATATCACGTTCGACAAACCCTTTAGAACATTGCGAACTGTTCTATTAAAGAAGCTTGGGCAATTGATTAGGCCAAAAGGAAGGTATTTGAACTGGTAATACCCTCCCGGTACTCTAAATGCCGTAAAATGACGACTGTCTGGTTCGATTGGAATTTGATGGAAGCCCTTTGTGAGGTCGATTTTTGTAAAATACTTTGCAGTACTAAGGTATGTAAAAAGGTCTTCCTGATCAGGAATGACTTCGGCATCAAATTTGGTAATGGCATTCAGTTTACGAAAGTCAACACAAGTGCGAATGGTACCGTCTCGTTTTTTCACTAACACAACAGGGGATGCATAAGGCGAATCTGATTCCTCAATTATGTCTAAATTAAGCAAATTGTCAATTTTGGAGGCTAACACGTCTTTCATATGTATTGGTACTGCGTAGGGCTTAAGTGCGATAGGTTTGTCAGATGTCAGTTCAATTTTAAATTCCTTCACTTTAGCTCTTCCAGGAATATCAGTGATAATACTCGAAAATTCGGAAAGGATATCGTGGATTTGCACTTTTTGTGAAGCTGGTAGCTCGGGGTTTATGTCTAATTCCCCTATGGAATTACAATCGCCATAATTTAAAGTAGGAAGATCAGGTATTTGACTTGAGACACAGTCATTTGCCTCGTCATGTTCGGAGTCGGTTACAACGGAAACCGCGCACGCGTCTAAAAGCTTAACCTCATCGTCAACGTTAGAAAGGACATCGTTACTTCTTTCGTGATATTTTAGCAGTCTGTTGGTGTGATAGATTTTGGATTTCCCGCCCTTCTTAATAGCCACATTTAAGTTTTAGACTTTCTTCTGCACAACATAAGGCCCATCCCAATGGGAGGAAAGTTTGTTTTGCTTGTTGGGTATGAGTAAGAGGACAGAATCTCCTACATTGATGTCTTTGTCAGTTGCACTTTGGTCATAATAGGCCTTATATTGGGATTTACTGACCTTGTCGTTTTCTAGAGCCAGATGGCTAGCCACACCCAACCTATTTTTTAAATCTAGAAGGTAATCATACACAGTTTTAGTCTATTTTTCTAAAAACTGATCCGTGAAGAGGTGTTTTAAGATAGACATTGGGCCCCTTACTCTTCTTCCATAAACAAGCTCATATGGGGAGTAATGCGTCGAATCGTTTGGGACTTCCCTGTAAGCAAAGAGAGCGGCGCTAATATAACGATCCCAATTGTTAGGGTCTTTCTGTGCGACCTTCCGGAGCATAGATTTTAGAGACCCGTTAAACCTTTCAACCATACCGTTTGAGTTTGGGTGGTAAGGTGTAGTTTTGACAGCTTTAATGTTGAAAAATCTGCAAATTTGATTATAAAGCTCTGATTTAAATTGAGGGCCATTGTCGGATAGTATTTGCTCTGGGAACCCAATCCTAGAGAAAATAGTGCTCAGTGCCTCAATTACATGTGATGTTGTAATATTAGATAAAGGGATTGCTTCTGGCCACCGTGTAGCGGTATCGACAAGAGTTAGAATGTATCTGTTTTTCCTATCAGTCATCTGCAAGGGACCTATGATATCTATCGCCACCTTACGAAATGGGGTTGAAATTGTTTCCATTACTCCTAAAACTGCCTTCCCTCCTCTACCTGGTGTCTTGGCTCTTTGACAGGTTGGACACGATTTAATAAACTCTTTTATATCTTTATCAACACCCGGCCAAAAGAATTGTGAGTATACTCTTTCCTTGGTCCGCCTGACAGACATATGTTCAGCTAGCGGTGAACTGTGGGCCGTATCGAGTACTAAACGTTGTTTAGATTTGGGAACCACTAACTGATTAATAGCTGCATCGGGCTTGTTTTTAGGTTGATAGTGCTTGTATAGAAAACCCTGTTTCGTAATAAATGATACAAATCCTGATTTAATGACATGAACTGTTCCTACATTAGCCTTTTCCCACAGACTTTTAAGTGTATCATCTGCCCTTTGTTATCGTAAGAACACTTCACTATGCAACTCCTTATCTCCTTTCCCCAAGACACTTTCAGAAGATTCGTAGGGTACGGCATCAGCGTGTTGATGCATCGCTCTAGTTACCGCCCCTGCTGAGTGGTACATTTTAGCCCCATCGACATTGCCAATAATTAAATCCACTACGGGATCATCAAACAGGGCTGCAACATAACTACCTTTAAAAAAAGGGGTATCTATATTGATTTGCGCTAAGGGATATTCTTTGGTCTGGCCATCAATTAGTTTCAATGTATAATGCCCTTCCAACATATCTTTCGGCTGGACCAGGTCCTTTCTAAGCCCGATTATACTACAACCTGTGTCACGCAGAACCGACACTGCACGATTATTCACAAAACCCTTATGAATTATTAAGGTATTCGTGGACCTATGATGCCCTTTTTTATTTTCTAATAAACTCATTGTATGTGACTGACAAGCAAATAATGTCTCTGACTGGCGAATAACATCTCTACATTTTATACACTGTGGATGGTCTGTGTTCAGCTTGTGTACCGAGGGTAGTCACATTCGTTGGGTGTTCTTGTCTAAGGTATTGTTGGAATTGTATACTTGTCGGGACCTGTGCTTGTTGGAGTGGAAATCATGGCCTTTTTGGAAAGCCCCACTTGCCATCGGCTTCAGAAAACACTCTTTAGCAAAGTGACCCGCTTGCCCGCAACGGAAGCAAGTTAAAGTATTGCCTACAACTCCTACAGACACATCGGTGGCTGCAGCTACATATGGGAGGGGTTTATGTACCTTGCTAACATTGGCACCTTTAGATGCTATTTTATAGCTGTCAATAATAGAGAGTGCCTCGTTTGGCGACTGTGGTTGTTTCATTAAAAGTTCACGTAAAAGGTTGGGTGATACTTCATTGTATATCCACCCCTTAAGCACTAGATCCATAAGACCCTCATATGTGCGGGGCGTTTTTGATGTTTTGACCCAACTTTCCAATGACCTTTTTAGCACCATAGCATATTCCCTAAAATCATCCCCTCTAGGTACTGTAGTGCCCCATCTATGTCTGTATGTCTCGTCAGAGTATCCTGCAAAGCTAAGTAGTTCTGCCTTAACTCGGTCATAGTCAGCGCTGTGTAATAGGTCGTGTAGTATCATGTAATTCTTCAATTTGTCTGTCAACTTATGAGCTAAATGAAGAGGCCATGTTGTGCGTGGCAGTCTGTCTTTTATCGCAGTCGTTTCAAAAAGGAGAAAGAAATAGTCAAGGTCCTTACCTTCTTCCAGGCGTTTAAAATTTTTGTCTAGCTGAGGGCCCTTTCTATGATAATCATCGGGCGGTAACTGGCTAGTTTGTGAATAGTCTGTTCGCTCGTGGCTTTGACTATTTTTGTCTGGTTGGGCACACCGTTTTTGGGAATCTAAATCTATTTTACTTTGGTCCTCTATATACTGGGTAAGTTTTTTTCCTTTTAACCCATATCTGGTGGCCTCAGCTTTTAACTGTTCCACCGTTCGCGGCGTATAGTGTGTTGACATTATGTAGGAAAGAAAACACAAACAAGTATGCTCCTGACAGAATACTGTTTTTGTCTCAAATCGGAGATAACACTCACTGTCACAAACAAAACAGTGTTTCGGTGTGGTAATTGGAAACCCCTACGGCGTGACGGCCGTACAATAAAAATACTTTAACCTGAAGTGACCCCGTAAAACCCGTACCGGGGAAACTCTTCACCCCTCAACTCCTAGCACACAACACACACACACACGAGAGGAAAACAGACTTATCCGTCCGACGTGATGTGCAGGGGTGGGATCCGGAAACTGTATGGAGGTAATTACTTCCAGCGTCCAGTGAAATCGAAAGAAAGGACAGGTGAACTTGTGACACACAAACCGCTCTAGGAAAAGAGTTGGATCAGAAGTTGTAAATGGTGATATGTAACTGAAAAGATAACTTTTAAAACAAAACCAAACAATGTTAACAAAAGAAAAAAAAATGTTTAACAATTCGTAGAGTAGAAAAAAAAATGAAATAATAAAATCAAACAGTAAATGTTATTATTTGTTTAGGCAATAAAACAGGCATATACCAAAAATTTAAAGAAAAGAAAATATAATAAAATATACAGGCTTATAGTTATAGCCTACTTTGGACGGCCCCCACAATGTCAGGAACTTAATTATGAATAATTAAGCAAGAAATCCCGGCTCAACTAATTAAGTTTAATACAATGATAATTATATTAAATACCACTAACAATTTACTACAAGAAGCACAACGTAAAATAGAATGACAGAGACTATCTTTTAAATGTAGAAAATGATTACTTTACTATACTTTATTAATGTTGATCTTAGTTTAAGAAAAACAAACAAACAAATATCAAAACCAATATTATAAAATGATAAGCTTATAAATATGAAAAAAAATTAGTATATTAAAAGAAATTCTTTCAATATAGTACTAATTAAAACAAAATAAGTGAAGAAGTATGAGTGACATTAATTTATAAACATTAATGCGTAATGTAAAATGGCCTGCTAACAAAATTGATAGAGAATGAATATAAGAAGAAGATTAGATCTAATAACGAAAGTGATTAATATTAAAATCTGTTATCCATATCCATAGTTTGTATCTCGTATAACAATAGCATAGGGTCTGTCCCGCCTTAGTTCAACTGTTAAGACTTCCCCTCGTTTCACCTGCTTGGTCCCTCCGACGTCCACTATGGCACGACACGGACAACCCACTCCGACGTATTAGTGGCGCAACTAACTGATGCCAGTAGTCAGTCAATATTGTGGTCGTTCTCTCGTCTCTCTCTTACTCGTTTCCTTCACTACTCACTGGCCGTCACCTAAATAGTAGTTAATAAAGTACTAAGTACAGTCCTATTTATATGTAACTTTTCTAATGGAAAGTATTGATGTAAAACCCAACTTACCCGTGTCAGAAATTAACTGTCCAGTGTCCTCTTTATTCGGTGGTCTGGCAAAGTCTCGTCTACGGACAGATAAATTAGCTTGAGCAAGATACAAACATCAAGCCTCTTAGCAAAAGTTCTGTGCCGCAAAGTCAGTCTCCCTTAGTTAAATAGTCGTCTCGACTCCCCCAATTTCCTAGCCTGTCAGTTTCCACATTCCATCTAAAAATTTATGCCCGTGTCTTGGCCAACCTTGATTCCCCCTTTGTCCCTTTAGCGCCCTATCCGTCTATAGTTACCCGCCCCTAGGTATACATCTTCCTGTTAGACTCTCTCTACCTCGATTCTGTTGTTTGTGCTAGAGTTGCTGTGTCGTGGGACCAAGCTCAGTATTAGCAAGATATTATTATAATTTTGTTAGCGTTCCCATGATTTTAATTGTACTTGACAACTGTTAGTATTACCTTGCTAGGATGGCTGATAAGACTGCTTGTCCTGTAGTTGTGGCATTGTTTTATAGTGCCTTTTTTGGGCAGTGTTATTATGAGTGACTGGGTCTATTCCTTGGGGCATTCTTTTTTCTCGTATATACTTGCAGATTGCTGTAAATGATTTTGTTACCGCTACACCTGCATGTTTCAAAAGTTCAGCAAGAATGTTGTCAATCGTAGGATATTTGTTCCCCTTTAAGCTTCGTACTGCTCAGCAGCATTGTAATTCGTCCAGCTCTCTTTCACGTTTGTTCATGTTTGTTCTGTAGTATGCTGGTATCGGGGTCGGTAACGTTATTGTAATTATACAGCTCGGTTTAGTATTCCGTCTAACGTCCAAGTACCGTACTGCTGTGCTTGCGTGTGTTACATTTTAATTTATTTATCAATCCCTTCTTTTTTTTATTCTCACAGCAGGTTGACCCTTCCGTGTACGTCACACTTGCCGTTAGTTTTTAAACCGTTGCCTTACTTATGCTGGGCCTGATGGTCCCATAACCTTCCACTACAATGACCATGATACCAGTTTTTTTTATAAAAAATCTATCTAACTTTGTTCGATTTCATAATCCTTTTTATGAGGATATATATAAAGGTGTCCAAATAGACTCTCGGAAGTCTGTTCATCCAGAGATACACAGTAGCGAGAGGCAGAGCTAAGAATTGTATTTTGTGTGAAATTATTATACTTTTAGTGTGTTTTGACTATTATAAAATATTATTTCATTTTAGTGATGAAACATCTATCGTTTGAGCTTACCTTTGCATTTTTATTATGTAGTGTTTTAAATGATGTTTTTTTTTTTGGCTTGTACATGCAAAGTATTCCATTTCTTGAGTGTATACAGGAAAAATTATTGCTTATATGCATTTGTTCTTGCTTATGGGATAAAAAAAGGTTTTTGCCTTTATGTTTGTATGAGCATTATAACATATTGTTATTGTGTTGTATTTTCAAATGCAAGTTGGAATAAAATTCCTTATGCATTATTAGTATTTTACACTTTGATTTTCTTTGCTCTAGACCTAGTCTTTCTAGGTTTAGTGATTTAACATTGGTGTTACTCTTGTTAGTTGTGAATATTCTCTTGTAATATGAACCTCTGTCTACCAGGCATTAGTGCTCTATGGAAGTGAGACCTGGGCTAGATACGCTAAGCAAATAAGTAAAGTAGTAAAGTACCCTTCGGACCAAAGTGATCATAGGGCTAGTGAAGCAGCGTTCACCAGTTTCTGTGGCCAGCACAATGCCGCCCAGCCGGCTTTACTTTACCCCAACTAGTGTAAGGTACCCATCAGAGCTGAGTAGACTCACCCTCAAGTCCTGGGAAAAAATCCTGGCGCCACCAGGATTCAGATCCAGGACCTTCGGATCTCCAGTCGAACGTGCTGCCGCTTGACTACCGTGCCCCATACGCTAAGCAAATGAAGCAGCTCAATAGCTTTCACCTGCGATGCTTGCGTAGGAAATTCCACACATGCTGAGTATGAACTCAATCCTGAGTGAGAGGTACATATTATGGATAGGCCATGTCCCCAGGATGGGTCCGGATCGTATCTCAAGAGCCCTGCTATATGGAAATCTGGCAGTAAGGAACAATATAAAGAGGTTGCGCTTACCTACGTTTTAAAGACGTCTGTAAAAAAAAAAGACTTGCTACTGGCACACATTGACCACAAAAAGTGGGACGACCTTGCTTGAGGAACGCACCTTCTGGTGGTCCAAGGTGCGCGAGGGCACTCAAGCCGCAGAAGCCACCTTACAGAAAGGAGTGAAGAGAAGCGAACCAGGAGTAAGGCGAGGGACAAAGGATAAGGAGACTGCGCCATCGTCCCTTGAGGATGGAAGGATGCCATATAATGAGCTTTGCACCAATTTTTTGAAGTTGTTCTAAATGTAATTTGTATTTTTTTTAGTTGGTTTGTCCCATACAGAAGATGCATACTCCATGTTAATAGTGTGTTTTATTACATAGTCCTATGAAATAAGAGAAATGGTTTTCTCATTTTTATTGTCTAAAGGTTGTAATTATAATGTTTGTTGTATATATTTTTATTGGTTAAGTATTGTATTAACTTGTATTGTGTTGTACTTGAGATTTCTCAAATTATTAAACGAACATTTGAATCTTTTGTTATTTGTTGTTTTGTTTTTTTTTGCAACTTAGAATACGTCGAATAACAACTTTTATTACTAACATTTTTTTTTATTATTAATGGTTTTCTCAAATTGTTCTTAAACATATAACATTTTAAATTTATTGGTTATTATATTCCTGATTAAATGAAAAGGTTTTACAGATAAATACTGCAATGTTAAAAATTGTATCCATCTCTGTATGGGTATATGTGTACAAATAATGTAAACAATGTCATTATTTTAACGTTTTATGTGTCATCGCTTCATACTATGTCAAAATTATTCATTTCTTTGTGTTCAGCATCCATATTTCTATTTAAGAATAAATTATTATTAATATTGGTCAATTATTTAATTTGTTATGATTTTTTTTTTCTAACATATATTGTGTTTTGGTGAGGAGTTACGCCCCTTTGCTTAAGATTTCAGCGCTACGCATAGGAAATTAGGTTAAGTGTTAAAGGATTAATATCGAATTGAAAAGTCTCTTAAAAAAACCGGACAAGCCTTTCGGCTCTTTTGTCCAGGGCCTAACGCTTAGGATTGAGCAATCTCTGTCCAGTCCCCAGCTTCCCAACGACACGGCGAAGGCGTGGCTTGCCGTGTAAATGGGGAAGGTTTCCGCAGCCCAGCGATCGTTCACTGCGGTTTCCTTAAGGATCATTATCGAGGTGTCTCGCCAGTATACCTGCACTGTCACCCGGTAGCATAAATCCTATGGGTCTACATTAGGGACATGCATCCAGGCACCGGGTGGTTCTCGAGACGGGATTGCAGCGTCCATTGCTTCCTCCTCATCGAGACCAGTGATCTCTCGGCAGTGTAATGGACCTCGGACCCGCTGCGGGGGCTGTGCCCCATGCGTTCGCCCGCCAGTGTATTCTTAACGGGAATGTATCAACAATGAACAATGAACAATATTTATTTGCCACATAGTACATAGGTACAATAAAGGCATAGTCAAAAACATAAGAAAATTATAGCATTTGTGAATAATAAATTGAACAATAATAGTAATACCAATATTAGTAATAAAAATGAAAGTAATAAAAAATGTATTAATTAAAGGTATCCTAAAAGAAAATTCAGGGGGGATAATTTAGTTTATAATACAATTTTTTGGGGGAAAAAACTAACAAAGAAAAAAAACCAAAAAAAACAACAACTTAATTTACTAACATAGACATACAGGTAAATCACTTTCAATAGACCTGCACAGCATTAACATAGTGAGAACAAACATTTAAGAAATCATTCACAATTTTTCTTGCGGCTTAGTATATTACATTTCTTCTACGACTATCTCTCATTAGCATAGTGACAAACCAACAAGTTAAAATACTTAAACATTTCTAACCTTTTTTTCATTTTTTAAAAGCAGATACTAATATTTTTGAAAATATGCTTAGTTTTTTAAGTTCTTTTAGAGAGCTAGAATTAAGCAGTTCCGACATTTTTTCTACATTAGGTCTGTTATAGTAATATTTTTTTAGATACATTTTTCGTTGGGCATTGAAGTGCACACATTGGAGTAAATAGTGAAATCCATCTCCTATATCTTTTAAGCAAAGGGGACATAATCTTAAATTATAATCTATTCTGGAGTGGCGACCCAGTTCAACAGGGAAATTATTGTTACTTGTTCGTATTTTTAGTATATAGATAGCTTCTTTCAGATGTAATTTATTTAAAAAGGGTGGAATATTTTCCCAGTCAGATTTATATTTTAGAGCGCTATATAATTTACCTTTATTGCTTATTTGCATACTCTCATAAAGTTCTTGTTTACTTTGATCATTTATACGTAAGTTAATTATTGATTTTGAAAGTTTAGTATCTATTATATCTTGTTCTAACCAAATATATCCTAATCCTAGTTGTTCTAGTTGTAACTTTATATTGGCGGACCATTTGCATTTTTCAACCAGGTGCTCTTTAAGTAAAATGTTATAAATTATTTTAGAAATCCTGCTTTCTTTGCCGGTCGCTATTTTGATCCAGAAGTGTAACATTCTTTTTTTAATAAATGATCTTATATAAAGTTTGCCTGTTTCGCCTAGGACTACATAATTTGGTGTTTTTGTGTTCAATTTTAAAATCATCTTAAAATATCTTAGTCTAATATTTTCTAAAATGTCACAATTTTCCATACCCCATAGTTCGCAACCGTAGGTTAGTATAGGTAGTACTGTTTGATCAAATAGATCAATTTGACTATCTATGGGCAAGCTTAGTGTATGGCATTTTCTGAGAAGATTGAACATAGCATTAGTACCTTTCATCTTACAATATTTCCTGCGTTCTGAGAAAGAACCGTTAGCTGAGAAGATTATTCCCAGGTATTTAAATTTAGAAACGATTTCTATTATATTATTATTTAGTACAAATTTCTGATTTCCTACCCTACCCTTTCTACCGAATATCATTATTTTGGTCTTATCTTCATTTATGTTTAAGTGGTTCTCCTTGCAATAGTTACTGTAAATGTTTAAGTTTTTCTGTAATTCTTTTGCGGTTTTAGCTAGGATTGTTGTGTCGTCAGCATATAATAATGTGAATATTTTTAGTAAATCTGCGTTGTTATCGTTGCTGATAGTTAAGCTACTTGCGCCTTTTAGTTCTAAATAAGAATCTAAGTCATTAATAAACATAGAAAATAATAGAGGGCTCAGATGTTCTCCCTCTCTTAGTCCTGCTTCGCAGTTAAATAACGGTGACAGGTTTGTATTTAATTTTACTGTCGATTTAATATCTCTATATAACCCCTGTATACATTTAAGGAAAAATCCATCTATGCCTATATCTAACATTTTCGCCCAGAGTAATTTTCTTTTAATAGACGGGAAAGCTCTTTTTAGATCAATGAATGCACAGAACAGTTTGTCACCTTTATTTTTTATTAAAAAGCTCAGCGCATATAGTATAAATGATGCTTCCGTTGTAGAATAACCTTCTCTAAAACCCATTTGATTCTCGTTTAATAAGTTGTGCTCTTCAAGGAACATCTCCATTCGTACATTAAGAATGGATGAGAATAGTTTACCTAAGCATGATAATAAGGAAATCGGGCTTTGCCTTGCTGCCTTTATTTTTATATATTGGACATATCATCCCTAGTGACCAGCTTTCGGGGAAAATTCCATCTTTTAGGATAACATTAAATAATTTTACGTATGTGGGTATCATTATAACCTTTGTGCATTTTATAAGTTCATTATAAATTGTATCGTGTCCGCAGCTTTTATTATTACTTGTTTTATTGATGGCTGATAACACTTCATTATATGTTATTTCACCATTAAGTCTTGTCGTATCTAAGTTAGGTGCGGTTAAATTGGTTTTTATTGGGTTCATGCAACAGTTGTCTGTCGTTTCGTTTTGGGATTTGAAAAAATGGAACAATTCGTCAATACTAATTTCATTATAATCTTCTTTTCTGTTTTTATCCTTTAGGATACGCCAGTATTCTTTTGGATTCTTTCCTTTCAGATTTTGTATTTTATTTCTCATTTTGTTTTCATATTTATTTATAGCGGTGTTCATTTCACGCTTGTAGTTTTTACTGTGTGTTTTTAAACTTTCAAGTGAGCCTTTGGTTTTGAGGGTACTATTCATTCTTCTTGCTTTAAGGTATAATCTTCGTTTTTGTCTACATATAAGTGTAAACCAGGGTTTATTTTTTCTTAGGTTATTTTTATCATTAGGGTATCGATTTGTGCCAAATATTTCAGTTGCAGATTGTATTAATATTTTATTTATTTCCTCTACTATGTTATTTATTTCTTGTTTTTTGTTTTCAGGGGAGTTACAAAGGTCACTTCTTTCTAGTAATTCGTCTAGTTTCAGATGTATGCTGTTTTTGTTTTGTTTTTCTACCATTTCAAAATAGTTCTTAGATTTAGTTGGCACCCACGGTTTAATGATCTCTACCACTGGTGTATTATTTAGTTGTCTACTCGCATTTCCAGGTTTATTTGCTCCACCAATCTCAATCTCATGTTCACATGATATTAAACAATGGATATCTGAGAATAGGTGATCAAAGTCGTGGATTATTAGATTCCTAATTGTGTGAAAAAGGTCATTGTCTGCTAGTACGTAATCGATTACTGTGCTAAATGTAGTCGTAGGTTTATGTGACAGTAACCCCTTCCTTCCATTCATTATTAACATGTTTGTGTTTTTACATGTTTCGATTAGTTTGCGGCCCCAGTTATTCGGTATTGTCGTATCTACGTTTATACGTTTGAGTGGACTGTCTTTTCTTTTAAGCGTTTCTTCTGTCTGGGCACTTATTTCTACATAGAGTTCGTGGGGACTTGTTATGGAGTCTATAATGTAATCTTCTCTTTCTTTGGTATGAGCGTTAAAATCACCCATTATGATTATATTGTTAGTGATATTTTTTTAATCGATTATTTCCATTTCTAGAATATTGAAAAAATCAGGAAATCAGGTTGGGCATATGGGGAATTCTCGGGTGGGGTATAAATAATTAGAATTAATAAGGGATTGTTTTCTGCTCCTATTTGTAGCCAAATCATTTCATTATTGTCACATCTTAATATTTTAGTTTTATCAACTAGGTCATTTTTTATGGCCACACTCAGTCCCCCCGATCTACTATTGTTATTATGGTGTCTAAATTTGTGGAAAAGGGTAAAGTGTTCTATACTTATAGTATCGATATCTTCCACCTTGTCATTATTAAGTTTTGTTTCCGAAAGACCTATAACATCAAACAAATTTATGTTATCAACAAACTCTGGATACATCATTCTCCTCACCAGGCCACATACATTTACATAGGCTAACCTTAAAAAGCGTTTTTGGTTTTGTTCACCTATGCTAATGCCACTGTCCTACAGCACCGTGAGTGTTACGCAGTCTTCCGAGGTCGTACCACCCTCCTGATGCATCTGTTGTTGCTGGTATTGTTGTTCTTTCTGCTGATGTTGAGGCTGTAGCTGGGGTAGCTGGGGTTGTGGTTGCTGCTGCAGTTGCTGATGGTACTGCTGATGTAGTTGCTGCTGTTGGTATTGAGGTTGTTGTTGGATTTGCTGCTGATGATGATGAGAGGGATGCTGCGGCTGCTGGTGTTGAGGTTGTTGCTGTTGTTGGTGGTGCTGCTGCTGAAGTTGTAGCTGCTGGTGATAAGGTTGTTGCTGGTGTTGGGGTAGCTGCTGCTGTGGCAACTGATGCTGCTGATGTTGAAGATGCTGTGGTTGCAGGTGCATTTGGTGTTGTTGCTGATATTGTTCTTGGTGATATTGTTGTTGTTGCTGCGAATGTTGAGGTGGTCCCGTGGGATAAACTTGTTGTCGTTGTAGGTATAGTTCTGGAGCCTGCTGTTGTTGTTCTTGTTGTTCTTGTTGGTATTGCTGTTGGTGAGGCTGTTGCTGAGGCTGTTGTTGTTGTTGATGCTGTCGTTATTGTTGCCGTTGATCATGTCCGTGTTGATACCGCTGTTGTTGCAGATTCAATTGTTTTTGATGGGGTTGGTAAGATTGTTTTTCTTGATCATTCAGTTCTTGCTGGATATGTTGAGACCGATACAGTAGTTCTCGCTGATGTAGTTGCTGAGGTTGCCATAATTGTTGACGCTGGTTCTGTTGAGGCTGTTGTTGTTCTCGTTGTATGTTTTGTTCATGGTGAGGTTGTTGTTGTCGAGTTTGCTGTTGTTGTTGTTGTTGTTGTTGCTGTGAGGATTGAGAGCGACTCGATTGCTGTCGGCGGTTTACACACTACGCCCGTCATTGAGGACACAATTCTTTTGCATATGCCAGGGTCAGGTCGACCAGAAACAATTAAAAAAAAAACAAAATCTAACTGAAAGAAACATTCTCAAAACTGTTTTATTATTACAATAAGTAAGTACACAAATTGAATGCCGAAAAAAAAAATCGTTCTCACTTTAGTTTTTATGGTTTTGAATTTTTTTTTTCTACGCCTTTTTTTATTATTTACCTTTTTATTGTTTGGTATTTTGTTTTTTTTCGTTTAGATAGTATATTATTGTTAATTTTATAGGCTATTATTAATAACAAGTCAAGTCAACACAACTGTTCGCTACGTTCTAATACTAGAAGCTTATCATTAAAAAGTATGCATAAGCCAAGGTCAGGCCAACGAGAAACAATTAAAAAGAACAAAAACTAAATACCGAAAATAAACGTTCATTGTCTTTATTGTAATAGTCTCTTTTTTTTTTCTCTCTTAACAAAACACATTGTAGTAATTCGCTTCACCGTCATTTTGACGGGCATAACCTTTAGTAATGTAATATTTTCTTAACGTTTATGCTAGTATTACCAAGAGTGATCACTCTCCCCACCCCTCCTTCTCGAACAGTTGTGATACAAAAAAAAACAGGACGCTGGTGTCTTGTCAAAGTTCATAGGAAATGGTCTATCACACACTAGGCATATTGTTCCATGTCAAGTAAACAATCATTAGGGTCAATTATTTTGCGCAGAATACAAGA
This sequence comes from Anisus vortex, assembly GCA_949126835.1. Taxonomy (NCBI): domain Eukaryota; kingdom Metazoa; phylum Mollusca; class Gastropoda; family Planorbidae; genus Anisus; species Anisus vortex. The sequence goes on from OX421503.1 coordinate 19,763,194, forward strand.
TCGACTGCTTGGGTATTCAGTTAAGGCTAACAGGAGTAGGCAGTCGAGAAGTTATATTGCCGTGCATTCTTCTCAACAATGCTATATTATATCCAATCTATTCTAATAATGATTGATTTCCTTTTTTCATTTTGAACATATTTCATGCTTAGCAAAATGTTCTAATAAGTAATACTATGTACACAATAAAGAAACAATGCAACTTTATTAATAAACAAAGGGCTTTTTGTAGAGGCATTTTTGATCATTTTTACATATGAAAAAATATTGCCGAGTTATTGAAATATTTTGGATCAAATGATTTTATGGTCGGGTAATTTTAGCCAATAATTGCTGGCAAAAACAGCATCATCAGTATGGAATATACAATAATAATGAACACACAATATTGATATAAACTATTTTATAAAACTAAAAATGTACCTGCTTTGTTAAAGCGAAAAACAAACAGAAAAAGAAAATTGAAGCGTGCAATCATTCTTTTTTTCTAAAAGGGAGGGAAACAAAAATAAAAGAATTAATTATTGTCACTTTCATAAAAAAATGTGTTTGTTTAAATATATTTATGAAAAGTCAAAGATTATGTTGTTTATTTAGTGATATTATATTATTGTCATTAATTAAACAAAGCACTTTAAACTAGTAGAGGCGGTAATCATAATTTAGCGGAAAAGGAAAAGGTCGACATAGATAAATAAAAAAAGGACATCGCTTATCTGAAAGTTTAAATATGGTACCTTTAGGCGAAGCCACATATAGATGTGTGTGTGTGTGGGGGGGGGGGGGCAAGTGCCCATTCTCACACCTGTGATTTGCCTTTTTTTTTTCAATATTAGTTCAACAAATCTTCATTGGGTTTTTTTGTTTTAAATTGTCAACGATGATTATGCAGTGTTCACAGTTTTTATGTTTGCTATAATTATCATTTTTTTAATTCATTATGAATTTAAAATAAAAACAATCCATTTTTTTACGAAATTTGAAAAAAACTCATTGACCATTTAATGATGTGTAAGCTTTACGGTTTGCATGGAACGTTTCTCAGCAACACCATTGTTTTGACTAGTCATTTAAAATATAATTCTTGATACTAATATTATACACTCTGCCACATAAAATATTTTTTGTGGTCAAACAATAAAAATGCACGTTTCTACTTTTAATAATTTGATGATACATTAGTTGTTTATAGTTTATTGTGAACTTTTTAAACAAACTCAGAATCAGCCTGATATTGCTCTCAAACCATACTTGCCACTTTAACTCCTATTTCTTTACACTAGTCCCACCTTGACATTTGTGCTAATGTTCCAATGAAACTATGAGGAAAACAAAGATAGTTAAAAAAAAAAAAAAAAAACAGAAAGAGGCTTATGTATAGGTGTCGAAAATTCAAAGAAGAAAGGGACACCAAAATTCAAAATTGATAGTTGAAGGCTTTAAAATGAGCTAGATTTAATGTTTGATCTGTTTGAACCTTAATGTACTTACTCCATGATATGTGAATTAATATTTATGCACATTTTTGTTCTAGGGCTTAACAAGTCTCTATCTATTTACGTCGATACATATATTGTTACGTCCACAATCCCCTTGTGGCCAGAGCTGTGTAGATCTTGCTGATAATTCTCGTTAGTCCTAGGGGAGACTTTAATTATTAGTATTTATGTTTCAGTATTACACGAACTCTTCTTATAGTCCTGGGCACAAACTCAGTATTTGTATTTCAACATTTCCTTTCTTGGGCATTAGAGTAGTGAATAAATCTTATAGTAATGTGTACAACACAATAGAATAGTAACTTGACAAGGAAGCTTCAGTGTAACTGTTGTTGATAGTTTATTTCAGGTGATATGTTCAATATATACAATATATCTATTATGTACAGTTAGAATAAAATAGTGCAAACACAAACGTTCTCAAAGGAACATATTTTGAAACTCTCCGTCTTTCAGACAAAACAAATCATTAAATACTATCCGAGTGGTGCAGGGGACAGACCCACTACCAGTAGGGGTGAAAATCATGGTAACATTACAAAACTCATAACAAAACGATAGGAACTTCCCCTATTAAATAATGAGTCGTTCCCAGACCCTGAGAATTTGAGATCAACACAGAATCCCAACATTACCTAGAATCTTTCGTTTTCCTACTAAACGTCCTAATATTGTGTGTAGTGAGAAAAGAGAGAGAGAGAAGAATAAACATTGCGTGTTCCAATTCTTGGAAAAAACAATATACATGACAATATATATATCTGACGACCGTTGGCCTTAGAGCCTTCTCAGTATCCGGTCCAAAGGTGTGGAATCTACTTCCCGTTCAACTCGGGCGAACAAGCTCTATTGAAACTTTCAAAAAGAACTTAAAAACTCATTATTTCAAGACTTACCTTTACATTTCACATGCTATAAACTTGTCTTACTTATATGTTGGGTCAGTTAATGCTACATTTATTTGATTTTTTTTTATATCATCATTTAGTTTTGTCTCCTAGCCTAGAGTAATATCCGTGTTCTTAGTTGATTGTTAAATGCGCTCTGAGGTTACATTATGTTTGTTTGCAGCGCTATACAAATTGTATTCTTATTATTATTATATATATATCATCATCGTCTCATCGTCATCAACGACCTCAACGGTCATGGGAGGAGTGAATGGACACTACGGCAGTCAACTTTCTCCACTTTAGCCTACATTGAGCGGTTGTCAATAGTTGAGTCAACTGCAGCCCTGTCCAATGTTTTACACATTTTTTGTATATACTGGCTTATTGTTAATTTGTACATTTCTGGATGTGTATTGTGTATACGTTTTTTTTCAATTTGATTGACCCCCTTGTGGAGGAGTGGTCACACTGTTCTATATTTTTAACACTACCCGTGGTCCAATTAAACAGAGAGGTCAGTAATCAGGGTTACAATGTTTCTCCCCGTGAGATGTGTGAGTCAAGATAATATAGATCATTTTAGTGACAATAATAGTTTAAAATCAATGTTTGTGTTTCATATGGTTTATAAGGTACGATAATATCTCTTTATTGATCTAAAAAAATGAAAATGTGTGTGCAGTTTTTCGCATCAAACTAAACAGGTTTGTTAAATGTAAGAATATTGCTGCCGTCATTCATTCTAGATTAGTTCAATGTTATTATGTACAAGTGTGTGATCCTGCAAGAGTTTAACGAAATCGTTTAAGATATACAACCCTGCTCAAGACACTGAGACGTAACAGTATTACTAGAAGAGAACGTCGTTTAAAAAAACCTTTGGCCTATTTTCTTATACATGTTGTTTATGTAAATGTAGAGGCGAATGCATATACCCGATCATAAAGAAAAATAGTATGTGATCATTTTACTGCCAATGTTTAAAGAATATGCAATTTGTAATTTTTAGATGTGTGTGTAAATGTTTGTAATGTAATGCAATGAAAAAACAATTATTATTTTTATATCACTAGTTACAAAGAATACAAATAACGCACATACCTTTCACTGCATTATCTGGGGTTCATATAAAGGCCAAGGTAGAAATAACAAGGAAGTAAATTGTACGAAAAAAATACCTTTATCTTTTCCTATTGAAGCGTTTGGGTGCGTATGTAATATGTGATACGTTTTTTTTATATTGCATTAAAATCATATTGAATGTTAAAAGTCACTACAATAAATAAATTTAAAAGCTTAAACATATGACTCATTTTCATTTACCCACTAGTTCTAGCTGGTTTTAAATTACGATAATGTAAATGTATAGGCCTACAGTTAAAAAAAAAAACGCGCCAGATCATTTCTTTTTCTTTCATTACCGAAACAATATATATATAGCACTGCAAACAGTGATACAACATTTTACCATTTTTTTCACAACATCTTGTTTATTTTAAATTCATTTTTAAGGCGGTGGATGAGGTTGAGAGAGGGTTGGCACAAAATAGGTCACATAGACTATGTTTATTCTAACTTGGCTTTCTTGTTTCTTTTGATCTAAGAGTTAAACTTGGCTCTTCCGATTATTTATAGACTAGTGACTAGTGGTAACATTTGTTGCCAAATTATTTTGTTTTAAAGTAAGATTGTTCAAGAAAACAAATATTGATGCAATATTTGTTTTTATTATCATACACACACACTAATACATACATACACATACACACACACAAGTAGAAACTTCTGCGTCAAACACCAAGCTAACGCCAATATATTGTTTCTGATTAGGTAAGTCAAGCTACATGTCCCACATGCACGCACTGACGTCTACAAATATTTTTTTTTACATCAGCCATTTGGCTGTGGAACACACTGGACAAGGCATCCACCACTGCCCCTTGTCAAGGTGGCGTTTAATTTTAAGTATAGGCTTGGTTTCGCGGCATCACAATAACAAAGAAGACAACATAGTTTGACGTAGAGAATGTTGACTGTTGACACGGACGATCTATAGATTTGAAGACAAAGTTAGTGTGTAAGCTAGTGGAGACGGTAAAAAAAAACAGAGACTGGAGCTAGTTGATAGTTGATATCTGTGCGACCGTGAGAGGGACTCTGCATGGACAAATGGAGATAGAACCAAGCACGCTAATAAATCTAGCTAGACACTGACAGGAGCGGGACTTGGTGGGTTCGATGCAAAAATATTTAACGTAGGACACTGGGAAATTAAATGTGTACAGAGCTTGAGCATGTGGTCTGATGTTTGGATAACATCCAAGTCAACTGTCTACTGACAGATGAGTGTTTTCTGACACAAGTGAGTTGAGTTTTGCATCGATACTTTCACATAGACAATATATAGATATTATAGATATAGTTTAGAACAACATAAAGGGTTTTCATTGACTATTATGTAGGTGACGGCCCGTGCCAAGGCCCGAACCAGGCCAGTGCGCAGGCCCGTATCTGGCCCGTGGCCCATAGCTCGTGACCGGTGGCATGAGCAACATGGCCGAGAGTGGTGGCCAGCTACTGGTGGCAAAGTGGCTGATTACTGGTGGCAAAAGGGCGGTGGCTGACGGTGGTCGACGTGACAGTGGCCAGTGTTGAGATGACAGTCTAGTACGGAGTATTGACGTGGTTGACGGCCGGCGGTGCAGACTGATGGCTGACTACAGTTTGGTGTCACAGTTACGTCAGAAGTGTGTCGGTGGTGCGTCTGTGGAGATGCGGTGTGATGCCGTAGAGGACCAAGCCATTGGAGACGTTCGGCGTAGGATATGATATTGTAACGGTTGTGTTTTGATACCATTCTTTTATATATTACATTATCATATGAGTTAAATAATCATTTAGTATAGTTAAAATGTTTTCTTTTGTGTTTACTATATAACAGTTTGATATTAGTTAGTGTATTATAATATCTATCTATAAAAACACTATTAATAAAAGTAGAATAGTTTAAAGTTTCTTAATCTAGCATCATGTGTTTGTTGTTTCATTTTCGTAGGCCTATGTGTAAATGTTTTAATTGTATTGTATTTTATGCAATAATTAAGATTTGGAACCTACCTAATTCAGCGAGCCCTGACTATAACAATAAAGTAGTCATTTATGTAATTAATTTAATGAGAAAGTTCTTGACACCCCTACAGAACCGGCTTTCAATTCTTCACTTAAGTGCTGGTCTAAAAACCTAAAGTGACACTGTCATCTGTATATAATTGTTGTTTGTGATGGTTTTTTTTAAATATTTTTATGTGTAGTTAAATTGTGGACTCTTTCTTCGGTCCTATCGGGGTCTCCACAGTAATGTGAAGAAGAAGAAGAAGGTTTCCCTGAGTTTACACAGGTCTGATAAAGCAGGGACAAAGTACAGACAACATCTCTTTTGTTTGACGTGGCCATGGACATTAGAAACCGCTTCCCTGCTTGCCTATGTCAACAAATTCTGAAAACAATAGTCGATAGGCTTCTTAGTCTACTTACTCCTTTAGATGTTGTAGTTCAGAGCTTGGCAACTAATTCCTATGTATAGCCTAATAGTGTGTCATACTTGTATTTTTAAATAATTCAGCGTGCCAGCATTGTTAGCCTGCTCTGCTATATGTTTAAGACAATTTTATTAGCGCCGTAGCAAGACCAATGCCAAAAGCAATGGAGCTACACAAAGAAAAGCGTTTTATATTTAATATAAAATTTACGTTTTTGTAATATTCATCTCGTTTTTTGTTGTTGTTTCTTTTTTGCATTGGTCTGTTGTAAAAATAATATAAAATGTATTATAGGCCTACAAATATCACATAAGAGGTTACTGTCTATCAACTTTTTCACCAACTATTAGCGCAATAGCCCATTTTAATTTCATCTCAGCTTGAGATTTCCTTTGATATTTTTAGATAAAGAGGTGAATTTTAAAGTTGCAGCGCAATAATATTAAGCAGAATTGATACATACTAAATATATGTGTTGTTGCTCGTCCCTCATATCCGAGGATGGCCACGTCTACCAGTCGCTTTGTGGCCTCTTTGGTGGCCTATCAGTACTATGTGGGCCCTGAAAGATAAGTTGCAAGTACTGCAGACAAAAGATGCGGTCGTGGGGTCGGAAGCGCCTTGGAGGTCTGCTTGGCTGTTCTTTTTGCTCGTTTTTGTTCGGACCTGGAGATTCTGTTATATTCTACCAACTGTGCCCCCTACAACACGACATTGCGCCACCTGTTTCTATCAGTCGCCGATTCCTCCCATCTATATGGGTCTACGTCAAATGCTTTCAAGGTTGCTTTCAAACTGTCTTTGAATCTCTGTTTTTGGCCGCCGGTTCTTCTTTTCCCGTGTGCTAGCTCGCCAAATAGGAGCTTTTTTGGCAGTCTGTGGTCGGCATTCTAACTAGATGCCCAGCCCATCGCGCTTGGGATTTCATAAGCTGAGTCTGTATGCTGGACGTGCCTGCTCTGAGAAACACTTCTGTGTCAAGGAACCCATCTTGCCAACGTATTTTTAGTAATTTGCGGAGGAAGTGATTTAGTTGTTTTGCATGCCTGCTACACATTGTCCATGTTTCGCTCGCATACAGCAATGTTGGCAGTATTGTGTCGTATACTTTTAGCTTGGTGTCTAGACGGAGTCCTTTTATGTCCCAGACATTTTTCCCAAAGGCGCCCAAAGGTGATGCTTGCTTTTGTTATTCTATTGCAGACCTCGTCGTCTATATTGGCAGTGCTTGCTAGTGTGCTACCGAGGTAGGTAAATTTGTCGACAACCTTGAGTTTCTGGCCAATAACTGTGATTTCTGGATCTGTTTGCAGTATCCCTGGTGCGGTCTGATGCAGAAGCTCCGTTTTCTTTGTGTTAATGGTAAGACCAAAGTTACCACAGGCTTTGGTGAAGCAATCCATGAGATTCTGCATCATGCTTTCTGAATCGACATTCAGGGCGCAATCGTCCACAAACAGGAGGTCACGAACCAGGGTGTCTTTCACCTTTGTAACCGCACGCATGCGTTGTTGATTGAATAGACCCCTGTCTGCTCTATAGCGTATAATATTATGTATTCACTCGTTGCAATCATGGAAGGCGTCGGTTAGCATTGCTGAAAATAACATACTAAATATACAATCTGGGTAGTTAATGTATTGTTTAAAAATGTAAATATAAGTCTTTTAGTCATACAATATTTATATAATTTTCCACTACATTTTAGAGTTAGATAATTTTAAAGCTTTATATTGTAAGCCTTTAATTTTTTTGTTTAAAGAAAATATTAGAAAAATATTAAAATAGTTTAACGTTTCCAAAGTAAATTTCGTATTTAGTGATGACAAACAAGTCATGGTTTGTAATATAACTAATTATTCTTTTTAGATATTTTTTTATACAAATCCATTATTATGGTATTAATTTCATAAGCTAAGATAAGATAAGTTAAGATAGCTTTATTGATCCAAATGAATGGAAAATTGACTTGATTACTTAAATTCCGTCTTTCAGCATACCTAAAACAATATTAAAGAACCATTTGTACTCATAACACAATAGACATTCAAGCACACCACACTATCATACCATTTATCATACAAGAAAAAAGTAGGCCTATTATTTAGGAGTCAGCTATTGAGCCATCGTATTTCCTGGCTGAAAGATGATTTTTTTGAAAGAGTCTCACTGACAGTGGAACAAAAGAGTTCTTAAATATCTCTGTTCTTGCCCTTATAGAAAGAAGCCGACCACTTCGACTAGATATTATGTAACTATCATGAAGCGGGTGTGCATGATCTTGGAGGATTTTATCAATCATAGACAGGCACCTTGAACTGAAAATATCCGCAAGAGATGGTAATTCTGTCTGTGTAGTACGAGAGGCTTTGTTTATTAGGCGGTCTATCCGATGTTTGTTCAATGAGGTGGTATTACCATACCAGCAGGCGATTGCAAAGGTTATGATGCTACCAACAGTCGCCGAGTAAAATAGATTCAAAATGGTTTTCTCTATGTGAAATATTTTTAGTTTATTAAGACAGAAAAGTCGTTGGTGCATTTTCTTACAAAGGATTTGGCAGTGGTCAGACCAAGTCAGTTTGTCAGTAATTGTGACGCTACGATATTTATATTGCGAGACTTGATCTATTATTTGGTTGTTTATGTGCAAATCAGTCAGCTTGCGTTTCTCCTTCCGGAATTCTACAATCATTTCTTTCGTTTTTGTGATGTTCAATATCAGGTAGTTCTCTCATGATGTAATTAGGGGTATAACATTAATTTACATTAAACAGTTGTAAATAAACATTTCCCGCATAAATTATTTTTCTATTTTTTAAACATTATTAATTACACCAATGGAATAATATAATGCTAGTATTAGTAAAGTATCCCTTTGGACCTAATTGATCCAAAGGATTGTAAAGCAGCGTTCAGAAGTTTTGTGTGGCTACGACATACTAAGGGATTGTGTGGCAATCAGAAAGCTCAGCTAAACAACCCCAGCTCGAAGTACCCATCAGAGCTGAATAGACTCAGCATCTCAGCATATGACTTAATTAGGTAAATAGTTAAGTATTTTAAATTGATTTCTCAGTAAGATATATTCAGTTTTAATGCAAATCCATTCCAGTGGTCTAACCCCTTCCTTGTAAAGTTCAACTCACTGAAATGTGTCGCTTTGTCATTCAGTAGCCTCGGCTTCAACAGTCAGTTCTCCTAATTTATTATCGGATTGTGTTTTTATCAAGAAGCACCTTAATTGCTTCTATACAGGACTTAACCTCTTGTTAGCCGACGAACACTGTCTGCAGCATCAGATCTCTATATTCCGTATCACTTTCTTGTAGAGGAGACTTCAATTGCCTGTAAGTCAAGAAAGGGTGAGATACTATACAATCGACTTTCTTTACAAAATATTCAACCACAGATCGAAAGTCCAATGATGAAATATTAACACACAAACTTTCATGAACTTTACCAGTAAACATACATTGTGATTTTCATGAAGTTTATCACGCATCAGCCATTAATAATGCCGACGTACCGTTACGTTGTTGACGCATTAAAAATATCTTTCTTGGGGAGATATCTCGCATGCCATTGAAAATCGCACTGTGTGCCATGTCTAGCACGCCTGCCTTAGGTTGCCAACCACTGTTGTAGTAGTTGCTGTATGGTTATATATACAGCGTTTATGATTTATTTTATAAGCTAGGCCCGACGTGCTATGTCGTTACGCCCTGATGCTTTTATGCTGAGTTAACTTCGGTTATATCTAGCAAGCACTGTTCTTTTCTTTAGCCACTAGAGTATCACAACCTGTGTTTTCTGTTCTCATAGGAATTAGCCCACATGTAGGCCAGCTATAATTATATTTTTCGTTTGAAGTTAATTGGTGACGTTTATTTTTTAATGTTTATTGTGATGTTCAGTATTTATGTGTATGGGGGAGAGGAGGGGGGGAATAGTGGACGGCAAGGAGGCAATAGAAGGTTTCTTCTGATATAGAAAATGTTTCCGCTAAATACTAGGCTGATAGGTGAAACGTTAAAATGAGGTCTATTATATAGATAGGCTATATTTCATAAATCTCAATGCATAATTATCAGGTGCTTAGCCAGGATTGCAAAGTGGGAGGGGTAACATGTGAGATAACAAAAAGTTATCAAACTGTGGAAACATAAAGCTAATTCTCAACTGGTGCACGATTTCCCTTTAAACTATTGAATAATTAACATAATATCAAAATATTAATAGTAAATTTTAAAATTAGATTAAAAAAATATTTATATTGAAATAATAATAGTAAAGAAAAAAAATATAAGTAAAATCCTGGGATTAATAAAAATATGAAGGAAGAGGTGGAGGGAAGGGAGTGTAGCAAAGACCCTATTGTAGCTACACCTATCGGAGTTATTTATAGTCAGTTTGAACACATGTTGAAACCTACTATTAAAATTATTTATAAACATTTCAATCTATAGGCCTATTATATTTCAAATATAAAAGCCAGCTTATACATTTTTGTTAGTTTATATGGGTGGGTGGGGGGGGGGGGGGGGTTATACACATTATTTTATTAGAAGGGTCTCTAAAAGTTTGATAATTGTTGATAAGTGGGAGGGTTGTTGACGTAATTAATGGACGTTCCCATGATAATACATACAAATATTTCTTTAATTTTTAATTAGTTCAAGTCAGTAGTTTTAAATGCCCAATATAATGTTGCACTATAGTCTTTTAACGTCTTTTAACACATCGACCTATATAAAAACTATCACAATGATGAATTCTATAAGAATTGTTGAAGTATATAGTACTTACAAAGGCAGGCGTATAGGCCTACTGTAATAAAAGATCAGCAGTTGAATAGGTTGACTTACATTATTCCTTCTAAAGATTAATTCGTTGACAAGCATTTTGAATATTATTAGTGTCTTTCAAAAGAAAGTTAAGAATCTAATTATAAAACTTTTTTGTGATTACATGGATACGTTTTATTATTTAATTTTGATCCTCCATTTTGTCATGAAAAAAACTTTCTATAATTATTTACTTTGTTTATTTTAGGCCTTTTAACAACTTACCATGATAATTGTTATAACTACACTGGTCTTCTGATGTCTATCTAGGACCTAGGACCTTGTTCACTTTAATAATAAACTCAAGCCACTCGATAAATCTTAAACTAATAATTGAATGCTTGAACGTATGTACAAGAATTCAACTTACTGGTTACTATAATTTGTTTTTCTTTTCCGTACCTGTATATCCAGGAAATTGGTCAATACCAACAAAGACTGGCCAGTCATGAAAAGAAAAGTAGAATGGTAATGCCTCATAGTTAGAACCAACGGGCTTCCCAAAACCATTCTGCAGGGTACCACAAGAGGATGGAGAAAGAAAGGAAGACAAAAGAAACGATGGGAAGAAAAGACCAGGAAGTGGACAGGAATAAAACTGTGCGACTCATTTAAAAAGGCTGAGAGACGGTAGGACTGGAAAAGGCAAGTGTACATGTCATCTGTGGCACCCCAACAGACTACTATATGCAGGATGTAGGTAGGAATTGAATTGAATAGTTGTATTTCCGACCCATCAAAATCGAAAGTTACACAAGGCCTTTTTTAACGATTTTTTTCTTGCATCTATTTTATTTTTCTTATATCTTTAAATTATGTAGTACAGTTGGATGTCTTTAATATAGTTCTACAGTAATAGTATTTACGTCGAATTTCAGTAAATGTATTGCATTCCAACAAAATGTGAGAAACTGTTAATTATATTTTAAAGACCTCTATACTTTAGGTATGGGCCTAATATGTAACTTTCAATAAAGAATCATTTAAAAGAAAACAAATTATATAGACTAGTTTGTGTGTGCAAATAATTTAATTGAAAGAAAAAAAAAAGCAGGCCCATCATTTTTATATATCAGCAATCATTCAACACAAAACTTTAGTTAATGGCAAGTTTTAATCTTACATAATTCATTCTGATAGAAAAAAGGATATATCAGTTTAATATACAATTTATAATTATACTATTCATACAATAATATAATACACATTTCAAAAAGTGCAATATTAAACTATTTTAATATCAGGAATGGCAGAAATTTTTTTCAAACATAGATTTATATTTAATACAAATAGGAAAGGTTTTATACAGGCCTAAAAATTATATGTATAAAGTAATAAAGTATGTAAATATATCTCAAAGTTCCTTTACTCAACTTCAACATACGGCGATTCTTCGTTTTCATTGTCTGAAAAAAAATTTGTTCATTCAACATTGAATTACTCGTGTTGATTTGTTAAAAGTTCAACATTAAAAAAATAATAAGAACTACACAAAAAGAATACCTCTTTGTTAAATAAAGTTTAATAATTACCTTTTGGTACAATATTATTTTCTTTAAAGAGATCTCGATTGACTTCCTGTGTATTGCAATATGGTGATCTACATCCACTGTAATCATCACTCTTGACATCATTTACTAGAGTAATTTTACACAAAATATCGTTAGAATTTATGCGCTTTATGTTCATCAATATTTTGTGCAATAACTCATATGTCATAATTCTATACAATCAAACAAATATACATATTAAAGTTTATTATTTTAAAAAAGGTTACTTGTATTACCTGTAACATTACAATAACTTGTATTAGTTTCTTCTTTCTTGTCAGGGGATGGGATGTTTGCATTTATTATTGGCGTTTCGTACGTATGTCTGTCGTGTAATGACTGAGAAACTAAAATTATTTTTTTAATAAGTGAATTAAATAAAAATAAACGTAGACATTTCAGACTTTGATATGAAAACAAACATGTTTGTAATGCTAAGATAATACAAATTCTTATTATACTTGTAAGACACGTATACAATCGTAAATGCATTAATAGTCTATATAAACTACCCTTTATCCCATATACAAATATTCATACAAATGTAACTGCATACATGCATCTATATACAAATATAGATGATCTTTTGCACAATAATATTTATTAATATTACACTTTCCTAGTATTCTAATGAATTAACAGAAAAAAAAGTAACAAACAATAGGCCTATGCATTTCAATTTCTTTGTAAAATGTTACTATAATTGAAGAGAAGTATCTTTAAAAAATGATAGTGTTCAAAACTAGTGTGAGAATAGAAAAAAAACTTTGAAAAGAAAAGATGAAAGGAAAAGCAAACTCACAATATAGATGTTTTAAAATGTTTTTAACTCATGACAGAAATAGATATTTTGATTTTTATTGATTTTGACATAATACATGCAAAGCACAAAATAAATACGATCTTAAGTTTATTGAATATGTTTTAAATGAGGAATGAATATGTGTGCGTTTGTTTGTGAAAGAGACTGACAGAAAGAGATAGATAGATTGATAGATATATAGAGAGATAGATAGATAGATAGATATATAGATAGATAGATAGAGAGAGAGATATATATATATATATATATATATATATATAGATAGATAGATATATAGATAGATAGATATATAGATAGATAGATATATAGATAGATAGATAGATAGATAGATAGATATATAGATAGATAAATAGATAGATAGATATATATATATATATATATATATATATATATATATATATATATATAGATAGATAGATAGATATATAGATAGATAGATAGATAGAGAGAGAGATAGATAGATACAGAGATAGATAGATAGAGATAGATAGATAGATAGATAGATAGATAGATAGATAGATAGAGAGAGAGACAGATAGTTAGTTACAAATACAGTGAGTAATGCTGATTAAAAAAGTATAGTATATATTAAGAATGAATTACTACTGGTGTATCTTACCGGACAATTCTGAATACGTCGGATTATGTCTGAAAGTAAATCGTTTTAAATCTTTTAACTATTACAAATAGTAATTGTCTTATACTTATTTCATTTAGTTTAAGCTCATTGTATGTGCATCCAATTGCTCTTCAACAACAATATTTCTTGAACAAAAAAAATTAACTGCAAACCAGGATTAAATAGTATAACCTATTTCCATATCCAACGTTAGTACTACACAAACATTGTCATCTTAATATAGGGTTTCTATTTTTTATCTTTACTGAAAAAGTATAGTTAATGTATTAATGATTGGATTGAGATCCCGGGAACTCACATTTGTAAGGTTACTAGACAAGGTGTACCGAGAAGTAAATAGAGCACAAAAATAAACAGACAGGAATATTTAAAATAGACACATGTTCTCATGCGACACCTAGAAATTTTTGTTCAAACTAAGTTGGTTTAACTGTCTAGCGGATCTGAGAACTAGTAAATCGCTGACACAGTTTTAAGTTTAATTAATTTAATGGATCTCATTGATTCAATATTATTTTTCTGGAAATAGCCCGTGGGGAAACCACGAGGGGTAAAGAATTTTGTTTTATGTGTTTTTATTATTTTTTATAACTGTGATTATAAGCTTATATTTTATTTCTTTTGCTTTTTCAAAAGTCGGGAAAGAGGAGCTGGAAGTAAAGTGGTCCTAAGTCATGGTTTTAAATTTAAGAAATGACGATTCTAATTGGTAATATTTACATTTTTATCTAATGACTGAGATACATAAAACATAAATATAGTTTAATTTAACTGTCTGTTTTCACTGCAATAAATTAAATTCAGATGACAATTTTCATTAAAAGCAATATTAAGTGTTATTTCTTCTTCACTATGAGTCGGGCCTAGTTGTCTGTTGAGTGTTATTTTCTACATGTTTGGGACTTTTTGACGTTAAAAAGCGACACAAATTGACTATAGATGAGAACTTCGATATGATTGAATGTCTGTTATTAAAATTTGTTAATTGCTATCACAAAAGCAAGAATTTTTGGAAAATGTTGACGTCATAGATCATAGGGTATGTTTAGTGTTGAAGAACCAAGTTGATAAATTTGAATTAAAAGGCTTTTAGCTATTGCATTCCGAGAAGATTTCTGAAGTGTTCAAATTGATATGTATTTCCTTTGCAATGAGTCAACAACCGTTGCAAAGACAATCGTTGGATTGTGATTTCTCAAAAGCACAATGATTACATTATTATATTGATGTCACCTAAGAGTCTCCTTTGGTGTAAGACAGTATTACATTTAGTTTGATACCAGACATTGTGAGCTCGATCGTTGGGCTGACTTACCGAAAGTTCTGAGTATGAATCCTGATAAAGGCTAGGTTTTTTTTCCCGGCTCTGAAGGGTGTCTCTAAGCCTACCGAACTCTGATGTGTACTTGACACTCGTTAGGGAAAAGTAAAGGGGACTGGAGGCTGTAGGCTTTGTGCTGGTCATACAATCTCCTAGTATGCCGCGGCCACAGAAATTTGTGAACACTGCTTAAAGGTCCGTATGGATCAAATTGGTCTAACGGGGATACTTTACCACTACTCACGTGAGGCCAGTCATTATAACCATAGGGAAAGGGGGGGGGACGCAAGACTAATATATAGGCTAAAATTTGTACATGAACAACATTATTCATTTTATACCACGTTATTATTGTTCTTAAACTGTTGTGTTTCCTTTTTAAATGTTTTAAATATCTGTACTATTCATCCAATAACCCCCACCCACTGTTTTTCTTAAAAATCAATTTTTGTTCCATGCTGGGAAAGTGGGGATTAGATTATATTAAGTTGATAATTCTAAAGACAGTTATAAAGCTATTACATTACTTTTTCTAAATACTTTGTTTTACAAAAGTAGAAAACCTAAATGTTTTAAGGTTTTAATTTCTGAACACAAATTTCAAAGAATGATCAAAGTTTATGGAAAAAAGTTTGGGTGAAAGGAAAAATTTTAAATTGACTATATAAAGACCTACATGTATTAATAATAAAAGCTTAGTTTTATATTTGCTAAATTGATAGATAAAAGAATAAAAGTGCTAATTAGAGATTTTATAAATAGACGTTTTAAATTTTCTAAAAACTAGGCTATGTATTGTTCTAATCTTGCATATATGTTTGTATGTTTGCGCGTGTTTGTGTGTATGTATGTGTAAGTGAGGCAGACAGACAGAAAGGAAGAGGATTTTTTAGGCAGTGACCTATTTAAAATGCTAAGGTTGAAGGTCATCTGCTATACATTTTTCAAAGCAGGATTTATATAAGTACTCTTAAATCGCTATGCAATTTAAATAAATTAAGCCGAATCAGCCAAATTTAGGGGCCTTATACAAAAAGTATAGACTTTCACATGTAGGCCCTCGGGGCATTATATTGTTTAGATATTTCCAAAGACTGTAATACGATGGACCGTTTACTATGATATTTCTGATTTTTGATGACTCATAAACTTAAAAATTCTGTTTTGAAATTTACGATCACAATCGGAATTATAGATCTAGCGTAAGTAATTCGCTTTAATTTTATTAATAGAAAACTATAAACCATACTTATCCTAGTTGCCAGTTATTGTCGGAGACTTTACAGGAATATTAGAGACGTAAAATTGCCGATGAATAGATGTAAATGAAAACTAGTAAATATTGTATTTGTAAAAGTAAATGTTTTAATTTTTCAATTTCTTCGTTTCATTACTTCTCGTGTAGAAATTGTAGAATAATACTTTTTAGAGGATCGTTTGTTATCTATATAAGATTAGAACTCTACAATGTATAGAAGCGCTATAAGAAATGCCCATTCGTATCTTATCTTAATTTAAGATTAAAATTGAAAGTAGCATACAGCGGAAGTCTTTTGGAATATGCGTTATTCGATGCGCACCGAAAACACGATTCTTAAGTTCTAAAAGATGCATACAGCAGAAATCTTTGGGATCACGCTTTACTTGCTGGGCACCAAAAAAAAAAAACACACGATTCATTGAGCTCTAAAAATAGCGCAAGCGGTCCACTTATTATAGTGTTTGATATTACGTCATCTGTCTATACTCTCAAAACCAAATCGCTAAGCGTTCCAATGGATACACTGACAGATTTCTTTGGGCTTTTATTATATAGATTGATATAAGAAGAACAAGAATACGAATGGACATTTCTATAGCGCTTCTATCCATGCTATTAAATTAGCAAATCTGAGAGAGGTTTCACTGCTGCCTGTTAAGCGACTCGTGATATCAAGTCAATAATATTTATGCTGGATTGGAGAGAAGGATAGTCCCATATCATAGTTATTTTCTCAATGAAACATGTCGTGTGCTTATCATCCTGTTGATAGTACTATAATGTACGAAATAAACGATATGAATGCCATCAAATTCAAGATGATGGCGATTGTTTCAACCAAGTTTATGCGATTTCGTCGAATTTATGAATTAGATACACTTAGTTTCAGTGATATAACATGTATACGTTGATTGCATTGCTTGTAGTTACTGAAAACACATATTAACTTTAAAACTTCTATTGCCATAAAACAACATAGTTGTTTTTTTATTTGTTTGTTAAATACTTATTGACCTTGAAGCATTTATATACATCTAATTAAACAGATATTATTGACCATTTATCTTTATTAGGTAAATATAAAATATTGACTTTAAATAATAATAATAATAATGGTAATTTAAATAGCGCTTCTATCCATGCTATTAAATTTAGCATGCTCAGTGCACTCTTGGGTAAAGTTGCAGTGGCAGTTGTATTTGTATGTAAAGCAAAAAGCAAGTAGACAAAGAGAAAATGTCTTCAAGCTCTTTTTAAAATATTCTTTTGTCTCAGATTCTCTCACTGTCTGAGGCAAGCTGTTTAATTCATTAAATGTAACACTTAAATTCTTATATTTGAGCAAGATATGTATTATACTTACTGCCTTTTTGCTTCTGTATTCCTTTTAAATGTGTTACCTGTAGTAAAAATGATAATTTGAACATGAATTACTCTTCAGATTAGGCATATAATTGAAAAAAAAATTAACTTAATTCTGACTAATTATTAACTAGAACAGTTTATTAAATGTGAAACATAATTTTATTAAATTTGTGTTACTTATAAAAAAAAAGTGAAAAGGTCAATGCTAAATTAAAGTTTAATTTCTAAAGAGTAAAACCTACGCTTTTTCCTGATTAAATAAACAACAATGACGACAATTAAAGCGACGAGGACAACTGCAGCAATACTTCCGCCTACTGCAGCACCGACATTTACATTTTCTTGAACATCTTCATTGTCTGAGAAAACAATAAATAGACAGAAAGAGAGTTTGAAATTTCCGATCAAGCTATGAAGCTAATTATTATTAAATACTCTTATAACAAATTATATATTATGATTTTGAAAAATAATATATATCACAACTTACAAAGCTTTTTAAATAGTCCTACACAACAATCGAGTAATAAATACAATTTAAACGTTTTATTTCTGATAACATATTTAACATCCTACTAGTTTTCAATATTAAAAAAATGCGAATTACAAAAACAGATGCTCTTAACTTTAACAATAGCAAAATTATATGCCCTCTCACTCTTTGCTATCTCACACTCCCCTCTCACTTTTTCTATTTCCTATCTCCCTCTCTCGCCCTCTCTCTCTATTTATTATATCATTCTCCTCACCCCTCGTCCACGTCTCCCTTTATTACTTTACATCTCTTCCTTTCCTCTTTCTTATCTTTCCTTTCTCAATCTTTCTATTTCACTCTATTACTCTCTTCTCTCTCTCCTTGTATTTGCTCCTCTCTTTTTGCAGTCTCTCTTCTCTAGCTCCCGCCCTCTCTCTCTCTCTCTCACTCTTTATATATATATATTTCTTTGCAATACTTATTATATGTGGGCGATGAGATTTGTATTAGTTCACTTTTTAAGGTGTAAAAAGATCGTAAAATGGACCGGTAAATAATGTATGTTCTTCTTTTGTACTCACATAAAATATTAAACTGTTTTTGAACCAAATTTCTTGTAGAACATCCAGTAATATGTTGAGCTGTACATGTACAGTTTTGTCCAGTCATATTTCTTGTAAATATTACAGGAGATGTGAAGATATTTCCAGATTGAGTTGATTCAGTAATGTTACCACAAGATACTGTTACATGACTAACTGGAGGTACACCACCAAGTGCAGAACATTCTACAATATAAACTTCATTTTCTTGAATATCTTCTTCCGCATTTGCTTTGTTTTTGTTTAGAATTTGCAGAATTGGCGATGATTCTGGTGGGGCTATATCAAATATTAAAAGTAAAATATGAAAAACAAAAAAATATTAACAGGTTATTTATTTAACAAAACTCGATCCATTTTTATGCACAATATTAGAAAGAAAAAAAAACAAACAATAACAACTATTTGTATTGACAATCTAAAACGAAAGACTGTCTGTGTCCTGTAACCCCCACCCCTTATGTGACTAGCGACTTCTGTTCCTATCGTGCCTACAATTTAATTTTGTGAAATAATTAAGTTACGTCAATTAATAATAGACCTACTCATATACACCCTCCGAGCGAATGATCGGGAGGAAATCTCCACTACAACGCCAAATATATCTATATTTTAAATTAATGAGACTAGTTGTTGTTTTTTTAATACGAAATCATATTGCTTACCATAGACTTGTAACTCCTTAGAATATGTACACGTAATTTTTAAATCATTAAATATACTATTTTGTACTTGACATCTAATTGTGTAGTTTCCTGCTTGAGCCAACACTGCTTCATAACTTGTTCTATACATGTTATCTGTTGTATTGTTTACTTCACTGTCCAACAATCCAGAGCCTACTGAGTTTAAAGAAATCATAGATTTGATTCCTGGCTTTATATCTGATTTGTCAACTGCACAGAGTATTGAAACATTAAAACTTTTCACATCGTTACAAATATTCCAAATTGTTTGTGTTCGGTACTTGGGCTCTACATAACATGCACTAGGTCCATCTGTAATATTGCAATGCAGGAATCATAACATTAACACTAGAAGGTTAAAGTCTGTATTTTTGATAAAATATAAATACTATTTATCATCGAAATTTGTAATTATTATCATTTATATTTATTCATAAACTATTTTTCATATATTGCCTAATTTTTTTTAAAATATGACCTTACGATAATCCGTAATACATTTTAAAGTAATTGAAAGGTAATTATTTAGGATAAAAATAAATACTTACTGGCATAATTAACAGTATAGTTTAGAGACATATTTCCATTTTTCAAATTTGTTGAAAGTGTACATAAAACTGTTTTTGTGTCACTTTTAGAAGCTGCAACAAAATTGGTTATTTTTGTGTTAACAGTAGTAAAACGTAATGAATAAAATAAATATGTATTTATACAGTGAAATGTATGTAGCATTTAAGCCTGAAAATGAATTTGAAACTATTTTAATATATATATATAAAACCTGCATTTTTGAATAAAAAAACATGTATATATTTAATTCATTTTTTCCATTGCACATATCATGATAATATAACTCTAGTGTATAATATATGTGAATGGGTTCTAAGATAAGAACAGATACAGGCCAGCTTGTATTTTTTAAATATATTCGATCTTACGTTTAGGGTCAGAGTCAGTATAAATAAATTGTTCATCCCCTTAATGAGGTATTTAAATAATATAATATTAGAAAATATTTTATTATACAAGTTTAGAGAAGTGTAATAAATCGAGAAACGTAAAGACGTAGTGTATAATTGTACTCAGACTTTATTCTGTAATGAAGACTAATACATTCAAAATGGTGGCACAAGGACATCGCTAACATACTAGGAGATTATGGGTCAACATCAAAAGGGGCAGCACTCTCACAGTTCACACAATGGAAAACAACACAACAAATAGACATCATGATTGTAACATTCCTCCCTCTTTAATTTCTAGGTGGTCCAAGATCCAAATCGCTCTGGAATACGTCTAGTACGACCTGATGTTTGAGGTACTGGGGATACAGGTGACATCTGATTTTCCAATGATGGTATTGGTATGTCCGAAACCCAAGGTACCAGGGCTGCATGAGAGGCCGACTGATTTACTGGCGGAGCTTCCGCTGCTGGAATGTTCACTATTCCCTCCGGTACTGCTGTCTGTAACTCAGGCTCTACATTGCTTCTTGAAGATGAACTGGTTGGGGATTTCTTATGAATCTCTTCTGTAAGATCAAGCACATCCGGAATGTCCGCTTACCTATTACGAATAAAAATATGGTCCACATGTCTCTTAACCGTTCTTCCATCTGTCAGTTTGATGGCATAATAGAGCGGACCGGTCACTGACTCTACGGTCCCCGGCAACCACTCGACTCTAGAACCACCACTATGAGTATAAACGTTATCAACTAGTGTGAAAGTGCGTGTCTTACAACCTTTATCGTGTGATTGGGCCTGCAGCGCTTGTTTTGTCTCTATGCGGCTTCTCAAATCAGCCTGGAGCATTGAAATGGGTGTACGCAAGCACCGGTTCATCAGCAACTGTAATGAAGTCTCTTGGGTTGTGCTTTGGGGTGTTGTTCTGTATTTGAACAGGAATTTGTTCACACGCATTTCCCACGGAATAGTATTTTCAATTTTCCTGATGCTAGACTTGAAGATTTGAACTGCCCTTTCTGCAAGTCCATTGGTGGATGGATGTCGTGGAGCCGAGCGGATGTGTTTAATTCCATGCCTTGTGCAGAATCTTTGGAAATCATCACTAGTGAATGACGTACCATTGTCCGATACTTGAGTGACTGGAAGACCATGAGTTGCAAATATTCCACTGAGTGCAATGATAGTCGGATTTGATCGTGACATGTTGGAGAAACTTTTGAACTTAGGTACCTCAGCCTGTGGTAGCTTGACATTAGTGGTTCTACATGCTCTTTTGATAAGACCCTTCCTATTGCAGCCATGGCAGATGGCATCTTTGAACCGGCAATCTTGCCTGAGATGAGACCCCCCACAGCCGAAACATGTTAAAGGAACTTTGGGTTTTGTTTGAACTTGTACTTTGTTGACTTCCTGTAGGCCTACATTAGTCGAGTTAGACCAGGCCGTGGCCGCCTCGAATATGTCCTTTGCATTATACTCGGCAGCTTCCAATGCCAAAGCCGTCTACAATGCCGTGTCGTATGTTGTTTTGTCCGGCAGAGACAATAATTTCCTTTGCACGGCCTCGTTGTTTATACCAACAATGAAAATGTCCCTAAGTTGTTCGCTTAGGTCAGAAAACCTACAATCTGTTGCTGCCTGCCGTAATCGTACCTTAAAACTTGCAATAGTTTCCCCCTCCTTCCTTTTAATTGTATAATATTTGAACCTTGAAACAATGCGGCTTGGTGCCGGGTTAACGTGGTGCTTTACCAGTGACACAAGCTCAGCAAAGGTTTAAGTAGCTGGTTTATCAGGGGCAGTAAGCGTTGATATTAACTGGTATACATCTGGCTCAACAGTAGCTAAAAATACTTGCCGACGTTTTTCATCATTTTCTATGCCATTCGCACCTAAGAAATTTTCGAGTATATCAGTATACTCGTCCCAATTGGAACCAAGTTTAAACTTATTAATATGACCTATTAAAGGCATTTGAATTAGAAATAGAAATTACTGATAAATATAAAAACTTGATCCTCGTCGCCAAATGTAATAAATCGAGAAACGTAAAGACGTAGTGTATAATTGTACTCAGAATTTATTCTGTAATGAAGACTAATACATTCAAAATGGTGGCATAAGGACATCGCTAACATACGAGGGGATTATGGGTCAACAAAAAAAGGGGCAGCACTCTCACAGTTCACACAATGGAAAACAACGCCACAAATAGATATCATGATTGCAACAAGAAGTATCTTTGTAAACCTTTTTTTTTTAAATCTTACGATATGATGATTTAAAAAAATTGCACATTGCACAGAAATAGAGCCAAATAGTAATATACCTTTAAGCAAATAAGATTGAAAAGAGAAATAAACAAAAAAAAAACACTGTCCCTATTGCATTGATTTTGTTGCAGATATTGACAAGTCTTAACAAATATACCTGCATAAAAGGTCGACCAAAACACATTTACGGTTTTATTCGATCATTTACTTCGAAACAGGTATGTGTGCTACGTTACTGGTTGTACGAAAATATATAAATAATTAAATTTTAATTTCATTTCCAAAACATGGCGCCAAAGACAAAAAAAAAAACGATGGATTGTGAATGTCAGATTTGAAGAATCACCTATTTATAATCCCAAACTAATTGCTTGATGCAAAATAATTTTCGTGTTGATTGTTTTTTATGAATCTTCCGCATTGTGTTTTTTAATTACCAAGGACGCAACTCTTGACTAATTTATTTTATAAACAAAAAGCTATATTTAACCTAAAGCAACAAACACTTTGATTATTTATTATCGCCTACTCACTTTTGATGTTAAAAACGGATTCCTCATTGTAGAAATTGCCTTTCCAAAATTAATAATTACATTAATGATTTAACTAATTTGATAATTAAATTAAGACATTTGCATTTTATTACACTAATTATTTAGTATCCCTTATTGGAGTTATGTGTTTGGGTGATCGTCAATCGTCTGCTCGGTTAAGGTTTTTAAGAAACTAAGTAAGTTGAGAACTTCCGCCAAGATGAGATGGCGTAATAATTAAATTTAGTGAAACCAAGTAAAATTAATATAGATCTATATTGAGTATTGTTTAACTACAATACCTAAATTCTGATTCATAGAAGAATATATGTCTGTCTTTTATAATAAATAAAGTATTGAAGTAAGTGTAATAAAGAACATTGTTTCGTCATTTCAAGTTGATACATGAATAATGACTCGCAGTTGTGAAGTCAATTGAATAATAATGAAACTGGAAATAAATGTTTAGCTGCCCATACATACACGCTACCATAAGAATAATATATAATGGGCACTAACACTCAAAACTAATCTTGTAGCCGTTGTATATTTCTAAAAGACTAGAACTGGCCGTCGAGGTTGAAATCGATTGTCAAACACCACCAAAAGCATGGTATAGAGCGATTGCAATAGGCGTGGCTTAGGTTTTTTAGTGACGTAATTGTGTAAATAGCGGCCATCTTGTTGATAATGTTACTAATGGGGAATAAATATTGTTCATTACCATGTGTATATTAAGCCTAACATATAAGGAATCTTGATATTTAACTGTGATACTAATCCTTAATAGTCCGTCCACGAAATAAACAAGATTTTAGGCTTTTATAGTTTGTCAATAGATCTTATGAAACATTGTACATTCTGCTTTAAGCTTTACTTTTAGATAGTAAGTTTATAGGCTAACTTTCGACAATCAACATCTTCAATTAAATATTCGGCACTAACGGAGCCTTTTCCATTGATTTTTAATGGTTTATATTTGAAGGTTAATTTTCATCGCATGACAGTGTTTTATAATTTTTTTTTACGTCATATTGTTAAAATGATGAAATTTACAAATAAAACATAATTAAGCCTATAGTAATACGGATGACATTAATCACCAATAGACAAAGTAAACACACATCACGAGCTTTTTATCACGTGATTGCAATCGCTCTATTTGTTTACGAAAATGGCGAGAAATGTCAACGAAAGCACGCGACCTCTTACATTTGAAAAGTTTACGATTAATTAAGACTTGTCAACTACGAGAAGAGTAATGTCTAAATATTTAAAAAACAAAAGGAAAAAGTTGACGCCATGCATCTTGAGTAATTCTGAAGTTAACACAAATAGTTTAAAATTCCTTATAAACATATGTCTTTAATATTATATTGCATTATATAAACTATTTTAATACTTAAACAAAAAATCTCAAAGCGAAAATCTTTAAATCTATTATATAATGTTTTGTGTGTATAGCATGCTATAGTAGTTTTATATTGTATTTGGAATTGTCTCCATGAAACATTTAGAGTTCTTTGTTTATATTTAATTTTGACGTAGATATTATTTATGTAGTTACTTATTTTAACGTAATTCAAAATATTTTTTGTAGTCTCTACAACTTTCTAGTACGCATTTTTTTTTTTTGCATTGTAAAGACTTCAGGGAAAAACAATCTAGTAATTGCTGCACCAGAATCTATATAAAGCAAGCATAAGTGTGGTTAGTTGTTTTTTTCTTAGTTTCCTTGATTCTAAATGATAATGTATATTACTGAAAACGGTGGTAGGCCTATACATTCTTTATTGCATATTTTGTCACATAAAATAGAGAACATACTTTTGCGTTCTTGATGTATACTTACTAATTATTATCATTTCTCCTTTCTTTCTTCTTCGTCTGAATTAACTCCGTGTTGATCAAAGGGCAATAAGACATTTGTTGTCTTTAATATTTTTAAGCTTTCATATACAACTCCTTCCATCCATCTTACATATAACTTTCTCTACTTTTCATACATAAGTTAATGTTATGTAAATATTTATTCATTTTAGCAACACATAATCAAAATTATTATATAAAAACGTACATATAATTAAGGTCGTTGCAGTTGAGTTCAAATTAGTTCCAACATCTTGTCCATCACTATTTATCCATCGTATAAACGCAGGGGTAATTCCATTGTTTTCTGAATAGCATATACAGTTCACATTCGATCCTGGTTTTATGTAGCCATTTACAATGTTTAAACCATTGAAGCATTCAACAGATAAGTGCAGAGTTGGCAGTACTACTCAAGAAAAAAGAAAACACCTTAGAGTAAAAATATAATGAAAAAGAATAAAGTGCATATGTATCCATTCTAGTTAGATACAAGTAACTAAACAAACACTGTTCATTAAAATAGAAATAACTTTATATATTAATTAATACTTTGTATAGATCTTTGAATCGTTTATTGTCAAATATATTGAGTAGCCCACTTTGAAAAGGTACTAAGTCAAAACAAAATGTGTTATCCCTACAACCTTTAATATTATTTTTTTTTTTAAACCTAATCTTTAGCTCAAAACTTGAAAAGTTCTAGCTATGACATATTTTTATAGAAATTATCAAGCAACTTTTAAAACGTTAGAGGCAGGTTTATGTTACACGTGTGTCTGCTCTTGTAGGGCGTAATCCGATTAATGATAACATTATGTTTTCTCTGATTCTTATCTGATATGAAAACTTTTAAAATTTTTTTTTTTCGTAATAACCCTAGCGTTGTTTTTTGTTGTGTTTTTTTATTTAAAAGTTCGTTTTTTGTGTGTGTTTTATTTCAAGTAAAAGTTGTTTAATCTGAGTATATGGACATGGTTTCGATAACCACCTGCAATTTTAGGATATGTAGATTAATGTAGATTATTTATTCAAATACTTCATTAATTACGCAAAAAATATTTTTAAAGTAAATGAACAAAATAATATTGCACTGCAGAAAAGATCTTAAAAATATTTTATTCTTTGTAGAACATTATTTAGAAAAAAATGAAGTACCAATACAAATTCTTTGAAATATAAACTATCAAAAATGATTTAATGTTAAAAGAAAAATTATACCAGAAAAATATTATTAATGAGAGTTACACAATCACCAGAGATTTAGACTGCTCACAACGATACACATACACATGGTCGATTGTTTGGATTTATTATGATTCTAATAATAATGCCTTACTAAGTTATTGAGATATCATACAATAAAATATTTTTGGTATCAAAGCTGGAAAGAGTTAAAGAAAAGAAAAAGATAAACTATTTTAGTTATCAAGAAATACATACCTAATTGAATAGATTGTGTCAAAGAAGTTTCATAGATCATATTATTATTGGTTCCAATTGGATAGAAAGAAACATTGTATTGGTATTGTCCAACAGCAAAGTTACTTAATGGTGATGTCCATGTACAAGTAGTGTTGTAGTATTCAACATCTTCAGAATAGTTGACATGGCTGTAAGTTATTGTACCTGCAATCTAATTTTCTGAAAATATTTTTTTTTTGTAAAATACTAAAGAAGCAATGCAAATAAATAAATAAATTAAAAAACAACAAAAATTAAATCAATAACTATACATTGAAAATTAGTGCTTAGTACTGTATGCATTTGTTACTTGGGATAAATTATTTAATGTCTGTATGTATGCTTTGGAAATATTTTTTTTGGTTTGTACGCTGTTATTTTTACCAGTTTTTTTTTTCTTTTTTCTTTGTTTGCATTAGTAGAAAGAGAACAACACAGAGTTGACCAGTCATTAGAATGTAAAGGCTAAGCCACACTTGCAGCAAAATCAGTGATTAGCTGCGATTCAATTAAAAAATCACGATGATTCTCCCCGTTTCTAATGTGGCATAGCGCGAAACAAGTCAGTTTCAGTAGTGATTCGCGATGATTCACAGATTTAGAACATGTTCTAAAATTTGGAGTCACGATTCTTGATTCAAGCTGTGTCAGCCAATGGGAAGCGGAATTAGTTCATGTGATAATTAGCCTAGTTAAGACAAGTAAACAAAGATGGCTGCTATTAAATCGTCCAGTCCGCTTAAAAGAACATTGTATGCTCCATAAATCTTTCTTCTTTCGATCCAAGGTTTAACCCACCATTTTCGTTTTCGATTTCTTTTTGCTTTAAGTAGAAAAAACGCAGCGGCACAGACCAAGTTTACTTCGTCGTCACTGCTAGAATTCATGAGTCGTGAACATAAAATGGGGCGCCAAGAACAGTCACTCTCAACACTTTCTTGATTCTATAGAGCGTTTTCAGTAGGCGGAGCTTAAGTTTTTTTGTGTACATTTAGTGACGTATTTGTGTAAATATAGAACCCACTTGAGGTACAAACATAACGTGGTGAAAGTAAATTACTTCTTTATCATGCAAAATTCACATTTGAATATTGGCTATCCTACTCAAAAATAAGGAGGTAAATAGTAGTACTGTAGATTAATTGATTAATGTGATTAGGCTAGGGCCGGCTAGACCTATTTACACTTTCAATTTCACTTTATAGGCATACACTTTTAATGTTTCGTAGGCTAGGCTACGATGTCAAGCGATATTATTATTGTTGGTGAACAGGCTATCTAGTCAAGTAACTATTAGGCTCACATCGTCTATGATCTATGTCTATGATAATAATAAAATAGCCTATTTTATTTAACATACATAATACAGCTTAAATCTTAATAAGACTTAAAACACAACACATCATTTAAAAAAAGCTCGAGCCTATATGAAACTTTATTAATACAGCGGCCTTATTTAATTGTACACCATTAATCAAAGTAAACACAAATCACGTGCTTTTTGTCACGGGATTGCAAACGCCCTATTGAAAATAATATTGCGCGTCTTTGTTTTTATGTGAATCGTGTTTTACGTGTGGCATGGCTGATTGTGAAACAGCGTATTTCTTAATCGCTTTGAAACAAATTCTAGTGATTCGCTGAAACATGATTACAGTCAAAACGTGATTCTTGAGTATAGTGTGGCTTAGCCTTAACTGTTGACCGCTCGCTGATCCCTCATTTTTTTATGTGGAATTTTGGGAGCATACATAGTGTGTTGTCAAAAGCCTTCTCGCCATGACATATAACGTGGAACTATGTTTTATATTTTGGATAAATTAAACGTCTTTTTGTAGACAGTCGTTTTAGGAATTGAAAGTTTTACGATAATTATTGTGTAGCCTATAATATATTACTAGGTACATTTAATGCTTGGTTCTGAGATTGTATATTATTTATATTGATTCTCGAAGTGTTTTTTGTTTTATTTAAGCCTATATAATTGTATACATGAATAAATTGTTGTTAAATATAAATGGTATCGTATTGTTGTTTCTTTTGTTTTTAATGACATTGTGTTTTTTATTTAAAATTTAAATGTATGTTATTGTCATGTTTTAAAACATGTGTTAGTTAAATTATAATAATGTTGACATTTTATTACCTGTTCAATTGTGTTCTTAGGTTTCAATTTAAGTAGATAAATATTAAATCCCTGATTAACATTTTTAACAAAATAAATATGACATTGCTCTAGTATTCAATTTTTTAGTTTAAAATATTGCCAAATAAGCTTATAATATTCATAAATATAAAAAGTGAGTAACTTTACAAATGACATACAACAAAAATATTTATTTATTGCATCGTATATAAACTTTTTTATTCATTATTTCTCTTTGTTAATTATTTACGTTTTTTTTATAAACTGCTATGTTTCATAAAAATCTGACTTACCTTAATTTGCATGTCAAATGTACAAATTGCTTGCGGGTAAACTTTGCTCGTTCTGCATGTTATAGAAATACTTTTGTTGTCGATGGACAGTGCAGGAGCATCACACATTACCTCTAGAGGTTTGGCTTAAAGTAACGGGAAAAATCAATAAAAATTGGCCGTTTTTGTTGCACAATAAGGGAAATAAATTGTATAGTCTTATTGTTTATACTTTAAAATATTCACACAAATCGTGTCATCTCAAGCAAATTAAAAAACAAAAACAAAATACACACAAACTTAAAATTATTTTTACTCCTGAAATAAATTAAGCCACTTACCTACTATCACAATGATGTCATTATAATTAAAATCATTATTTTTAAATAAGCATTTTATTCCACTAATTGAGCGCATATCTGAAATGCCTTTGCCATCTAAAGGAAAATAGGAGCCAGATGTATTGAATGTAGCGAAATGACCTAACACTCCTTCACATGGCGTAGTAACGTCGGTACAAATGTAACGAGTGAACTCTATGTTGTTTTTTATTAGGTAAACTTTTACTGCCTTTGAGTTGTACGAGGTAGGTGGTGGGCAGTAAGCTGTGTATAGTCCAACATCTTCCAGGAATATCTGTGTACAATCTGCTGTTGATGAGCATCGTAGACAAAAAACATTAGAGTATTTATCACTAAGACCTTATCTAACAAAATGTTGATATTTTGTACAATTTAATTAACTTTCACACCCAGTGTATATTATAGACACACTAATGATGAGACATGAGACTTTATTATTATTGTATTTGAATGTTAACCTTGTGGGTAGGCAAAACACGGTGACAAACAAAGTAGAACAATTAAAACCTAATCAATTATATAAAACTTTAACCTTTACCATTCGATTAAAAATCTGTGATATTTTTGCTTCTTTTTGGATCTATTGAAATTACTTTTTACTTTATGTTAATACTGCACGTATAGAAACGTTTTCATTATCTTGTGCTGAAAGAAGAAAAATGCATTTGTATTCTAATTGAATGTACAAAACTTGTTATTTTTATTTTCTATATCAGACTGTAGTTTTAGATATAAAGCATCTTTGATGATTTTATTTTGTTGGTTAGCCTCTAGGGCCAACTATATTTCTATATAAACTATGTGTCAATTTTTATCAACGTCATTGTGACAAAAACAATAAACACATTATGATGCGAAAAATATGTTGTGCCTTTCAAGAGCAGTGGCCGAAATATCACGCCTGACAAAGTCTTCCATTACATTAAACATGCTGACGATTACAAAGAAAAACAATTTTATTTTTATATTTGTTTTAGATTTTCAGAACAGGCCAAAATTTTATCTAACCATCTAACCAGTCGTCTGAAAAACATGCCCCACTCTCTAGCACCATTCATGATGCCATAAATCCAGGCAAAAAACAAAGTTAGACTTTGTGACTGATGATAATAAAATACAAAGTTGGCTTTGGGAAACAAATGGCACATGAAATAATCAAGAAGGCGGACAATGGTTTTGCGTTATTTTAAATATTGTACTACAACTTGTAGTCAGAACTAAAAGTAATCTATAAGAAAAGGCATGTGTTGACTACAGGAAGCTATTCAAATGTAAAATTAAGTAACCGTGTTTAATGTGCCCTAAAATCGAAACCCCTAATGACTAATTTGATCTAAAGGCTTGTTAAGCTTCACATCATGTGTATTAGATTAATGTATTATGTAATTGATACATTTACAAATGTTGCTTATGATTTGTTTCATTGTGTTTACCTATTCTGCATTTTCTTCTATCTTTAACTATATAACAGTGTAATCCACCCACAATGTCTTTAAAACCTGGGCAGTCCAGAAAACGGTAAAGGTAAATTCGCTATAAAAATGTAATGTACTAAAACATAAAATACACTTTAATATGAAAATAATAAGGCATTATTAAGCTCATCTTTACATGTTTTTGCATCTAGCATGCTCCATGTTCAATAGTTCCACTATTATGATTGAAGTGAGTGTGTAGGGGGATGAGCATTAAAACATTTGTTGAAGAGGATTGTCTTCGAATTTCAAAAAGTAACGGCTCGGCTTACAACTCCCTATAGTCTGGGTAACGTTTTTACGTAGTTAAGTCGCCACGGATTAAAAAAGAGCGAATCGAGCGACTTATTTTTTGCCCAACGTCATTCGTAATCTTGAGGAAATATCATTGATTGAAATTATTACAAATAAATACAGAATGTTTGTTTATCGACAATATTACTTATATTAATTACAGCTTTTTAAATGATTTAAATAATATGCAAACAATACAACACAAAATTGTTCAACAGATTAGAAATCCTATGTATATATATATATTTTTCAAATAACATCAACACATTCAATATTTCTAACTATTCGACTTACCAGTAAATATATGCCAATGCAATAGTAGAACTATCACAATTAGTATCTTCTTCATTGTGTGGGAGCCTAAAAAGACAAAATAACAACTACAGTTAAAAATCAGGGTTTTACAAAATGACGGGTCATGTACCGTTATAACAACAACGAACTAAAGGTCACCGGATCGCAGGGGAAACACACATTTTAAATCTATCTTAAATTGCTTTAAGCCTATACAAGTATTTCAATATAATTCAATTTTGTACAATGTTTGATGTTTGAACTAGCTTGATTCAAGTGTACACATTACTATATTATAGTCCTGGAATAAACGGGATAAAAACTGCATATAACTTAATAGTGTGATGGTTAAATGATTCATGTTTTAACATACATTATAATTATCTGATAAAATAATGTGGCAATAATTTGTATTACGAATTCTTTAGATTATTAAATTAACTCGATTTATTTGTCGTCATTTAAATTTAAAATAAATACTCCCGATATATATGATTTAAACATTGACTCTCAAATTACATTTTATTACTGATGCTCCCGTGACTGAGTTAACTGGGCGACTTATAAACATGCAGCGGATAGAACCGATCGCCTTCAAATTAGCCTGTCACAAGCAAAAGGCCTTCATTCAGTTTTATACATAAATTGTAAACATAGGTCAACTTAGACATAATTACAGGTTATAGTGAGTTAAAATGATTTGACGAATCGAGACCAATATATTGAAACGAAAAATTACTGAACTTGACTCGTTACCTTGTTATTTGCGCAAAAAATTCGTTACATGCCATATAATCTATGTAATAAAAGCCATAGGCCCTAACGAAATATTTCTGTCAGTCCGGAACGCTTAACAATTTGATTTTGATTGTATGGACAGATAAAGTTATATTCACACAATGAATAGGCTCCACATAATATGTTTGCCTACTATTACGTATCAATTAAATTTTTAGAGTGGCTCGTTAAACGTAATACAGAGAAGAGTATTATGACAGAAACCCCCAAAAGAATATAAGCTAAATTTAGACCCTTTAATTAAAGTAAGAAAATAAAACACAACACCAAACAAAAATACTGTAAAGTCAAGAGTTAAGTTTACCAAAATACGTTTGCGATTTAATACAGAAATAAGATAATTACCATAGATAATTACAAAGTACAAAAGAAAATACAAATTTAAACTCTAAAATACACAAGAAAATTGTAATACAAA
Organism: Anisus vortex; assembly: GCA_949126835.1. NCBI lineage: Eukaryota > Metazoa > Mollusca > Gastropoda > Planorbidae > Anisus > Anisus vortex. Next base: position 19,795,861 of record OX421503.1, read on the forward strand.
TTGCCAAACTATAATACAAAAGAGAATCTAATACAAAATAATACTTACAAAAACACACTACGTAGAAAGAAAGGTTTAAAGCGCACACAGAAAACAAGCATATCGAAGACCAGTCGACCCAAGACTCGTACTAAGACTGACCAGAAACACAACACACTGAGTAAAGTACAAAAAAAATAACCTCGTGCTCAAGCGAGGAAACCGGGTTATACAATACAGAAAGAAAAATATTAATAATTAAATAAAAATAAAAAAACATTCTTAGGCGTGCGGTCAAGCATGACCAACACAGTGGAAAGAAAGGGAGACAAAACCATACTGGGTGCAGGGGAGATAAAAAGAAATCAGCGCACACCAGTAAACACAGGGGAAAACAAACATGACAAAAATTACGGAACGTAACAATACACAATTTTGAATAAGGTTTCTAAGTGATAATACTTTTACTTTTAAAAACAAAATGTTAACGACTTGATTTTGAGACTATAGACAGATGAATTAATACATCTAATATCTACACACTACGAATATTACTAATACCTACCCACTATATCTCATGTACGCCCTCACAATTTACAAAAAAATACATTAAAATCGCTTAGCGATTTGGTGTAAATAGAGTGTGAATCCAACTTTACAAAATTATAGCAAAAATTATGAACAATCGTTTCTCACAATGCGATCCGCAGTTCTAGACTAGGCCACGCTAATCTTTTTAAGTAAACTTAGGACTGTGAACGAGCTAGTTAAAAAAAAATTCCGACATACATGGACAACTCAATTTTTGTCTGTTTTTTGGCCTTGCAAAACAAGTGACACAAACGTAAGGAGGCATTCCTAAAGAATATAATGAATAAGAGTGTTCATACCAAGGAAAAAACTGTGCGCTTTTTGCAAGACGCTAAACCAGGTATTTCACCTATACTTCATGCGCTACTGAACTGCTTTTAAAAAAATGTTTCTTTTCATTTCTGGTTGATGTAACCTATTTAAATCCTAGTCTCCAAATTATATCTACTTTGCGCTACAAGATGTTACGAATTTATCGTAACTTTAAAATTTTTCTCGAACCATCTAAAAGTTCTAAGAGCGTTTTATTCTGATTTGATCTTCCACAACAAGACAAGCAAAATCATTTGTCAACTATCTGTGGGACCAGCTTTGATGGGTATGCTACCTGACTTTATTAGGGTAAAGAAAGGCGGCTGGGCATTGAGCTGGCAACACATTCCCCTAGTATGTAACTGGTGAACGGTGTTTTACCAGCCTTATAGATCAATTTGGTCCTATAGGGTACTTTATACTTTTACTTTAAGTCCGAGCCAAGCCTTAAATTAAATGTGCTATAGCAGTGTCGTGCTTAGTAACAATTCACTAAAGTTTCTAAAGCACAAATAAAGCGGACATACCTGTATTCATTTGTAGAAGTACTAATTGCACAAATCAAACAAGATGAAGATTAGGTTTAAACTTACAGATAATGAAAACATTTATCAACACATTAAATCAAAATAAAGTTATTAGGTCGATAACCAAAACAATAACTTTTTCATTCACAGTAACATTAGGCTATGTGCATATTGACTAAAGGCTATAAATATATGTTATTGTCACGCATTCACAAACACACATTAAACATATCCCACACCCAAACGAAGAATATCATACAATTTAAAACTAATATCAAGTTAATCGTACATGAAATGATAACTGTACAAAACAAAACATCGTACCTTTTTTTTTCACCTTGTCAACAGTAAGAATCATTAAACCAGGAAGTTGATATTTCAATGTAGGTCACAGTTGAAAAGATCTAATACCAAAGTACATGTGGCACTATGTTTTGAATGTAACTCAAATGCATTCAACCTTAACTTTGCTTCATTTTTAGAAAAATATTACCAACGTATGGGACAGGGTTCGACTGACGATCAGAAGGCTATTCGTTCGAATCTTGGTCCAGGCTAGCATTTTTTCCCGGGACTTGAGTGTGCTCCTGAGTCTACCCAGCTCTTATGAGTACCTACCATTAGTTGAGGTAAAGTAAAAGCGGCTGGCAATTGTGCTGGCCACACATCCCCTTGTATGCCATGGCCACAGAAACTGATGAACGATGATCAGTTTGGCCCGAAGAGTACTTTTACTTATTATCAATTTAATGAGACGATTAAAAGATTGACCAACGAACAACTTATATTAATTCACTTGTCGATAAGCTTTGTTTTATCAGTTGCTTTAGTCTTACAATTACAATGTTTTATATTGTGCACACAGTTACATGATGTATTAGGTAAAATTGTTTAATTTTTTTTTTTTTTTGTGTGTTTGGAAGTTATAGTTAAAAGTCTTAGTGGCATACCGTATGTAATCGTTATTATGTAATGCTTTAATGGAATATGCCAACACTATAATATTAAATATAACATTTTAATATTACGTAGAATCTATGAAAATCATGATTTTTTTTTCAGTGAACCATTTTTGTCCTTGTTCAAATTCATAAATGTTTAATATGTATTTGCTTTTTACATTTTTTTTATACAAAATTGTTATAAAAACTGTTTCCATATGTTATCTATTGTGATTTAAAGAGCAAGAAGTTAATTTCATTAATGTTCAGACGCAGTCGATTTTAAGACTTTCAAAAAGCGTATATGTGTTAATGAATGCACTTTCATACCATTACTAGCTCAATTACGCGTTAGAATTTTTGTTTAAATTACTTTTAAATGTATATTATTTTATTAGCTGTCATTTTAAAATGAAACAAAATCATGTATATTATCTAACAAGATAAAAGCTTGACTGTTTAAAAAAGGTTAAAGCCAATAGTATTTTCTTAACGGTTGGAAAATGTGTAAATGTATAAATGCTTTTGTTACTTGATGCGTTTGTGCGTTATCATAGAAGACATGGTTATATTGTTCGCTTGTTTACATTTACAGTCTAAAAAAATTGCAGTTGTAACACAGTGTGTTTTTAGACAGTGTCATATTTCACGTCTAAACATCGACGTACTTTAGCCTATAGACCTTATTTACAATTTTGTTTATTTTTAAAACAACTTTTACTTCGTAAAGCATCGTCTTCATCGAAATTGATGGACAAAAATCAATCAATCAATTAATATTTATGTCACTTGTCACACGGCTATTGATTTTAATATCATTTAAAACATTAATAAAATGCAAGACTAGACTCGGACCACGGATGAGCGTAGGACGCAATATTTTTTTTTTTAAATAGAAGAAGCGTCAGTAATGTTTAAAATAAAATCTTTAAGCCGATAACAAATATTTTATATAAAATAGTATGTGTCAAATACCCTAAGGTATCCAAAAATTGAGCATTACCTAATCGATTTACCCCATATAAAAGTAATAAAAAAAATATAATCTTGAAAGTATTTTTTTTTAAATGGAAATTTATTGTATATGCTATTTCAATGAGATAGACTAATGCAATCAATAGAAACATACTTTTTTTTAAACTTGTGATTCCAATGATAGATAAAAACAACTAGCAGCCTTGATTTCAATGATTTTGTTACGTTATCATAGCATGCAGTAAATTTTGAAAAAAAATAATTCGTAGCTGAGAAGCGGATTAGCTACACATTCTTCTAGTAGGCCACATAAAAAGAAATGAGCTACATATAAAGTGATCTATCTTTATTGTAATTAAGCAATGTTAAAATTGTATTTAAACATTGTGATTTAAAAAATAAAATCGTATTATATATTTTAAAACGTACCGTAATGTGTAATTAATTAGCATATCAAAATTAACATACACTATGAACTGAATAGCTACATATATGCATTTTAATTATATATATATATATATATATATATATATATATATATATATATATTACTGTAGTATTGTTTCCAGTGAACGCTGCCTTTAATCATAAGATAATGACGGAAGCCTAGCTTCACTTTTAAGTAGCCTACTGAGCATATAGGGATGACGCATTATGTTATATTTTTATTCCGAGGGCTACATAGATCTGCTACATACATGTAAGTTATATTTAACAGAAATTTCACAATACAGTGAAGGGTCGATGTCTGCTTGACTCCAAATGGAGGCGGGTGATGGCCTTTAAATAACTATAGCAAGCATATTGGTGACGTCCGAAGTCCGAACCTAGGGCAAACAAAAATATGGAAGAAGAAGTAAACGCCATTCACATAACATGGCGGTAAGTCTTATAGCACCTCTGTATCCATGTTTTTTTTTATCACTGGAGAAGTGTGCATAGCGGTAGTTTAACGCATAGCGGGTAGCCCCTTCTGCGCACTAGCGAGCCCTCGTTCTCATTGCATCTAAAAGGCTAGAGAAATCGGTGGGGAGGAAGCAATGTGCGCATAGTTCACGTCTTAACTTAGCCCTGGTGCCGGGATGTCCATAACAAATAGTTTGGGATTAGAGCTACCGGGGGACGTTACAGGTAAACGGGCGAACCACAAAAATAATGATCCGTGATGAATTCCGCAGAAAGATAGTGCATGTGGCCGTGGGAACCGTACTCTAGTCTACACGTAGGATGACTTGCTTCCAGGCAGAACCTTGGCGTGTCCCCCACCTTCTTAGTTCACGCCCTGGACATAAGAGCCGGAAGGCTAGTCTTTTTTTTTTGTTAAGACAATGTAATTATAGTTTGGTGTCTGTTGGCTCTCACAGGATGGTTGAAAATGTCTTGCCTTAAGTATGACAAGGAGTGTCAAATAATGAGAGAATGTTTGGCCGTTCGGTTCAATTTATTATTAGCATTGATTTTATATTTACATGAAAGCAATAACTTCATTTATCATGATTTATTATAAGGAGCTTATCATGATTGGGGAGGTTGACAATACTGCAAAGTATGGGATATGGGACAATGGGCTCAGCACTGTGAAATGTGCTAGGTGGCGGACGTTATTGTTATAATATTTAATAATGTTAAAATAATTTTGTAAAAGAATATGACAAAAATAATTCAGATAAAGAAAGCACATAATTTATACAATTCGTTTTTTATTTATTATTTTATTATTTTTCCATCTAATCCAGCGTTGGTCGAAAAAAACAAACTTTGGAAATAATAGTTCATTGAAATACATGCAGTATTATATGTAAATTCGACTTCTACATAAATCTAGAGGTATTTCATCGGAAAATTTTAATCATTTTAATATTTAGTGAAAAAAAAAGTAGTATGTATTAGGCCTAAAACAAATTATATAAATTATCAGAAAACTTGATAATTAAATCAATCATTATAACATAATATATGCCGATGATCATGCATTGAGATAAAATTTTTACCAAATAAAAAAAAAACCATCGCAATTTCTACACTTGAAAAAAGAGCAAAACACATCGTTGTCTGTATGGATGGTAACTGACTAAAAATGAACACATACAAAACTGTTCGAAGCATAGCAAATAAAATATGCCAAACAAATTATTTAATTTACAAGTTAACAATATGAATAATTATAAAACAACTCAAATAAAATAGTTTGGTGTATAGGACTTTCATAGATAAAAATCAACCACTCAAAGAGCTAATCAAATACAAATGTAAATCTGCAGAGAAAAAAACTCGTCAGAACTATCATATAGGCTAGCCTCAGGCCGAAGGGCAAGTGATCAAATGGCTGCTGGATCAGGATGATGATGATGATAATCCAAAGAATCATGTGAGACATTAATTGTATGCATGGTAATCTAAAAGTTAGACTACGCAAACTCTCTAAACATAGGACTGCCAGAGTGTGACTTGATCAAATTTAAAATGGTTTAAAACTTGTCTGCGAAAATTGTTTGGAAAAATAAAGAAAACTAAACAACCTGTCTAAAGAAATTGCATGGCTATAAAATTTAATGTTCTGACTATGCTCTATATAAGCCTTCATCGTCAAACTCCATAGTACAACATATTCACATTGGAGAAAACAGGACTGCGTTCAAACTAAATTCATCAAGAAATCACGATACCAATAGTGAAAAGAAATGCATTTGCAGCTCGCTCATATGGCGTCGTAGCAAATCTTTGGTGGGACGAGCTTCCGAACACCATTGAACAAGCGGATAATATTAAAATGGTTAAAACAAAATTAAAAACAAACCTATTCGATTTATTTTAGAGATATAATGTAAAGAGCATTGGAAGAAACAATTTTTTTTATGAATAGCGCTCTTAAAAATATGTAATTTGTAATAATTAGTAAGGTGTACACATTTCATTAAAACCGATGTTAGTTTTTATTTTTTACAGATAAATATAAGAAGCGTTTAATATGAAAAATATATATTATATATAAATAAGGTAAAAATAACTTGAGCATATTCACAACTAACAAGAGAAACACCAATAGTTAAATCAATAAACCTAGAAAGACTAGAGGACAGAAAGGCAAAAAGAAAAAAAAATAATATGAATAATGCATAATGCATTAAACTCTAATTTAGAAATAAAACACCATAACAACTTGTGCAATGTTCAGATAAACATCAAAATACTTTCCTTATCCCTTATGCGATAACAAATGTATTTAAGTATGCTTACTCTATCTTCCTGAGTGACATCCTGGCATGGGCTGGGTTGCCTTAACAAACCAGGTAAACCAGTAAATTAACATCATTTAAAACGTTAATGAAAATGTAGAACTAAACTCAAACCAATATTACGCAACAATATTATATATAGAAGGAGCTTCTGTAATATATAACATGAGATAAATAAAAGTTTTGCTTGTTATATGGTTTTAATATTTCTTTTTGTAAACGCATTATAATTTTGGTATAACCTGCAACTTTAAATAAGACCTTGGTTACTTTATAAACACATAATTTATTATGTTTAACACTAAGATAAGATACATATTGCGTTATAATATAAAAATAAATGATAATATTCTTTTGATTTTTATGCAGATTTTGGTATATTGATTTATAAGACCATAAGATTGTTTCACAGATTACATTTTAGAGATGCGTATTAATGCAATGCAAATATGATATAAATTATAAAAATAGAAAGAAATATTAGTCTAATTTTATAGTAACAGTTACTAAATTGTCAACATAAAAAAAAAAGAATTAAATATTTTCATAAATATATGAGTACATTACAATATTATTTAGTTAAATATTAGTAAGAAAATATAGTCCAATAATCTCTGTTTGTAATGCACAATGACAATTAATTATTCACAATTTTTAATGACAATTAATTGTTTTCAATATTCAGCATTCAAAATATCATTATTAAAAGCATACTTTAAACTTCTATTTATAAAAGCAAATAATATTATAAATTATATCTTGTATGGATAATGTATGTAAAAATAGATTGAATTTCTTTTACAGGACTTCAATATATGACGACTCTTCATTTTCATTGTCTGAAACATAAAGACTTACTACATTATTAATTTAAGATCGAATTACTTCTGCTGATTTTATAACGTAAAAGATAATTGAAAATAATGCGTAAGATAATTTATTGTTAATGCATACGGTTAATAAGACAGTACATTTTTGTTGAATTGTGCTTTCGTTAAATAGATCTGTATTTACAACGTTTGTTTTGCAGTATTGTGATTTACTTGCATTGATATTGTCACTTGCTATATATTTAAATATGGACATTTGTAGAAAATTTCATTTAGTTTCATTACGTTTGTTCTTCCAAATTTTTTGGTAAATTCAATTTATTTCATTAGTTTAAACAAAGTAATTTATATGCATACAATAATTTATTATTACCTGTGATAGTTAAATAACTATTACTAGATTCTGGTCTATTCTCAGGCATTGTGACATTTGGGTTCATTATTGGCTTTTCATACGTATGTGTGTCGTGTAATGACAGAGGTTCTAAAATGTTAAAATAAGTGGATTTACTTAAAACTGTACGGAACAAAACACATTTAAATACATACAAAGAACAAATTAAGAACCAACACATACACAACACAAAACAAGGGGGCACGGTAGCCGAGCGGCAGCGCGTTTGACTGGCGAGTCGAAGGTCCCGGGTTCAAATCTTGGTGCAGGCTAGGTTTTTTTTTCCCGGGTCTGGAGGGTGTCCCTGAGTCTACCCAGCTCTGATGGGTACCTGACCTTATTTGGGGTAAAGTAAAGGCGGCTGTGCATAGTGCTGGCCACACAATCACCTAGTATGCCGTGGCCACATAAACTGGTGAACGCTGCTTCATCGGACCTATGGATCAATTCGGACCGACGGGTACTTTACTTACTTATACATACACACAATCTTTAACAGGAAAAGACATACATCATATTTTTATAAACATCTAATATAAAAAGTCAAAGACAAAAAATAAGGAAATAACCGAACCACCTTTGCCGTTAATTGACCGGCTGATCTTTTCTTGATTTCAAGATTCAGCAGGAACGTTTGCGCCCAAGCTGTTAGAAAAATGTCAATGTCAGTTTTTATAGTAAGACATTTTTTTTTGTTCGTTTGCGCTCTAACGTTTATCATTTTCTCATTTAATTTGCAGTGATTTATTGCACACTGAGTAGTTTCCTTTTGTATTTTTGGTGCGGGCAGGAAAGTTTTCTTCTGGAGTAGGCCTACAATTGCTTAAGATCATATTTTCTTTCTCTAGTTTATATAAAGTTTATATAAAGCAACCTCAATGTTTATAAATGCCATAATAGAGCTTCATGGAAAACTGCGCTCTTAATTCATATCTGATATACAACAATGAACTTCAAGAGCTCACGAACAAGCTTGCAGATAGTGCAGTGACATACGGAAAGGAAATTAGTTAAGAAAAAAAGCAAAATAATGATCAACACCACTACCGATACCAGATGTGCAAACATTGTAATTAACCAAAAAAACAACTAGAAGAAGTAAAGGATGTCAAATATCAAGAAGCGGAGAGCCAGGATTGTGTCAGCAATGGCGTCTATGGCTAGACTAAACGTAATCTAGTCCAGCAAAAGCATTAGTCTCCCGACAAAGCTCAGGCTTTACATAGCCCTTATGAAAACCATTGTTCTGTTCGGATGTGAGACAGAGACACTGCTAGCAACCACTAAAAACCAGTTGCAGGCATCCGGAAATAAATGCAGGAGAATAATTCTTTGAATCTCCTATCTAGAACACCAGACTAATTAGTATGCCTGGGGCAGAATATCCTCAATTGAGGGTCCTCAGAAAAGAAATGTAAAACAATTGTCAAGCAGCGCAAGCTGACATGGTTCGGTCATAGTTTGCAGCATAATAACCTGCCAAAAAAACATCCTCCAAAGCACTGTAGAACTGGACATCGGAAATATCGTCAGCGGAAATGCTGGTTCGACAATATAAATTATTGTACAAAGCTTCTAATGCTTGAACTATTGACAGCCGCTCAAGATAGGCAACATGGATAAATATGACTGCTGAGGTGTCCATTCGCTCCCCCAAACGACCATAACGGTCAATGTTTGATTGTAATGATGATGATATTAAAAATGAGGTCATTTTACGTCTAAAATGTTGTATTCAACCACGCACTGTAACATTGCGAAGTGTTCCAAATTGCTAATTTCGTATTGACGTAGTCTGTAAGTCACTTAACTCCCAAACGTTAACTTTTATTCGTTAATTGTTCTACATGTAGCTGGAAGATATTTGTCGAAGTGATCACACCAATGAGCTTTACTACACTCTGTTTGATATGTTATTGCAATTTTATAATCATGCATCTGGTTTGAATTAGTAAATAAATGAATCCCTCGTTATGGCAACAGCACATTGTTGGTACCATATCCCACACTTAGAGTAATATAGATTTATTGTTCAACGTTCTGAAGTTCTATGTTTGGACATAAATTACCGGATAGTATTGCATTTCACTGACATATCACAGTGTAACTTTTACTTCTACTTTTTATACAAAATCAGATAAAAAGATTTTAAATTAATAAATACCTCTATAAATATTATATAACAAGCTAAATTGCCCGGCGCTGCCCGGAAAAAAATGGCAGACAACTATATCCAGAGATAAAATCTTATAAACAACAATGAACAGAACTCTAAAATAGTTTTAAAAAATAGTTTATTTTTATTTACTGAAACCATTAAGGACAAAAAATAGATATTGTAGTCGGTTTAAAAAAAAAGAAATGTTTTTTATTTAACAAAAAGTTTGAACTATCACCGGCCGAGAATCGAACACCCGTAATCCGCATGTCTAAAATATAATTATTAGATTTTACTTACTGAAAATATTTTATGAAAGCTTTAAGTCCTGAAATTCTTTACAATATTTAAAAATAAATTAATTTAATGGAAATGGAAATATAATAGCCCACTTATTACTTATTCTACAAAATAAAAAAAAATTAAAAAAAAAAGATTTTAGTGGGTAATAGACCAGAGGTCACCCGAATGGCAATCTGAGATGCAAACCACTCAGCTAGGGAAGCATACAGAAAGCGAAATTGCAAAAAAAAAACCACCATTATATAATAAGGTCACCTCTCTTTAAATTAACCAATAATAGTCAGATTAGACACAAACAACTTACATCATAAATATATATACGTATACATACTTATGGACAACACTAAATACATGCAGCTATACATACATACATTCTAATGTAATGTTTTATGATGTTTAACGACAAAAGCATTTAAAAGCATAGAATCAATATACATATAAACTATCAATTTTTTTAATGTAATATATAAAACAAACAAAACAACTCTTAAAGACAGTGAATAAATAGTAAAAGAGAATGATGGTGAAAGCAAAATAAATTGCACACATTATCTTCTTAAAATTGAATGTTCCGTATACAATTTTGTTTGTAATGATTTTAAAGTTAAAAAAAATTTTTTAGAAGTAGACATGAAATTGAGAAAATGAGAGAAAGAGAGCAGAGAGAGTATAACAAAGGAAAAACGAAAAGCATATTGTAAACAATTTTGAGTGTTTATGAGAGGGGGAGAAAGCGAGAACCAGAATAGTAGTGTTATTTTAAAAGGTAGTATATAAGTAAATTTAACTGAGTTGTGTATGAATGTGATGGGAAGAACTGGGGATGTGTGATGTGTAGGAAAGAAAGGGATCTGAAGAGTAGTAGAGATAGGTAGGAGTTGAAATGTATATGATCTCTGGTATTGTAATTAAATAGTAGCAATCTTAACAAAGCACACATAATTATTTGTTACATATTACCTGATAATTCTGAGTATGTTGGATTTTGCCTGAAATTACAAAATTTAGAAGTTTAGATATAGACTTAAAAAGTACTAATTTTATAAAATATTATTTTGTGTTTATTGACTTCAAATGATTTTAACAACAAATAAATGAATTTAAAATAATATTAAAAAATATTTAACTGTAACAAAGTGGATAAACACTTTAAAATAAACCACATGAGAAAAATACAACTTGTTTTTCCTTAAATATAACATGATTTTAGTTTTGTGGAAATCTAAGCTACTGACTTAAAAGTTGTAGCAAACAACTCGCATATACAATTATATAGATACTTGTGCAATGATATATAAATATAGCGGAGATATAGTGAAAAGTAAGATTTTTATTGATGCCAAAATGAAATATAATTTCATTACACTGCAGCAATCACATTACAAATAATGAACAATCACAACAACCAGAACAGATACACCACACACACACATGTCGTCTTCGAATCTGCAAAACACAGTCATCTGGCTCTTGATTATACATTAGTCAGGAGCAGCGTTGATAAAGAGTTTATATTAGATAGAATAGTTAAGCTCAACCCATCATGGATTACGCATCGATGGTGAAGTCCCCAATTATGATACAGAGTCTGGGTTTTTTATTTCTCTCTCGTGGATCGTATCCGAAATAACGACCGCCGTCGTGATTGTGTCGTTGTATGTAAACAATGATAATACACACCTGAGTGAAATCTCTAAGCAGATAGTAAGGCCTTAAAGCAGCGGTTCCCAAACTGGGGGGAGGGGCGCGCCCCCCTTGGGGGTCGAATGACCATTTCGCCAAAGACCTTCGGAAAACGTATGTTTTTGATGGTCTTAGGAGCCGAAACACAGATCATCTTTCCGTCTCCAAGCGAGTCCACCGACTTGCAGATACATCCACATACTACGTGTAGGCTACATGGTGTAATGACATCAATACAGGTGTATGTGACAAGATTGGCACCATAATGCACGCATGCGGATCAGTAACACGTGTGTAGAGAGTTGTGTTAAAAAGCCTCTTCTCTGGTAAAAGCAGCCATTGTGTTAAAAGCAGTAGTATTGGCGATAAAACGACCGACACTTCATGAATATTTTGGAATTTAGTGTAGATTCTGTTCGGTCTGGATTTCAAAATAATTAGAGACAAAAAGTAATCGGAGTTCACATTATGACATATGGACAAATATTAGCAACAAAGACATTGCCACACCAGTTAAAAGAAGTAACATAAAACGTCGTAAGTTGTGCCCTTTTGTAAAAACAAGATCTTTAAACAGTCGACTGTTTTCGCAATTGTGCAACGAGTACGATGCTCCGAACAATGCTAGCTATTTCACACTTCTGAGATGATTGTCCAGAGAAATTCAAACTTGTTTTTTTTTAGCTTCGTGAGGTGAACTCGTTTTGTTAATATATTTTATATCAGAAAGCAAGACTGCTCTTTGAAGCACTTTTCGGCGATTAAAGTGAACTGCATACCATAACTTACTTAGTTGACATTTTGTCGTTTTGAATTAGTTAAAAATGATCACTGCAAGGAGGAAAATATAACATGCCTTAATTTATCTAAAAAGATCCGATCATTCCAAATGAAATTTAGCTTTTGCATACAATTGTTTTATGAAAATGAAATGTATATGCTGATAACTTCAGGCCCCACGAAGAGGGCGTGTGTTTGCGTGTGTGTCTGTGTGTTTAGTTAGTGCGCTGCGGCCCATAAGAGTTTATCTTTGTAATATTATTTGTAAGATCAATGCTGAAGTTTAGGAAAAGTTACATTAATTTAAATTAAAAACTGTACACTGTACTTGATAAAAGTTTGTGAATAGGCTTGTATGGTTGTGAATGATATGATTACATTCTAATGGTAATTCTAATGGCAGTTTCATAAAATGGTCCACAGACCTTTTAAAAGATTCCTGATTTCTATAAACGTATGTAATGCAACTAAATCATCTAGATTTGACTAGTGTTGAAAAATGGGATCGAATCGGCACGTTTTTTTCTCATGCGGCTCCTGGTCTACTTTATCCGCTTTCTTTGAAAAACATGACAAAATGATTACGATGAAAAATTCTGTGAAATAACACTTTCACATGCTTGCAGACGAAATTTCATGATACTTTCCAAATCTACCTGACACTACATATCTATGTACTTGCCAGAAGCCCATTCGCATTCAAAGTTTAAGATATTCCCGAGACAGCACAAAGTTCATTGAGCGTATTAACAATGAAGCATAGAGAACTGATTTCTCTATAATGCCAGGCACACAACTCTGAATCAAATGTTAGCAGTCATAAACTATTTTGACTGAGATTGTGTTGCGCCATTTTCTTCTTTTTCCAACAAAATATCTTAGTAAACATGCTTTTCCACCTTGTTGGTTATCAAGCATGAACACAGTAGACTTATTGTTCAAGATGAATTTCTTAGCTGTGCTCTTGCAAAGACTGTAACAAGGATTTCTGAACCGATGAGAAATACGCAATGTCAACCATCACAATAGCTGACGTTCGTGTTGTAATTAGAAATGCAGGCCTAAGCTTAGACCTAAACAGATATCTTGCAATATTTAATTACATCTGTTTTTATGTTTTCTTTTTTTTAAATGATTAATCGCTATGCTTTAATTAGGTTCAATTTGTAAGAATAAAAATACATCCTGCATATTAAATATTTACATTACAATTCATAACAGTCACAAAATTCAGTAATAAACTAGAAACGAAATTATTAGGGGGGGGAGGGTCGCCAAAGCATTATAAACTGTAAAAAGGGGTCGCGCCCTAAAAAGTTTGGGAACGACTGCCTTAAAGTAACACAAATAAGCTCGCTGTCTAGGTTACAAACTCTATTTCTGACTGTAACATTGTTTTTTATTATAATAATCTTTGCAAACATTACAGCACCAGCCTTTCACGCTTTGACTTGCCAATGCAATGTATTCTGTCTGCTCTATACATAGACATATTCTGTCTGCTCTATACGTAGCCATTTTCTGTCTGCTCTATACATAGCCATATTCTGTTTGCTCTATACATAGCCATATTCTGTCTGCTCTATACATAGCCATATTCTGTCTGCTCTATACATAGCCATATTCTGTCTGCACTATACATAGCCATATTCTGTCTGCTCTATACATAGCCATATTCTGTCTGCTCTATACATAGCCATATTCTGTCTGCTCCATACATAGCCATATTCTGTCTGCTCTATACATAGCCATATTCTGTCTGCTTTATACATAGCCATATTTTGTATGCTCTATACATAGCCATATTCTGTCTGCTCTATACATAACCATATTCTGTCTGCTCTATACATAGCCATGTTCGGTCTGCTCTATACATAGCCATATTCTGTCTGCTCTATACATAGCCATATTCTGTCTGCTCTATACATAGCCATATTCTGTCTGCTCTATACATAGCCATATTCTGTCTGCTCTATACATAGCCATATTCTGTCTGCTCTATACATAGCCATATTCACTCTGCTCTATACATAGCCATATTCTGTCTGCTCTATACATAGCCATATTCTGTCTGCTCAATACATAGCCATATTCTGTCTGCTTTTTACATAGCCATATTTTGTCTGCTCTATACATAGCCATATTCTGTCTGCTCTATACACAGCCATATTCTGTCTGCTCTATACATAGCCATATTTTGTCTGCTCTATACATAGCCATATTCTGTCTGCTCTATACATAGCCGTATTCTGTCTGCTCTATACATAGCCATATTCTGTCTGCTCTATACATAGCCATATTCTGTCTGCTTTATACATAGCCATATTCTGTCTGCTTTATACATAGCCATATTCTGTCTGCTCTATACATAGCCATATTCTGTCTGCTTTATACATAGCCATATTCTGTCTGCTCTATACATAGCCATATTCTGTCTGCTCTATACATAGCCATATTCTGTCTGCTTTATACATAGCCATATTCTGTCTGCTTTATACATAGCCATATTTTGTATGCTCTATACATAGCCTTATTTTGTATGCTCTATACATAGCCATATTCTGTCTGCTCTATACATAGTAAGTCCTCCGAGAAACACATACAAAACACCTTCTAAACTAGTAGAGGAGTTCACAGCATCCTGCCAGTTCTTCTATTTTTTTTTTGTAATGATCTCAAGTTGCCTGTCACGATTGGTGGAAGGAAGCACTTCTGTACTTTTCTTCTACATTTAACATGTTATCCTCCTCTTTGACCTCTTTACCTTCAGTTCACATTGACGTTTTGGTTTGTTGTTGTTTTGGGTTTGTCGTTGTGTTTAAAAATGGCGGGTGTGTTTAATTTTATCGATGCCTTTTATATCTAAATATTCCACTGAAATACATGTTTCCACACTAGGTGACACCCCAACATGTACATTCATGTAAATATTTAATATAGAAAATAATAATTTAGAATACCACAAGAAATTTTTGAACGAACTTTTTGGAAAAAAAGGACCAATGCAATCAGGCACCCCGGAAATTAGAAATAAAGTAACAAAATGAATAATCTTTTAGATCTACTAAACGAAATTAATCGTACTAAGAAATATTTCTTTCTTTAGTCCGCAAAGAAATCAAGGACAAAATATGCCATACCTTCCGAGAAAATTGCAATTATGAGCCTGGTTTAAGATAAGTGGTAAATGCAATGCAATTCACATTAATTCCAACATTTGTCCGAGACGAACCTTTAAGAAAGTCATCTAAGTCATCCCCAACCCTCCCGCCCAACCAGATGCTGAGACGTAACAATTTAGTTACACCAATTGACCATTATAACATTTATGGACTAAATTGCACTTATTTATTCGTAATTAATTGCAAAGGTTGTATTTATTAACGTAACTTATTGATAAAAGCCTATTTATCAATCATAACTTAATATAATGACACTTGCAGGCTGAAAAGTGCTTTTTCAACTTAAAAGCAGTATTTAAATATACGGTCATGGTTTGAGTAAAAAACAATTTAAAGCATTGATTGCACCAGTTTTAACAAAACAGACTCTATTTGAACAACAATTTTATTTTTAAATAAAGAGATAAATTGTACTTACTGGTTTGTCGCTTGTTGATCTAATCAAATTTGTAAAAATAAAATAAAAGTGATTAGTGTTTGTAATATTTTTTACATAAACATAAATGAAATGTTAGTTCTTTCTTTTATTTGTTTTACTAGCGTTCTGTTATTATAGTTTATTCATTCACCATTCATTAGATGCATAGTCAAATAGTCTCTTCTATTAATTAAAGACGAAATATTGAAACTGCAATGCTACTTCCACTTTATTTATTACTTTAACACCAACACATTTTATAATATGATGATAATTATTTTAGATGTTTATATCAAATTACATTAAAAAATACAGGTCAATTTTTCTATCCTAGAGACTTATATGATCACAAATAAATGAACTACTTATTAATATTTTAAGTAATACAAATTTTCCATGCTCACTATTCGGAGTCGTATATAATTAAAAGTATTCAAACATTTATCATACCAATATTTCAAGGCTCATTACTTTGAGACTTACTTGATTACACTTTTTTCAAACAATATTATTATCTTATTCAATTATTTAATATAGTTCGTATGTGTGTTATCACTTAAATATGCAGCAATTTCCAGTAGTCCATAGGTCGTCCATGAGTATTTTTGAGGCTCAGCATTTTTATTTTGTAAGACAATGTATCACCAACGTGACAATTGAAGTTTTGTCTCGGTACTGATGCGGTTTAATAAAATACTTTCTTCTTCTTTCTCGTTGTTTCTCGGGGAAAGTCTACAATTTAAGGGTGATTTTGAAACTCAAATGTGTGCTTTATAAACGTATAATAGTTTATAACATACAAACAAGACTTATAATTAGATGGCGTGTTTCATTGAATGTATCGAGACCAACACTCCAGTCAGAGACAAACTGCTAGAGACTAGAAACACACCAGACACTTACTACATTTTAATACTTTTTTTGTAGCTAATTTATCATAAAAACACTTAAAATTCAAATCGGCCAATAGAAATTTTATGCACAAAATTTGACTCAAAATTTAATTTCGAGTAACGGGTTTGGTGAACGGGAAAGTTAAGCTTAAAAAGCTTAAAATACCTAAAATTTAGAGTTATGTAGATAATTGTCACTGACATTGTGATACAGAGAGTTGAGAGTAGTGTAAGCTTAGAAGGGAAAAAGACAGGTTGGTCGCCCGAAAGCCACCAGGAGACGCTCCTGTGAAGAGGAAATGGCAAGTTGCAACCTTTCATGGGGTCGACTATAAAAGGCTGCCCCCAGTATCGAGTGCGCTGGAGAGCTGCTGCGGAATCCTTATGTTCCACAAGGAACCAAATGAACTAAGCAAGCAATCAAACAAGAAGTTTAGTGATAAAGAATCATGTTGTAAAGTTGTACTTATAATCAGCAACATAAAATTTATTACATCCATTTAAAATTTAATGTGGGCTACACTAGCCTTGTAGTTACTTTTATTATTAGTTTTAATGTTTGAAACCGTTACTGTTACATATGCACATGCCATATAAATTCGTAGCAGAAATAAAACAAAGAAGAATCCTCTTCAAATGAAGAAAAAGGTTAATGCTGTTAAAAACGAAATTGTTTACATTGCATTTTTGTTAAAATCATTTATTCAATTGTATTTGAGAGATAGAGCTGAGACGTCTTACTCTCGCTTTCCAATTTATATACGGCTACAAAAATATGATTATATTGTGTTATTTTAATGAGTAATGATTAGCTTCAACACAAAGAAATATAAGAATATTTGTACAAATTACCCATTCGTTTTATAACTAAAAAACAGCATTAAAAAAAATTGTTTACCTCCAATAGTATCGTAATGTAACATTGTTTCTTGCGTCAAAGTTTGAACTGTGGACTCTGCATTGTTCAACTGCGGCATCTCGTAATTGTGTCTGTCTTGTTGTTGTGATGATACTTAGAGTGAAGAAATGTTGTGCTTGTTAATTTAAATAAATATTTAATTAAAGGATGTATGTTTGTCATAGTATCAGAAAACACCATGGTGTTCAAACATATGTTACACTTTATATTATGCCCATAATGCCTTTGGTTTCTGAGACAAAATGTTTAAATTATTACATTAAATATAATAAGTGTCTTATAGAACGATGCTCACAGAATGAAAATTGATAAATTTATGAGAAAACTGAAACAATATTAAGTATAAGAGCAACTATTTATAACAATAGTTTACTTACCTTGAACTTCTGAATAAGTGTGAACTGATCTAAGCAAAACAAAATAAAAATATTAATTAAAAAAAAATAATCTTGAGAAATAAATTAGTGTGTTAAAAAAATAATTTACATAAAATGTACATACCGGTCTGATGATCTCTTTTTACACATAATTTCTGAAGCAAACGTTTAAAATATTTATGTAAATTTAGTTGATATGTTTGCCAAAATGGCTAACAGCATAAGCAAAAAAAAACTAAAAAAAATTCTACATTTTGGAAAACAACGAATATTTAACCCATTTCTGCCAGCGTCCCACTTATGATACATTTCGTAAAAAAAAAACTAATAAAGGCTTATATGCCTTTTAAAAACACAAATTCGTTTTTTACATTGTATGATAGTTAGAGTTTGATTTGAGAACGGACTTTTAATTTTAATAAGATTCACATCATCTTGATCTTTAAACTTGTAAAAATTGAAGAGCAAAAAATATACACCCTAAAGAGTATGTACAAATCCCTGTGCCTTCTGATCATGATATGTCAGAGTAAATAACATAATCAAAATTTTAATAGCCCAATAATGTAAAAGAATAATTTATGCCTACTACAATTTCAAAACAACAGACCTATATCAAGCAGCAAATAAACTTCCTAATAATTTTTATTACTAAATACAATACAGGTCAGTAGGAAATATATGGAAATACATAAAAACAATATTAAAACCAAAAACGGATGATTGTGTACCAAAAAAACAGACGTCAAATAAAATTGACAAATGTTAGTTTAATATTTAACTAAAAACACTGTAATAACAAAAACCAATAATTCAAAACTGTTTAAGCAACTAATTCAAATAAACTATTAAAAAAATACTCAAAAATAAACAATTAGCTAAGAAACTAAGCTGACGACTGCAAAATGAATATTATGTAAACAATGTAATTTCTAAAGACAACAAAAAAAACGTATGGTCATACATATAATCATCTAGAAAGACGAAAAAAACAACAAAAGACCAAAACAATGAAATCTATAATAACAATGAAACTAATTCCGAAATTCTCAACAAACATTTTGCTTTACCATGTTCAACTCCAGGTGACAAAGTAATCTCCATAAATTTAAGAAAATAGATGAGATTGGAAATAAAAATGTAGGATTAAAAGGCATGAACAATCTTTTTACAAAATTAAAAGTAATCAAAGCTTGTGGTCCAGATAAAATGCCAGTAAGACTGCTTAAAGAACTAAAAAATGATTATACTTTAAAATACTTTTTCAGGCATCTTTGACTAGGACAAACTGCACAAAGAATGTAAAAAAATATAATAAATCTGACCCTTTAAAATTATAGACTTGTTTCCCTCAAAAACATAAATGCTAAGTAATACTTGAGCATATAATATATAGTCTCTTAGTATAGTAAATTACCTAGACAATCATATTGCACTGTGCTCTCACCAACATGACCACAGGAAAAACATATTATGTAAAACAATAAATAGGTTTAATAGATGACTTATCAAATGATTAGATAAAAACAACCAAAAATGATGCTAATTTACTAGATTTCTATAAAGCATTCAATAAAGTTCACCATACTAGTTTACTATTAAAACTTAACTGTTGTGTCATCGCTCGTCCCTTACGTCACTAGATTAAAAACTTTCTAATAGGTAGATAAAAAACTGTAATAATTAATGGATCTAAATCATCACCAATAACTGTAAACTAAGGACTTCCACAATGAACTCTACTAGGAACCCTAATTTTTCTAATTTATATTAATTCTTAATTTATATTTACCCTACTGCATTAACACAGGAACGATATTAAAAGGTTGTTGTTTTTTTTGCAGATTATTATATACTTAATAAAACAATAAAGACATAACAAAATAGTAAACTCTTACAAAACAACTTGGATGAATTAAACAAATGGGAATCTAATTGGAATATGTATTTTCTCTCAGAAAAGTACCAACCGTTTAGAATAGGCCTATTAAAAAAAAAGGTGTTTTTTTTTTACTAAACTACTTCATCCATGGTAAAAACATAACTCAAACTAAAAATGAAAAGTACTTAGGACTAATAATAAATGTTGTTATCTTTTAACAAAACGTTACGCTTAATAAAAAGAAACATTTACAAATGTATTATAAACATAAAACTAAAATGCTATCTCACATTAGTTAGACCTATACTAGAATATGCATCTTCTGTATGGACCCATGAACCAAAGGACATAAATTCACAAGAGAGCAGCTAATATTTACAACAGACAAAAGTAACACCAATAGTTAAATCACTAAATCTAGAAACAACAGAGAACGGAAAGGCAAAGAGTAAGGTAGTAATAAAACATAAGGCATGACGTTCCAATTTAAAAATACAACACAAAAACGATCTGTTAAAATATAAGAACAATACAATTAATTTCCTTGTCCCCCATGCTAGAACAAATGCATATAAGTACTCTTGATTCTCGAGTGTCGTCAGAGCATGGAACGGTTTACCCCAATAGAACAAGTAGCATAGTTTAAAAGACTAATAGACGAGCAGGACTAAACTCAAATCACAGATGAGCGAAGGACACATAAATCTTATTAATAAGCGTCTGTAATGTATTAGATAAGATAAGTGATGTCCGGCTACTTAGATACTCTTTTTTGTTTACGTTGATAACGCTGGACTGGCGATATAGGAAAGTACTTCGTACAGTTCAATGAGTTGTCTTTCAAAGACTAGACTTTATGTAATGTGTATTGACAAATCTCTAGAGAAAAAAACGACTGAAAATTTACGACAATATATTTTCCAGCAATCAGAATTCTTAGTTAAAGCTATTTTTCATAAGAAATCTTAATATACTACTTAGTTGTTGTCTTTAAATGTAACAATAGCTCTTATCATCACAGTTGAACAAAAAAATAATAATGTATTCTTAATTTAAAGAAACATTTAATTGTTTGTGCATTGGTACAAATCAAGTTTCTATCTATCGTCATATGAGTTGGGTCATTAATTTTATTGAAATTTGATAAAACAATGTGTCACGATGTTGCTGTTGGGAGAGCAACTCGTCACAATGTTGACACAGAGAGAGGGGGGGTTCGGGGTAATGGTTGAGTGGGGTTAATGGTTAATGATGGCTGGTTGTCATGGGGTATGAAGTACCGACGCTGCAATCGTTCTGGAACAATGATTATTTCTCTCCTTGGCTCGTGAAGATGTTACAGAGTATACCAACAAACAGTTCTAAGATAAGCAAGCAAGTCACTGGTTACTGTTCAGGTGTTTATTACGTTCGAATATCCAATGGTGAGAAATACATGTGAAGTTATACAGTAATATTGACACTAGTATATGCGAGTGTTATGGAATCCAAAGTTAGGCTACACAACTATACTACTGACATATGGTTACTGCAACTATACTACTGACATATGGTTACTGGCTAAACAGCTATATATATATATATATCATGCGAGGTGATATACTACTGGAACAGATATGAAATTGGTCAGAATGATTAACATTAGTACACGGTGGTGTTGTGGAATCCACTTTTAGGTTACACAACTGTATTAACGAATTACTATTACTGGCTAATTATCTATAGTCCAAATGAGTAGGTTAGGAGTTAAGCTAAGACGATGCTCCTTCCTCGAGAGCTGAGCCAGAACTAACTAAAAGTACAGTGTATCGGTCAAGCGCCAACCTCAGACTGCTCTACAAGAGTTGAGCGGGCGTCTCCTGAGAACAGTCACGTGACCGCTCCTCAATTTGGTTGGGTGATTACATTAAGTTGGACTTACATATAATTCCCATTGGTCCATTCGAACATATATTTACATAAAGGAAAAAGGTTTATTGGAGCCGAAATGGAGTTGGGGATGGGTGAGCAATTATACCGCCAAAACTGCGGGAGGGGGGTTGAAGTGGGTGGGGTAGTCTAGATAAAAGACGATTGATACATACGTCATGCTGGGTGGAGGGAATTATCTCCCTTTGATAGAGTTTGACGTGGTCACTCAAGTGGGGTGGGGGTTTCGGCCGGGGAATATTAAGTAGATGCGAAAACATTGACCGTCTCAAAGGTTAGCTAACGAGTCGCCGCCCTTGGATTATAGGAGAAGGGGGGGGGGGTAGCGGGGTGGGTTTGGTGTGTGTACAAGGGAGTTTTATAGCGTAATGTCTACATACAGCATGTTGAATTAACAACATGAATGAATAAATAGTTATACCAGCACATTAAAATACGGCATGAATAAATAGTTAAAATTATAATAGAATATATACATTAAGATTCACACTTCATTCATTCACGGTTTCAGTACCAGTTTGGGCGTATTGATTAGCAAACTCTGAATTGGGACTAAAACTAAAAGAGTGTAGTGAAGGTTAAAGGACAGGTGAAGAAGGGGGGTGGTTGGTGTGTTCCTATTGCGTGAGAGAGAAAGAAGGTAATAGTTTCAGACTACTTATTCTATCTAATCTAACTCTACGCTAACCTATGGTTCTATACTACTATCTACGCTTTAATCTATCTATGAGTGCTAAGAGTCACGGTTTTAGTCCAGAATCATGACACAATGTAAATGTGAATATTTTATGTTTCCTCTTGTAATAATGATAAGCAAGGCTCAGCTTAGATGCTCTAGACACGTTGTGCGCATGTCAGATAAACGGCTAATAAAGGAGATCGCCACTGGGTCGCACAAAAGAATTGATTTAATGATACATGGAGGGCATCCATGAAACATTACGACATCAACGTCATAAGCCGTACCACTGATTGCGTCTCATGTCTTAGCGAGCTAAGGGCTGGAGAAATGACTTTCGAACAGAAAGGATAGAGGGCTGCAGCTATAAAGTAACATGTTTAATAGTCTCACCTTCCTTCCCCCGCAGGTGAGTGAGAAGCAGACTGATGCACCCAGTGTGACAGACACATGTGGACTAGGATCGGACTTCTCAGCCGCATGTGAACCCACTTCCACATAAAATTAATTAAGTCTCTACATTATATGTTTCTCATCGATCCACGGAACGTAACATAAGTAAAGATATATTATTTCATAATTGTTAAAATATAATTTTAAAATG
Source organism: Anisus vortex (assembly GCA_949126835.1). NCBI lineage: Eukaryota > Metazoa > Mollusca > Gastropoda > Planorbidae > Anisus > Anisus vortex. The sequence goes on from OX421503.1 coordinate 19,819,453, forward strand.
TTTACTTATTTGTAAGCATGTTTATTTATTTATCCATTTTTACAAGTTAAAAAAACAAAAGCCCTGTAAACTATATATCTTGTTAAAGCTAACGTTTCGTACATAATTCAATTATGGAGTTATAATTTAATTATTTTCTAATTCAAAAAGCGATTTTTAGGTTTTTATCGGCGCTAGTTAGCAAAGTATTGGAAGTTTTTTTTTAATTGTCTAATAAGATGGACGTTAGCAGAATATAATTAAAATAAGATGTGTAAATCATTTAACTACATTCACGTTTTACACTTACTATATTTTCTATTAAACATTAAGACACCAACAGCCAGCATAACGATGACGACAGCAGCAACGATTCCACCAATAATTGGACCAACATTTATTTCTGACGTAGGCACACTTGCTTCTACAACTAGACACAAAAATATTTTAATTGGTTTTCAGAAAAGCAATTTGAAAACAATTTTTACACAAATAAAGGTAAACCTATCAAATATAGTTTTATTGTCTGCTAATTTTATATTGATTTAACTATCATTAAATTTGGAGCATTTTAAGTACGTTTTTAGGGAAAAAATGTATGTTTTACATTGACTTATAAAATGTCTGTCTTACTTGAAAATAATTTTAAGCAAGACAAAAAAATACTGATCGGATAAAGTACGTAAAATTTGATTCATTTATTATATTAAACATTTAGTTTAAGACTTAAAATATTGTTCGTACAAGTTAAATAATAGCACAATTCAAAAAACAAGTTATTTTATTTTATGGGTGGGGTTGATTTGTTGGACTTTGCACAGAAACCCTATTAAACCCAAAAAATGGTATCACCGATTTGTGTTCAACTTTTTCGATCTGATGGTTGTTCAATGTTGTCTTCTGTACAGAGAAGATAACAAACATGAAGGACCCCAACAAATGTCATTGCTTCAGTTCAAAACTGAACTATCTGAAAGCCTTAAAGGTAGAAAATATGTAGTAAGAAAACGTGGACGGCCTTCAATGGAGATGAAAAGACTCATTGAAATAAAAAGCAGCGTTCTTCAAAAACTGTTGCTCCCCCCACCCCCACAATGTGTCAGATCTGACAATTTTGGACATTGGCCAGTCTATGGTGAAAAAAAGAGGAAGATGTAAATGTCCTACATACACTGGGTATACTTCAATACTCTGTGAAAAAATCAATGTACACCGAAGTCTATCAAAAGCACCAAATTGTTTCATGCCCCCTAACTTTCGTACGTATGTTTTATTCAGTTATTTTTAGTATTATTTAATTTTTTTTATTCGATTACAGTTATTATAATATTATGTCCAGTTTCTTTATTGCGTAAATTTGTCTATGTATATGTATTTTTGTAATACCAGTATTAATTTTTTAATATACTAAAAATTTTAATTCCAGCTATAAAATTGTTATAACAGATCTATTTTAATAAAATAACTCACAAGAGCCTTTAAAATCTTTTGTAATTATTGTTGTCATTGTTGTTAATTTGATTAAATATAGCAATAATTTTAATGTTTTACAATGTTTTTTTGTTTTTTTTTTAAAGTTGCGCGGTTGCGCAGAGTTGCAAAGATGCAAAGACAAAAATCAACACTAAATATCAAATGCATGAATTGCACTCTTAACAAATCTTTGTTTATTTATCCATTAGAAGAACAAAAAACACAATGAAACATTTTTTGAACTTAAAACCTAAATTCATGCAATAAAGGTTTAAATGCCCGTCATTGTATAACAAAGGATTCTACTAAAAATATATATTTTTTTATGTTTTTTTTTAATAGGTCAGATTTGCGTTTTTTGTGTCCTTTGCTAAAAACAGTGTAAAAATTATGAAACATATTATTACGTCTCTCTCTCTATACATATATTATTCGCAGGACAAAAAAAAATATAGTTGGTCTCTTCACTACAAACGTTTGTGTTTGTCAACAAAGTAACTTGGCATATATCAATATACTTTTTTGAGATAGTGACTTCTAAAAAAGTGAGCTTGTGCTGCGGCAAAACTTAACGCACTTATAAATTTTCATAACTTTTTGAAAATGAACATACAGTCGTTAAACTAGTATCAAAATCGAATAACTTTTCAGTATTTCTATTAAGGGGGGGGATGCCATATTTATTCGACTATTATCACTAAAAACACTTTTTTGTTGTTGCTTGATTTGTATACTTTATTCTTTTGTTTTTTTGGATTGAGTGATCGTTTTTCCCAAATCAAATAATTTTATTCTAAAAATCTAGTCTTAGTGAGGTGTGTATGTGTCTAAAACTAATAAAATCTCGAAAATGGACAATTTTTATCGCTTGGTAACTTATTGAACCAAGCCGTATGATAATAGTGTAATACGTCATTAGAAAGTGCATTCTTTTCTCTCTACGTTTTTTTTTATTTCACCAATGAGATTTCCCAATTTATTGTTTATTTATTTTGAAAGTTCAAATTGTGACATATTTTCTAAAAATAGGGACTTGGGGCGCTCTTGGTTGAAAAAAAAAATAGAGAATGAATCTTACCAATATAAATGCTAATTTCTGATTGGTCGGTTATTTTTGTAACCAAATCGAGACTACTTCCGGCTTTAGTAAACAAAAGCTTAGCAGCGTTCATTGCTCATGTCCATTTTGTAACCAGTTCATTGGGAATAGCGTACTATTATATTTATCCTTTTCATAATGCCACGCATAATTTCAAAAAGACTTAAAAGCCTTTCACTTGCTCGTCAAATTCGTTGGAATAAAAATAATGAATTTTCTATAGAGGAATCGGACAGTTTACAAGTCAATAATATGCAGCCCAAGCCCAAACAACACGTGCAGTGCAACTGTAACAGGAGATGATTCTCTAGAAATAATTAATAGTCCTACTATTTCAGACGTCGACGCCGCTCACATAAAACATGAAAGAACCATCATTGATATTTATATCCTATACTATAATACGAGTTAAAATTGTATGTATGTATATATATATATATATTAAACTAGTATCAAAATCGAATAACTTTTCAGTATTTCTATTAAGGGGGGGGATGCCATATTTATTCGACTATTATCACTAAAAACACTTTTTTGTTGTTGCTTGATTTGTATACTTTATTCTTTTGTTTTTTTGGATTGAGTGATCGTTTTTCCCAAATCAAATAATTTTATTCTAAAAATCTAGTCTTAGTGAGGTGTGTATGTGTCTAAAACTAATAAAATCTCGAAAATGGACAATTTTTATCGCTTGGTAACTTATTGAACCAAGCCGTATGATAATAGTGTAATACGTCATTAGAAAGTGCATTCTTTTCTCTCTACGTTTTTTTTTATTTCACCAATGAGATTTCCCAATTTATTGTTTATTTATTTTGAAAGTTCAAATTGTGACATATTTTCTAAAAATAGGGACTTGGGGCGCTCTTGGTTGAAAAAAAAAATAGAGAATGAATCTTACCAATATAAATGCTAATTTCTGATTGGTCGGTTATTTTTGTAACCAAATCGAGACTACTTTCGGCTTTAGTAAACAAAAGCTTAGCAGCGTTCATTGCTCATGTCCATTTTGTAACCAGTTCATTGGGAATAGCGTACTATTATATTTATCCTTTTCATAATGCCACGCATAATTTCAAAAAGACTTAAAAGCCTTTCACTTGCTCGTCAAATTCGTTGGAATAAAAATAATGAATTTTCTATAGAGGAATCGGACAGTTTACAAGTCAATAATATGCAGCCCAAGCCCAAACAACACGTGCAGTGCAACTGTAACAGGAGATGATTCTCTAGAAATAATTAATAGTCCTACTATTTCAGACGTCGACGCCGCTCACATAAAACATGAAAGAACCATCATTGATATTTATATCCTATACTATAATACGAGTTAAAATTGTATGTATGTATATATATATATATAGTACCAGGTGACCGATCATTCGATCGGTAATAAAGAGCAGGCGCTTGTACCTTAACATCATGTGTATGTAAAACAACAGTGCATAAATTTTAAAAATACTTCTTTACCAGACCAATAAATTGTAGGCCTATTTGTCTTTTTTCTTTTTTCTACTATGAATAACATGGGCTTTAAATTCTAACAGTCGAAGCAGATTTTTATTTGTGCAGTCTAATATCTAGATTTTGCCCGATAACCCCCCCCCCCCCCCCGAAAAAAAAAAAAAAAAAAAAAAAAGAAACAACAGCTTAATCTCATTTTAAACCAAAAAAAAACATGTAGGCTAGTGTTGTCAGTTTTAAATCCAACAGAAATATATGTAATTTATGTCATTAAATCGCCAGGCCACAACGAATACATAAAAGTACTGCGCGTTTGTTTATGTGCAAGTCTAAAAGAGACTCGGGAACAGCCCTTCTACGCTCGCTCCACTGGCTCCCCGTGAAAGCCAGAATTGAGTATAAAGTGGCGCTACTTTGCCAGCGTGCATTTTTAATAACGAGTTTCCGTCCTATCTCAAGGCACTAATCAGACCTTATGTCTCGCAAAGAACACTTCGTTCTGAAAACTCATCGCTTCTGGAAGAGCCCCGTTTCTCTCTGACGACCGTTGGCCTTAGAGCCTTCTCAGTATCCGGTCCGAAGGTGTGGAATCAACTTCCCATTCAACTGAGGCGAACAAGCTCTACTGTTACTTTCAAAAAGAACTTAAAAACTCATTTTTTCAATATTTACCTTAGATAACATTTAACATGCTTTAGAAACTTACTGTCTTATTTATGGGTTGGGTCGGTTAATGCTACATTTATTTGTTTTGTCTTGTTTTTTATCATCAATTTAGCTCTGTCACCTGGCCTAGTGTAATATCCGTATTCTTAGTTGTATGTTAAACGCGCTCTGAGCTTACATTATGTTTGTTGGCAGCGCTTTACAAATATTATTATTATTATTATTTAAAAGACTGAAAATGAAAAGTTTAAATTTAAAATATCGTGAATTAGCCTACGTTACAATTTTTAGTTCTTCTACCCCTTCCCCTATTGGTGTACGCTCGTTTGAATCTGTGGCGCCTTCACTGTGGAACGGCTTACCTGAGACACTGAAAAACTCTGTGTCAAAAAAGGCATTCAAGAAGAATTTGAAGACTTTTCTTTTCAACTAAATTGATCAAATACACATCCATCAGCAAAAAACTTGTTTGAAACTATTTTAAAATGTTATTGTCGTTTCGTGCGTCCATCGGCCGAAACCTTGTTTAAAACTATTTTAGAGCGTTATTGTCGTTTCGATTTTGTGAACGCGCCGAGCATGCTTTTATTAGTATGGAGTGAGGCGCTATATAAATGACCAATTAATTAATTAATTATTTAACTTAAACAACTGTCAAACTTTCCTATAAAATTATGTCAATTTTTTCAAATCCCTCCCTCAACCCATTCAAGCTAACAATGAGTTACGGCCGGCAAATATGTTTGATAGGAATTAAAAAGGTCTACGAATAAATGTAATTCGGGTAAAAAAAATAGGCATAGTCTAATTTGAGAATCGAACCCGCTCGCACGCACAGCAGTCCTCTACGTTAACAACTTAGCTAGAGAAGGCACATGTCAGATGTGAAAAGCTATTAGACAGTATATAGGACTAGGCCTAAAAAAGTCAGTGACACAATAGGGATCCGTGGGGACACAAACACGATCTTTTTATATATAGAGATATTTAATGTTTTCAATGTATTATTCCAAACATTGTTTTACGAAAAAAGTAAAAAAATATAGTTTGGTGTTAACATTATTTAATATCCTCCATTTGTGTTACTATTTATAATAAACTATCGCGGTAAAATATAATATTGATTAATTAAAACAATGGTATGATAAACATTTTTTTTTTTTTAATTTTGAGCATTAAACTTAAATACTAAATAATTAAAGGTAAAATTATGTTATTCATTGAAAAGACTGCAAATGAAAAGATCATAATATATGTAGGCTTCGTTAGATAATGTGTTTAATTTCTCCCCCCCCCCCCCGCCCCTCAATAAAACTAACAGTATATTACACTTCTGACTATTGTTATAAGGAAAATACGAATATACTGAATTTACATCTTTTCTAGTTTACCAGATTTCGAATTGACAATGTTAACATATTCTAATATATCTTACTTTGGTAGGCCTTTATAAGCAAATCATACACATTTTTAATGAAACATTAATTGAATTTTTAAAAAAGTGAATACTAAAACAGTGTTTATTATTTACAGTGTAGAGTATACTGCTACGTTGTATGCTATATACAGCGTAGTGTATACTGCTACAGTGAACACTATATACAGTGCAGTGTAATCTGCTACAGTGTACACTATATACAGCTATTCATTGTTTAAACACAAAAAAAGTTTTAGAGGTGTTTTTTTTTCAAAAAATGTCAGATAAAAGAAAGTTACAAATAGACCTTTAGTTTGGTGAAAGTTCTTCTAATTCTGTTATTATTTAAACGGCAAACTATTATCTCACTATTAGATAATTCGTAAATATGTATTTGTTTTCTTTTTTTTTTAATGTAATCTAAAATATATTGAAGTTTAATCTAAAATATATTGGTAGACGTTCAAATCTAAATAAGCCGCGAGGGCCGCATACTATCATTTGTCCGCCCGCGCGTTACCCACTGGCTGTAGTTTGGACACCCCTGCATTACATAAATTACACTTGGTCTTGCTTTAAATTATTTCTATCATCGGTGCGCAACAGTAGTTTAAACAAGAAATTAAACTTCTTTCTGCTGTAGTAAGCCTACGGGTATTCCCGAAACGTCATAACTGCGACGCAACAAAACACCGCTCTTGAAAGCCGCACTACATGTGGGTCGAGCAAGGGCATGTTTTCACGGCCAAAATCAATATCTACGATAAATCTAATGTGTATTTTTGTTTAACGTCCATTTCCGATTTTTATTTGTGGGGCCGAAAATCTGTAGATTTTTTTTTAGGTGAAACCAGTCGTACATTAAAACATGAAGATAATCGTTAGAGCGCTTTTGAAGAAAATTTCCAGACATATATACACATATATATATATATATATATATATATATATATATATATACATACAATTTTAACTCGTATTATAGTATAGGATATATCCTATACTATAATACGAGTTAAAATTGTATGTATATATATATATATATATCTGGAAATTTTCTTCAAAAGCGCTCTAACGATTATCTTCATGTTTTAATGCACGACTTGTTTCCCCTAAAAAAAAATCTACACCTTTTCGGCCACATAAATAAAAATCGGAAATGATCGTTAGACAAAAATACACAAAAGATTTATCGTAGATAATTGGTTTTGGCCGTGAAAACATGCCATTGCACGATCACATGTAGCGCGGCATTCAAGAGCGGTGTTTTGTTGCGTCGCAATTATGACGTTGCGGAAATACCCGTTCAACATTAACAAGAAGTTTAATTTCTTGTTTATGCTGGCTGTTTTGCGCACCGATGATAGATATAATTTAAAGCAAGACCAAGTGTAATAATTTATGTAATGCAGGGTGTGCAAACTACAGCCAGTGGTTGACTCGCGGGCTGACAAATAATAGTATGCGGCCCTTGAGCCTTATTTAGATTAAAACGTCCTCAATATATTTTAGATTAAATAAAAAATAAAATAAAAAATAAAATATTTACGTATTAATTACTAGTGAGATAATAGTTTGCCGTTTAAATAATAACAGAATTAGATGAGATTTCTCCAAACTATATGCCTATTTGTAAATTTTGTTTATTAAACATTATTTTGGAAAAAAAAACACGTCGAAAATAATAATAGGAACTACTTTTTTTATACAAGACATATATATGTTTACGAATGTTTTATTAAATATATTTATGATTTGCTTATATAGGCCTACCCAAGTAAGATATATTAGAATATATTAACATTGTCAATTTGAAATCTGGCAAACTAGAAAAGATGTATTCCATTCATTCGTATTTTCCTTATATAATAGTCAGAAGTGTAATATACTTTTAGTTTTATTGAGGGGGAGGGAAAATTAAACAATTCATCCAACGTATTTTAATCATTTCATTTGCAGTCTTTTCAATGAATAACATAATTTCACCTTTAATTATTTAGTATTTAACTGGTGTAATGCTCACAATTTAAACAATTTGTTAAAATTTGTATTATACCATTGTTGTAATTGATATTATATTTTGCCAAGATAGTTTATTTTAAATAATAACAATTATGTAGGATATTGGATAAGGTTTACACCAAACTATATATTTTAACTTTTTTTTTAGTCAAACATTCTTTGGAATAGTACATTGAAAATAATAAATAAATACTTTTTTGAAAAAGATATATTTTTACAAGTGATTTACAAACTATACTTATTGTGATTTATATATCTGCCCAAGTAAGAAATATTAGACTATGTTAAGTCAATTTGAAATCTGGTAAACTAGTAAAAATGTATTACATTTATTCATAGACCTTTTTATTTTCTATTCAATATCAAACACACTAGCCGGCCGCTTGTTAGCTTGAATTGGGCGAGGGAGGGAGTTGAAAAAATTGACATAGGCCTAATTTTATAAGAGGGGTCACTAGAAAGTTTGACAGCTGTTAAAGTAGGGGAAGGGGTAAAGATGAAATAAAAATTGTAACGTAATTCACGATATTTTAAATTTAAACTTTTTATTTTCAGTCTTTTAAATACATAACATAATGACATAAATGACATATATTTCTGTTGGATTTAAAACTGACAACGCTAGCCTACATGTTTTGTGTTTTTTTTAGGGTTTGAAATTAGATTAAGCTGTTTGGTTTTTGCTTTTTTTCTAGCCGTTTTGCAGCAGCTGGTTTAAAAAACAAACTTTCTTTTTATTCATTGGCTGCATATTAAATAGCAAGATAATTTAACTATAAACGCGCGGCGCTATAAATAATTTAATAATTTCATATTTGTAAAACTAATCACTATTAAAGGTATTGCAATATTTGCAATAAACGTCAGTTTTTAAACATTTCATGATAATTATGTTACGTTAGTCATGTCTGTATCAGGTATGACAGCTATAAGCACGCTAACCTGGACTGATGACTCGCCTATAATGATCAGTACTGAATAGCTGTTCTATGTTAGCTATATCGTAAATTAACGCCTACCGAGATTATAATATGCTTACTTTATTTAAAAAAAATGTACACTATAGTCAACATTAAACCAGGCTTAAAGCTTTAAAAAATTAGGCTTAGCAGTAGGCCTATGGGGGCACGGTAGCCGAGCGGCAGCGCGTTCGACTGGAGAGCCGAAGGTCCCGGGTTCGAATCCTGGTGCAGGCTAGGATATTTTTCCCGGGTCTGGAGGGTGTCCCTGAGTCTATCCAGCTCTGATGGTTACCTGACAATAGTTAGGGTAAAGTAAAGGCGGCTGTGCATAGTGCTGGCCACACAATCACCTAGTATGCCGAGGCCACAGAAACTGATGAACGCTGCTTCATCGGACATATGGATCAAATTCGGTCCGACGGGTACTTTTTTTTTTAGTAGGCCTATGCTACCGGGGATATTTTACTAATTGATGAATATCCAATGCAATGGTCTTAATAACTCAGATCAACATGTAGGCATACAGTAAGAATTCAGAAAAAGCTTACTTTTAGACACCTTTTATGAAAGAGATGATTTACGAGAATTTTAAAACACAATACAGCGTCACCCTTTGGTACATGCATTTGTCATAAAGGTCCAAACGTTAAGCTTTACAGTTTGTCGGTATCATATGTTTAGAGTGAAAGATCGATGCAGTTGAAACGTTTATCTCTTTTCAGGCAGATTATATAAATCACACCTAAAATGTTGCTTAGGGGGAAATTTTACATCCGATATGAGGAAAGTAATGTTGGAGTTGGGTGGAGGGCTGCATGTCTTTACACTATCAGGGCGAATAAAAAGTGGCCGTAGAGGAATACGTCTGTGGACATTTTATCTGCTTTGCTTAGACAGACCCGTCAACAGTGGCAAGTAAAGTTGGATGGCTGGCTATTTAAACAAACAATATCGCAATACCAACTACATTACAACAAAAGAAGAATATGCACACCAGACGAAGAATTATATTGAGCGTCAGCCTCCGGCCAAACTATCTACCATACGCAACAAGAAATATAGGCCTATCGTCAGGATTTCAGTCAACAATAGCTGACTACTAATGAACTTTCTTGCATGATAATTGTGTGATTGTGTGTGCGATTGTCTATTTTTATAAGTATATTTCTGTGCTTGTATATAAATTACAAATAATTATTTTATTTTGTTTAAAATATGCTGAAGGACAAAACATCTGTAATCAAGACAAATTTCCATTTGTTTGGATCAATAAAGAAATTTTATCTTTTATCTTTTATTTTTTATACAATGAGTGCAAAAATAGAAATAAATACGCCAAAAAACGTTACATAACTTTAATTTTTGTAGACGGGAAAAAAAGACAAATGCAATTTATTGGTCTGGTAAAAACGTACTTATTAAAATTTATGCACCGTTTTTTTACAGCACAATATGTTAAGGTACAAACGCCTGCTCTTTATTACCGATCGAATGATCGGTCACCTGGTACTATATATATATATATATATGTCTGGAAATTTTCTTCAAAAGCGCTCTAACGATTATCTTCATGTTTTAATGCACGACTTGTTTCACCTCAAAAAAAATCTACAGCTTTTCGGCCCCACAAATAAAAATCGGAAATGAACGTTAGACTAAAATACCCTTAGATTTATCGTAGATAATTCATTTTGGCCGGGAAAACATGCCATTGATCGACCCACATGTAGCGCGCTTTCAAGAGCCGTGTTTTTTTGCGTCGCAGTTGTGACGTTTCGGAAATACCCGTACAGCAGCAGAAAGAAGTTTAATTTCTTGTTTAGACTACTGTTGCGCACCGATGGTAGATATAATTTAAAGCAAGACTAAGTGTAATTTATGTAATGCAGTGGTGTGCAAACTACAGCCAGTGGGTTGATAAATATTAGTATGCGGCCCTCGAGGCTTACTATGCCTATTTAGATGATAAAATCTTCAATGTATTTTAGATTAAATAAAAGAAAATAGCAGCTTAACAATTATATTAAGAAAAGATAGATGGAATCTTTATAACCATGTTGGAAATGTTTTCCATTACGTATTAATTAATAGTGCAATAATAGTTTTACGTTTAAGCATAGACTATAAAATACATGGACCGCTTGCTTTAGTATTTCTGCTCTATAATGACTTGAAACACTGATTTTCGGAATTCCCGATTCTAAATAACGTAATTGCTATACAGGAAATAAAGTTATTGATATACAAGTTCCGTTTTATTTAATCGCTATGATTTTCTCAATGAAAAATTAAAATCGAAAGTCTATGGTTTAAGTAATAACAGAATTAGATTTAGGTTTCACCAAACTATATATTTTACTTTTTTTTTTATCAAATATTGTTTGGAAAAAAACACGTCGAAAATAATAATAGGATCTACTTTTTTTTTAAACACGACATGTGTTTACGAATGTGTTCTTAAATATATTCATGATTTGCTTATATAGACCTACCCAAGTAAAAATAGTAAACTAGAAAAGATGTATTCCATTCATAACAATAGTTAGACGTTTAGCATTGGCCTACTGTTAGTTTTATTGAAAAAAAAAAGGGGGGGGGGAATTTAACAATTCATCTAAAATATATTCTAATCTTTTCATTTGCAGTCTTTTAAATGAATAAGATCATTACATCATTGGTACATTGGTATATTTTTGTTGAAAGTAAAATTGTCAAATTTAGCCTAAACGTTTAAATTTTATAAAGATTGAAAATGATATTCGCTATGTTTATATAATAAATGTTTTTCGTTACATATGTGGAGTAATTAAAAAGAAAACTCCCTGGTAGCTTGATATAAAGTTTTTGTGAACTAATATAAAAAAAACACTAAGCCACCGGTTATAAAATAGGCCTACACATGTTTACGAAAGTTTTATTAAATGTATTTATGATTTGCTAACATAGGCCTACCAAAGTAAGATATATTAGAATATGCTAACATTGTGCAATCGAAATTAATGTGGTAAACTAGAAAAGATGTATCAATTTATTCGTATTTTCCTTATAACAATAGTCAGAAGTGTAATATACTGTTCTTTTTATTGAAGGGGGGGGGGGAATGAAACAAATCATCTAACGTATATTTTAATCTTTTCATTTGCAGTCTTTCAATGAATAACCTAAGTTCACCTTTAATTATTCAGTATTTTACTGGCGTAATGCTCACAATTTTTTTTAAAAAGTAAAATGTTTATTATACCATTGTTTTAATTAATCGATATGATATTATGCCGCGATAGTTTATTTTAAATAGTAACACAAGGGGAGGATATTAGATAAGGTTTACACCAAACTATATATTTTTACTTTTATTTGTCAAATAATGTTTGGAATAATACATTGAAAACATTGAAAATAATAAATAAATACTTTGTTGTATAAGATATTTTTTACAAGTGATTTACAAACTATACTTATGATTAATATATGTGCCCAAGTAAGAAATATTAGACTATGTTAAGAGGTCAAAATGAAATCTGGTAAACTATTAAAAATGTGTTACATTTAATCATAGACCTTTTTAATTTATATCAAACATACTTGCCGGCAGTAACTCATTGTTAGCTTGAATGGGGTGAGGAAGGGAGTTAACAAAATTGACAAAATTTTATAAGAGTGGTCACTAGAAAGTTTGACAGTTGTTAAAGTAGGGGAAGGGGTAGAAGAACTAAAAATTGTAACGTAATTAACGATATTTTAAATTTAAACTTTTCATTTTCAGTCTTTTAAAAACAATACATAATGACATAAATTAGATATATTTCTGTTGGATTTAAAACTGACAACTCTAGCCTACATGTTTTTTTTTTAGGGTTTGATATGAGATTAAGCTGTTTTTTTTTTTTTTTTAATTTTTTTTTCGTTTTTTTTTTTTTGGGGGGCGGGGGGGGGAATCGGGAAAAAACTAGATATTAGACTGCACAAATAAGAATCTGCTTCGACTGTTAGAATTTAAAGCTTATGTTATTCATAGTAGAAAAATAACAAGACAAATACAATTTATTGGTCTGGTAAAGACGTATTTTAAAAATTTATGCACTGTTGTTTAACATACACATGATGTTAAGGTACAAGCGCCTGCTCTTTATTACCGATCGAATGATCGGTCACCTGGTACTAAGTCTTTTAATTGACTTCAAATCAAAATTTTGGTAATTGTTTACCTGCGTTAGCCCACGAGTTTTTGGTTCTCTGTGAAATATTTTTAAAGATCCGTGCCAAATTCGGACAAATCAAGTCATTAAATGTCTCGCAAACGATATTTAGACTTAGAAAAAAATATTTTTATTCCCGATTTTGTAATATTAATAAAGCACAAAACAACGTTATTTCGGCCATTGTCGTCAAGGGTTTCCTTCCATAACCTATATAAACTAACCGATACTAACCAAGCGCTATTAAAATGTCATTCATTTTAGTAGCGCATAGGTTAGTATCGGTTAGTTTTATAGGTTAGGGTAGGTAACTCTTCTCCTGTGAAGTCACAAGACAAAAATGCCAAAATGGCGTTGTTTATCTTAAATAAATAGAAAAAAACTAAAAAATCGCGTTATAAAATATTGTTTTTATTTTTTCTAAGTCTAAATATCATTTGCAAGACATTTCATGACTTGATTCGTGCGAATTTGCCATGGATATTTGAAAATCGTTCCTTTAACACCCCAAAACTCGTGGGCTAACGCAGGTAAGCAATTACCCATAACATACATTGGACTTTCATGTTGTCAGCCTCCATTGTCAGGTGTGTGGTATTTTTTCTGGTAAGTACATGCATCAATATTGTATATTTTACATTATAGGCCTAAAGATCTAATTGTTTTTTTATTGCAAACATTTTTTAATTGCCGCCTCGTTAAAAAAATAGTGTCTTTATTTTTGGGATCCGTTATCAATTCATGTCGCTTCTTTTATATTCAAATACCGGTTTCGGTATTGAATATGCACATTTAATTTAAAGTTGTAAATATAATATACATTAGACTTTCATGTTGCCATCCGCCATTGACGAGTGTGTGCTACTACAGGAGAATCCTTGAAGAAGAAATGCTCTATCGAATATGCGGCTTGGCTCAAAGGCCATAAAGAAAAAGATTGCAGCATACATTTTTCTGGGAAGTACATGCATCGATGTTATTTCTTTTACATTAAAATTTAGGCCTAAATATCTAATTGTTTTTTTATTGCAAAAATATTTTCATTGCCGTCTCGTTTTAAAAATTGCACAGTTTCTTTATTTATTCATGTCGCTACTTTTATATTCAAATACCGGTTTCGGTATTATATGTCTCTATAAATTTTAATAACTACTAGGCTACGTCTGAAACGCTCAGCCGAAGCTGGAGGTTGTTGCTAGGTTTTATGGTATATTGATTGTTGCTGACTGCTCTATGTAGTAAGTTAATTTTATTGTTTACTCTTTCTTGTTATTTAAAAAAAAATTATGTTTTACATCTTTTAGGTTCATCTTGTATGTTGGAGCCTGAATCTGCAAAAATACTTTGGAAAAGATCTGTCAAGCTTCAAAATATGAGGTATACAACCATGGTTAGTGACGACGACATAAAAAGCCTTTGACAGCATTGTGGCATCCAGGCCATATGGTGATGTGCATGTCATCATGAAGATAGAGGAAAGCCTCAACCATGTGGCAAAAAGACTTCGAAATATTGTACAAAATTGTTCCAAACAAGGTTGGCATTGAATCTGCATATTTAATTTCAAGTTGTAAACAAAATATATATTAACAAATGTGATTTCTTCCTTTCAGACAGTAGGCTTACAGTTGTGGTTTTTCATATTATAATAATGATTGCAATAAAGACATCAATTTTCATTACGAAATATATATATTTACAAACATCAGAAAGTTTTCAACTAGGATTATGACACTTTTTGGTTCCACCTATGTGTGTGAACAGTTATTTTCTTCATGAAAATTAAAAAAACTTCCCAGAGTCAATGTAATAATTCTTTATTATTTTTCTTTCAAAGTGTGGCCACGTAAGTGATTTATCGTATATTTTTTTCAATATGCTTGGGGTATAAACTGTAATTAACTATAGTTGTAAATATTTTATATGCTAAAATGTTGACACTGTTGTCTATAATTAGGTCATGTTTTTTTATAATGGGATTATTTATATATAATAAAAAAAATATTTTATGTTTCATTCAATATAATATTGCAATGTATTTTAAAATAGTAAACTAATAGTATTTTCTATTTTAGAACCGGTTTTGATCCATTTTGAAATAATATATATATTTTTTTGTGTGTGTTTTTGGTCTCTTTTGACTTGTTTATATCTCCTTGGGTGGAGACAGTATTTCTTTTATAACTTGTTTATTTTTTAATGAATGCTATTGATATTTTCAGCAGTTCCTGATATTATGTATATTTATAATAGAAACTAACTTTGGTGAGCTAGTCATGAAGATATTTTAGTAAATACAGTTTTCTTTTGTTTTTTTTACGTTTTTCTCAAAATGTCTTTTTTTTTTATATTTCTTAATATTTTTGCTTGAAACTTTTACTGACCATTCATGGTATATTTGTCAATAACACGTTTTAATGAATTTTTGTTTAAATTATTAGTTTTGTTTTTATTGTTATAAAATGTTGATATTATAGTTGAAATTTACTTCGGCACTATTGGCTAAACAAAAAAAATTGTAAAACAAAAACTGTTCCAGTTATCAAAAATTCATCATAATATTCAATTTATTACATCCTAATGCACATTTCAGCAAAGTTTAATAAAAATCTATCAATAACTAAAGAAGTTCGTTAGGTTTTAAAATATGTACTTAACGACTAATGAAAAAAACAAAATGGCCGCCATTTCCATAGCGAGCGAAAAAAAATTTGAAAAAAATTAATTAATTAATTGGGTGTGGGGTTCTACTTATGTGTGCATTCCTATGCAGATCTGTTGGTAAATAACTAAATTAGGTCCTATCTGCAGCCCCCCCCCCCTTTAAAAGTGAAAAAAGCTCAAAGCTTGGGAATTTTAAATCAGTTGTGAGTACCTACTCTATAGATATAACAATTGCTACGCTCAGGATCATAAAAAGATTTGAAATCCCACTCTAAGAAGTATTAATCTCAGTGTTAATATAAGCGTGACAGCAAACACTTATGCATATTTTTTCCATAAGTTTCCTTCAGCACTGAAATCAATTAATTAAATAGGTTTATGTTGTTGCTTTTTAAGCCAGATAATAGAAAACACATAAGAAAGGCATTACGCTGAATGGGAATATTAGCTTTGCCGATCCCGATGCTAAATAAACTACCCTAAATTTATTTATAATATTGCCAGATAAACGTACCTTAAGTTTAATATGTAAGAATGTATGATATTTACTTTAACGTTCAACGTACATATATAGTAAACACACTAACTTTGTAATGCTCAGAAAGAAAAAAAAGGTAAGATAACTCATGAAAATTTATCTAAGTGGTAAAACAGTTTTACGTTTTTTATTGCGATACTGTTATTGTTTAGGCTGTGCTTGGAATGTGTAGACTAAATGCATAGTTATTCACTTTTGAGCAAAACGTGATCTCAGATTGTGTGCAAAATATATTAGATACAAGGATGGAAAGGGGGTCGTAAAAGAATAATGAATTACAAAATAAATAGAAAGGGATTGTTAGGAGTAAGAACAATTTATCAATTGTGTATTTTGACAATAGGAACACTTCACTTTTTGTAGTAATATCTATAAAAAATACTATTTTGTTTTAAAATAAATGCTATGAAGCTATAATTGAAACTGTTACCTTGTACAATAGAAAAATTATACACAAAGTCGTCAAATCCAACTTGAGATAGTTTAAGTGAATAATTTAAGAAGTCCGATTGTGCCAGATTTTTTTTACTTAAAGTAACTTTGAGTGCTCCATTTGAAGGGTCTATTTTCGAAAAATCGACATTAAAATTATTTACTTCACTTCCGTTGATGACATTTTTAATTTCAGAATTAGAAGGCTCTGGATAACCCAAAATAGTTAATGTGTAGTTAAATGGTTCTCCTTGTTGCTTTACGAAGATATCACGAATTTCTGTATCGACAAACTGTAAAGGACCTATAAATTAAATTAAAATGATAATAATTTATCTTATATGTAAATGTATATGCAGTTTAATTTAAGTATTAACTTAAAATCATTAAAGCATTCTCATTAAATGGAAATTAATAGTAGACTTCTATATGAAATGTTTACATAATAAAACATACTTGAAATGCTATTAGAAGCATAATTTTTGTCATTTATACTTAATATAAAAGCTAAATCCCCTAGCGTCGTCCGGGGAAAAATTAAACATGGCTTAGACCGTGAGAAACAGATAAAATTGTGTGCACCATAATGAACAGAACGATAATATATAATAATTAAAAATTATGTTTAATTATTATTTTTTGAAATCATTTACAAAATTAATTTTAAATAAATATTGTAACCTGGCTAATAACAAGCACGTCTTTTTATTTAAAAAAAAGACAGCTAAAATGCCCGACAGGAGGAATGAAATACATAGGCCTAAGTTTATAGCTACCGATTTAACATTTACAAACAACAATGAACAGAAAGATATGATAATTTTAAAATTAAATTATTATTTATTTACCTAAATTATTTTAAAAAGTTATTTAAAATAAATATGGTGATCAGAATAAAAAAGCTCGTCTTTTTTGTTTTGATTTAACAATAAGTTAGGACTATCCCTTCGGATGAGAATTGAACAATCGTCTCCCGAGTGCGTCTAAATTATAACTATTATATTTGACTTATTGAAAACCTTTTTAGGAAAGCTTCAGGTGCTAGAATTATTTCGATCTTTAAAAAAAAAGTAATATTAATGGAAATTTAAAAAAAAAAGTAGAAAAAGAAAGTTATTAGCGCAGAATCAAACACGGGTCGCCCGCATTGCAGCCAATTACGGAAGCGAGATCACACACAAGATATATATATATATATATATATATATATATATATATATATATATATATATATACAGAGAGAGAGAGAGAGAAATTTAAAAAAAATAATAGTGGCGCGTTTGAAATGTATTATATTAAAAAAAAACTGTTAATTATAATATTATTTTAAAATATAAGCAATAATACTTACATTTGACATAAATTGTGACACCTATTCTGCTCGGACTGGGAGTGTTGTATGTATTACTTGCTTGGCATATAAAGGTACCAGAATCATAACATGACAAATAATAACTCAAGGAAACATTTTTTCCTTCTGTGCTTTGACCAATTATTCTATTTCCTTTTATTATAGATATTACAGGCAGTGGATTCCCATCAGCTTCACACAAAAACAATATTGTGTTTCCTTTCTCTACAACGGTTGAACTGTTATAATAAAATTGAATTACCGTCGGTAGATCTGAAATAAAATATATAATTACGTATTATTTAAAATGGAAAAATATATTAAGAAACAAACCATTAGATACAGAGACAAGGAAAAAAAGTACTAATTTTATTATATGCCTGTGAAGCATGTACATTGAACAATTAACATGACTGCATATATCGAAAGTACAGAGATATGGCTCTATATAATAATGCAACGAGTGGCATGGACATATAAAATATATAATGTTGAGATGCTCAAAATGTCAAACGCTAACAAAATCAACATTAGTAGGACACATAATTAGAAAAGAGAACTTAGAAAACATCATAATAACCGGAAATCTAGAGGGAAAGAAACGCAGAAGAAGACAGAGAAGGAATATACTAGATGATTTAACAGAATGGCGTCGCAAATAACAACAGAAATGCTGGAGTTTGTAAGAATAAAAGATATGTGGAAAGACATGATAGCCTACTCCATCCGGCTTGGCACCTTATGGTGATGATGATTATTTAAAAAAAAAGATTGTCCGTGAACATCAAAGGAATGCTTACATCAAAAGGACGCGCCGGAGGCTAGTGTTATTATTAAGCAATAGTTGGGTTTGCTTAACAGAACAAAAAGAAAAAAACTAAAAACAATAGGCCCTTACTGATGACATTTAATAAAATGTATTGTGTGAATTCAACGTGGTTATTTTAAAATATTTTCTACATAAAAAAAATTCTTGGGCCACCAAAAGAAGTCAAAAATATTTAGCCTTTTTTTTCCGTGTAACATCCCATATCCTTATAAAAACTAATATATTTTTGCTAACAACATTACAATAGTTAAAACGTTAACATTAGGTCAAGAAGTTAACGCTTTTAGAATAAATATTAGATTGATGCACGGTATATAAAAAATAAACGGAAAGTGTTTGTAACATCGACAGATAACTTTCGCAGTTTAAATTCAAACCGTCTATAGTCAAGTCTAAAAAAACAAGGATTGGCAAGAATTGTTTTAAAATTATTACATGGTAATTGCATTACATAAGTAAACACAATTTCGTTTGGATCTCATAATTAAGTCATGCCCCAGTAGGCCCGGCGAAAGAAAGAATAGCAATGTTTTAGCAATGTTTGACCAAAAAACAGCGTTCACACTGCATTCTGTATTTAGCCCATGTATTATGCTCTCCAATAAGTAACATTGTTAACTTAAGACATTATTACCTCAAGAGATGAGTTTCCACTTTTTAAAAATGCCAATGTGTCTTACTATTTTGCCTATTTTATCAGATTCAACTAAGCTGAAAAGCTGCACATGCTTGGTCAATTTTTTACTAATTTCGTATTTTTAAAGATTTTTGTAAACTACACATTAAGGCTTTTGTTAGAAGTCATAATAAATCATTTGACAAAAAAATCATAATTTAGAGACTTACTTACATGCAATATTCAGTCTTAAATTAGGAGCTATATTATTTTCATAACATCCAGTAATATGTTGAGCTGTACATGTACAGTTTTGTCCAGTCATATTTCTTGTAAATGTTACAGGAGATGTAAAGATGTTTCCAGATTGAGTTGCTTCAGTAATGTTACCACAAGATACTGTCACCATGCTGACTGGAGGTATTCCGCCATGTACCATACAGTTAACAGTGTAGATTGCATTTTCTTGGAAAGATGACACCGATATCCCATTTTGTTCAATCGTGAGACTTGGCGCGCTTTTAGGTGGCTCTAAAAATGAATTTAAAGTCGCAAAAACTAACATGTATTCTTACTTAAAATTAAATAGAAAACGTATTTATACGGAAATGCTATTATTTTATGCGCAATGATTTATGCATAAATATGTCTTTTGCAAACATATGTTTGTATGATGATCACATGAAAAACTAAAATAACTATTGGATGCTGGGTAATTTCTAGCAAATGAAAATGCATATGTTTATAGAAACAAGTAACAGACATACAGCTGGTAAAATATAAAATCACCAGACATAAACAATAATCGTAAAAATGCACATTGTATTAAAGCTCACTGTGAGAAGATTGATCCGGTAACTGAGGCAAGGGGAAAGCATTAACGATCCGCAAAACTATCAAAGCCATGATACTCTGCAAAACCTCCTAATTAATACAGCATAAAGGAATTCACGTATTTAAGAAAACACCCATTAGGTATAACTAAGCAGTAAATTTAAAGTGGGAATGTATGGATTTGAGCGTTCGTCTAATAAGTGGTCGCTAGCTGACATTTTATCCAGGACTATATTTGCAGATAACCAGATCGTAAAGCATTTCATCTCTAATTATGAAATAGAAACAGGTATGAGAAAATATAGTCTTGATGGGCAGCTTCATAATGTAAACTTCTGTTCTAATCAAATAATATGCAAACAATGTGGCTAAAAAATAAATGTTCTATGGCTTCTCCCATGTTTAGCGTTCTTTTATAGTATAATTGTTTATAGAAATTCTTTTCAACATAGCCTGACCTTTAATTATTTCAGTTACAACTTAAGTTATTGTATACTATCAGTATTTATTGTGGCATATTTATTTTCTTTAAATTCTTTTAAAATAGCATGAAAAACAATGTTCAATACAATACGTATTGTTAACGTATTTTTTCCATAATTGTAAACCATTATGGTTCATATGTTTCACATTAAATTTCTTTATAATGTTTCATTTTATAAAAAATAGATACATCTATAAGCAGGTTACTTTTTTTACTGAATGTTGGGTGAAATGGTATGTGGATGACCTAATTTTTTTTTTTCATAGAAATGTAAAAAATATAAAATAAAATATTTTGTTCAAACATCCGGCCTGGCCTAGTACTATAAAAGTGTCAATTGATTGATTTTTAGAGCTTAAATAATTGGTTGAAGCACATAACTTGCACTATAACACTTATAAATGTGATTCCATTTAAAGCTTTTAACGGGAAAACCAGAAAAATGAACTGACCCAGTATACATTTAATCGGGTCCACTAGTTGCTCCTGTCTCACTTATGCGACGTTTTTAGGAAGTCAATATCTCAAAAAGTTTTAAATTTAAAGAAAAATCAATAGCCATTGTGGCCCAAGAACTAAATAATATTCAAAAATGAAAAAAAAATAACCACCTCAACAGAATATGGGAATAATATTTACGAGCTTAACTGTAACCACCACTAAAGAGAAATATTAAAACTTACCCCACACTTGTAAATCTTTAGAATAATTGCAAGTAGTTTTTAAATCATTAAATATACTATTTTGTACTTCACAACCCATAGTGTAGTTTCTAGCCTGTGTTAACATTGCTTCATAGCTTGTTCTATACATGCTATCTGATGCATTGTTTACTTCACTATCAAACATTTCGGAACTTTCTGAGTTTATAGAAATTATAGATTTGATTCCTGGCTTTACATCAGACTTGTTAACTGCACAGACTATAGACACATTTACACCTTTCTCTTTGTTACACAAATTCCAGAATGTTTGTGTTGTGTTCTTTGGTTCTACATTACACGCACTTGGTCCTTCTGAAAAAAAATAAAAATTAGACTATATGAAAATTAAAGGTCCAATCATGAAATCAAATTATTTACTGATTACATAATAATATAAATTAAATAAATGCAGAAACTGCATACACTTACTAGCATACTGAGCTGTATATATGAGAGAGACATTTCCATTTTTTAAGTGACTTGAATGCAAACAATAATTTGTTGTACTATCCCTGGAATCTGCTGCAAAGAAAATTTTACTTTTTTTTGGTACAATTGTTTTAAAGTTTGTCCTGTTTGCATGACAATGCCGCTACATTACATAACACTGAAATGTGAAACAGTCCAATGTCTGACTAAAGACAAACGGAAGGTACCTTTCTATACTTGGTAACATCATTATGTACTGTACTAGAAAATCTTTATTACTTTGGTTCGTTAAGTTGTTAATAAGATAGATAGTAGTCATTGTTTGAATGACACATCTTAAAAGATTGTATAATTGTATTGAGTTTGCTTATTAACTTTTATTTCTTGTAATGACACACAAACAAACAAATACTTTAGTTGTAGCATACACCAATATTAGAAATTATTTTTTAAGAATATGTATGATACATGGTAATAAGTATAGGTCAAATTAGAAATGTATAACATTAGTTTAGCATTTTATTTAATCTTTTTTTTCTTTTCATATACATCATACTCATATGCTCTACTAATTATACTTACAGATAGTTAAATTCGTTGAAGTGGAGTTCAGAGACAGCCCAATATCTTGTCCATCAATGGAAGAGGAAATCCAATGCTTTCTGTGTAGCATATACAGTTGACAGTAGTTCCTGGTTTTATATAGCCATTTACAATGTTTGGTCCATGGAAACAATCATCAGAAAAATGCAGGTTTGGGAGAGCTACACAAAAGAAAAATAGGGCCTATTAACTGTAACCTCTAACTCTAGCTCAAAACGACTTATTTATAATTATATTAATAAAAACATTGGGCCATACTTTAGATATATCTTTATATTGTTCAATCGCTAAATTATTGTAATAAACGATAATTTACAATTAAATATATTAATTATATTTCAAGTATCAAGATCAACTTATTTTTCAATTTCCCCTATCTCTAAGTGTTTATTAAAAGCAATTTAAAATTGTAAAATATATTGATTATATATGATACTGGATAATTCAATTTTTATCCCTTAGTATTTATTATATCACTAGTTAAGCCTATGAAATAGATGGAGAAACAATTGATTACAACGTGATTTGTTAAAGAGAAAGAAATAATAACAAACGATATTACAATAAACTGTAGTGAGAACGTTTAATTCGGTATTTAGATTTTGTTATTTTTATCTGTTTACGGTCGACAGACCCTGGAATATGCATTTGAATTGCTGTTGTCAAGCTTCTCACTTGCTTTTAATAATAGTAAACAAACATTAAATCTATCAAAAGGAAAAAAAAATACACAAATACAAAACAGTAACAAAATTATATTATAAAAAAGGTAGCCAATAATATTTCGCAGTACGGGAAATACCAATCCCGATAAATACGATAAAGTGAAAGCTTTTCAGAGGGTCATCATTATGAAATGGCGCTCTTTTTGGAAGACGTTTCCGATTTATGCATTTAAAGTTTGTGCTTATCGGTCAAACGGCCTAAGAGCCTATAGCGTATATATATATACAAATATATAAACAAATTGTGTTTTACAATTTACAATAGCTTTATGTTCATTGTATTTTATATAATATTTAACGTAACTGTAGCTTTTTTTTTTTAAAGTAAAGTATCATTCGGAACAAACTGATCATAGGGCTGGAGAAGCAGCGTTCACCAGTTTCCGTGGCAACGGCATACGAGGGGATGTGTGACCTGCACAATGCCCAGCCGCCTTTACTTTACCCCAACTAGTGTCAGGTACCCATCAGAGCTGGGTGGACTCAGGGACACCCTCAAGTCCTCGGTAGCTTATTTAAGCCTATGCAATATTTTCCTCGGGCTAGGTTGTGGAATAACAATTGCAAAGGCAGATCTAAAATACTTTTAAAATTCATAATAAGAAAAATCATAATGTCAGGTGCTGGTCTAAGTTGCAGCATCACAGAGCCTTAATTAGCATAGGCTATCGGTGCAGACTTAGTGTATAATTCAACACGGCATACAGGGTGATGGGGAGGGGTGATTTTGGCAGGTTATCTAGTAGTATGCTGGTCCCAAGGGCTAATGATATCTATGAGGTGTAAAGACGAATTGAGTTAAACTGTTGACTAATTCACACTGTCACACAAACAGGTATTCTATCAATCTATAAGCAAGGCGTATTGTGACAACGAATATTTTATTCACATGAAGGTCCGTATTCAATCATTAATGACGTGAGCAAATAAATTATACAATCCAAATACAAGTGAAAAGAGTGTATACTTAATCATAGGCTTAAACTATATCTTGTAGGTAGTCCTGAGAACTGTAGCACCGCGTGGTGCTGTTGGGGCTCGTGGATCCACCCCTCGAGACTCCTTAAGCCAGACTGCCATAACTAAAGATTACATTCCGACCAAGCCTTCATCACGGGGTGTAAGGGAGGAAAAAAAAGGGGGGGGGGTCAGTGAGATCGACATGTCCAACACTTGTACGATCGGTCGATCTCTCGGTTGTCTTCAACATTTGATTAGCATTTGGTCACAACTATCGTACGTTGGGGAGGGGGGGTTTAGATGTACAAAAGTATGATCGCCAGGAGTAGGGACGCACGGGGGGGGGGGGGGGGGGAAGAGGGAGATGGTGAGTGAGGGGGAAGGAAGGGCAAAGAGGCGGTCAGCCCTCCAAGGTAATTCTTGTCTTCCGAGCGGCGACTGTGTCCAAGCCACAGAGGGGTTCCGACCAGGGGAAACACCCTTAGAAGTCTATATTTGTATACATGCTATATTTTCTCGTTGGTCGAGGACGTAAGAAGGGACGGGGTAGGGAAGCGAAAGCTGTGGATGGTGGCTCAAGGATGATTGCGTCACATATGACCTTGACTTGTTACCCGATCGTCCTTGGTACGGGGAGAGGGGGCGAGAAGCACACACGTGTTATAGCATTTAGAATAGTATGCATAAAGTAGGCATAGTAACAATGAATGAATACATGAATGGAAAATAATATCAATGACTAGTCATATGACAATAAGTAATATATTTATAGGCATGTAGAGCATAAACATTTATGTAAATAAAATTCAATACTAAGCTAAATACTAAATACATTAAGTGTTAAATGTAGGAGACATTCTCCAATCAGACACTCAAGGTCGTGGCATATAATGTTAATGGTTTGTACGAACAGAGGATAAGATTATATTATCCTATAACAGCGGATTACATTTAAAACCTTTCTAGTTCGTGTGACGTTAATCTTGCCCAATAATACGTCACAAATAATAATACTTGTGTAGCGCATATCTTGTTGGAAACAGTTATATACGCAGTCAACAGTTACAGACAGAGTACAGACAAGGAATAAAAGACGAAAATCTATAGATTTACAGGTGAATTCTGCATTAGAACTATTATTAAAAAATAAAAGAAAACTTTGGACGTGTGCTTTTTTAATTATTTTTTTTTAGTGCTGATTGAATACAAACTTGTACTGAAGTCTTATAGTAAAATTAGTTTAGAGTGGATAGGAATCGTCAACTGTATGCACTGAACCAATATAGCGACTTAGCTACACTTCGTACCAAAAGCGTGTTTGTTCTCCGAGCCCTAGACACTAGTATCAACTCATGGTCTAACTTTAGAGAAGTGGGATTCAAGTCTAGTTGCCAAGTTATCATAAACCCGGCTTTAATGGGTTAATCTCAGCCGTGAGCGGAAATTGTCTCACATGCATCGTCATTAAGGCCTTTCAGAACTAAAGAAATGTGCCTGCGCTAAATCGCCCTCTACTGTCTAGAATTATCGCACGATATATTAATGTCTTTACAATTATATGTCAAATATATGGCCAGTGTCGCACAGATAGTATTTTAGTAGACAATAGTAAGAAAACATACAATACTATACAAAACCCCACACAAACACAACAAAAAAACAGCATCAGTAATCGAGGACAACAATGGCCAACTTCTTACTGAAAGCGCATCAGTACTTCGACGTTGGGCGGGATACTGCTCTGAGACCGACACTGATATCAACATACTGCAGAACAAATAAGAAAGATAGCTGGACGAATTATCATTGCTGCTGAGCGAGGTCGAGGAAGCAGTAATAATCTTAAAGGGGGTCAAGTCTCCAGGAATCTAAAACATTCCTGCTGAACTATTGAAACATGGATGCGCTGCGGGAACCAAAACAATTACAACAATATGTCACAAGAAAATAAAAAAAATAACCTAATGAAAAGACCCAGTCACTCAAAATATCATTGCACAAGAAAGGCAATATAAATCAATACCAGAGGTACAGGACAATCAGTCTCTTCAGCCAACTGAGCAAGGTAAGGTTTAAAATTATCCTCAACAGACTTAAATCTAGAAAAATACACACAACGCCAACGTGAACTCCATCGTAACTTCAATGTTTTAAAAAAAAGCTTTTATCGTACATGGCACGTTGGATTATGGCAGATGATGAGAAGCTACAACAATGAAGACAGACTGATACAAGCAATAGAAACATCTACAATCAATCAAATAGTGCAGTTCAACTCAATGCAACTATTGACATCTTCCATTGGAGTCCGACAAGGTTGTATCCAATCGCCAGTTTTTTTTCAACATCTTCCTAAAAAAAATCATGCAAAATACACTAGACAGATGATTACCATCCATCCATCTCCATTGTTGGAAGACCCATATGCAATCTAAGATTTGCTGATGATATCGACATGTTTGGCGGGAGATACAAAGAACTACAATAGCTCAAAAACAAGCTTGCTGGTAGTACAAGTACATATGGCGTGGGTATCAGCTCAGAAAAAAAAAGCAAAATAATGATCAACATCACAGATGCCAAAGGTGCGAACACCACAATGAACCAACAACAAGTGGAAAAAAATCAAATATCTAAGCGCAAGATGTGAGTCAGAAATTCGATCTAGGATAGCTAGGATTGGGGCAGCAAGGGCGGCAATGGCTCGCCTAAACAGAATCTGGTCTAGCAAAAGCATTAGACTCCCAACAAAGATAGTACTTTACAGAGCCCTTGTCAAAAACATTGTTCTGTATGAATGTGACACATGAACTGTCAGCAACTGAAAACACATTGCTGGCATTGTAAAATAAATGCAAGAGAAAAATACTTCCAATCTCGTACGTAGAACACAGACATCAGTATGTCTGGGACAGAATATCGTCAATTGCAGACCAGCAAGAAAACATTATGACAACAATCAAACGGTGCAAACTGACATGGTTCTGTCATGTGTTGCGGCATAATAACCTGCCAAAACACCAACGGTCAAGACATCGATGTTGATAATGATGTCATTATTTATTAAGTCATACTACATTAAATGAATGTTTTCTTTTTTATACATAATGCGATTTTTTGTTTCGACAATAAAAATCAGATTCGAGATAAATATAATAAAAACTACCTTTTGCAGAGCTTAAAATACTGGTTAAAAATTTATTGTAAAAAAACCAAATATTAATGTTAAAATTTTATAATATTTTATGTTTACCTCATCTATAACATTGGGGCCATAATATGTAGTATATGTATGGAGAAATGTTAACATCATAGCATTAATATTGTATTAAAAAAAAAAAAAGTTAAAATTATAAACTTGAAAAAATAGCCTCAGAGACAGAAAGACAGAAAGAACGGAGTGAGAGATATACAGAGATAGAGAGAGAGGGAGGGAGAGAGATTCATGGGAATGTTAAAGAAAGATAAGGAGTGAAATTATAGGGAAAGTGAACGTGAGAGAGAGAAAGCGAAGAAAGAAAAGAAAAATACTTATAAAAGTTTGAGAACAAAACATACTTACTTAATTGAATTGATTGTGTCAAAGAAGTTCCAAAGATCATATCATTTGTTCCAGTTGGAAAGAAAGAAACATTGTATTGGTATTGTCCAACAGCAAAGTTACTTAATGGTGATGTCCATGTACAAGTAGTGTTGTAATACTCAACAACTTGAGAATAGTTGACATGACTGTAAGTTAGAGTTCCTGCAATCTAATTTTTTATAACAACAAACGTATAGTCTTCATTTATACATTTATATATATATACATATATATATATATATATATATATATATATATATATATATATATATATATATATATATATATGTGTATTTAAACATTTCCAGTTTTTTTTTTTTAATTATGAGTTGTTGATGTTTTTTTTGCCTTTGTGTTATGTTTTTATGACTAATTTATGTATCCACTTTAACATAAGCATGCAAAGTGTCTCTAACTAACAAACATTCAATGAACAGGAATTCGTAAATAAGAACTAATATATTATTAGGTCATTGTTCGCCAGTAATGAAGAATGACAAAATGACATTTACTTATGCTTTACTAACGAAATTTTTTAATAGAAAAATTTGGACAGAAACACATACATAAAACATATGAGACAAATATATAGTTAAAAGCATGTACGAAAATCTAGGTATAGGCCTACTATCTAGCTTGTAATAGTATTAAATTTAATTATTGTATACACAATATAAAAAAAAAAATCTCTGTAATTTTTTTAATGAAAAAAACCTATAACACGCTGGGACGTCCGTGTCGTTTCGTTTTCATTTTATTTCATCAATATATTTCGTTTAAGTTTTATTTTATATTCGATATAATTTAACATAAAGACCGTGTTTTGCATGCTCTTTATAAAGTAAAGTACCTTTTTTACTGCCGGTAAAGCAGCGTTACTTTTTTCTGTGACCACGGTATACTAGGAGTTTGTGTGACCAGAACAATGCATAGCCGACTTTACTTTTTCCAAACTAAAGTCAGGTACCAATCACATCTGAATAATCTCAGGGACACCCTCCAGACAAGGATAAAGTTATAACCGTCACCAAAATTCAAATCCATGACATTTGCATGCTATTGCGTGGTTCTTAAAACATTGTATGATAAATGCAATATACAGGTATAGTAATACAATCTTTATTATTATATTGACAGTTTGTTGTGTTTATTTAAATATAATATGATTTATTTTAACAATATCAATTATAATATACTGTCACTGCTACTATTCTTAGCAATCTTGTCGTGACCGATGTGACATAATTAGAGACGTTGTACTACTCAAGTGCCGACTTTCATTATCTCCTTAACACAATGAATAACTCCAACAAGTCTCTTTTCCGCAAGCAATTTATTACTATTAAGAATACAAATGATAGATTTCAGGATATCCCTTCAGCACATTTTATTTCACCTTTTCTCAACATCAACCGCTATTTCAACACACTATCCTTCAGATCTCCACAACGATCTTACACACTACACAAAAACAATCCCTATCTTGACCGCTCGATACACCTCTCTTCTCTGGTCACCGTGCTGAACTCTCCCGTCTTTGGTGTTGCCAACTTCTCTTATTTATTGGTTAGTGACACCCTCCCCCTTTATTTAAACACAATTTAGTACAATTTTTGTAATGATTCTTATGGTAAACAATAAAATTACTAAACATATATTACATCAGAAAAAAAGCAAATAATGATCAACATCACAGATGCCAAAGGTGCAATATGTAACAAAATTGTGGTAAATATTATAAATGGAAGAATTATACTTATTCAAATGTTAATACAATGTTAAATTATATGACTTATTGTGTAAATTAATCACTGATCATCAATTAGATTTATAAACAGTTTCATGTCCTGGTTTTCCTAGTGCGATTTATTTATTTTAAATCTTTCTTGAAAAAACATCTGCTTAGTGATTGTCAGAGCTTCTGATTGATTTGATTTCAAATTTATAGTCTTGTAGTATTAAAAAAAATCTTGTGATTCTAGCCTTGTTGACTTTGTTTCTTTTAAAGTTCAAAAGTGGCTTATGATCCACCAATACTGTTAATACAATACCCAATAGGTATTTCTGTAGACGTGTAATTGCAAAAATATGGCCAAACATTTTAACACAACAACCGAACATTTCTTCTCAGCATCAGTAAGTTTTCTGCTCAAGTACAGTATCGGTTTGTTGATGCGAGTGCATTAAACAAGCTCCAATTCCTTCAGTTAAAGCATCAGTTGCAAGTATCAGCGGTTTATCATAACTGATGGGAATTAAAATTGGTTCTGACTGAAACTGTCTCTTTATCTCTTGTAGAGCTATATCACATTCAACATTTCATTCAACTTTATTATTTTGTTCCTTCTTTGTTAACTTCACTAAAGGATGAATGATCTGAGCAAAATTGGTATAAACTGTCTGTAGAAATTGCATAATCAAATTAATGCTCTCACTTGTTTCTTGTTTTCTGGAATTGCTAGAATCAGTATCTTCTTAGCAAGTTCTTCAATAGATTTTATTTGATTATTTCCTATTTTGTAACCTAAGAAATCAAAGTTTATAATCCAATTTTTAGTTTGTCAGGTGAAATGGTTAGACCATGTTCTTTCAACAATGAAAACAATTTTTAGTTTGTCAGGCGAAATGGTTAGACCATGTTCTTTAAACAATGAAAACAATTTTTAGTTTGTCAGATGACATGGTTAGACCATGTTCTTTCAACAATGAAAACAATTTCTCATGTCAGGTGAAATGGTTAGACCATGTCCTTTCAACAATAAAAACAATTTCTCAAGTCAGGTGAAATGGTTAGACCATGTTCTTTCAACAATGAAAACAATTTTTAGTTTGTCAGGTGAAATGTTTAGAACATGTTCTTTCAACAATGAAAACAATTTTAAAATTGTCAGGCGAAATGGTTAGACCATGTTCTTTAAACAATGAAAACGATTTTTAATTTGTCAGGTAAAATGTTTAGATTATGTTCTTTCAACAATGAAAACAATTTTAAAATTGTCTGGCGAAATGGTTAGACCATGTTCTTTAAACAATGAAAACGATTTTTAATTTGTCAGGTAAAATGTTTAGACCATGTTCTTTCAACAATGAAAACAATTTTTAGTTTGTCAGATGAAACGGTTAGACCATGTTCTTTCAACTATGAAAACAATTTTTCGAGGGTTGCTAGATGTGTTTGCCAGTGTTTTGTGAAGACATATATGTCATCAACATAATGTCTGACATTTGGTATGTTGTTTAAAATTATGATCATCATGTTCACAAAAGTTGCCGTGCTGTTAACAAGCCCAAACGGCAAGACGTTCGTAAAAGCCGTCGTGTGTGGAAAATGATGTGTACTGTTTCGCATTCTCTTCCATCTTGATTTGCGGAGGGTAAAATTATGTTCATGTTCTTGATAAAAGAAAATCCCTTAAGCCTATTGTTGAATAATTAAAATAAGAATGTGATTGGTGAAATTATTTACCATAATTTCACTAATCACTATACACACATAAACAAAGCTGAAAACAAAAAGTATTCAACTTCAGTTTAACTACAAACAATGACAGCGTAAATCTACGTATATCGATTTTTGTGTAGAAAGTACAAGAAATGAATTTTCTCGAAGCCTTCCAAATGTAAAATATTTTGCGTATGAGAATTTAGAAGAATCTAGTAGGATGCCTAATTTTATAAAGTCACTATAAATAGCTATTTTTTAAGTACAACTCATAGACTGTCTACACCAAAAATATCAATAAACAACTCTACACAAACTATTAATAAATCAACATATATATATATACATACAGGGGCGAAGCCAGAAATTTTTTTCAGTGGGGGCTGAACTTTCGCGTGACAAATATTTACCGAATACCAGGGGGGGCTAAACTTTCGCGTGACAAAGAATTACCAAATTTTTAGCGAATTTAGTGCATATTTTAAAAAAATCAGTTGATAAAAATATTTATTTTTTTAATTCCAGGGGGGGCTTAGCCCCCCTCAGCCCCCCCTGTGGCTTCGCCCCTGTATACATACATACACATATATATATATATATATATATATATATATATATATATATATATATAGCCTATAAATATATATTTATACCTGTGAAATGGGGTAACTTTGCATCACTTTTTTCATACTTCATAACATTTTTAAACAGTCCATAATTGTTTTAATGATGTTAATAGCTCTAACTAGGGGGGTAAAAAACACAGAAAGGAAAACAATTATTTTGGAGATTTAAGGTTTATTTGAATATTTTGTGGGGTGGTCAAAGTTACCCCGTCATGGGGTTACTTTGTACCCAAAATATCAAGTCATAAAAACAAAATTGACAATAAATATATCAAATTATGTTACAAGCCATTCAACACTAAATAACAAACTAAATGGCAAACTGAAAATGAAAGATTACTATTTAAAATGAACATTTTTGTAATATATTTTTAGACTCTGTGCCTTTGTAGGTGGATTTGCGTTATCCATCTGGCATCTGAACCGTATTTGACGATGTTTTCACCGGTCATGTTTTGAATGGTGTAAAATAAAATAGCAAATATAGTTACAATTTATTTTTCAAGATGCAGGAGCTTATTTTTAAGTGCTCGACAATGTTCTCTTTCTGATTTTGTCCTTGTAGCGATGAAGAAAGAAGTCCAACCTGTCATAATCCGGCCAGTTGCTTTTAAACATATAAATAGACCTCTCTTGATTGTCAAAGTATGTTTTGACCAATTTTATTATGTCTGAGTAATCATTAGTATGTCTTCGTAACAGGAGAAAAACTTTCTCGCCCATGGTTTGTGTTTGCAAGTGCGGGGCATTCTTATTCTGAAAAGATAGGGTCAAAATAAAGATTAACAGATAGCCTTTTGTTATTAAATGGATACAATCTTAAAGCATATATACATATTTTAAATAAAGTATTTTACTTATATTGTCATTTAATAGTTAAAATTAAAAACAAATGTATATTTACATTATCAGATTCATATTTTCAATTTTTCGGGTTCATATTTAATGGCCCAAAGTTACCCCAAAATAAGGGACACTTTCATTCCATTTTTTAAATTTAAAAATGTAAAAATTGCCATACTTACTAGATTGGGTGAATGTGTGTACTCCTTATTTTGACGCATGCAAATCTGACATGCAAATGGTGGTCATCTTGAAACGATTCGCATTTAGCAAATAATGGAGAAGTGTAGCAACAAATGATCATTAAATATTTCTTTTACATTTAAGCTTCAAATAAGAAAGCAAAAAAATGTAAAAAAAAAACAACAACTATTTTCTTCCTTGTCCAAAGTTACCCCAATGGTACAAAGTTACCCCATTTGACTATCTTATGAAGTCCCTTATCAAGACCTGCGAGCTTGACCCTCTGCCAGGCTTTCTGTCCACCCAGTGCTTGGACAAGCTCCTGCCGTACATCACCGATACCATTAACGCCTCCCTCTTCACAGGCATCGTTCCTAACTGTTTTAAATCCGCCATCGTCCGCCCACTCTTGAAGAAATCCGGACTTGATGTGAATGAATGCCGGAACTACCGTCCAGTATCAAACCTCCCCTACCTCTCCAAGCTCCTGGAGCGCATCATCCTTGACCAATTGAACGTCCACCTGTCCCTGAACTTGCTTATACCCGTGTTCCAGTCGGCATATCGCCCCAATCACAGCACTGAGACAGCGCTACTGCGGATCACCACCGACCTCCTGAACGCCGCAGACAGAGGTCACGTCTCCGCCCTTGTGTTATTGGACTTGTCCGCAGCCTTTGACACGATCGACCACCAACTACTCATCGATCGCCTCAGCTTTACGTTCGGCATTCATGATATAGCCCTCTCCTGGTTCAAGAGCTACCTCGACGGTCGCTCCCAGACCGTCACTACTGAATCTTTGTCCTCCCAGCCCGTCACCGTCCGCTATGGTGTACCACAGGGGTCCGTGCTCGGCCCAGTCCTCTTCACGTTGTACACCCAACCTCTTTCCTTCGTCATCGAGCGACACAACCTTAATTATCACTTTTTCGCTGATGACACCCAGCTCCTAAACAGCGCCAAGCCTGAGAACATCGACGAGCTCCTTGCTTCTATCTCCTGTTGTTTCCTGGACATCAAGAACTGGATGACAGAAAACAAGTTGAAGCTCAACAGCGATAAGACCGAAGCCCTACTCGTAGGAACGAGACAGAAGCTTGCTTCCCTCAGCGTGACTGACCTCCAGTTGGGTGACGCTACTGTGCCCTTCTCCTCAACTGTAAAGAGCCTCGGCATGTTTCTGGACTCCACTCTGTCCATGCAACCCCACATCTCCTTCCTGATCAAAACCTGCTTTTTTCACCTGCGACGTATTGCCACTATCCGTCGTTACCTCACACCGGAAGCTTGTACCAAGCTCGTCATCGCTCTCCTCTTCTCTCGTTTGGACTACTGTAACTCTCTTCTGGCCGGCCTTCCTGCCGCTTCCATTCAAGGACTCCAACGCGTCCAAAACTGCGCTGCCAGACTAGTCATAAAGAAGAAGAAGTCCGACCACATGTCACCTCTGCTCTACTCTCTGCACTGGCTACCTATTCAAAATAGGATTTTTATATAAACTCGCATCTCTATGCTATATGTTTTAGATATATGAATGAAACTGTCATTTATAAATTGATGGTTTTTTTTCCTTAACACGTAAAATGCTTATGTTTATATCTATTCTAACATGTTACACACACTCTTTTTTTATAACGTAGATGAGTTCATCTTTTGCTGAGTCTAAACTTGCTTTTTGTTTCGTGTTTTAAAAAGTGTTAGGTTACAAGTTTCCCTGGTTTGTTCATGTAAGCCATTCCATTGCTGGATGCTATTTAAGAAAAAAATATTATTTGCATTTATTCCTGAATTTGGAAAAAGAAAAGTGCTTTTTTCTATATGTGAGCATTGTAGTATATTGTTCTTCTATTGTATTAAGAAGTAAAAACGTAATGCCTTATATATCATTACTATTTTACTCTTTGATTTTGTGTCCTCTAGTGTTTTAACTATTTGTGTTACCCTTGTCTGTTTTGAATATTCGATAGAAATGAACCTTGCAGCAATTTATTCTACTTAAACACTTGTAAACAAAAAATTCGAAGAAAATAGGAACGTATCATTTCAATCTATGTCTTGGCGCTTTTTTTTTAATTTTTGAAATTCCTTTCTCTTAGCTCATACTGTCTGTCTGTCTGCTTGCTTGTAAACCTTAACATCAATTTTTTGACCACTTTTCGTCGTCCAATTGAGCTGAAACTTGGGCAGCAGACTTGTGGCGACTAACAATACATTCTGACAAATTTTCAGTTAAGAAAACTTAATTAAACTATAATTACGATTAGTTTTGAAATTTAACGGTTTTTTTTGGTTTCACGTTGAAAATGCCGGTCCGACCTTTTATAGTTTTTCGTCACAAAGCTAGAAAAAAAGAATGCGTTGAGATTCTTAAACGAAAGTAAAAAAAAAAAACAATAAAAAAAAGAAATAATTCATATGGAGTAAGGAGATATTTTTTTGAGATTTCTGACACTGATATTTTTCTGTACATGTTTCATTTCCAGTAGTTAATCAATTATTTAATTACATGATGGTAAACTTAGTTTTAAAAGAAAGGGAGTATAATAAAAACTTGGCTTTTATGGGTTAGTTTTTGTATAAGTTATTTTTGAATATAGTATGCGTAGTTAAATAAAATAACTTAACAAATGTGACTTACCTTATTTTGCATGTCAAGTATACATTTTGCCTGTGGGTAAACTTTTGCTGTTCTGCATGTTATAGAAATACTTTTGTTGTCCATGGACAGTGCTGGCACATCACAGCTTACATCTAGAGGTTTGGCTTTCAGTGGGATAATAAATAAATAATATATTGCGTTTGCTCGTTTTATATGCATGACTTTTGTACCAAAAAAAGTATCTTTGTTTTGCAGTTTTATAATACTTCTAATACATTTAAATTAAATGATTTAAATGATTGATACCATACAGGAATGTATACAATTAAATACACATATTTTAGATCTTCCAATTAGAAATTAAGACACTCACCTACAAACAAAACATCATCTGTATAATTATAATTATTTTCTACAAAAAAACACTTTATTCCAATTAATGAGCGACTTGCTACAATGCTATTTGTCTCAAAAGGGAAGTAAGAACCAGTATTGTTGAATTCAGGTGTACCACCCAATAAACCTTCACATTGATTAGGAAGGTTGATACATGAATATATCATCACTTCTACATTCTTTATAATTAGATAAACATATATTTTAGATGAGTTTCTTGGTGGACAATAAGTTGTGTAATTATGCTCATCTTCAAGGAATGTCTGTGTACCATCTGTTGACAAAAAAGTCTGTAGTTATGTATTCGTAAACTTTAAGTTCTGTGTTTTCAGCATTATATTCAAAACAATATTAATAAACAGTATTTTGGCTTTTTGCATCTTAGATTATTAAAAATGTATTTTATTACAATAAATTACTTATTAAATATATTTAACAAATTTATCTTATTAGCTATATATACTAACTTATAAGTATGTAATTTTGGCTAAGTAAAAGTAAATAAGTCTAAAATTTTAGTTAATGATACCTAGATTTTTAAAAAAAATCATTTAACACATTAAAATATTTAGCAATATGATGTTTTAATTATCTAATAAAATTATATCTCTTTATTCCTTATTAATGAGGCACGGTAGCTGAGCGGCAGCGCGATTACTTTGGTTCCTGAACATATTATCTCTCTCTCTTTCTCTCTCTCTCTCTCTCTCTCTTTCTCTCTCTCTCTTTGTATATATATAAAGAACTTACCTGTATAAACAAAAAGCCGATATAATAGTATTAAAGTAAGTAGTTTCATCTTAATCCTGCAATACTTTAAAAAAAGATGTAATCATTCAACTTTCGGTTTCTATAAAGTAAACTTTTAAAATCAAAGGAAATGAATTATGCCATATGCATTTAATTTAATGGTCTCATTTTTCAAGATCAACTTTTAACACTTCTTTTATTGTTGTCATATATGCGCCATTAATTGTTTTATTTTGTATGTAATCTCTTGTTGCGTGTGACGCCAATCTAAAACGGAGTGTTGACAGTTATTGAGTTCTAGTGATCGTGATGTCTTAGTGAATAGTGATCTATTGTATATATTTTACCGAGTTTTGTGTTTTACTTGAATTATATTCAACTGGATTTGTATTTCAACCCTGTCTTTGTGTAAACAAAATTAAGACTTAACGAGTCAGGTATTAATTTGTCTATTTTATTGTGCGCATATAAACCTTAGCTAATGGCAAATCACGATCTAACTGCTGTGCAGTTGGTTAGCAATTATTAGAGATTAAATGAAGGTTTTCAAACTATTTTTTTCTGTTTTCGGGAGTTTGTTCATAAGTTTACCCAGGTTTGAATGTTCAGGGGAAAATTGTTGGCAAGAAAATATTTGCCTTTACTTCTTATGTATCAAAACTATTTTGGTCTAAAAAGTATAAACTTTTTTTTTTATCTTTTTTTTTTTTAAAAACTTAATTTAATGTTTTAATAAATGTATTTTGTATTAGAAAAAGTAAGTATTTTTTCAGAATTGCTCTACAGGTCACTTAGAGCAGCGTTTACAAGTTTATGTGTAGTCTTCATTAATAACATAGTTTGTAATTATAATACTTTGTAATTTTATTTGTTTCCTTTTATTTGATCTCTCAACAGTTGGCAATTTTCTGTGTGAGATATATTCTCCAGTTAGATTCCAGTTTTATTAATAAACTTGAAGTTTTTGGTTCTTCGAATAGTAAGCACGGTACTAAACATTACATGTAACATTATAAAGTGGTAGTTGGTGTATTTTTTGTTACTATCATTAAACAATTATTAGTACAATGTATCCAGTCCGTATTGTGGAATTGTGGGTATCTTACAAAATGAAGCACTGCTAAAATGTAATAAATAATGTATTAGATCTATGTTGCCTGATTATTTTGTGTCATATGCATCCAGAAATTAAATTATATGAATGTGGAGATGAATTTAACTAAGCTAACAGTTTTCGGTTTATTCTTGGTAAAACATGCTCGAGCTAAGTTACAATTATAATTCAGACTAAACACAGCTATATATGCAACAACAAATAAAAAATGTATCACGATATCATTTACACAATAATAATAAAAAAAAGCAATACGTCTAGCACATCAATAAAGAAATTGTGACTACAAACTAATAATCCATAATAAGGGTAATGTATTCTGCACCAGTATAAGTTAAAAATAAGGCTAAAGAGTAATACCTTTCATATTATAAGATTAGACTCAATAAATGTAAATACTACGCAGATAATAATATTATTTTAAATATGTGAATATGAGTGTACATATAGCTAACGTGTAACCTACCTCAAAAATATAATGAAACAGACCAAAGTAGACATCATGCATAACAGGAAGTATTAAGAGCCTTATATCTCTGGCATTTTGGTGTGTGTGTGTGTGTTTGCTGAATTGCTGACTTGTGTTTACTATTGTTTGCTCTTCACCAGAGCGTGACCTGGGGCTTATGGATAGAGACCCACATTTTAGCCATTTTCTGCTAGCGTCCCCTTATGGGGCACTTTGTAATCAAATTTCTTTAAAATACGTTTATGCCTTATAAATAAAAAAAAAATTGCTTTTTTTCAATTTACGATAAACAGACTTTAATAATAACCTTACTATGCGAACAAACTTTTAATTACATGACCTTGACCTTTCAACTTGTAAACATTTATGAAAAAAAACATACATTCTCAAAAGTTAGTACACATTTATCAAAAATGATAAAATTTTAATATAAAACTAGATGAAATATGTAATTTCATCATTTATATATTAATTGTAAAAAAAAGAATTCATAACAAAAATCACATTGACTTCGTTTTATCAAGTGTCGAATAAACGTCCCACAAGTGGGACAGTAGCAACGAATGTTCCAGTGTAAAACGTCCCATTTATGGGACAGTAGCTAGAAGCATGCTTAGTTTATTTTTTTGTGTAAATAAAGTCTTTATTTTTAATATACATTTTTTGTTATAAGTTTGATGTTTAGAGTGTTAAATATTGAAGCTACGCTAAAATTGAAGAACTAGGTCATAGTTTTTGGATAAGATTTTTTATAAAAATGAGTTTTTTTTTTTATTATTGTTTTTCTTTTTATAGATATCTTATTTTAAATTTCCATATTGTTTTTTCTGGATTCAAATGGTCAGTTCATCATCATCCATCCATTAACTAACCTACGGGTGGGTCGCTGAGAGGACCATTGTTGGTTGCTGTTTCATCACTCGCCAATTGCCACGATCTTGTGCTGCTGTTTGGGTGCCAATGAAGGACAGCCTGGTCCATTTTTTTTATATATTTTACTCCCACCTTTTCCTCTGTCGGCCGCGAACCTGGGCGGCGAACGCAAGGAGACAGCTTCCACTGCGGGTCCGAGACCCATTGCACTGACGAAAGACCACGGGGTCTCGGTGGGTAGAAACAACGGATGCAGCAACCCCGTCTTGAGAACCACCCGGTGCCAGGATCTCTGTACCTAAAGTATAGGATTTGTGCTACCGGGTGACAGTGGAGATATACGGCGAGCCACCACGATAATGATACTTAAGGGAAGCGCAGTGAGTAACCTAGCTGCGGAATCCTCAACTGTTACACGGCACGCCACGCCTTTGGCGTGACGTGGGGTTGCTTGAGCCGGGCAGAGCTTGGAAGTGCCCCCAATAACTCAAACCTATCATTACGCAATGGACACAAAAGCCCTATGGGCTCGTCCTTTAAAAAAAAAAAAGAAGCCTTATAATTCTGTCAGCCGCTTCTTCTTTCTACCTGCTCTGTGCCGAGCGCGATGGGATGTGCAAGACTTTCCTCTGGTTCCTGTCCATTCCACCACAGGTACTTGCAGTAAAAGGTGCTTTGTGGATTTGTGTATGCCCCCATTTATTTATTTTTATTTTGCGGACATCATCTTTTGGATAATCAAACTCTTGTTGAAATATATCATTTCAAGGATCCCGACCATTCTCTGGAGATTATATCTGAAATCCGATATCATCAGAGTGCACAGTAATCATATATTCGAACAGAGGGAGGGTCTCTCGTATTGCCAAATGATCTTTAGCTTGTTTTGCACGATTGTCTGCACTAATCTGGTTAGATTGTATGGCTTTGATCGTTCGTCTAATTAGTGGCTAATAGTTGACATCTTATCCAGGACCATATTTGCATATAAACAGATCCTAATGTATTTAATATCTAATTAGGAAACAGAAACAAGTCTGAGGTAATATAGTCTTGACGGGCAGCTGTATCATGTAATTTTCTGTTCTAATCAAAGAATGTGCCACAACTGTGGCTAAAAACAAATTACGTGCCGAAAGTGTGATTTTCCATGGCTCCACCTACGTTTAGCGCCCATTTATAGTTTATTTGTTTATAAATAGTATTTTTAACATAGCGCAACAAATAATTATTTAAATTACAACTTAAGTTATTGAATACAATCGGTATTTATTGTTGCATTTAATTTCTTCAAAAAAAGCATGGAAAACAATGTTCATATATAAACGTATTGTTTACTTTTTTTTTTTGGCTTCATAATTGTAAACAAAGAACAATATGATTCATATATTTTACTCATTTCATTTCTTTATTATGTTTCATTGTATACAAATAAAATAAATACATCAGCAGGCTTATTATTTGCTGGTTGGTGGTTTAAATGGTAAGGGGAGGACCTAATATTTTTTCTTCATAGAAATATATAAAATATTAAACATGGTATTTTTTCAAACTTCAGGCCTGTGCTAATACCATAAAAGTGTCAATTGATTGATTTTTGGAAGGAAGCACTTAAAAAACGCTTCCATTCAAGCTTTTATTAAATTATTAATGCTTACTGTTATTTGTGCCAAGGGTGTATTTTATCAGCGAATATCACATTTAGTTAAAAAAAACCAAAGAACTTACTTTTAGTTATTCCGTGTACAATCTGGTCTGAGTTATTAAAACCATTGCATCGACTATTCATCAATTAGTAAATAGCCACTTTAACTTGGATTTTTTTTTGTTGTAATATACGATGTAGATGACTAACATAGAACATAATTGTAGGCCAGGTTAGCTTGCTTATTGCTTTTATGCTTCAGACATGACTAACGTACCATAATATTCCCTGCAATGTTTAGAAATGCTGTTAATTGCAATATCTTTTAGAGTGAGTGCTTTAACAATTATGGAGTTATTTATTTATTTATAGGCCGCATAATTATAATTAAAATATCTTGCTATTTAATATGCATCCAATGAATAAAAGAAAAATGTATTTTTTATTAACGCAGCTGCAGCAAGATCGCTAGTCAAAGAAACACTCGAGTAGTCTTAAGGTAGCAGAATTATGACGTTATTTAGCTTAGCTGAATAAATGCATTTTCTCCCTGTAGTGAGATTTTAGACCTTGATGTAAAGTTAATTTATTGGACTGACTTAATAAGTCATTTCTTGTGTTTTGTCCTTGTTACAGCCTGGCTGCTTTTTCTTATGTTCTACAATTAAATATAGTATACATTAATTTTGCATACGTTTGTCATTATTAAGATCAGACTTCATTACGTGGTGTCAGAAGTAAAACTATTGCTTTTGTTTTCAAGTGCGACTGTTGAAATACGTAGGCACTATGAGATGGTAAAGGG
Organism: Anisus vortex; assembly: GCA_949126835.1. NCBI lineage: Eukaryota > Metazoa > Mollusca > Gastropoda > Planorbidae > Anisus > Anisus vortex. The sequence goes on from OX421503.1 coordinate 19,861,231, forward strand.
ACAATTGTTGGACCAGCGAGGCTTGTCAACGGACTCAGTCAGGTTTGGCGCTCCGCGTCTCCAGTCTCATTCTCATTCGATCGATGAAAAAGGGGAAGGAGGGAAAGTACAGGAAATACCTTCGTCTCACATAAAGAATAATAAGCCAACTTTGTTACGAGATTTGGAAATTGTGGACAATCTCATTACAAGACAGAATATCCTGCAAAGGGTAAGTATTGTCGCCACTGTGGTAAATCAGGTCGTGTCGTCAGCGAAAGCAATCGCATCGTGACGTTCACAATATTATGCATCATGATGCTACTACCCAGTCAGACACATTTAAATCAATATTGTCAAAAATGGAGAGCCGCCAAAGTGACAGTAACATTCACAATCAACCAATAAACTTTAAAATTGACGCAGTTGCTGATGTTAGTGTCATTTCCACAGCTACTTTTAACAAGATAAGTCCTAGTCCTAAATCAACTCGATCCACTGCAACTCTGCGAAGTCCTGGTGGTTTCCTACATAGCTTAGGAGAATATGTATTCCGGTTACCATTAAAATTTGCAAAGATGCTGAGCCATGCATCTTACCAGGAATGTGCCACTACCTCTTATTGACAAGGTCAACTACAACGGATGGAAAAGGCAGGCGTAATAGAAGCTATTACCGACGCAACACATTGGTGCGCTCCTATGGTGTCAGTCTTAAAGAAGAATGGATCAATTCGTATTTGTATAGACTTTAAGAAGCTCAACGCTGCAGTGACGTGGGAACGGTATGTGCTTTCTATATTAGATGATATACTACACAAGCTTCAAGGTGTAACAGTATTTTAAAAATGGGATGCAGCATCAGGATTTTTTCCACTGCAAAGCTGACTACCTTTATAACATCTTTTGGTCGATACTATTATAAAAGGCCACCATTTGGCATCACAAGTGAATCTGAGATTTTCCAGAGAGTGATGGAAAACATTATGGAAAAAAAACAAAATGTACTTTGCTATTTTGGTGATATTCTAGTCTTTAGTAAAACATAGCATGAACATGAAAGACACTTGTCAGCAGTTCTTAAAAGGCTCAACGAAGTATATTTTCAACTTAAACAAGAAAAGTGTGAGAAAAGAAAAAAGAAGATTGATTTACTGGGCCATCGCATCAGTAAGGATGGTATAGGCCCAGATCGTCACAAGGTATCTGCTATTATCGACATGCAAGAGCCAAGAGATGTCGAGGACTTACGTCGCCTACGTAGCATGGTAAACGTTATGGGCCGATACATTCCAAACATATCCACAATTCTTCGTCCTCTGACACATTTGTTGGAGAAGAAAAACCATTGGACATGGGGATCATCTCAAATAAATGCACTTACACAGGTCAAGAAAATGCTCACATCTACACCTACACTTGCCTTCTTTGACATTTTAAAGCCATGTGTTGTAAGCGTTGACGCAAGTTCCTACTAAATTGGTAAAGTGCTTATTCAAGAATGTATTGGTTAACTCAAACCTTTAGTTTTCTGCTCACATACCCTAACTCCAGCAGAAAAGAATTACTCGCAGATAGAAAAAAATTTTTTGGCAGCAGTATAAACTTGTAAAAAGCTCCAAAAGTAACTGATGGGATTACCATCATTTACATTACAGACTAATCATAAGCCATTGATTGATCAATGTTCGAGACCTGCAAGACACACCAATACGTTGCCAGAAAATGCTTATAAGGCTCAATCAAATCTTTAAATCAATCTTTGCATATCATGAAATCCGGAGTCATTAATCATTGACAACGGACGCCAGTTTACTTCCCGAGAATTCCAAAAGTTTTCGGAAGGGTGGAATTTCAAGCACATTACTAGTTCCCGGTACTATGCCCAAAGGAACGGTGAGGCAGAACGAGCAGTTCAGGAAGAAAAGAAAATATTAAGACAAAGGGACCTTTTTCTGGCTTTAATGAATTACATATCCTCACCTACTAGAGCCACAGGGTACAGTCCAGCGTAGTTAGCGATGGGTCATAAAATCAGAACCATCCTACCAACATTGACAGACAATCTTTCTCCAAAGTGATAAAAAGAAAATATATAGCAAAATATATATATAAAAAGAAAAAAATAGCAAATCAGATCTTCTTTAACAGACTAAAAAGCTTCCACCTTTAGAGACAGGTACTATGGTCTTAAAGAAACTAGACCATGAGCTACAGTGGACGCTCGGCTTCTGATCCACCAACTCTTCAGATCCCTCGTGCAAATCTAGTGTCCGCTGGCCAACGTGCATTCTCATACGGGCGGCGTCCGCCTGGAATCCCCTCCCACTACAGCTTCACAAGAGCTTCAAGACCTTCAGGAGCCGGCTGAAGGAGCACCTATTTAGGTAGCAGTATTCACCTGTACATGTATACATTTTCGTTGTCTGTACTCTGTCTGTAACTGTTGACAGCGCATAGAACTGTTCTTAACGGGATATGCACTATACAAGTATTATTATTATTATTATTACTGCCATTGCAGTCCCAATCCTTGATCGAATTTGCGACTCACAGTGTCCGTCTGCGGATATGATTATTTGCAATATTGTGTGTTTAAAACTAATTTTCTATATAGCTTTAATATTAAATAACTATAGATTATGTTCTAATTTAGCCTACATTATAAACAAAGTGGTTTTCTTAATAAATGATACAATTATTATTTTTTCCCTGCAAAACAAGGCATGCAGCAAATTAAGAAATCAGTTTTTAAAATATCATGTAGCATTTTATAGGGGTTAGAGAGGGAGACGGATAGAAAGGGTCTATAGTTGAATTCCCTATATTTCCCTATATTTTTATATGTAGGCCTACTTGAAAAACGCCAGCTGCTTTAATTTTTTCAGCACGCTTCAGGTTATGCACTAAAATGTTTTTATAGTTTAGAATACCTTATAATGTTACTTCAAAAACCTTTTTTCAAAAGCAAGTGACTTTTTTAATTGTAGGGAGAGATGAATGGGGATTTAGAGATGATACAATACACGAACAGTTATAAACAGTTCAAAGCTTAATAATTTGAGATCGATTAAGATTATTATACTTTTGAAAAAACTATTCTATATGTTAATGAATGTGTATGTTTACATGCATGTGTTTGTGTATGTTTTGGACGGATGGGAAGGGCATTGACAGACATTAAGGAAGGTCTTTTTTTAAGCTATTACACACTTAGGCATAGTCTATTTAAATTCATAACTAATACAAGTCATGACTTCGAGATTGCGGAAGTGGTATTATAGGGAAATCCATTCATTTTTTTTAACCAGGATTTCAATTCAATGCCACAGATAAGATCCAACGCCCGGCCACTAATATATCTTGCTCTATAATATATACACAATGAAAATCATGTCCTTTGTAACTTACAACATTGAAAACAAAAATAAAAATATTAAAGAGAATTGTGCGTGGGTGTTTGTGTGTGTCTGTTTTTAGAGAGACTGATAGATAAATAGATACATAGATATATATATACATATATATATAGATAGATGGATACATAGATAGATAGATGTATGGAGAGATAGATATATATATACATAGATAGATAGATACATAGATAGATAGAAAGATACATACATAGATATATCGATAAATAAATAGATAGATACATACATAGATAGATAGACGCATAGATAGATTGATATATATATAGATAGATATAGAGAGAGACAGAGAGAGAAACTGAACATTTAATTAAAAAGAATATTAAATTTCCTTGGCTGGAAGAAAGGGAAGGGTTCATGATACTAAGTTGAAAATCTATAGTAATTTAAGAAGACTTAAAGTTTATTCAATTGTCATGCATTAACAGCTCTCTCTCAACGCGAGTTTTGTGGTCGGTATAAAAGCCTAGAGTGTTCTAAGAATCCACTCTCGTGCCGACCTCAAATTCTCATAGTTTATAATTCTCGTACAGGGGAGTTTATGTTAAAAATATCATTTTTTTTATTATGATTTTTGCAATGATACCATTGTTTCACCCCTTCTAGTAATAGGTCTCTTTCGCGCTCTCCTCCACTAGTATTTAAAGCTACCCAGTAGTTTGTACTGGGCTAGTCTTGTGCAGAGTAGTTTGTACAGAGTTTTGTACAGAGTGGACGCTTGTGTTGGCACTATTTTATTCTAACTGTATATTATCTTCATTTTGTATATATTTGCACATATCACCTGAATTAAATTATCAACAACATTTAAACTGAAGCTTCCTCCTCAAGTTACTTTTTTTGTTTCATTGTTTACAATATAATAATATATTTAAATTTATTTACAACTACAATGTCAAGGAAAGGAACTGTTAGAACACAAATCCCGAGTTTGTGCCTAGGACAATTGACAAGTCTTAATTAGGCGTGATCTTTTGAACTGGTGAAATGGTGAACTTCCGGTTCTATTTTTTAATAATTAATTATTTTAGGCATTTCCGTAAACAAAAAAGCATGCTTTTGCTGGTTATTGACAGTTGATTTTATCCTTGACGGCTAGTTCTAGTCTTTTAGAATTATACAAAGGATATAATATTAGTTATGAAGTATCCATTATTAACATCAAAAGTGAGTAGGCGATAATTAATACTCAAGTGTTAGTCGCATGTAGCTTATTTATAAAATAAATTAGTCAAGAGTTGCGTTTTCTTGGTTATTGAAAACAAAAATCGTATTCATAAAAACGAATAACAAAAATTCTTTTGCATTAAGCAGTAAGTTTGATATTATAAAAAGGTGATTATTCCCTTCTGACTTTACCATACATTGTTTTCATTTGTAAACATCGTTTGGAAATGAAAGAAACTTTAATCCCCAACAAATGTTCGTACAACTAGTAACCTAGTACACAGACATGTTTCGAATGAAATGATCGAATTGGACTGGAAATGTTTTTTCTTGTGAACTTGTATGCATGCATACACGTTAAGACTTGTCAATAAGAGAGTTCGTATTATACTGAAACATTAGAAATAAAAATCAAAGTCTCCCCTAGGACGAACGAGAAAAAGGGTCGTAACAATATATTTAAAGCGTCCAGTTTTGTTGATTTATTTCTTTTCACAAACACTGCCGTTTGAGGCTATTCCAAAACTCGTTCCTTTGAGAAAAACCTCTTCACTTGGTCTTTAAGTAATATTTCTTTCTTTCTTATAAATGTTCATTTTTTTTATAACATACACAGTAGAAAAAGATTTCCCACAAGAAAATATATAAGATACTATTTTATAATGTTATTGTCGTTTCGTGTGTCCATCGGAAAAACTTGTTTTTAAAAACTATTGTAGAGTGTTATTGTCGTTTCGTGTTTTTTGGGCGCGCTGCGCATGCTTGCATTAGCATGGAGTGAGGCGCTATATAAATTACAAATTAATTAATTAAAGAGCAATATAAATAACTGCTGTAAAAAGATAAAATCGAGTTTTAAAAAAATATATAAAAACAATAGCTATATCTAGACACAGAGCTATATAGCATAAAGCCCGCACCTACAGGCTAGAGGAACACTTTAGGCCTACTATAATACCTTAAGATTTTAAGAAATACCATAAATATCGGGTGATAACTTCATATGGTAACACATTAATTTAAAAAAAAAAGATTAGAATTTAACCTGCTTAATCACACATTTGAAATAGATGGATCAATCTGAACATATTATTGTATTCAATGAAGTAAATAAGGGTATAAAAATAAGTCTTTTTTTAAATAATTCATACTCAATAATTCTAGTCCATATGATTATTTATTAATTATGTTAATATGCCTTTAGGAGATGTGATGGGGAGTATTAAACGTGTTTGACTTTATCCTTACAAAACTATTGTTTTAAATTAGAAAAAAAAGTACCTACCAGCCCTATAATACGCTGTTAACAAAACAAAACACAAATGTGTTAAAATCAAGCATCAGTAGACATCCATAAATAAAACGTCAACATGCAATTTGTTTTACAACTCCAACTCGTTTTCTCCTGTCAACAACTGTCAATATTTCAGATTAACTAACAACATTATATAGGCATATTTTGTATATTTAAAAAACATATATTGTAAGGTCTATAGATATACGACAAAAAAAGGTAAATGCATTTTAAAGCCTCTTACGTTATCATTATCAGACCCTTGGCCGCTGTTGTCGTTTGGGATAGCGAATGGGCAACTCAACAGTCATCTTTCTCTATTTTCGACTATATTGAGCCGCTGTCATTAGTTCAGTCTTTTGCAGCTTTGTCTAATCCTTTATATTGTCGAACCAGCATTTCGGTTGACGGCCTCTTCGACGTCACCTACTGCAGTGCCTTGGAGGATAGTTTTTGGCAGGTTATTACGGTCCTCACAAGACCGAACCATGTGAGCTTGCCACGCTTAATTGTTGCCATAATGGTTTCTTGAGGGCCCACAATTGAGGTATTCTGCCCCACACATACTCATTAGTTCCGTATTCTAAATAGGATATTCCAGATCTCACATCTGTACATATAATGGTTCTCACAAGGGCTCTGTAAAGTCTGAGCTTTATTGCGAGATTCATGCTTTTTAATCCGTTTAGGCGAGCCATTGCTGTCCAAATACTTGCTCGAATTTCTGCCTCACCGCTTTCGTCAATAGAAAGGATGGCTCCTAGATATTTGATTTTTTTTTACCTCTTCTAGTTGTTGTTGGTTCATTCATAGACTATAATATACATATACCGCTTGCTTTAGCATTTCTGCTATATGATGACTTGAAACACTGATGTTCGGAATTTCCGATTCTAAAAAACGTAATTGCTATACAGAAAATAAAGTTATTGATATACTACTTCCGTTTTATTTAATCACTATGATTTTCTCAATGCAAAATTAAAATCGAAAGTTTATTGATCAGTGTTGTGTGCGCACGGAAAAAGATCATAAGCTCTAAAAATAGAGCAGGCGGTCCATTTTATTATTGTCAATGATAATAGGATTAATAGGCCTACAAGTATTCATTTTAAATTTTAAAAAAATGCGATTTAATAAAACGGAACTTGTATAACAACTACTTCATTTAGAATCGGGAATTGCCAAAAAAAAAAGAAGATAATAGCATAAAAACTAAAGCAAGCTGTCCATGTATATTACAGTCTATGATTCATTTTGATGTGTGCACGTCTTGTTTCTTTGCTGTTGATCATTATTTGGCTTTTTTGTGCTGATCCATTCCGTATGCCCTGATCAATCTGCAAACCTGTCTGTGAGCTCTTTGGAGATCTTTGTTGCTAGCGGCCATTAGGTCGATATCATCAGCAAATATTAGATTGCATAGGAATCATCCACCAATGGAGATAGATGTGTGGTAGTCATCGAGTGTATCTTGCAAGTATTTTTTCTATGAATATATTTAACAAAACTGGCGATAGAATGCAACTTTTGAAGGACGCCATTGACATATTGGAGAATTTCCCTATACACTCGTTGAGTTGAACTGCACTGCTCGCATCATTGTAGAGTGTTTCGATCGCCTGTCTTAGTCCTACTTTAATGTTGTAGTTTTTCAACACTTTCCATCGTCCTTTGTGCCATACACGATCAAAGGCTTTTTTTATGTTTATGAGGCTTATTGTCCTGTAATTCTGACATTGTTTTATATTGCCTTTCTTGGGAAGTGGTATAATGAGCCCATTTTTGGGCCATTTTTATTTTTCCATATCTTTTGGCAGATTTATGTGTTTTTGTTACCGCTACACCCCCAAGTTTCAACAGCTCAGCAGGAATGTTGTCGATCCCAGGAGACTTGTCCCCCTTTATTCTTTGTACTGCTTCTTTGACCTCGGACAGCAGCACTGGCAATGCGTCCCGCTCTCTTTCCTGTTTGCTCTGTACTATGCTGGTATCAGGCTCGAACTTGTGATTATACAGCTCAGTACACTATTATGTACAACGTGCAAGTATTGCTGTGTTTTCAGTAAAGGGCAGACCATTGCTGTCCTCGATTACAAAAGCTGGCATCTGCTGTGTTATTGTAAGGTTCCTAATGTCTCGTACGCTTTCTTGCTATTAGCGCTGCACTGTGCTGTTGGATTATATATTTTTCTTCAGGGATCTTCTTTCATTTGTTACGAATGTTTGTTAAAGGGAAATGACTGTCGAGGGCGTTGACCCCTTAATAAGTGCGTATTAGATACTAAAAGAGGCCGAGGGTTGACATTACATTCCTTAGTGCAGATTTAAATAAATAAAGTCGTTCAACCGTGAAGGTTGGGAGTTAGATTCTGGATCGCATTAACCTATGTCGCAGTTGAATTGTAATGCGTACTAAGACCCTGTAGAATCTTCGATTATAGTTTTCTTTGAAAATCCCCTATCTAATTAAAGTTAGTTCAGTTAGATCGTTTGTAGAGAAAAGTCGCTATATTGATACTTGTACATTTTATGAAATTTTATGAAATTTTATGTTCGCCTATCAGTTTGATGCATTTACTTAAAGTTTATATTGAGTCTACAATTTAAAAAAAAATTGTTTATTCAACAACTGGATTTGTTTGATATATCACTGTTGAAAGAAAAGTGTTATTACAATACCACCTGACCATAATTGCCAGTTATATGGTATTGCATCGACGATATACTGGTGGTCATCTACACCTTTGTACATGCCGAAAGTTAGTTTGATGTTAGTATACTGGTCAATATTATTATATATTTATGACAACCAGTTACTTTAATATTATAGTTCTTTCAGAAGGCTTGCAGGTGCCTGAATTAATATAGGTATGATGTATTTTAGGCTGGAACCCCCATTATGAAAGATTATTGAAATTATTATTCATAAGTGTAATTAAACAGTTCAATGATTATTATTCAGATTAGCAAATGTATATTATTGTATGAGTTTAGTAGTATTTACTCATTTTAATTATTTTGTAAACGTGTCTAAAAGTAGGTCCTGGTTTATTCTCCCTGAGCGCTTCGACTATGTATGGCATTGAGTTCACCATTCATTACAGTGTCAATTGATATATATAAGCTCGTGGTTAGTTGTAAATTGGATCAAATGATTCTTTTAGTTGATGTATAAATAGTTGTAAACTACACCACAAATAATTGAACGAGTAAAGTAAAGTAATCCTTTTGTCAAAAGTTAAACAACGAAACGAATTTAATTGGGTTATATTACAAAGTGTGTCCGATTTGGATGTGATTGTTGGGCTGACCAGTTAATATTCCAAGGTAAAAAGGAGATAAATTATGCAAGCGTATCAGATAGGCACATGGAATAAGTGTAAACACACATATTAGTTAAAAATATATAATCAATTAGAACGATATTATAAAACACAATAATCTGCATAAATATAGCATTGAAATATTCAGTTAACATCAGAGTATAATAGCATAGCTTTCTCTAGTAATATACAAGTGAAAGAGTTACATTGCCTTTTTATAATGAGTCAGTTTGGGCGTTTTATTGATTATATCATATTCATATCCGCTCCAAGAGACAATAACTCTGCATGATGCAATTGAAGTTTGATAGAAAATACTTAAGTAATCGATCAAATATCCGACCTCGTTTATAAAAGAGACGCTATGAGACGCCATGTTTTGAGGGATCTTTCAGTAATTATTTTAAATAAGGGAGGTATTCATTGATCAACTAATAGGGCGTTTGCAATCCCGTGACAAAAAGCACGTGATTTGTGTTTACTTTGAGTAATGGTGAACAAGTAAATATGGCCGCTGTATTAATAAAGTTTCATATAGGCTCGAGCTTTTTTTAAATGATGTGTTGTGTTTTAAGTCTTATTAAGATTTAAGCTGTATTATGTAAGTTAAATAAAATATGATATTTTATTATTATCATAGACATAGATCATAGACGATGTGAGCCTAATAGTGACTTGACTAGATATCCTATTCACCAACAATATCACTTGACATCGTAGCCTAGCCTACGAAACATTAAAAGTGTAGGCCTATAAAGTGAAATTGAAAGTGTAAATAGGTCTAGCCGGCCCTAGCCTAATGACATTAATCAATTAATCTACAGTACTACTATTTACCTCCTTATTTTTGAGTAGGATAACCAATATTCAGATGTGAATTTTGCATGATAAAGAAGTACTTCACTTTCACCACGTTACATTTGTACCTCAAGTGGCTTCTTTATTTACACAAATACGTCACTAAAAACCTAAGCCACGCCCACTAAGAACGCTCTATAACTCTCTACGGCACGTTAGTGTTCAACTATAATTAACAATATACATTTTAAAATATCTTTGCAGTTATTAATAATTATGAAACGCCGTTTCGTAACAGTGTTGAAAACAATTTTACAGAATATAACTACATTATTGCATAGACCTGTAAATTAAGTAACCCCTAGCTTGGACTATAGATCAGCAGAATCTAGAGACTTCTAATAAAAAATACAACTATTATTTGAATCCGATTTAACTAGTCGTAACATATCGCATAGATCAAGTATCTTGTTAGTAACCAATGGCTATTACTTGCTTCGTTTTCTTCCTATGACATCCTCTGCAGTTTAAATTTTTACTTCTTTTACAATTTTTTGCTAAAGTTGATCGTTGCTAGTGCTGCGAATTTATATGCCGAATTTCTGCCGGATCTTTAAATTTATCAAATAGGATAAGAGGAGTTATGTTGCTTCGATCCTACTTCAGTTTTAACTTTAGTCTAGTTAAGACAAGATAATGTTAACTTCCAATATCTGCCCCAATAAAACTCTTTGTTGGCCCTTTATTGATGCTTTTTTTGAATCGACATGGCAAAAGGATGTAGTTTATTTCATTATGGGTTAATCCTTCCGGTGACTGCTATCATGTGCTATGTCACTGCTGTTGACTTTTTGTGGGGTGAAGGGTATTGGCGATGGTCAAGTGATGGCTTTGTGTACATTCTAGTAATCCAACTCCCCTGTCATTTGTTTCTTGCTTATTTCCTTTGGTTCGTTAAAAAACATATGGCCCCTGCAACAGATCTCCAGCGCACTCGATTCTGGGCAGCCTTTTTAGTTCACCCTATGACAGATTGCAGCTTGTCATTTCCTCCTCGCAGGAGCGTAAAGGTCGTAAGGTAAGCTCACTATAAATTGTCTATTAACTCTCATTGGCGCAGCATCTTCTACATTCTACACCGTTACCGTTACATTCTCCTGATCAAAATATTAATAATATACGCGCCAATATACGAATTACTGCAACTATATTGTTAAAATATATAAAAAATGCACGTCGGCAGTAACAATTTAAAATTTGTTTATTATTTTTTAAGCAAATCTTGCTTTGGGATCTCATATTATTTGCACTATTTTCAGAATATTTTTGCTAACATTCTTATCGTAGCTGAATTAAATGCATCGCTCATAATATTGTTTATAAAACCATTGTTTTTATCACTCTACACCTGACTTGACCGTGGCGCCTTCTATCGTACTTTTTTTCAGAAATAAGCCAATTGTGTGCAGTTTGGACAATTTGCTTCTGGAGTACTGTTGTTTTAGATCGCACTGTTCTGTAATCAAGACACATTTCCATTTGTTTGGATCAATAAAGATATCTTATGTTATATTAGCTTATCCTAGATTTACTTAATGTGGTTTTAGATCAGAATGTTTTTATCCTAGAACGAAGAAAGCGTCATTGACGTCTAGGTTAGAAACTGTCGTGTGTTGGGCACACGGACGGTGGGAATGGGACGGGGGACTGGCTCGAGGTCGGATAAAGGGGTTTATGAAATCACCATAGCAAATCATCTCCTAATGACCAACACCGTGCTGCGCATGTTCTCAACAAGAGATGTCCAATGATGTTGCTCTTGCCTATGCTATTTCCGATGATGACTACCCCTCACGCCTTAAGGTAAATGCCGACTCGAGCATTAAAGTCACCAAGGACGATCGCCTTATTGGATTTGGGTATCTCGGCGATCAGTGATTCAAGATCTTGGTAGAATTTATATTTTGTTTCTTCTGGTTTTGTCGATGTTGGGGCGTATGCACTAATGGCCCTGGCCTGCTCCTTTCCGGGCAAAGGGAAGCTCAGCATCAACAGCAGATCGTTCATTCCCTTTGGTAGGCTGGAGAGCTTGTTCACTAGTCTGGATAGGGCAATACAGCCAACTCCAGCCTCACGTCGTTTGTCTGCGCTCAGAGCACTCCAAAAGAATGTGTAGCCGGCTCTAACTTCGGCAATCTGCCCCTCGTCAGCCAGGCGGGTTTCGCTCAGGGCTTGTTTGTATCGTGCCAGCTCCCTGCCGTTCAGGGCCGTCCTTCATTCTGGCCTGTCAGACTGTGCACTGTCCATCAGAGAGCTAATGTTCCATGCTCCGATGGCTAATGGAACTATGATGTGCTTTGTTCTTGTGTTATTTTTCGCATTATTTGGACCGCATTTAATGGATTCTCTCCAGCCGCGGTAAGCTGGCCAGGATTTGACGAAGCAGGATTTCTTTGTATGTTTTTTTCTAGCCCCGTCCTCGGGTTACGAAGGTAAGTAGCGCTGTCCCAAATAGGTCTGACTTAGCCGCTCATGGGGCTGCCAAAATTCAATGGGAACCGACCCTTTTAGATCTGCTAGTGATTCCTCCGCGCTCTCCAGTCCCCACATGTTATTGCACTATACAGGCATAAACACATATTACAAATACATGTAGACGAGTAGCTAATCAATTGCAATATGCAGGCATAAACACATATTAAAAATGCACGGAGACGAGTATCTAAGCAATTGCAATATACAGGCATGAACACGGATTACAAACACAACATACACCCTTGATATTTACATTGATATGTACAGATAGAGTAGGACTAAATATAGTTTAGCAGGTTGTCGCTGATTGAATATGTGTGCCTTTGGCTCCAGGCTGAGCAGGTCACCTACTAACCGACCCATCACAGAAACATAAACGTTTCATTGATCACTGTGACCTCAACGCCGGTCGTGTGAAACAGACCAAGCGTCTCTATGTGTGGCTATTATTTAGGAATGAGCAAAGCCTTAACAGCAAAGATTGGAGACCAAGCACGATTTCTGTCCCGTTCTTATATATCTTACATTGCAGGTAATAGTACTGTTAGGATTTAAAATATATCTCGTAGTTTTGGTAAGACACAATTATTATAATCTCTAACCCGGTGTTAATGCATTGAATAAACAAGTGACTTTTTACGATAGAAACAGTGACGTGTGAGTTAGATTCGACGTCGTATAGATTTTGCACCAAAACGTTAGACGACCTTAGGCTTTGGTGGCGACAAGATGTGTGTAGACTAGGCTATTGAAACTGTTGTATATTTGAGCTCATCTTGTACATAAATTGTTGGATATTTCTGGATTAAACATTTAGTTATCATTCTACTACAAGCCGGCAGTTTGTTTATTGTATGTTAGCAGAGAATGGGATCTCCCCGAGAGTTGTGTGCATCTGATATAGAAGATATACAAATAACGGTCACAAGTACGAACTCATGGTGGGCCCAGGTCTTGTACAAAGGTCGTGTTAAATTCACCGCAAATTCTCAGCAAATTTACAGATATTGAATTTGACGGTTACGACTGTCTGAGCTAAACGAACTGAGCTCCTGTAAGGAGCTTGTTAGCCTTTGCCAGCACAACCTATTAGTTTGAAAGCGAGTCTAGTAATTACTTAAAGGTGCACAGGGTGATGGGCCTGTGTTTAAATTTAAATTTTTGCTACCAACTTTGGCAGTTATCTCCCTGTTACCAGACCATACAGAAGTCAAGAATGGAAATAAAACTGCTGGAAAGCTGATAGAGGGCTGGGGAGGTGGAGCTCAGTCCTTTGGTTCAATAGCGCATTAGCCTGTACCACCAAGCCAACCAGAATGATAAAAGACAGAGCAAGTGGGGCTTCAACACTTACGTGCAACGACGCACACGTCCGTGAATAGTGTTTTAAAGTTATGAGTCAGCCATTAGCCAGTTTCAGAAGGTATCGATGCTAACAGATAACACCTGACAGACACCAACCGTACACAGCTGTAAGGGCCTTCCAGAGAAGTAACGAGTGACGTTACTAGGGTCCGGGATTGTAGGACCAGATCCAGCCGCCAATCGACAGTAGTCCATAGGTAAGCTATGTGACAGACCCAGTTTAGCCGAACACCGAAGGTGCCTCATGCCAGTGAGCAAACCAGACAGGGCGTCGATCTTCTGAAGCACAGATACCCTCCAGAACATAGCATAGGCGAGCCATGACGGACAAACTTTCTTTTAATATATGTCTTAATATAAATGTGTCTTAAGATATTTGAGTCATATGAATAGTAATTTCACTTTATTAATGTATCTTAGAATTACATTGTGTATCTTAAATGTACATTTTTTAAACAAAATTAAATATTATTGTTATCTTCTTATCTAAACTTATATGTGGTTTAAGACCAGACTTGCATTTTATTTAGTGTTTTAAAAGTGTTAAGTTTTTTGTTATACTAGTTTTTTGATGAAACATAGTCCATGCCCTGATGGGCAAAAAGAGCATTTTGTTCTTCTACATATGGAATAAGAGATTGTCAATTATTATTGATCTCAGACCCTCCATTATTAAAAAAATAACAACAGGAAATATGAATATCAATTTAGATAACAAATCTTATTTGCCACAGCAATGACATATAGAAGGTGTGTTAGGTTTTTGAGCCTAAACAGCATTACCACAATTTCCTGTCTTGCTCTAATAGTTTTGTATAATGTAACCAATCTGAATTAGGATGTTAAAAACAAATCTATTTGGAGATGTGGACAAATTAGTTCAGTTGTGCTCATAATGTTTCTTTAGAAAAAAACAGTTAATAAGTAGAGATACATATTCAGTCTTCTCATTTAAGTGGGATTGTTCAGTTTTCAAGCATAAGTACAACTTTGCTAAAAGGCAATATTAGTTGGAAGAGAAAGTCATTAAATCAATCAGCGTCTCATGGAGTAAGGAATGCTGAATAGATTTATTGTTGCTTCATCCAGCTGGTTAGAAATAAATGTGCTGGCCACTACGGTTCTGTCAACAACATGAAATAAAAATATTAGGGCATATTAGACTGTTATGGATGCAATTTATACCAAGTAAGACTTTGCGATGCATGTAATATTTTGTGTTTAAATACCATATGAACTAAATCCCAATTCTTGCATCAACACTTCAATTCGAACACAAATTTATAAATGTATTTGTCCTTATTCTGTTTGTTTAAATTTTTTGTAACATTTAAACTTAACCATTTTAATTTATTTTCCCAAAGATTTTTTTTAAATTTTTCTAATGTGTATTTTGTACAATATACGGTTATGCCTCTTTCAAATTTGATTGACTGCATGGCTTAACATTTAATTTATTCTTTAAGAAGATAAGCATTTAATTTCAATTTATTTTAATGAAACTTTAATTTTGCATCATACCAGTTTGTTTCATTCACGAGAAAAGTATCCTCTCAACATGAAAATGTATACTTGTATAGTCTACTGGAACAAATTTTAACATTATGATTAAGTTTGTGAATTTTTAAAGTTTGGGAACCTATGAATAGTTTAGACATTTACAATGTTTTAAAATTAAAATTTTTGGATGTTAATACCTCATTTTTAGTTTCACAAGTCTCTTCACTATTTTGTTATCTTCTTGTTCTTGTTCTTCTTCATAATGAACTTTCTTTGTATTATATGTTAATAATAGTCTTGTATAATGCCAATCTTCATAAAGTAAAATAGTCCACTGTTGCAGCAAAATAAAATATTTAGTGATTACTACATGATTCTCACAGCACAAATCGCAATATATAAATATAATCCAGTGCATAACATATCACTCAATTAAAAAAATATTCATCAACTGATCAATCCTCAAAAATATATATGCAAAAGCTTAACTATTCAGATACATCTTATTCCTTCAATGTTTAAACATGAACTGACTGAATATTTTCTCTTGTTCTTCTCTCGTCCCTTCTATCTTTTCTCACCTTTTCTATATTTACACTTTTCCCATTTTGTGTTTACTCTGAGTTAATAATAAATAATAAAAATAGAACATTCAACATAGGAATTAATAATCAATATATTTTCTGAGTTATGAGTTACTGAGTTATGGCCCTTATATCATGTTTTTATGAATCACGATTCCTTGTATCATATTTTTCTCAATAATACTAATAATAGTGATAAATACTGGATGTGTTGACAAAGAGGGGTATAAAATAATGACTTTTAAAGTCTTATAGTGAGTACATTGAGATCCATATTTATAGATGATATACCTTTTGGTTAGCATAGAGTGGCCATGTAATTAGTAAAAAAATGGCGCTGTATGTAAAAATGGTATTTGACAATTTGTATACTACTTGAAATATTGCGTCAGACAAAGTGAGACAGTAATTAAAAAAAACGAATGGGCTTTTCTGTTGAAAAGTCTAAAATTTAAAAAAATAAAATTCTAAAATGACTTGACATGAAATAGGATAGAGAAGAAGAATTATTAGCATTACAATACAAATGGATAAAAAGAAAATATTTCTAATGTCCATTTTTCATGATGCCTAAATATTTTTTAATGGGTTACCTTTGTATTTTCAATTATTAGTCATTGTCATTTGTTTCTCTTAATGCCAAATTTCATTCTATTATTAGGCCACCAGATTGGAGAATAAAAAATACAATTATGTTAGATTTAAAAAGACTATTACAGACCTCCTGTAGTATTAAATTTAAATTAAGTGGTCTCGTTAAAGAGGTTGTAATAAATAACAAACAATATTAATTATTTGTAGCTAACTTAATTAATAAAAATTAAAATAATTTATTTAATAAAACAACCCTTCAGACGATACCAATTTTAAAACAATTTATTTACTAAGTCAAATTAATATCAAAAGAAAAATAGAAAAGAAAAATCAACTCACGAATATCCTTACAACAGAAATAAAACAACAATGTAATAATGCGTACAGGTACATAAAAGATACAATACAGCTCTGCCACTGATGCGCTTACAATATGCTTAAACCAAGACTCAAGAATACTACATCGATGTAAAAAAACTTCCTTCTATCACGCGAATCTCCTATATTTATACTATACATGTTAGAGATTTCTGGAATAAAAGTAGGCTAAGAATAACTCACAAAAATTGTCAACATCTCTTTCTAAAATGTTCCAGACGGTGAAAGAATGATCTAGGTACACTCTAGTAAACAACAATTCTTGACGCGACAGTAGCAGAGTTCAACTAGAGGTCAGGACTAGGGCCCTGGCAAAGGTGCAGTTAGTTACATAGGAGGGAAACAAGATATAATCTAAACACATAACACCTCCCTCCTAAAAATAAAAAGTTTACATTTAGTAAGAAATGTAAATCTTTTTACAGCTTAATTAAAAATGTATAAGATACACTAAATATACTGTAGTAGTACATTAAACAGGATGTTACCGGATGTACAATAATAAACATAATAATAAATTATTTTTTTAACAGCGGGATAATGTGTCAGCAATAACATTATCAATGCCTTTGATATGTTGAATATTTAGATTATATTCCTGTAAATATAAACTCCATCTTAACAATCGTTGATTTTTACAACTCATTTTGTGTAAAAATGTTAAAGGATTATGGTCTGTGAAAACCAGTACAGGTATATTTGAGCCCTTAACATAGAATTCAAATTGTTGAAGGGATAGGATAAGTCCTAAACATTCTTTTTCTACAGTAGAGTAATTTCTTTGATGAGTATTAAACTTCTTAGAAAAGAAAAATATTGGATGGTCTATATGAAGATTGTCTTCCTGAAAAAGAACAGCACCTATCCCAATGTCACTGGCATCTACTGCTAATTTAAATTGTTTTTGAAAATTAGGAGCCAATAGAATGGGAGATTGAGATAATACAACTTTAAGTTGTTCAAAGGCTTTTTGACAAGAATCTGTCCATAGAAATTTAACATTCTTTTTCAACAGATTTGTTAAAGGATTGGCAATTATGGAAAAGTTTTGGCAAAACTTTCTATAATAACCAGCCATTCCCAAAAATCTTCTGAGTTGTTTTCTATCAGTGGGAGTAGGGAGTGCTTTAATAGCTTCAACTTTAGCAGTGACAGGTTTTATATGACCCTGTCCCACAACATAACCCAAGTATTCTACATGAGCATGACAAAATTCACTCTTATTCAAATTAACAGTTAAATTGGCTTTTGACAATTTTTCAAAAAGAGATCTTAACTGCTTAACATGATGTAAAAAATCTTTGCTGTAAATAATTACATCATCAATGTAGGCATTGCAATTCTCCTGGTCAGCAATGAGATTATTAATCATTCTTTGAAAAGTAGCAGGGGCATTTTTCATCCCAAAAGGCATAACCTTATATTGATACAACCCATCTGGTGTAACAAATGCTGATATTTCTTTGGCACGGTCTGATAGAGGTACCTGCCAATATCCTGATAATAAATCAATCTTGGTAATGTAGGTGGCATCACCAATACGATCAATAAGATCATCAATTCTAGGAATTGGAAAGGAATCAGATTTTGTAAAAGTATTTACTTTCCTATAATCTGTACAGAATCTAAATGTTTTGTCTGGTTTAGGGATCAAAACACAAGGTGAGCTCCAATTGCTTGAGCTTGGTTCAATAATGTCATTATCAAGCATATACTTTATTTCAGATCTAAGAACTTCTAACTTTTCAGGATTAACTCTATATGGGTGTTGCTTGACCGGAGTTGCATCACCAACATCAACATCATGTACAATTAAATTAGTCTTATTTGGCACATCAGGAAATATATTACAAAAATCCTTAATTACATTTTCAATTACAATCTTCTCTTTCAGTGGCAGATGTGACAGCTTTTGATCCAAATTTTTAAGTATAAAAGAATTTGGCAATTTGTACTGACCAAATTTCTCCTTTACAATATCAGGAGGAACAACAGGGGTTACATTTAAATTACACTGTACCTGGTCAAATACATTCTTGCTATCTGTTTCTGAATTTCTACTGACATACTTCTTTAACATATTTACATGGCAAAGTTGCCTTTTCTTTCTCCTGTCTGGAGTTTTAATAATATAATTTAAATCATTGACTTTTGATTCTATCTCATATGGACCAAAGTATCTAGCTTGTAATGGTTGACCAGGTAAAGGTAAAAATACCAAAACCTTGTCCCCTGGGGCAAACAATCTAAATCTGGCCTTTTTATCATACCAGTTTTTCATTTTAGACTGGCTTTCCTTTAAATTTGTTTTGGCTAAATTACAGGCATCATAAAGTCTACTTTTAATTTTTAAGACATGGTCTAAAAGTCCCTCAGTGGGTGTCGGAGACATCCACATTTCTTTGAGATATTTTAAAGGACCACGAACCGTATGGCCAAACACCAATTCAAACGGACTGAAGCCTAAAGACTCCTGGACGGCTTCATGGGCTGCAAACAGTAGCATGTGTATTCCTTCATCCCAGTCCTTCTCATGTTCATGGCAATAGGTTCTTATCATGTTCTTCAGGGTCTGATGGAAGCGTTCAAGGGCTCCCTGCGACTCAGGATGATATGCACTTGACATGCAGTGTTTAATGCCCAATTGGTCCATTACTTGTTTGAAAAGAGTGGCTTTGAAATTAGATCCTTGATCCGACTGTATGGACTTAGGTAGACCAAATAGAGTGAAGAATTTTGTGAGTGCCCTGACAACGTTAGGAGCTTTAATGTTTCTCAAAGGAACTGCCTCCGGAAATCTTGTCGAAGCACACATAATGGTTAGTAGGTATTGATGACCTGCTTTAGTTTTTGGAAGAGGTCCAACGCAGTCAATGATGACTCGACTGAAAGGTTCTTCGAATGCTGGAATCGGCTTGAGAGGAGCTACAGGAATCGTTTGATTTGGCTTGCCAACCATTTGACAAGGGTGACACGATCTGCAGTATTCAATGACGTGCTTCTTTAATCCAGGCCAAAAGAAGTGACTTGTTATCTTCTGATACGTCTTGTTGACGCCTAGATGACCCGACAGTGGAGAATCGTGTGCCATATTCAGAATGTCAGCACGATATTTCTCAGGCACAACAATTTGATGGACAACTCTCCAGTCTTCATCTGCAGATGCGTCTGGTGGTCGAAACTTTCTTAGAAGTACATCATCTTTGACGTAGTAACATATAGGTACTTCTTCAGCTTCTTGTGGTGACAAAGCGTTTTCTCGGAGTTTGTCTAACTCAGGATCCCTTTTCTGTTCCTCGATCAACTGTTCTCGAGTTGATACCGGCTTTTCTGAGATTGATTTCGGATCTTCGTCGAGTTTGGAGAAGAATGTGGTCTCAAGGTCCACTTCAATGTTTGATTTATTTTTGGAAGTACTCCTTTCTTTGGAGATTTGTGAACTCATGGCTCTAGTTACCGCACATGCTGGATATAATTCTGGATCATCTTCTTCTTCAGGTGCAGATAGTTGAGGTTCATGAGTGACAATGGGTTCGGCGATAACCTTCCCACCAGCTAAGTCATTGCCTAGCAACAACGAGATGCCTTCCAATGGTAATGTTGGTCGGACACCTACAACCACAGGTCCAGAAACAAGATCTGACTTGAGATCAATGAGATGGAGAGGTACATCTAGGCAACCCAGTTCTACGCCTCTTAAGAGTATGCTTTTCCCCGTTGTAGTTGCGTTTGATAAGGGAAGAATGCCTTCAAGCAGTAGCGATTGCGAGGCACCTGTGTCTCTCAAAATTGTTACAGGTCGCAGACTGGTATGATCACCTGGTAGTGATATAAATCCTTCCGAAATGAAAGGCTTGAACTCCTCTAAAACATCAGGGGTGACTGATGTAGACATCTGGACTTTGTTAGAACTCTCGATGGAGTCTTGAGAACATCTTGGTGATGTAGTTGACAAACTTGTGTTGTAGTCTTGTGAACATCTGGGTGATGTAGTTGATAAACTCGATTCGGAGTCATGAGAACATCTTGATGATGTAGTTGATAAACTCTCTTTGGAGTCGTGAGAACATCTTGATGATGTAGTAGAACACTTTGATGTGTATTGAGGACATCTTGACGATGTAGTGGAACACTTTGACGTGTATTGAGGACATCTTGACGATGTAGTGGAACACTTTGATGAGTGTGGAGAACATCTTGACGATGTAGTAGAACACTTTGATGTGTATTGAGGACATCTTAACGATGTAGTGGAACACTCGGATGAGTGTGGAAAACATCTTGACGATGTAGTAGAACACTTTGTTGTGTATTGAGGACATCTTGACGATGTATTAAAACTCTTTGACGAGTATTGAGGACATCTTGACGATGTAGTAGAACACTTTGATGAAAGTGTAGAACATCTTGACGA
Organism: Anisus vortex; assembly: GCA_949126835.1. Lineage (NCBI taxonomy): Eukaryota > Metazoa > Mollusca > Gastropoda > Planorbidae > Anisus > Anisus vortex. The sequence continues at coordinate 19,882,595 of OX421503.1, forward strand.
TGTAGAAGAACTCTTTGATGAGTGTGTTGACGATGTAGAGTCAGTAGAGCTTGGTGTGGCAGGCTTAGTATCAGTTGCTTGAGTGTGTAAAAATTGTTCTGTTGTATAGGACACGGCACATAAAGTAGGTTTCGGAGAAGCCTTTTCGTTTTTCCTTTTCAATTTATAGCATTCTTCCACTTTATGTCCTTCTTTCTTGCAGTATATGCATGAGGCTTTTGGTTGTGTCACCTTCTTGTCATGAGAGTTTTTCATTGAAGTGTTGTTCGTTTCTTCGGGCAGTTTCGGCTGCTTCGGCCTAACATCGGCTGTGGACTTTGCGAACTGATGGGAGATGACGAAGTCGTCGGCCAACACTGCTGCCTTGTACACATCATCTTCGCCACGGTCTGCCATATGTGTTCGGACGTCCAGCCGGACACAATTCTTAAACTCCTCCATCAGAATCAAGTTCTTGAGCTTTGCATAGTCAGTACCAATTTCTTTAGATGTCAGCCAGCGATCTAGCCTTCTCTGCTTTTCTCGTAAGAACTCAACATGGGTCTGGCCATCCAGTTTACGCAGTTCACGGAACTGTTTTCGATAGCCTCAGGGACAAGTTCAAAAGATTTCAAAATTAGTTGCTTAGCAACTTGGTAGTCCCTTTGTTGTTCCCCAGTGAGTGAGCAGAACACCTCTGCAGCCCTACCAGTCAGAACAGTTTGTAACAGCGAAGACCACAGCGTTTCAGGAATAGCAAAATTTTTGGCAACAAGTTCAAATTGAACAAAATAATTATCCACATTTCCCACAAAACGTGGAATAAGTTTTAAGTATTTAGCTGGGTCCACATTCTGACTGGTGGTAGGAGGATCTGTTGAAGATTTAGAACTTATCTCTAATTTCTTTAATTCTATTTCTTTTTCTTTATCTAGATTCATTTGTTTCTCTTTTAAAGCTAACTGTGCTAACTGTACTTCTTTTTGTGCTTCAATTTCCAACTGTTTAATTTTTAGCTGTATTTCTAAATCTACAACATTGGGTGTGTTTTCGTTTCCTTCTCTACTAATTGTGGATAACGCCTCTTCTGGCAAAAATTCTTCGTTGACAAAATGTAGGACTATACTATCTCTAATAACTTGTTTTACAGCACTAGATTTGATTTTGAGTCCTAAAAGTTTAGAAATAGCCAACAGATCCTTTCTGCTGCATTGGTCGAGTTCTGGTAAAGATGGATTAGCAATGAAAGCCTGGTAATCCATGTTAATGTATAACCTTAATTTAAACAATCAACTAAGAGAGAAAAATAATTTTTGGTCAGCACTTACAATGTATAAAACTTGGTATCGTCTAAAGAAAAGTAAAAGAAAATTTTTCAATTTCTTTTCTATGAATAAATATTATATAATATTTATATCCGTAGGAAGAGCCCCCAATTTTATTACAGACCTCCTGTAGTATTAAATTTAAATTAAGTGGTCTCGTTAAAGAGGTTGTAATAAATAACAAACAATATTAATTATTTGTAGCTAACTTAATTAATAAAAATTAAAATAATTTATTTAATAAAACAACCCTTCAGACGATACCAATTTTAAAACAATTTATTTACTAAGTCAAATTAATATCAAAAGAAAAATAGAAAAGAAAAATCAACTCACGAATATCCTTACAACAGAATAAAACAACAATGTAATAATGCGTACAGGTACATAAAAGATACAATACAGCTCTGCCACTGATGCGCTTACAATATGCTTAAACCAAGACTCAAGAATACTACATCGATGTAAAAAAACTTCCTTCTATCACGCGAATCTCCTATATTTATACTATACATGTTAGAGATTTCTGGAATAAAAGTAGGCTAAGAATAACTCACAAAAATTGTCAACATCTCTTTCTAAAATGTTCCAGACGGTGAAAGAATGATCTAGGTACACTCTAGTAAACAACAATTCTTGACGCGACAGTAGCAGAGTTCAACTAGAGGTCAGGACTAGGGCCCTGGCAAAGGTGCAGTTAGTTACATAGGAGGGAAACAAGATATAATCTAAACACATAACAAGACCAATAAACTAAGACCAATTTATGTGTTACTAGAGAATTGTATATCTGGGTATTTTATTTATTCACCACTGTTACATGCAATTTTAAATCTATCTAGTATGCTCGCCAAATTGTTACAAGTAATTTATATGAATTAATACTTTTGTTTATCTTTATAATTATTGTGCCAGGTTTTTTATAACTTACACATAAGAAGGTTAAAAGTTGATAGCTTAAACTTAATAATACAATGTTATATCTGCAGTCTCTAGCTAAAACAAACTCAAACTCAAGTCCTCAACTCAACAAAATCAAACTAAAGTCCACACTAAAAGAACACCAATTCAGTCTACCAACAACGGTGAGGTGTGTCCGTGCAGCAAAAAAAAAAACAACTGTTTTACATTCTGTGCTGTTCACTTGACCGTAGTGGTCAACAAGAAATCATTTTCCAAAACAATGATCTCAAATACATTTTATCCATAATTAAAGACAACATATGGTAATATATATATATGTATATTTATAAATATAGCCTACACAGAGTGGGAAAAAAGTAAAAAGAGATAAAAAGGCACTTTTCAAAGAGGAATTTGTTGCAAGTGTGTGTTGGTTTTAGCAGATGCATATTCAATGCAAACAACAAATAAATTACACAAAATTATATATTTTATATAGCGCTATTTTTAACAAAGTAAATTAAATATTTGTGTTTTTAATTTTTTTTTATAAATGTCAATTTTGTCGGCTTGTTTAATTGTGTTTGGAAGTTCCTTCCACCATAGAGGTGCTACAATGCTCTTGGAGCGAGGTGCAAATGTCTTTTTTTTCTTTTTACTTTTGGTACCTTGAGTCGTTGATGAATTTTATTTTCTCTATTGTGTGTAGCTCAACCATGGATCTGATGTACTGTTGAGATTGGACGTGAATGCTTTTATTGAGCATAATCAGAACTTTGAATTTTATCCAAGTGTTATAGGTAGCTAGTGCAATTGCTTTAGATAGGTTTAATGAATTTCCTTTATTGTTCAGAACAATTTTCACATCCATGTTTTGGGCCCTTTGTAGTTTTCCCTCACACCCTGGCAGTCATATGTATAGACATGCTGTCTTCCTGTTAAAAAGTACATATACATATTATTTTAGTCACCTATAGTGTCAGCTAAAAAAAATGAAAGATCTTAACAAACATTAGATGCAATGTTTGTATACAGTCTAAACTATATTAATGCATACGATTATAGTTGGTGTGCATTTATAATATAGATGGTGTTAGACTGGAGCTCTCTCACTTCAGTACTTGGGGCGGTTGTCTAGGAATGATTCTTATTTGGGCCAACGGGAACCTATGTCTCTCTGACGATAGAAATAATTTTGCAGCGATTCCTCAAGTTGGTCGATCTAGATTAGTATTCAAATTAACTTCAAACAACTGCATTCCAAACAAGACAAACTCCTTGGCTTTTAAATTTAATGTAGAAACTTGTATTCAACAAATAGAACTGTGTAATTTCATGGAGTACAAATAGAGCAATATTAATGTGACTTATCAAGTCGGAAGGTAAGCTATCGTCTCGCGGCAGGCTTAGGCTCGAGACTATTTTATATTCCCCGGCCAGTTGTAAGCGGCTCTAAAAGAAAAAAAAAATAAGACGACGCTATGAAAAACTTCAAGTGCGGAAATATAACGTCACAGTCCCCCTTGCCTCTATCCAATGGAAAGCGTGCATTTAATAGACAGCTCAATTCTAGGAATAATTATTAATAACCTTCGCGGGCAAAACTAAGCTATCTATTAGCTGTAATAGCAGACAATGTCTAGGAATAATCCAGTTACAGTTGGTTTATGAATTAATCGTCGTTTAAACGATCTTAACTCTGTATTTTGTGTTAAGACGAAGACAAAAAATGCATAAGTTAATGTAGGAGAATATAAATAGTCGCGTCCTAACACTGAAAGTAATTTAAGTAGGAACATTATGTCGAGGGGAAAGATTAATAGATGGGTGGTTCAAATAATTAGTGTTATACACTGTCACGTAACATCTCCCAAGCACACACAAAAAAAAATAAAAAAATTGGTCATCTGTTATGGGGAATTTTCTTTTAGCTTTTCCTAAAAATAATAATAAGACTGTCGGTTACAGTGATCCAAAAACTTAAGTGCTCATTTGGCACGTACAAAAGTGATAATAAAACAATTTAAGTGCACATTAAGAACATATACATTAATAAAGAGCTTAGTGCACATTAGGCACATATTACAGTAACAAACAATACAAGTGTTCATATAACAATGAAGAACAATATAAGTGCTCATTAGGCACATCATTAAAAATAATCAAGAACGAGAACACATATACATCAGTCTACAAAAAGAATAATGTTTCCTTTCTTTAACCTTAGTGATTCGAATATGTACTAGTGTGTAGTTAGCTAGGGTGTTGAATGGTTTACCTTGTCCATAGGTTACCTGTATTAACATTAGTCATTAGCTAAGTTCATACGTGTAGACTTATATAATTTGTTTTAACATTACCATGTTTGTTACCATTTGGTTATCCTATAACAACAATGTTAGTTAATCCTTCGTTACCGATATAACTAGCCATAAGGTTTACATTGCTCAAGTCTTAACATTTACCAACAAGCTTGAGTACTTGCAAAAAGTTTTTAATAACAACAACCACCATGTGCTATATGTATACAAATATTTTAACTCGTTTTTTCTTTATTTATCTTATTGATAGATAATTTTAAAGAATGAGTGATATTGTCTGAGAGTTTATCTCTGATTTAAAAAAAAAAATACGGTATTATTATAACCTATTATTTTATCGGTTATTTAGAAGTGATTGTAATACTGATTCAATTTACTTCAATATTCATTGATTGTATCAAATTTAACTTTAATAGTTATTTTTTTTTTAAAGCATTAACACATATGCTCTTTAATAGTTTTTATCAACCATAGGTATAGAGCTATTCACTCTTCGGAGTACAAGTTTATTTACAACAATATTGGTGGTTTTATTCACAACAGGAATTAGATATCCTTAAGATACAAGTGTTAATAGTGACATTTTGTTTAACAACTTAAGTTAAATCTACAGCTCATTTAACCGTTTTTCAAGAAAAACCACAATAACCTTAGTTAGTTAAAAATGTAATCTAACTTAACTTTGACCTTTCAAATAGTATAGCTTCTTAAAATATAACTTTCAACTTTACAATGTTTCTATTTACAGAGTATTTATCCCTGTAACTAAATCGTTTTATTTCTTAAAAGATTTTACTCAATGTTTTAACCTTTGTTTTAAAAGTTTAGTCATAACATTCATTTAATTTTCACCCTTTTCATAGAATCACTTTATTTACCAAGCATTGACTTAATTCTAACTTAAGCTACCCGTTTAAAGTTCAACTTCAGAGTTTAGCCATGTTATGTTAATTCACTCTTTAAGCACATTAACATTATCACTCTCTTATTTTAAAATTGTATGTTAAACTGGAGTATGTCTTTTCACCCAGAAAAATGCCAACTAATAAGGGTATCCAAGAAAAAGAAACAAATAATAGCAAACTACTTCATTCATGGTAAAGAACTAACTAAAAAAAAACAATGCTAAGTATCTAGGAGTAATAATAAATGATAAGTTATCTTGGAACCCTCATATTGATGAAGTAATTAAAAAATCAAACAAATCATTAGCATTCATAAAAAGGAATTTGGACAAATGTAATAAGAATATAAAACTAAAATGATATCTCACATTAGTTAGCCCTATACTAGAATATGTAGCATCTGTATGGGACCCAGCAACTAAGGAAAACATTAAAATATTAGAACAAATCCAAAAAAGAGCTGCAAGGTTCATAACTAGTGAATATTCCCTATTAACAAGAGTAACGCCATTAGTAAAATCACTAAACCTAGAAACACTAGAGGACAGAAGGGCAAAGAGTAAAGTAGTAATAATACATAAGGCATTAAATCTAATTTAGAAATACAACACAATAACAAGCTATTGCAAAGCTCAGATAAACATAAAGACAAAAACACTTTCCTTGTCCTTATGCAAGAACAAATGCATATAAGTACTCTTTCTTTCCGAGTGGCATTCGGGCATGAAATGGGTTGCCTGAACAAACCAGGAAAAGCAATAACTTAACATCATTTAAAACATTAATAAAATTACAAGAGTAGACTCGGACTACGGATGAGCGTAGGACGGAATAATCTTCTTTATGGAAGGAGCGTCTGTAATGTATAAGATAAGATAAGATAAAGGTGTGTAAACGTTGACCTTATCAATAAAAGTAATATCTTCTCTTAACAGTGTGTAAACGTTGACCTTTTGAGTTTGTACCCAATAAAATGTAAGCCTATCAAGTTTTATATTTTTGATTAACTCACCATGTTTTTTACACTTACCGAAAAGAAACATACAGTTGTCAGTTGTCAATAACACAGACAATAATAGACTAACATATAAGAACGCCATAGGGGAAAAATTCATCATTATAACAATGCAAATAAAATGTGTTATTGAATTAATGCGTGTTATTTTTTTGTGCTGCAATTGTTTTGATATTTTTCTTTTGTACTTCAGCAAAATATAAGTTTGCAGTGTATACAAGTACATCTTACGAATTGTATTATATACATGGGGTTTGGGGCAAACACAATTGTTTTTAAGATATATTTCTTTTTAATACAACAATGCATAAATAAAATAAAAAAATCACATCAAAAAGGCATCTACAGTTGGCTTAGCAAACAAAATTGGGTTATCATTAGTATGCACCTCCCTAGGAAAACTAAACCCGTTCCGGTATAAGTACAAGTCTTATCGCAGTGTTATGGTCACTAAAGCCTTATTTACTGTACTGTAGACCTGTTTATGATTTTTGCAAAACCTTCACGGTGTTATGGCCATTGGATCGTTCTAACCTACTATCATTTATTTCACTAGGTATCGCACTCGTGGATCTGTTAGTCTCAACAGATATCTCGATTTGTTTATAACCATTGTCTGTACCCAATACTGGTGTACTAGAGGATGCGGTTTTAAGTGTTTCAAATGCCGAAGTACACTTTTCAATCAGTTGTGTCCTATACGGTACACTGCTGAGAATGTTAGAGAAAACACTAAGCAAAGAACATATCTGATCAGTTTGATCATCTGATAAGCGATCAACTGTAATTCTGAAATGTCGCATAGTAGAACATGTTTTATTTTTGCTCTCGACAAATTCATTATCTACCGCGTAGGCCTGGTGTGTTTGAAACTTGCTCTCGGCTAAGTTATTAACCATTAAGGAATTTTCTCCCTTGACCTGTGTAACTGGTGCCATTGGCAATACGGTAGTGCATTTTAGCTTTTCAGTTTCTCTAGTATTGTACAGTTTTAACATGTTTACATGTACAACTCGTTTGGTTTTCCGGCGGTCGGGTGTACTTATTAAATAGTTTACCACCCCAATTCTCGAGTCTATGGAATATGGACCAGTGAATTTAGCACTGAGGGGTTGACCGGGAATAGGTAAGAAAACCAAAACTTTTTCCCATGGTTGAAAAATTCTGTTCTAGATTTTCTATCATACCAGGTTTTCATGTGGCTCTGTGCCTTTTGTAAATGCCTTTTTGAAACTTCATAGGCATTAAACAATTTAGTTTTAAAATCCAAAACATAACTAATTAAGTCAGTTTGTTCATTTTGATTCGACAAAGATTCCTGCAGCATTTCGATGGACCTCTCACCGTGTGTCCAAATATAAGTTCAAATGGACTAAAGCCCAACGATTCCTGTACGGCTTTCCATGCTGCGAATAATAATAGAGGCACTCCGGTATTCCAGTCTTTCTCATTCTGTGTGCAGTATGTACGCAGCATTGTCTTTAGTGTCTGGTGGAACCTCTCAAGAGCGTCTTGCGACTTTGGGTGGTAGGCACTTGATTTGCGATGCTCAACACCAAGACTCTTGATAATTTGCCCAAACTGTGTTGACGTGAGGTTCGATCCCTGGTATGTCTGAATAGACCGAGGTAGACCGTATATTATAAAGAACTCGACGAGTGCGTCAGTGACTTTCCTCGCGGTGATGCTTCGTAGAGGGATTGCTTCTGGAAATCGTGTGGAGGCACACATTATGGTCAGCAGGTACTGGTGTCCTGATCTGGTTTTTGGTAGTGGACCAACACAGTCAATAAGGATTTCACTAAAAGGTTCCCCGAATGCGGGTATTGGGTGTAATGAAGCGACTGGTATCTTCTGATTCGGTTTGCCTATCAGCTGACAAATATGACATGTTCTGCAGTAGGTCACGATATCTCTATGTAGTCCTGGCCAGAAAAAGTAGGGAAGAACTCGACTAAAAGTCTTTGAGACTTCCATGTGTCCAGCATAAGGTAAGTCATGAGCGATACGTAGGATGTCATTTCGATAACGGTTTGGAACGATGATCTGATGTGTTTTCGGACCAACCTTCGTATAATCTGGTTGTCGCTTGGTGTCCACTTACGCATTAGCAGGCCTTTTTTTAGATAGTAACACACTGCTAATTTTTCTGCTTCAGGTTCGGTGACAGCATGTTCACGAAGCCTGGCAATTTCCACGTCATCTCAGTGCTCCTGGGTGAGCTGATGTCTATAAGACATGCTAGTGGTGGTCTTAGAGGCGGTGATGTGGAGTAGGTTGGCGAACTGGGTAGTGCCAAGATCTAACTCTCGCAAGCTAAAATTCTGTTCCGCTAGGGCTTCTCTGGACTCATTTTTCTTCTGCTGCTTCCTTTGTTTTATGCCCATAGTGACGGCGCAAGTGGGGTGTATAGTGCTAATTTTGCCCACACTTATGTCGCTTGACGAGTTGGGGTATTGTGCCTTTGCTGAGCCTTAGGATGATAAGACTGTTCTTTTTGTTAATCTATTCATTGTCACCTTACCTCAAGCTAGGTTATTTCCAATTAGGAGTGCTATGCCGTCAATTGGAAGGGTTGGCTGTACGCCGACAACAACAGTACCATATATTAGTTCAGTTTCAAGCTGTATCGTGTGCAGTGGCACGCTGGTTTCGCCCATTTTCACACCTCTCAAGAGTACTTTTCTACCTTTGAATGTATCACTGGAAAGCGGTAAAAACACCTTATAGAAGAAGCGACTGGGATGCACCTGTGTCCCTCAAAACTATAACTCGACTCCAGCAGCTTCCATAACCTGGCAGGGATACATAGCATTCGTGGATGAACGTCTTGAAGTCTCTCAGAGTGTTGTTCTCTGGTGGACTCTTACTGGTCTGTTATGCCTTCACATTCAAACTTCCATCAGCTAGCTTGTTTATATGTGGTGTTACGTCCACAATCCCCTTGTGGCCAGAGCTGTGTAGATCTTGCTGATAATTCTCGTTAGTCCTAGGGGAGACTTTAATTATTAGTATTTATGTTTCAGTATTACACGAACTCTTCTTATAGTCCTGGGCACAAACTCAGTATTTGCATTCAAACATTTCCTTTCTTGGGCATTAGAGTAGTAGATAAATCTTATAGTAATGTATACAACACAATATAATAGTAACTTGACAAGGAAGCTTCAGTGTAACTGTTGTTGATAGTTTATTTCAGGTGATATGTTCAATATATACAATATATCTATTATGTACAGTTAGAATAAAATAGTGCAAACAAAAACGTTCTCAAAGGAACATATTTTGAAACTCTCCGTCTTTCAGACAAAACAAATCAGTAAATACTATCCGAGTGGTGCAAGGGACAGACCCACTACCAGTAGGGGTGAAAATCATGGTAACATTACAAAACTCATAACAAAACGATAGGAACTTCCCCTATTAAATAATGAGACGTTCCCAGACCCTGAGAATTTAAGATCAACACAGAATCCCAACATTACCTAGAATCTTTCGTTTTCCTACTAAACGTCCTAATATTGTGTGTAGTGAGAAAAGAGAGAGAGAGAAGAATAAACATTGCGTGTTCCAATTCTTGGAAAAAGAATATACATGACACGCCCCCACCCAATGAAAGAAATAATGTACCATAATTACCCAAGTAATACTCAACATGGTACATTTTTCGTACTTAACACTATCGTTTTCACAACCATCAATCAATGGAAGATTATAAGACAATTTAAGCAAACATGGCTCACTGGCACAACTAAATTATAAAAAGTGTCACTACCCAATGGTAATTGTGATTATAACGTGATGGACAAATATTTCCCCGTTAATATTAATATTAACTAATGTCTCAACAAGTACAAATAATTCCAAAATATTCTAGTCATTCTTATTTTAACTATGTACAGTTGTGTGGATTTCCACCAAAAATTTGCAAAAAGTTTTAATCTTTTTAAACAAATATAACATTGCTCAAACTCTGTCAATTTTCAACAGTTTACTTCTAATATACAAACCAAAAGATAAGTAATACGTAACTCGAATCAAACTATAGGTTACTTCCCCTTTAAATTACAGTGTCAACTTGACTTTAACAGGGTTCATACCTAAGATGATGATACTTCCCCTTTTCTCAAATATGAGGAGAAAATATGCTCTAGTTACGATTACTACAGTAATCTAAATATTAAAATGTAATCCACTTATGCGTCTTTGGCAAATTTGAAAGTTTAATATAAAAGTTTGTTCAGGGTTGAATGAGTGCACACCTTTAGGTATCTTTGTTTCCCTCCATTCCCGGATATATGGAATATATAACAACCTATATACAACATAGTGAATATCCACTAGTTTTTCCTATTCTATTACCATGATATAACAATTTAGCAATAGATTTCAAATATTATCTATTAATTTATACCAATTGATATTACATCTCTTTCTAAGATAAAAATTGTACATATTATTATTTAGTTCCATTCATTAACTAAAATAATACAAGATAATAAATAAATTAGCTAAAAGTTTCCCACTTAATTGCATGCAATGACAATTAACTTTCATCCATCCATATCAAGTAAATACATGCATATATATTTATTGCATAGTGCATCAAAATTTAAATGGAATTTCTTTTCCATAATAAAATGAATTGAATCAAATGAATTTAAAATATATCAGAACATCAATATTGTACATGATTATAAAAATTATTAATACTTTCAAAAGACTTGACTTCTGTATGATACAAGTATTCTATAGGTATTCCATAATCAAAATTCAAACGAATGATAGGTTATCATGACACATTCTTAATGAATAAGTGAGATGATCTGAAAAAGAAGTATAGGGTTATTCAGTCAATCATGTAGCACCCGAGATAGAATATCAGCTATGACCTTGTCTCTATCTTGTCGATTATACAGGGAATGGGATACCAGTCGGTCTTTGTCAAATTACTTAATTTCCCAAGGTCTGTATAAAACTGCAGTGTGTGGTCGGCTTTTGGTACCATCACACTGGGTGTAGATTATTTGCTATCACATTTTTCCACTATGTCATTTTCTAACATATACTTCACCTCTGCTCTAATATGTTCAAGTCTGATGGGGTTAACTCTATATGGATGCTGTTTAATTGGCCTGGCACCCTCAGTTAATACTACATTGTGCTCTATGACATGTGTCCTCCTGGGAACATCTGTAAACAGCGACTTATATTCATGTACCAGCTCAATAATCTTCTCCTTATCTTTTACCGGAAGATGTTCTAGCCTTGTATCTAAACTCTTAAGGGCATCTGTATTATTAAGTTTACTTTCTGCAAACTTATATTCTATCCTAGATAAATCCGTCGGGACTCTAGCTAACGAAATCATGGGGACCTCCCGTGGTTTACTCTTTTCCCTGGAAACATAGGGCTTAAGTAAATTAATATGGCATACCCTCTGCTTTTGTCTCCGGTCAGGAGTCTTTATCAAATAATTGACCTCGCCAAGCTTTGACTCTATCTCATAGGGTCCACTAAACTTTGCACTTAAAGGCTGATTTTGCAAAGGTAGAAACACAAGAACTTTGTCACCTGGTGCAAAAGTTCTAGCTGTAGCTTTACGGTCATAGTTCTGTCTCATACGCTCCTGCATCTGTGGAAAATGAATCTTCACATGGTTAAAAGCATAATAAAGCCTATTTTTAAATTTATCTACATATGACAAAAGTCCAATCGGTTCACTGTCCGTTAGCCAAGTTTCATGTAGAAGTTTCAATGGACCTCTGACTGAGTGTCCATACACAAGTTCGAATGGGCTAAACCCCAGGGATTCCTGAGTGGCCTCCCTTGCAGCGAACAGTACATAAGGCACACCCTTATCCCATTCTTTCTCGTTTTCATAACAGTACTTTTTAAGCATCGATTTTAATGTCTGATGAAACCTTTCCAGAGCTCCCTGGCTCTCAGGATGATAGGCACTTGATAGCCTATGGCTTATCCCTAATTGTTCCATGACTTGTTTGAAAATGTTCGAAGTAAAGTTAGTCCCCTGGTCGGACTGTACTGTCTTCGGTAGGCCATAACGTGTGAAGAAATTTGTCAGGGCGTCTACCACCTTCACTGTTGTTATGTTCCGCAACGGAATGGCTTCCGGGAAGCAAGTGGATGAACACATGAATGTGAGCAGGTATTGAAAACCGGCTTTTGTTTTCGGCAACGGGCCCACGCAATCAATGAGTATATGACTGAATGGTTCGTCGAACGCTTGTATCGGCTGGAATGGAGCGACAGGAATTCGTTGGTTAGGACGTCCTACCATTTGGCATCAGTGGCAAGTCTTGCAGTATTGTTCGACATCTCTTCTCAGTCCTGGCCAGTAGAAGTAAGGGAGGATACGGTGGTGCGATTTACGGACTCCCATGTGACCAACGAAAGGAAGATCATGCGCCATACGCAGTATATCTTGACGATAGCACTTAGGTATTACAATCTGGTGAATACTGTCCCACTCGTTTGTACCTGAGTTGAGCGGTTTCTACTTTCTCATCAACACTTCATCTTTCATGTAGAAACATTCCGCCATTGCATCTGCAGTCTTTTCATCAACAGCTTTCATTCTGAGTTGCATTATTACTTCGTCATTCAATTGTTCTTTCACCAATTTCTGCTTTGGTGACAAAATGTTATCGTTCTCCGTTGCATCACCAGTTGTTAGTTCAGCAAAGAACGTAGCACTTAAATCGATGTCAGGTGTTTCTGTTATCACTGTTTCATTCGCATGTGTGTCTTCAGAACAGACAAACACATCTTTCGTTGCACTACACGGCGTAGCAGGAGTCTTTACCGACTTCTTTTCCTGCATTGCTCTTGTCAGTGCACATGTTGGGCGTTCATTGCAGGACGTAGGTTTTTGTCCTCCGCCATCTTTGTCTCCAACACTTTAACCATGGGCTCGACAGTGACTCTGCCGCCCATAATGTCATTTCCTAATATCATGGAAACGCCTTTGACGGGTAGTGCGCGCCACACTCCCACTACGATGTTACCTGTAAAAATATCCGACTCGAGTTTTATTCTGTGCAGTGGAGCTTCCACAGCTTCCATACTAGCACCTCTCAGCACAACAGACTCACAGGTACTGGTGGCATCTGTTAACAGCACACTGCCCTCCAGGATCACGCTGACAGCAGAACCCGTGTCACGTAATATCTGTATTTTCTTCTTGCTGAGTACATCGACTTCTGTCGACACTGTCCCCTCGTAGACAAAGGGTCGAAAATCGGATAGGTCGTCCTTTTCCGGGACTTCAGGAACCAACTGTTCCTCACGGCCTTCTGAAAGCATAATAGATTGAGTACAGCTATTCTCGTTTACCTTAGATAGACTGTTCTCAAAAACCATCGACTCCACAACTATGGGCGATGCCGACCGCATTTCTTTTGAGTTTCTTGACCCTGTGTTGCACACTTCTTCTGTCTGCTTGCTGTCTTTCTGAACTCTGGCACAGTGTAGAATAGCACCTTGCTTCTTGGTAAGGATCCAACAATCTTTCTTAATGTGGCCCTCTTTCTTGCAAATGAAACATACCACCTTTGCTTTATTTACATCTGTGTGCTTCCTGAAATGAACTAAGTTACTATTATTATTTACACCACTGTTCTTATTATTGTTTTCACTTGTCTCTTTTGGTTTACTAGCCTCCTTGGGCTCTGGTTTGTGCACTTTGGGTTTGTCAGCATAATATGGCTTTATGCTGGCGTGAATTATGGCATAGTTATCTGCCAATCTAGCAGCTTCATGCACATCTTAGATCCCTCGGTCTGAGATGTGGGTTTTAATATCTACTCGAATACAATCATTGAATTCCTCAAACAATATTAGGTTCTTGAGTTTATCAAACTCACATTCTGTGACCTTAGCCACTGTTCTAACGTTTTCTCCTTTTGTCTCAAAAAGTCTACATGAGTTTGATCATATGCCTTCTTTCTGTCTCTAAATAGCTTTCTATATTTTTCTGGTGTCAGGGAATAACTTTTTATCACCATATCTTTGATTACTTCATAGTCATTTATTTCCTCGGGTGTTAAACTCAACACTACGTCCAATGCTTTTCATTTGTTGAGAGTTGACCTTAACAATAAAGCCATCTTATCATCAGGGAACTGATAATCTACAGCTATCCTCTCAAAAAGCAAAAAGAAATCTTGAACATCTTCTTCTCTGAATATAGGCAAGTGTTGCTTCATTGCGCTAATATCCATACCATTGCTGTCCATACGATGGTCAGGTCTGTTCATGCGTGCCATCTCTATCCTTTCTCTGCTTTCAATTTCTATCCTAATTCTTTCCAATTCCATTCTCTTCATAGCTTATTGGAATTTAAGGTTTTCACTCAACCCTTCATCTTCATCATTGTTTGATGATCTAGATGACATATTTCTTACCTCGTCTCCGTGGGTAATTACCTCGCCCCCACTGGGAGCTACATAACCTTCATTGATATCGTTCTGTACCACTTCAACTACATTACCAGTGTTCATGGCATTCTGCCCGTTCAAACATGTCATAATTTCTTTGATCAAACGATTACGATTAGGTCTTGCCTGTCAAGCCTCAATCCCAAAGGACTCAGCTAATTATTTTAGTTCAGCAAATGACATGGCATTAAGTTCCTCACTTGATATATTCGAAGCCATAGTATAGCGTTCGAAATATTTGTGATAGTAGAGAAGTATATACTGTATAATAAAATATAAAGTTCCAACTTACGATTTGTCCAGAAATGTGCACAATATAATATTACACACTTCGTGGAATCTTCACACTTCCCAAGGAATAAATACGCAAACCAGTTCTCTCCTCTTTTTTAAAAAGAATAGTTTCACAGTCCTAGAAAACGAAACACAAATATGCCGCTCTCAGTACTACTAATGTCACAAAATATTTCTAGGTCAGGAAAAATATAACTCAAATTTTCCAGACGAGATCAACTAATTTTTTCCAATCCTAGATCAGGAAAAGTAGAACTTAAATATATCGAACGAGACCACTAAATTTTGTTAATCCTTGGTCAGGAAAAGTAGAACTCAAATATCCCGGACGAGCCCCCAAATTTTGTTACGTCCACAATCCCACAATCCCACAAACGTTCTAAGTGTGTAGCAAAAAAACAACAAACAACAAACCATTTTCCTATTCAACTTTATACAATTTTTTTTATTATCTTGTACTGAAAGGAAACAATGCATTTGTATTCTAATTGAATGTACAAAACATATCTTTTGAAATCAGAGTGTAGTTTTATATTAACGCCTTTTTAATAATTGCATTTTGTTGGTTGGCCTATAAGGCCAAATCTACTTCTATATAATTTATGCTTCAATTTTTATTAACATCAATGTAACAAAAACAATAAACACATCATTGATGCTAAAAAATAGGTTGTGCCTTTCAAGGTCAGTTGCCGGTATGGCACACCTGACATTTTCGTCAATGACCTTATACATGCGGACGATTACAAAACAATACACATTTAATGTTCTAACCTTTTTTATTTTCAGAACAGGCCAATTTTATTTCCAACCAGCATTCTGAAAAAAATGTCATACTGTCTAGCACTACTCATGATAATGTGATTTACGGAGAGAAACAAAGTAAAAAATTGTGACTGATGATAATATAATACAAAACTACTATAAATCAAGAGACTGTGTCTCACATTAAATCAAAATTAATAAAAATGATATGAAAACATTATAAACTGAATAAATTGTTTTGGAAGGGAGAAAAAGCTGAAAATTGGACATAATATTTTTTCCATTCTTAACGGGTCAATGTGCTAAGTTTCAGATCGAAAAGAGGTCAGGTAATTGTTCATGTAAACATAAAAAAACTAAAGAGATCTGGATTTGCATCATTGGTGTTGCAGTATTGTGATCTTCTTGAATTGAGATTGCCTTTCGTGTCATCATTTACTAAATAAATATTTTTTTGAAAATACAGATAAGTTTGATTTACCTTTTCGTAACAAACATGTGTTTTACTACTTTAATTCTGTAGTATAAAAAGCAACATATACTTTTTTAAAATAAAAAAAGGAATTACGTTGTATTACCTGTAACATTTGAATAACCATTTGTATTTTCTTCTTTCTCGTCAGGCATTGCGACATTTGAATTGACTATTGGTGTATCGTAGTTGTGTATGTCGTGTATCGACTGAGTAACTGCAAAGTGTATGGGCGATGCATAAAATACTTTAAAATATGAAGTTAACATAATTGACTCAAATAGAAACGGGCAATTTTAAAATGCATACACACACTCAAACACACAACCACAAACACACCTATATGTATATAATTTAACACTACATGCATCGTGCATAGATTTATATACATGCAGTTGACGAGTATATGTCATGCGGAAAGTGTAAACGCAAATTCAATGTAACTTTCAGAGTTTGTAGATAAAGAATTGTCAAATTGTATCTATTCATATGCTAAGCAAATAAATATAAAGCTTGATAATTTTTGGTTACGCAGTAACCATTTTTTATATTACTTATGTTTTAATTTAAATGCTATTATTGCAGCTTCTAGAACAATAAAAAAAATCTTAAACTAGTGAATTTGAACATAAACTATCCTAATTTTTGCCGTTTCGTCCTGCTTTGCTAGTTACACATTGGCTATGTACTTTGCCTTGACCTTTAGTAAAGAGGCTTAAATTTCGCAGTAGATCAACTAGTTTTACTTCTAACTATATTGTTACGACCACAATCCCCTTGTGGTCAGAGCCGAGTACATGTTGTTGATAATTCTCGTTCGTCCTAGGGTAGACTTCGGCTATTATTACTTATATTTCAGTATTACACGAACTCTCCTTATTGTCTTGGGCACAAATTCAGGATTTGTGTTCTAACAGTTCCTTTCCTTGACGTTGCAGTTGTAAATACATATATATATATATATATATATATATATATATATATATATATATATATATATATATATAAATATATATATATATATATATATATATATATATATATATACATATATATATATATGTATTATAATATCGTAAACAATTAAACCAAAATAGTAATATGCCGAGGAAGCTTCAGTGTAAATGTTGTTGATGATTTCATTCAGGTGATATGTGCGAATATATACTATATGAAGATTATATACAGTTAGAATAAAATAGTGCCAACACAAGCGTCCACTCTGTACAAAACTCTGTACAAGACTCTGCACAAAACTGACTGCCTAGCCTTAAACACTTGCGTAGGAGAGCGGGAAAAAGACCGTTTACTCAGAGGGGTGAAAATAATGGTATCATTACAAAATTCATATTAAAAATGATAGTTTTAACATAAAATCCCGGTACGAGAAATAATAGACTATTCCAAACTATTCCGAGAATTTGAGGTCGGCACGAGAGTGGATTCTTAGAACAGTCTTAGTACCGACCACAAAACTCGCATTGGAGAGAGAGAGGAAATAAGTAATGTGTGTTCCAGCATTTGGAACCACCAATATGTGACAATATCTTCAAACGTTTTATACTGACTGGATAAGTGCTACAAGTATTACGTTTTACATCAATATAATTAAAACCTGCACACTTGCATTCCTATCATGGGATATAAATGACATTTATTACATTAACTGTTTTGAATAGACCATACATTTCAAATTCAAAAGAAACGAAAAGTTAACGTAATGGACCGTATTGCTGCTGAGAGTTGTAAATTACAAGTCAGTCATAATAGATTGACTTGTAAAAGGGGCAAGGGTGTTAACTCTCAGCAGCAATACGGCCCAACCCTAGCCGAAGATAAAAAAAAACAACAACTAGAAATTTAATATATAAAGATACGGTAATAAACAAAAATCCAGAGAAATAACTAATAAAAAAAATTCTATGTAAAAAAAAAAAACGAATTGTAAATAATCTTTTTGTAAATCTTACAAATGATCAAAATTAATTAATTTAAATTAAGATTTATAGTGAAAATTAGATTTACGTCTTACATTATCAGCTATAATAATAAACATGCAAAGCTTAGCATTTGAATTTGAATATATATACTTTTTTATATGTTTAATGTAACTTAAATATAGCATAAAATGATGTTTGAGTTTAGAGAGAGAAATGGGGTGCACGCAGATAGATAGAGAAAGAGACAGAGAAATAAGTGTATAAATTGTAAAAGATAAGATTAAAAAAATTATATTACCTGCCAATTCTGAATACGTTAAGTTTTGTCTAGAATCACAATATTTAGAATGTTTAAAGAATTAAAAGATATAATTTTACCAACAATTTAAACAAAATTGAGTCCCAATTTCTAATTTGTATAAATACATATAAATTATTCACACACTGTTTTATTACAGTTCAATAAAGTAATAGTATATAACAACATCGTAAAAATGTTATAAACAAAATGAGCTCATATTTTAAAGAAACAGTGATAAGATAAGATCACAGTAAGTGGGATAATATTTCGATAAATATTATATAACAAAAAATGCAGGTTAGTAGGTCCTTGCAACTCAAAGCTAAGAAATTGTAACTAACGAAACGAACTGTTATAGGATGAAATAAGTATCTAGCAGACTGGGGTCGAGAACATAAAATTAAATATTATCAAAACATTATTATTGATAACTCTTCACATCAGAGGATTACGGCAGAAGTTATAAGCAATATTATTAAACAAAAACAATATAACATAACAACAATAACAAAAAATCCTTTATTTTAGCACAACACAGAGAAAAAGGCTAAAAGCATTAATATGTTCTTAGGACTTACTGCCTATTTTTCTTGTTTCTCTGTAAAAGGTTAGCTGAAACTATAATTTAAGAAAACAATATTATTACCTAAATTGTGGATAAATATATTAATAAAATGTCAACTAATTAATGACAAATGTACAATAATCAAAAGTAAAATGTGTAACACATTTTAATATTCTTTGTTTGAGTTGAAGAAATATTTTACAAGCATTGCACAAAATTATATATATATACGCCCTAATATTGACCTTAGATTTAAAAAAAAAAGATGGAAACCTACTCTTTATTCGTTTAAGATAAACTATAAGGACAACAATTATAGCAATGACGAAGACAAAAGCTGCAATACTTCTCCCTACTGCAGCACCGACTTCAATTACTATAAAATTAAAATAAAAAATCATGAAAAACCTAAATAATGCAGAAAGTTAAGCATTAAGTTATTCGTATTTAAGTTTAAGTATGTAAACTTGGTCGTCCGAAGATGTTTTAAATTAGGTGCGAAAGAATAGACTACATTTAAATTGTTGGAATTGAGCACGAGAACTACCCAAAGCATATCTGCGGACTGTCAAATGCACTCTAACGCATTTGCGCATTGGGCTATCGTTCTTGCAATAAATTAGTAGGTCTGATTTGGCTCCTCAGGCACCACTGGTCCGCTAAGGATTTTGTTAGCTTTTGAAATTATTTTTATTGATATCAATATCATAGCCCATTGCGATTTAATTTTTAGTCACCACGAATAGCGTTTTAGATATTTTTCAAGACATGTCGCATTTGTAAAAAAAAATATTATTATTAAAAAAAAATATTTAGATCTAGGTTTCAAAAACACTATAGCAAATAACATAATATAATTAAATTAAACAAAGTCAGAGGCCTCAATCTATCTCTTAGCCGCATTAGTTTTAACGCAATTTAAAGAGCGCAACAGGATAAGGTTAATGAAATAAATTCCCCCTCCCCTAAGCTAAAAAAAAATACTATGCTTTTCATTTGTAGACAATAAAAAAAAAACTAGACTAAAGAGCAAATAACAACATCTGGGAATATCACTATCAATTTAATACATTTGTCCCATTAGAAAAGGCACATGCAGCCCTTTCTGAGAAATATATATACGAAAATCATTAACAAGTTGTCAACTATAAATAAACGCGAATTTCAAATGTGAAATGGTATGGTATTTATTCTCTCTACATTTTACGACCAAGTGATTCTTAAAAGTTATATATAACGATACAATTTTAACTCAATAATAATTTAATTCAATAATAGCAAAAGTATAAACCAAGTTCGGAGACCCATTCTGGAATATTATTAGAGTATAGTAACCAAAGTCGGATGAAACCAGCTTGAGTTTCTTGATGTCCATTTTGCCATAAGCTGCATCTTTCGATGTGAATGCTACAAATACATTGTTAGTTGTGTTGCCAGCCTTGATGACTTTAAAGTTACTTGGCGCCGGGTAACCATATACAGTAAAAACGTTTTCAAAAAGTTGTCCTGGTTTGTACCTGAACTCTGTATAGTCTTCAGATGTATTCAATTGAAGAGGGCCTTTTTGAATATTTAATAATTTAATCATAAAAAAATTTACTTATTTAAATGCAACCACTCTATCTCCTTTTCTTAAAACATGTAAACTATTCAATAAATGATGTAATGCTTATAATATTTAGTGATTTAAAGCTAAAATATATAAAACAGTCTTATCAAAATTGGTAAAATAATAAAAATCTTATTTCAAAATATTGATAACTTAATTTCGTTTAAATTAATATTATTTACTTACATTTTACATAACCGGTAATTTTTCCTCCGTTTATATTTAGTACATTGAGTACGCTATTATTCGCTTGACAGTAAAAGGTACCCGTATCTTTGCATGTCATATATTTATTTAACGAAACCATTTCCCCTACGTTGTACTTGAGAATTATGTTTTCTTTTGTTAAAGATATAAAAGGTAATGCATTTCCATCAACGTCACAAACAAACATTGTCAATGTTCCATTATCTACAACAGTAGCACTGTCAGTATAAAATTGTTTTACAGCTGTTGCATCTGAAACATTTATTGCAACTGTGATTTTATGTGACATTTAGTAGTCCTACTTATCAATTTTAACAAAATAATTCATTACTTGATATATACATTAAATATAAAAAGACTAAACTCAAAGAAAGGACATAGTAACATTTTAGTCAAGTTGAGTTATTCGTCATACATGTCTCTTTACATTGTGACCAAATCTCATGACCTAAATCGATCAAGTTACCGAGGTATTAGACATAGAACCCACCTTTTGATAAAACAAATATAGTAGCACTCTTAATTGTGATAAAATGGGGGCATAATCCTCATTTTTTATATCACGGGACGCTAATTGGTTACCATAAAATTTCATTAGTAAGCCTCACCTGTTTATAAGCCGCAGGTATTCTTTGGAAGGCAAAATGCAAATGAAATTTAAGTGCACGTGTATAAGCTGCATCATAAAACTGTTTGGTTTACCTGTATAATTTCGTTATCATCAAGATTTTTTTTAAATTGTAGTGTATTAGCCAATGAAATGTGGATGGACTTTGCATATTAGACCAAATAAACACTAATTGTTCATTTCTGCATATTTAAAAAAAAAAGACTTAAGGCTAAATATTGGAAAGAAAACATGAATAAATTAAGTCGAAACAGCGTGAAATCTTTTGTTTAAGTTATAAAAAATTATTATTATTGCTTTAAATATGCATGAGCAAGTGTCACGTTATAGCTGTTTTATAACTGTATGTAGATTTGGTGTACCTTAAATTAAATATGTTAAGATTATGGTTTTATATTAAACAATATGAGATGTGGTTTATGATAATTTTAATATTTTATTATTATTTTATAATTTTATTATTGTTAAACATGTAATTATTTTTTACTATCAGGATTGTAACTATAGACTGAGGTTGTTGAGAAGAAAAGGGGGGATGGGGACGTATTGCCCACTGAATCACAGAGAAAAAAAATTGGTATTTTTAATATTGTACTATTGTGTTTTCAATTTGACCAATGGGGCTCCTCGCGGGGCTTAACACTGTCTTTATATATATATATATATATATATATATATATATATATATATATATATATATATATATATATATATATATATATATATAAAGGCCGTGTTTGGCCACCCGCGGATCCCCATTGGTCAATTTAAAATCACGTGATATCACTGACCTATCTAGGCCAAGCCCTACATACCGTCTAATATTTTTTTACATCGGACATGTGTCTTCGATAGCTCAGTGGTAAACGTAGTGGACTGCTATACGGGTGACCAGGGTTCGATTCTCCAGTTTTTCGACAATTTATTTTTCAAACTTTTAAAAACAAAAGACATTGTAAATCTACGAGCAATTTAGATTTTTGTTCAATAAAAATACTTACCTGTTTTTTTATCCGATTACATTATTTATTTACTTTCCTAAAAGTATTCAGTAAAAAATAATAATTTAATTTTAAGATTTATAGCTTTCTTTTAAGAGTAGTTTATACATTTGTTATCTGCACCTCAGACAGTCCAGTTTTATTTTCACCCGGGCAACGCCGGGCAATGTAGCTTGTAAAGAAATAAAAATAAATGCAAATACAAATACAAACTCACACAGACAACCTGAATAAAAACGCACACTATATATAATATATACGGTAAAAGATAGAAAAGTAACGTAATATACGAAACGTAGGTCTATTCGGAAAATATTCAAATTCGCCGTAAATGGACCGAACGACGCCCGCATTGACCTGATTTCGTGATTTCGCCGGTAAAGCTAAAAGAAAAAGTCAACATAACATTATATAAAATACCCTTATCTTCAATTTAATCTCGGACGTTATCAATCGTTATCATTATTTATTATGGTTTATCATTTGTAAATTTGCAACCATTAACAAAGTTACAATCGATATAATTGCAATATTAAGTATCGGCTTACTGTCGGTGATTGGGAAGATGTGATGGTTGGTAGTGATTATTTTATGCCTACTGTGAGTGGTTTCTTATGTAGTTTGGAAAATTCGGTTCTAGAATACTGTTTTTTTAGATCGCAATGTTCTTAACTTAGATTGCAGAAAGCGCACTTGGTTTCTATGATAGAAACAATAACGTTTCATTGATCACTGCGACCTCAGCGGCGGTCGTGTGAAACAGAACAAAAGCCTCTAGACCTGGCTATTACATGGGAAGCCAACCAGAATGATAAAAGACGGAGCAAGTGGGGTTTCAACACTTACATACAACTAATCACACGTCCGTGAATACTGCTTTAAAGTGATTAGTTAGCCATTTATTAGGTTTGGAACGTATCGATGCAAGCAGACAACAACCGACAGGCACTAACCCTGCTGCACAGCAGTAAGGGCCTTCCAGAGAAGTAACGAGTGCCGTTACTAGGGTCCGGGATTGTAGGACCCGATCCAGCCGCCAATCGACAGTAGTCCACTAGTTAAGCTATGTAACAGATCTAGTTTAGCCGAAAACCGAAGGTGCCTCATGCCAGCATGCAAACCAGAAAAGGCGTCGATTTTCTGAAGCGCAGATACCTCCAGAATATAGCAGATGCGAGCCATGACGGGCAAACTTTATTTTAATATAAGCGTATGTCTGAATCTACATGTGTCTTACACAATGCATTTCTAAACTTATCTGTGGTTTGAGACTAGACTTGCATTTTATTTAGTGTTTAAAAGCGTTAAGTTGTTTGTTATACTAGTTTTTTAGGCAACATTTTCCATGCCCAGATGGGCAAAAAGGGCATTGAATAAGAAATTGTCAATTATTATTGATCTCAGACCCTCCATTATTATAAACAAAACAACATGGAAATATGTATATCAAGTAAGATAACAAATATTGTTTGCCACAGCAATGACATATAGAAGGTGTGTTAGATTTTTGAGCACAAACACTGGCCCCAGCATTATCAGCTTCCTGTCTTGCTCTAACAGATCTGGGTAATGTAACCTTTCTGAATTATGATGTTAAAAACAAATCTATTTTGAAATGTGGACAAATTAGTTCAGTTTAACTCATAATGTCCCTTTGGAAAAAAAATCAATTAATAAGTGGAGATACATATTTCAGTCTTCTCATTTAAGTGGGATTCATCAATTACAAAAATGTTCAAGTTTAAGTAAAGCTAAAAATCAATATTAGTTGGAAGAGAAAGTCATTAAATCAATCAGCGTCTCATGAAGTAAGGAATGCTGACTAGATTTTTTGTTGTTTCATTCAACTGGTTAGAAACAAATGTGCTAGCCACTACTGTTCTGTCAACATTATTGAATAAAAATATTAGGGCATATAGGGCCTAAGACTGTTATGGATGTAATTTGTGCCAAGTAAGACTTGGTAATGTTTGTAATATTTTTTGTTTAAATACTATGTGAACTAAGTCCCGTTTCTTGGATCAACACATAAATCAAACATGAATATATTTGTTATTATTTTTTTTACATTTAAACTTAACCATTTTAATATTTTTTCCCAAAGATTGACCTGTTTTTAATTTTTTTGTATTTTTTATAAAAATGTGTATTTTGTACAATATACTGTTATGCCCCTTTCAAATTTATTGACTGCATGGCTTAACATTTAATCTATTCTTTAATAAGTTAAACATTTAATTGCAATTGGTTTTAATCAATCTTTAATTTTCCATCATACCAGTTTGTTTTATTTACAAGAAAGGTATCCTCACAACGTGAAAATGTATACTTGTAAAGTCTACTAGTAAACTTTTAAACATTTTAAACAGTTAGATTTGTAAATTTGTAAAGTTTGGGAACTGTTAATAGTTTAGACATTTTGACATGTTTTAAAATTAAAATTTCTGGATGTTGACACCTCCTTTTTAGTTTCACAAGTCTCTTCACTATTTTGTTATCATCCTGTTCTAGTTATTCTTCTTAATGACCTTTCGTTGTATTATACGTTAATAGTAGTTTTATATAATGCCAATCTTCATTGCGTTCAAGAAGTTAAATAGTCTACTGTTGCAGCAAAATAAAATATTTAGTGATTACTACACGATTCTCACAGCACAGATTGCAATATACATGTATAATCCAGTGCATAAAATGTCACACAATTACTTTGTTTAAAGTTATTCAAGAATTGATCAATCATCAAGAATAAATATGCAAAAGCTTAACTATTCACATACATCTTATTCCTTCAACGTTTAAAGATGAACTGCCTCAATATTTTCTCCTGTTCTTCTCTCGTCCCTTCTATCTTTGCTCGCTTTTTCTATATTTATACTTTTTTCATTTTGTGTTTACTCTGAGTTAATAATAAATAATAAAAATAGAACATTCAACATAGGAATTAATAATCAATATATTTTCTGAGTTATGAGTTACTGAGTTATGGCCCTTATACCATGTTTTTATAAATCAAGATTCCTCGTATCATATTTATTTTGCCCAATAATAATAATACTGGTGATTAATACTGGATGTGTATAAAATAATGGCTTTTAAAGCTTTATAGTGAGTACATTGGGATCCATATTTATAGATGATATACCTTTTGGTTAGCATAGAGTGGCCATGTAATTAGTAAACAAAATGGCGCTGTATGTAAAAATTAATGGTATTTGACAATTTGTATACTACTTGAAATATTGCGTCAGACAAAGTGAGACAGTAATTAAAAAGAAACAAATGGGCTTTTCTGTTCAAAAGTCTGAAATTTAAACAAATAAAATTCTAAAATGACTTGACATGAAATAGGATAGAGAAGAAGAATTATTAACATTACAATAAAAAAGGATAAAAAGAAAATATTTCTAATGTCCATTTTTCATGATGCCAATACATTTTTCAATGGGTTTCTTTTGTATTTTCAATTATTAGTCATTGTCATTTGTTTCTCTTAATGCCAAATTTCATTTTATTATTAGGCCACCAGATTGGAGAATAAAAAATACAATTATGTTACAGTTAAAAAGACCAATAAACTAAGACCAATTTATGTGTTATTAGAGAATTGTATATCTGGGTATTTAATTTATTCACCACTGTTACATGCAATTTTAAATCTATCTAGTATGCTCGCCAAATTGTTACAAGTAATTTATATGAATTAATACTTTTGTTTATCTTTATAATTATTGTGCCAGGTTTTTTATAACTTACACATAAGAAGGTTAAAGGTTGATAGTTTAAACATAATAATACAACATTATATCTGCAGTTCCTAGGTAAAACACAATCAAACTCAAGTCCTTAACTCAACAAAATCAAACTAAAGTCCACACTAAAAGAACTAAAACTGTATTGACATTCTCTGCTGTTAACTTGACCATAGTGGTCAACGCCAAACCATTTTCCAACACAATGATCTCAAATACATTTTATCCTTAATTATAGACAACACGTGGTAATTTCTTTTTACTAAAAAATAGTCATTGGTTTTAAAGATAAAAAAAAAAAGTAAAGAAAAATCTGCAGTAATCTGAGGGTTAAACATGTTTTTAATTTAAAATAGGTATGCTATTACTTAATAGTACTTTCGCAACAAAATAAAACTTGGTGTAAATGTAAAAATAAAAAAAGAACATATATTAAATGAATATTTAAATATATAAATAATGAATCAGCACAAAAAAAATGTGTTTAAATTATACAAGAATATGACAGGATTATTAGAAATTGTATAATTACACAAGAATAATTAATTATTATATATAATATCTACAAGTGATGATGTTTCTCTTTTGTTGATAAGACGACATCATTAAGTTGACAAATTTTAGACAGAATCTTCTATACTTTCATAAGGGTGGTCAACTTTAGGATCTACAATAAAATACAAATATCGATTGATAAACCAACCTAAATTAAATATTAAATTGATAGATTAAAAATCCCTAACACTTCTAGAAAGTAAAATAATATGTATTTGCAATGTAATCTGACCTCCTTCACCATTATCCAAATATGAATTGGATGACTGAAGATTTGGATTTACATCAGTTGTTATGCTATTGCAGTAAGAGGTTGATGTTTCACTTACAGAACTTGACTGTTTATTTACTTTAAGAAATAAAATAGAAATCCTTGCTTCGATCAGAAAATAAACAGGGAATTATCTTATAAATGAAAAAGTATTCAGATATGTTATGTATTTTAATATATTTTCATGATATAAACAACATGAATACATGTTGAAATAATAGACAAAACAATGGTAAGTAAACTATAACTTATTTTTGCTAATTGTGTCTTGTGCTTTTGTATAGAAAAGCTTATGTTTTTTTATAAATTAAATAATAACCTTTTTGGCCAGTTTATTTACTGCTTTTCTAAGTTGATGCTATATTAATTGAATGAATAGTAAACTTTACAATGTTAGATATAAATAATATGTACACATTAAAAAAAATATATTACCCATGGTTAAGGTTAGTATTTAATAATACCCCCCCCCCCAATTATTTTTCACCATTTATGCCATGACTTGAAGCTACACAATTTTGCACATCCATTCAGTAAAGAAATCAAAGCAAGTATCTTGTATTGTTAATTGATTTTGAATCATAAGTACAAGAACAAAATGGGTACCTACTTTCAACATTAACATACTTTAGTTTCACAGCAGAAAGAATTTCTCTATCATGTTCATGAGTCTGGATTGAGTCTAGAACTGGAGTTTCATAATTATGTTGAGATTGATGGTATTGTGATACTATTATAAAGTAAAACATAAATTATTTAAAGCATCAAATATTTAAAAAAAGTTACTATTGTAAAAGTTAATTTTGCATCAAAACTAGCTGTTAAGCCCAATATTTTAGGTAATATTATGCTAAGAACAGGTTAGAAAAAAGATGTACTAGAGCAGTTAGGTCTTGCTTGTAACTCTTAAACAACTGGATAAAAAAGATTTTCTAATGCAAGTTAGATCACAAATTAAAGTTTACTGGTATATATAGAGCTAATTTATTTAAAAAATGTTTACAACTTACCCTGAAGTTCAGAATATTGATCAGATTTCCTGAAATGTAACAATTGTAAAATAAAAAATATATATTTTCTTCACAAAATGCCATTAAAAAGAATTGAATAAGCATGTATTATAAGCATAAAATAAATATTTGTAATTTGAATTGCTTAATATAATAATATACTAATATTTTATGATATTAAAGACTTTATTAAAGAAAAAAAAATACATTAAAGTTTTAATAATGAAAAGATAATGATTTGGGACACTGCATCGAAAATGATTATTTGTAAATAATAATTTATTCAAAAGGTTTGATTTGTGCTTACTTGTGTTTTCTAGCTGTTCTCTTAGTGATGGAGATTTCTACAAATATAAGTATAAGAGAAAAAAAAAAAGTTTAAACATTCAATATTTGTTTTTTTAATAATAAAGGTTATAGTGTTCAAAGCATACAGTAATAGTAATATAATAAAGAATACATAGAACCACAAGAAGACTTGAATATATATTTAGATATTATTGACATAAAACAAACTGTTCATCATGAAAGTATTATATAATGTACTCACTGTATTTTCTTGCCACAACTACAATGACCACAACTAGTATTATAATAGCCAGACTGCCCAGAACTCCACCAACAATAGCAGTTGTCTTGTCATCATTAGAACTAGCTGAATTTTCATCTCTATCTATTATATATAAAGCTTGTAGTAACTAATTACAAATTCTGCATATAATCATATTTTATAAGCACAGGTTTACATTAAAAAATATAGAGAGAGTTAAAGAAATTAGACAAATGTAATTTTACTTGAAAGTTTTTTGGAGAAAAAAAAAGAATAGTGTTGCAAAATGAATATTCACACTGACTAATGTAACCCTAATAGTTTGATTATGAAACATATAAACACTGTAAGAAAGCAGAGTGAACATTTTAAAAGAGCAAAGTAGCATCTGGTAATACAAAAAGCCTTAAATTCTAACTTGGAAATACAAAATAAAAACAATCTATTACAATACTTAGATAGACAAAGCACATTAAAATAGTTCCACATACAAGAACAAATGTATACAAGTTCTATTTCTTCCCAAGAAGCATCGAGCATGGAATGGGTAGAATGAACAAACTATGAAAACCTACAGCTTAACGTCATTTAAGATCCTAATTGAAATGCATGACTAGACTCAAACCAGTACCGGTATGGCATAATATTTTTCTATAAAAAGGAACTTCTTTTCCATATGAACTTGAGCGTTTATTTGTCTTTATGCAAGGACTAATATAGGCAAATTAACAAGAAATGGATTGTCAAAGCCACTCACAAAATATAGAATAAGTTGATTTTAAAATTCTGAAACATTTGTTTGGCTAGAACAACAACATTTTGTACTTTGTGAGATAGTCTGTAACAATAGATAAACTAAAGAATAATTTAAAACCAAGTTGTGAAGCATTAGTTTCTAGCTACTTACAAAGAGCTGCAATGTTCATAACTAGTGAATATTCCCAATTAACAAGAGTAACACCATTAGTCAAATCACTAAACCTAAAAACAATAGAGAACAGAAGGGCAAATAGTAAAGTAGTATTTATACATAAGACATTAAACTCTTATTTAGAAGTACAACCCAATAACAACCTGTTGCAAAGCTCAGATAAACATAAAGACAAAAACACTTTCCTATCCCTTATGCGAGAACATAGGCATATAAGTACTCTTTCTTTACGAGTGGCATTTGGGCATAGAATGGTTTACCTGAACAAACCAAGAAAACCAGTAACTTAACATCATTTTAAAAAAATAATAAAAATGCAAGACTAGACTTGGACCACGGATGAGCGTAAGACGCAATAATCTTATTTTTTAGAAGGAGCGCCTGTAATATATAAGATATAGAAATGAGTGCCAACCCAATACTCTGCTGCCTTTAATTTTCTTAAACTAATATTAGATACTCATTAGGGAGGTCAAAAGTGTATGTAAACCCTACACCTTTAAAATGTTCATCCAAGCATGTCACCACTAGACCACTGTATTCATCAGTAAAACAGATAAATATTGAATTAATGATAATAAATAATATTAATGTCATTTGTGTAGCGCTGCCAACAAACATAATGTAAGCTCAGAGCGCATTTAACATAACAACTAAGAACACGGATACAATCTATGGGCCGAGAGATAAAAAACTAAATGATAATTCAAAACTTTACAAACATGGAATAAGTCAAACAACTAAAACAAAATAACCGACCTAACATATAAGTAAGACAGTAAGGCTCTAAAGCATGTTAACTGAGATAAATATTTAAATAATGAGTTTTTAAGTTCTTCTTGAAGGAATCAAGGGAGCTTGTTTGCCTGAGTTGAATGGGAAGTAGATTCCACACCTTCGGACCGGATACTGAGAAGGCTCTAAGGCCTAAGGCCAACGGTCGTCAGA
This sequence comes from Anisus vortex, assembly GCA_949126835.1. NCBI lineage: Eukaryota > Metazoa > Mollusca > Gastropoda > Planorbidae > Anisus > Anisus vortex. The sequence goes on from OX421503.1 coordinate 19,913,298, forward strand.
GAGAAACGGGGCTCTTCCAGAAGCGATGAGTTGGCAGAACGAAGTGTTCTTCTTATCAGACACAGACATAATAACTATCTTTTTACATAGCATTTTAAAGATTTTGACTAATATTTATTATAATATTTCCTTTCAATTGCCTTTAGATCTATATGTTCAAATAATTTAAAAAAAATGCATATTCCTACAAAATAATCTAAATTTTAACATGCATTCAAACAAACCAACTTACAATACCTTGAATAAAAAAATTCAACTCCAGGTTCTGGAATCCATTTTGATGTATTACTAGTGTGTAATTTGTGAAGTCGTACTGTGTTAAATTAAATATACTGATTTCAATATTTCCATAAGGCAGTGCCAAAGATGAATATTGTATGTTAATCCTTTGATCTTGACTTTCATAGTTGGATATTTCAAGATTTTGTAATTGTAACTGAATGGAAGAATTTGTCAACAAATCAAATTTATTAATAGAAAAGCCATTTGGTTCAGGATACCCATAAATCTTTAGGTTGAAAAATAGAGATTGTCCAACTGTAGAGACTATCATTTTCTTGTTTCCATCATCTTGTATTTGTATTGGACCTAAGTAAAGAAAATAGTCTCAGTTATACTTTTTGCAATTACTGCATTACTAACAAAAGACAAGGAAAATGAACTTTTTACAAATATTTATAAAAATATTAATAGAATATAGAACTTATAAATAAATACACAGAGAGAAAGAAAGATAGATAAAAAGGCACATTTCAGAGAGGAAATTGTTGCAAGTGTGTTGGTTTTAGCATATGCATATTCCTATGTAATAACTAATAAATTGCAACAAATTATATCTGTTAATATCGGGACGACCGATCTGAGATCAGTCTGTATAGTCTGAAATTATTAATAGAAATGTCAAGCATTATCATACTAATATTAATATTGTTATAATATATAATGCATTTAATTTTTCAGTATTACATTTAGTTTGATATCAGACATTGTGAGCTCGATCGCTGGGGTGACTTACCGAAAGTTCTGAGTATGAATCCTGATAAAGGCTAACGTTTTTCCCGACTCTGAAGAGTGTCTCTAAACCTGCTGAGCTCTGATGTGTACTTGACATTCGTTAGGGAAAAGTAAAGGGGACTGGGGGCTGAAGGCTTTGTGCTGGTCATACAATCTCCTAGTATGCCGCGGCCATAGAAACTTGTGAACACTGCCTCACGCTCCCTATGGATCAAATTGGTCTAACGGGGATACTTTGCTACTACTCGCGTGAGGCCAGTCATTATAATCATAGGAAAATGGGTGTGTGTGTGTCGGGGGGGGGGGAGCAAGACTAATATATAGGCTAAAATGTGTACGTGAACAACAATATTCATTATATACCACGTTATTATGATTTTTAAACTGTTGTGTTTCCTATTTCAATGAT